>JBBMOL010000010.1:6717420-8069920 GCA_037954665.1 Laguncularia racemosa
AAGCAGGAAGATAGACACAAACATGAGATGTAAATACACACTTCAAGAAACCATTCTAAGCAACAAGATGACAAACTACACTCAAGTGTATACTACAAAACAGCCTGTGATTGTCCTCACCCTTTACTATAGCATGCAGCCCAGAGGCGGCAAAAAAAAACAGCAAAGCTATAATCACCAATTATTCTGCCCACTGTTTGACAGAATTTATAAATGTGTAGGATACTCTTGGGTATTGCACTCACCATGAAAATAATTTAGCTCTGGTTCAGACTAAGACAAGCAAAAGTGCATAAAACTCAGAGTGATAGAAGCATGTGACAACAGAATTTAACTCGTGTTTACTGGAAGAAGAAAGAATCTCCAAATAAGGACTTACAGCGTGGGAAGAACCAAATTGAACAACTCCATGAGATGTAACAGGAATAACAGCAATTGTCTGCAAAAAGAATGCGAGTATTACCAGAAGAACCAGAGGCAATACGTAACTAAATGAATAGGAAAGCTGCACACCTGAATGCCAGATAAAAACTGGTGTTGCACTTCATTTGAGACCTAAAAGCACCAACCAAATTGAAGTTAAAAGTCAGGTTAAAAGCCAATGCAACCCAAGAAATCAGCAGTAATTACCCTAGAATGTAAAGTGAGAAATGTAGCCATAGATGAACTTAATAATTAGAGAAAATAGAATTAAGCTTATAGCTAAGGAAGAATAGATCATGGAAGATTATATTCCTACAAGAGCTCTAAAAAGTGACCATGAAGACACAGCCAAAAGTTTCTCCATACACTGAAGCATGATCATTGTCAAAGGAGTCCCCTTAAGAGCGAGAAATTATCAAAAAAGGAATAGCTTTGATAATGGGCAATTTCAGTCCACATACCTCTGGTGGATTGACACTTCTACAGAAGTTATTTGCAAGAATCCACTGGTGAATTCCTGTGAAAGCAGATCGCCCAATTATTCTGAAGAAAAAAAGCCAACTCGTTAAAAGTCACAGAAAGGTAAAGTGAATTGTGATCAAAAGTGAAAAGAAACAGAATACCCACCCTTCACCAACTATACTGACTTGATTATCGACCATCATTCTATTCACCAGAGATGGAATGTCATCTGGCGATCGAGTCTTGGGCAGCATGGGGCAATTTTCAGTAGCAATTGTGCCTCGTTTCACATAACCAAATGAGGCTTCATGAAAATCATCTGAAGCAGTTTGAGGAATAGACAAAGGTAGGGGCTCGTAGTAACTCTCCTCCCAAATTAAAAGCCTGCCAAGCAATGGGAATTTCAGTACAGCCAGAGATAAACTCCTCAAGTCCTAAACTTCGTACCATCCGCAACCTACCTCAATAACTCAAAAGACATAAGGGTTGGTTTCAGGGAAAAGGTCTGGTCAAACCCAGTGGATCAAAAACAGAAGTCAAACTCGTTGTGCTACACTCACTTGATCAACATTTAGTTTCCATGTATACCCCAAAAAAAAAAAAAAACATATCTTTCCATGTTATTAAATTCAATAGAAAATGTTGAATAACAGGGATTTCTAACCACATGGTAACAACAATAACTATATATAACCCTTTAAACAGCACCTAAAATCAAACTATCACTTTGCAAAATTGCAAGAAATATTGGATTAAGGTTTACATAGCGCATGCTACACTTAATTGGTGAAACAAATCTTGCAGAGTAGTTCACCAGGTTGGAAGTAGCCAGTCCAATTATTACCATGCCCGTTTGTTTTAACAAAAATTGAAAGTGTGCAAAGGAATAAAACTAAAAGGACAGATTCTGCAACCACAGATCTATCAAGTATCAACATTCACCACACCAACTAACCGCAGGATTGCAAGAATATGAACTTGGATTTGCCATGTTCACAACATACCAAATTTACTGAAAGGGACAAAAGCACAAAGGCATCCAACATATAAAATTCCAAAAAGGCATACACAAATCAATAAACCTAACAACCAAATGGAAAAAAAATAAATAAATAAAATAAAATAAAATAAATCAAAATAACCCACCCTTGCATGCTAAGATTTTCAAATGAAAAAGGGAAAAGCGTCACGTAGGAATCCAAAGTCAATCATACAGTATAAACTCGCATCTAAGCGTAAATTCAAAAGAAAAAGTAAACTAGAAAGAAAAACTTGCTTGAAGGTTGATTTGAACGCTTCAACATATCTTCAATTGGGCTTCCCACATTTTCGCAAATAATAGCAGCAGAGGCAAACACCGAATGGTGGGGTTGTTTGTCCCCAGCATCCCTACGATCGAAAATTCTAAAAATCGTTCCCTAAAATCTTAAACCATTCCATTAAAAACATTGCAATTCTTCTCATATTTTCTGCCTATCTATCTTTTCATTTTACTTAAAATCACAATTTGCAACTCGTCCAGAATAATAAAATGATTCTCAGGCACCATAAGACCAATAACTGCCAAACACTCTTTTTTAACAGAACAGTTAATTGTCAATAAGATCTTTTAAACAAACAAAAGGAAACAAATAATAGAGGTTTTCTTTATTTTTTTTCACATATAAACACCAAATTCGGAGTTTTCGACAGTTATGTAGAGAAGGAAATCGACATACTTAGGATTTTGGGAAGCAAACTTCCAAAACACAGCATAACTCCATTGATTCACGGCGCACAAGTTCTTTAAAGCTTCTTTCACCAAGTATCCCATTGCTATGTATGTTTTGCTTTGCTTCAAGCTCTCCAAGTGGTACTTTCTTCTGGAAACTAAACAAACAACAAACTCGCAAAGTTTTCGGTTACAGACCGTACATTTTTCAGTTACAACAAAACAAAACTACTTTCTTTCTTTAACGGCGTTGCCTAACTGCCCCGACACGATCCTCTTCCCGCCTGTTTTGTCCTTAATCCGCCACTCCTCTTTCGCTCTGGATCCAAGTTCACTGGTATCATGCGCCGGAATCCCATATCCAGTGATAAATAAGTACTTCCTAGAAAAAAAGAAAGAGATAAGAAGGAGGAGGAGGAGGACGACGACGAGGACGAGGGGGTTTTCTTTTCCTTTTTTGTAACAAAGAGAGAGAGAGAGAGAGCGAGTGAGTGAGTAAGAAGCTACACTATGCCAAAGGCTTCAAGGCTGCAAAGAAGCTCCATTATTTTCTCCATTGTTAAGCACAAAAGGCCAAGAACGACAGTGAGGAGTTCAAGAGGGGGAGAGAGAAAGAGAGTAAAGGTAAATAGTGGATAGAGAAGAAGGCAATGGACAGTGGGCAGAGGGCAGTGAGTATTCGCTTTCAAGGTATACAATATACTGTTTTATTTCTTCTTCTTTTTTTTTTTTTTTCCTTCCTCTTTTTCTTGGGAGTGTGAAAGTGAAAATATTCTGTTATATTCTCTCAGTCTGCCATTCCATTTGTGCGTTAGGTCCTTGTTGGATATAAATAAGTGGATTAAGCAGGACGAGACAGAAGGACGAGGAAGAAGAAAGGCCCGTTAGTAAAACGGACTTGGAGTAACTCATTAATTACATCCTCATGCCACTGAGAAAGAGACAAAAATTCATACTTCCGACTTCGTGGGCGCCCAATATCAATTCAGCACGGTAACAAGAAAATGGACAACATTCATGAGTATTTGAAATTAAATACAACAATACTTTTATGTATTCATTTTTTCATATCCTCTGAACGGATTAAAAAAAAAAACTTATAATGAATTTAACTAATGAATGTTTCTAAATATTTATTAAAAATCTAAAAAGGTTATTTATAATACTTTTAAAGATTAATTATATATTTCATGAAAAAATATTTAAATTAAGTATTGATATTTTACTTTTTTATTATACGTTGATTATGGATGTGATGAGGAAGAAAACTTATTGACTAATATGATCATGTACATTATAAGGAATTATGAGAGAGAAATAGAACATCTTGCATGGTAGTAGGTATATATATGAATGACTAGTTACATAAATTTTTTTATAAGAAAATTAGACATATGTTTTGGTTGCTCATTAATCAAATCTTTTGAAGATTCATTCATATTGTGTGAAACTTATACTCTCTTTGGTATTAATTTCGTTCACTTCCTTGATTATTTATCAATATAAGATATAAATAATATACATAAACACATGAAACAATAAGAATAGCATATATAATGGACACAACAAAGACACTTACGAAGAAATTTTCCAAAACTATGTTTTATTAAGATAATAAGATAACTCAAACATACATTAATTGTTTGAACAGCTAAGATCCACCACATGCAATGTTGAAGTTTCATAAAAGCACAAAACATACAATTTCAATTTCAATTTACTCATGTTAATTATTAACTATCAACCCTTAATTGTAGAATCAATTCCAACCTTGCACCAATATAATCTCTGATGTGTAGATCCATATATATCATGTATGGATAAATGTCGAGTATACATTAATAACACGTGTCACCATCGACAAAACAATGTTCCTACCCAAACCTTTGTGCTTCCTATGTTTTGCCAAACGAAAACAAGATTAAACCTAGAATAGCCCAAACACATATAATGAATCTATTAAAATTAATAATTATAAATTCAAATAATAAACAATTAAATTTTTAAAATCCTTATAATCTAATGGTATAAATACAATTCTCTTTATGTGATGAATCGAATTTAAATGACTCTTTTTCATTATAATTACTAAAAAACATAATCAAATTTTTCAATCTAGTTGCCCATTCAATCCCATTTATGTCCTATCGATTGAGCAATTTCCAACCTTATAGCATTTGCTTAGTTACAAGGTACTAATAGAAAGATAAGATTATAGAAATATCTTATTCGTTCTAATTAAAATCAGGTCCAATTGGAAAATTGAAAGAGATTCAAATATTTCTCTCTTATATCTATTATTGCTTTATAAAGCTCGGCACAAAGGACTAGAAATAGGTCATTTTATATCATATTTGGTATATAGAAATGATTTGAAATAGAATGGAATAAAATGAAATAGAATAGAATCAAGAATGCAATAAGAATCGTTGATTCCATTTTAATATTATGTTTAGTTATAGTATTTTCGAAAAAGGAATATATATATATATATATATATATTGGTCCTTAATTATTGAATACCATGTTATACATCACATATTATTGTTTATATATTAGCATATGATGATATATATATCATATGTAATGTAATATATTATAATTATTTATATAATAATGTACTATATATTCAAATATAAAAATAAAATTGATATATAATATATACTAGTATCAAATATAATAAATATATAATAGAAAACATTATATGTATTTTGTATTATATATATATATATATAACATTGGGTGCACAGACGATTTCGCATGCTTGGAAAGGACTAAAAAGTTCGAGTTTTGGATCTTCACGTGGCTATGCTTTGAATACTTCTAGTGGCAGGAAACGGAAGAAAGAAAGAAATATTGAAATAATTTATGTTTTAGGTTAAGGTAATATTGAAAATTTTGAATTAGTTTGGCAGAAAAGATTTGTGATTCCAAATCGTTAAAGATAAAATTACGATTTCGACTTTTAATAGTACATTCACATATAAGAAACAGAACAAAACCTAAAATCATGATTTTATTCCTAATCCATTCTCTCTTACTGAACAAATCATTAGTATTATGTTCACTTGATGGGTTAAAATACAATCCGTATAGAAATCCTATAACTTGGAAAGGGAGTAGGTAAGTAATTGTGTGCTACTCCATTTAGTTAAAAAGAAAATGCAATAAAGAATAGATTAAGGTATAGTTGAAATAATTAAAATAATAACTATTTTTTGAAACTAAAGTCCAAACATTAAACTATCTCTAACTTTAGGCTTCAACCATTATCACATTCAAAGTGAATTAATAACTCTATTTATAAGATACATATCCATATCATTCTTGATTAAACAACTTCCAAGTAAGTTTAATGGTCATGGGGTAGATCTAATTACAAATTTTCTAAAATCTGCTCGTACAAGATAACATATGAGTATAAAAGTTTTTTTATCTTGTGCTCACCTAAAAAGTCATACTATAAAAATATATAAATTATATAAGTTCTAAAATACCATATATTTATCTCATAAAAATTATTAAATAATATTAATAAATAATAATATTATATTTTTTGACCAATAAATATTTTGATAAAAAAGAAGAAGGAAAGCCTAAGTTTATAAGTTAATAGCTTTAAATAGCTAAACCTAACATTGCATTTCTAACTTTACGTTTTCTATCATTTCTTTCTATTATTAATTTTTCTTTCAAACTTTACATTTTTCATTCTTCCCTCACCCCCCCTCCCCCTCCTCACCCCACCCTTTTTTTTTTTTTTTTCCATTCCTTAAGTAGTAAAATTATACAAAATTTGTAATGTCACATACATACATACATATATATATATCACGTTAATATGAAATTTATTAAAAAAAATACAAGTTCCACAAAATATCCTATACTTTATAAGTTTTATAAGATATATATTTTAGAATACTATAAAATAGGTTTTAATTTTAAAATTAAACAATTTATATTTTGATAGAATAAAGTATAGATAGAATCTCATACTTTATCCAACTTGTACTTAGTTACCCTTAATCCCCAGCTCTCAAGCCTAAACTCTAGCTAAATTTGGCTCTGATTGCTAATGATGTTCATTTTGTTGAACCCAATGGTTTCATCTTATCAAATCAGGAGAACCAATGAAGGTAAACCATAAAATATAAAATAAAATTAAAAAATTAAACCAGTGGAAACATAAGATTGCATTGAAACTAATGTAGATTCACTCAATACCATCGACGAATTTAGGGGGCAAGAGTTTCATATTTGTATTTACTTCAAGTTATAAATGGTTCAAACACTTCCTATCGTTTTTTAATGATTTTAGTAATATGACTATTAGGGCAAAATGTACAATAATTTTTCAAGCTAATGTTTCATTAGAAAGTACTAGTTAATTAGATAAAATCCCTTAAACATGATATTTAATAATCAATTGCTGCAACATACGTTATCATTTTCCAAGAAAATTTAACATATTTATGCTATATGTTCAAAAAACTTATAATGCACATATATACCTTAATTATCAATAATAGATAGAGATTTCTGTATGATAAATTCTATATTGACTTAAAAGGTAACTTCAAGCCTTCTGATTTAACATTTTTACATTCGTCCCTGCTCGAGACCATGGTAATGTATACTTATTGTAAATACACTGATGTTTATCATGGTTCGTAGCTGAATCTTCAAGCTTCGGTGGTTATTTACCATGGTGTGGTGCTTCTGGGTTGAGGATCATGGAAGGATTTGGGAGAGAGAGTGGAGACTAGGAATGTGGAAGTTGTATACATAATGGTTTTTCAATAAATAAATATGTGAATAGTTTTTATTAAAAATTGAGATAGTTATTTTAGGAGAAATCTATTAAAATAATATATTTTTTAAATAATCATAAAATAAGATATTTAAGAAAATAATTTTTGATATAGATGGTGAAGATGTAGATTAATAATGTATTTTTGGTTAAGTTGAAATTAGTTTAACCGAAGGTAAATATTTAAAATGTACTTTCGATTACTTTATTTTATAATTATTTTAAAAATATATATATTATTTTAATAGTTTCTCGTTATTCTAACCTATTTAAGCATTCAAATTTGATTAAACTATAAACAAGTAATTATCGTAGAACATATTATAGTTAATACTTTATTTATAGATAGAATAAATATGAATAATTTAGATCAATAGATATTTCAACTTCTTTCCCACGGATGTGAAATAAAAAAAAAAAAAAAAGCACATTAAATTCCAAATAAGATTTATTTCTTTCGTTTAACTTCTCTAGCCTACTATATTAATTTCTATCAAATTTTCTATTGTAAACGATGGAGGTGATTGTTTAATTTTCTTTAGCTACATTTTTATTTATTTATTTTTATTTAAAAGTAATAGCAGTAAACTGTAATATAAAAAAAAAAAAGTTCGGATATCAAATAGCGAATGTGAAAATTCTGACACCCAACAAAATAATTATACCTTTTCTTTTCTTTTCTTTTTTCCTTCTGTTTTTACCCAAACATAAAATGAGATTTGGAGTTGCTTTTACTTTTTTCCTGCTTTTTTTTTCATTACTTTTCTTTTTCACTTTTACCTTTTTTTTTTCAGTTTTTTTTGTTTTTGGGTTTTCGTTTGGTTTGATAATGCAGTTTTGTCGTTTAGTAAGTGATGAGGAGGTGGGTGATAAGGTAGGGGGGAAGCCGAGAGTGGCGCTGGTGGGCCCCAATTGGAAGAAACAGTAAAAAAACGAGAGTTGGAGTTGAAGTTGCTTTCCAGATGACGTCAGATGATCATTGCCCTTTCTTACAGTACTGTAATAATATGCAAAAGCTGCATCACTTACTCCACTTTTTTAAAAAAAAATTAATTGTATTACGGCACACCATGTAAGTTTATAAAGAGACAAAAAAAGTAGTCTCAATTTCTGATTGCAGTTTTTTTTTTTTTTGGGTAAAATGTTCAATTTGTTTTGAAAAAAGAAAGTGAGAGAAAGTCTTCATTTAGATAAGGATGGGAGGAGGAGATGATATGCAGAAAGATAATTTAGAAAGTGAAACAGAAAAAAAGGAACATGGAGGTTTTAGATCAAATTTTTATATGTCGGGAATACCGTAAAAATATTATATCGGACTATCAAAATATATCATGTAATATATAATATTTTATAATTATTTTTTTGATTTTTTATATATTTCTATCCTTAAATTGAATTATATAAGTGATATGTTTTAATAAAATGGTACAATATAATTATAATATCCTTAACACAACAAATTTCCGTTAATACATTTAGAAATTTAAATACATAGATAATAGATAAAAAAAACTTTAGTTTTAACTCGATTGTTCTTGAATAGATTCTACGCTATAAAATTTGATCAATTTTATCAATTCATGTCACTTTATAATAATATTTCAAATGTATAAAAGGAAAAAAAAAAATCCCCTTCATCAACCCCTTTTTTGAGCCCATAACCTTCATCTAGATCCATAAACAAGAAACTTTTTGCCCTTTTTTTTTTTCATTTGAAGCTAGAAAGAAAAACAATGCAAATCTCACATTGAGTCTGACACATATAGATGCTTCATGTATATTCTAATGGTTCCCTTGGATGAACCCCAAGTGTTGTGCCCTCCTAATAATGGCTATGCCCACATGTGGCTTTCAGGCTTCAATCATGCGTGAGCATGAATTTTTTTAATTTTTTTCCAATTCTATGGTAAATTCACGGCAAAGCTACATAGAGCAGATAGGTATTAGGTACAGTATAGGCATGGCAAATGGCAATGCTATTTAGCTGTGTTCTGTATGGCTAGCATATGCTATATGCTCCCTTCGCCGCACTTCGCCTCTATTTTACCACGTGCTTTCCTCCAAGTGTTCCTGTCCTTGTCGTTATGGATATACACAATCCACTTTCATTTTTAAATTAAGATTTATCGAATCTCGGTGATTATTTTATTTTTGTACATATTATTATCCTCGTAGATATACATTCTTTATTAAAAAACAAAAATATTAATGACCTATATGGCTCTCTTTTTTTCTGTTGATTTAAATGTGAATATTTATCTCAAAATAGATAGAAAAAAAGATTAAAAAAATAATTATACATATTATATGTAAATCAAATTTAGATTAAAAAAATCCAAACAAATCTTTAGTTTTTTTTAAAACGTTATAACAATAAGAAGAAATTGAAAGTTAAAGTACTCATAAGAATATATTGAGTATAGAATTGAAAAATAGAGCAAAATTCAAGCTTCATTTGCAATAATGAAATAAAAATAAAAGTAACTTCAACATTTAATACAATAGTGCTCTAGCTCAAATTAAACTTCCTTATAGATTAAAATCAAACTAGGTATTACCCTAGAAAAATTGAAAAAAAAAAAAAAGAGATAATTGTTATTCAAAACTAGCTAGTCTATAAATCGATTACACTTCTGTCTTACTTAAAATCAATATAAGTTTTGAGATTGCCTTTTTCAAGTTCCAACTTCATAATTTTTAAGAAAATTGTTTTTAGTAGGTTCATGATATTATCCTTCTTTCTTAAGCTATACTGGCTTTTTTTTTTTTAATCTTATTTATACAATCCTTAATTCACAAATGCCTGTTGGGGATCCAAAACCGCGTGGTGGTTGGACTTGGACCTGGCTTAGGTTATTACTTATTAGCTAGGACTAGGATAAGTGTCTAGAAGGTAAAGTTACGTGAAACTGTTCCCTAATTATTCCGCTAGTGTTAATGACTGGTCTATGTAACTTAACGTAAAAACTAAAAAAAGAAATATTATATTATTATACTAGGGAATGTATTGAAATATGTATATGTAGCCCTAGCTGGGGACAATTTGTTCCTTTGATTATTTTATATACATACATACATACATAGATGTTGAATCACGAATGGCAGCTTTCGTGGGGAATGGTGTAAAAGATTCCAATTCAAACGCATATACATTTGAAGTTTGTGTATTCTATGCTTTGCTTTTGACTGAGTGTGTTCACTGTCCAATGTTTAGTTTATTCGAGAATGGTCTGCGGTTGCTTTCGATTTAAGTTCGAGGACGGATGTTAATAGATCTTTATGTGTATGGCTAATATCTCGTGTTGACGGGTCTTTGGAAACTAGATTATATTACAAGAATATAGTGGTGGTACTGAATAAGAATGACCATATATTATAATATTTTTATATTATATTTGATTTGTGTAATGTATAATATGAATTTTTTAAATTATATTGTCTTATTTTTCGGATCAACATAAAAATTTGTCAAAAGATTTTTAATGTATACATAATGATAAAAAGAGTAATGATAATAATATATTATTATATTTGAATTTTAAGGTTATGCTTATATTGTTCAATAAAATATATTTTTGTAATATCAAATATATGATACAAATTTTTTGAATTTTATCCAATATGTTGATATCTTTTTTGTCCAATGACTTGATAAATTAAATAAAAAATTAAATATTTTATCAAATCTAGAACCATAAAATAATGGCTACTAAATGCTATGTAAAAATTGAAATTTATAATACAACTAGTTTAACTAATAGCATTTAATGGTAGTTTGTTTATGGAACTAGATGCATGATGTAAAATCTTAATATGTATGTCTTTTGACTTCACCCAAAAAAAAAATACTGTTAAACCTAAACTTGTTTAATGAACATATTTGTTATTACTTTGTGCTATCTTATTGATTGAAAAGGAATGGGTTTAGGAGGGGCGATAGGGGACTGACTCCCTAGGCTAAAAAAAAAAACTTAATTAGTTTATTTACTTGAAAAATAAGAAAAAATATATATTATATTTATAATTTTGAAATCGATAAATGTTATAATACAACATGTACTTGAGTGGTTAAGACTTGCATCTACATCCTTAAGGTCAAGCATTGAATTTCCACTAAATTCATTTTTATATCCAACTCTTACATACTACTTTTCATTTTCCTTTTTATTCTTTATTTCTTTGTTATTTTCTTGTTACTTTCTATTTGGTTTTTCTTTATTTCTCATGATTCACAATAACAAATTTTTATCTCTATTTTTTCTTCTTCTTTTTTTCCAAACTATATTGTTCCTTAAGTTATAATTAATCACTTTCTTCACATTTTTAATACAATTTTAGTAATGAAACTATTTAGGTAGTATATCAATAGGTTTCTAAGAAAAAGTTTCATTAGAAGGTATTAATTTACTAAATAAAATTCTCTTAAAATACTATTGATTAATTAATAGCTATAGCATATATGAATTCCAATTAATTGTTATCATTTTCTCAAAAAAATTAGCTTATTTATATTATATATTCAAAAAATTTTAATGTATTTTTAAATAAAGTCCTTTTGTATATATTAGATATACCGTTCTTATAAAAAAATAGGTAAACATTTTCACACAAATACTTCTACATTGATTTGAAGGTACAATCAACCCCTTAGCTCAAAGGTTTTGCATCTATCCTTGCTTAATATATCATATCTTTCAAGCCTTGTTAAAGAATTTGGTTTCAAAATCATCTTCATTTCACTAAATTCATATAATGGAATCTACATTAAAAACTACAAAATATTTACATAGGTAGCTTTCTATATTTAGACCAAATGCATTGACAAATCCAATAAAAACATGATAATTTAAGAATTCAATAATTGACTCAGACTTTGATCTTATGTGAGTAATGCAAACAAAAACTTATGATATAATTGTTTTGTATGGATAACACACAATGTTTCAGGATTAAACTAAACAAAAACTATTCATGCATGTAATTCAGTATTTATTGACAATACCAAGTTATTCAAATATGAGGTTCAAGTGTAAAATAAAGTATTCCTCATAAATGGGATTTTGTTAGGTCTTCGACAAGACCAATCCAACTTGCTAAAGTAAAGTCTCGGATATCTTGAAATTTGCCTAAAGCAATCCTATCTTCAATCAAGTCACTTTCTTATCTCTCTTCTTCTCTCTCTCTATTGTTCTTTAGGGTTTCTTTTTAAAATCTAATCTAGAGTTTTTGAAGTTTTTGTTGTAGGTAACAAAGAAAAGGAAAGAAAGTATTTTTTTTTTTTTTTTTGGAATTCAAGCTCCAGAGCACTTCAATGGATGAAAAAGATTTAGGGTAAAGGATGATTTTCCCTTTTTTGATTTTTTTTAATCTTTTATATCTCTTCTAGTTACAATCTATTACACATAAGACATTTAAGTGTAACTAACAATTGTATGCTGGTAAATTTATAAATTTATCTATGTAATTCCTAGTAACTCTCTAGATACTACATGCAAAATCTCTTACATAGTATTTTTTTATGATCCTATGTAATCCCTCAAATATTGAAGTCTTCTAATATTTCTTCTCATCTTCCCTTCCTTTTGTACAATCGTATCAGATTTATAGATAGAATGTAGTAGTAGTAGTAGTAGTAGTTAGTAGTAGTAGTATAATGGTAGAAAAGAGTGGTCATCGATAGAATGCCAATTTCTTCGTTATTTTAAGTGATATTATTATGGATCTATAGGTATAGTATGCAAATTCTTCAAATTAGAGTACAAAGGAGAATACCTTGTCTAATCCATGAACCAACCATTTATCAACAGTCCTTGCACTAATTTTTTTAACATGCACGTAAGTTGACCCTTTAGGTGGGAAAATGATACTCATCCACTTTCCATTGCGATAGTCACTTAATGGATAGACCAAGGGGTGAGTCAAGACCACCTAATTGTTTTCGGACTCAAGAGCTTTAGGAATATGTCCAGAATTTTACAAAAGGAGAATGTTCTCTTGCAACTAGGCTTCAATCTAACTAGATTTCAAGTTTGATTAATTGAATGATATCTTAGTCACTATATATGTTTGTAGAGGGATAAATTCAATTTGCGGGCTTTTATCATAATATTTTAATGGATTTAATTCTTTAGATCGAGATGATTGGGCTCGAAAAGTTAAGTTCATGACTTGAGATGATTATGAGAGATTTGACATGGTGGACTTGGGGTAGGACTCGTTGGATCGGTTAGCCTAATCTAACTTTTCTCAATAAGGTTTATACATTAAAAGCCATTAATGAGCCTAGACCCATAAAAAGTCGATATGGGGACTCATTCATTCAAAACCATTGATCGTCATTACCAAATGTCAGATGAAATTTATAGATAGACTATATAAATACCTAAGGAATCCTTATTCAAACGGGACTCTTCTTTGAAAAAACAACATTATTCTACCAAAATTTTCTCAAAAGGTCAAAACAATAATATTCTCAAGAATATTCACCTGTCACCATAGTATTGAACTTTATTCGGGATTGCATACTCCTCCCCCTATCTCATTTATCCCTAATCATGCTTGTACGTGTCGCTTTTTTTCGTTAGGTGACGTGTACCGTGTTCCCATGTAGCACATGTGTGACCTTCACCCTCAGACCTATATCCCATAATGCTTTTTTTGAATTAAAAGAATGACCATGGTCTAAACATAGGAAGAGATCAATGTAATATTCTAAACCTTTTTTTTTAATTTTATTTTTTTTGTCAACTACATGTTATACTACTGAATAAAAAGGGATTCAAACTTATTTTATTTATAATAGAAAACAATGTACATACCACTTGAGCTACAAGATCTTCATGTAATATCTTGAACGTATTGAAAACAAGGATGGGTCTAGGAGGGCTAAAGGGGGTAAGGGAGCCCTAGCCCCAAGCTTAGGAAAAATTATTTATGAAAAATTATTGAAAAATGAGAAAGTATATATGTTACATGTATATTTTAAGGGCAAAATATAACAAAGTATTATACATAACTAAGTGGTAAGTATGTGAGTTTGTAAAGAAAAGGTTATAAATGCTTAAATTTTATCATGTAAAATATAAGTAAATAATAATATTATATAACTTGATGTACTTTTCTTAGAGTTAATATTATAAAAATGAATATGGATTGTGGACTGTTAAACAATTGAGGACAAATAATTTTTGTATCATTGTTAGTAACACAATCTTGTAAAGTTATCATTAAAAAATCAAAGCACGATTTATATCTATATCAATTTACTTTTTCTACTTTACTTATAATTACCAATTCACATATTTTTTACGTTTTATTTAAGTTGATAATAAAATTTATGCAAGTTTTATGTTTTTTTTTTATATAAACTGATGAGTAAATTTTAATATTAATATATATGCTATAATGAAAAGGTAATAAATTTATTCTTTTAACTTCTTAGAAGTACACTTGATCATTTCTTTTTAAAAAATAAAAATTCTCTTTTTATTAAGTATTAGAAGGTGATGTGGATGTACTCATTTATATTTATAAAATACATATGAGTAATTCTAATATTATCTTAAATATAATAACCCCCTCCAATCCCATAATTCTATGCCTATTCCTGATTGAAAGTATTGTTTTTGGTGAATTAGAGGGATATCTATGTAATTTTACCATTACATTATTTTAGAAAATGTTAATAAGCTTCAAAGTACTTATTAATAGTTAAGATTCAAAGAAAAAACCTTTACATGTTTTTATGCTTTTTTTTTTTTAAGTATATAACCACTCTTAAAAGCATGAAAACTTCCTTCTTTAACTTTTTAACTTTAGGACTTTAGAAGAATCCATTAAGAAGATTCAATTATTTTATTGGATTATACATTAACATATAACAATATTACTCAAATATGCAATATAAATATTATTTTTCTAAAAGAGGGAAAGTTTCAATTCTTTCGTTAATACATCCCATTTAAATATATAATTAGGAAAAAAACATGAAATAAGATATAAAAGCCAAAGACACACCATAGCATTCGATCTAACAATGGAGTTTAGTACACCCCTTAGTTACAAATTTAAGATTCAATCCCTTGTTTAAAATAAAAACAAGCCATTATGGAATAATAATAATAATAATAATAATAATAATAATAGAGAGCTGATAAAAGACTTCTCTATGGTAGAAAAACCTATGGCTATGGAACTATTTTTATACAGTAAAATCTTTTACCAGTGTGAATGTGATATATATAGTTTAATATATCTTAATAGTCCCATTCTCATTGGAAGATCTGATAAAAAATTTTATTTTAAAAAAGTGTCTTTATCTATACATTCAACAATCACATACTATAATGTTTGAGTAAAGAAAAGAAAAAATGTGATTGATTAGAGATATACACAAGAGAACACTAATAAAACTTAGCATCCTAAAATGCACTGATTTTCAAAGGTTTTGGATTTGGTCATACGTTGAAGAAAGAGAAATTCCATTCTCTGAAAGATAGGTATTCAAACATCGGTTGAATCAAATCCTCTTTTGAAACGCCAAACAGTAAACACAACTGTGCTACATTATCTTTTGAAGAGTAAGATCCTTGAAATAAGAGTTCTGTAACATGACAGCCCATTCGATTAGCTTGACCTGCAAATTTTCAAAATTAAATTAATTATGAAGTTGGAAAGTTTCGCATTAGATTTTGTGAAACTTGCAAGGATCAAAGTTACCCCACACCGGTGCACAAGGCACACGCAATGTAGTTACACAAATACAAGAAAAAGATTTTATCATATACTATACGTTATCTATATCTATATATATATTATATAAAATATAAGTAATAATTATTTAAAAAATTATTCATATAAAATAAAGTTTTAGGATTCAGGTCATACTTTAAGTAAAGTTATATGATAATAAATAATTGAAATTTAAAAAAAAAATAGATGACATCATAATAATATTATTATAAAATATTTTAAAAATTGAAATAATCTCAACTACTGAGAATTCATTTTTAAAATTTTATTAATATATATATATATATATATATATATATATATATAACATAAGGCATGTGATATTCAACATATATTTTTTCCATAAATACACAGTAGAATTGAATAGAAAGTGATTTACTTTTGAGGTTTATCCGGAAATTATCAATAGCAGAAAAGGGAAATTGGGTACCAAAAAACACCAAAGGATTTTGAGATGCAAGATTACTTTCTTAACTAAAGAGAACCCTCCTAGCAAGGTCTGAGATACGCATCCACAATTTTAAGTACCAAGCACTACCATAAAAGGAATAAATAATCGACAGGTCTGGAGGTTTATGGCAACATGTTGATGACATGAAACACCTAGGAGATATGCAAATTACATATCAAAGCTTTAATTACCACATTACGGTCTAGTCTTACTTCTTTATAGACACATCGTTATTTATAGACCATTTGTATTATATCATCGTGATGATAAGATATTAGATCTACCTGTCAAAAATATTCCCATAAAATATGCCAAAACGCAGCTTATGACCCCGAGCGATGCATGCATCTACAAGTTGCTTGGACCATAATAGGCTCATATACCTGTTTTAACCAACAATCCTCATATACGAGATCGATTTTACGCTAATCCAACGTATTACTACACAAAATTTACATACTTCAATCGGTATTTTACAATTATTTAACACAATGATTCTATCATTGATTTCATATGGATGGATATTTATTGTCCCAAATTTTCTATCTCAGGTATATTCCAACTAAAACATACCCTCATCCTTATGTATTGATTTTTTTATTTAAATGTAACATACTTCCATCCTTATGGATTTGTTGTCATGATTTTTTTTTTTATCTTAAACGTGTTCCCACTAATTACAAGCAAATACTTGTGATGATGAAGCATATTCCCATCCTTATATATTGATTTTTTATCAAGATATATGAATGTGATTGATAGGATTACATTTGAGACAGGAAATCCTAAACGATAAATATTTATCCAACTTCATATGTGTTTTGCCAAGTGATGGTTGGTAATACATGTATTGTCGCCCCTCATACTTTGTCTATTTGATGATGGTGAGAAAAGCTTTAAATGGATTCAAATACCATACTTAGATTGGAGTCATAAGCAAGTGCTAGCAACTACAAATAAAATTTTTAAAATTTGGTGGTCTTGAGTAGAGTAAATACTTGTGAGAATGAAAAGAGTTTAAAATCCTTTATCGAGTGACCTCTTCCCTTATTGATAGAGGATAAGGTGGAGCTATTTTAAGAAGGGAAATAATGACCTCGAGATCTATTTTGGATTTAGGGGGATGCGAATATTTGACCATGATCCTTTTTTATTTGTTAAGCATTTCTTATTCAGGGTTAGGTTGCACTTGGCTAACTTTGCCTTGTGACTTGAGCTTGCAAGTGTTCGAAGGTCTAAACATTATTCTGCTTCTAGTAGCTTAATTCAACCTTAGAGCAGGTCGATGAAACTCATTGACACTTGGCTCGAGCACTACTAAGAATGATTTCTACTACGAGAGCTTGGTAAGGGACTAAGGAAGTCGAACTAGGCCTCTAGAGCTCAGCTTAAGGCTTAAGGAAGTTGAATTGAGCCTAGGGGGCTTAATGTGAAGTATATGTGTACATAATTATCCACGTGTCATTTATTGATAGGTGCTAGTTTTGTTTTGGCGTTAGTCCTGTTCTATCCAAGTTTTTGTTTAAAATTATATATATAAACATTATGTAATACAATTTGAGAACTGAACTTGGATAATAGAATACACAATTTACTATTACATTTTTCTCTATATCTCTTTAAGTCCTTTCTATTTCATCTTCAATGGTAGAACTCATTTCATTGTTCAACACAATCTCACATGATATTAAAACATTCGGGTTCTGAATTCTAAATCTTGAACTTTCTTTTATACCTACAATTTTACTTCATTATGATTGTTACGAATTCTAGAGAACTTTTGATTACGAACCCTCTATATTTGTTTGGTTTGGATAATCTAGGAATGAGAGTAAAAAATTTGATCTCTAATGGAAATAACTTTCATCCTTGGAGTAGATTAGTGAAAATGGCTTTAGGAGCCAAGTTGAAAATATGTTTTATCAATGGTTCAATCCCTAAACCATTTGAAGATTTGGCTGATTTTGTTAAGTGAACAAGATGCGACTATATGGTTTGCTATTGGCTTTTAAATTCAATGACAAATGATTTGTCTCATAATTTCTTATACACCTTATCTACTAAGGAGTTATGAGAAGAAATCAATGAACACTATGGTGTGTTAAGTGGACCATTGATTTACCAATTACAACATAAAATTCGTAATCTCAAGCAAGAAAATCAATCTATTGCTATGTACTATAATAGACTCAAGAGGTGTTAGGATGAGTTGTGCGCTTTACATGTATTTTCAAGTTGCAATTGTGGAATTATGATGCAATGCACACATTATTTGACAACTAGGATTTTAGAATATGAGTTAAGAATAAAATTGACTCAATTTTTTATGGGACTAAATGATTCATATGAAAGGGTGTAGAATCAAATTTTAGCTACCGAACTATTACCATATGTGAACAGAGCTTTCTACTTGGTACAACAAATAGAAAAGCAAAGGCAAATCAATGGTTTCTTGAATTTAAGAATTGAGATGTCGGCCTTTTAACTTAGTAAAATAGATAGCAACAAAGGAATGAATGATAAGAAGAAAGGAAGAAAATTATATTGCAAACATTGTAGAGCTAAAGGTCATTTGATGGAATTTTTTTTTCCATTAATCAAATATCCTGATCGGTATAAAGGTAAGAAGGTTATGAAGGGGAAACACGTTAATCTTGTTTCAGGCAGCAACAAAGAAACATTGGGGGGCAACTATAGTCATGTTATGAATACTCCTTTTGATTATTATACTAGTGACAATGATGAAAAATAGTATACCAACATTGTTGACAAGTAGTTAATATAAAATATTTATGAAGAAATGGTAAAAGCCTTGAAAGGAAAGGATGCACAAGAGAAGAATACTACGACTGCTATACCTTTTGAAAAATAAGATTTTAGAACATGAGTTAAGAATAAAATTGACTCAATTTTTTATGGGACTAAATGATTCATATGACAGGGTGTAGAAACAAATTTTAGCTACTAAACCATTACCATATGTGAACAGAGCTTTCTACTCAATACAACAAATAGAAAAGCAAAGGCAAAAAATGGTTTCTTGAATTTAAGAATTGAGATGTCAACCTTTTAATCTTAGTAAAACAGATAGCAACAAAGGAATGAATGACAAGAAGAAAGGAAGAAAATTATATTGCAAACACTGTAGAGCTAAAGGTCATTTGATGGATTTTTTTTTTTCCATTAATCAAATATCTTGATTGGTATAAAGGTAAGAAGGTTATGAAGGGGAAACAAGTTAATCTTGTTTCAAGCAGCAACAAAGAAACATTAGGGGACAACTATAGTCATGTTATGAATACTCCTTTTGATTATTATACTAGTGACAATGATGAAAAATAGTATACCAACGTTGTAGACAAGTAGTTAATACAAAATATTTATGAAGAAATGGTAAAAGCCTTGAAAGGAAAGGATGCACAAGAGAAGAATACTACCACTGCTATACCTTTTGTAGGTATCTTTACTTCTATTTCTTCTTGTTTTAGATCTATAAGTAGTAATTTGTTTACTTGGGTAGTAGACATAAGGACAACTAATCATATGACCCCGTTTTCACAAATCTTGCATAATATACAAACCTTGAAATCAACAATTTTTGTGAAACTACCTAATGGTTGGACATTAAGTGTTGATGGAGTTGGATCTATTCAACTTTCCTTGGCATTCATAATTCATAATGTACTTCTTGTTTCACAATTTACACATAGCCTTCTATCAATTAGCAAATTGGTCAAAAATCAAACTATTTTAGTTGAGTTTAATGCTTTCAAATGTGTATTCAAGGGCCTGAAAACTAAAAGGAAAATTGCAATGGCCAAAGCTCAAAGCGGTTGTATGCTCTAGATTCTAGAGTCAATAAAGATTCTACTAAATTAGTTGATTAAGTTAGATTAGTATCATCTTGTAATTCTTTCTGTTCGTTTATTAATAAAGATGTACACTTGCTACATGCAAGACTAGGTCATACCTTAGTTTCCCAAATACAACATTTGAATTATTGTAAACATTTTTCTTTTGATGATTTTCTTTGTCATAGTTATTAAGAGAATGATTGTAAACGTTTGTCTTTTGGCAATTTTCTTTGTCATACTTATTAAGAAGCTAAATTTCACAAACTTCCATTTGGTAGAAGTATTCATGTAGCCTCAGGTCAATGGAATCTTGATATTGCTATATTTTTTTTTAATTTCAAAAGGTTTTCCTCGATCTGCTCATGATCAGTCTTTGTTTACTTACTTTGGTGTTAAAGGTTCGATAGTGGTGTTACTATATGTCGATGACATGTTATTAATATGGACTAATTAGGTTGGTATTTTCAACTTAAAGCATGCTTTAGATAACATGTTTACAATTAAGGATTTAGGTTTAGCAAGATTCTTTCTTAGGCTCGAAATCTGTTGGACATCTAAAGGTATGTTAATTAACCAACACAAGTTTATCTTGGATGTTTTAGTTGATGTGGGGTTAAAAGCTACTAAGCCAGTTAAAACTCCACTTCCTAATGGATGAAAAATTGATAATTCAACAAGAAAGTTGCTTGAAAATCCCACATTTTACAAAAGATTAGTTAGGCGCTTGTTATACATTACTTTAACTAAGCCTAATATTTGCTTCATTGTGCATTGTTTAAGTCAATTTCTTTCATAGCCGACGGGGACTTCCCACTTGTATGCTCTATTCCATGTTTTTAAGTATTTGAAGGTGACTTCTTCATTAGGACTTTATTAATCTTCATCCAATTATCTTAATCTAGTTGCTTATTCTGATGTTAATTGGGGTATATGTGTATTGGATTAGAAGTCCATTAGTGGTTATTATGTGTTGATTGGTGGTTCTTTGGTTTCATGGAAGGCTAAGAAACAAAATACTATTTTTACTTCCACAATTGAATTTGAATACTGAAATATGGCCATGGCTGTCAAATAAATTTTGTGGGTGTCTTATATATTGAGAGATCTACATATACCAGTTTTATTGCCAGTTCTTATATATTGTGACAACAAGTCTACTCTACTTATTGCTTCTAATCCATGTTTGCACGGACAGACCAAACACATAGACATTAATGTGCATTTTCTTTGTGATCACATACGAACTGTTTTTCTTTAACCTATTCATGTTTCAATTCATTCACAATTTCCTTATTTATTGAATAAACTACTAGTTGAACATCAACTTTGATTTTTTTTGTTGCAAGTTGCATCTCCAAGGCAATCTAACTTGAGGAAAGGATGTAAATACATGTGTATATATTTATCCATGTGTCATTTATTGATAGGTGTTAGTTCTGTTCTAGTATCAATCCTATTCTATATAACTTTTGTTTAGAAGTCTATATATATAAACATTATGCAATATGGTTTGAAAACTGAACTTAGATAACAGAATACACAATTTGTTATTACATTTTTCTCTATATCTCTTCAAGTATCTTTTGTTTCATCTTCAATGGAGGAATTTATTTCATCGTTCGACACAATCTCACATTGTATACACACACATTTTCTCTATATCTCTTCAAGTATCTTTTGTTTCATCTTCAATGGAGGAATTTATTTCATCGTTCGACACAATCTCACATTGTATACACACACACATATATATATATATATGATTTTTTTTTAATGACTAGTATGGATGTAGTGTTTACATTGTGCGCCAGTGCAAGAGATGTGAAGATGGAGAAATTACTACAACAAATGAATATGTATATATATATATATATGTATATGTATATATAGGTAGATAGATAGAACCACGAAAATTGAGACTTTTACATGGAGAATTATGAAATTGGCATTGGAAAAACCACTAGAGTGAAGTAGCAGATTCATCATGTTGGAAATTGAATATTTAGGTATAAAAAATTGATTATCTCCTAACATTATACTACAAGTTTTTTTATAGGCTTCATCTACACCTAGAGTGAAATACAAATAGGAAGCAAAGTGGCCTCAATCTGTTGCCTCAAGGTTGGCGATTGATTGCCAATTATCCTAATCGTCTGGCCTCCTTACTTGTCAAGCGTAATATGTTTTAAATCGCCTAAATTAGCAAACTTTAGCTTGATTCCAAAATTTACGATCCCCAATATATATAGTACCACCGAACCCCATGCCTCAATCCAACTCCATGTCTCACATGAACAACAAATCCTTATATTAGCAGGTGCTTTCGTTACGCTATATTTCTCTCTATTGCTATACCAACTATTTAGACTTAAATATAAGTTACATTTAAATAACATCTAATATTTTAATTACACATTATAACACATAATTTCGACATATTTATTCTATGTTAGTATCGATGTGAGAATTTTCGATGCATAAAGGTGAAACAATAATTCCATTTCTAAGGTATACGATCCAATTACCTCAAGAATAACCATGTACAAATATAGACAGTTGAGTTTCTAGATGATCATGTCCCTTTCTCCATTACTAAATCATAAACCACTTTGGATTGAGCTGTCCATCCAATAAACAAGCCTCTATTATTAAAATTCCTGCCGACCACTTTGACTCATAAGCTTAAAAGTGGCTTAAAGAGGGTGGAAAATGAAACTTAATGACCTAAAATATTTACACTAATCAAAACATGCATAAGAAGTCCTTTTTTTTTTTTTTCTAAACAAAATTCGAAGGATTGACTCCACTCGGAATGAATCTGTCGCTTTCGTGAGATTATGCGAAGATCACAAGCTTAATGATTATGCTTTCTATGAGAATCCGATAGATATTATTCTTTGTTCATATTCGGAATAGGTAGCCTTATCTTCTTGATATCTCGCATGACATCGAAAGTTAAAGGGTACTCCTATAGGGTTGCATAAATAAATTAATAATTTCACTATGCGGTATGTGTTCGATTTGTATTAACATACGTCTTCTAGATGTAGGTTAATTCATTTAATAATATACATTCTATGAGAGAGGACAATGCAAGTGCAATGGAATGTAAATATCAGTACGGAAATACTTACTAATGAAACCCTAATGTAGGTAAAATTATATTTTAAGATGATCTTTTCAAGTTCTTGTATCATGAAACTTGAGCTTAGATTATTAAAAGAACAACTAGAACCTAAGAAAAATATTTGAATTACATATCTTGAAGTGAACAATTTTGTTAATGGGTTATTATGTTAAATCAATAAAAAAGAATGTAGAATTTTCAAAACACTAATTATCTTTTTTTTTTTTTAAACTGTGTTAAAAGGAGGTTTCATTTAAATCTTTTAATCTTTTTGAGGCACCTGTAACAAAATTGTTTTTTTTTTTTAAATGTTAAGATATATTATTTTCTACCACATGATCAAACAAAACATATCTTGGTTTGAATTTTACATAGCTTTGATGCAAAACCGGAAGAAAGATGGGAGTTCTAGAAGACAAGGATGTGATGAATTTTGTGACATAAACAGTTAGACTGATTCACAACTAAAGCAACCAAGCTTTTCAAACATTGGACCGATCCGCTAGTTTGATCAGCCAAACTTACCTTGTAACGGCTTTTGCAGCATCATGTTTTGTCTTGTATCATATTTTATGTTCCTACCTATCTATACTTTAGTGCTATGGGCTTCCATATTTTGTAGGCTTGGTCGGCTTACCGCTTCGGATTAATAAATATGTGTATATATATTGCTTTAAATTTGTTAGCCCAATGTTGGGTGCTTGAAGGATGAGTTTATGTGAGTCTTCCGTAGGCGTGAGTTTGAGATTGAGTTATGGAGTTAGTGATAACATAGACCACCGTGATAGGTTTTGGTTAATCTTTTATAAAAATTGATTTAAAATTTATTAAAATAAAATTCTTATTCTTTTATGTTTTATCTTATAATATATTAAAAAAAAGAAAAAAATTTGATGCTGATACAATTTGCTTTTTTTCAACATTGAAGGGTCATTACTTTTCGTTTATATAGAGTTATGGAACTCATAATATATTAAAAAGGATTGATTTAAGTTTACTATAACTGGGACCAAATGCTTTGCAGTTTGATATTTTTATGAGGATCAAATTGCTATATTTTCATGAGTTACTAGTTATTGGATTGATAAAAGAGAGAGAGACGAAGTTATGATAGTAGACTCGGGTTTTTTTTTTTCGTATATTATAAGATAAAATATAAAGAGGTGTGAATTTTTTTAATAAATTTTAAATCAATTTTTGTAATTTTTAAATTTATATTATTATTTTGTTATTTTTATGTAAACTTGTAATTTTTTTTAAAAAAATTAATTTGAGAAAATTTAATTTTCTTTACATAATTTTTCCTAATTTTTTTTTCAATGATAAAAAGATAGTAAATTATTGAAGGCACGGACATAGCTCATGCTTTCAATACAAATTGCTGAAGGCATAGATTGAGTTAATGCCTTCACAACTTATTTTTTAAATAATTTTTTTGGGTATCCTATTTTATGAATTTTTTAAAAATAATAATATTATTTTATTAGATTACTTGATTATTTGCATGCTGAAATGTCACTATTTTATGTACAGTTATTTGATTAAGGTAACGTTTAGTATAGTATATTTATTTTGTGCAATACATCATATAAACTTTTATTATAATATAAGGTTATCTTTTGCATTAACATTAGAGCTTATGAAAAGAGTTTTAAGTATGAATATAATAATAAAAAGAATGATGATGATGATATAGGGCTATCTTTTAGGTTTTGAAAACATATTTTTTTTTTTAATAAAATAAATTTTTGTATCATAAAATATATGGTATAAATTTTTTGGGCTTTGTCTAATGATTTGATTAATTATGCAAACCAAATAAATAATTAAAGATTTTATCCAATCCAATAACATGAAATAATAGCAATCAAACACTATATAATAGTGGATTATTACTCCTTTTTTATTTGTGATTTTCTTTTTTTTTTTAATTTTTTTGTCTCAAATTGGGATTTTTCACATTAAATAATTGTGTTTATCTCTTCTCTGAAATATCTCTCTTTTGTCTATTGTTTCGTGCGATTAGATCTCAATTGCTTCCTATTGCCTTAACACATTTGAAAAGATTTATGACAAATATTGACCAAAATGCTTACGGTTAAAATTATACTTGGCTCTTTTATAGATTAAACTTCAACTACTACTATTTAAATAATCTAAGATTCAAATATTTTGTTAGTTAACACGTTTATTTTAAACATTAGGTTTATCATAAAAGGATTGATCCTAATATCAAATATTATATAAAATTTCTATTAATTGCAGATACTACATTGATAATTAATTTATTTTATTTATATATTTTTAAATATAATTTTATATAAAATCATCTAAACTAGTCAGTACGGATATCTACTTTTCTAAGAGATCGGATAGGTTCAAATATCCCTTATTTTTTATTGCATAATAATTATAATCATTGGCTTAAATAAAAAAAAAAAAAAAGAAAGAAAGAATGACTTCAAAGTTGCACTAGTCCAAAATTCTTCCTAGCTAACTTTTGGCCCTTATTGGCAAAGGTTGAGTCATCGTCGTTATCCGGCTACACAATTTGATTCAAAATCTGTGAGGATTGGGAACTACAAATGTCCTCTTGTAAGTGGGGCAAGTCCAAGTGCTCCACCACCACCCCCCAACACATCATTTCCAACGTATGATTAGACGAAAAGCCATCATCAAAGGTATGCGTAGAGAAGAGATCACCCCACAAAGTGACAAAATCTGCATGAGAATCTTGACTCTAATCGACAATCTGCCCTTTACCTCTGCTTAATCTTTTCCTTATTTTTATTTTGTGTTCGTTCTTTTCCGGTTAATTTTACAATGTATAAATACAAGAAAGGGTAATTTTCATTAGTTAATCATTATATGTATGAGTAACATGCACCTTCCAATAACTTTTGAACTTAAACACATACTTCTAATCATTGCTAAAACTAAAAACCATCACTATTTATATCATTTTTATTGATGTTTTATGGTTATATAGTCATAGTTTGACAGCTTTAAGCAAATATAAAAAATTATAGAAAGATAAAGTTATATCTAAAAATTAAAAGATCTATCTACATCTCAAGCTAAAAAAAAAAAAATTAAGTAGAAATAATACACAATGTATATTATGTAGTGATAAACACAAACATATATATATAAGCTTTTCATAATAGTTTTCTTAGCATGATTATATATATAAATTCCATTAAGTTGTATACATAAATTATCTCATTCGTAATGATGTTTTTTCATGTACACCCTAGACCTATAATTTTGAAATCGTATTTATCATTAACCCACAATATAAGCAAGATGCAAAAGGACACAGAAAGTGCTGTTGCTATAATATGCTCAATTACCAAATCCAATTCGGACTCTGCCTCTGTCTCTTCATGTCCACGCATAAGGACGTATTTAATAAATTTCTTTTCATTTTCCTAGCTACCAAAAGGCAAATAAATATGAGGATATTGACTGCAAGCAAAATGTACATTGTTTAAAAACGCATAATCCAGCAGGTTTTCGTCGTCATGTCATTCGACTGATGTCAGATCAACTCTTTCCAAGTGGATTCTGACTCGTACGGAGTTCTTTATTCCGTTTTCGTAAACGGGGTCGGTTTTATTCCTTCCTTCCTTGTTCCTCCATTCTTTCTTTCTTTCATTCTTTTGTTTTTATTATTATTTTCATATAGCTTTTGCACACATGATCACCGGGGCTTTATTTTTATATTATTCCGTGGAAATATTCCTCCATTGGTTTTCTTTTTAGGATTAAAATATAGATAAAGTGCATGACTTCTTGGACTTTTTTGTCATTTTCAAATTGGTATAGTATGGATTGCATTATCTAGAATAAGTGCGGTAGAATTTTGACACGGCTAAAGCTAAAGTTTTTGTTTACCTAATACTATAATATAATGCATTCTTAGAATCCAATTTTTACAAAAGGAATTTCAAGGAATTTGATTGCCAATTTATTATTTGATTGACTTTTATACTACTTATGTAATGTATATACGATTATGAATGCAATAGCGACAGTGACAGTTATGTAAATAATAATGCGGTGGTGATAATGGTGACAGTACTAGTAATGAGGTAATAGTAATGGTATGTCGGTAGCATTAATTGTAGTAGTAAATCAATAATAGTGCAATATTGGTTGTTGTCTTAGAGGTAATGGCACTAGCAGTGGTATTTCGATGTTTTTGGTAGTAAAGTGGCAACAGTAGGGGACAATAGAGAGAATTGCAAAACTTTAACTAAAGTATATTGTTAAGAAAACGAATTCTACTAATAACTTTAGAAGGGAAATGAGATTCCAATGATAGAATCGGTAAAACTCATGCATACTCTCTCACTCTCTCTCTTGCAATAGGACTAATACCTCTACACTAGGTTTTTGTATTTTTCATAGAAAATTAAGGTAAAGAGAAGGTCTTTTTCTCTTATGCCTTTATTTTTATGCATCATAACCAGCAAATCTTTCATGGATTTTGTTAAGCAATAGGATAAGAAGACCATAATACATGTCTTTAGTGTGTAGGCTATGTGTTGTTAGTTGTAGTGTTACCAATCAAGCACATTACTCATATTATCGCACGTTAAGGTTAGTATCATTTAAAACCCTAATTTTAAGATTTCTTAGAAACTAGATTGTGATATTAGGCTCTAACAAGTTCCAAAATATCTAAGTAGAGAGATTTACTAACTTATAACAAATCAAACTTGTTAACATTAGGATAAAGGTTTACATAAGGATTATATAATCGCTAATCATTCAATCTCCAATTAGCATTCACCAATTTGAGGAAATAAGGGTTTTTGTTAAACTTTGACAATTTGAGATGAACCAATAAAGGGAAAACCATAATTAAGAATTTCTTTACCATTGTGATCCATTTTATGAGTTTTAAGCCTTAGGGAAGCCCTTTTTTTAGTACAGTTATGGTTCTAAATCCTATCTTTATGCATATTTGCTAGGTTTTTATTCTATTTGGAATAAGAGAAGCTTAGAGAGCTAAATCCAAGTAAGTGGAATCCTATTTTTATGATATTTGTAACTGTAGGTGTTAGATTATAGTTATGGTTCTAAATCCTATTTTTATGCATATTTGCTAGGTTTTTATTCTATTTGAAATAAGAGAAGCTTAGAGAGCTAAATCCAAGTAAGTGGAATCTTATTTTTATGATATTTGTAACTGTAGGTGTTAGATTATAGTTATGGTTCTAAATCCTATCTTTATGCATATTTGCTAGGTTTTTATTCTATTTGGAATAAGAGAAGCTTAGAGAGCTAAATCCAAGTAAGTGGAATCCTATTTTTATGATATTTGTAACTGTAGGTGGTTGATTTCAATGAACTTAAATTATGTTGGAATTAAACACGTGCAAGTGGATTAAACAGGCTAACTCACTATCAATTAGTAGTTTAAATGAGCTAATCCACCTACCTACTAAGATTATTTTTAACATAAACACTAAAAATAAAATTACAAACATGCTAATAATTTTTTTTTCAAATAAAATTATACAAAATCAATCCTAGTAAGTGCCCAATCTCATAAGTAATAAAAGACTCAAGATGAACAATAGAAGCTTCTTTGGGTCACATCACCTTTTACCAACCATGTCTCATCTTCGTCTAAACAGAGCTAACTAATCAACTACAACAAAGCATTTGATAGTGATATGTAGTTAGCAACTTACATAAGGAATTATGGAGAAATAGTCAAATGTAAGTTTCAATTTTTATAGTGAATCACTTATCAAATGGAAGAAAAGAAAACTTAAAAGAGTGGTAGAGGAGGGAGTGACTATTATCAATGTCAAAGCTTGAGTGTATGTCTCAATGGTGAAGCAAATTTGTATTTGTGACAAATGAAGTTGAAATAGAGAATGTGTAAGTGAAAGACGAGGAGATAAGAGGTGAGGAAGTAAGAGTGTGATTTGTGAAAAGATTTGTTTGAGACAGAGAGAGATATGGCTATGTTATGTTCTTTTCTTGTAAAAGATAAAGAGCACTCGAGTGATTGATTGAAAGTGTGAGAGTAAAGGTTGAGAGGTAGAGAAAAGAGTGAGAAGGGGAGACTAATGAGTGATGATTAGCATGTATGTGTCATAACCATTTCTTATAGACAAGTCATGGGCCAATCATTTGTCACTTGATGGAATATATGGTTGAGATAAAGTGTCTTGTGGTTACATGCTGGTGTTGCTAACCATTCTAGATGGAGAGTCACTGCTATGGAAAATCTATGATTGATGTGGGTTTGGACACATGGAGACAAGCTATAAATTGATTACTATAGTGGTATGGGACATTATTATGGATAGAGGTAGTGGATTGAGCTACCAATGGCTGCTATAGTGATGGTTCTAATGTGAGATAGTTTTGTTTTGGCTTTCAAGCCTTATGTATCCTACTAGCATACAATGATATGGCATAAGTTGTGTCCTTTTAAGTTTGGTGTTGACATGGACATAATCAATGGGCAAATTAACAATTAAAGAATGCTTTATAAATGAGCACTCATGGGATGATGCAAAAATAAGCTTTGAAATTTATCATTTAATAATGAAAGAAATTGGTCCAATAGTTCTTAATAGCTAGTTCAAGATAAGAATGTATTCTCAAGTGATGCTCATGTGGATCCTACCTTAAGTGATATATATATCACATGCTCCAACATGAAACATACAACTTCTAGCAAGATATAAGAAGGATATGGAAAGCTAATTTAAGTCCTGAGGTCATATTGTTTTATTGAAGGCTCTAAATGATAGATTGCCTACAGGTTTGAAATCAGGAAAAATTTACCATAATGGGCATTTTCCTTGTCTTAGGTGTAATGCACTAGATAAAAACATTAATTATGCACTTTGATTCTACCCTGGTTTCCACATAACATGGTAGTACCTAAAAAAAAAAAAAAACAATACCAATGATGTAACTCCTATGTCATGCTTGCATTTACGTTGTGGCTCATATGGACTGAAAGAATGCAATAGCATTTGGTAAAGAGCAAGGTGAACTCAATTCATTAGATGATATACACACGAAAGCAAATGAGTTTTGGAAATTTAGCAAAAAGAAAAGGAAAATACATCAAGTTTCAATATTATTAAAAGTATGAAGCTAGCTACCAAAGGGCTAGGTAAAAGTCAATATAGATATATCTCTCCCAAGTTTGTTTAAATAAACAACTATGGGTGAAGTAATAAGAGATGATAGGGGAGGTTGGATCCTAGGAATTGGCAAAAAGAATGGCAAAGTTGATATCTTAATTGTTGAGCTTTGGGGACTTTATTAAGGGCTCAAGTATACCTAGTGGGATTTTAAAAAAGAAAGAAAGAAAGAAATCAGCATAAATTCAATAATTGCTTCATGTTTACTTCTACAATAATCACATTATAAAATGAAAATTAAATTTTCTTATATAATACATGCTAGTAGGTAAGACGAGAGCTCCAGTAGTTTAGTGAAGTTAAAATATACTATGCACCAAGGGAGAGCAATGTTCTAATTGATTAATTAGCAAATGCAATGCATAGATTAAATGAAAAAGATCTGCTTCCTTTATTCCTCTTGTGTTTGTTGTGTCAACTTTAGTAAGATATATGTCACGACTTGGTTATATAAGAAATAAGTAATCCTAACTGAGGTTTTTTAATCTACACTTAGTCTTGTCTATTTGTAAAAGAGTCTTGCTACATTGTTGTTGTGTGTATGTTTGTATCACAGTCTTGTTGAGTTGCTATTGAGTCGTTGTTGTGCATGTTAGAGGTCATCTAAGAGTCATGCATGGAACTAATGTATTTTGTATTTTTATATAATAAAAACTGCAGTCATCTACTAGAAAAAAAGGCAAATTGCTAATAACTTTTTGTAATTTTTCAAAATGTACAAATAACTCCTAATTTGTTACTAAACCGCTAAACTTTATGTGCAAATATTGGTGTTGTTTATAGGTCATTAGTGATAAAAAAAAAACAATGATAACAACTGGGATTCGATAGTGATAATTAAGAACTAGCTTGATCACTAATAAACAATGAAAAACTATTTTTTTTTAAATAAAAATCATCTACCTTATTTCTTCTAAATATTTTCAATAATGATTAACCATTACCATCGGACAATAGTTGCTAGTTGCTACCTCCATCTCCTATTGTTACTTTGGGAGATTCCAAGATACAATTATTAAAAAGTGATTATATGGTACGATCACAGCATACTACTCTAAACTAAAGCCCATTAATAATACAAATAAAATTGTTAATGGATCTTATATGTTGTAATTCGAAATAGTATACTATGATTGCATCCTAAAAATCCTGATTATCACTATTTCTTGAAACTACATGTAATTCTAAAATTTTGACCTCAATAAAGAAGAAAACATTAAAACATTTTAATATAACAAATGCAGGTGTTTAGATTGTAGCCTATATAAGTAGGGTGTCCATTTACCATTTATGTTGTTGCATGGGTCTAAATAGGTAATGAAATTTGCCAAAATGAGTAAAAGCAATTAAATTTAAGGGTAAATTGTACAAATTACCCCTAGAAACTATTGTAATTGCACAGGCACCCTTCCTTTTTAAAATTAAGTACTTACACCCCTAAAATAAATGTGAAACCCCCACATCTCCCTTTTTTTTTTAATTATGTAGCAACTTACATATTTAACTTGCTGATATAGAAAATATTATAAAACAAATAATTTACCACATTATTTATATGTTGATATAGTCTAATGCCATTGATAACCTCCTTTTTTTTTTTTTACATTATAGATATAAATTTTTGAAAAGCTTATATTTTACTTTAATTTTCTTAAACTATATATTTTTAGCAATGCTACTCAAAAAGAAAAATAAAAATAGAATCATATTCATCCCTTTAGATCATAATGGAATTTGAAACTAACTTCTTAGCTTATTGAATATATTCATATATTTTATGTTTTTCAAAAGATATTTGAAAAGGGCTTCAATTGATATTCACTAATGGCATTGTTGATGTGCTTCTAATAAATATTGTGAAAATTGCTTTTTGAGTTATTTTTAAAACAAACGTCATTAGAAAAGAGGGGAAAAACCCATAAAATGGGGATCGTAATTAAAAAAGTAAATTAAACATATACTTCTAGGATATAATTTCATTCATATATGCATAGACAATTATTAAAAGGAAGAAACTATATATGGATATTAATTGATATTATTCAAGTGAAAGTGAGTGTGTGTGTATAATAAGACAAAGTATACTTAATTTTATCAACTAATAGTAATTGAATATTTAAAAATTAAAAACTTAAAATAATTCTAAACATAAATAAATTATAACTTAATTACGTGTATGTTATGACGGCATTTAAATAACGTGGCAAATTATTTACTTTATAATATTTTCCAAATTAGCCAAATTAAGATATCAATTACCATATAATTAAAAAAAATAGATATTGTATCTATTTTAGGAGTGTAAATACTCAATTTTTTTAAAAAATGGAAGTATTCATATCATTACAGTAATTTTTAAGGTAGTCCGTACAATTTATCCTAAATTTAAATATTTTGTGTATCAAAATTGGGGTCTCATTTATCGGTAAGGGATGGGCCTAGCAATAAAATCGAAGGGTACCACTATAATTTTGTTTGCTGAGCAATCATGAAGTATGATGTCTCCTTTCGCTAATGTTATCATGAAGCTCCTTTAGGGGCCCATAAAGTTTTCATGACACAATATGATAAGTGTTGTTTTCACTTCTCACACCACTGAATTAAGCAAGCTGCTATAAATGATTTTACTCCTCTTATCCTTAAAAATGGAGGGTAATTTTTTAAATGTACCATTTGAAACCCCAATCTTAAAAAACTTCTTTCTAGATCTTTTTATGATCACGTTGACCTTACTAAAAAAAAAATATTAAGTATATATATAAAAAAAAAATGAGCATTATTTTTTTTCTGATTTTATATAGTTTTTCTTTCTATTTTAGTAAATCTTTTCTATTATGTTTATCGAGGATAAAATAGCCGTATAAAGGTTTAAAAACACATGTTTAAAGATTTGTTTAGTCTAAACAGTTAATTTTTAAAGATAGAGAGGAGTGGAGCTTTAAAAGCTATGGGTGGTATTTTACGTTTTGTAAAACAAAAAGGAAGTGATGATATGGGAAGGAAGATGGCTCATGAGAGGTTCCCTCCAAAGACCGCATGAATAATTTTGGTTATAATGTGGATAAAGATGGACTATGCTCATGCGTCATCATAGTTTAATCGAATTATTCATCCTTTTATGAATAATCAAATGGTATAAGACAAGGATAATTAATCTTCACGATGCATGACAATTAGTATCTTTTTTTTTTTTTTTTTACTTTTTTCTATTTTCCATGAAGTAGGCGATCGATGTGAGAAATGACAACCTTTCACGGGCATGATTATAGGATCCTATTCCTATTACTGATAGAGCAAGATTTGAGTCACAGGCTAAGCCACAATAGATAGGCATCGAAGTAGGTAACAAGTCTCTCTCGTTTCATTCCCAATAAGATCTTGCGTCGTGTCGTTATTATATCTTTTATTAAGTACATGTAACTTGTACAAGATAAGAAAACTAAGTAATAAGAGATATTGAATGTGATTATGGTGTGGTCAATTCGATGATTAAATCGATATCTATGAAAATATTGTAGTAACAACATAGTAAGAGTGGATGTAAGATAACAAAGTTTTGATCCTTATAATAAGGGTTAATATTGTACTTATAGAGAGAAGATTGAGTTAGATAAGAAAAGTAATAAATGCCTTGAGATTCTTTTTAATTCTAGATTTGGTAAAAAAATTATAAAAAAAGTTATGAACACATTAACTTCTCTTACTTTTTAAGTTTTTTTCAATTATTTTTATCTAAATTTTAGGCTAAACTAGCCAAGCTTAAAGGCCCACATCTAAGATATCTTACCAACATTGGACTAATTAACCTAAGTTTAAAGACTTATGTTCAAAATAGTTTATTGACACATTATCTTTAAAATAATCTAAAAACATGTGCCTACACAATGAGAGGATTATCAATTATCATTTATCATATGAAAAACATACTATTGTTGATTTATCATCGTAATCCCCCAAGGTTATGTCAAACTACCAATCAAAATTTTCAATCTTATTTTTACATCTAAAACTTGAAGATATTATATGTTATATTAAGTTAAAATTTTATTCATTAAAGTTACTATTTAACTTTTCATCATTTACATTTGTAGTATTCTACCAATCAGCAATTATTATGACATTTTGTAAATATGATAATGGAAGTAGTAAATTTAATAAATAAAATTCTATTAAATAGGGTACTTAGTAAATTCATATTTTAGGTATGAAATTTGATAACTAAAAGCTCCATTGACTAAGTAATAATTTTAAACATTATACCTATAATTTAAAAAATGGGCATTTTCAAAGTCACTTCCTGAATTTTGACTACTTTTTCATTTTATACCTAGAGATCATTAAGTTATTAAATGTTATATTCAATTTAACTTTTGCTTGTCAAAATTATAACTTTACCTATAATCGTATTCTTTTAACCAATGATTATTTGTCATGTCATATGTAAAAAATAATGGAGGTCCTCCTTATTAGTAATTATACTATTTGATCGGTGATTATTTATCATGTTATTTGTTAAAAATAACGAGATAGTAAATTAAATATATAAAAAATTCAATTAAATATAATATTTAATAATTTTAAATATTAAATGTAATATTTAACAAATCATATTTTAATTAAATATAATATTTAACAGCTTTAAACTTCAACTATAAAATCAAAAAATCAAAATAAAAAGTTTAGATAATAATTATAGTACTATCTCTTTATAAAATGTAAAATTTAAATAGTTACCATTATACATATTATATAGCACTGCCTAAGTTCGAGTGGTTAAGCAGCCTAAGCAAAACGCCATGGCAAAGATGGCATCTAACTAGCACATACCTCTGTTACTCTTTTTTTTTTTGTCTTTTCTTTTTTTTTTTTTTTGTTGTTATTCTTTTATAGTTTTTTTAAAAGCATGCACACTTGGAATCGATTGATTGAAACTATAACATGCGCCTGTCCAAGCAGTTGTAGAAGAAGATCCCCTACAATACAATATAAGAGAAATAAACAGGTGCATTGGGTATATTTACTTTTAGAAACATTTTTATCGATTATAAACACATCCTATTTTTTATGTGTAACTATTATACTTCCAATAAAAGATATTACTAAATATGAGCATATTAATTGTATGTTTACTTAAAGGAAATGATTATTCTATTCTCCTTTTATTCTATGACGATATTTACTTTATCAAATAACAATTATTAATGAATTACTATTACTAAAAAAACATTGAATAACAATTTGTATCTCTAACTCATAAATTGTTAATTTTTGTCATAAATATCCTATCATCATAAGATATGTTAAGTATATAATGATTTTGAAAAGTAAAAAATAATAAAAATTTTAATGATATAGTTGGTAATCTATTTTTTATTTATTATTCATTTTTGTACTAACTAAACAAAATAATAAATAAATAATAGTTATTACATGACTATTCAATTCCTATTAAATTATAATTAATCCTTTTTTATTTCATTGGATGAGGTGAATGAGTTGTAAAAATTTACTCTATTATGCTTTCAATAAAAAGTATTACTTAATTTAAGCATACCGAGCCTTTTATTCCTCAATATATGGGGGGCTAAAATAATTTGATTTACTCGAATATGTAGATCTAGTTGGCTTAAGTCTGTCCTCCTTTCTATTGACAATAAATGATGAACATTTGAGGATAATAACAACACAAGATTTCTTGTCCAATGTGGTGAACAAAAATGAGTTGACGACATCATAATTCACAATATATTTTCATGCAATCTATTTTGTCCTTTTTATAGGATTGTGTGTTAGGGCAAATCTTTTTGCGACTAGTGACCAGGTAAATGCGATGCACACAGTGTGCAAATGTTGCATATCAACACTTTCTTTCTTTTTTATTTTTTTTATTTTTACTTAACTTGTAAACTTTTGTTGTTTGATTGACAATCAATAGCCTTAAACAACCCCCTCCACCACCCCCCAACCCCACCCCAAAAAAAAAAAGGTGAAATCACAAAATAAATTTAAATTATTGTAAATCTCATCGTATCATTGTATATATATTTTTTATAATTTTTTTGATTGATTGGAGGAAAAAATCATGCTTAATCTACACACTTATGCAATTCTGCTCTATATTATCGTTCTATATAATTAAGGATTCACTGTTCGCTAAAATTTATGGAGAAGATGGTGTGAGATAAGGCATATCATGATCTTATATATGTGAAGGAAGATAGTGAAAGATAAAGCCATAGTCATATTATTATTATTAGCTTATATGTCTTCCTCTTTTTTTTTTTTGTGTATACCTTTTATTATTATAATAGTAGACATACAACTCCAGAGTAAAAGTTTCATGAGGACAAGGTATGGAGATATTATACCTTATACCCAATCATACAAGAGCAAGTTGTTAAAAATTAAAATTAAAACTTGTCCTATAACATTTTATTCACTTGGAAACTCAACCTTGACATGCAATTTCTGCTCTCTGTGTTTTATTTTAATGCAAGCTATGAAATTTTTTCTTACTAGCATGTTTTGCATTCAACATTTCATTCCATCTAGCTGGAAATATATAAACAAAAAGGGGTATCTTCCTCTATTATTTATTATTGGAAATTGGAAAGCCAAAGAGGTAAAGGTATGAACTTCAAGAACTTCTTTTACTTGAGTCGGACCATTAGAATCTTGGGTTAAGTGAAATAACACATCGGAATTTTTGTGTTTTTTAATTTTCTTTTGGCGATTTTTCGTGTTTATACTCCAAGGTTCAAAGGAGAAAAGTTAAAAAGAAAAAGAAAAAGAAAATATGATAGATTTAATGAAGTTTTGTTTTAATTAGTCATTAAAAAAGGTCATGAAAGTGAAAGAAAAACAATAATACGGATTATAAAAATAAAAAAAGTGAGAAAACTTAAGTTATATGATTGAACAAAAAAAAAAAAGATAACGTAGGTTAATAAAGTGGAAAACTGCAAGCACTTGAAACTCGAGTTATATAACTTGGAAAAAAAAAAAGGAAACATATTAGCAAAGTGAAAAAGTACGGAAAAGTAAGACATTTTTTTTTCTAATCAATCCTAAAATCTTCTATATTGCTTTGATAAGATAAAGCCCTTTCGTGATTACTTGATATGATCATATGATCATATCAAAGAAGGAGATTACTTTTGTATGTTTCTTTCCTTCTTTTTCTTCTTAATCGTGTCCTAGCAGGAATTGAGGAAAATGGAGCGAAGTGCAGACAAAAAGGGGGGTTGGGTGCTATTTCAAATGCTTTGGCCCCAACCCCAAACCCCAAATAATGGGCATTGCATCTTTTGCTTTCGTTCTAGCCCTTTTGGTCTGCACAAACTTTGTCCATGACGTGCGAAAAGGCAAATACAGATCATAAAGACATGTTTCACTTTCTAGGGAAATGCAAAAAAAGAAAAAAAGAAAAGTCCCCTTATGCTGTAATAATTGCGTATATGCTTGTGCTTTTGTATTTTCGCCACAGCAGAAGCATAGAATAGAGAAAGATATGGTCGAACATGGATTCCTATATTTAAACTACTTTCTCTTTATGTACCGTCCCTTGACCTTAGCTTCAATGATTCATCGACAAGTAAGGCAAAGTTAAAGTAGGTAGAAATAAATGTGAATACGGTACAATTGGGGTGTTTTTGGTGGACTATGTGATCCATTCGAATATTTTTATTGATGATTTTATTAATAAGTATCCATTCAAATATACCGAAAATATAAACAAATAAAAATAAAAATGATCACAAATCAAGGCTGATGCAAAAGTATCAATCGATTGCCGGATAATCAAAATGCCTTCCCCTATGTATGATGACTTTAATTGCAATGCAGGCTGATGGACGACCTCTCAAATAAACACGTACTACTTAGTCCATGTCGTGTTCTACAAGTCTGCTCCATCTGTGTGTAGATTCATCATGATCCTTGCATTTTCATGGCGTTAGTGTATGAGTTTATTTTAGGATCCTTAACATGTAATGATTGATTTCCTCTTTCTTTTACTTAGGCTTTTAGAGTAAGAACTTTATGAATTATATTCGAAGTTGCAAAACTAGCTTTCGGTTGTAATGTAATGCTAATGCATGGCTTGAAGTTTTTGAGTACTTACTGCCAAAAAGTTTCTTTTTTATTATTATTTTTGAATGAATTACATTGACTAAGTATTGTATAATTTGAATTCGGGATATCTCTATCATTATTCAAATTTGAGATATATGCATGATTTTTCCAAGATTTTTTGCTTGCATGGTATGAATATATAGTTGTTAGTTAAAATTCGTTGAATAACTCACATTATGCATGCATGACATAGATATGCTATCTCAACGAGATATGGTCTCTTCACTTCATCTTCAGTCTTCACGCGTAATAAGTACGTAAAAAAGTTTTCTTGTTTTTCTTATTTATTAAAGCCTCTTTCATTTGGTTTATTGTATATCAGGCAAAATGTATATGCGTTGCATATTAAAAAGAAAAAAGAAAAAATAAAGGAGTTCAAAAATTATGTGTGATAATTTAAATAAAAGTTTAAATTTTTATTTTGTGTATGTAAGTATGGTATTTCCTTGTTAAAATGAAACCACTACCATCTCCACTATTTCTATAATCCATCCGAATTCTCTAAATACTAGTTTTTAAATACTAAATAGATGAATAAAATGTTTTAGTTTAATAATATGATAAAATACAACCCATTGTGTTTATTGTGAAAGCTTGACTAAGATTTAGGCGAATGAAAAAAAAAGGGAGGGCAAATGCAAATAAATCCCTAAATTTTAACTAAAGTACGGATATATTTCTAAATTTACAAAATGTTTTTTTAGTGCTTAACTCTTATAAGTTATCATATAACCCCCAAAATTCCTTAAACTTTAATCTTTAGTATGGATATATTTCCAAACTTATGAAAGTGTACTCTAGCATTCCTAAACTTCAATCCTAGTATTTTTTTTTTTATATACAGAAAAAATCAAATGTCCTTTAATAATGCCAATTCATAAGAGTAATAAAAAAGATGCCAATTCTTCATAACAACCAGGCACGATGAAGTCTGCCTCTTTGAATCCGTATTCCCATATTCTTACCAAGATCTCATTATGAATAGTGTCATATTGAATATTTCAAAATCCTATGTACCGAAATAGACCGAACAGAAAGTTAATTAAACTAAAATCAATTCTTCTCTCGCCTCTGCCATTTTACCAAGATCTCATTATAAATAGCAGCTTCAAAATCATACCTTTTTGAGACGGACCAAAGAGAGAGAGTCGATCACCAAAATTAATTCGAACATGGCCACGAATCACTACTGGCGTGTGACTAGCAGTAGCATTCAAGACATGTGGATGTTGGGCTTGGACAGCTTCATGCGGTGGCTTCCTCGTGATCGGTGGGCTGCTTGTCGACATCCGTGGTGTGGCTCCTAAATGTCAATTGCATGGACTTGGGCATCAGTTCCTGGGACGGCTGTCGGCTGGCGAAAAGTGAAAATGACTGGCGTCTGGAAATTTGTTTGCTTTAGTTGGGCTGGGCCAGTTGCTCCTTCTTTCCTGGCCTGAAACGACTTTGCTTAGTCGGTGCTCGGCCTGGAATGGTTGGCTGCTTCGGTTGTTCAAGGATAAATCAAGGCGAAATGTGGGCTTTGATTGGATGGCTAGCTGGAATGTATAAAGCAGCTTCAATGCATAAAGCAATTTCGACTTTGCTGCTTTATTCCATATCTGGTTGATTTTATATTAAAAAAAAAACTATTCTTGGTATGCAAACTTATTCGGTAAAACCACTATTCTAAGGTTATTATTATTAAAAAAAACAAGAAAATACATTTGATTTGTAAAATAGAATGAGGTAGGAATAAAATTAAAATTCTATGGGAATGGAATTAAAAAATAATAGTTATTCCTTATAATTATTTTAAAGTCTCATAAATAGATTTAAAAATATGTTATAAAAAATTAATGAATACCTACCTCCTTAATTCTATAAAGGAATTACAATTCCTTATTTTTAATACTAATAATTCCGTGAAATAACCATCCCGCTAACTAAACACAAGAATATATTTATAAGTAGGGAATAGCCATTCTATTACATCCTTACGAAGTTAATCAAATGTATCATTATAAAGGCAAGGGAATAGCTACTATTTAATTTTTTTAGCATATTTTTATATTTACTCACGAGACCTTAAAATAACTATTACTTTTCTATTTTAATCTTGGAGAATTTCGGTTTTATTCCTATCTTATTCCATTTCGTAAACCAAGTGTACCAATTTTTTGATAGAGGTGTGAATTTAGAATTTTCTGGTATCAATTTCACCTAACTTTTATACATGAAATAATCTTCTTCTTTATTGTTGTATATTTTTTTAAAATTTTGAATCAATGCATTTTTCCTAACAAAATTATAATAATACATGCATAAATGTAATATAAAGTCAAGATCAAAACATGCAATTTTCACACCTGTCACTGCTTGATAATTTTCATACATGTAATTTACGACAAAGGGTTAGAGGGTTTGAAGTATGTAAGTCAAGTGAGTATGTGGTCAAGGTTAAGCTGATGTGGTTTGTTGGTCTTGGTTAAGTGGGTTAGGAGGTCCACGGTCTATGGTACTAGGATGGTTGGTGAGCTAGGGTGAGATCGTGGTGGTTAGCAGTAGATAGCTAGAGTATAGGGTTTCGGTGGTAGAGAAAGAAAAATGAATAGATAGGGAATAATTACTCATTAAATTTTAACAAGAAATTGCTACTCATTCTTAGACACCGTCACTTTTTAAAAATAGTATTGTTAAATTTGCTTATTCTTGGATAAATTTTTCACCTCATTAAATGACTATTTTATGAACCAAATGTAATAATAGACCTTTTAATCTATTTCTTTTATTTTCTATGCAACTATCTAAGTGCACTGAAATAACATGAGGAAGATATTTGACAAAGCTATTTTAGATTTCGTCAATCCACATTGCCTATACATTTTGATCAGATGGTCCAAGCCTAAGTAAAGGAAAGCTATATAATGGCTCAATTGGGTATCTCAAATTAAATTATGAATAATGAATCTAATCCGAATGAAACTGATTTGAAAACCAAATTTTCGATTTTATCACCTTTTTCATTATTGATAATTTAATTTGAATGAAAACTTTTCATTTATTTATATGCTTGATTCTTTTATTCCATTTGAATGAAAACTTTGGGTTTTTAAGGCAATTGTCAATCAAGTATCAAAAGTTTACAAATTAAATTGTGTCGAGTCTAATTTTAATTTTTCATTATTTTTAATTCGATTCATATTGAATCCTATGCTTATTTAATATAAACCATCAACTTAAATTAGGAAAAATTTCATTTATTTATTTATTTAGAGTCGCCACCCAACTAAAGTAGGAAAAAATTGTTAAGTTTAAGATTAATTAAGTGGATTAATCATAACTTGAGCACTGGTAAACGAAATCATCTCTTTTTATTTAAAAAAGGGAAAAACCAATTATTCTTGATTCAGAGGTTAACCTATTAAAATCCTATAGTTACGACCTTAACCTTCTAAAATTTGGATTATATTTTTGTGATATCATTTTTAGCATATATGAAAAAAAAATACTTATAAAAAAAGGGTAAGAAAAATAATAACAATTATACTAATAATAATTAAAAATAATTTTTTTTTAGAGTTGCCCTATAAGGGTGCTTACGTATTTGCTATTCGGGATCAAATAAGTCATAGTTCACTTATTTAGAAAATTTTTAATGCTTTTATTAATTTTAATTAAAGAAAGACAAGTCAGGTTTACGTTTATTATCATTTTTTTTAAAGAAAAAAATTCTAAATCTAATTTTTATTTACCAATTTTTATTATTTTTATTTAATTTTTATTATGTCATAAATCAGGCCATTTTTTATTATTATTACTATTATTTTTTATCATATTTATTTATTTATTAAAAAAATCTATATGGGGCAAAAATGAGATGTCTACAACTGTCCCTTTTTATAGTAAAGTTTGGGAAAACTTAGCGAGAAAGATAGAAAAGACGCCATTTTTTCCTAAGAGAATGGATTGACAACGCTATAGTCAGTTGGCTATCCAAACCTTGGTCCACTAGGGAGTTATCCAACCAAAAGATCAAGTAAGGAAAACACTCTGTAAGCTAGTAATCCTATGTTGTAAAAGAAGACAGTTGCTTTATGATGACTAATATTCCTTGGGGAGTGATCTTAGACAAGAAGCATTTCATTAGACTAGCAACCTTTAAGAAAAGATTATCTAGAAAAGTGCTCTTATAAATTAACTAATCGATGATAGGAAGTATCTCACTAGACTAGCAACCTTAAAAAGAGATTATCTAAAAAAGTACTTTTATGAGCTGACTAATCGATGATAGGAAGCGTCCCACTACAATAGCAGCCTTAAAAAAAGGATCATCTAGAAAAGTATTTTTATGAGTTAACTAATTAATAATGTGAAGCGTCTTGTGAGATTAGCAACTTATAAAAAAAAGGTTGTTTAGGAAAGTACTCTTATAAGCTGACTAATTGATAATAAAAAGTGTTTTACGTGACTAACAACCCTAAAAGGAAAGTGACTCATCATTGTGACTTTAGTCGAATGGTTGAAAGAAACAGTTTTATAAGATGAAGGATTCCTACTAAAGGCTTGATTTATTGGTAGAGATGAATAATCTAAGATGACCCCTCTCTTTTATTATTATTTTTATTATTTTAATTTTAATTTATTTTAAAACATAGATACCTACCCGGTTCCCATTGATAAAAACCAAACAACCAAACCCCCATGATAGTTTAATCTTCACCTGTTTGTTTTCGTCTTGACTTAAGTAGAAAATTTTGATGTAAGCATTCTTTTAATTTTTTTTATTTTTTTTTTTTGCAAAATCAGCTCTTATGATTTTGGCCCTATCCTGAAACAACACCAAACCTGCTATTCGAGAAGGGTGAGATCATAATGCAATATTTAATGAGTTTTACAATTTCATCATTGTCTATTAGTCATGTTCCTCTCGTGTATGGAGCGGAATGTGGATAAGATAGGAGAGTGAAGCAAGAATTTATCAGTGTGTTGGTTGGTCAATGGTTGCTCTAACGGTCAATGACTGCGGAGGGATATCGACTTTGCTCGTAAAAAATGAAAACTAAACTACTTAGTTGTAACAATTGCTAGCACCCGCGAACCTTTGACAAAATTTTCATTAATCTTGTTTAGGAATAGTACATCTTAACCACATCTGCATTTATGGGGTCCTTCCAATCTAGATTGTCCATTTGAGCTAATATTAATGCCCCACCTGATAGTACCCTTTTCACAACATATGGACCCTTGTAATTTGGAGTGAATTTGCCTCTTAAATCTTATACATTAGGTAAAACCTTCTTTAGTACCAAGTCATCTTCCTTAAAACGCCGCAGTCGCACTTTTTGGTTAAACGCTTGAGCCATCATTTATTGGTAGCATTGACCATGACATAATGCCGCAAGTCTTCTTTCATCAATCAAGTTTAGCTAATCAATCATTTTCTTCACCCAATCACTTTCATCTAGTTATGTCTCTAACAAGACCCTGAAGGTTGGGATCTCAACCTCTACCAGTAATATTGCCTTAACACCATACACTTGGGAGTAGGGAGTAGCTCTAGTAGATGTTCGAATGGAGGTTCTATAGGCTATGAGTGCAAAGGGTAGCATCTCATGCCAATCTTTGTAAGTGATAGTCATTTTCTCGACAATTCTCTTAATGCTCTTTTTAACTGCTTCCATTGCTCCATTCATTTAAGGTCGGAATGAAGTTGAGTTTCTATGATTTATCTTAAATCGTTGGCATAATTCCATCATCAACTTGTTGTTGAAATTGGTGCCATTTTCAGTGATGATTGATTCAAGAACTCGATACCGAGCGATTATGTCTTTCTTCATGAACCGAACTACCACTCCTTTAGTGACGCTAGCATATGATGAGGCTTCAACCCACTTAGTGAAATAATCAATGGCTATTAGTATAAACTTATGGCCATTGGACTATTTTGGGGTGATTAGTCTGATAATGTTGATCCCTTACATAAAGAAAGGCCACAATGTAGAAAGTGAATGGAGCTCTTGAGGTTGAGCGTTTATCTTGTTGGCATAAACTTGGCACAAGTGATAGTATCTTATATATTTAATGTAGTTTGATTCCATTATCAACCAATAGTAGCTCATCCTCATGATCTTCCGAGCAAGCGTATGTCCATTCATGTGGGGGCCACATACCCCTTCGTGTATTTCTTTTATTAACCTATCTACCTCTTTTTTGTCTACACATCTCAACAATGTAGTGTCAGATGATCTTCTATAAAGTGTGGACCCACTTAATAGGAAATGACTCCTTCTGAATGTTTTTTAGTCATTTTTGTTGGCCTTTTTAGAGTATCTGCCTTCTTAGAAAAATGTCTTGATATCATGGTACCAAGGCTTATCATCTTGTGTTTCTTTGATTATCAAACAATAAGTGGATTTTCCCTCAATTGTTATCTTCAAAGGTTGAACTTCTGTTCCTTCTATTACTTGAATCATAGATGCTAATGTGGCAAAGACATCAACAAATTGATTTTAGGTTCTTAGGATGTATGTGACGGTGACAACTTCAAATCTCTCAATTAATTCTATCAGGTGTTGGTGATATGGTACTAATTTAGGGTCCTTAGTCTTATATTCTCCTTGTGTTTGCAATATGATAAGCAATGAGTCTCCGTATAAATCTAACTCATGGATTTCCATATAGAGTGTCATTTTGAGGTCGAGGATGCATGCTTCATACTTTGCAATATTAATGATATATGGGAATGTAAGTCTCATTGCTACCGGCAATTGTATTCCTTTTGGTGATACCAACACTGCCCCAATTCCACATTCAGATACATTGGCAGCTCCATCAAAATACATCTTCCATTTGGGATCTTTTTCTACTTTGAACTCCTCTTTTGACTCATCATCTGCCATTAATATCTTTTCATCTAGGAATTGGGCTTGTGATTCTTGGGAATCTCCTTAGATCAGGCGCTCAGCTAACTGATCTGCTAGCATCTTCCCCTTCATCGAATTTTAAGTTATGTACATAACATCAAATTCTGATAGGAGCATCTGCCACTTGGAAATCCTTCCCAACAAAAGAAGCTTTTCTGCTAAGTATTTTAAGGGATCGTGTCTTGTTAGCAGTTTAATGGGATAATAGAGAGTATATTGCCTTAGTCAGTGCATGACCTAAACCAATGCATAGTAGGTTCTTTTTTTCTCAGAGTACCTTTGTTCCCCATCAGTGAATTTCTTGTTGAGGTAGTGTATGGCATGTTCCCTTCCTCTTTCATCCTTTTACCCTAGTATACACTCCATTTACTTGGGAAGTATTGTGAGGTATAAGAATAAAGGCTTTCTTAGTTTTGGGGCTACCAAAACTGGAGGGTTTATAAGATATTCCTTGATCTTCATAAACACTTCTTCACATTCATCATCCGATTTCATCATGGAATTCTTCTTTAGAATCTGAAATAGTAGGCGGCATTTATCCGTAAGTTGTGAAATAAACCGAGTTATGTAATTTAATCTTCCTAATAAGCCTCTTATCTCTTTAATAGCACGTAAGGAAGACATTTCTAGTATGGCTTTCACTTTATCATTATCGATTTCAATGCCCTCTCGACTTATAATGAGCCCCAACAACTTACCAGATATGACTCCAAAAGTGCATTTTTTTGGGTTCAATTTCAATCGAAACTTCCTTAATCGCTTGAATAGTTTCCTTAAAGCAACCACATGATTTTCCCTTTTTTTGGATTTAGCGATCGTGTCATCAATATATACTTCGGCATCTTAATGCATCATATCATGAAGTATTGCAACCATTGCTCTTTAGTATGTTGCCCCAGCATTTTTTAAACCGAAGGGCATGACTTTATAATAGAATGTACCCTAAGTCATGATAAAGGTCATCTCAGTCTTATCCTCTTTTTCTATTCTTATTTGATTATATCCTGAGAAGCCATCCATAAAGGAGAAGAGATAACTTCCAGCCGTGTTGTCTACCAAGACATTTATGTAGGGGAGGGGGAAATTGTCTTTAGGTGTGGCTTAGTTTAAATCTCAGAAGCCCATACATGCCGGAACCTTTCCATTTTTCTTCAAAACTAGGACTATGTTTGCTACCCACTCTAGATAGTTTGATACTTCAATAAACCCAAACTTTAGTAGCTTCTTGAATTCTTCTTTGATTTTTAATAAGATGCCAGGCCTAAATCTCCTTCATTTTTTTTTTAGGTTTAACATCTCCTCTTATAGGCAGCTTGTGAACTACTATTGATTGGTCAAGTCCTGGCATGTCTCCATATGACTAGGCAAATGCATCTAAGTATTCAGATAGTAGCCTGATTATCTCACTGTTTTTTTTTTTCATGACTCAAATTACCTTCAATCTTAAGGTTTTTAAAATCTTCTCTAGTTCCTAAATTAACTATCTTTGTTAGTTCATCAATTGAAATCTTGCCTTATTCATATTTTTGCCAATTCTCTTATACTGCTTTGTGGCCATTAATATCATTTTCGACGGCTAACCTAATAGAGTTGGAAGTGATATCAACATTTTCATTATTTACATGCGCAAGATATCCTTGGCATTCATCAAGAATGTTGAGTCTATATGGAAATAAAGCAAAGAAGAAAAGTGTATAAGCAAAGGAGGAAGGTATAATTGAAATAACTTGTAATTTTATTGATCAACTTGTTGAAGAGTTCAACTTATTTCTAAATAATGATGGTTGTCAACTCAAAAATATTAATTATGATTACTTCCTATTCTAAAGCAGACTTAGTGCTATTAAGTGGATAGGAAAACCAATTATTAAGAGTTGAAGGTGAATTGGAGGTGTAAGGAGCCGAGGTTCCTATTGATGGGTTGTCATTGTTGACAACTTTGTTGAAGTTAGCTTGGATTGATCCTAAGACTTGAGTGCTAGTTGATTGAGAAAAAAGTTTTTGAAGGGGTGGAAAATTCATCAGGGCATCATATAGTCTCCCTCCCCTTTTACCTTTAGCATACATTGCTTAGAGTTTTTCTTCGAAAGTAGGAACATATCCTAACCCAAATATCCCTTGCTGTCCCTTCTTAAATTGAGGCCTTACTTCTCTCGTTTCTTCTTTAATAACCATGCATGCCTCATCAAATATCTAAATTCCAAAGTCCTTGGGGCCATTCTCCTTGATGTAAGGTATGGCCTTTTCTTTATAGATGGCATAGTCTTGCTTGCCTAGCATAGTGATTATTTAGTCATTTGATAGGAATTTGACCTTTTGGTGGAAGCTTAAAGGTATGGCTCCTAGTGTATGTACCAAAGGCCTTCCTAACGGTAGGTTAAAGGATATTGGGATGTCGAGGACTTGAAATGAGATATTAAAAATTTGTGGGCCGATCTCTACTAGTAGACTAATCTCCCCTATGAATTCCCTTTTAGAGCCATCAAAGGCTCTGACTACTGTTGAGTTTGGTTTAACATTGCTGCTATCGACTCCCAACAAGTCAAGGGTAGTTAAAGGGCATACAGTAAGAGAGGATCCATCATTTATAAAGATCTAGAACACTATTATATTATTACATTTTACCAACTCTTCAAGTGAGAAGAATATTTAGTCCATACTGAGGATTAAGTTGGTGATGTGGCATAATTTTTCTGTTGCAATACCCTCCGGTACTTCGACCTATCTAAGTACTTTGAAGAGTGCCTCTCGTTGTGGTTAAGATGAAATGAGAAGGCCCACAAGTGATATTTAGGCAGGGACTTTAGTGAGTTGCTCCATGATCTTGTACTCACTTGATTTAATCATCTTTATGAACACAAAAAGTCCCTCTTCCTCTTCTTTTTCAAGCTCAACAATGGGCTCTTCAATAGAAGCCCTATTTTTAGGGTTATAGATCCTTCCCGAGTGAGTGATTTTAGTGAGTTGCTCCATGATCTTGTACTCACTTGATTTAATCATCTTTGTGACACACAGAAAGTCCCTCTTCCTCTTCTTTTTTAGGCTCAACAATGGGCTCTTCAACAGAAGCCCTATTTTTAGGGTCATAGACCCTTCCCAAGTGAGTGATTCCTCCTATTATTAAATTTGAAGCTTTTCTTTGATTAACAACCTAGTAGTTGAGTGGTGCCGCTTTATATTTTTCTGGGGTGATTGGGACATGGAACACATACTTCTTTTTTGGAACCTTCACCTTTGCTTTCGGTTCCTTGTAGCACTTTATGACCACTGGCTTTGTATTGGATCCGATCATATTGATGGACCTATCCTTCCGGTCTCGACAATTGTCTTCCTATTTAAATTTAGGTCTCCAACTAGTAGCTAGTACATTAGCATAAACTATTGGTGTGAATGAGTAATCTACTAAGTATTCAAATTTTTCATATGGTTCACCTAAGGTGTCGACTGTTGGGTCCCCTACTAACCACCTCTTTCTTAGCTCCTTTTATATGCAACTCTTGTGTGGCTTGGGAGTCAATGTAGCCATGATTTCATTCTTCTTACTCTTTCCTTCTCTAAGCAACTGGTGAATAGTGGGCCTAGCCCGAGCTTTATCCTTTGGGTTCATATACTGTAGATGGCCTACCTATTGCAAGTTCTACACCATCTGTTCTATTAGGGTAGGGAGCTCATTCAGTTCAGGCGTTGGCTCTTCAATTGTGATCATGTTGATTTTAGGACCATGATTAGGCAATGGATTATTGCTAATATTTGGAGCCGGTGCATTAATGAAATCCAACTATATTATTATAGCATTAATCAAGTCTTAGATTTTATTTCGAAGTCTCCAGCATCTGTCAGTTGAGTGTCCTTCTTATCCCATATGATACTTACATTTGAGGTTGGGGTCAAAAGCCCTTGGCCTGTACCGGTCATTGGAATTTCAAAACTGATCAGATTATCTGCTCATAGCCGAGCAAAAACTTAGCTAAGTGGGATAAAGATTGGTGTAAATTGTTTTTGGGCCCTGATGGCTTGGGTTTGATTCACTAGTTGTTGTTAGATTAAGGTGGCTATTGTTTAGAAATTCATGTGAGACCCCAATCTGTTGTTCTTACTTGAGTTAACCATACCGACTGTAGCTTCTTTACCTTTATTGTTCCCCATGAGTTTTGGTGATGATGTCATTATAGAAGAGTCACTAGCTTGGAGTTTTCCAAATGTAATGACATTCTCTATCCTGCATCCGACTACCACTACCTCTATGAAGTTGGATGAGGTTTACCTAATCGGATGTGTGAAATAGGGCTTTTCCAATGTATTGGTGAAAATAAAGGTTAGCTCTTTCTCCAAGATTGGAGTGGAAACCTTAGCAACTTGAGCCCTCTAACACTCATAAAATGTGTGAGCCAACTTATCCCATGTATTGACTTAACTGAGATCTAATTGTGCATACCATGTTAAAGTGGGACCTGTAAAGCTACCTTGAAAGGTTTGGAACATGAGTTGGTCGTATTTTGCATACTTGCTCATTTTTCGCACATATAGCCTTGTGTGCATCTTGGGATAACTAGTGCCATCATATTTCTCGAATTCTGGCACTTTGAATTTTTTTGGGTAAGCACCTGCCATATGCTAATAGATCGGTGATGTTGACTTGATCAAAATTGTTGAGGCCTTCCAAAGTCCTTATTTTATCAGCTAACTGTTGGAAGAGTTTCCTTTCCATTTCTTTCTACCTATCTTCCAATTCTCTTTTAAGGTCATCAAGAGTCGACCCCATATTGATTGTTGTTTTAGGCTCATATTCAAATGCAAGATTAAGTCGGGAGTTGATTTCCTCATATTCGGGTGGTTGGATTTCAGTTGCCTTTCCCTTTTGAGCCTTTGAGTGTTCCTCTTGAGCAGGCTAGGTAGCACGAAGGAGACTAATGCTTTCAGTCAAGAAATGAACTTAAGTGGTCAACTGCTGGACTGTTTGTTTTAATGAAATGATCATTAGGTCAGGGGAGGCATCGGTGTTATTGCCATTACTACTGTTGGCATGGCTATTGCCATTGTTATTGCCACTGCTAGCCATCTTAGTCTTAGAATGGGTGTTGATTAGACTTCTTGGGGGTTTTGGTTGTTCAGAAGCTAATTGTTGGAAGAGTTTCCTTTCCATTTCTTTCCGCCTATCTTCCAGTTCCCTTTTAAGGTCATTAAGAGTTGACCCCATATTGATTATTGTTTTAGGCTCGTATTCAAATGCAAGATTGAGTCAGGAGTTGATTTCCTCATATTCAAGTGGCTGGATTTCAGTTGCCTTTCCCTTTTGAGCCTTTGAGTGTTCCTCTTGAGCAGGATGGGTGGCACGAAGGAGATTGATGCTTTTAGTTAAGAAACAGACTTGGGTGGTCAATTGCCGGACTGTTTGTTCCAATGAAATGATCCTTAGGTTAGGGGACATGTTGGTGCTATTGCAACTGCCGTTGTTGCCACTGTTAGCCATCTTGGTCTTGAAATGAGTGTTGATTGGACTTATCGAGGGTTTTGGTTGTTTAAAAACTATCTTTGATACTTGGTAAACAAAACTCGAACCTTGTTAGCAAGCATTTTATTATTATTATTATTATTATTGTTGTTGTTGTTGTTGTTGTTGTTGTTGTTGTTGTTTTCATATATATATATATATATATATATATATATATATATATTTTACATATATGTAAAGGGCAAGTAAATGAAATATGATGCATGTATAACATATAGATGCAAAAGAACCAACAATTGATTAACGATGTGGTGATACTGAAATTTTATTAATATTGCAAACTTTGGAGTTCGATCACTTTATTCAAAATATCTAAAAAAAATCCAATAATCTAATTTCTTCTTCTCCTTTGCTAACTTCTGCACTTCTTCTTCTTTTGTTAGGTGGGTGTTGGATCTTTCTTTTTCTCTTTAGCATTCGTAGCAGCTTCCAATTCCCTAACCCTCATTTGGGTCTTCCTCAACAGGGCTTCAAGTGCCCTATTCCTCTAGTTAGACTCCTTGAATATATTTTTCCATACATCCTTCTTGCCTTCTGTGGTTTCAAAATGGACTTTCATCTAAGCTCGCACCTACTCCATGTAAGTCTTCATTTCTAGGCTTAGATTACTTAGCGTAGCCTAAGTGACATTAAGAGCTTGATATATCCTTTCCCCCATCTTGTATAATTGGTTGATGATAAAATCTTTGGTAGCTCGGTGTTTTCCTACTTCACCATCCAATTCCCTTAGGTCAATATTAGGGCTTTCAATTCGAGATTCCCATAGGGCCCTTACCTATATCAACTTAGTGATCTTGTCAGTTATTAATATATTTAGATCTTGAAATTCCACTGTAACCATCTCTAATAAGGGCATATGAACTATGTCTTGGATGGTGCCAAATTGACGGACCACTGAATTTGGATGATAACTCAAGCACCAGTTAAGCCCAATTAATGGAATAGCTTGAAAATTTTTGTACATCAAAATAATCTTATTGTAGTAGATCCATAAGATGTTTTCAGCACTAAAGCTCTTGAGTACCTCATCCTAACCGTGGCTAAGAATGTCATATAGTAACTTCATCCTATCCACACATGAATCTATGAGGCCTACCTATTGGGTTAGTGATCGTCTAACCATGTTTAGCCTAAAAAACTTGAGATGGCTCACGAACCAAATCAAGATGAGATTGATGTTTGTAAATACCTCATTTTTACCCCTAATCAATAATGGTTAATTTACACTTTTTTCCATTTTAAAATTTTTTTTTCTATTCAACAAAAATAAGGGAAAAATATTCAAAAAAATAAAATAAATAAGAAAAATATCTCAATTTTGGAAAATAATAGTAGAAATAATAATAAAAGGAGTTTAATATATATTTTTTATTTAGAATTTCAAAATAATATAAAATTAATAAAAATGGCTACAAGTATGTATAATATTTACATTAACCTAAACTAAGAATTGGGTTAGCTCAGTTGGTTCGAACCATGGCCTGGCGTGCTCGAGGTGGGGAGGTCGAGGGTTCGAAACGCAAGAGAGGCATTTCCGCATTTTGCAATTTTTTGTATTTGTTTAGGACATGTGTCAGCTTGTGATTGGACAGAGGGAGCGCACGCGTTGGGCGCGTGATCGTCTTCAATCTCCGTCCGAAATAGTCACCGGCCGTAGGAAAATCCAAATTCGACCATTTTGATGCGATTTTTTGCACAAATCCACTAAATCTTTAACTAAAAAGAGATAAACATCATCCAATTAGAATAAAATTGTAACAAAATCAAAGATTTATACGAATCTAAGCAAATTAGAGATGGGTTTTTAACCGAAGATTTGATTCGTCTAAACCCGAGGAAATCTGAGCTTATTCAACTCGATTTTTGGTGTCTATAAATAGAGCTTGACGTGAGGAAGCTGAATCACGGATTAGAAGAGAGAAAAGTGAGAAAACACAAGGTTTTAAGCTTGTCGGAGTTCATCCCTTGTCGCAACCATCGACCAAGCTCCGAACCACCACCTAGAGGTGTTTTGGATAAAATCCACCACCACCATTAGCTTCTCCACCTTCGAAAAACTCAAAAACACCCGCTAGTCGACGAGAAAGACCATTGGAAAGCCGTCGTCGAAAACCCTCTAGCTGTCGTGATCCAACCTGCCGTGATCCAACCCGACCCGCGAACTGCAACTCGTACCCAGGTAGGTTAATTTTCTGATTTTTTTTTATTATTTATTTTATCTTATTTTTTTCGTATTTTTTTATTTATTTTACTTAGATATTTATTTTATTAGAAATTTATAATTCTAAAAAAAATATAAATAATAGATATTTATTTTATTAGAAATTTATAATTCTAAAAAATATATAAATAATAATGTTAGGGTTTTAATTAGATTTTTTTAATAATAGATATGCTTAGTTTAATATAAAAATAATAATAATAAAGTAATGATAATAAATAATAAAAGTATAAATAAATAATAAATAATTTTTTTAAATTAAATAATTAGTTTGGATAATAGCATGAATTAATAATAGATCGTTTTATCACTTAGAAAAATCCTTTTTTCAAAACAAATCCAAAATTGGTTTTTCTTAAATTAAATTTTTAGAAAATAAAATAATAAAGCTTAGGCTTAGATTTTTTCCAAAACCTTGAAAATGATAATGAACGTAAATCAGGCATATTTTCATAATTAAAATTAAACTAATCCATTAAAGCTTTTCATAAAAAGCGAACTATGGGTTATTTGATCCTAAATAACGAGTACGTAAGCACCCTTATGGGATAACTCTAAAAAGAAATAAAAAAAATCATTTTCTAAATTATTATAATTTTTTTTACATGTATCTAAAATAATAAAAATAGTAAAAATAAAAAAATAATTAAAAAATATAGTAAAAATAAAAATAAAAAGGATAATAAAAATAAAAAAAAATCAGAATATGGTCCAAATTTCAAAAGGATAAGGTGATAACTTTAGGATTTTAATAGGTTAGCCCCCGAGTCGAGAATCTCTGGTTTTACTTTTTTCTTTTTCATTTACAAAAATAAAAGAGGAGATTTCATCGACTAGTTGTCCAAATTAGAATTAATCCGCTCAATTAGTTCTAATTTAATAATTTTTCCTAACCTCAGTTAGGTGGCGATTCTAAATAAAATAAAATTCCTAGTTCAAGTCGAGGATATATATTAGATGAGCATATGGTCCAATATAAATCGAATTAGGAATATAAATATAAATAAATAAAAAATTAAACTCGACAATGTTGGAGCGGAAGATTCCATGGCCCTTTTTCTTCACAAAATTCAAATTTCAGATCTGCTTAGCTAGAAGGGTTAGAATGTAGGACTTTCCTTCTAAAAATTGAGTTATTAACTCCGTAACTCTATAATGAGTAAGGAAGACCCCGGTAGGGAAAAGAATGGTTCCAAATGCCATTAAGATGAAGGCATGAATCCGACTTTGTCCATAATCTTTAGGGTTTCCACATAGGATATCTTTCTTACTTCCATTGTCAAAACATACCACAAACCATGTTTCCAAGCCATCCATTCGATGGCAGTATCTGTTGCTATCCTCCAATGCTTTGCTGATCACTGATCTGCGAACCCCTAAAAGTTTGCTAAAGATACTGGTTAGCCCAACTTCTAAATCTGACACATATATCCCATTAGAAAGTAGAGGGGCCTAGAGAAGTTGGGTATACTCTTCAATGGTTTGGGTAATCTCATGTGGCTTAATAAAGAAAGCTATAGGCTCAAGCTCCTAAAAGTGTAACATAGCCCGAATCAAAAGTATGTTGATGTCGATCTTCATTAGTGAGAGGAGGAGCCTTACTTTGTCTTTGATGATGGCCTGTTCTCCTGGATTATACAAAGTGAGCCAATGATCCAGTATCATCTTGGGGTCTAAGGGCTTGTGAACACAGAGTTCCTTGCAAAGAAGACGATCAGTCGAAGTGCTAGCCATATAGTAAAATTACAAATAAAATTTTCTATGTTACAAACAAATATCTTATTTTAAAAGTTTGACATTTGCATGGAAAAAATACATCACCATCATGATAACAATCTCTTTACAAGAAAATGTTTACAAAAAGAAATTATTTTGAAACTTTGAGGTGCAATTTTTACAAGGTGCCACATCGTTGATTATTTACTGGTTCAAAATCTCATGCATGCAAAAAAAGTAGGTTCTAAAGGTCTCTAAGCTCTGTAGCCTCCTATATTTTTGAAGAAACGGATTTGAGGTCACATCAAAGCATTGGGTGGGGTAGCCTAATCGGCCCTGAGCGGTGATTACCTCACTACACCTAGAACTTACACAATGGCTTCCCGTTCTAAGGCCCTAAACGGCTTGGGTCTGACCATATCTAATTACACACATGAAAAAAGAAAAAACTTGTTCAAGGTTAAGTTTATCAAATCCCTGTATCACTCTAAAATATAAACATTAGTATAACTAAATATTTACAGGAAAAAAACGCAAATTAAAGATATCTAAAATAAATTATAATTTCGGAAGGCTTAGGTGGCTAACCCACTTGAGGGTCCCTAGCAGAGTTGCCAAACTGTCGAATCTAATTTTCATTTTTTTATTTTTCCTAATTTGATTCATATTGAATCCTATGCTCATTTAATATGAACCATCGACTTAAATTATGAAATTTTTTATTTTTTATTTATTTGGTGTCACTACCCAACTAGAGTTGGGAAAAATGGTCAAGTTTGGGATTAATTGAGCAAATTAATCCTAACTTAAGCACTAGTCAACAAAATCATCTCTTTTTTATTTTAAAAAAGGAAAAACCAAAGATTCTTGATTCAGGGGCTAATATATTAAAACCCTACGGTTACTACTTTAACCTTTTGAAATTTGGATTATATTTTTGTGATATCCTTTTTAGCATATATAAAAAAAATTGCTTATAAAAGGGGGGGGGGGGGTAAGAAAAATAATAACAATTATACTTATAATAATTTTAAAAATTTTATTATTTAGAGTTGTTCCATAAGGGTGCCTACGTACTCATTATTTAAGATCAAGTAAGCTGTTGTTTACTTGTTTAGAAAACTTTTAGCCCTTTAATTAATTTTAAATAAAGAAAGTTAAGTCAGATTTACGTTTATTACCATTTTTTTTAAAAGATAAAAATTTTAAACCTAATTTTTATTTACCAATTTTGAAAGAAAGAAAAATAACCTAATTTTAAAAACATCAATTAAAAGTTTGTTTCAGGAAAATCATTTTTCTACGTGACAATTTTTTTTTTAAAGAATAAAACCATATCCTAAACCATTTTTTTTTCTTTTTTATAGCTTCATATTTATAGACTAAGTATTACTCATTATTTAAAAAAATAATTGGGAACCTAATCTTCCCCAAGCGATAGTTACACCGCAATACTTAAGGTTTACATAATGGTTCCCTTCTAATCACTCACATTAATCTCCCTAAGATATTCTAAGTCTATACCGTGTTGTTAACTAAAATAAATTAAGCCAAAGTTATTACCCCAATTATATCTATATTATTAATTTTAAAATCTGTGCTAATTTCTATTAAAGAAGCAAATTAATTAAATAAACCAAGTAAACTAATTCTAAAATAATAATAATACACTTACTTGGGCACGGGTCGAGTTTAGTCACAAGTCTGGTCGCGGGTTGGATTGGGTTAGATCTGAGTCAAACTCGGGTCAGATTGGATCCGTTGCCACTTGAGCTTTCTGATCTAAGAAGAATGAATAGTGTGCAAGTCGCTCCACAAACTACACAGGTCACCAATGTAGATTGAATAGAGGAGAAGAAGATGATGACGATGAGGTTCGTTCTAGGTACTCTAGTGGTTGTTGTCCGCAAGGGAGATGCTTGTGTGTGAATGAAACCCGAACCTTTAATTCAATAAGCTCGCAATGACTCGACATAAAAAGTTAACTCTTTTCTAAATCAATGGACATCTCAAAAGCTCAAATCTACCTTTGATTCCCTTCAAGGCTGCCTAAATCGATTGCAATTCTAGAGAGAGAGAGTAGACTACATGTGTGACTTTTAGTGAGAGAAAGTGGCAAGGGGGTTGAATTCATGCCAACTTCAGTGATTTTTTTTTCTTTTTCAAGTTTACAAAGTTAAGCTCTATTTATAAACTCGCGAAGAATAGCTTGGTAAGCTCAAATCATACTTGTGGTTGAGACTCATTTTTATCCATTTAAGATTTGAATTAATATCGAAAAATTGATACCGTTCCATTAGATTAAATTCATTTTTTGTGATTTATCAGGTTCTTTTTTGTTACAAGTTGATAATAATTTGAAAATATTTGAAAAAAACGTTTTGTTGTGCTCGGATTTGCTTGCGATTTCTTCTTTTTTTCTATTCACAGTTGTTGGCTTGCTGGGGAAGACGATCATGTGTGTCATATGTGACCCAGTTGAAGGGAAGAAAAAGAAAAAGAAAAAACAACGAGTAAGGCTTCGCGTGTGACTTGATCCCGCGACCTATAGCTTTCCTTAGCTGTTTAGGCATAGGTGTGGACTAGTTGAGCTGGTCCTTTTTCTCATTCATTATATGCAATTAATTTGCATATAAGCTAACATCCTTAATTAGTTTTTATTGATTTGAGGTTCTCAAACTTGATTTAGAAACCCATTATTTTTTGTTACTTTGTCATTATTATTATTTATTTAATTTTTATTATCTCGTAAACCAAACCCTTTATTGTTATTATTACTATTATTTTTTATTATTTTTATTTATTTATTAAAAACATATATATGGGGGCAAAAATGAGATGTCTACAAATTGACAAAAAAAAAAAATGATTTATAACATTTGCATACTATGTGCATTGCATTTGTGTGGTCACAAGTTATGAAAAGATTTGCCTTAACACACAATTTCATTTTATGAATTGTGATGGTCCAAGCCTAATTAGAGGAAAGCTATAAAATGGCTCAATTGGGTATCTTGAATTAAATCATGAATAATGAATCTAATCTAAATAAATTTGATTTAAAAACTAAATTTCCGACTTTATCACGTTTTTAAGTTCTTAATATTATGTTTGGTTCACTAGAATAAAATTTTCATCTTATCTTTATTTCTATTGAATAGCTATTCACATATTTGGTTTACAAAATATTACATCATGAGAAATGCCTATTCTATGTAGTGCGTAATAAATAAAGAATTTTGACTCATTCTATACACCACAAGAATTGTTATTTATTAGATAATGTAACTTTTATTTTAAAAATGTCCCCATCATAAAATAAAACAATATTAGAGAAATTATTATTTCATTTCAGTCTTATCCCATTTCACTAATCCAAATGTAATGCAAGAGTTGCGATTCAATTCATACCTTAATTTGTTCCATCAAACTAAACCTAAGCATAATTATGGAACTGATTGAACTAGCCCAAAATCACTATTTTATGGTTCCCTAAATGGAGATACTGGGACCAACCCTTTTAGGCAAGTTCTATAGACTTGCTATTCTAGCAGGTTCTTGTTTATGGAATCACTGCCCCCATTTGATACTCTGGCTATTTTAATTTCGACCATTACCACTATTTGATAGAGTCCTATATCTATAATAAAGTTGTTGTGGTTATTGAAACTAAAGTGGTTGGAGAATATTTTTCAAGTGATAGCTCAAAATGGCATGATTAGGCTTTTTCTAGCACTTAGAATATTTTTCAAGTATAAAAAACAATTTAAGGGAGCCACTTTAAGCCATCGCCATTTGATTCTCTAGCCATTTCGGCTTTAACCACCACCACCATTTGATAGAATCTTGTGTTTATAATGGAGTAGTGGTGGTAGTTGAAACTAAAGTGGTTGGAAAATGAAATGGCAATGGTTTAAAGTGACATGATGGTCTCTTTCCGATACTTATAATATTTTTCAAATACCAAAAACAGCTTAAGGGGTCCACTTTGCAAGCACTTTTTGGTGAGATGGTCGTAGTTGGTGGTTTATGGTGGTTATGAGGTGATAGAGGGTGCAAAGTACTTTCTATTTGTAGTTTTAGCTTTAGATTTGCATAAGCGAGTAAGTGGAAATAAGAAAATGAAGAGATGTTTTTACACTTGTCATTTTTTGAGAAAAGGAAGAACACATTTGCAATTATTGCCCCACATGACTTATTTGATGAACTTTATACCACTGTTTATTACAAAATAAAATGGACATTGATTAAGAAAGTTATTGGAAAGTGAAAAGAGGTGTTGAGTGAGTTGGCTTAATGTGTGCACTTATGGCTTTACTTTTAATTGATTGATACATTTTGCAATTAAATATAGTATATTTATAATAATAATTAAATATTAATAATTATAGCAATAATAATATAATGATAATAATAGTAATAAATAATGCCATGTGGTCTACATGGATAATAATCCAACTATTACTTTATAATTGGTTGATAAATCTATGTATGTTAATGAAAATGAAGTGCAAGTAGCATTAAAAAAAAAAATAAATCTATTAGGTACATTTAGACAATGTTGAGGTACTAACTTTATCCCTAAATTTTAATCCCAATACATAAGTTCATTCCGAGCTTAATACTGTACCACTTCTAAACATGTATAGATTGATAATATTAAAGAATGTTTATTTTTTTGTCCACAAGTTTTTTTTGTAGAGATTTACAAATAATCTTCTAAGCTTTGATCATGTGGGACACACCTCTTGATCTTATAAAGTATAATTTAAGATTTTAAACTTAAACTTAAAAAAAAAATAAAGATAAGAGTTAAAAGTGTTAAAAGAACACTTTTCGAGCTCAAAGTTTAGATTTAAAAAAAAATTATCCTTACAAAATATTTATAATTGTTCAAAAACTTAAATAATTCACAAAAACAGAGGTACCCACTTAAATATTGTATTTTTTTTCTTTAAAAAATTGAGAAATTTCATATCTAAAAAAATTATTCAAAAAATAAGTTACGAAGGTACAAATCATTGTACTGAAGGTGCAAATACAATATACACCTATAAGACAATTGTACTAAAGGCGCAAATAGTAGATTTCTTATGTCAACACCTTTAGTGTAATTTTTTTTAAATTATTAAAAAAAAATTATACTGAAGGTGTAGACATTGTTTACGCTCTCAAGCAAATTGCTTAAATGTGTTGACACTATCCACACCTTCAATGCAATTATTATTTTTTTCAATTATTGATTTTTTTTTTATGAAGAATCATGTAAAGAAAATTAAAATTTTTTTGTTTAAAAAAATTAAAAGTTTATATAAAGAATAACAAAAAAAATAATTTTCATAAATTTAAAAATTATTAAAATTTATTAAAAAACTTTTTTACAGTCATTTATGCTTTATTTTATAATATATAAAAAAAGAAGGAAAAAATTAAGTCTATTTTGTCAAAACTTTTTTTTTTAATCAATCCTATAGTTGGCAACCCATAAAAACATAGCAATTTGGTCATAATAAAATACCAAATGATAACGTGGTTTGATCCTAGTTATAATATACTCAAATAAGTCTTTTTTTGATATATTATAAGCTTTGTAACTTCACATGAGCGAAAAGTTATGATTTTTTAAAGTTGAAAAAAAAATCGCATCAACTTAAAAAAAAAAAGGCAACTTTTGATGTAATTTTTTTTTGCTTTGAAGATTTATAATTTTTTGCTTATGTGTAGTTACATAATTCATAATATATTAAAAAAAATGATTTAAGTGTATTATAGTTGAGACGAAACACGTTACCATTTGGTATTTTTATAAGAGCCAAATTGCTATATTTTTATAGGCGGCTGGCTAAGAGCTAAAGTAAAAACGTAGATTTGAAATTTGGTTTGAGAAGCCTGAAATCACAATTATGGTTATTGTAGAGAGAATTTCCCTAAATCAACCTCCTCGTTTTTTAGCTACTTCACATTTTCGTTACACTACAAACACAGATGGAGGAGAGAAGAGTACAAGTTGATAGATGAACTCCTAGATCTGTCCTCTATTGGTTGTGGTTGTTGTGTTCGGCGTCATCTTATGTCTGTGGTGTGAGAAGCTAGATCCACTGGTTGTTGTTCGGTGGGTTAGTTGTTCCATGGGTTAGTTGTCGTGTCTTCGATCGTCGTTTGTTGCTCGATAAGTTGGCTGTTTCGTGGCTTTGCTGCTGTGTCTTCGATCGTTGTTCACTGTTTGGTGGGTGTGCCATTCTTGTGTTTGCTGGTTTGTCGCTAGGTTGCCTGTCTTCGCTGTCTTCGTCGTTTTCGCTGGATTCATGTGCGGCCAACTTCGCTGGTTTGAACATCCTTTCACGATGATTGGGCTTGTTCATTTTTTCCCTTTGATGTTATGTAATTTTTTTAACACTTCTTAATAATATAATAAGGTTATTTTAGATATTTTATTTTCTATTTATATCTTATTTTTTATTAAAAATAATTAATTAAATAAGATAATATCTATTTTATTTTATTTAAGTAAATATTATAATATTTTATTATATTTTTAAATAATTATAATTTTATTTTATTTAATAAAATAAATGAGTCATAAAGATATATTTTAAGTCTAAAATCTATTTTTAAAATATTTTTATGGAGATAATATTTCACAAATCCTCTTGAGAAAAAACAATATCTAACAATATAACCCCACGTACACAAAACAATACAAAACCAAAACCGATCAATCGCTACTATTCACTTGCCACCGCCATCATGGAGTCGGAGAAGCACAGCGACCACCACCCTACCACCATGGCCACCACCAACTGGAGCGAGGAACTGGAGGATTTGATCTCTTCCGGCGACACAACCGCCGGAATCTCTCTCCTGGAATCGGTAATCTCGAAGCTGGAATCGCAGGCCGACGACTCATCTCTCCTCCAATCAACGTCTCTCCAATTAGCGTCAGCTCTTAACGAACTAGCTAATCTGCATTCGTCTCAAGGACTCTCTCTTAAAGCCGACCAACTACGTTCTCGCGCGTCGCTCATTAAACAACGTGCTCTTCAAACTCCTTCTTCTTCGTCCACTCGGTACAGTACTACTTCTCATAGCCTTCTCTCTGTTCTTTCTCTCTTGAAGATTCGGTTCGGTTAGGGTTTTCCATTTGACTACGCGTAATTGAAGGTTTATTAGGAGCAATAAATGCAATTGTAGGCATAGGATAGAATATCCAGTCCAGCTTAGATGCCCGTTCAATCACGTTCTGATATATATGATGAACACACAATGCGGAATCTATGTTTCTTTTTTTCTTTCGCATATAATTACGGCAATAGAATGACGGTGACACAGAAAATATTTTTCGGACGTCTATTAAGTATTTGTTCTGACTTGGTATTTACCGGGATTTTATATTAACATAGTAATAAGCATAACGTGTGGCTTTGTATGATAATCGGGGAAATTCGGCTACTGGCTAGTTGCTAGCGGTGGGCAGCTGGCGGCTGGCGGCGAGATTACCTGTAGCAAGTAATGATCTATTAATTCAATTTCGTGGTTTCATAATCAATCATGTATCATCACCTTCCATGACCACTATCTGTTATCGGTTGAGTTTTTGAATTTAATATCGTTTTCTTTTACCAAAAACAACATTAAAAGCTTATTCGATTTTGCACATCTGCCGTACAATTTGTCATGTATAAGTAGAAAGTCACACGTGCCAAATGGATAGACTGAAGATTCGGAAGTGTCTACCCACAGTGGATTGTTAGGACTAAAATTGTACCTATTTCTCTGCAAATCGACTCTGGTTAGATGCTGCTGTTTTGGATAGTGAATTCTTAGGTTATCTTTGGGAATTTTGATTTCTGATAACGATTTTACTTTTCAGTGAGAATATGTATGCAAAGAAGCATTTGGAGGATGATGGTGCTGCAGTTTGCAATGATTCACTTCAAAATAACTCTTTAAATGATGGTGTGTTTCAATCTCTGGTTTTATGGCTCTTTTAAATGAGGCTGGTTAAGGAATGAATATTCTTAGTACCTTCCTAGCTAAGTTGTCATCTTGAATATGTCCAGTCCAAAGAAAGATAAAGTCAGTGTTTTCTTTGTGAAGGAAATATTCAGGAATCAGCAAAATTGCGTGGTGATGAGGATTCAGCTTTGGATGATGCTGATGGTGAGATCTTTTCCTTTTTCTCCATTGTTGCAGTATTATTTGCTTCAATGTGTACTATCATCCTGACTTTTAAGTTAGCACTATAAGTAACAAAGTCATTGCCATAGGAAAATTCCAAATGTATCAGGCACTTCTATTTCATTTCTCTCTGATAAAATCTCACATGGGAAATTGCTGTATATGAATTAATAATCCTGTGGAATTCTAATATATTAGACTTAGTTTTTATATGAGTGGTTACCAGTAGAAGGTCTCAATAAGTGTTACAATGTAATTAAGTATATCTCCTAAAAAATGAGGATGGTGTCATTTTTCATTATGTTAAACCATTTCCTTTCTTAGTACATGACAAATTGTTATTGTTCTTGTATTCCATTTTCAAATCAATCTTTATATTTCCAGGATGATCCACCTGTTAAAATAAGACATCTAAATTATTCACAAGTCATCTTCATGCATCTTTGACCTAAGATTGGATATGTAATATTTGGAATCGATAAACAATGTGGTGGTTGCTGGCTGTTGTGAGATGCCTAAGTCAGTTTGAAGACTGCAACTGTATTCTGAAAGGCCTCCTTAACATGGAAAACTCTAAAGCATAAGGTGGCTGCTAGATAGAAGTTGGCTTTTGGGGGTTGCACATACTTCACCCAGCATGAAAGAAATAGAAGAAGTATGGGCTAAGCTGCTGTGACTACTGAAACAAATGGGAGAACTGTTTTATCTATTAGGAATATTCTAGGATAGAGTGCTGTTTCTGTATTTGGCCTGTGTTCTGTTTAGAGCCTGCTCAGGGAATTAGATAGACATCTGACATGGAAATGCTTGTGAGGTTTGCATATACACCACCTTACAGCAAATGAATAGTGATAGATTATAACTTCCCTGGATAGCGCATTTTATACATGATGTAATCTTCTAATTGGTCTCATCCTTTTTTTTTTTTTGATAATTCGAAATAATTGTATTTATGTGAGAATTTGGTTTCATTCACTAATCAATAAAGCAGAACAATACTCCAGAATATATGTATTCATGTACTTATGTATATGAAAGTTAAGAAAGGTAAGCTGTGTGTGAAAAGGAGGAAAACAGGAATTGGACTTATAGACCCTGCTTTAGAATGTGCTAACTTCTAGTAATCCTTTTGGCTTCGCTGTGGTTTATGGCAGATTGGGAGGCTGCAGCAGATTGTTCACCTGATGAATTGCTGCCACTAGAAACCTTGCCTGAAGTATCAAAGCTTTCATTAACAGACAACAAAAGTGAAGCCCCTAAAAGGCGTGGTAGAGGAACTTTTTCATACAGAAAAGATGAGCTATATAGTGACCGGATGTCAGACTTTGCAGTTGTGGGTGAAACTGAAGTTGAAGATCCTTGTCTTAGCTCAGAAGAAAATGCTGGAGTGGGACAATGTGAGTCATGCACAATCTCTTGCTTCCAATTCTATTCTTTGTGATCTTTATTTGAATTGTATCTTATTTCTCTGAGTTACAACAATGAGGTGCTCCAAAGAGCTGTTTAGTCTTATTCATTAGAATTTCATCTTTAATTGTCCATATGTGTTCCTACTTTGAAAAATAATGATATCCCTCATGTGAGTCTTGGAGGAATATAAAGAGCCTTTGAATCTACCGCAAAACTGGACTCTGGTAATTTCATTCGATGTTTAGATTAGACTAATGCAAACACAAGCCATCAAGGCAGTTAGCAGTCTATTGTTGAGTTCCTCCATTCTCTAGGTTATTGAAGGCCATGCAATTCATTGACCAAGGTACAATTATTGTCACTGCTCTCTGCCTTTTGTTTTATTTTCATCTTGTCTTGAACTATGTTCCTCATCTTTTTTCCAGAAGAGAGAGCCACTATACCAACATATGCTGAAAAGATAAATTTTTTGCTCTCCTATTTTTATATTACATCTATGCACAGGCTTTTTAATATCACTTAATTGTTCTCAAAGCAATATGGTGTATATCACTTCATAACTTTATAAAGACTTCATTACAAGCTGATCTGGAATTATTTTAAATATTTGGGCTTGCATTATTCAGAAGTCTCCTTCATGTTCCATCTTTAGTAGCCATAAGCTCATTTCCAAACCTATACATTTGCACAGATGTAGCAAACAGGCCCTACAAGTACATACACCTATATCCATGCATTCATGTTAGTTACTCATATGTTTATTGTTTTTGGGTATGCTATTCTTAAGCTTAAACATTGAGGCACCGGTGGATGAACTGATCGAATATTTTTAAATGTGAATCCAGCAAAATACGGCACACATCATGTTCTTGTCCTGGCTAACTTCCACCCAAGTACCAGGACAACAGAGCTGGAAAAGCTTCTTGAGAAATTTAGAGATCATGGGTTTGTTATCCGCTGGGTCAATGATACTGTTGCACTTGCTGTGTTTCGAACACCTGCAATTGGTAATGCTTCTTCTCCAGCTTTCAATTCTGCATTGTTCGTGAAATATGTGCTTGCATTACGAGATTATAACATGAAATCACTGTATCTCCTTGATCAGTTACCTGAAATTGATACTATGTGGATCTGCTGAAGCTTGGTTGTAGAGAATTGTACCTTTACAGTTATAGGTAGAGTCGGGAAAGTGGGCTGAACGGCTGGCCCGCGGGTCGAAGCGGGCCAGCCTGCATTGGCCTGCCCCGTATAGAATTTTTTTTTTTTAACAAAATAAAAAAAATCATTTTCATCATTGACTCTTTTTTTTTTTTCCGCAACCATTTTAGTTGTTTAAATTTAAGGCAATGTTAAACTTTTTTTTTTCTTCTATATTTTAGTGGCGGTGACTGAGCACGAAATCACAGTCTAAGTATAAAAGTTTCGTATTATATTTGTGTATTGCATTTTCTTTTTAGTTGTTATTTTTGCCTTTTAGTTTATTTACTTACTTTACTTTTAGTTTTACTATTGATATTAAACAGTTTAGTGATCTAATTTTAGTTTTTTTTTTTTTGCGGGCCGTGCGGGCTAACCCATGTTGCGGCAAGTTGGCCCGCTCTGGCCCACAAGCGACACGGGTGCATGCCAAAATGACCCAAGCTTTTGCGGGCCAAAATTTTTGTGAGCTCCACGGGCTAACCCGCCGGCTCACCCCGCATTCCCGGCTCTAGTTATTGGTTGGGGCATTTGGCTTTTGTGGCAGGATGTCCATTTGTATGAATATCCCTTGAGATGATAGGCTGCATCTTAAAAATTGCTAGATTGCTTGCATTGTTGTCCTATACCTATATACACTAAGAAATTATGATGCACATGGAAAATGGGAAAATAGTATGGATCATATTCTGCTTGTTGTATCTTGCTTGATTTTTTTGATGTTGCTCTCTCACACTCTTATATTCTTGTTATAGCCTTACTTCAATGGGCCCTTTCCTGTGATGCATGGTTTGACATTTCAATCTTTGTGAGGGCATATTAAAAAGGCCTGCAATGACCCACGTGGTTCTGTGGTACAATGCCTATACTTGCAAATGTATAAGATTTAATCCTAGGGACAACTTATCAAAAGAGAAAATATTAAGAAGGCCTCCGAACTCAAAATCCTTATCTTGTAGTTTGTCATCATCCTCTTCTAATATGATTCAGTTTTGTGTCATCATATTTTCTCACAACAGTATGTTCAGATCATCCTTGATAAATTTCTCTAACTTTAACCTTACATCCACTTCATTGCTTAAGCCAAAATCACATTTGCATAGATGGTCGTACTGTAATTATGGTAACTTCTATCATTGTGTGGTGTAGGTATCGGTGAAAGTGCAAAAATAGGCATTGGTTGGTCTTGATCCATATTCTTGCAGTCACCATTAGCCTGCCAGATTAAATGATACAATATAGAAGTGACCACAGAACAGCAGGGTCAGGTTTCTATTAGAATGTAATAATTAATACTATAATTTCTGAACTGTGAATCCCACAGGAATTTGCTATCATGACACCGTCTTCACACTCTAAACTATTACAATGAGTTTTTTGGTAGCAATGTCTCTGAAAAATTCATTTAGTGTTTCCATAGAGCCTGGTCAAGTATCTCATTGAAGTCAACTGGCCTTTTGTGCCCATTGTGTTTCAAGGAAGGTGAAGTTACTATCTGACATTACATCCAAAAAAAAGGAAGGTGAAGTTGATGCATTTTAGGGTGCATTTATTTTGTGCAACTAGTCTTCCAAACAATTTTGTACTTGTACTATGATCTAATATTTATATTTGTAAATTATTCTTGTATCAATAAGAGTGGTTATAGTTCCTAGTAGCTTTAGCAGTTGGTAATTTGGGAGTTGACTCTAGAAAGGAAAATTCCTTTTCTCATTCTCTAATAGCATTTTCTGTAGTTATTAATCTTAATACCAACTATCATCATCCTGCACCACCACCTGCTAGTAAAATGTTTTGATGATTGCTAGGCTATTGTTCAGTTATTATAAATATCAGATTATAGCAAATGTTATAAAATCTTTGCGAAATGTTTCCTTAGAAATGTACTGTTAATTCTATAAAACTCATCATTAAGGCTTCATCTGAGACTGCTGAAACAACTAATGTGCTATCCTCCCATCTGACCATGTAGCATAACTGAGGCTTTCTTTATTGACTAATGCATTAGGTTTTATGTGGATTTCAAGACATTCCTGCAGTAATGGTTGAGGGTTCTCTCTCTTTCTTTCCTTTCTTTTAGTTCCAGCAAATATGCTGGTGAACTAACACTGTCTGCTTATGGCATCAGACATGGTTCTACCTCACAGTGTTGTCCTCCAATTGACTATCATTTGTCATTCACATTCTTTTAATTAATACATATTCTCATTGACTGTCTAATGCAGCACTTGAAGCTCATAATAGCATCCAATTCCCATTCACAGCAAGAATACTTGAGGAAGATGATGTCCTATTGAACTCAATTCCAGACAAAGGTATGGTGCTTCCCATTTATTTGATGATTCATCAGCCATTGATTTTGCTGAACAACTTTCACAAATTGATAAATCCACTTTTAAGTTTGAAGACATAGGTTCTCTTTTGTTGGTACGCTTTATCTATCATTTACTCTTATCTCCATAATCACAAATTGCATCTGTGAACTTACTGAATTTGTCTTACCGATTTCCAGTATTTCATATTTCCACCCACTCATACTTTTCTGGCCTCATCTTCATACCTTTAGTCCCTTGTAATTTTGCATCACCAGCTGCTGGACTCTTGTAAATACCTTTTCTGGACCTCATATAGCGGAACTATTAAGGAACTCTTCTGCAATCTTACTTTGAATTTTACTTGCTGTTTATGCAAATGTTTCCGGGGGTTCTTCAATTGTCTGGAGAATTTTCAATTTTTACATAAAAATACGTTACTATTTTGTTTTCCAGATTTGGAACCTCCTCGGCAGAGGCCAAAGACATCTGCAAGAACTGCTCAGAGACTCATTGCTCAGGGAATGGGACTGAAGCTGCCTTCCTCATCCTTTGGCTCCAAGGAATTCAGGAAGCAAGAAGAAGCTAGAAGAGACCGAATTGTCACAAGGCAAAAGTTAAAGGATGATGCTTGGGGTTCCGATGGTGAAAAATAACAATTCGTCAAGTGTTCTAACACCTATCAATGTCCCGTTTTGCACTCTAGCCATATTTCCTTCCCCGTATGGTTCATCATATTATGCAGGTTCTCTAGTTGGCAAGGATCAGTCTCTTACTGATGTTCCCAGGATTACCTGCCACACATTTAACACCCTTTTTTCATGGCCTTCTCCAAATCTATTAGGAATGCTGTCAATACCCACTACAGATGATTAAACTATCAGCACTCGCTGTAAAATTGCTGATGCACCCATTGAGTTGTGAACTTGATTCTTATGGCTGAGAGTTATGAAGGGACTGAATATAATGAATTTCTGATCTGTGATGTTATTAGGATGAGGCATCGAATAGCATCAGACAACCCACTCACCTTGCGTGAGGGTTGGTGGATCCAGTAATTTTTTTGAGCGAGGTTAATTTCAATGAAGATTTTCTGTGTGATTTCAGCAGGAGCATGTAAGAAGCCTGTAAAACCTCTCAAAGAGCTTACAGTTGTAATGGGTACATCAAACATCAGACATCCCGCAGCCAACGTACAAATTCACAAGCACATCCCCAAAGTCCTCACGCCAGGCCAATGACATCGTGCGTTACTTACAAAATCATGTAGCAATGGCAATACGGCTATTACAGTTCTAAATGTTTGTTAAGGTTATCCAGTCAATTTTTAAGAATTATTCATACCTCCGGCTGCTTATACCGCAAACATTCTAACCCACACCGTACTATTTTTAAGTGGGGGTTACCATTTCCTTTGTAAATATTTCTATAATCAATCCCAAATTCCACATATGCGCTTAATTGTATAAACACAAAAAAAAATCCTTCGATTCATTAGCAGAGAAAGGGTCCATATGATGGATCTTTTTGTTCGAATTCTAGATCTTCCCTGCTTAAAACCGTATGTATGGGTTGCATTATCTGTGTTTGCATATCATTTAAATTAAGTACAATAAAAGCATTAAATAATGACTATAACTTAGGATAAAAATAGTGATTAGAAAAGGCCATCCAAAAGCATAAATTCGCTTAAACTTTAAAATAAAGTTCTTCAAAAAGAGTTTAGACATTAATGAAGATTTTGTATTTCCTTCTATAGGCATATCTTAGTATTTTATTTTCTGATAGGGTATACAAGTATTTTTAAAATTATTTTTTTCGGGCACCTTTTCTTCGAGCTTTCGAAAAGCTTAAAAAATAGCCCATCTTGATGAGCCTTAGTTTTACGTTCTAATGAAGCTATTTTGTTAAATCAGTATAGGACCCGAAAATCAAATGAGACGTTCAACGATGCTGCCTTAGTTGGATTGCACCAAATGGAGATACAACAGGAGCAAAGTTTGAAATAAATCTTATGGATTCATAACCCACTCTTAAAGGGTTTATTATCTCTTAAAACCGGACTATATAAGTTTTTTTGCTTTATATTCTATTCTATTTTATTTTTTTATTAGTATGGAGAAGTGTAAATAACTATCAGTGGCAAGTCACAATCAGTAGAGTTTATAATAAAACATTTAATGTACATTTGATTAGGATAAAATTCTCCTCCTATGAATTTATCTTGCAATTAGTTAGCAAAATTACTATTATTACATAATAAAGAATTACAATTCCATTATAGGACCAAAGGAATAATTATAATTTAATTACTTTTAATATATTTTTAAATCTACCCATAAAACCTCAAATGAACTACAAGAATAAGTATTACTCGTTTATTCCATTCCTTATTATAAACTCATTGTATAATAGTCACTTCATAACTGGATATAATTTTTTTCTTGAAAAACATGCCCCAATAGAAAGATCTACCGAAGAACCTATGTGGAATATCCTTCGCTTTGTATCCTTGCTTGCACATTTATGCTATGAAGCTCACACATCGCCACCACTTCTGGCCAACAATATTTTCACTGTAATTAAATATTTGAGCTCAATCATGTATACACATCTTTCTATTTCCTCTTTCTCGATCAATCCACATATTTTCCCCCAAACAATCAGTGCGAACTTACAATCCATTTAACCTATCAGTGTGAACCAATGATTCAATGGACGCAGAAACTTGAATGAATATCTGCAGCGATCACATCCTCGAATTCATCCGTCAAGAAACTTTCCTTGATAGGTTCTTCATACCGCACCCCACACATTTAAGTATTACTGTCTCTGTTGAAGGATCTGGTTTTATAACAAACTTAACCCCCAGAAAATCCCTGATGTTTCTGAGAGTTTCAATTCCATACGGTGAAAGCTTTCCAACACGAACCTTGGAAACATCTTGAGGACATAACGCGCATAAAAGAAACAACAAGCCCTGCAAAATAATAAAAAGGAAGTGTTAGGAACCACTGCAGATGCTAGGTGATGTGCTCCGAGCACAATCATTGTAATAACAGTACATCCCCTTTCAGCTAATCATTAACATTTTTCTAGCAAGTACAGTAACAAAGTATCAAAACAATTCCAAACGGTACTATACCCCAGTTTTTCACTTCAAAGAATTTTGATGCTATGCTTCCTCAATGAATAAGAAAGCTGATACTCTTGAAAATTCATCAAAATGCAAGGGAAAAAATTACTCAAGGCTGTCCTTTGGAGATAAATGGGGATATATAGCTGGACATAATTTTTCAAATTTACCAGCATCTCAGAATAAACACAACTCAAAAGTTAGATGCCCCATCAAAACAATACTTCAGGAATTGCAAGACAACCTCTCTGAATCAATTATAGCAAAATTCATATCCTTAGATTATCAGGAAAAGAAATTCATATCCTTGGTTAAAAATTCACCAAGAGCACATCTATGGCTCTCCATGGCCATTCCTCCATTAACCATAAAAATAAAAATAAAAACACAAGGAAAACCATGAGCTTCTGAGTTTCCTGATTATGGAAACCAATATCCCATAGGTATAATTTCTAGTTTATCTTAACCAAAGAGGGATAACATTGCTCTAATGGCAACTTAAACAAACCTGGTGTGTTGAGTCAACCACTCCACCTTGTTCAATTTCTCCAAGCAGAACAGAAGCAATTTGCTCCCCAACATCTTCTGGAGGTACTAACTCTTTCTTCTCTTCACCTTCCATTTCTTCCTCTTCTCGTCCACGGAAAATTGCAGTATCAGCAGACATAAAGCAACCAGAAATGGTTTCAGCAACCAACGATATCCCATAACCTGGTGAGCTGTCATGGAATTAATCCTACTATGAGTTTCTTACGGGAAGTATCCTAGTGGGAAAAAGATCAACCACCATCTAGGAGTTTACATTTAATAAATAAAAAAGAAATAAGGAAGGAAAAGAAGGGAATAAAAAAATAACCAGAAATAATAATCTAACATACTTTCCAGCTTGCGGACCAGTTTTGTGATCAGTGAATATGTGAACATCCGGAAGCAAACGATTGAATATACCACGGGCTGCATATATCATTGTATTTTCAAACTGTGCAGAGACACGGGTAGAGAATGTAACCCCTCTGATTCTCTTGACCATACCCTCATCTATCCATGTGGTTGCCTGAAAAGCAACATCTTTTAGGAGAATACCTTAAGGAAAACACTGAACTGTAAGAATCAGATTGGTGAACTCACAGAGAGACTCTGAATATTGGGTATTGACAATACAATCTCCCCACCACCTAGAGGAGGTACTCCACGGCTATTTATCTTTAAGTCTAGTCCTTCGGAAGGGACTCCAAATTTTTTTAATAATGGTAAAGTAGTAGAGCGGAATGTATCAACACTAGGATCCTTCTGATCATTTGTACTTCCTGTCAACAACAAATAATAATCTTGAAACTAAAAACAAGAAAAAACATATTTCACAAGGTCAAGATATTCCCAAGACAACTTTCATTCAGTGTTCACTGTCTTGATCCAAGAAATCATTTAATCAATATTTCCTACACTTGACAGGAACAGAGAAGACCCTTGACCTCATTCATCTTTAATTGGTAAAAGGAAACTTCAATACACCTTTTAAGCTCCTACTTTACATGCTATCTTAATAGAATTTTTTTTTTTGGTAATTCATTATTTATTGATTAGAGATAAAGATACATTTGTCAAAGATGGTTACATCACAATACAACACAAGTAACTAATCTATTACAACTTTAGTACCATACCTATAGTAGTAGGTACAAACTAGTCTTATCAAATTATTCTAAGTAGATATAAGATTTGATTTGATTGGCTAAAGAATAAGTGCCAGGGATAGAGAATCCAAGTCTTGCTTTGTTGCACACTCTCCAAATGCAGTATACCGTTGCTGCAAGGCTCGCTCTCCAAGTCTGGTGTTGTTTGGCATTGGACTGGTTTGTTGCCAATAGTACTCGTATGGCTCCCTGCCAATCCTTACAGGAAGGGGGACATTTGGCCATATCACTCACTGTCAGCCATACTCGGGAGGAGTATTGGCATCCGAAGAATAGGTGGGAGTGGTCCTCATTTTCTTGTTGGCATAGGTAGCATGTGGAGGATGTGGCTAGCCCCCATGTGGTCAGTTTATCAAGTGTAGATAATTTTCTCAACCAGGCTAACCATAATATGAAGGAGTGCTTTGGTATGGTGGTTTTGTTCCATACAACTTGGTACCATGGGACTATTGGTCCGACTGGATTAAGGAAGAAGCCACTTTTGATGGTATATTCCCCTGCAGTCGTGTGAGTCCATTGGAGTTGGTCAGGAGTGTGGTGATTGGGCTTGATGTGCGCGGGAATAATGATATCAGACCATGGTGGATGGTTTGGTAGCCGCCATGTGTTATTTTCCTCCAGAGAGCATAATTTTGCCGTTATTGGAATCCCAGAGTTCCTAATTTCTCTTGGAGAGTATAGAGTATCCAGAGGACCCATGGGTAACCAAAAGTCAGTCCAAATGGAGATGGTTAGGCCATCTCCCACTTTCCGTTGAAAGCTATTTCGCACTAAAGGTCTAAGCTTTAGGAGTTCCTTCCAAGACCAGGAACATACTGCTGGGGCTCGCGTTGTCCAGAAACTTCTGCCTTTTAACAATGTCGAGTGTGCCCATTCAGGCCATAGACTACGTTGTCCGCTCCTGCATAAGTGCCAAATGTGTTTAATTTGTAAGGCCTTGTTCCATTGATGAAGGGTAGGAATCCTCAATCCCCCACATCTGATTGGCTTACAAACCTCTTCCCATCTGACCTTGGCTTTGGTTCTAGTATGAGGATTTCCACTCCAGAGGAAGTTCCTGATTAACTGCTCTACCTTTGTGATTATCCTCTTTGGAAGGAGAAATACTGAGCACCAGAAGACCTACATAGAGAATAAAACTGAACGAACTAGCTGGAGTCTACCAGCATATGATAAGAATTTCGCTGTCCACGAGGTGATGCGAGCTGTGATTCGGTCAACTAAGATGTCACAGTCCCCTGTTTTGAGTTTAGTGGAGAGGAGTGGGACACCAAGATATCTTATTGGAAGAGAACCTTCCTGGAACTGCATGATTTGTAGGATGCTTTGCTTATCCCTGAGGGGGACGTTGGAGAAGAATATGGAACTCTTGGAACTGTTGGCCGTCAAACCTGAGAGTGCTTGAAATTGTTGGAGAGTATCTCTGATCAGGGTTATAGAGTGTACATCTCCTCTAGCAAATATGAGTAGATCATCCGCGAAGCAAAGGTGATTGAGGCGTTTCGGTTTGCATCTCCAGTGGGGGGAGAATGTTGGGTTGGATATGAGATGCCGGAGAGAGGTGGAGAGGATTTCCATACCTATAACGAATAAATACGAGGAAATAGGATCCCCCTGTCTGAGGCCACGCATGCTTGAAAAATAGCCTACCAACTCCCCGTTGATGTTGACTGAGAATTTTGTAGTTGTTAAGCACTGCTTTATTAGTCTGCAAAAGTGCGGAGGGAATTGCATGGTTCTCAATACTTCAAGTATGAAGTCCCAACGTATGGTATCATAGGTTTTCTGGAGGTCGACCTTTAGAGTGCAATGGGGCGCTCCTTTTTGTGTCTAATAGCTTGCCATTAATTCCTGGGCAATGAGGATGTTGTCTGTGATCTTCCGTCCAGGGATGAATGTTGCTTGCTCTCTCCCGACTAGTGCATGAAGAACCTTCTTGAGGCGGGCAGCTAAGATTTTTGACACTGCCTTATAGAGCACATTGCAACATGCTATTAGTCTAAAATTCCCCATGCTGGTTGGGTTGGGGGTTTTGGGAACCAATGTGAGAATGGTAGAATTTATCTCTTTGAGAAGATGTCCCGAGAGGAGAAATTCCCTGATTGCAGCGGTAAGATCCTTGCCTAATATTCCCCATGTTTCCTTGAAGAAGAAAGCAGTATATCCATCCGGACCTGGGGCTTTCTCATTTGCTTGAGAGAAGAATCCCCATCTGATTTCCTCATCCGTATAAGGTGCAAGTAGTTCTTCACATTGCTACGCATTAAGCTTCCATGTCACATGGCTGGCTATTTCCTCCGTATTAAGTTGTGGGCATGCTTTGTTGTACATTTGTTGGAAGTATTCGACCGCTTGATGCTTGACCTGTTCGGTGCCAATTGCTTCACTCCCATCCTCACGGGTGATCTAGAAGATGTGGCTTCCGTTGTGATGGTTTCGCATTGATTTATGGAAGAAGGATGTGTTCTTATCTCCGAGTTTCAACCATTTTACTCTTGATTTTTGCTTGTAGAAGTTCTCTTCGGCTTTCCTCAATAGATAGAAGTCCTTGAAGGCTGATCTTTCGACCTCCATCAGAGATACATTGCGGCTACAATGAATGTTGGGCTGCAGTTGAAGGAGTGTTTGCTTGGCTTCCTTAACTCGGTTAGATAGGTCTGAGTAGTTGGTGTGGTTAACCTGTCGCAGCTTCCCCTTGATTAGCTTAAGCTTACTTACAACTTGGTATATTTTGGAACCTGCTATCTCGGTGCTCCACACGCTTAAGATTATGTCATTGAATTCTGAATGATTAGTCCAGTAATTGAAGAATTTGAAGGGTGTTTTTCTTACCTGGTGTGTGGGCTGTATGTGTGTTACGGATAGGGAATGATCAGTATAGGGTTATTGGCTTGTCGATTGGTCCATGGAAAGAAATCGCCTCCATATCTTAAATCCTCCAATTCGGTCTTGGACATGCAATCTTGGAATTCCATCATGGCGGAGGTCATTCGCCCCTGACCACCCTGCTTTTCAGAATGGGATTTGGTTATGTTAAAGTCCCCAAGGACCAGCCATGGAGTGGTGGAGTTTGTGAGGGAAAGTTCTTCCAATTCTGTCCAAAGATCCCTTCTATCGCTGCTGGTGTTTGCTCCGTAAATGAAGGTGATACTAAAGCTAACATTTAGGCTATGATGAGTTACAATGCAATGTGATAGTTGGGCTCTTTCCATAACCATATGGATATTCCACACTCTCGGTTGCCAAACTACCCAAATTCGCTTGGGTGCTTCTCGGTTGATAGCTACTTGCCAATTGTGTCCCATTCGTTGCTTTACTATTGTTTCATTGTTAGGGTTCACTCTAGTTTCCAATATCCCCATTAGAGATATCTTATTATTGCCACTCTCTTTTAGTAATTCTGTCACTTTGAGAGGGTCGTTTAACCCTCGTATGTTCCAAGCTACTATGTTCATTGAAAGATAAGAGTGTAACGATGGGATCCTATCGGTGCTAGGTGAAAGAGCGGCGCCTCTTCCTCTGTTTCTTCTTGTGTTTTCCAGAGGAAGTGGAGCCTTTATTGCCCTTGAGGGAACTCGCTGTTGGCTTGGAGGCTACATGCAGCAGTTTAGACAAGGGAGTATTCTCATAATTACTGTCCTCACTGTCTTCTTGTGGAGTTGTAGAGCTTGCTTCATTGTTTAGAGTAGTGTTGCAAGGCGGGCAATCTGTTATCGGAAGTTCCGTGTTGGTGGGTGAGCGGGCTTTGGATTCCTGCTTGTAGGCTTCTACTGTCTCCGTGTATTTAAGGTCTACATTAGGAGCCTGGTGGTGATTGTGGATGACATCGTGTTTGGTATGAGCTGGGTTGGAAGTCTTGCTATCCTGGGTTATGTCTGGAGTAGGACAGTTACTGCTAGGAGGAGGGTGGTTTCCGCCAAGCGAGTGTGTTTGGGTGGTGGGATTAGTTGATTTGTTCTGTGTGGCTACATCAGTGTTAGGAGGATGAGTTGCAGTTGCGGTTGGGTCGGACGAGGTGGTCTTTGGGGGGACGGTGGTTGCTGGGCATCTGTGCCCAAAAACTTGGCATTTTTTGCAATGGGGTGGGATCCATTGATAGTCAACTTCAATGAAGGCCACTGATCCATCAGCTTTCTCTACCTCAATCTGCTTCACCAGGTCCTTCTTTCCATCCAGTTTGACCAAGACGCGAGCTTGATTGGGGCGCTGTCGTGAGGCGGTGAGAGTATCAGCTTTTAGGGGAAGGCCTACTGCACTTGCAATGTGGCTTATACCTTCCGCTGATAGGAGCTCGCATGGAAGACGGTTTAGTGTGATCCAAACCGAAACGTGTGTTGGTTGAGGTTTGTCCAACCTCATTCCATTCCTCCACCTTTGGATGATGAGAAAACGCTTGGAGAAGAACCAGACCTTCTCTAGGATGGGCGTTAAGTCCTTGTTTCTTTCAAACTGGAAATAGTAGAATCCTTCAGGGCTAGCCAGTATGCCTTGGAGTCCGAAGTCCTTCCAAAGTTTGGTGGCGATCGCATGAACAAGGGTGTAAGGCATCTTACGGCCAATGAAGTATCCTACTAGCGTGGACTCCCAGTAAGTGGCTCCTTCATCCTCTACAGATTGAGGAATTCTAACCTTGGGAATGTTGGACGAAGTGTTTGGTGGGATAAAGCGTAGTTGGAACTCTGGAGGGGGAGGGGTTGATCCTTGGCGGCAAGCAGAGGCATAGGAGAGTGGTTGTTTCGAAGGTTTGGGTTAGTTGTTTTCCGGTTGTTTTTGGTCGGAAAAGGAGCTTTTTTTATTGTGTACCGGTTCCGAAGTGTTTTTGCCATTAAGGGAAAAGCTTTGGGAGTGAAGTGGGGCAGAGTGTGGCAGAGGAACGTTGTAGTGGGCTTTTTGGGCAGACAATACTGTGGGTGCAGCGACTGCAGCAGGGGTGTGGGTCTCGAAGCATGCCTTTTTGGGAAGGCTAGCTGTGACTTTTTCAAAAGCTTGAAAAGTTGCTGTGGCCTTTTCCTTATTGGGGCTCCTTGGGTTTGGGGTCACTTTTTTGTTGTCCGGTGGACAATGAGGGAGATAGTTGACATCGTGGGTGCTCCGGTGGTCGGACGAACTTCCTGACTGTCCGTTGGGGGGACCGTCCGGCTGCATTTGGTCGGTGATGGCGAGGAAGGAGAGTGTTTAGATGTTTCCTAGTTCTAATGGAGTGCGTTGGGTATCCTAGAGGAAGTGGTCCTCTAGGGGGGCGTGGGGGGCAGGGGATAGAGAGAAGGGAGAGCATTTTCTCACTCTAAAATCCAACTTAACAACTATGATTTCTCCCTGATTATCTGAATAGAATTTTTGCTGGACCCAGTCTATCGAAATTCTACTGATCTAACAGAATTTAATAACTAATTTTCAACTGCTACATATGTGCTAAGTAATATTTATTTCTAAAAGAGCTGCATAGCAAAAATTAAAGCACCATAAAAGTTTAAAGATTGATTCTTGGGATGGAGGTCAATGAATTGATAGGGGTCAAGAATGCAGGAATATCAATAATAATCTATATTTTGAAAAGTACTCCATTTTTTTTTTAGGGGGGGTGGGGGTGGGGTTGTGATGGGGATTGGATAAGTAAAGTACTCCATCAGTTGCTAGTATTGCAACAAAAATATAAAGGAAAACAACAGCAGCCAAAGTTAACTGATGATTTCAAATGCTTAGAAGCAAGCAAGATCCCAAAAACATAGTATATCTACTATGGATGATTCTATTTTGATTGATAAACATGAGTTGCAAATTTAAACATTGTCCAAGAAAACAAGATGACTTTATAACACTAACTCAGCAAACAAAAAAAATGTACCTTTCAGTTCAATTGAGAGGGGTTTTTTTGCAAACAAGCCAAGCAGAATTAGAGGCTCCAAGAAGTAGCCAATGGAACGGTTAACACCACAGTCATGCTTCAGATGCTTCCCTCCCATTATAATACCAGGCTTATACTTCAACTTAGTACCTACAACGAGTTAACAAATCGTGTCAACAGATCATCATAACTACAGCAAGAAGCAAAGATGGAGCAACAATCAGCAATAACAACCATCCCATATGGTTGCCATGGGAAGCACTGCGATACAATGTTATCCGCAACAATACCCAAAGGTTCTTCGACTGGGTTTATTCAAGGCATGCTAAGACGGCCAAGTGACAATGCTGCTGAATGCTGCTGTCCTATAGTGTTGTTCAATCCGGTTATGTTAGGTAGTTGTTAGTGTGTGTCATGTACAGTGTCCACGGGCAAAGGGTCCATGTGTATGTTGCTGCATTTATTTTTGTTGTAGTGTTTTGTTTTTACTTGTGGTAAGGGATAGATAGTGAGAGGGAAAAAGGAGAAAATGGCATGACAGTTGGGGGCAGTGAGGAGTGGCGTGGGAGTAGTGGGGAGGGCTGGAAATGTACCTACTGATCCTATGTACAAAAGGAAGGATTTCAACAATGAAAAAGTTGAGATCTTTTTTCTCAAAAAACACAAGTGAACTAGAAAGAATTGAGATCGTAGGGTTTTCTCTAACAAGCCCGAACAAAGATTGCAAACATAGGTAGACGGGAGAGGAAAATACAAAAGGCTAGAGTGGAAACTGAATTGGAACCCGAGGAATTAAACAAAAGCAATGAAGAAAGATCCTATAACAAAGTGGTATCAGAGTCGGATATGTTGGACGACATCAAGAACCCATAGCACCGGTTCGAAAATTTCCTTGCCATGTATCAAGCGGACCGCGCGCAGGTGGAAGAGCTGTCAATCCAGCTGGCAAATCTCACTAAGGAAATGTTGGCTAGGAAGGGAAAGTTGAAGAAGACTGCACAAACCACCAACGGCAGTTCACTGCCAGATCGGACACCAAGAAGTTCGGGGTGGCCAATGAGGGGAGCGAGGCACGCTGGTGCCAAAGTACACACGCCTGGACTTCCCAAAGTTCAATGGCAAATCAAATCCACTGGGTTGGCTGAATTGGTGTGAGCAGTTCTTCTGACACCAGAAGACACCGAAGGAGGATAAGGTGAAGTTAGCGACTTATCACATGGAGGGTGAGGCCCAACTCTGGTTCGGCCAAATGGAGAAGGACCACCCAGTGGTGGGGTGGCCTGAGTTTAAGTTGCTATGCAACATGCAGTTTAGACCCCCACTCAGGAGTAATCCCTTAGGAGAGTTGGCCAAGCTGCGGCAGTTAGGCTTAGTGGAGGAATACCGACACCGGTTTCCCCTAGGCGGCTCAAACTCTAACACTCACCCCGGAATGGGAGGTAGCTCTGTTCATCAGTGGGTTGCACGAATCGATCTTGGTCAACGTGCTGATTCAAAACCCACGAGACATGACTCATGTCGTGGCGCTAGCTCGACTCTATGAAACAAGAGGGGCGGCCCTTAACACGGAGGTGGAGGGCTAGAGGAAGATGTTCGTGGTAGTGGCTGAAGCGGAAGTGCCACGCAAGAAATTCATGGCAGCGACGAGCCCTAGCTCAAACCCCTACGTGTCGAAACTTAGTAGGACCAAACTGGAGGAGAGGCGAAGGAAGGAGCTTTGCTTCAACCGTGACAAGCCCTTCACCGTGGGACACTATTGTAAACGATTATTCTGGCTCGAGTGCCAGGAAGAAGGGTAGATGTGTGTGGGGGAGAACGAGGAGGAAGGACGGGAAGAGGAGGAAGAACCCGTTGAGATCTCCTTACAGGCAATGGTGGGTGTGGGGAAGCCGCAAGCAATGAAGCTCTAGCGTCGCATTGGCATCCATATGGTATTGGTCCTCGTTGATTCCGGCAACACCCACAGCTTTGTGGATGCAACGGCAGCCAAGAAGCTCAACTTGTCAGTAGAACAGAAACAGGGAATCCGGGTAGTGGTCGCCAATGGGGAAAGCATCCAAGGCAAGGGGGTATGTAGGGGGGTTAGCCTCACTCTTACTCAACAAGCGTTTGGGATAGATCTCTATACCCTCCCTCTATGTGGAATAGAAGTAGTGTTAGGGGTGAATTGGTTGAAATCGTTAGGAGCAATTGATTGGGATTTTCGAGAGATGAGGATGAGGTTTTGTGTGCAGGGGAGGACCATAGAGCTGCAAGGGTTACAGGAACCCCATAAAGATGATGCTGCCCTAGTTGTTATACAGGAGGTGGAGAAACAGAATGAGTTACAGCTGCTGTTGGCCAAGTTTGACAGCATGTTCCAGCCCCTTCATGGACTTCCACCGGCTAGAACTTGCGACCATCAAATTTCGCTCTTGCCGGGCACTCCTCCGGTAGTCATCAGGCTATATAGGTATCCACACCGGCAGAAAGATGAAATTGAGAAACAGTGCGAGGACATGCTAGCTAAAGGGATCATTCGGGTGAGTCATTCCCCCTTCTCTTCACTGGTGTTATTGGTTAGAAAGGCTGACCAAAGTTGGCGATTTTGTGTGGACTACCACAGTCTTAATGAAAAAACTATAAAGGACAAGTTTCCTATTCCGATTATTGAGGAATTACTCGAAGAGCTGCATGGGGCCAGCTACTTCTCCAAGCTGGATCTAACGTCAGGGTATCATCAAGTGCGTATGAGGGAGGAAGACATTGGGAAAATAGCGTTCCACACTCATCATGGGCATTTTGAATTTCTAGTGATGCCCTTTGGTCTTACAAATGCGCCTTCCACCTTTCAAGCATTAATGAATGAGGTCTTTAAGGGCGTGTCCTCAGGAAGTTTGTGTTAGTCTTCTTTGATGACATCCTCGTCTATAGTCGCACATGGAATGAGCATTTGCAGCACTTGCGAAGAGTCTTAGCACTCCTAAAGGAGCACCAGCTATACTTAAAACGAGCCAAGTGCGGGTTTGCTCAAAGGAGAGTGGCCTATCTAGGACATATCATTTTGGAAGACGTAGTGCAAGCTGATCCGGATAAGGTGGAGGCAATGTTGAACTGGCCAAAGCCCATGTCCATCATGGCTTTGAGGGTTTTATTGGGTTTGATGGGATATCATCGCAGGTTTATAGCCGGGTATGGGAAGATTGCGGAACCATTAACCAAGATGCTCCGAAAGAATAGCTTCCAGTGGACAAAGGAAGCCGAAGCAGCCTTCGACATGCTCAAAACAGCCATGAATGAAGCCCTTGTCCTTGCCTTGCCCAACTTCTCACAGCCCTTCATTTTCGAGTGCGATGCATTGGAGGGGGGCATCGGCAAAGTAATCCAATAGCAAGGGCAGCCCATCTCATACTTTAGTCGCCCCTTCTCCTAACAACACATGAACTTGGCTACCTATGAAAAAGAGCTCGTTGAGTTATCAAAAGCGGTGCGGCATTGGAGACCATATATGTGGGGAAGGAAATTCTTAGTATGGACGGACCACTACAGCTTGAAATACCTGCTGGAACAACGTGTCACAACCTCACCCCAGTAGCATTGGATTAGTAAGTGGTTGGGTTTTGATTTTTCCATTGAATACAGGGCTGGACGTGAGAACAAGGTCGCGGATGCCCTCTCGCGAAGAAATGAACAACCTGCGAGTCTCTTGGCAATCTCCTGTCCTCATTTGCAACTGTTCGACCAAATCAGAGAAGAAAACCTCCACAGCAGTGAGATGCAGCAGCTTGATGCCAAGATTGCAATGGGGGAACTAGGTCCACAGTGGACAGCACAGGATGGTTTGGTTTTTTTTAAAGAAAAAGGTTTACTTGCTTCCTCAATCTCCTTTAGGTCCACTGATCATCAAAGCCTTGCACTCCCCATATCATGAAGGATATCAGAAAACCCTTCACCGGATCACAAGGGATTTCTTTTGGAAGGGCCTTAAATCGCAAGTACAATAGTTTGTGAAGGCTTGTGAAAGTTGCCAGTGAAGCAAAACCAAGCAGCTCAAGCCAGCAGGGCTGCTGCAACCGCTACAAGCTACTACACAAACCTAGGCAGATATATCAATGGACTTCATTGAAGGTTTACCTATGTCTAATGGGAAATCCATACTATTTGTGGTAGTTGACCGTTTCTCGAAGTATGCTCACTTCCTACCCATCAGCCATTCATACACGGCCACCTCGATTCAAGGATATTCTTTGACAACATCTTCAAGCTCCTTGGCCTTCCCAAATTGATTGTTAGTGATAGAAATGTCACATTTACTAGTGCTTTTTGGAAAGAATTCTTCAAGCTACAAGGGACAAAGTTAGCTTTCACTTCATCCTACCACCCCCAAAGCGATGGACAAACAGAGGTGGTAAATCGCATCCTCGAAATGTACTTAAGATGCTTCACGGGCGATCACCCAAGGAAGTGGACAGAGTGGGTAGCACCGCCAGCTTGACTTCCAAGTGGGAGAACTGGTTTGACTTCGCTTACAACCATATAGACAGATGTCAGTGGCTTCTCAATGCCATCAAAAGCTCACCCCAAAGTTCTATGGACCTTTCCCAGTTGAAGCTAAAATCGGAACAGTAGCTTATAAGCTGACACTTCCTCCTCAAGCGAGGGTACACCCTGTTTTCCATGTCTCGGCCCTAAAAAAATTTATCGGCACCCCACCAGACCAACTGGTTATTCCCACAGCACACCAAGGAGTCACCATTCCGCAGCTGAAAGCCATCCTCGATACCCGTCAAACCAAACAGCAGCAAGAGGTCCTCATCCATTGGGAGCACTATTCACCAGCAGAAGCTTCATGGGAACCAGCCGAGATGATTATACAGCACTACCCAACATTCGCGTGTGAGGTCACGCACGCTCTTGAGGGAGAAACCAATGTTACCTACATCAATACCCAAAGGTTCTTTGACCGGGTTTATTCGAGGCGTGCTAAGACGGCCAAGTGAGAATGCTGCTGTCCTATAGTGTTGTTCAATTCAGTTATGTTAGGTAGTTGTTAGTGTGTGTCATGTCCGGTGTCCATGGGCAAAGGGTCCGTGTGTATGTTGCTGCATTTATGTTTGTTGTGGTGTTCTGTTTTTGCTTGTGGTAAGGGATAGATAGTGGGCCTAGATAGTGGGAGGGAAAAAGGAGAAAATGGCGTGATAGTTGGGGGCAGTGAGGAGTGGCGTGGGAGTAGTGGGGAGGGTTGGAAATGTACCTACTGATCCTATGTACAAAGGGAAGGATTTCAGCAATGAAAAAGTTTGTCTTTTTTCTCAAAAAACACAAGTGAACTAGAAAGAATTGAGATCGTCGGGTTCTCTCTAACGAGCCCGAACAACGATTACAAACATAGGTAGACGGGGGAGGAAAACGCTAAAGGCTAGAGTAGAGACCGAATTGGAACCCAAGAAATTAAACAAAAGTAATGAAGAAAAATCCCGTAAAATACAGGGGAACTCAGCATAAGTTGTTATTTGATAATGGTGATTGACCATTGGCATCCATAAAGCACCAGAATTACCATAGCAAACGATATCACTCCATATGCAAAATCCATATATAATCATGAACATATGAGCATTGTTGTTTGCAAGGTCTTGATCATTTACATGGGCATGCATTGATTAAAATTCTAAAAATAAAAAAGAAGGCCCAGTCAGTTAATTCGATGAATAAGCCCTTGCTTTAGCGTTTGTGCACATTTTAGCTTAAGGAACGGGACAAACTTCTTCACTCTCATATCGAATAATCAATGAATCGGGACATGAGAAGTAGGGTTAGATGCCCTCAGAACACTTTCTAGCCTCCTCAAGGGGTTAGAGGTAGAAATAAGCTCCTTTTTTAGGACCAGGGGTTTTGAGATACGAAACTGATTAATGCAGATGAATATGTATTACTCAAGTTACAATTTAAACGAGTAATCAATTTTCAAGCACGTTTATCTATCAACCCGTTTATTTTTGTACTGGAACCAGCTCTGCAGTTCCATTAACTGCAGTTTCTCGTGGCTCATTATGTTTGATTTGAAAGAGGGTTACATTACAGAACAATCAATCTTACAACTCTAAATTCCGATCAACATATAAGTGAATCAAATTGAGCAGCATTGATGAAAACTAGCCACGAACAAATAAACTTTTCGACAAGCGGACTGTGAATGGAAAATCGAATAACAATTTCATTGAAAAACATAGAACGCAAAAAACCAACTCACAGTAATATCATGCTCGTGATAAAGATACAATACCGGTTTCATTAATTTCTACGACACAGTCATCACAGATTTTTTCAAGGAGGCGGAGAAGCGAGACTTCGTTCAGTTGGAGACCGGGCCAGGAGTCACCGGAGCGGATATCTTCGACGATGATAGGAGTGGAGGAAAGAGTGGCTAATAAGAGCCTCTGCCGAAGGTTATGGCTTCCTTTAAGCTTCTTGTAAGTCGTCTTCCCCATTCTCTTTCTTTCTGTGATTCAGAAACACTCACTAAAACCCTAACCAATATAACATATGCAAAAAGAAAAACCCCAACTGAAACCCTAACGCTGAAACAAAGGACACCGACCGACAAATTAATTTGGAATATCGTCCAGACGGAGACGAAGGAAAGGAACCCTGACTAAAACCCTAACGGTTCGGACGGACTCAGCCTACTTAATTTGTGGGCTGGAATTTAGGTCAGCCCATACCAAAAGAGTTTATTGTTTAGGTGACTATAAAAATAAATAAATTAATTAATTAATAAAGCAAATTTGTGTTTTAGAAAAGCATAATCACATATATATATCATATCACATTAGTGGGTATAGCATTTTTTTATTATTATTGTTTACACAATTATATGGTTTTATGTGATATAATATATTAGTAAAATAGAAAGCATAATATTTTCATAAAAATATTCAAGTTATAATCTAAAAGACTAAAGAAAAAAAAAATCGAAGGGAATCCTAGTATGCAATGGATTGTTAAGAAAGTTAAAAAGCAAATTAAATCATTTTCGATAATTATGACAATCATGGTAGTAATAGAGTCATGGTTTGTTATGGGGATCTTTCTTTGGTCTTACTTAATATTTTAATGGAATAGATCTATTATTTTATCTTATTATTTAGTTATGTATATTAAACCTTCACTGTTAATTATCATTAAATCTCTACCGTTAATATATAAATTTACAGTGGGATTAAAGGTTGAATTGGTCCAATCAAAATCACCAATGGAATCATAGAAAGTTCCTATTAGAAGTGAGATGGTTGCAAAAGGCCATAGCCATAAGAATTATTTATTTATTTATTTTTGTGAAGAATGTTTTGCTTCTTAGAATTCTTAATTAAAATTATTCTATTTACATTGATTTTAAATAATTATATTATAGGAATGTCATAACATTAGAAAAAAAAATTATTTCATAACACCAATTTCATCTTTTTATGGAAGTTTTACATGAAAGTTAAATAAAAACATAGAAAGTACTATAAGAGATTTACTATTTTAAATAAGATTATAGTACTATAAATTAATATAAAGATACTATTATATTAAAACGATATTAAACACAATATGCAATATAATTTAATATCATTAATATTTATATCTTGATATTACTAATATTCTAATATAGAAATAATTTATATAATTGTTAAACTTAAAGGGTAATTATGATTTTAGTGAGATAAAAATTTTGAAATTGCCAAAATCTGTTTAATATAAGCTCTAGTGTAAGCCTCCAAAAATTTATAGGACAGTTTAGGAGAACCTTTGAATACTAAGGACATCTTAGAAAGATTATTGCAAAGTTAGGATATAAAGGAGGCATACAAAAACTTGAAAGATTTCAATAATAAATAAATAAATATTTGGTAAATTATATGGGCTCTTTTTGAAAAGTTTTGAAATTGTATAGACCCTTTAATTTTTCAAAAGTCAACTCTTAGATTCCTTGAAACTATTATGGAGCTCACTTTTTTATGTGTTAGTTGCTTATAAATAAAGCTCATGTAATATATTATCTTAAAAAATTGAACTCACACAACTATGCACAATGATAATAAATAATAATATTATAATTGACATATTCAAATGCACTAGCAATATTCAAATCACTAATACTAGCAATTAGCGCCTGTAGTTATATATGAAGATTTAACTCACCATAACGATATTTAATAAACATACATATACAAAAAGTATACCACAAATATTATTTTCATAAATAGAATTGCAACACAACAAATTCTTAATAAAAGAAATATAGTAAAGCTGAAAATGTTATTTGAAAAATTAAATAAGTTAACAATTATAGCTTTATGGAATTTATGAGACAAATATATATTATATAACACAATAACATGAATAATTCTTTTGTGAAACATAATATTTGTTGTTGATAAAAACATATTACCTAACTTTTATAATCTTAATCCCTATATGAAAATAATCTAGCACTATTATGCACAACATGTGTGTGTGTAACACAAATGAAGATTTAATTAAGTCATAAACAAATGACTTGATCCAATTAGACAAACTTTAAGAATCACTAAATCCTATGAACATAAACATCAAAATTGAATCTATCAAATACTTATCACAGAAAATAATTGAGATATTAAATTCTTTTTAGAACTCAATAAAGCTTGAGAAAACCTACTATAGTTGAATTTTATTTGAATCAATGAAACTTTAAAAATATAGATTAAAGCCCTAAAGCTGAAATCTAAAATCTAATTTGAAATTTGACTTTAAAAGCATTTATATCTAACAATGTTTGGGAGATAATTTAATTAGTGTCGTATATGAAAGATAGACAACGAATTGAATGAAACTAATTTAATAGATGCGTGAATGTTAGAATACCCAAATAGTAGGCCTATTCTCTACTCTCCTTTTCTTTTTTTTCATTCTTACTCCATCAAATTAGCTTTCAATAGAAGGACCAAATATTAACTAAAAAGTGGGAATCCCTTAACCTTGCAAAGACAAGTGCCATATATTTGGATCTTCTCAAATTTTCTTCTTTTGATTTTCCTCAATTTGCAAAATTAATGATGGAGATTGCACATATTTTGGAAATATCTTGTGATTGGATAACATCATGATGCCATATTTTTCCTTTGGGATTGAGAGAATCCATTTCCCATTGGACATTTTTATTTCATGTCCATTAACACTCTATTTGAGATGGTGGAAAGGGAAAGGAAAGAATGGGGAGAAAAGAAAATTATAGTTTTCCATTATCTAAAAGAAAGAAAAATTAGAGAGGAAATAAATATGGGGTGGAATTAAATCCAACGATCCCACCAAAAGTTATTCTCTCCAAGAATGGAGAGGAAAGAAAGGATAGCTTTTGAAATTATTAATTTATCCTTACCAAATTCCATCTTTTAAATAAATTATTACTTGTCAAAGACTATTTAATAATTGTAAGTGTTCAAATTTTAAAAAATCAACTTTCTACTTAGTCTATTTCCTTCACTTTTCTTTATTTTTCAAACAAGGTAAAATATCAATCTTTTTTCCTTTCACTTTCTTTCCTCTCTAATTCATTCCTTCTTTCCAAATATAGTTTAAAGAAACCTGCTTTCATTGGTTTATTGTCATCACCTTTTGTTTTACACCCATTCATTTGAACACTATCAAAATCCCTTAAAATCAGTAAGAAATCTTGCTTCCAAGTACAAACAAATCTCACTTGAATCAATCACCCTCTCTTTCACATTAACTTCCTTCCTTCCTCTACCATCTCTTCTTTATATCATTTTCTCCTTCTTTTTCTTTCACTTTCTACCTCTTCTTTATTTATCTCTCCTTTCCTTCTTTCCTATATATATATATATATGCCACATTAAAAACCCATGTTTAGTAGCATGGAACTTGAATCTCAATGACTATTTGTCCATGTCTAGCTTAGAATTCTTCATAAAAGAGGAAAATGAAGAACAAAATGCTATTGTTCTTTGTGAATAGCTATTGTGGTCCAGTTACTTACTCCAAATGTGAATGAGAAATGCCAAAGTGCCATGTATGTGTGTCATTCACCTAATTTCCCAAGCATTGATGGTTTCCTATTAACCACGATGTGTGTGTACGCATCCCTATTGTAAAGTGTGTGTGTGTGTTGATTTTATATGTTTAGTCTTCTCGTAATGGATATATTCACTATTTGACTTAATACTTGAATCAAACATGCATTGTGTTAGGATCACAACACCCTTTTTAACACTTTGTACATACTGTATAATAGGGGTTGAGTTTTGTTGTAACTTTCTTAAAATAGTAATTTCTATTTTTAGGTTGACTATCATTTCAATGATATTAATGTCTCTTGCAAGAGCTAGAAATGCCCATAAAGCTTTTTACGGAGGTGTGAATACTCTTGTGGATACAAAGCTCTTACTCACTATTTAGCTGTTTACGGTTAAGGAACCTGCTTACACACTATTCTCTCGTACACACAATATAGTCTCTTTTAACATTGAGATATTAATAAAAGTGTGTGATTATTCTACTTAAAATTCTTGCTTATGTCCTTATTCACTTATTATCACCTTTTTTTGTTGTTCTTGCATGTTGCTTATAGATTTACAAGCTAATCTAGATCAACTAAGTAGCGAATAGGCTTGTTTACTACTCAGCGGCGGGATAGTAAATACTACATAATCATACTATGCTAATGAGAGCTTAAGACCATGATAGTTGGTATCAAAGCTTTGGTTATTCTAGTGGGAACGGCCATGACATGTGACAGTGACATAAACAAATGTCTCGAGAGCCTTAAGGACCGATTCACTTGCTCGAGCAAGCGAGTAAAATCACTTGTAACTCTTTCAATAAGTGTATCAAATCTTAAAGCTTCCAGCCAAGATGTGGGTGACAAGGTTAGAGAGCTTTTCGAAGATTTCAACATTACAATACATACACTTAAGGATGAGTTGTGTGTGGCTATTGAGGATGTGAGGCAAAAGTTGCTTCTTATGCTTTTAATGAGATCATTGAGGAGTTAAGGGCATAGGTTGCCTTATTGACACAAGCCATGGCAAATGCTCCTGCCCAAGCTCCTATTCATTCTTTCGCACATGTGGGGCACTTGAAAATGCCTGAGCCCAAGGCATTCACTAGCATAAAGGACACCAAGCTATTGGAGAATTTCATTTTCTATGTGGAGTAGTACTTTACAACTATTGGGACCAACGATAATCAAACTAAGGTCTCAATGACCATAATATACTTAACAAATGATGCCAAGCTATGGTGGTGAACAAAATATGAGGAGATTCAAAATGTTCAAGCACATGTAAATACATGGAATGAATCAAAGGCAATATTGCGAAGTAAATTCTTCTTAGGGAATGTTGAGCACAACGCTCACAAGAAGTTAAGGAAACTTTGAAAAGGTGATGATATAAGAAAGTATGATCAAGAGTTCTCTGTCATAATGCTTGAAATCAAGAACATGGGTGAAGATGATAAGTTGTTCTATTTCTTAGAGGAGTTGAAGCCTGATGCCATGAACGAGTTGTAAAGAAAAAGGGTGACAACCTTAGCTAAAGGACTTTTGGCAGCTGAGCGCTTGACTAATTACACTTATGATAATAGAGGGAAGAGTATGTTAACAGGGCACGAGGGTGGAAAGTCTTTCAAGTAAGGTAAACCTAAGAGTGGAGGAGCTCTAAAATCTAGTAGTAGAAATAATAATAATTAAAGGGGGCAAAAGAAGTCTTATGGCTCTCATTAATTGACTCACTAGTCTGGAAAAGGTAGAGCGTCGAATGGAGGTAGGAAGCTAACATTCTCATGCTTTTTGTGCAATAGGCTACACAAGGTATCAAATTGTCAATGCAAAGCCCTAAGTTCTAGTAGTAGTAGCAACAATAATGGAGGAAGTCAAAAGAAGCCTAATGGCTCTCACTAATTAGGAAATCATGACTCTCACCAATCTAGAAAAGGTGGAGCATCAAATGGAGGCAGGTAGGTAGCATTCTCATGTTTCTTGTGTAATAGACTGCGCAAGGTATTAGATTGTCCTCACAAAGTAACACTTAATGCCATGGCTTAAAAGGCTGAGAGAGTATGTCAGGAAGAAGAATTAAATAGTAAATGGGAAGAACAACCCAGGATGGGAGTCTTACACATGTTATCAGCTATGGGAAGGAGTTCCTCAGTGTGAATCAAGCCTGAGTCAGATAATGAGTTGATGTATGTTCGAATAAACATCAATGGCAAAAGTGCCAATGTTATGATTAGCTCGGGAGCCACACATAACTTCATTGATGTGGCTAAAGCAAAGCAATTGGGGTTAACGCTTGTAGACGACACTAGCCAGATTAAAGTTATCAACTTCAAGGAAAGACTAGTCTAAGGAGTGACACAAGATGTGAAAGTGAAAGTTGGGGATTAGAGTAGTAATCTCAACTTCGCTACTGTCCTCCCAAACGACTCTAGCATTGTCTTGGAGATAGATTTCTTGAGATGTGCCAAAGTTGTGTCAATGACAACAATTGGTTGCTTGTTGTTCATAGGAAATAAGCCATATTGTGTGTCGGTTCAAAGAAAGAAGGTAAATAACAAAGGCAAAGATGGGAAGAGTATTGGAGCTATGATGCTATTCGTGCTCCTACTTAAGCCTGGTAGTCCTTACAAAGAAGGAGGATGGGGAAAGGTAGAGATACCAAAGGTAATTGAGAGTGTCTTGAAGTAGATCAGTTCAGTGATGCCAAACAACTCCCAAAGGAGTTAACTCCTAGAAGACCTATAAACTATGAGATTGAGTTGGTTCCAAGGGCTAAACTACCAGTCAGAGCTCCATATAGAATGTTGCCCCTTAAACTTGTAGAGTTAAGGAAACAATTGGACGAATTGTTAGAGGTAGGCTTCATTCTTCTTTCAAAAGCACCATGTAGGGCTTCTATTCTATTTTAAAAGAAATAAGATGGGAGGTTGAGATTATATATAGACTACTAGGCTCTAAATAAGCTGACAGTGAAGAACCGTTATCCAATTCCTCTCATTATTGATCTATTCGATCAACTGAGTAGGGCTAAATACTTCACCTAGCTAAGCCTTCATTCAAGATATCATCAAGTTTGCATTACTAAAGGGAATGAGCTTGAGACAACGTGTGTTAGCCATTATGGTGCTTATGAATTTCTGCTAATGTTCTTTGGTCTTACAAATGCTCTTGCTACATTTTATACTTTAATGAATAATGTATTTATGTGAAGATCTTGATAAGTTTGTAGTTGTCTATCTAGACGACATTATTTTGTATAGTAGGACATTGCAAGGCCATGTGAAGCGCTAGCGGATGGTTTTTCAAAAGCTTCAAGAAAATCATTTGTATATGAAGTGAGAAAAGTGTACCTTTGCTTAGAAGCACATCAACTTCCTTGAGCATGTGATTAAAGTAGAGCAGATCTGAATGGATATGGCTAAGGGAGGCAATTAAAGAATGGCCTATTCCCAAGAGTTTGACTAAGCTGTGATCATTTTTGGGACTTGCTAACTATTATAGAAAATTTGCAAAGAGATAATTCTAGACAAGTTGCTTCTCTTATAAACTTATTAAAGGAAGATTGAGTGTAGTCTTGGAGTGAGAAGTTTCAAGTTGCATTTGAAGATTTAAAGTGAATTGTGATCAAAGAGCTAGTCCTTATGCTACTTGACATCTCCAAATCATTTGAAATCCACACAAGTGCATCAGACATAGCTTTGGGTGAAGTATTGATGCAAGAGTGCCATTGGGTGGCATATGAGAGCAGGAAGCTTAATCCCACCAAGCATAGGTATTCAGCTTAAGAGAAGGAGCAACTTGTCATTATTCATTGTCTTTAGATCTAGAAGCATTATCTATTGGGGTTTAAGCTCCTGGTGAAGGCAGATAATTCTACCTCCAACCATATTTTGACTTAACCTAAGCTCTCTATTAAGTAAGCAAGATAGTCAGAGTTACTTGCAAAGTTTTTGATATGGAGATTGAGTGTCATAGTGGGCGGACCAATTAGGTAGCAAATGTACTAAATATAAGAGAAAATTTAGCTTCCTCAGCCCTAATTTTCCATTAATCCATGAGTCGAGTCAATATTAGTATCCGAGACTAGATCAATGAGCACTTAGGCTAAGAATTTGAAGCAAGTGATTGAAGAGGGCAAGATTAGTAGGTTCTAGATGGAAGGTTATTTGATCTACACTAAGGGTCATCGCTTGTATGTTTCTAAGATTGGAAACTTGAGGAAGATGTTCATGAGGGACTACCATAACACTTCATGGGTTGGATACCCCTACCGGCAGATAATGATGAACTTATTAAAGCAAGGCTACTAGTGGCCAGATGTGAAGGAAGATGTGATGAAATACACCTGCACTTGCTTGACTTGTTAGCAAGATAGGATCAAGCATTAGAGATCTACAGGACTGCTGGAGCCCCTTCCTATGCCTTCTCGACCATGGGAGTGTCTCCATGGATTTTATCACTTCCCTACTAAAAGTAGGGGATTACTCATTAATTTTTTTTTACTGTTGTTAGGCTCTTTAAGTACATGACCTTTATCCCAACCACACAGAGTTCAAATGCAAAAAAGACAATCCGGCTTTTCTTTAAGTATGTGGAGAAGTTTTAGGGAGTGCCCTAGAACATCATGAGTGACAGGGACACCAAGCTCACAAGCAAGTTTTAGATAAAGTTGTTTAGTCTCCTGGGTCTTGAGTTAAGTAAGACCTCCAGCTATCACCTATAAAGTGATGGATAGACAAAGAGATTCAATGGGCTATTGGAGGAGTACTTACGACACTTTGTGTCAACCAACTAGAAGAATTGGGTCGACTTGCTAGATATTGCCCAATTTTGCTTTAACATCTAGCAGAGCTTTTCCTCCAACAAGAGCCCTATTAAGAACATCATGGGTCAGTAACCACTATTGCCCCACACTGTGGTTGTACCTTAAATGAGAAGACACCCCAAAGCTTACTAGTTCACCAAAGATTAGAAGTAGAGTTCGGAAGTTGCTAAAGCTTCCCTTGAGAAGGCTCCCAAGCAAATGAAAAGTGGGCAAATAAAAAATGCTACTCTAGAGAGTTCAATGTTAGAGACCAAGTCTTTATAAAGCTTCTTCTAAAACAAGTCAGATCTTTATAGAATAAGGACAGAAGATTAATTCAAAAATATATTGTTCCAGTTCCTATTGTTTTGAGGAATGCAAGAGCTGTAGATTAAGTCGAGCTACCCACATGGTTGAAGGTCCATCCAATCTTTCATGTTAGCATCCTGAAGCCATACTATCTAGACATGGAGGACCCTTCTCCCAGTGTGTCCAAATGGCCACATCTGAAGATCAAGTTTAACTTGAGTATAGCTGTCGAAGACATCCTTGTAAAGAGAACATTTAAAGATCCCACCTTAGGAGAAAAACGTACAGAATAATTAGTCAAGTGGCGAGATCTAAGAGAAAAAGACAACAACTAGAAGATGGAAGATAACCTCACTCCAATATTTGAGAGAATGTCAATAGCGCTAGCTAGAAGACCTCCATTAATGGGTTCAAGCTCCAAAGCACATTGATGAGGACGTCAATAGAATTAAGTAGAGGATGTTAGGATCACAACTTTATAACACTGTGTATATACTGTATAGTATAGGTTGAGTTTTGTTGTAACTTTCTTATTATAGTAGTTTTATTTTTAAACGTGTTGCCATTTCAACGGTTTTAATGTCTCATCTTACAAGAGCCATGCCCATAAAGCTCTTTACAGGAGTATGACTACTCTTGTGTATACAAGCTCTTATTCACCACTTAATTGTTCATGGCTAAGAAACCTGCTTACACACTATTCCCTTATACACACACTATAGCTTATTGTAACATTGAAATATTAACAAAAGTGTGTGTTTATTTTGCTTACGATTCTTGCCCATGTCCCTATTTACTTATTATCACTTTTCTTGTTGTTCTTACGTGTTGCTTATAAATCTATAGGCCAATTTAAGCTAACTGAGTGGTAAATAGACTTGCTTACTACTATTGAGGCAGGACAGTAAGCTCTGCACGGTCTTATTGTGCTAATAAGAGACCAAGATCGTGACACATTGCACATCTACATGAAGAAGGCCTTAAACATCATGCAATGGTACAAAGATGTTATACATAGGTAATGCTTCATCTACAAAATCATTTCGATCTTTAGAAACCGCCATTTACTAGGGAATATCGTCCTTTGATTAGGGCTTTATCCACATATGCAATTGCTTAGTTTTAGCCATATTCTCAAGGATATATGTATTATCAAATTGTTAATTTAACACTTATACTAAAACCTCTCTTGAGCCTGTGCTTATGGATGTTTTCTAAAAATGCACTTGAACTTCCACTCATGAATGTTTTCTAAAAATATGCTTTTGTGCTCGCAACATTTTGATATATTGTAATTAATAAGATATTGGGGGTAAGCAATTTTGCTTAGAGTGATGGTGCCTAAGCTAACAAGTTGGAATATATTTCCCAACCTAGGTACCAAAGCGTGAAAATCCTACTATACACAAATAAATGTGTATACTCTAGCATTCATATGGTTATACATGTTAATGCTTGATAACTTGTTTATTATTATCTGTTGTATAGTATGAAGGAAGATTTCACTAAATAGTGGTAACTTACATCCCAATATTCTTTCTTGTAGGTTACACCAAAATTAGGAATGGGTTAAGATCCAAGTGATGAGTATTTTATACTCAAATCTTGAAGAATAGATGTATGATATAATTTTATTTGCTCCAAACTTAAATTGTGTGATAAGAAACTTAAAACTTGTAAATTCTTTTATGTCAAAATTTATTTTCTTTTAAACCTTATTTGAACAAAGGTCTTCTAAAGCTATGATTACTTAATTTTACAATTTGGTAATGAATACCATTTCTTTGTAGTTCTAGCAGACTCTGAAAAGTCGGCTTCCATAGATATTGTATTCATCATTGTTGGTCCCAATTAGATTAATCAAGAGGGGGGTGAATTGATTAATTACTTAAAATTTCAATTTTTGCAAATTATCCAAAGTCTCTTGACTAACGAAATGACGTAAGCAACAAAAATGAAAAATAATAATGTGCAATAAATAAAATGAGTAGAAAAGAATAAAATACTCAGAGATTTGTAGAGGTTCCGCCTCGAGCGTCAGTCCTCTCTTCTAGCTCCATGCCGAGGTCTCAGTTGTCTTTACTGGTTATGTTTCACTATATCAATAAAATTGAGAGTATACAAAATAAGCCTCTTCAAGGCAAAGTCTCACTACTGAGTCTCTCTAACTTCTTTACTAAGCTAATCACTCAAACTACAGTGATGAAACAACTCTCAATTCCTCATACAAGAAAAGAATCACAATAACAATGAGGAATATCAAAATTTCTCTACAAATTAGATCACAAGTGTAAGAATATTTTTGCGCCTGAAGATGTATGAGCTTTTAACTTTTCGTGTGCTTGATTAAAAAAAAAATTATATATTTTGTTCAGCTGAACATCCCTTTTTATATAGAAGACATAACGGTTGCTTTGCTGGAAAATATCTTGTAACGTTCATGGAGTTACACGTGATAAGCCTGGATTTATTTTTGAAATTTTTTATTTCAAAAATAAGTTGAACTTCTTGGAGAAAAATCTGCATTCCCGTGATATTTTGATGAGGATAAGCTTGAATAAATTAGTTTAACTGAGATCTTCTTTGGACATATTCTTTGGATCAAGTTTGTTGAAGATATCCCTCACATTATGGAACCTTATCTTGATATCCCATATGTTGTGGAACCATGTCTTCATGTAACAACCATATTTCTAATTCAAATATATCCTTATCTTTGTAACTGCTGGGATCTCCCAAAATATAGCACAAATATCTAGATTTAAATCTTGATAAAACCTGTAAATCTTATACGATCTCACTTTATCATGAATAAAATAAAATCTTTGAATAAAATCCTATAAAAACTTTATGTAAATTAAAAACCCCATGATATAAAATCTAACTTTAGTAAAACACATCAAGTATATTACCCAAATATACTTGACACGTGGAGTTAGGCCTTGAAATTTATTAAAAACCATCGATACAAAAATTAGAATGAAATCTGGAAAAAAATTCGTAACAGGCATGGAAGGTTCTGAAAGAGCTTCTGAAGAAAACCTGTCAACTATCCTCCTGTTGTAAAGGTTCTGAAAAAGCTTCTGAACAAAATCTGTCTACCATCCCTCTTTTACAAGGGTTCTGAAAGAGCTTCTGATAGGTTAACACGAGAACTACGGATATATTACACAACTTCTGAAATACCTTATGACAGAACAAAAACAGTCTGTATAACACCATTGAAGGTTCTAAACAAGCTTCTGTCTCTTTGTCCAATTTAGAAAAATTCACTTACTATCTTCTAAAACAACTTCTGACAAGCTCAAACATACGTTACACATTATTCATCTTTTGTTAACATCAAAATCAAATTAGAGAACTTAACAATCATCAATTATATGTATTCTTATTAAATATGAGAAGAGAATATATAAATAAAGCCTTGCAAATTCTAACTTGTAAGGTGATTTTTATATTGCGGCTACACATGTGGTATAACAACTTTAGAACATTTCTACTAGAGCTTTTTTAGAGCCACTACATTTAATTATGCATTAATCGGTAAATAAATAACTTATCTGGTGTTTTTCTCAAAGCAACTCACAAAAATGTTTTATAAATTTCAAATGTTAAAACTAATATTTCCTATTGATAATTAACTTTTGTTCCAATCTCACTTGGTGAGATCCGAGTGATGAATTTTCTAAAGTTGTAATAGCAAGCATAACTTTATTTAAGTCTCTTAAGCTTCATTTGGATCTCACTTAAGAGAGTTTCAAACAAAGTCTTATTAAGAGCAAGGTACTTCAAGGTCAAAGAACTTCGTTTGAATCTAAATAAGTGAGATTTAAACCAAGTTCCTTTAGGTAGCTTTTGTTGCAAGACTTAGTGACTTCATCTAAATCTCATGTGAGAACTAAATGAAGTCACTTGATTAGATTCTAATGTCATAGTGAATATTTGAATAAGGTAAACGTACAACCTTGTTCTTATTACAATTAATTATACCTAGAAGCTCAATAAGACAATAAAAGGGGGAACATATTCATGGTAGAATATATATTAAACTCCAATTTTCTTAGACAAACCTAGCATTAGAACAAATTTTGATACAATATTGCTTAGAAGTGATCTAGGTGAATCTTAAATACTTTGCAATTCTTCCCTAAATACCTTGTAACTCTTCCTTAGATAAACTTACCACCATAACAAATTTTGATATAATATTGCTTAGAAGTGATTTAGGTGAATCTTAAATACTTTGCGATTCTTCCCTAAATACCTTGTAACTCTTCCTTTTAGCTTATAACTAATACTAATACCATTTTAGTTAATTATTAAGCTTCTCAAGCACTAAATTTGAATTTCAAGTACATAATTTTAATCTATTTTGTTGATAAGACTTTTTAGGTATGAACCCCCAAGGCTCAATCTGACCTATATAGACCCATGTCTAAGTTGAAAAGGTTGAGATCAAACTTTAATAGACCAATACAACCTAAGAGCATCTATCTTTGCCAATAAGCTCGAGCTTAAGGCCGGGTCATCCGTGCATGTCCTAGAACTAGGTGAGGAAAGCGAACAAGACTCTAAACAAATAAAGAAAGATCTCAATCAAAAAATCGTTCTCCATAAGATTGAAACAAATCTTAGGATCATAAATACAATTGTCAAATGAAGCTTATTCTCATCCCCTATATGAGATAGCATGGTAAAAGATTCCAATGTTCTAACCCTTATGCATATTTTACATTCATTCATACCTAACTCAATTGTAGTAACTTAGGTATCAGAGTGACCACGTCAGAGAAATTTTCAACACCTCCCATTGCCTAATTTCTTCCTTTTGCAGGTGACTTAACCATTACCAAGAAACTACAACACAACACATTTCAACAAAAACAAAATCATTTGAGTACTAGGTTTCTAAAATTCAATGGAAAAGGCACAATAATTCTATTTTTGTAGAGAGAGACAAACCTTTGTGTTACAGCCTTGCACTTGTGGCATTTTTCCATACATAGTTTGGAATTCTCTATAAGATTCTTTTAGCATATGAGTAATATGCCTTATTAATAAGTAACAATGTATTGGAAGGAGGATCTATCTCAGTTATATTTATTATTTTCTAAAAAAATTGCAATAAAATTTTAAATTTTTATTTATGCATTGTGTGGGCTTATAACTAAGTTATATAATTTTAAAAAGTGAGGATATTGATATTGTAGAAGGCTAAAATTCAATTATGGGCTTTAAGCCCAATAATAACTTGGCACATCTACTCTTAACCTTTTTCAAGGAAGTTCATGCACTTAAGGAGGCTTTCGTGGGCCTAAAGTCAAAGGATCCCATGGGAAGATGAATAGGATAACTCATATTTGCTATCGAATGTCCATGTGATCCAACGGATGTCATTAACTACCAATCTCTATAAATACCCAAGATCTCATCCTCATTTAAATAAATCTAGATATTAGAGAAACACTATAGTGCTATCAGACTATTATCTTGAAGGATCAAATAAGGCTCAAAATGAAGAATACACTGCTTCTTATAAAAAATAGTGGAGTTGATGCTTTATAGCTCATCAACCTACAATGTGTGCGTTTGAACTGCTTGTGATTACCTATTCCTCCCCCTTGTCCATCTCTCCAAGTCATCTCTACGTGTTATTGTTTCGTCACTCCTCTAGGGGCACATAAAGCATGAGACTCACACCATGCATACATGATCACTGCAATTGGATTCTTATATTTACAATATAAATTTAAAGTTGTTGAAGAAGGACTGTGTAATTTATCCTAAAATTTAATGGATGGTTGAAAAATAAAAATAATTTTATATAAATTAATTTTAGTTTGAAGCATAAAATAATCTTAATCAAACTACTTTGGGAAGTATTATCAAACTCTTTTTTTTTTTTTTTTTAGCTGGATCAATTAATGAGCAATTTTCCATAAGACACCATCACATGTTCATGACACGTTCTTGAAACAAAATTGACACACTGGCAACAGAGCAAGTGCGGAAGTGAGAAGTTATGTTTCACAGGCACCAACAAAAATTTAACTTGATCAAATTCAATTTTTTTTTCCGCTTTTGTTAATATCTAGAGTCTGTATTATACTGTCTACGGAAAAACTATAAAGAAAACATTTGTATTCAAAGTAATACATTGCAACTAAGAGACAATTATGAGAATATTGCTTTGCACCAAGATAAAACACTTGATTACACGAAAAAGAGAAGCTAATCGCCATCTACTCCTCCTCCTAAGTTGGTATGAACTCCTGGTATTTGATTTGGTGATGATCTTGCGACGTCCGTGCTTTGATCAAAGGCCTTCTATCTATGAATGTAAGAGAAGAGACATAGTAGTCTTCTCTTCTTTCATTGATCCTATGTCATTTCGACTTTCTAATTCTCACTTGCAATAGCTTGATGCTTCCGACCCTACATTATACTTTGTTGTGTTGCTTCACCAAAGCTTATGCATCTAAAGCATCATTTTTACCTTAAACACTAACTAACAGTATCCAATGAAAGTAAACAATGGTCAGGTCCGTGACGAATTGGTGATGGAGGCATTAAAACTTAGGAAATGGATCCTCTTCATTTCCATCATTTCAATTTTCATCAATTTCTCATGGACTATCACAAATAATTAATAGTTAAGATCATAAGAAAAAAAAGATGATACACAATAATGTCATAGGACAACTCAAGAATCTAAACAATCTCAACAATTGAATTAAAAATTAATAGAAATCGATAGTAAAATAAAACGAATTCATTTAAGATTGGCTAATGACAACAATTCACCATCTAATAGTATTATCCACCACTATTATCTCGACCAATTTTGATAGTAATAATATTTGATAATGATTAATGTTAACCGCCATGCCTTCGATGGAATTGTAACAATGACCTAGTTGATACTTACATATCCAAATTTAACTAGTGATCAAGCAGATGCATGTGGATGGAAGATCTTTTCCAATTTATGTGTCAATGATTATGAAGAGAGAGAAAAGAAGAAAAAGACAAGAAGGGTCCTTTTAGATGGATTTTACATTGCCACATGTGGAATAAAACCATCACAAGCAATATGTAGACTCTCTAGGATTTTTATAGAGAGGCTAAGTCGGCCTTCCTATCCAAAACACACAAGAACACATTTACTAAAAAGAAAATGTTAAAGAATGAGATATACTTTAAAAAGAATGGCGTTTGTATTTTTTTTTTTTTATGGTTACAAATGAAGGGGACTCTCCTTTATATACGAGGCCCTCCATTAACGGACGGCTAAGATCTATCTGATCTATCAGCTATGATCCAATCCTATCTATCCCAACTATCATCACCTACCAAGTGTCCAAACTCTTCTAAAAAATTCTTAGAAATGGATTGGGCCTTGGTCATAAGCTTTATATATAATGAGCTTCTACACTATATTATAAAAGAGAGGATGGGCTTAGAGAAATAGCTCGTGACATTTTCTTCCATCTAAACCAGCAATGTCCCCATCGCCTTATATTACTTGAAGAATTGCTCCACTAGATGTCCAAAAGGTGCACAATCAACTTCATTCTCCCAGGTCACTTCATCTAAACATAAACCATTCTGCTTCACTAAATACTCTAAGTAAGACAGTTGGCTTAAACTTCATGTAAAGTGCCCATAGGAGATCTTATCTACCCCTCTCCCACCTTCTTATCTTGTATTTGCAAGAATTCTCCTTCTAATAGCTACCATTGTCTCCTCCTTCTCTAACTTGCGCACTGGGCAACCTTTAATGAACACCTTTATATCTTCTAATATCTTGGGCTAATGAAACTTGTTCTCTACCTTAACTAGTGTTTGGTAGAAATTTGGGTGTTTAAGTTCCATTGGGTCATAAAACTTTTCAATGATCTTTTTCCATGGACCCTCATCGTCCAAGATGTGTAACCTTCATCCATTCCTATAAAGCAACCCTTCCTCCATTCAATACTTATGGGTTTAGCCTCGTTGCTCTAGTACCAACTTAGCATAAGGATCCTGTGCTAAACTAGTCTTAATCTCCTTTAGTACTTCTCTAAGCTCTAGGTCCCTTGCCCCTTGGATTGAAGTACTCTTCTTTTCTCTTGTGAGCTCCTCTTTCTTTAATCCCACGTTCTCATATAGTGAATCAGGTCAAAGAAGCTCTTGGGGCCCCTCTACCTGAGTCTTCCTTTCAACTTGGGCATTTCTTGCACCTTTTGGTCTACCACCTTTGGTTCTTGGGTTTTAGGCTTCTGCAACTTTAATTCACTAATTGCTTATACTGAACACAAATGTTTCTTGGCCTAACTCGAGTTATGGCTAACCAAGATCATACATTGTTACCCTTCATCCATTATCATAATATAGTTAGTAGATTAGGATATTTAAGCACAAAACCAGTCGAAGAAGTCTATCCCAATTACCAACTCATAGTTGTCTAAGGGGATGACCTCTAACTTTACCTTTCCCCTCCATCAGCCTAATTAGAAGTCAACATTCAAGATTGCCCCAATTGTAAGAACTCCCTCTAAGTTCACCGCCTTTAGTCTCCCTTTGCCTTTCTGTATCTTGAGACCCAACTTCTTAGTTGCCTCCTTAGAGATAAAGATATCCATTGCTCCTGTCTCCACTAAGGCATTCATCTTTTGGCCTACAACAATTGCTTCTATATACATTAGGCTTTGGGGTTCCTTAGTGGGCTTACTTTGTATGGAACCCAACCACTTCAATTCCCCAAGCTAATAATCGGCTTAAGCATCCTCTTCCTTATTCTCTTTCACAATTAGGGCTATCAATCGATCATGAATTAGACAGTCTCTAGAATTATAAGCCCTTTTACATAAGAAACAAGATGGCTCCCTTTTATGTTGCTTCTCTTTTCCATAGTAACTCTACTCGTTTAGGGTAGTCCACCATCATTTCTTATTGGGCTTGAGTTCCTCTCCACTTGGGCTCCACCACCTATTTCATGGCTATCCCCTATTATGTCCCTCTTGGGTTAATTGCTAGACCAGAACTTTATGAGACTTTTGGGATTCTGCACCTTTCTAATTCTATTTAAGCCCACCTTTGTAGGCCATCATAGAAGGTGAACATAGCATCCTTATTACTTATATCACAAATCTTTAATAGCAGCTCTAAGAACTTTCACATATATTCCTAGATAGATGCCTTATGCTCTGATTACCTCAATCTTACTCAAGCCTCCCGCTTAGTATTGCTTAGATAGAATTGGGCCTTAAACTTAGCCTTGAACTCATTTTAGGTCCTAATTCGTCTAACTCCCTACTTGGCTACATTAAATCATCTCCTCCACCATAGGATGGCCACATCGTCTAGTAACAAGGGAGCCACTCTTAGCCTTGATGCATTGTCCAACAACAAGGGAGCCACTCTTAGCCTTGATGCATTGTCCAACACCTTAATTACATTAAAGTACTACTCTACGCTCTAGAGAAAGTTATTTACCTCCTTTACATTTCTAAACCTACTAAAACACTTAGGTTTGGACACCTCCACCCATGCTATCATCCCTACATAGGCCAGCTCACATCCAACCTCAGTACGTTGTTAGCCCTAACTCATTAACTCCTCTAGCACTTTTTTTTAGGATTTAACCATACCTTCTGAGGTAGCATCCTTTCTCTACCGATCACCTAAGACTCGATTCAAGGTAGTTAGCATCTCACTTGTTAGCTCCTTCTCCAACTTTTCTCAACTCCCTAAACATGATCTATCATGTTAGCCGTAGCTAGCTCCACCCTAGCTTAGCTTAGCTTCTATAAAGGCACTACTTCCCTAAGACCTTCCTTGAAGAGAATACTCCTCATCCACTAAAAGAGTCATAGGGCTTCTAGTGTACTTAGTTAGAATCTCAAACAAAAGTTTCCCCCCTATTTCTTTCGAGAACTTGCTCTAATATGAAATGTCACATGCAAAATGCTCCTAGGATTGTCACATGCAACATTTAGACTCTCTAGGCTCTCTATAGAGAGGTTAAGTCAACCAACTTGTCCAAAACACAAAAGAATACACTTACTAAAAAGAAAGTCTTAGAGAGTGAGAGTCACTTTAAAGTAAGAATAGTGTTTGTATTTCTAGATAGTTTACAAATGAGGAGAAATTCCTCTTACATATGAGAGACCTCTATCAATGGATGACCAAGATCTATCTGATCTAATAGCTATGATCCAATTCTACCTAATTATCCCAACTACTCTCACCTACCAAGTGTTCAAGCTCTTCTAGAAAATTTTTAAAAGTGGACCAAGCCTTGATTGTAAGCTTTACATACAATGTGCTTCTACACTATATTATAAAAGAGATAATGGGTTTAGGGAAATAACTTGTGACAACATTGCCATGACCAATGCGCAGGGCCTTTATTGGCGCAAGTCCTCTTTTGGCAACTTTTTTTAAGTCACATACGCAAGCCATAGATCTAAATGGAATTAACTCTATCTATTCGATTAAATTATAAGCAATTAGTTTAGTCGTTAAAAATTTTCAAAATTTGGTACAATTTGTTAAATTTCAGTACTACTTAAGAGATTTTATTACATATACATATTTTCCCATATTACCAACTTTTTCTACATATTCTAGTACAATTTGTCAAATTATAGTATTCCTTAGAAGATTCTAATACACCTATTTTATCAACTTTTCTACATATTGTAGTACATTTTGTTAAATTATGTTAGTATTTTTGCTTTATTACCAGTTTTTCTTTATATTATGGTACTGCTTAAAAAATTACGGTACACATACATATTTACCCATATTAATAACTTTTCCTCCCATTTTGATACAATTTATCAAAATTTGATACTCAAGAGATTTTGATATATCTAATTTATCAACTTTTCTCCGTATTTTGATATAATTTGTTAATTTGTGATGCCAATTAAGAAATTCTAGTGCATGTGCATATTTGCTTATATCACCAACTTTTTCTCCCTATTATGGTACAATTTGTCACATTGTGGTACTAAAGAAATTCTGTTACATGTATATATTTATCTATATTATCAACTTTTTCTCCCTATTCTAGTATTAATTGTCAACTTATGGTACCATTTAAGAAATTTAATACATGTACATATTTGCTTATATTACCAACTTTTTATCTTTATTATGATATAATTTGTCAAATTATGATATCAATTAAGAAATTCTAGTATATGTACATATTTGATAGTATTACCGACTTTTTCTTCATGTTTTGGTATAATTTGTCAAATTGTAGTACCATGCGTAAGAAATTCTAGTTCATATACATATTTGCATATATTACCAACTTTTTCTCCCTATTTTGGTATTATTTATCAATTATTGTACTGCTTAAGAAATTTTGGTATACTTGCATATTTGAGGATATTACTAACTTTTGACAAATTGTGGTACCACTTAAAAAATTCTTATACATATACATGCTTATCTACATTACCAACTTTTCCTTTTATTTTGGTACAATTTATTAAACCTGGTAGCCTTTAATTGATTTTGTTATACATTTATATTTGACCGCATTACCATTTTTTTTCCAAATGTGGTACATTTTAATAAACTATGGTTGCATTTAACATATTCCGGTACTCAATCAACAACCTACTTTGCAAGTCATTCTGATTTTTAAGTTAAGTAACCCACCCACCCACCCCCCTATCACTTCTTTAGTTTAAGTGAGATATATATATATATATAAACAAACATAAGATATTAACAATAACTTACATTACCTTATCATGATTTGAGTATCCTTTTGTCTGGCAATTTTAGTTAGGGTTGCCAATTTGAGACTCGACTTGTGAAATGTGAACATAAGACAACATAAAATAAATAGGTTTGTGTATAAAAAAAAAAAAATTGATATAAAACACAAAAGGGTTAAACCTATTTAAACATAAAAAAAATTGTGTTTGGATTTGTGTTTAACTCTCAAACCTATTTACTAATCTATTTATTAAGTAAATCTTGTAAACAAGTCACAGGCTTGGCCCGCGACCCCATTTAATATTAATAATATATATTTTTTAATTTCTTTATTTTTTTTATTCCCAAGAACTACTGATTTTGTCACTTAGGGTTTTATAGTTCTTCTACACTACCCTACCAACACATCATATCTCTCTCTCTCTTCATCTTAGTTGTTTTTTCTCTTATTGTCATTTTTTTTTCCTTTAGATAAATTCATTTTTTTTATAAATTTTTCTTTTTCATCTTTTGGTCATTTAGAAAGCATTATATCATCATATTTAGAAAATTGTTCCTAACAATAATAAAGGTAAGTTAATCCCTCCTTCTCTATCTCGTCAACAATAAGTGATATGTGTTATTTGTGTAAATAGTATCAACTTTTATATTTGTTAGGGTTTTAACACATTATCAATATTTTTGTTATTTTAAAATATTTGTGAAGCACTAAATTTGATTGGTTTATAAACTTGTAATGATGGTTTTAGGGTGCTACCAAATCTAAACTAGAATTATATTTAAATGAGAAGTAACATGCAATGGCTGAATTAATATATTAAGTTATTGGAAAACCAATTAATTCAAATATTCTCAAGTTGCAAACAGGGCATGAGATATTTTAGGCATATCAATATCTGTGGTAGTTTTAGAATTTGCATTTAATATTGAAGGTCAAATCCCTATTCAACATCGTAGCTTATTGAAGTTAGAAACTATAAAAACTCTATTATATACAAAAAAAATGACTTTATAGAGATACAGCTAATAAACCAAACTATTTTATAAAATTTTTAATGGCATATATTTTTATTGATCTCATTATTATATATATATATATATATATATATTTAACTGTTGCCCTTAAAGATCTAACGAAAATGTTAGGATACAAGTTTAGATTAATTTAATTATGTTATGAAACTTATGATTTTTTAGATTTACTATATTTGATGAGACTTCAATAAAATTTTCATTTAGATTGTAATTTCATGTTAACTTTCAAGATCTTATATTATTAGTATTTGTATAAGTTAATTTTAGGGAGAATTACACTTTTAGTCTTTAATGTTTACCCACTTTTTTATTCGAGTTCTTGATTTTTTTTTTTCTATTTTAATCCTCAACATTTTAAAAACCTTATAAAAATTAAAGTTTCATTAAGTACATTAAATTTTCAGTTCATCTTAAGTAAGTATCAACTTTTTATTAGCCTTGAGCTAGTTAGTTAAGTTGATTATGGTACATATGAATTTTTCTAACTCATTTTATTAATTTTAATTATTATTTTTATATTTTTCATTAATTACATCATATATATTTAATATTATTATTTGTTATATTACATAAATAAATCTATTTAATCCTATCATTTTGTTATTTTAATTATTGTAAACTAGATTGAAAACATTGAAGCTGATAGTACTACAAATGGATGGAAAACTTAATAGATTTAACATGAAATTTTTTATAAATTTTTTAAAACATTTATGACTTAAATACAAGAACAAAAAGACTAAAGACTAAGACAGAAAAATAAATACATGATCAAGACTAAAATGAACTTTTTCCTTAACTTTATTATCGATATTTTTACTTTATATATATATAAATATTTTACAAACTTATCTATAAATTTTTTTAATTGATAAACAAGTCTAACTTAAATACAAAACACACTTATTAAATGGATTGAATAATAAGTTTGGGTTTTTATATAAAATTAATAAATAGATCATATCATCAATTAAAATTTTTTAAATACAAATCAATTTAAATATAGATACAAGACACAATACAATAATATGAATTGCCAGCCTTAATTTCAATGACTTTTTCATGATCCATTTAACTATGAGGAAACAAGAGAACATCATGATACGCTCCAGTAATAGCTATGCCTTCCCATACCCGTCCCGCATATTTACCATACATATACGCTTCAGTGCTTACAAAGCATCCGCATCTTCCCCCTAATAGCCATCATAGAAGATTGATACAACCGTACATAATTCTATATATGCATTTTCCACAGACGAAGTGTACTTACATTTGAATTTAAATAATCCAATATTTAAAATTTCATTCTTTAAAATTTTAGTACCTACTAGAAATACTATAACATACATTATTTCAAAATACAAACACTAAATTTCTAAAAAATAAAACTTTAAACATTAAATTATCTAAATCACATTTATCCCCATCTTCCACCACCTTTACTACAGACATCGGAATCCGTACATGAGAAAATGGAACTATACCTACGTCCCACTTTCTTAGGTCACTTTTCTACTTTAAAAATGTCACCTAATTCTACGGCTATCTATTTTTTCCACCCCTTATAACTTTCCTTGTTATCTACTGAAAATCTGTTCCCTGATTGTGAATGGAAGATTCCCCCCAGAAGACAACACCACTACTTGAGCTTTAATCCCACTTGATAGGAATGGCTAACACCTCGAATATATAGAGAAGGAAAAACAACCGACATTTTAGGCTGTCAAGCAGAAAAGAGGACTCTTATCTTCACACGAAGTTGCATTGTACAGAAGCAAGAAGAGAACGAGAAACAAATTACACAAAGCAACACCTCTATGATACATGGACGCCCACAAGATTAATAATACATCTCATCAAACACATTTAGAGTCCCCTGGACATTTAGGGGAAAAAAAAAAGACCTAAAGCGAGGAACAAAAAATTATATATAACTAATGATGAAGAATATGGGGCGAGGTGACAATAATCAAACCAAGACTGTAAACTTCTACCTCCTTGTGGCTCAATTTACAATGGTGACCGACCCAAACTGCAGCTCCTGGCATGTCAAAAAAAATAACAATCTATTTCTCCGCCTGCACCCCCGTTCTGGAACTCAATACTTCTATCTCCAGGCCTACTGATGGATGGAAAAATTTTGCACCAGCAAAACCATGCGTTTGTCAATGGCCCACAATGCAAGTCCTTCATCCAGTATATGGTCATCGTGCTAGGCGCAACTCACAGAATCCCCAGCCAGAAGCATGAGTTTGTAAAGTTTATGCACAGACAATCTCACTAATATGCTATATCCAAGCAAGAGAACCCCGATCATTTGCTACTTGAGGACGCCCTCTGGTTGGTGTTGGAGGTCTGTTAGCATTAAGCTCCTGTAATTTGCAGAAAAGTGACAGGTTAAACCAGAAAAGAACATCCTGACTGACATGGAGCAGACAGATTTTTAGTTTGGGTCAATAAAATGGAACCAATATATGCTCCTACACTCATAGCTCTCTGAAATGGTGATCAATCATAATTTTCCATGAATTCTGTTGTCACAGAAACTTTTCCCAACATGTATAGAGAGTCCTAACACATTTTTCCTGTCCTTTGTGCTTGTGTTTACAGGCATTATGCAACAAACATGGTACCAAAAAAATACACCCTCTCCTTCCAGGAGGAAGAGAGGCAGGAAAGAGGGAGAGGAGGAGGAGGGAAGGGGTGAAAGATAGAGGAAGGTAGAGAGAGGGGGAGAGGGGGTTGTTCTGGGTCTAAATAACAATGCTCTTCATAAAACCATTTTAGAAGGAAGCTGCATTTCACCTGCATCCAAGTGTCTTCAATGTGGCGCTCCGGAGATGTTTCTGGTGATGAAATTGCCGGTGGTAAGGGATGGATGAGTTTAGGAACCACAACCAGATCTCTACCCAATACCAATATTGCCCCAGCATTATTAGCAGTACCTAGAGAGAGAGAACCCATAAATTGGTGAATCTAGCTTGCATCTCAAGCTGATCAAATTATTATATCAAGATCATACCACAATAATTGGTGGCAGAGAATAAAGTTATTAAATGTCCCTGTGCAAATCTCTCAAAGCCATCCATCACACATTCATGGGCACGGACAATCAGTTGAAGGTCATTGTTGTTGCAGAATTCCATGACACGATCAGGCTGTAGTAAAAAACTCTTATTAGTTAGCATGGCAAAGCAAATAAGAACTTATCAAGAGAAGATAAATACTGGATACAACAGATATTAAGCAGGAAATCATGGCTCAGCAGATGATGACAACTGAATTCAACATGTGAATTTGAATTCTGCATAAACTCTTTCACAGCTAACGACCACAGAGTTTCAAATAAGTGGACTGTTTAGTCCTTATGCTATATACTGGTACAGAAGCATCCATGTCAAAAAAATAATTTATGCTCTAGCTGCTGCAGTTGTTTTCAAGGGAATGTAAGCAACATAAAAGGCTCATCTTTTTCAAATATTTATTGTTCAGAAATGACGCAATTTAAATCCCAAATAATGATATAAATAATGACCACTTTCACTAGTCTCCCAGAGACACAAACCAAACTTCAGAGACGCAAGTATGCAACAATTACATAGAACTAGGAGAACCATGGAGATAAACTCACCCCAAAAGTAACGAGCCCAGGACCTCTGGCATTTGGTCTAAGTCCTTCCACGCTGTCATTTTCAGTAGGGTCAGACCTAAGGAACAAGAATTTAAAACGTCATTACAAAAACCCAACACATGAGAAACTTACAAGCAATACACTAGTACGAACATGTACTGACCATAATAAATCCATCAGGACTATAGAACCTGCTTCCATGGTAATAGGACGCTGAATGCTCTCAATTTGTTCAACATGATTTATTGAGCGCCCAATACCACCATGCATACAGATGATTTTCTTTTCAATTAAAGCAGCAAGAGGAAGCCAATTAAATAATCGATTAATCCTGTGCCATGCCCAGATTCCATCTCTTTCTCCCTGTTAAATGTGAGTATCAGATAGATGCAGCCAATTAATCCATAAAGCATAATTAAAGACTTCTCATGCACATACCATGCGCTCAATGCATTCAATCCTAAAGCCAAAAAGAGCATTAATATCTGCAGCTTCATGGTTTCCTCGGATCAAATGAACATTGTTAGGGTATTCAACCTGTATCATTATCCCATTTTAGTAATTAATAAATCAGGGTATGGAAGACAAATTGACGCATTCAATTAGCAAAGTGTACCTTCAAAGCTAGTAGAAGAATTATAGTCTCTAGACTGTGTTGACCACGATCCACATAATCACCCAAGAAAAGGTAATCGATGTACCTGATATAGGAGAACATTATAACAACAGGAAGTGACTAAACTCAAATTCTATAATACAGCTGTTTGGCTTTATATATCAAGAGACTCAATACATTGGCATAAAACGCTCAGAGACGGAAATCATCGCATGCTGCAAACAAACTTTAAACCCAGGGGCCCAGCAGATCATTATGCACTTAAAAAGGTGTGAAGAAACAAGAAAATTCAACAAAAATTACTCCACCAAATATCTTCTATATGCACAGAGACTCGGATATTAACTTAAAAGCTTGTCCTTTACCCTTGTATAGCTAAATGAAGGTGCACTGAAGCAATTTAGTAATATCAGAATGTGCTGAATAATCGTAACTATAGGAAGAAAGAATGATTTTATACAGTTATAGTGAAGGCCATCCAGTCACTTACGCAATGTCCCCAGCGGTTGAAGGTGCACCATATTCATCAAAAAGGCGCATGAGATCCCCAAACTGACCGTGCAAATCACCAAATATCTTAATAGGAGCCCTAAGCTGTAACACAGTTGGTTCAACTGAAAATATCCTCTCAGCACTGTCACACAGATCTGCTATTTCATTGCAGTCCAAGAAAAATTGCCGGCGAACTGGAGGCTTCCATCCTCGAGGCTTCAATAGATGTGCAATTACCTAACAAAATAATATACATAATTCAAGAAAATTGAATAAAATCTGGCTAATTCAGTACAAAAGACAGGGTTGGATCATATATAGATGGGAAGGCACCCAATTGTGACCATATGAAATTCGGAAAACAGATGCTGAACTCAAAAACATTAAAGCAGCTCTCATCTACTCAATTTAAGAAGGCTTTCCATGTAAGAAACCACATTAAATTGATAAGGATTAATCTAAGCATCGTACCAAGGACTATCGACAAGACCACTTAGGTAAGATTGCAGAATTAATGCTAATAATCCACTCCCATGATCTCTGTAAACAGAAATCAGTCATAGAGGCTACCTAATTCAATATTGCCTAGATGACATGCACCCTCAGTATTTCCCCATAGGCCCATACCACAACACCACTTCCAGCCAGGTTATAAAAACCAAACGAACAGGTTCATCATTGGTTGGACAAGTTGAATTGGTAAAGCGGCAGACTGGTCCAATCATATGTCCACAAATTATTGATTGTAGGATGAAGTTATTTCTTGCTCAATTGATGAATTGAAAACAATAACAACACTGATCAACAAGTTTAAAATTTTAGCCACTTGATTATGGATCTAATTTGACATGGTATGAGGTCAAAAGGATATATTTTTTATTTACATCAACATCCCACCTCATTTAATGATTTCACATAATGGAAATACATGGGGTGTTGTTAGAATATATATATATATGAACTAAACTAGAAGAAAGCATTAAGATCGAAGATCTAAGATTAAACAAATTTGAACACACTCAAAATTGCACCATTAGAGGTACTAGGAGTGCTATATTAATTACCAAAAAAGCGACTGAATGGCAGATCCACAGAACCATTTAATAGCATGTCAAGAATATACAGTTTAACAGATACTGCAATAATTCCAATATCAAAGTCAGAAAATTGTATCTCAAGCCAGTCACGTGTAGGTGACAAACATGAGTTCGTATTTGCTAGCATCTTTAGGTCTTTTAATAGCATATCCTGTTGAGCTGATAAAGACAAACATGTAAAACTCCATATCTTCCTTTGTCCAGCAGGTCAATTTGTACCATTTTTTTTAAAGTCATTTTCATACCTTTTTTGGTACACTGTTAATTGACATCTGCCGATCCAAAAGTTTTCTGGCAGCAGATGCACCTTCTGGAGTCCCATAGCCGACCCGCCTGCCTTCATTTTCAAATTGGTCTATTGAAAGTTGTCTCACCATACCACCCAAAGCTCCACTGGGCTCTGCATGTACTACTACCTGAAAGTGATGATAAGGAATTATGATGCATGGTTTTGAGCAATAGGTTAACTCTGTAAAACTTTTTATCATATCAGACAACAAGACTATCATACTTACTGCTCTATGATGCAGCCGGACTCCAGCAGGAGCAATATTATTTGACACAGCAGATTCAGGCATTTTCATCGGACTTGGTATCTGTTTTCCACTAGGAGTAGCCTCTGCCCCACGATCCCTATCTGGCAATTCAACCTCTCCATTAACTTGCCGTGCCTTTGCAGCAGCTAAAGTGGCAGTGATAGCCTCAGCTTCAGCTGCTGAGGCTTCAACCAAATAATCAACACCTTTGCTCATTCTCCTGCAAATTTAATCACAGAAAAAGAGTTGTTTGAAGTTCATGAGAAACTAGGGGTATAATGACAGGAAAAATTCCTCATTAGATAATATGTAGTTTACCGCGGCCCCTGGAGCATGGCATTCTCAGTACTTATATCTGTATACATATCACCGTTGACAGGAGGCGCAACTGGGGTTCCCAGAACCACAGCACCATCAGGAACTGATTCAGAGGTTGGCTGTTTTGTTCTTTCATCATAGCCATACTTGCCAGGTAGACGAGATGATGGCGAATTAGATGCAGCTGCTGCAGCTGCAGCATGCGAAGCTGCACTAGTTGTTTCTGCGGCAGCCAGATCCTCTGCTACAAGTAGATCATCCAACAAAACGCCTACCACAAGTACCACATACATCCACTGTCATGGCAGGGAATAATTTCCAGGTTTGGCAGACCAGGTTTACTACTGACATAAGGTCTAGCCAAGGAGAAGACAGATAAAATGCAGTACAAGATTAAAACAATGACTTCTAATTTTTTCACAGGCCAAAATTACCATCAAGTCAATCTTCTTTCATAACCAAATATCCTTTTTTTTTTTTTTGGGGGGGGGGGGGTGTGTGTGGGGGGTGGAAGGGTGGTTTGGTAATTCAAGCCATACACTTATAGCTGCAGTTTGAAGAAGTACAAAATAAGAAAGTAAACCTTTTCTGGTAACTGGGAACTTTTGGCACAAAAAAAGTCACTTCTGATACAAGAAACCACAATAATTCATCTTCACAAGCAATAAGGGGGTAAGTCCTAGTACTGAATTTCCAGATTAATTAACTAGGGTAAGCATTAGGAAAACTAAAGCAGATGTGCCTCTTACTAGTCGGTCCACCCAAATTTTTTCTTTTGCCTCCTTTTTGCAAGATGATACCACAACAAACTATGAAGCAATACACAAGCATCATCGATTCAATGGAAACAGACCATTATTGTAATCCACGCTGGATTTATATGAAAAATTGTGTCCATTCAAGTGCAGAGTCTCTTGGAATTGGTCCAGCATATATGTTACATGCTCTTTGATAAAACGCTACATCAATATAGAGAAACATCACTCACCACCCCGTAGACCACCATAAATAAATATTAGGTCTCCAATGGCAGCAGCTGCATGCCTACAACGCCTGGTTAACTCAACTGCAGCGTCTCCACCAGCTGCATCAGCACTAAATTTGCCTGTTCTGGGTGACGTAACAACAGATTTTGTATCACACCAAACACCAGCTGCTGTGTCCAAGACTACAAGAGAAAGAAAACAAGTCATATTACAACTGAGAAAGCAAAATTTATCCAGACATGAATAAAATCACAAAATAGAAACCACCAGACTGGCATAATACTTAATGCCTGTATGTTTCCTGTGCGTGGATGCATCTTACTCCATGCATGTAACTATTTGTATGTTTGTGCATGACTACCAAGCTTCCGGTACAAACGCTAAAATCGAAAATTCTAGGATTTATTTTAAAAACCAATCATTCACAATTTGTCATTTTCCATCTCTCCATTTTCAATTTTCTGCCCTTATGTCTGTATGTTTCCTTTGTGTGGATGCATCATACTCCATGCAACTATTATGCATATATGTTTATGTATACAATAAAGATAGTCTGTTTTCTGCACGTCAAAACATGGAAGAAGGGGGGGAGAGAGATTGGTGGTTTAAGATGCATTGACATCTAATTTTCTTCACTTAGCTGAGGAAATATCAAGTATGGATGCTGGGAAAATAAATCACCAACCATTTAAAAAACATAGCCTGAGGCAGCAGGGATCAAAGCTAATTGCATTTAAACAATTCATCAATTCGCATAAGAAGCTTAATCAAGCAAATCAAGTTGGCTCTAAATTAAAAAATCCACAACCCTTCAACATTAGGTCACTTGCTTCCATTAAGATATCAGGTCATTGAAACCAAACTTGAGGGGCAAATAAGATTGTATCACCAACCCACAGAGAGTATGAGAATCACTAAAAGTATGCATATACATCTCATTAGACTCATTGCACTTTTTCTCAGAAAACAAGATGGTCAATTGAGACTTATCCAAAAATAAAAAAAGATGGTCAATTGAGTTCTATATCTCATCTTGGACAGCTGATGCTGACTAAAGCCTAAAAGATCAACAGAGACAAATTTAGCATCAGTTTCCACCCTTAAAAATGCAACTTTTTTTAATAAAATTAAAGCAGGGAGCTAGGGACATCTATAGACAGGACGCCTGATGACATCTAGGACATAGCAAAGGAATCTCACTAAGCAGACCACTAATGTGAGGACCAAACACTTTGCCACAGAGTCTGCATGAATTACCTACAGTGTTATGGTATACACACTCTTTTATTCTGTGGTTGATTTTTTTTTTTTTTGGTTAATTATTCTGTGGTTGATGTTGCAGTGAAGGCGTCAAACAGTTGACTAATTAAGAATGGAGAATATTGAGCAATAGTAGATGCTTATTGTGTGGAGAAGGAGCTGAGACTCATTCCCATCTTTTTTCCATATGCTCCTACATGAACAAGGTTCTTATTACTACATTAAAATGCCCAGTTAACTTCATTAATTTTAGGAGTGTTATCCATGGTTTAGCTAGGGCAGGCTTAAAATTAGTCTGATCCAAAAGTGGAGATTAGTTAACCAGTTGTGGTACTATGTCTGGAAGGAAAAAATCAATAGAAGAAATGGTGCGCAAAACTTTGAAGAAGCCATTGCTTGGAGGTTTACATACTAAGTGATATTTGCCTCTTCCAATCAGATGATGCATAATATTTTGCTAGATCTTCTTATATTGCCAGCATTCAGTGTGTTTTTCTACTGCTTGTGAAGACATCTGTTAAAACCTGATTTTAATTTTTTTTTTTTTGGGGTAAGGATTTTAGTATTATTTTACATCTTTACTAGTTTGGAATGTTGAGGGCTATATCCCATTTCATACCTTTTCTTTATGTCAATACTAGCCGAACATGCACAAGATGTCTTATTCCATAAGCAAGTACATTTGAAACAAAATTATTTCTTATCTAACAAAGTTTTGATGTGAAGATGCCTTGGAAAAGGTGTAATATTGCTTAAATAAAGAGAGTATTTTGGTACCTTCATTTAAAAATAAAGGAGATATACAGAATTATGAAAATTACAGACACATCACACTAATGAGTCACAACATGAAATTTTGAGATTGAAACAAGACTGAGGAGAGAACAGAGATGTTTGATGGGAAGGACAACAAAGGAAGCTATACACCTCCTAAAATGGTTGTTAGAAAAATAACACAACACTTGCATACGGTGTTCATTGACCTCGAAAAAGCATATGATAAGGGTTCCTAAGGAAATCTTGCGGATGATTGCAAAAAAGACAAGTGTATGAGCAGCATATACAGTGCACCAATGACGAAGACAACAAGAGGTTTAACCAAAGAGTTTCCTATAAAAATAAGCTCACATCAAGGTTCATCTTTAAGCCTATGTCTTTTCAAGTTTGTCCTAAATGACTGAACATAATACTACTATGATGTATGTTGTTTGCTGATGACATGATTCCCATGTGTAAGACAGGGCAATGAGTGACCACTAAAATTAAATCTTGATGCAAAACAATAAACTTCAGAGGGCATAATAAAGAAAAAACAAAGTATATGCAATCCATGATTAGCAACAAGAGGATTATGAGTGAGTCTATCTTCAAGAATAGGGGAATAATATATATATCTCTAAGTGTGACATTCATTTATCTTGTATTGAATACTGCATTGCACGTGAAAGTGCAGCTAGTTTTTCTATTTCTCATTTTGGGAAGTAGTGTGCACCGACTCAATGAAGGAGGGCCCGCTATTCCTAGTTTAGAAAGTTGGAACAAGGCAACTCAAACACATCCGAGACTTGTATAGTAGAGGCCTAAGGGGGGTGTAGGTTGATTTGATACACTGGATCTTTCTTAAAGGAAACAGCTTTTGGTCAACAAAGTGTCCGTCATTTCTTCTTGGAATTGATGAGAGTTCCTCAAACTTAAGGCCCTAGCTCATTCATGGTTTGTTTGGGAAGTTAGAAATGGTCTCTACTATCAGTTGTCTCCAAGTCCTCTAAATCTTATATGTAGTGCTGGAGAAATTGCTAACTTGAGTTTTACCTAGAAATGCTCGACTTTGTTCAATCATTGAAGAAAGATTGTGGAATCTACCCCAGGCAAATTTGTGGGACACACTAAATATCCTTACACTATCCAACCAAACTCAAATCAACTCAGCATATTGCTACTTCAGTTTATTGCATTTACAGAACAAGAAATGCAGTTTGACTGGGAAATACCATACCCCAACCATAGTCCCTAGCAAGACCAATTTTGGCCTACCTAAATCTACAATGCCCATCTTAAGAGTGGTTTTTTCCAGCTTCTTCGGATGTTCTGTAAACTCTTGCAGTAGTAGAGAGTTGCTTTTGTGTATGTACCCCTTTTCCCAATTTAAGTGGTTGTAGATCTACCTTACAATGCAATAAATTATTATTTACTAAAAAAAGAAATGCAAAAAGACAAGCACAGATAAAGATATAACTCATAGAAATCAAGGAAGACAGAAGAAATGGAGACAGTCCATTAGGTATTATACAACTTTATGGTGCCTATGAAGCTTAAAGGTAAGTTCTACCAAATGGCTATAAAACTAGCAATGCATTATGGATCTCAATGCTAGATAGTGAACTATAGTACATGAGCATAAGATGAAGGTAGCTAAGATGAGAACATTAAGATGGATGTGAGAGTACACCAAGACAGATAAGATAAGAAATGGAGAAATGATGTTGTAGTAGTACCAAACAGCAAGAAAATGAAAGAAGCATGATGGAAATGGTCTACCCATATGAAAATACATGCTTCAGGGGCATCAGTAAGGTGTTACACCACTTCAGAGACTGCTCACATAAGCAAGCAGGGGACACCCAAAGAGACGTGGAGTAACAATTAAAAATGATGTGCTATATTTAGGTACTGGTGAACATATGATTTGCAACAGAGGCAGTGACAAAACTAGGATCCATGTAGCCAAACTCAATTTGTGGGAATACTACTTGAGTATTTCTATCATTATTGTATTTAATAAAGTATCAAAGCTTTTGTGTAACATTGGTAAAAGAGCTTCAATGATTTAATAAGTACATTTGAAATCAAATTTGCCCCAGCATTACTTATTTATTATTTTAGTAATAATAGTCAATGTTGAAATAGTAAAAAGAAAAAGCTCCAGAAAAGTAGAAGATATATTATTTTGTCTCCCTCTAGGTATTCAAGATTACTATGATTAATGGTAGAGCTCAATGATGAATAGGAATGATATGATCAATTCCACCTAAGGCAAATTGGGCTTGAATATTATTTTTACTGTAATTTTTTATCTTCTAAACTTTTTAAGGGGCAAATATGGAAATGGGAAAAGGGATATGCTCCCATTCCTTTATTAATGATAGGAGGAGGTTCCAAACATAGTGTGTATATGAATGATCACATCAAACCTTGGTAAAAAAATGGTCCAGATTTTCATAAATTGAACTTCCAACAACTTTTCAGCAGAAACAGGTAATGTCTATGGAGTGATGTGAAATAATGGACAAGAAATAGAAAAAATTGTGATAAAATAAAGCAATTTTTATTGTTTGAATTTACTATAAAAACCCTTCAAACTTATCTAACAAACAGATGGAGTATGTAATCATATATAATTATATATTGAAAGAAGATTTTGAATAGTGCTACCGAATGACCATGACCCATGTCAAGGAGGGACCAATAAAAAGTTAGGCTATTGGAATTATAGAAGAGAAAGAGGTAGGTTTCTCTCTTTCTATCTCTCTCTCTCTCTATATATATATCTTCATAAAAAAGGATAAATAAAGGCAACTTTTCAACAATAATTATTCATAATCATATTTTTCGAACAGTATGTTTATGCACATTAAATAAAAGTGCATCATTAGGTCAGCATGTACCTAAAACTGCTATCATTTTCAAAAGATATTGTAATTTCATGTATTTGATTACAACTAATCAGATAAAGCAGACAATAATTACTTCATTTTCTGCAGTAATGCATGGGTACAGGTCTAGTTTTCAGAAAATGACAATATTGAATTTGATAGGAAACTACCTTCATAAAAGTAGGAGGGGACGTTTATGTTTTCTATAGCATTAGAATTATAGATATTATTAACTGACCTACCAAAAGAAAAAGAACAGATTTGGAGAATCTTACATCTATAACTCATCAAAATTTGGCAGTTGTTCCACACTCCATGGCAGCAGGTAAGAAATTTAGTGCTGCTGCTTGATCCAATGGATCCGGCAAGGAAATAAAAATTAGCATCACCTAAAAAGGCTTACAACATCTTAGGGATGCTTCATATGATGGGTCTTGCAAGAGGTTAGGCCGAGGCATTTGGCAAATCTCATCAATTTTTTTTTTTAAATAAAAAATAAAAAGGGTAGTGGCAGCTCCTACAAATCTATATTTTGTAACATTTACCGACTGGGATATGAAACCCAAATATTTATGTTGAGTACAATGATTTAATCTGAAAACTTTAAAACCCAGTAGAAGGAAAAAAGAAAAAAGAAAGAAAAAAAAATGGAATTTTTCTAGTCTCTATAGACTGGGATAAGTCATTACATGCTTTTTTCTACCAATGGTTAAGTCAAACACACAGTAGTCATTCATAGAACCTTTTCTAAAAGTAAAAGGAAACAAACTGATCATGGGAGGAGCCAAGTGCTTATGTTAAGTAGGAGTATACCTATCAAGCATGAAGAACAAGCATAGGTAGCCTGTTATATACATGGATCAAGAAAGGACCTGTACATCCACAAGAACAATCCCAAAATCTGTAACCATTATCAAGTACCTGCAATGCTTGACGAGTCTTCTACCATGCGTCCACCGCCAAGAGCACCTCCAGATACATGAAGTCTTGCATTAACAAAAACCTAGAGAAAATAATCCAACCATTTAATTGAATCATAACCACAACTGGATGAACAAGAGAAAGGCAATCAATGACAGAAAACCCACTGCTGCATGCTGATATCTTGGAGAAGGGGAGACACCAGGAGCAATTGCCCACTCCCAACGTCCGTCCCTGTGTTTAGCAAGTCCATATGCACTCGACTGTGGCTGCAAAGGTTGCATTGTGCAAATAAATTCCAGTATAAGATCAAGTCAAATACATACAACCAAGTACTAAGGTCCATTACATACAGATAAAGGTAAACCAACTGGGAAAAAAATAAAATAAGTAACATGTACTCTATGTTTGATTGCCAATTAGATGCCACATTTGGTTCCGATAAGTAATTCAGAGCAATTTTTAAAAATGTTCTAGAAAATATTTCAACTATGCAAAGTACAAACTACCAAACAAATGTTGCCGATAAGACATCACATTTAGCCTTGACAAATAGTTCAGAGAAAATATGCCATTATCAAAGAAAATGTTCGGACTATGCATAGTACACTACCAAACAGAAATATTTAGACTATGCAAAGCAAATACTACTGTAAATATGCATGAGGGAGATGTTTATGATAAATTTAATTCATGAAATAAAGCGCTCCGTAAGCTAAAATCTATTCAATCCGATACAAGGTTGATTTCCCAGACAGTCTCTTCCAACAAAGCACCAAGGGAAGATATGAAATTTGATGTCTCAGTCCTAACATTATTTTTCTATCAATACTTTAAATAAGGCATTAACAAAACATCTGCAATAATAGAAAAGCAAAATCACCCCATAGCTTATGGAGAAACTAGCAAAAAAGGGCACAAACCCATTGATACAATCCCGATAGTTCATAAGCCCTCGTTAAGAGTTTATAAGAGACATATTATATAGCGGCATGCCATGTGTTCGTGTGTTGTAATTGTGGTTGTATATGTCACTGCGGTGGTGTTCTCTTAGTGTGAGTGTTGTGCTGTTTGGGCGTGTTGTGAAGTGTGTTGGTAGCATGGGGTTGTTTAGTGTTGTGTTTGGCTGTTGTATGGGAGAGAGGCAGTTTTGTAAATACACAGTGGAGGTGGTGATATAAATAGTAGCTAGTCAAATGTAGAAGTTAGTTAACCAGATAGCTGAAAGTCAAAAAGAAAACGCTAGCAGAGAAGTTTCCAACAGGAAGGTTGCTTATCCTGCAAGAAATTAGCTCAGAGATTACTCCTGAGGTTAGCTCCTTGACTCTAATTCTTCATTTTGCTTGCTTGCTTAATTTTTCATCCCCATGGTTGCATTAATTGGTGCCATCTGTGGGATATAATTACTATATTTCCATACAGCTCCATTCATTAACTTACTCAACTCATACCTAGATAAATTACCTTCTTCCATACTTTGCATCAAAATGGCATTAGATGCAACTTCCCATAAGGGTTGATTAAAAAAAACACACACGCGCACACACACACACACAATAGAACTAATCCTTTTGCGACTGTTAATACAGTCAAGCTCAATCTCTAAAAAATGACATACATACATATTCACGTGACCAGTCCAATCCTTCACGACTATGAAATAGAAGTAAAAAATAAAGAATATTACAGAGTCCCCCAGCAATAGGATACTTCTCAGAATGAGAAAGCTGAACACTAGTAAAATCTATAACTTACCACACTGTTAACATCCCTCCCACCACAAAGAAGAAGAAGACCATCAGAACGTGCACTAGCAGTTGCGTACCTGGTCAAACATGAGAATCCAATACCAACTTACTTAAAACAGATGGAATAGAGATAAATAAAATAAAATAAAATAAAATAAAAAATGAAAATAATAATAATAATCTTGTAATAGATATAATTTCCAAGAATTTTCAATCAAAAGTTATAGTTGTTATATATTAAGACAGTCTGCTGTGCACCGATTCAGATTTTACATAACTGGAACAAAAGAGGCCTTTCACATACTGAACATTGCAAATGTAAAAAAAGTGCAACCAGAATTCTTCCATATGTATCAAACACTTTAGACCCGGGCACAAATCAGAAAATATTAAGTCTATGCAAACTAAACAATCACCATTGACATTCAAATGACTGACCTAACAATTAACACACAATACCGTAGTCCACGTCAGCAGCATGAACCAAACCATCTAATGAAATAAAAAGAGACCGTTTAAAGGACATTTTAGTAACTGCTCATTCAGTAATAAAAAATAAAAAATAAGTCATTGATTAATATATATATATATATATATATATATAGCAAGTTTGACTAATATAGTTAAGCATATGGGAAGGAAGGGAGAGGAGATGAGAGTTTACATGCATGGAGGTGGGCCTTCACCTTCTGGTTCCAACTTCCGCCATTCGTAGGGCTTTGCAGCAGTGTCCAGAGCCCATACATCTGCCAAAGGTCGTTTTCCTAAGCATAGGAACACGAGCATGTTATTCAAGAAAACTTAACATAAATTTCTTCATGCAGACTGCAACAAATGGATCAAGATTGAATTTGATAAAGTGACTGACCATCATTTCCTCCAATTGCCATGAGATACCTTTGCCCAACCAAAGCCATAACATGCCCATATCGTGGTCCAGGACCAGGACCCTGAACCACAACCCTGCAAAAGAAGATTCATCTCAACTTCAGCAAATAATACAAATTATCCAGGCTTATTAATCCAAAATACTTCAAATATTTGACCTGTGCCATTTAGGTTTTTGCTGCGTAAGATCAAGAACATGAAGATCTTCAGCAGACAAGCCAGCAGGACCAATTCCTCCCTGTACCAAATAAAGCCTCCCTAATTAAAGGCTCTACAAGATCAAGCTATAAATAAAATATATAGTAAGAGAGATCTGCCTGCTCTTTTTTTCTGTTTTGTTCTTGAGGGTTCTCGAACAAAGTAGGTTAATAAATACAGAGGACACAGCAAGACTCAGGCATATCTAACCTGAATAACAACCATAGTTCCCACAGCAGTGGCCACATGGGCTGCTCTTGGTGTGGGTGGCTCACCAGAAGGAACAATCCTACAAAGCAAACTCATATTAAGGACTGATTTGTCACACATGGTAATCTGCGATGCCACTGAATTAGAAGATTACCTAGACCACTTATTAGTTAAAACATCATAACAGTGGACATCAGCAGTTGCACCTGCAAGTCCTGCAATGCAAGGAAAAAAATAATTGTGACAAGCCAAAGCATGACCTTAATGAACTATGATCAAACTTATACTCAAAATCAGTAACTTCCAAGATGATAAAGCAGCCCTGGCACCGATAATATTAATTTTACTACTTCTATTAGCAGAGACTTAATTCTTGTGGGGTTGAATGTGTTGACTGCTAATTGCATCACAAGCATTAGAGAGACAGCTAAAAACTAAGTACTCTAACAAGACTACAACAGTGAAAGGAACAAACTCACAGCTTCTAGCACCATCAAAAAGAAAATTGTAAAAATAAAAATTTAGCAGTAAACTACAAATAGGTTACATGGGGCAGAGCAACTGCACAGCCTGCAGCATGAAGATAACATTGAAATAACAACTTTAAAGTGCAGAAAATGCATAACGCTCCTGCTCCATGTGAATATGAACAGCAAATTGTAGACAAGATTAAAACAATCCACAGATTTCTGTTGCCAATGCATGCCTAAAAACCTTTTTCAAGCTGCAACTTCGGCATGCTTGAGTAAATATGTCTCCATAGCTAATGAACCAGAAACAACTTTGTACCCACTTAACTAAACGTAGCAGACAATTCGAATGTGTCATACTTCAAAACCAAACAAGATAGGGCTTTCCGTGCAAACAACAGCAATACCATGACACTTAAAACATCAAAACAGTGCTAACTAATTCATGTTAGCATGAAAATTTCAATACTACTACACACATACTGATCACTAACCACCAGTAGCCCTAATCAGTAAAAGTAAATATTCACAGACAACAAAAACATACTGATTCCGGCACTTCCAGCTGAGGACGGAGCTCCAGAAGCTGCAGAATTCCCCTCCAACGCCGTGGCACCACCAAAAAGAATCAATTTTGGCCCAATATACCCGGGGCTACCCTCCTCCCCAACTGCAGCCACCGCCGTCAGTGTATGCCCGCACCGTGGTCCCGGACCATCCTCTTTCTTCTCTATTATAGCATTAACCACTGTGTACGTCGGTGCCGGCCTCGGCCCTACCACTGGAGTCTGCTGCACTACTTGCTGCTGCGGAGCACTCGCTGGAGATCCACTTTCAGGTTGAGACTCTTCTCCCACTTGCTCCCTGACAGGCGGACCATTATTATTGACCGCCGGATCCTGATCGGACTCCGGTACCATGGAAGAATCAACTTCCATAACCTAATCACTTAGTAAATAACCCTAATTTCGAGATCGGAGCTAATCCCCCTCCGAATTCGAATCCACGATCAACATTCTATCGTAGAACACTACCAATTTTACTAACCCTAGCGAAGAACTAGAACTTCAATACCCTTGGAATCAAAACCCTAGCTCAGATCGGGGGAGGAATAATAGAATCCGATAAAGTCGAAGGAAAGTTGAATTTTCCGGGAAAAGTTTTTTTTTTCAAGTAGCGAGAGAGAGAGAGATATGAGAGAGATTATTATTCCTTTTAGATTACGGTTCGGTTCAGTTTGTCTAAAGACAGAGTTTCTCTCTCTAGATGTGTAAGAGGAGAGAAGTTTGATTTGCTCTTTTTCTTCTCTCTCTCTCTAGAAGTAGAACCTCGAGGCCAGGCTTAGACGAGGAATTTAGAAAACGGAACGAAGAGAATCACAAAGAAGAAAGAAAAAGCAAAGCAATTGACTCCCAAAAGAAAAACACTGCACACAACTATCGCTCTCTCTCTCTCTCTCTCTCTTGAAAGCTAGTAAAATAATGTTATAGTCTTAGAATTATTAGTACAGGAGTCGGACCACAGGCAGTCCTCTTTTTTTTCCTTTTTTTCTTCTATTTAGAATTAGTGTATGGGAAAAAGCATATTTTCATGTTATTAAAATTTAAAATCGCCCCTAACTTATGCAATTCTATAAATTTATAATTTTATAAAAAAATTTAATTAAAATAAATATAAAATTACTTATGTATAACTCTTGATATAATCATTGATTTAAATATATAATCTTACTAAATCTATATTCTACTACTGATTTTATATGTTTTGTTTTAGGTAGGATCAGAAATTTAACTATTTTTCAAATTCGATTCAATTTCATTATTTATTTGGAGTTCAATTGCTAAGCCACACTTGAACTGAAACTATTAAAGTAGTTTATTAAGTTGAGGTGAGTTTGATAATATTCAACCTAACTAACTTGTAAACTTAATTGAGTTTAAATTAAATTTAAATATTAATAAACTTCGAGTCATTTTAATTAAAATAGTAATATCCTTTTAGGTAATTGAACTAAAAATAAGCTTAATCACATGATTTTAAGCTTGTCCAGTACTAGCTTGGATAAGTTGAAATTGGAATTTTAATACAAACTCTAACTCAATTTCACTAGTATAATATTTTGACACAATTCATCCAAAAAATCTTTATAGTTTATAAGGTGATTGACCTAATTATTAGTCTATGTATTCATTTCTTTGTATTCTCCTTTTTTTTCGGATATATTTAAATTCATTGTGCCATTCCCTATCGATTTTATATTTATATTTTTAGTCATACCATGACTTGGAATTTTTTTAGTTTCTCTTGGAACTAATCACTAAAACGAATTAAAAAAATGTTTTATTCTTTTCTTTTTCTTTTTTAATCCGATTTTTTTGTGCTATGAGATGAATCTTGGATTCAATGGGAGGCGTTAAATACCGGAAATAGCAGGTTAATGTGTGTACGGGAAAGAGGTGGTGATGTGCCGTAAGACGGCGGAGAAAGGGTTTTGACACCGGATAGACCGGGAACTGGAGGCATGGGGTTTTGCCCCCCTGCGACATTTGCGGAGACGCAATCCTTGTTCGGCTTCTGCGCACGCGCTGTCTTCTCTTTGCCATTTGGTGGATGATGCTACCCTAATCAAGGGATTTTTTTTTTTTTTACCTATCTCTTATTTATATTTAATCTATATTTATTTAAAATTTAACATTTTAAAAATTATTTTATTTATATTATAATAAAAATAATGATTGAGAAATGAGAATTAAGAAGTAAAAGTTTATCTACATATATTTTATATATTAAAAAAAGATATATTAATTAAATTTTTATAAAAATAAATAAAATAATAAATAAATAAATCTAAACCTCTAAAGATATATTAAGTATTTAATTTTATAAGAAGGATATATATGTATTTTTATTTTTATCTTTTTGACATTTCATTCTCGACAAGGACAAATATTCAAACAGATAGCAAACGAATGACAAACGGATAAAAGGTAGATAAACCAAATGGATTATAAATCTAAAGACCAAATTAAGATTCTTTCTTTTCCAAAACAAATCAAATTTTAAGGAGTTGTGGGTATATTAAATTGAACAAATAAAAAAGGTAAAGGTAATCTCGAAATGAAATATTTTAATGGTATCACAATTTATCTTTAGTTAATAGCATACTATTATGGAGGGGAAAAATATATAAATAATATAAGTCTATCCTACTAATCCAAACCTATAAATAAGTATGCTTATCGATTCTATCATATAGTGAATAATAATATTGAGTGTTAATCCTAAGGACTATGATTACTAGTATTAGTCCTTCTCTTATTATCTAATATACAAAATTGAGTAAATTGAATAGAAAAACAACAAGTAATTTAAAGAAAATAACAATCATTAAAAGTGTACTCGAACATTAAATTTCCTAAAATTACTAATGTAATTAACTAATTATTATTTAATTCCATTATTGTATTCTTGAATCATGAAAAATTTTATATTGAATTAATAGCTCTCTTGAGTCTATTAATTCCTAATTCCATGTTGATTAATTGAATTTTTTTCCTAATTAAAACCCTTAGAATCACATTACTTTCGATTTGTAAATTCCACTATTAGGTTTGATCCTAATTCAAAATATTTACGCCATCTCATATCTAGGATTGTATGCAACTCCTTTCATTAATACTACATCTACTCAAATATAGGATCTCTCAATCTCTATAAATAAAATTAGACTTTAAGCTAATACACTAGTAATATTAATTTGAAAATAATAAAGTACACATAATTGAATCACAAGAATAACAATAATTTTATTGAATAATAAACTATAAAATTATATATTTATTCTATGGTTCATTATACTCAAGAACAAAAAGAAAATTAAGTTTGCAACATATTGAAATTAAAAGCAAAAATATAAAAATAGTGCATAAAGAAAAAATCATTAGAATAGGAATAAGAGTAAAATTTATCACTATACTATTATTAATTCTAAACTCTATCTTCCATATAGCTGGAATTTCATATTCCTTTTTGACGCAACGCGGAAAGCGTTAACAACACGAGACCAATTCTAGGGTTGGACCTCACGAATAAACAAAGAATAGTTCTGAGTTTATTCCTTGAAAATCTCAACTGCACACAATCGAGGAAGCAGAGAACAATCTTCTCTAAAAGTGTATATTGATAAAAGAATAAAAGCTAACTCTAAATATGACCTAGCAACTATATATAGTCATTAGGAAAACAAGTAAAAAAAGAAATATATATGTACACGTGGAAATAAATATATGTATACACGTCTGTCATTTGCATTATACACGGTCGTGTAAGCTTCTAGGGATACTCCTGACATAACACATGGCTGTGCCTCCTGGCCGTGTATGAGGCCATGTATGTTTCTGAAAAAGATCCTGACATAACACACAGCCGTACCTTCTGGCCGTGTATGTTTTTGGGAATCAGCCTGGTATAACACATAACCGTGCCTTCTGGGCATGCATGAGGCCGTGTATGTTTCTAGGAGCTTCTAGACACATTACATTACGACCGTGCTTTATAAGAGACACGCCCGATCAACCCGTGTCAGCTACGATGCCAGCATTATTCTCTCCCACCAATGAAGAACTCGACCCTGAGTTCTCTTCCAGATATAGGGGCTCATCATCCAAGTAGAATGGAGATAAGTCAGCTACATTGAAGGTTTTTGAGATTTTCATGCTTTCAGGGAGCCCGACCATATATGCATTATCATTTATCTTGGCGACAATCTTGTAAGGACCATATTTCTTTGGTTGTCATTTACTATAAGTGCTCACGGGAAAGCGTTCCTTCCTTAAGAACACCATCACTTGATCTCCCACCTCAAACAGTTTCTTCTTCCGATGCTTGTCTGCGGCTTTCTTATACTGCTCATTAGCCCTCTCGATCCTCTCTTTCACTTCAGATGCCATAGTTTGGTATTGTTCCGCCAGGTGTTTAGCAACTACATTGGCTTTTACACCCTTGGGCAGAAGAGCTAAATCCAAGGCGTGAGACGACGCTTTTGTATAGACTACTGAAAAAGGAAATTTCCTAGTAGTTCTATGAATGGAACCGTTGTAAGCGAATTCAGCTTGAGAAAGCGTCAAATCCCATTGTCTTGGCTTCTCTCCACAGATGCTTTGTATTAAGTTGCCAAGGGTCATATTCGTCACCTCTGTCCGCCCATCAGTTTGAGGGTGGGCTGTGCTGCTAAAATTAAGGGAAGAATCGAACATGTACCATAGCGTCCTCCAGAAGTGGCTAAGAAACCGGGTATCTCTATCGGAAGTAAGTGACTTGGGAACCTTGTGCAACCTGACCACCTCCTTAAAGAATAACTTGGCAACACCCTGTGCATCAACCGTCTTCCTGCAAGGAATGAAGTGAGCCATCTTGGAGAACCTGTCTACAACCACAAAAACAGTGTCAATACCTCGTTGGGTACGAGGCAAACCTAACATGAAGTTCATAGATAGATCCTCCCAGATATTCTCAGGTACCGGTAGTGGAGTGTACAACCCAGTATTCTGATAATGTCCTTTAGATGTCTGGCAGACGTAGCACCTTTGCACGATTCTCCCTACATCTCTTCTCAGCCGAGGCCAATGATATCTTGCAGCCATTGCCGCTAAAGTTTTATCGCGCCCCAGATGTCCGGCTAGTCCCCCTCCATGTAGGTCCCTAATCAATTTTTCCCTCAAGGATGATTCGGGAATACAGAGTTGATTGCCCCTCATTAAGTAACCCTCTAGGATGTAGTAACTGTCATTGGGTTCCTGATTGATACATTTTCTCCATATAGTCCCGAAATCCGCATCCTCTTCATACAGTTCCTTCAGCTGCTCAAAACTTACCACCTCAGCCCTCATGGTGACCAATAAATCCGCTCTGCTACTTAATGTGTCTGCCACCTTATTTTGGATCCTAGATTTGTGCATCAGGCGGAATGGAAACTTTTGCAGAAATTAGATCCATCTGGCATGCATGTCTTTACAAATACGGGTCTGATTACTCAGGTGTTTTAAAGCGACACAATCCGAGTACAAGATAAACTCTTTACCAACCAAGTAGTGCTCCCACATCCTCAGAGCTCTGAGCACAGAATAGAACTCTTTATCATAAGTGGACCAGCTCCTCCTAGCTTCACAGAGCTTCTCACTATGGAAGGCCATGAGTCTCCTCTCCTAAGATAACACAGCACCAATGCCCACACCACTGGCATCACAGTCCACTTCAAATAGTTTGTCAAAATCTGGTAATGCCAACACCGGCGCACTACACAATCTCTCTTTGAGCACGGCAAATCTAGACTCAGCTTCCCTATCCCAATGAAACTTTCCTTTCTTTAGGCACTTAGTTAATGGGGCAGCGACCGTACTGAAATGCCGTATGAAGCGTTTATAAAATCCTGCCAACCCCAGAAAGCTCATCAACTTAGTGATTGTTTTGGGAGTGAGCCAATCTCTAATGGCCCTTACCTTGTCCCCATCCACCGTTATACCCTCAACGCTCACTACAAGTTATACCCTCACCACTCACTACAAAACCCAAGAATAACAACTTTTTTGACATGAATATACACTTCTTGAGATTAGTGTAAAGCTTATTCTCTTTCAACACAGTTAATACACTTCTCAAATGCACTAGATGCTCATCCTTAGTCTTGCTATATATCAAGATATCATCAAAGTATACTACCACAAACCTACCTATGAATGGTTTAAATACCTGATTCATTACGCGCATGAAGGTACTAGGTGCGTTGCTGAGGCCGAATGGCATAACTAACCATTCGTACAACCCTTCCTTCGTCTTGAAAGCGGTTTTCCATTCATCCCCAGGTCTGACCCGAATCTGATGATACTCACTCCTAAGATCCACCTTCGAGAATATTACCGCTCCACGCAGCCTATCCAACATGTCTTCAATGCGAGGAATTGGGAATTTATACCCAATTGTGATCTTGTTGATCGCACGGTTGTCCACACACATCCTCTAACTACCATCCTTCTTGGGCGTCAATAGCGCCGGAACGGCACATAGGCTCATGCTATCCCCGATGAACCCTTTATCCAGTAATTCCTGGACCTTCTCCTATAGGACTTCCGTCTCTTTGGGGCTCATCCTATAATGAGGGAGATTAGGAAGGCTAGCCCCAGGCACCAAGTCGATGTGGTGTTGGATGTCTTGTAATGGAGGCAACCCTTCTGGTAAATCTTCCGGCACTACCTCTTTGAACTCTTCTAATACCCCCTTTACTTCCTCTGGAGCCTCTACACTACCCACGTCCTCTCCCGTATTTTTCACAACAAAAGCATGCATTAATCGGGATTCTTTGATGTCTTCGATCATCTCCTTTTCTGACTGAGTGATTGTCAGAAAGGATTTCCCTTCCGCCTTTTGTGTCTTGGGTCGTTTATCCGTCAATGGCAGCAACGTATATTTCACGCCCCCTTTCTCCAATCTATACTTGTTTTCTTTCCCAGCATGTTGGGCATCACGTCAAACTGCCAAGGTCGTCCGAATAGCAAGTGGCAAGCATCTATATCGATGATGTCGCAATAAACTTCATCCCGATATTTGCCTATCGAGAATGGAACCCGACACCTCTCATTCACCTCAATTCGCTCCGCTGCCTTAATCCACCCTATGGTGTAAGGGTTCGGATATTTTTCTATCTGTAGCTGGAGTCGTTTCACAACCTCTCTTCCAATTATGTTCTCACAACTCCCACTATTAACAATCAGGTCGAACACTCTCCCACCAATTGTGCACCTAATGCGGAACAGCTGGTGTCGTTGCGAACTACCTTCCTATTTTGGTGCCAGCATCATCCTTCTGATCACATAGTTCAGTTTCACTCCATCATCAGCCTCATCATAATATTCATCATCTCCATCCGGTTCACAACACACTTCCTCCTCTTTCACCCTTTCGACAATGTTTATAGTCCGTCGATTCGGGCATTCGTTGGATCGGTGCCTCGATTGATTACACCTATAGCACTTCCCCAGAATCGGTTTAGCATACGGATTATTTTTCCTTGGGGTCTCTTTGCTCTCAAGAGGCTTCTTTCCCTCAGCCTTGTCTTCTTTCTTCTCTATACTCCCAGCTGGTTTCTCGACTATTCCTCTAACCCTTTCACCAACCACCTGGCTGCCACTGCCAATACTATCATACACATAATTCCTTTTGCCCCCACCTAGCCTTGCACTTTGTTCTTGAATCATCATCTCAACTCTAAGGGCCAAATTCTTTGCCTCATTAACAGTTCTGAACATTGTCACCCCGATTTTATCCCTAATCTGGGGCTTTAATCCGTCCACAAATCACGCCACCTACTGACCCTCAGTCTCCCTCAGATCATTCCTCTCTGCCAGCCTCATAAACTCGGCGGTGTATTCATGCACCGTCCTCTGCCCTTGACGACATTGTTGGTACTGCTGGAAGAGGATCTGCTCATAGTCGAGTGGTAGAAAATCCCTCTGCAACAGATTCTTCATGCAGTACCATGTCCTTATAGGTTGCTTTCCCTCTCTCTGCCTTCGGTTCTGCAAACGATCCCACCATGCAGAAGCCCCTCCTTTCAGCCTACAAGCAACCAACCGTACTCTCCTATACTCAGGTACCTCCATATAGTCGAAAAATCTATCGACTTCTACAAGCCAATCCAGGAAATTTTCTATATTAAGATTACCATTAAAGGATGGAATATCTACCTTGAGATGGAAATCACCGCTATCTGTATGATCATATCCCTGGTGGTTTCTTCGATATCCGCTACCGTACTCCTGGTCAATTTGGTCATCAACCCCGCGGTATCTGCTACCACCAACACCGCCCCATCTCGGTGGTTATCCCCTCCTCTGCAGGAGTTCACCCTCTTCCTCAAAGGAACTTTCGTCTAGCCTTTGATTCCACTGATTCGCGGCTGCAGGTTGATTGATAGGACCACCACGAGCGACTGCTACTCCTGGTCAATTCCCAACAACATCCCTGTTTTCGTTGTGGCCCATCACCATGGCGTCGAAACGTGCAATCGGGTCTTCCAAACGCTGCTCTACGCACTCGAGTCTCTGTTCCATGGCTTCGACCACCGTCCTTGGAGCCCATTGATTGACTCCTTGGACTTCCGCATCCTGATCTAGGTCGAGAATGCGACCGCCGTCAACACCGTCGTTAGCTAACATCTCCGCAGGAAATTGCCTTGCTCTGATACCAACTGACGCAACGCGGAAAGTGTAAACAACACGAGACCAATTCTAGGATTGGACCTCACGAATAAACAAAAAATAGTTCTGAGTTCATTCCTTGAAAATCTCGACTGCGCACAATCGAGGAAGCAGAAAGCAATCTTCTCTAAAAGTGTATATTGATAAAAGAATAAAAGCTAACCTTAAAAATGACCTAGCAACTATATATAGTCCTTAGGGAAACAAGTAAAAAAGGAAATATATATGTACACGTGGAAATAAATATATGTATACACGTCCGTCATCTGCATTATACACGGTCGTGTATAAGGCCGTGTAGGCTTCTAGGATATTCCTGACATAACATACGGCCGTGCCTCCTGGCCGTATATGTTTCTAGAAAAGATCCTGACATAACACACGGCCGTGCCTTCTGGCCGTGTATGAGGCCGTGTATGTTTTTGGGAATCAGCCTGGTATAACACACGGCCATGCCTTCTGGCTGTGCATGAGGCCGTGTATGTTTCTGGGAGTTTCCAGACACATTACACGACTGTACTTTGTAAGAGACACGCCCGATCAACCCGTGTCAGCTAAGATGCCTGCATCACTTTTATATTAATCCATTACCTCTCCTCTAGGAAAGTTATAATTTCCTAGTAAAAATCAGAATCTTCATTGATGGGGAAATATTACTCCAATAAATAGGAATTGAATCTCCAAGAAATAGGAAACTTAATTTCTCATGAAAAGAAGTTAAATCTTTAAGATGAATAGTTCCCTAGGAAAGTAAAATTGAGCTTGAAAAATTAATTTGAAAAATAAAAATCTCTACTTGGTATGGTCGTGCTAGTGCCCGTATACCCTTATATCTTGAAAATATCCAAAAATTGCCTTTAACATGCCCTTTGACACAAGCATGTACTTAACTGTATACCTTTGAATAACTATTTACATGGCTTCGCCAAAAGGCTCTATTCTTGCTTGGTTCAACATAGCTTCAAATACGGTCATGTTGCACATCATGTCATACTTCATAATCTTGTATCTTATATGTTTTTCTAAATTTCACATATTTTTTCTATTTAATTGAAAATTACAATTAAAAACACTAAAATCATTATAAAGAATGATTAAATACAATAACCATCTAAAATATGAGAACATTAAACAAAAATTATTATAAATGTTACAAACAATAGGTATTGTATAACACTCATTAAATTCCCTCACACTTAAGTCTTTACTTGTTCTTGAGCAAAGATAAATCTTTAAAGATCAAAAACAATTTTTTCTTTATTTTAACTAATCATCTTAGATAATAATCACTAAATTCATACTTAAACAAATTGCATTCATCTTAAAAATTATTTACCCTTAACACTGTTTCTACCTAATCATCTTCAATGTACTACAAATACTAAACATAATAATTCAAAAGTTAATCTATACAATACCAAAGTTTATCATGCTGTTTAAATAAAAATTTATAAACCCAAAACCATACTAAACATTATCCAATCAAGAAAAAGGTTTCCAAAATTTTATTCACTTAGCTAAGGTACATACTTTCTTTTTTTCATTCCTCCGAGTACCATGACATCTAGTAAAAGCTTACTCTATCTATCATTTGAAAATCTTTCCTTAATTTTTATATTTATTGGGAGCCTTTTTTTTTTAATAGTATGGAGTAGTTCCTTCGATCAGTAAGTTTTAAACCAAACAATCTTAAACTACTAGGTGTTAAGATACCCATTTGAACCTCCGTTAATTCTATTACTTATTTTAATTAGTTCAATTTTCTCATATTTTTCTTCAGACCCAGTAATGAGCTTTAGGCCAATGATCTTGAGTTCATCATTCAAGTCAATAGGTATTATCCTCTGAATGGCACCTTGTAGGCTTAATTGCTTAAGTCAACATGACCCACTGCTGAACTTTATTTATTTTATTTTATTTTATCTCCCAACTTTTAATTAATAAGAAGAATCTTCAAAAGAAAATTTTGATTAGTTCAATTATTTGAAATCATAATACTCACAATAACTTCTAAGAGATAGGTATACATCAAAGTAAGTTTAAAAACTCGAATTCACAATCGTTGATTAGTAATATTATTTCAATATTGAGTTTCTAAATTCTAAGCCTAAATAACATGTAACTCTATTTTAAAGACATTTCACAATTTAACTCTAATCAGGTATTCTAAGTTCACCAATGAAAAGGTAGTAATATCAATGGATTGAAAAAAATTCCACCAAATTATGAATGTAATTTATTTATTTAATACAACTAAAAGTGATTAATTTAGAAAGTAAAAATCTTTGCTCAGCATGTTTGTGTTAATGCCTGTGTACCATTTTGTCTTGAAAATATCTAAAAATTGCCTTCAACATGTCATCTGATGTGGGTGTATACTTGACCGTGTACCTCTATATGGCTTCTCCAAAAAAACTCTGTTCTTGCTCTGTTCGACATGGTTGTGTCTAAGGTCGTGTTGTGCACTGTGCCATGCTTCATAATCTTCTATCTCATACGTTTTTGCTTTAAATTTCACATATTTCTTCTATTTAATTAAAAATTATAATTCAAAGCTCTGAAATCATCATAAAGAATGATTAAATGCAATATCCATCCAAAATATAAGAAAATTAAATGAAATACTATTATAAATGTTACAAATACTAAGTATTTTATAACACTCGTTAGTAAACTAAGTTATGTATTGGATAGACAAAATTCATTACTGATACAAGTTTAGGATTAAGACAAAATAAATATTAGTCAAGCCATTAGACATAAATTGACATTTTTCAAACACTTGCCCTAAAAGTATTTAACTTACGTTGACATGTTATTTACCTACTTAAATTTATAAACTAATAACAATTTTTTCCATAATTTATGGAACTATATTTCATATAGAGTATCACAATCTTCCTCCCTTAAACACGTGATGTTCTCATCACAAAACCTTGCAATTGGGTATAGTTCTTCCCCTTTTTCAGCATGTAATTTACTTTGCTCCCATCACCCTCAGCCAATAGCTTATCCTAAAAGCATGCCGAAAATCACACCTTGGTGACACTCCCTACCTTCCTCAAGCTTGTTCTCTAAATTGCGTTGAAATAAGCCCACCAACTCTTGCCGTGATTCATCTTCAAATCATTCACCTATTGGAAAGAAGCTAACTCTAATTCAATTTGTAATGCCCTGAACCAAAAATAGCCTATAAGCAAGTTAGCAAATATTTATAAGTCTTTTTTAACCACTCAACCTAAAAGTTTTTAATTAATATTAATATATTATTCATTATTTGACCTTGTAAACTAAATGTCAATTCTATTCACACAATTCATGTGGAATTACATTTCATATAAGGTATCATAATTAGAGACAAGCTAACATTGTTGTAGAATCAACAAGAGTTTAAAAAAACAACTTTGATTCACCAAATTGTCATTAGATTAATCAAAATGGATCGAAAGAAGACCTAATCGACCAAATTTACAACTAGGCTGAGAAGGAAGCTAACATGATTGGCCTAGAAGCCAACATGGTTGATTGAGCTTTCATTTCTTATATTTTTTATATCTTTATATCAAGTTGATTCCTAATTTGCTCAAATATATACATGCAAGGATCACAATGAATTAGCAAGCTATTGAAGAGATTAATAAAATTTATGAATTGTCTAATATATCAAGGTTTTTTATTGATATATAATCAACAAGTTGAGGTTTCAATCTAATCATACCAAAATTCTTAAAGTGCATTATTCAATACTTCATGTTTAATTATATCTCTAGTTTCATAATGCATTAACTAACAACTTAATTTCCATATATCCATCTGTAAGCCTGATCAGTCTACATTTGAGCTTTCATTTCTTATATTGAAGCTGTAATTAACCTCTAATTTCGGAAATCCAAAAAAAAAAAATATTGTAATTGCTAGTACATGAGCTTAATAAGAGGCATTGTAACTAAAATTTTTCAATATTACAATTGGAAAGTTTAGGAGCTATCGAAACAAACATAGTTTTTTAAAATCATGAATTAATTGTATAATTCTATGAGTTTGTAATTTTATGAATTTTTCATAATCAAAATAGAAGAAAAATCATTTAAGTATAAAATTTTGAAATATTTATGAGTTTAAATGTACGCTTTTACAAGTTATCGATTCTATACGATTTTAGACAATTTTACCAATTCTAGATAAAATTACGATTTTGACAACCATAGAAACAAATATGAATATGTAATATTAGGCTAATACATTCTTTTTTATGTTTACATACATGCTTTTTCGTGAATATATGTAATAAAATAAATAATTTATTTTTAAGCCCATAAGTTATATCAAGCATCGAAATATTCAAGTATGTTCTACAGGGAAAAGTCATTTATACACATAGATATAAGAAATCTAAGAGTACATTACATTTATGTATTGATTCTAATACATATATAGTATATATTGTCGCTAAACACAAGCGTGATGGTGCTGTGGTGTAACCCCGTGTGAAAATCGTCCACTAGATAGATAGGTCACTCTCCTTTTTTAATACTAGGAAGGACAAGGAGCTGTTCCACTTTTCATGGCAGCAATATGTTATTGTACCTAAGGAGTATGAGTCATTTGTTATTTTTGAAGTGGTTAATTTAACTATTTGAGCATTCTCCACAATGAACATGCCAATACTTACCTTAGAGAGTTGTTTTGGGCAATGAAAAGAGGAAATTTATTTAGGGTTTGTTCTTTTTCTTTCTTTCTTTTTTTCTTTTTTGGAAAAAAAAAGAAAGAGAAAGGATAGTTTACCAGAAACCACGGGGCGTGCCTTAATTATTCACGGGAGTTGATGAGGACATATGAGTCCTCTAAACGATCATAACTTCTTTATCTTTGATTTTGAATAGATCCACGTTGGCATTCAAATGTTCAACTATGCCGATTCTGCACTGTAGCAAGCTTGAGAAATATCTAAATCCGACGTCATGAGGACAAGAAATAGCAAATGTCTTTGGATAATTTGTAAGTATATTTTTTTATATTTGTTCAATGTATATTTAATCTTATTATTTTTTAAATTAAGCATTTACACTATAAAAACTTTAAAATAAGTATATTTAGATTCCTATATGATAATTTTACCCTTGATTTTAGATTTTTTTTTCATTTTTATTGTTTTATTAAAAGGTAAAATGGCAAGAAAATGGTAATTAAATCACTTATTTCTTAAATATTCGGGAGTTTAGAGTTATTTCAAATATAAGAGAATGTGAAGCATATATAAAGCAAATATGAAAGTAAATTTATAATTTACCTTTCAGTTCTCACACCAACAAATCATGATGCTGCAGGATTAATTGGTTCTATAATATGAATCTGTAAGCTTAAGAAATAGACGAGGAGCTCAGGAATTTGAGCCAACGAGGAAAGAAAAAAAAAAGAAAAAGAAAATTTAAAAACCTAGTAGTGATTTCAAATCGGAATAATTTTCTAAATGTTGTCATTAAACAATTAGCCTTAATTAATATTAGATTTAATCCGCCTATCTACAACATTAAATTGGTGGACGAATTATATATTCTATATTTATATGTGTGTGTATGTATGTGTTGTATATGTGAAAAGATTAACAAAGAGATCATTAAAATGAAAATCACAACCAAATTCACATCAAACATAAAAGTTCAAAACATAATGCAATTGTCAACTCATCATTTTCAATATGTCACATTAATTTTGAAAGTAATAAAATATATAGGAAGTAAAACAAAACAAAAAAAAAAAAGAGATAAACATATTATATAATAACCATTTTGAAAAAAAAAAGCATGACTTTTTATTTTTTTTCCTTTATTTTTTAATTTATTTAGGTCAAGTTGGTCACTTTAACTCATAAGTTAGATGAGGATTAGCCTACACAGCTTATTTTTTAAATGGATTAGAATTTTTAACCTTAATTTGCTTTTTTTTTTTTAGTTAAACAAATTAGCTTGCATGATTTGCCTCATTTATACAATTCTATTTATCACTAGATTATAGCAGCAACCTTCACTTATTAGTATATAATGTGAGGAGCTTATGTATAGTATGAATTGAAAAAGTTCAAAACTCAAACAAATAAAAACTTAGCTAGGCCTAGTAACTCCTTGCAAACACAATAATGCACACATGTAACTTAGAAAATAGAGCAAAAGATGGCCAACACAAAATCATAACTTTCAAATAAATGTTTAGCAAAAAAATTATTTAGATTGAATGGTCTGGTATATTGCACTCATGAGGAGATAGATTTTGATATTAGCAAAGTAGGATTAGATATATAAATCCTATATCTAAATTAAAAAATTTCCATACCTATAGCATTGTCAAATTAATGTTCTGTTTACTTGAATGTAATAGCTATTCCATTACAGGTTTATTACGTATAGAATAACTATTGCGTTGTTTACTTCACGGAATAGGAATTCGCATGGAATTGCAATTCATAAAATTAGGGAATCACCATTCCCTACCTATACACCTGTAATAGCAATTCGGTTTGTTTTTTTTCCTAAACACATCACACTAAAGAAGCAATGGAGGAGAGTTTTGCTAGATCCGCTATACAGATCCTGTCGCCAGTTGCCGTTGATCGTTGATGGAAATGACGATCAATCATTACCGGTGGAAATGTTAGTGGAAACGCTGATTTGCCTTTGTTGTTGCGCATTCTTGGTCATCCCTTGCTCCGTTGTCACTGAATCGACCGTTGCTCGCCTCCATCATCGCCGCTGGTTGTCGAGTGACATGGACATCAGATTTAGAAGAAGAGGGCTGTAGAGATTTGTCATGGAGATCTCATCGTCGGTTGCTGTCAGTCATCGCTTACTATTCGTTGTTGTTCGTCTGTCATCGTTGGTCGCTTGTTCGTCGTTCATTCCTCGTCGCTTACACACACACACACACATATAATTCATTTGTTGTCGAAGTAAGGCACTTTGTTTCTTTCTTAATAGATACAATTTATGTGGGAAATTCTTAATAGAGCAACAAAAATATGGGAAAGCTTGGAACAAACTATTATAATATAATATTATTCTATTCTTATTCCTTCCTTTATTCCCTCAAGTAAACAATGTAATTTTAATTCTATTACATCCAAGTAAACATTATCATACCAATTCGTCGTAATAGCTATTTTATTACAGTCTTATTCTATTAAGTGAAGTAAACGAGTCATAAGTGGCTAGCTCTAGAAAAAACTATCATTAGGATAAAGCTAAAAGACACCTATATAATGCAATTTGATAAAGTGAAGACAACTCTTATAAAATTATTTGTTAACTCTAAGGATCTTGATATGATTTTTAAAATGTAATATTAGTATTTTTAAAACTTTTTTTTATTTAAAAATCTATCTAGTTTATCCTTTAGCAATCGAGTCATGATCCTTACAATGAAAGCTGAAAAAAAAATCTATATAATGAAATTCGATGATATGATTCTTAAAATGTAACATCAATATTTAAAAAACTTTTTTTAATTTAAAAATCTATCTAGTTTATCTCTTAGCAATCAAGTTGCAAAACGCTATCGAAATCTTTCCATTTTAGTTTTGTTATTTTAATCCACCACCTTTTCAAATGGCTATATGTCATTTTATCCCCACAGGCTAGACAACAACATTATTAAAACTTTTTTTTTATGATTATGATCGAATGGAATATTCAAATTAGATTCATCATGTTAGAAGATCAATATTTATATCACGAACAATAAAATCTTATAATACCATTAAAACATTCTAATTTAAAGCTTGTTCATTACTTTAAATAGAACATAACATATTATAATTAAAAAAAAATTATTATAGCAAGTATGATGAAATGATTGGCTCTTGTCGTAAAAGTTATAGATGGTTAATTCAAAGTGAAAAATAAATCCGAATTGAAAAGTCAAAATGAAAAAAAATCATGTATGCTGGTCATTGAAGAAGCAAACATCCTCTCTTAAACCTAAAGGTAAATGGAGACCCGTGAAGTCGAAGGAATAAGTAAACGCAACACCGACGGGCACCTGTAGCAAACGCGCATGGGACGCGAGTCGCGAGTGTAGGTGAGATTCGTCCAGCTTGACATGCTCATACAAAGTAGAGCTGGCTTTACAAGCTAGATATAGATACTATTGTTATTAAATCATATCAGTGCTGTTGCTTTATATATTATTTGTACGTAAAATCCAATCCAATCATGTAAAAGCGTAAATAATCATGTACAGATGGAGAGTGTAGAAGAATGAAAATTAACATGAAGTAGCACTACATGCTTTTTTAAAATGAAAAATCACTATATTTACCCAAGAGGAAAAATAGACCAATTTCTCAAAGAACCAAGATGCTGTTAACTGTATTCCCAAGTACTCCCCAGATGTTTAATAATATTGCAATTTTATGGAATGTAATCCAAAAGTTATCGTTATTATTTTATTTGATTGTATATAATTTATATTAGGTTTAGACGAAGAATATAACTAAAAATATTAAGGTACCGTACCCTAATCAATGGAGTCACTATTTGCTAGGTCTTGTTGATAGAATATAAAAGTATGAAAAAAAGAAGAAGAAAAGAATCGTTATTCTATATTTAACAATAATAGGATTTTTATATAATAGCTATTATACAAACCAAACATGACAATAACTTTACAAAAGAGGTATTGAGGTCTCAACAAATCAAATAATTTTCTAAAAGTGATTCATTCAAATACAAAACAAGTATAGAAAATATACAAATAAGATATAGATTAAAATAAAACAATTCAAAAAGAATGATGAAATGTTATTTATTACGATTTTCTTTAAGAGTATCCAAAGTAGTTGTTTGAAAATCCATTTTATTATGGGTGCTTTTGAGGTGTTAAATGAGTATGCTTGATACAAAAAACAAAAAAATGTAATCCTTAACATGTTTATTTACCTCCGAAATATATTTAGTCAAAACATTAAAAATTGTAAGTTTTCATATCAAGTATACTTATTAAGTGCCAAGTAGTGCTACTTAAAAAAAAAAAATCGTATTGATAAAATAAATGTATTTTTCTTTCCCAAAAAGAAAGTAATATATTCATAATAAACCATGATCCCAAGGAGTGCAACTTAGTGGTTCACCATGATTCCAAGAAACGAAACTAATGTCCTCCATAAGTAGGCTAAAGAGAGGGGATGGGTGTTAAATCCTAGAAAATTAGCTAGTTTCTAATGTTTAATCAATAGATAAACTTAATGATGAAATTCTTAGTTAACTTCTCTAGGAAGACTAGATGTAACTTCCCAAATTTTTTAGATATATTTGATGTTAATTAGAGAATATACTTCTAAAACAAAAGCTTACAATTAGCAATTCTGCTTGGGATAATAAGAGCCTAAGTGAAATTATACAACTTATTTTCTATTCTAAATTATACATATTGAATATTACATATTAGAAAGATATTTTAACACTTTAAATCTAGGAGATTTTATCTTAAGTTTAGATATTTGATGAGAGAAGACCTAAGTTGACTTTAGAAGACTTAAGTTGGCTTAAGAAGACTTGAATTAACTTTAAAGAAATGAAGGTTGACTTCAATTGACGTGGGTTGTCTCAAATAAAGATCCAAGTTGACTTAAGTAAATGCCCCAATTGACTTGAGTTGACTTAAGTTTAGAAATCAATAGTCGATGTCTATGAGATATTTAAAAAAAGGGTATGGAAGGATGAATTTAAGTAGGTGAGTCAACACAAATAAAAAAGATTGAAAAATACAAAAGATGTCTTACAAAATACACACCTTTTCTTTTCTTCTATCTATCACTTTTAAGTTAACTACAGCCTTATATTAAAATCATCACATGGAAAATAATACAAGAAGAAGGCTAGGTTTGTAACTCTAAAAAATTTTCAAAGATGTATTAAGTGCTAATTAAAGAATGTATTTTTAAAACCAATCGATATAGATGCAAGGTCATATAAATTGATATGAAGAATATACACTAGATAGATGTTCCAATACTCTAAACTCTTAGAGATTATATCCTGAATCAAGTCGAATATGATCAAAAGATTATAGTTGACTTAGTAAACTGAGAATTGACTCGAGTACATGGTTATCAAACTCGCGATTTTACATAGAATCGTTAGGGGGTCCATATAATCATAATGTGGAAACGTAAGTTTTTACAACCTTTATAAAATAATTTCCAAATATTATAAATTTACTTACAGAGTCATAAAAAATATATAATGAATAATAGAAATAAGGAAATTTAGCATATATTTTAATCATAAGTCGCAATAAAAGTTATAATTTAATTGACACATTTAGAAATTGCTAAGTGCTACTATTATTTTAAAAGACTACCATAAAACTACCTCCTTAATCTTTTCAAACTAATATAAATATAATGACTATTTTGTAAGTATAAAAGCAAGTTATAGACAGTAACTAAAAAAAAATGCTAGATAATACACACGATTATGTAGAGGGTTAAATGCATGGTTTTAAAATTTAAAGATATAATGACTATTTTGCAAGTATAAAAGCAAGTTATAGACAGTAACTAAAAAAAATACTGGATAACACACACGATTATAATCTTTTATGTCTGTTTCATATAAAGTTAACCTTTTTTATCTTTAAAATAGAGCATTTATATCTTTAAAATTTTAAAACCTTACATTTAACCTTCTACATGATCATTTTATCTTTGATAAAAAATTATAATAAAAAAAGACAAAAAATGTAATGAAAGAAATTAAAAGAAAAATTAAATGTAATAAACTTAAAAAAGTAGACCAATAAACCCATTAGGTTTTTTGGTCATACAAAACCATTATTTCAACCTTTAAATCATTATAAGAAGAAGTAGCTTCTATATATTAAGTAGGACATTATTAGTTACCTTATGAGAAATCGCTTCCCTTTCATATTCCATGATTTGGTTAAAACACAAAAGCACCTAATTTGTGGAAGAGGAAGTATACCGGTCTTAAAGCTGTTTATAGTTTTTAAAAAAATGATAAAGAATTGTGCTAGTTATGAATAGTTGTTTGAAAGTATATATATATATATATCACCAACAAACCAAATAGACATTGACGAACCGGAATGCAAATAGAGACGACAGACATCGCAGAGTTCACCGACAAGCCAAAACGCGAATAGAAATGAATAGCGACCACAACACGATTCTAGCTAGAAAGCGATTAGACCGTTGAGTAGAAACAACAGAAAAAAATAGAAATGATAGAGTTCATCGAACAAAAACTTTAAACAAAAACGAACAAAGATGGGATCGGACATTGAGCAAAAACTTCTAGTCAAAACATAAAGAACACAAGCCAGAACGCAATTCCACTAATGAGTAGTGACCAACGGCACACAAACGTGACACTGGCTAGAACACGATTCCAAAATTAGACGATTTCACTCCAACAGTAGTAGTAGAACATAAAACACTATAGTAGTTAAAGAAGAAGAAGCTGTAATATACATTTTTTTTTATCTTTTATCTTATATAAATATATAGATATATAAATATAATAAATGGCAATGCTGTAAATAAGACAATGGGATAATGGTAAATTCGTCTTTTCCTGGTTGAACTATAAAAAACAAAATAACCTAGGGTGTTTCTTTTTTTTTTTTTTTTTTTTCCGCACTTGGACACTTTACATCTGTATAACAAGAGAGAAGGAGAAGGAACCCTACAAAGGAACCTAAGGCGAAAGGACACCAGAGATGTCTAATTCCAAAAAACTTGAGGTAAGAATGTTGTAAGAAATTTAAATTAGGATTATGGGATTTGGAATTTATGCGGATAACTTACTCATGCAGAATATAAAGTTTAAACAAGGACGATAGGAGAACGAGAATCAATGAATTCGAGATTTGCAATTTGTGGAATTGAAGTGTGTAATCTAATACGTATAATTTATTTATAATTATTAATTTTAAAGGCATAATTAAGCTTAGGAATAGAAAGGATTAGGCTTAGGGGGAATTGAAGTAAGAGAATGAAGGTTCGTAGAGATCACTGAGGGTAACACGACCTCTCAACACGGTCGTGTTTCAACTGTGTTGAAATGAAAAGGTTATACTGAGAGATACATGACCTTTCAACACAGTTGTGTTTAGACTGTGTTCATTATGAAAGATGTACTGAGAGATATACGGCCTTCCAACAAGGTCGTGTTTTGACCGTGTTGAGTCAAGAGTAACACGACCTCTTAACATGATCGTGTTCTAACCGTGTTGAAGCTTAGTTATACATCGAAAGATACACGACCATTAACATGGTCGTGCTTCAACCCATGTTGAGCAACACGGTCCTCAATATGACCTTGTTGAATAAAGTATAACATGATTATATGTTTGTTTAACTTCAATTTAAACTATCAACCTAGATAACTAGTAAGGCCTTAGAGAAATTAAATGAATAGGATTAAGGAGATTAAGAATGATATTGATCTTAGATTGAATAGTAAGAAGAGTATGTTAATGTGTACAGATTTCCAATTAGGTTAAGTCCAAGACCGGGAAGTGCTTAAGGCTAGGATCCAAGGTACATGTAACTTGTGTGTTGTTTTGTGTTTGATTATGTTAGTACATGTTTTTTAAATTGATTAAGTGAACGATTCAGTTTAAGTGTTAAGTGATATGCTATATGTGCTTAGCACGGCCTAGGGGCCCATAGTGGTAGATCCCTAAGAAGCACTCCGTCTAATGTGTTAAGTGTGTTAAAGGGGTCATGAGTACCCTATTGTTTGCTTATGGGCTAAAATTATATTATGAAATAATTGTCTATGTTTAAGTTCTGCATAATGTGTGTGATACTCGTTTATGTTTGTCATGTGTATGTGTTTGTGTTATACGTACTAGGCATTAGCTCACCATTTGGGGAATCATTTTTAAATGCAGGTGTTAAGAGAGATGAGAACCCAGAAGATGATTTGAGTTTAGTTGAACCACAAAGAGAGAAATACAAAGAGTACCATTATTATTATGGTGATTAAGTTATAGAAAGAATTATAATGTTTAATTGTAATAGATAACATCTATTGAGAACTGTTGTTTTTGGTGGTTAAAGACTTCCGTTGCGTTAGATGTTTGATAGGGTTTAAGTTATTATTTGAAACTTTGGAGATATATGAAATGCTTTTATTATAAGAGTTATAGGTTAAAATGTATCATATTTGTTTTAGAGTCTTAATGTGTTCTCGTGAGATAAGGACATGTAGTGAGCAATAGCGCGGCCTGGGTTTCAGGGCGTTATAGCTTAGGTGATATAAGAGCTCTAAGTTTTATGTTCTTTAGAGACTTAAGTTTGAATCTATAGAGAATAGGTTCATGATCTTTATGAATTAAGTTTTGATCTGTAGAGCATAGGTTGTTGATCCTGAAGAGGTTAAGTAATGATCCTTAGCACTAAGTGATGATCAATAGACACAGTTTTTAAATAATAGAGTCTGAGATATGATCTTTAGAAGAATTTAGCATTAGATTTGTAAGATAGTGAGATATAAAGGGAGTGGGTAAAATATGAGACGTTTATTTAATTATATAATTATTTTCTTGTATTCTTCTAACTGCTAAGCATTATATATAAATAGACCCCTTGTGTATGGTATATGTGTATATATTTACACACTATGAAATTGACCCTGACTGATATTAACATAAGTAGATCTGGTTGTCTCTTCTTAAACAAAATGCCTCCAAGAAGAATTATTAGATCGGGAGCTGGAAGGGTTGATAGACGTGATAACCTTAACGAGGAGGAAGCTTAACACCCACAACAACATAGAGAAAGAGGTCAGATGGCTGAATAGACATTTCAGCTATTGCATACAGTGAACCACCCAGTGGGACTACTGGTATAACAACACTAAGCACCTAATGTCCCACAGCATAGGAATGCTAATGAACCTATCAGCTTTGATAGGTTCATAAGAGTAGCTAAGGAATTTGACCTTAGAGTAGATGACCCAATCAAGGCTGAGAATTGGGTACAAGAGATTGAGAAGACTTTTGTTGCCTTATAGATACCAAAAGATAAGAAGGTGAATTATGCTGCATTCATGCTAAAGGGAACTGCAGCAAATCTCTAAACTTATAGGGGAGTGCATGAACCAGGCAATATTTAAAGAGCTGTTTTATTAGAGATACTTTCCTAACAACTTCAGGGATAGAATGGAGAAGGATTACTACAACTGTGAACAGGGGAACTGAATTGTTGAAGAGTATGAGGCAAAGCTGAATTGCCTCATTCAGTTCCTTCCCAAGAATGTATGCAATGATGATAGGTTCCAAGCCAGAAGGTTCCTAAGAGGATTGGAATTGGACCTACAACTTGTAGTAGGAGCCTTTCAACTGAATACATATATTGAAATGGTAGATAAAGTGAAGTGCCTGAAATAGAATAAGAAGATCATAGAAGAACAGATGAGCTGTAGAGTAGCAATAGCTCTAGGAAAAAGACTTGGCTCTAGTAGAATAGGGCAAGACAGGGGTAAAAGACATCATTTGTTGCATAGCAAAACACCTAGAGCTATAGCCCCTCCTCTCCAGATCAAGTAAGTGCCGTTGGCACTCATTGAATTAGATACAAATGCTAAATGTCCCAGATGTTAAGGACCCCATGAGTTAAGAGAATGCAAATGAGCAAATGGGGCATGTTTTTTTTTTTTTTTTTGTGGGAAGATAGGGCACATTAGCAGACATTGCAATGAAAGGTCAATTCCCCTAATCTTCTATTATGTGTGAAATAAGAGGGGATACAAGGCAGTCAACTATCCTCAAGGACAAATCAGAAATCAAGCAAGGCTAGTCCAACAAGCAGTTAGACCTCTAGTGAGAGGACAGGGAGGTAGACCATCGGCAGGAGGTCTTAGACAAAGAGTTCTTACAAGGGTGTTTGCCATTTATTAACAGCAGCATCGAGATGTCTCAGATGTGGACAACATTGCGAGTATGCTTTCAGTACACTCCTGCAATGCATATGTACTATTCGATAATAGTGCATCTGTGTCCTGTGTGTCTAAAAACTTTGTCTGTGCACGTGCTTTGGATGTTGAAATTATGAATGACTGCTTGGTTGTTAGTACTCCTTTAGGAGTAGGAGGAAGGATAAGTAAGATATGTAAAGGAGTGAAAATAGAAATATGTGGTAGGGTGATGCCAGCGGATCTCTTAGAATTAGAGATGATAGAGTTTGACATATTTTGGGTGTTAATTGGCTATCAAAATATCATGCCACTATTGATTGCCACAACATGGTGGTACAGTTTAATATAGCCGGAGATGGATATTTTGAATATAAGCTAGAAGTGTAGAGACCGACTAGATTGCCTACCTATGAGATATGGGGAAAAAGTGTATTGGCAACCATATTTGTTGAAGCTAGTGAAGAAGTTAGAATGAAAGAAGTACCGATAGTGAGAGAATTTCTTGATGTATTTCCAAAAGATCTTCCTGGTTTACCCCCAGCTAGGGAAATAGAATTTAACATTGACTTAGTATAGGATACAATACCTATATTAAAACCAGTCTATAAGATGTGGGTATAAGACTCTGTATAGACTATAGGGAATTAAATAAGGTCACCATAAAGAATAACTATCCTCTTCCTAGGATAGATGACCTGTTTGACCAATTGCGGGGGGCTCGGGTGTTCTCCAAAATAGACTTGAGATCAGGTTATCATCAACTCATAATTAGAGAAGAGGACATCTAGGAAACAACATTCAAGACTAGATATGGGCACTACGAATTTCTGGTGATGCCTTTTGGACTAACGAATACACCAAATACATTCATGGATTTAATGAACAGAGTATTCAGAGATTTCCTAGATAAGTTTGTAATCGTCTTTATAGATGACATCTTGATATACTTTAAAAGTGTTGAGAAGCATGAAGAGCACTTGAAACTAGTATTGGGTAGGCTACAAGATGAGAAGTTGTATGCCAAATTTAGTAAATGTGAATTTTGGCTGGAACAAGTAGTCTTCTTGAGTCATGTGATTAATAAGGTTGGTATATCTGTGGACTTAGAAAAGGTGAGAGTAATAGTAGACCGACAAAGACCGAAGACAGTTACAGAGGTAAGAAGCTTCCTAGGTCTAGCAAGATACTATAGGAGATTTGTAGAAGGGTTTTCCAAAATAACAACTCCTCTCACCAGATTGACAAAGAAGAATGTGAAATTTGAATAGGATGATAGATGTGAAGTTAGTTTTTAGGTGCATAAGGAAAAATCAGTGTCAGCGCTAGTTTTGACCTTGCCTAAGAGTAGAGAAGAGTTTATAGTGTATAGTGATGCCTCAATTCAAGGGTTGGGGTGTGTATTGATGCAAGGTGGGCAGGTAATAGCCTATGCATCTCGACAATTGAAGCCGTATGAAAAAAACTACTCAACTCACGACTTGGAATTGGTAACTATAGTGTTAGCTTTGAAACTATGGAGACACTAATTATATTGAGAAAGGTGAAAAATCTTCATTGACCACAGAAGCTTGAAGTACATATTTACATAGAAAGAGCTAAACATGAGATAGAGAAGATGGTTGGAGTTAATTAAAGACTACAACCTGGAAATACAATACCATCCAGGAAAAGCAAAGGTGGTAGTGGATGCCTTTAGTAGAAAGAAACAGGACAATGTAGCCACTCTCATCACTTCATAGAAAGAGTTATTGGAAGACATGCACAAAATGGAGCTAGAAGTCTTAACACAAAAAGTGGGAGCAAAAATGACTACTTTAAGGATTCAACCAATCATTGTGAACAGAATTAAATCGGGTCAGATAGAAGATAAGGACATTCAAGAGCTTAAGAGTAGAATAGAACAAGGTAAGGCACCAGAATTCAACTTAGATGTTGAAGGGACCTTGAGGTACAAAACGAGACTGTATGTGTCGAGGGATGCAGAATTGAAGAGAGAAATAATGAAAGAGGCTCATCATTTTGCTTACACAATACATCCTGGGAGTACCAACATGTACAAAGAAGTGAAGAGTTGTTATTGGTGGAGAAACATTAAGAGAGAAATAGTAGAATATGTAGCCAGATGTCTCACATGCCAGCAGATCGAAATAAAACACCAGAGACTAGCTGGAGAATTACAACCTCTTTTAGTACCAAAGTGGAAATGGGAGCATGTAACAATGGATTTTGTTATAGCCCTCTCGAATACCGGAGAGAAGTAGGATGTAGTTTAGGTCATAATGGACAAATTGACTAAGTTTGCTCATTTCATACTTATCAGAGTAGGATATAAATTGGAGAAACTTGCTTAGATATACATATAGGAGATAGTCAAATTACATGGAGTGCCAGTGACAATCACTTCTGATAGAGACACTAGGTTTGTGAGTAAATTTTAGAGCAGCCTTCACAAGGCATTAGGCACTAAGCTGCAATTCAGTATAGCATTCCACCCACATACAGATGGCCAGTGTTGAGGAAGTACGTATCCGACCCGGATCAGATAGTGGCCTTGGAACCATTGAATGTATAGCCAAATCTAACGTCTTTAGAAAGACCAATCAGGATTTTAGACATTAAGGAGCAAGTGCTAAGATGGAAAACAATCCCTTATGTTAAAGTGTAATGGACAAACCAAACGGAAAGGGAAGTGACATGGGAGTTAGAAGAAGAAATGAAGAGAAAGCATCCAAAACTCTTCCCAAATCTAGGTAACTTTCGATGACACGAGTTTTAATAAGGGGAGAGAATGTAATATACATTTTTTTTTATCTTTTATCTTATATAAATATATATAGATATATAAACATAATAAATGGCAATGTTGTAAATAGGACAATGAGACAAGGGTAAATTCGTCTTTTCCTAGTCGAACTATAAAAAACAAAATAACCTAGGGTGTTTCTTCTTTTTTTGCACTTGGACACTTTACAGCCGTATAATGAAAGAGAAGGAAAAGGAACCCTAAAAAGTAACCTAAGGCAAAAGGACACCAAAGAGGTTTAATTCCAAAGAACTTGAGATAAGAATGCTGTAAGAAATTTAAATTAAGATTATGGAATTCAGAATTTATGCAGATAGCTTACTTATGCAGAACACGAAGTTTAAACATGGATGATAGGAGAACGAGAATTGACGAATCCAAGATTTGCAATTTGTCAAATTGAAGTGAGTAATCTAATCTATATAATTTATTTATAATTACAAATTTTAGAGACATAATTAAACTTAGGAATAGAAAGGATTAGGTTTAGGAGGAATTGAAGTAAGAGAATTATGGTTCGTGGAAATCGCCGAGGGTAACACGACCTCTCAACATGATCATGTTTTGACTGTGTTGAAATGGAAGGGTATACCGAGAGATATACGGCCTTCCAACACGATCGTGTTTCGACCGTATTAAGTCAAGAGTAACACGACCTCCTAACACGGTCGTTTTCCAACCGTGTTGAAGCTTAGTTATACACTAAAAGATACATGACCATTAACACGGTCGTGCTTCAACCCATGTTGAGCAACACGGTCCCCAACATGACCGTGTTGAATAAAGTATAACATGATTATATGTTTGTTTAACTTCGATTTAAACTAATTTCCATGCAACCTAGATAACTAGTAAAGCCTTAGAGAAATTAAATGAATAGGATTAAGGAGATTAAGAATAATATTGATCTTAGATTGAATACTAAGAAGAGTATGTTAATGTGTACAAATTTCCAATTAGATTAAGTCTAAGATCGGGAAGTGCTTAAGGTTAAGATCTAAGATACATGTAACTTGTGTGTTATTTTGTGTTTGATTACATTAATACATGTTTTTAAAATTGATTAAGTGAACAATTCGGTTTAAGTGTTAAGTGATATGTTGTATGTGCTTAGCTCGGCCTAGGGGCCTATAGTGGCAAATCCCTATGGAGCATCCCGATGATCCTTATGTGATATTGTCCCTAGTGGAGTTGTGCTTGGAAATGATCTAGGTTGGATGTTGTTTAAGTGTTTAAGTGTACATGGGTGTGAAGCCTATAGTGGCAGTTCCCATCACCAAGTAAAGTGGTTAAGTGTACATAGGTGTGGGGTCCGTAGTGGCAGTTCTCATCACTAAGTTTAAGTGTTTAAGTGGACATGGATGTGGGGCCTGTAGTGGCATATCCCATCACCAAGTTTAAGGATTAAGGGATCATGGGTGTGGGGCCCATAATGGCAGTTCCCATCAACAAAACATGCTCCAATGTGTTAAGTGTGTTATGGGGGTCATGAGTACCCTATTGTTTGCTTGTAGACTAAAATTATATTATGAAATGATTATCTATGTTTAAGTTTTGCATGATGTGTGTGATACTCATTTATGTTTGTCGTGCGTATGTGTTTTTGTTATACGTACTAGGCATTAACTCACCCTTCGGGGAATCATTTTTAGATACAGATGTTGAGAGAGATGAGAACCCAGAAGATGACTTGGGTTTAGCTGAACCACAGAGAGATGAAGACGAAGAGTACCATTATTATTATGGTGGTTAAGTTATAGGAAGAATTATGATGTTTAATTGTAATAGATAGTATTTGTTGGGAATTGTTGTTTTTAGTGTTTAAAGACTTCCACCGCGTTAGATGTTTGATGGGGTTTAAGTCATTATTTGAAACTTTGGAGATATATGAAATGCTTTTATCATAGGAGTTACAAGTTAAAATGTATTGGATTTGTTTCAAAGCCTTAACATGTTCTCGTGAGATAAAGACACATGGCAAGCAGTAACATGGCCCGAGTTTCAGGATGTTACAGAAGCAGAACGCCAAAATCGGTAAAAATGGCTCTAAACTTGCGATTTCACCGAGTTGACTCATGATTCTACCTGATTTTGCTCCAAATCAAGTTTGTGACTGAGTTAACCAGAATAGTGAAGTAAGAACATAAATTTGGACGATTTTATGATTTGACTTGTGATTTTGACAACATTGCTTGAGTAAACTCGATCAAAACATAAGTTGACTTTAGCTAACTTGCTAAAAACAAAGAATTGATTTGGGTCAACTCCATATCATATGAAGGAAGACTTGAGTTAACTTAGGTTTACCAATGTAAAGACTTGAGTTGACTTGAATAAACCAAAGTAAACACTCGAGTTAACTTGAGTCTACTTGAGTAACTGTCGAGTCTAATTTTTGAATTCCCATTCCTAATCCGATCTAGACTAGACCCTATGCTCATCTAATGTAGATCCTCGACTTGAGTTAGGAATTTCGTTTGATTTTTGGAGTCGCCACCTAACTGTTGTTGGGAAAATTGAATTAAGACTAAAGGAGCGGATTAGTCTTAATTTGGGCCACTAGTCGTCGTGATTTCCTCTTCTCGTTTTTGTGAAAAGAGGAAAAGGGAAAACCAGAGTTTCTAAGTCCGGAGGCTAACCTATTAAAACCTTTACGGTTACCACATAATCTCCTAAAATTGATCTTATTTAGAAATGTGCTTCATAGTGTTTCTGTTACTTTTTATTATGTTTTTGAATTATTTCAAGAAAATGATTTTTCATTAATTTTTATGGGTTGACCCGAATGGGTGCCTACGTACCTGCTATTCAGGATTAAACAAGCCGTAGTTCGCTTTTCTGAAAAACCTTAAGTGTGTTTGTAAATTTTAATTCTTGAAATTTCTTTTGATTTATGTTTTTATCATTTTTGGGATTTTTCTAAAAATTCTAAGCCTAAGCTTTGATTTTATTTTGAAAATGATTTTTTAAGGAAAACATCAATTTGGGATTTATTTGAAGAAAATGGTTTTTCTAAGTGCTAAAACTCGTTTGTTCCTATTTTTGTAATTTTTGAAATTTTTATGAATCTTCATGATTTTTTTAATGATTTTTATAAGTTTTTGTGATTTTTATAAATTTTTGTAATTTTTGTGATTTTTAGGAATTTTTGGTGATTTTTGGTAATTTTTGGTAATTTTTGTGTTTTTGGGAATTTTTGTTGAAAATTTTATCCTAAGTTTATTATCTATCCTATTTTGAAATCTAAATTTTTATTATTATTTTCCTAATATTTTTTTACTATTTTTCTATATTTTATTATTTATTTTACATTATTAAATCCTAAAAAAACTAATTTCTACATTTTCCTATTTATTGAAAATAAAACCTAAACCAACAAATAAATAAATGGCTAAAGAAATAACAAAATAATAAATAAATTCGGAATAAACAAACAAAATAAATAAATAAATATAAATAAAAAATTTGGAAAACCCGACTTACCTGGATTCGGGTCGGTGTGCGGGTCGGGTTGGTCGGGTCAAATCGGGTAGGGTCAGATCAGTCGGACGCGGCGGCGGGGGTTGCTCGATCACGGCGTTCCGGTGGCCTTTTGCAACGGGTGAGGTGTCGAATCCTAGCTTCTCGAGGGTGCTGATTCCAACGGTAGTGGCGGTTCACTCCCAGAACGTCTCCTTGCGGTGGCTCTAACTCCAGTCGGTGGTCTCGGCTTCAAGCTTCTCTGGCGTACTCCGATTCGCTCCTTTCTCTCACTTTTTCTTCGTGTTTTGGCTTCCTCTACTCTTCCTCTATTTATAGGCACTTGAAACTGAGCTGGATAAGCTCGGATTTCCTCCGATTGAAACCGATCGGATTTTCGGTTAGAAAACCAACTCCGATTTGTGTCTATCCATCGATTTGTTGCGATTTGATTCCAATTAGATAATGTTTATATTATTTTTGTTGAAGATCTGTTGGATTTGTGCAAAAAATCGAATCGAAACGACCGAAATACGAATTTTTCCTTCCGCCGGCGATCTCGGGCTCGAGGTAGGAGACGATCACGCGCCCGGTGCGTGCGCTTCCTCCAGCCAATCAGATGCTGCCACGTGTCCTGGGTAAATGAAAAATTCGCAAAACACGGAAACTGCTTCCCCCGCGTTTCGAACCCCTGACCGAGCCCCCTTGCGCGCGCATTAGTCCATAGTCCGGACCAGCTGAGCTAGCCCACTTTCCTGATTTTTCTAATTTCGCAAATTGTATATATGCAATGCGATTTTTTTTTTATTTTTTTGTATTTTTTGAAATTTCAAAAATTTGTAAAAATTGTTTATTATTTATTATTGCTATTTCTGAAATCATTTTTCAAAATTGATGTGTTTTCCTATTTATTTTTATTTTTTGAATATTTTTATTATTTATGGTAAATTAGAGAAAAATTAGAAAAAAGAAAAAAATTAGAAATTATTGAAAATTGATTATTTTTATTATTATTGATTCCTAGGGCAAAAATGGAGTGTTTATAGCTGCCCCTCTTTGTAGTAAAGTTTGCAAAACTTGACTACAAAGACAAAAAAGGAGACGGCATTTTTGGCCTCTTGGATAGGTTTTTGGTAGGAAAATGCTCTATGAGCTAATAATCCCACGATTTAAGATAGTCCTAACAATTTAGAATAATGTTCCTTCCCAAAAAGTGCTTTATGGGCTGACTATTTGGCGATAGGATACATCTCAAGCATTGTGTAGGAATGTATGAGAAATGATAATAGGAAGCGTTTTTATCAGACTTGCAACCTTTGGAAAGAAAATTTACTGAGGAAGCGCCCTTATGAGCTGGCTACCTGTCAACAGAAGCGTCTTGTTAGACTAGCAACTGTTTTGGAAGAATATTTCCGAAAAGTGCCCCACGAGCTGACTAATCAGGAGAGTTTAGGAAAGTGCCCCTCATGAGCTGACTAACCTTAAATTGAATGCCTCAAAAAGTGCCCCCTATGGGCTAACCATGAGGTAAATTTTTAGGAAAGTGCCCCCTATGGGCTGACTAACCTATGATGGAAATGTCTCAAAAAGTGCCCCCTATGGGCTAACCATGAGAACAAAGTTTTAGGAAAGTGCCCCCTATGGGCTGACTAACCTGGAATTGAATTGTCTCAAAAAGTGCCCCCTATGGGCTAACCATGAGAACAAAGTTTTAGGAAAGTGCCCCCTATGGGCTGACTAACCTGGAATTGAATTTGTCTCAAAAAGTGCTCCCTATGGGCTGACCATGAGAACAAGGTTTTAGGAAAGTGCCCCCTATGGGCTGACTAATCTGGAATTGAATTTGTCTCAAAAAGTGCCCCCTATGGGCTAACCATGAGAACAAAGTTTTAGGAAAGTGCCCTCTATGGGCCGACTAACCTAGAATTGAATTGTCTCAAAAAGTGCCCCCCCTATGGGTTAACCATGAGAACAAAGTTTTAGGAAAGTGCCCCCTATGGGCTGACTAACCTGGAATTGAATTTGTCTCAAAAAGTGCTCCCTATAGGCTGACCATGAGAACAAGGTTTTAGGAAAGTGCCCCCTATGGGCTGACTAACCTGGAATTGAATTTGTCTCAAAAAGTGCCCCTTATGGGCTAACCATGAAAACAAAGTTTTAGGAAAGTGCCTTATATGGGCTGACTAACCTGGAATTGAATTTGTCTCAAAAAGTGCCCCCTATGGGCTGACGATGAGAACAAAGTTTTAGGAAAGTGCCCCCTATGGGCTGACTAACCTGGAATTGAATTTGTCTCAAAAAGTGCCCCCTATGGGCTGACTAACCTAATGTAAAAATGATATCTAGAAAGGTGTCTTTATAGACTGACCTTGGAAGAGATCTAGGGAAGTGCCCCTTTTTGGGCTGACTACCCTATTAAGGGGAATGTTTAGACAAATGCCCCACTATGGGCTGACTACCCTATTAAGGGGAATGTTTAGATAAATGCCCCACTATGGGCTAACTCATCTTGTGTTTTTTAATATGCTTTCTACAGCCTAAACTAAATGATGTGATGATATGATGATGGTTATTTATTTTAATATGCTTGCCAGTTTATCGTAGATAGCAACCAAACAACCGAACATTCGTGCTGGTTTGCTTCTACTTCATCTCTTCTTATCTTGACACGGGGTTGAAAATTTTGACGTGCTTCCTTTCTTATGCGCAAGGCTCTTTTGACGGTAATGTTATCCTAATAATGCGCTCAGTTTTAATGCTCAAAAGTAGATAGGATTATATCACAAACTATATTAAGATTCATTATCATTTCAGCATTTATCTTTCATTGGTGAAATGGTGGGTAATGTGTTTAGGAATATTTGTTGTGATGAGAATTGATTGTTGATCATTCAGGGATATTAACTTTGCTGGTAAAAAGTAAAAACTCGACTCAACGAAATTTGTATCGAACATTGGCTTTTATAAACATTGGCAAAATTTCAATTCCCTTGCCTAAGGATAGTACATCTTTACAGCATCTGTGTTAATGGGGTCTCTCAATTCTGGACCATCCATCTGAGTTAATATCAAAGCACCTCCTGACAGAACCTTTTTCACCACATAGGGGCCTTCATAGTTTGGGGTGAATTTTCCTCTGGAGTCTTGGGCATTCGAGAGAACCTTCCTTAGTACTAGATCCCCCTCTTTAAAGTACCGAGGTCTCATCTTCTTGTTAAATGCTCGGGCCATTCTTTGTTGATAACACTGACCATGACATAATGCGGTAAGTCTTCTTTCATCAATCAGATTCAGCTGATCAAGCCTCTTCTTTACCCAGTCTGATTCGGTTAACTGACTTTCCGACAAGATTCTGAATGATGGTATCTCAACTTCAACTGGTAGCACTGCTTCTGTACCATATACCAATGAGTAAGGGCTGGCTCCTGTGGATGTTCTTATTGAAGTCCTATAAGCCATGAGAGCAAACGGCAACATTTTGTGCCAATCTTTGTAAGTTGTTGTCATTTTCTCGATGATCTTTTTGATATTTTTGTTAGCTGCTTCTACTGCCCCGTTCATTTGAGGTCAGTAGGGAGTTGAATTTCGGTGATTTATGTGGAATTGTTGACATAAACCTGTCATCGATTTGTTATTGAGATTGGTACCGTTGTCGGTGATGATGGACTCAAGAACTCTATATCGGGCTATTATGTCCCTTTTTAAGAAGCGGACTATTACCCCTTCTGTGACATTGGCGTATGATGAAGCTGCTACCCACTTGGTGAAGTAATCAATCGCTACCAGTATAAATCTATGGCCGTTGGATGCTGTTGGAGTGATAGGGCCTATTATGTCGATTCCCCACATGGAGAATGGCCATGGTGCCGATAACAAATGTAGCTCGTTGGGCGGAGCATTTATCCGGTTTGCGTAGACTTGACACAGATGACGGTGCTTGACATATTTTATGCAATCTGATTCCATGGTTAACCAATAATATCGCAACCTCATGATTTTTCGGGCCAACATGTAGCCATTCATATGAGGTCCACATACTCCTTCATGTACTTCCTTCATCAGTTCGCGTGCTTTATCTTTGTCCACACATCTTAACACGGTGGTATCAGATGATCTCTTGTAAAGTATGGACCCACTTAATAGGAAATGGCTTGCTAACCTTCTGAGTGTTCTTTGGTCATTCTTACTAGCAATTTCGGGGTATTTACTTTCTTGGAGAAAGGTCTTGATATCGTGATACCAGGGTTTGTTATCTTGTATCTTTTCCATTGTTAAACGGTAGGCGGGCCGACTTTCGATGTCTATTTTCATCGGTTGAACTTCGGCTCCTCCTGTTATCTGGATCATAGATGCTAGTGTGGCTAGTGCATTTGCAAACTGATTCTGAGTTCTCAGGATGTATGTGAAAGTGATTGCCTTGAATTCTTCAATTAGCTCTGTCAAGTGTTGATGATATGATATCAGTTTGGGGTTTTTAGTCTTGTATTCCCCTCTTGTTTGTAGTATGATGAGCGACGAATCCCCATATACTTCTAATTCGCGGATTCCCATTTGGCAGGCCATTTGGAGGCCAAGGATACATGCTTCATATTCTACGATATTATTGGTATAGGGAAATGTAGGTCTCGTCGCTGCAGGGAATTGAGTGCCGTCTGGGGATATCAATACCGCCCCAACCCCACAACCGAATACATTAGCGGCTCCATCGAAAAACAGTTTCCATGTAGCATTCTGTTCTACCCCAAAGTCTTCTTCCGGCATATCCTCCATTGTCAATATATTCTCGTCTGGAAACTGGGCCTGTAGTTCTTGGGAATCTGTTTCGACAGGGTGTTCTGCCAATTGGTCGGCTAAGGCTTGCCCTTTCATTGAGTTCTGATTCATGTATGTGATGTCGAACTCAGATAGGAGCATTTGCCACTTAGAGATTCTCCCTATCAAAGCTGGTTTCTCTGCCAAGTATTTCAAGGGATCATGTCTTGTCAGTAGCTCAATATGGTAATAAAGGGTATACTGCCTTAGCTGGTGCATAACCCAAATTAACGCACAACACGTCTTCTCCACCTCCGAGTACCTCTGTTCCCCATCTGTGAACTTCTTACTCAGATAGTATATGGAACGCTCTCTTCCCTCTTCATCTTTCTGCCCTAGCACACATCCCATAGATTCAGGGAGTATAGTGAGGTACAAGAATAAGGGTTTTCCTTGTTTCGGGATTATCAAGATTGGAGGTTTTATAAGGTAGTCTTTGATTGTCCTGAATGCCTCTTCGCATTCGTTGTCCCATTTTATTGCGGCGTTTTTCTTCAACAGACGGAATAGTGGTCGGCATTTGTCGGTGAGCTGTGAGATAAATCGAGCTATGTAATTTAATCTTCCCAGTAAGCTTCTTACTTCTTTAACGGAGTGTGGGGAAGGTAACTCTAATATAGATTCCACTTTGTCAGGGTCGATTCTAATGCTCTCCTGGCTTATGACAAACCCTAACAATTTCCCCGTTGTGACCCCAAAAGTACATTTTTCTGGGTTTAACTTAAGCTGGAACTTTCTCAGTCGTTTGAACAATTTCCTCAAGATACCTATATGGCTTTCTCCTTCTTTGGATTTGGCTATCATGTCGTCGACATATACTTCAACCTCACGATGCATCATGTCGTGAAGTATGGCGACCATGGCTCTCTGATACGTTGCCCCATCGTTTTTTAAACCGAAGGGCATGACTTTGTAACAGAAAGTCCCCCATGTTGTGATGAAAGTCGTTTTGGTTTTATCTTCCTCGGCCATTTTTATTTGATTATATCCCGAGAAACCATCCATGAATGAGAAGAGATGGTTTCCCGCAGTGTTGTTTACTAGAACGTCAATATGAGGTAGGGGGAAGTTATCCTTTAGCATGACTTGGTTCAAGTCTCGAAAGTCTACGCATACGCGTACTTTTCCGTTCTTTTTCATGACGGGGACTATATTTGCTACCCATTCTGGGTAGTCGGATACTTCAATGAACCCCACTTCTAGTAGCTTCTTGACTTCTTCTTTGATTTTTAGTAAAATGTCAGGCCTAAATCTTCTCAGTTTTTGTTTTTTAGGTTTGACATCTTCCCTAGTGGGAAGCCTGTGAACTACTATTGATTGGTCTAGCCCTGACATGTCACCATATGATCAGGCAAACACATCTACATATTCCGTTAATAGCTCCATTATCTCATGTTTTTGCTCAGCACTCAAATTGGTCCCGATTTTGAGGTTCTTAAGGTTTTCCATGCTTCTTAGATTTACTGTATCCACAGGCTCGTCGATCGAGATTCCGCTTTGTTCATGTTTTAGCCAATTTTCTTGTATTATTTCGTGGTCTAAAATATCGTCTTCAACAACTGACCCAGCAGCGTTGGAAATGATATCAGCGTTTTTACTTTCTACCTGCGCGAAATATCCCTGATGTTCGATGGTAGGAGATCTGAGTAAAAAATGAAATCATATATATGTAAGAAGAAAAAAAACAAACTACAATGGAATTCGATAAATAGTCTCAATAAAATTTGTTTAATAATCTTTCTCTACTCTCGAGCTAACCTAGCGCTACTAATAGGATAACAAAACCAATTGTTGAGAGCCGGGTGCTGGTTAGACGTGCGGGGAGTTGATTTCCCCTTGCTGTCGTCCTCCTCATTTATCCAGAGCTCTTGACTGACGTTTGCCTTTCGAAAAGATTGTTGGAGAGGTGGGATGCACATCTGGGTGTCGATCAGCTTCCCCTTCATTCTGCCTCTGACACCTTTTGCTAGTGCTTCTTCCGCGGCCGTAGGAATGTAGTCAGCGCTAGTGTTGTTGCAGTTGCTGCTGTTTACCATTTTTGTTCTTGAGCGCGTGAGAACTAGGCTTCTAGGAGGGTTCGATTGTTTGGAAGCTATTTTGATACCTGGATTCGCATTTTGTTTTTCTTTTAGTGTAATGAATGCACGAATGATATGCATGTGTCACGCGGATGCTAAAAGTAAAAGGGTTGACAACTGATTGACAATGTAATATTGAAACCTTACTTTTATTAATATTGAGAATTCCGGAGTTCCAAAACGAAATATTACAAATAAAGATCTACTTCCTAGTTCTTTTAGTCTTCTGTTGTGGAGGCTCAGACTTCCCACTGATGACGGCTTCTAATTCCTTGACTTTGGCTTGGCATTTCTCCAATTGTGCTTCTAAGGCCTTGTTCCTTTGGTCGGATTCTTTGAAACTTCCCTTTCAGATGTCTTTCTTATGATTCGCAGCTTCAAAGTATACCTCCATTCGGGCCCTGACCTGCTCCAAGTATACTTCTATCTTTGGATTGATCTTGTCTGGTCTTGGTTGGGTGACGTCTGGAACCCAATATGCTCTTTCCCCTGTCTGGCATAGCTGGTGGATTACAAACTCTCTGGTGGCTCAGTGCTTTCCCACTTCGCCATCTAATTCCCCGAGGTCTACATTTGGGCTTTCAATTCTGGCTTCCCAAAGTGCTTTGACCTCTGCCAGCTTCACAAACTTCTCAGCTACTAACAGGTTCGGATCTTGATACTCAAAGGTAACTGCTTATACCGAGGGCTGATAAACTATGTCTTGGATAGTGCCGAACTGGCGGACCACTGAGTTTGGGTGATATCCGATACATCCGCTGATTCCGATTAAAGGCACTGCTTGGAAGTTTCTGCAGGTCAAAATGATTTTGTTACAGCAACTCCACCTAGCTGTCCATAGAATATCTTCGGCACTGAAGCTCCTAAGCAGCTCTACCCAATTGTGGCTGGTAAGGTCGTCGGGTAGCTTTACCTTTTCTATACATGAATCCACCAGATCCACCTGTTGGGCTAGGGTTTTCCTGACCATGTTCAGCCCGAAGCATTTGAGGTGGCTTACAAACCATATTAGCAGAAGGTTGAGGCTGGAGTGAAGGATCCCATGGCCTTTTTTCTTGAGGAAGTTTAAATTCTGGATCTGTTCAGCCAGTAGAGCCGAGATGTAGGATCTTCCCTCCAGGAATTGGGTCACCAGCTCTACAACCCTGTAGTGAATATAGAAGGTCCCGGTGGGGAACAGTATGGTGGCGAAGGCTATCAGGATGAAAGCGTTCACCCTTCTCTGTCTGTAAGTCTTAGGGTCCCCACATAGGATGTCCTTTCTATCCCCATTGTCCTCTCGGGCGATGAACCAGGCTTCTAAATCATCCATGCGTATGCAATACCCATTATAGTTTGCCAGAGCTTTGCTGACTGCTGTCTTCCGGATGCCTAATAATCTACTAAAGGTACCGGCTGGCCCGACCTTAAGGTCTGGCGTAGATCTGATCGGTTAGTGCTGGAGCCTGTAGCAACTGAGTGTATTCCTATAGGTAGGGGTGATCTCATGCGGCCCAATAAAGAAGGCGGCGGGCTCAATTTCCCATAATCGAAGCATGGCCCGGACTAGAGGCAGATTCACCTCTATCTTCGTCAGTGAGAGGATGGGGCCGATCTTTTGCTGGATGAAGGCCTACTCCTCTGGGTTGTACAAAGTAAACCAATGGTCCAGTACCAATTTTGGGTCCAGAGGTTTGTACACCCAAATTTCTTTGCGGAGGAGGTGGTCGACTGCACTGCTAGCCATCTATTACAATAAGAGGTAGCCTAGTTACAAACAGAACTACGAAAACATTACAGGGAAATGGTCCTGAACTTCAAGGACAAAATAACAAACCATTACATTGTCATTCAATTGTCAACCCCTTATGATGTTATGTATGCAAGTAGGTTGGTTCTAATTGGTTCCCGAGCTCTATGGCCTCCCGCATTCTCGAAGAAATAGATCTCAGGCCATATCGAAGCATAGGGTGGGGTAGCCTAATCGGTCCCGAACGGTGAATCAACTCACTTCGCCCAAAACCTACACAATGGCTCCCCGTCTCAGGTTTCTAGGACGGCCCGGGTTCGACCGCATCTACTTACACACACATATGCATGCAAACCCCCACAGTAAAGAAAAACTGAAAATCTAAATAAACCCTGAAAGGTTAGCAACAGAGCAAAATGGAACACATTCCTTAAAGATAACAATTCGAAGAGAATCAGGTGGCTAGCCTGCTGGCATGGGTCCCCAGTGGAGTCGCCATCCTGTCGAGTCTAATTTTTGAATTCCCATTCCTAATCCGATCTAGACTAGACCCTATGCTCATCTAATGTAGATCCTCGACTTGAGTTAGGAATTTCGTTTGATTTTTGGAGTCGCCACCCAACTGTTGTTGGGAAAATTGAATTAAGACTAAAGGAGCGGATTAGTCTTAATTTGGGCCACTAGTTGTCGTGATTTCGTCTTCTCGTTTTTGTGAAAAGAGGAAAAGGGAAAACCAGAGTTTCTAAGTCCGGAGGCTAACCTATTAAAACTTTTACGGTTACCACCTAATCTCCTGAAATTGATCTTATTTAGAAATGTGCTTCATTGTGTTTCTGTTACTTTTTATTATGTTTTTGAATTATTTCAAGAAAATGATTTTTCATTAATTTTTATGGGTTGACCCGAATGGGTGCTTACGTACCTGCTATTCAGGATCAAACAAGCCGTAGTTCGCTTTTCTGAAAAACCTTAAGTGTGTTTGTAAATTTTAATTCTTGAAATTTCTTTTTATTTATGTTTTTATCATTTTTGGGATTTTTCTAAAAATTCTAAGCCTAAGCTTTGATTTTATTTTGAAAATGATTTTTTAAGGAAAACATCAATTTGGGATTTATTTGAAGAAAATGGTTTTTCTAAGTGCTAAAACTCGTTTGTTCCTATTTTTGTAATTTTTGAATTTTTTATGAATCTTCATGATTTTTTAATGATTTTTATAAGTTTTTTGTGATTTTTATAAATTTTTGTAATTTTGGGGAATTTTTGTGATTTTTAGGAATTTTTGGTGATTTTTGGTAATTTTTGTGTTTTTGAGAATTTTTGTTGAAAATTTTATCCTAAGTTTATTATCTATCCTATTTTGAAATCTAAAGTTTTATTATTATTTTCCTAATATTTTTTTACTATTTTTCTATATTTTATTATTTATTTTACATTATTAAATCCTAAAAAAACTAATTTCTACATTTTCCTATTTATTGAAAATAAAACCTAAACCAACAAATAAATAAATGGCTAAAGAAATAACAAAATAAAAAATAAAAAATAATAAATAAATTCGGAATAAACAAACAAAATAAATAAATAAATATAAATAAAAAATCTGGAAAACCCGACTTACCTGGATTTGGGTTGGTGCACGGGTCGGGTCAGATCGGTCGGACGCGGCGGCGGGGGTTGCTCGATCACGGCGTTCCGGTGGCCTTTTGCAGCGGGTGAGGTGTCGAATCCTAGCTTCTCGAGGGTGTTGATTCCAACGGTAGTGGCGGTTCACTCCCAGAACGTCTCCTTGCGGTGGCTCTAACTTCGGTCGGTGGTCTCGGCTTCAAGCTTCTCCGACGTACTCCGATTCGCTCCTTTCTCTCTCTTTCTCTCATTTTTTCTTCGTGTTTTGGCTTCCTCTACTCTTCCTCTATTTATAGGCACTTGAAACTGAGCTGGATAAGCTCGGATTTCCTCCGATTGAAACCGATCGGATTTTCGGTTAGAAAACCAACTCCGATTTGTGTCTATCCATCGATTTGTTGCGATTTGATTCCAATTAGATAATGTTTATCTTATTTCTGTTGAAGATCTGTTGGATTTGTGCAAAAAATCGAATCGAAACGGCCGAAATACGAATTTTTCCTTCCGCCGGCGATCTCGGGCTCGAGGTAGGAGACGATCACGCGCCCGGCGCGTGCGCTTCCTCCAGCCAATCAGATGCTGCCACGTGTCTTGGGTAAATGAAAAATTCGCAAAACGCGGAAACTACTTCCCCCGCGTTTCGAACCCTTGACCGAGCCCCCTTGCGCGCGCCTTAGCCCATGGTCCGGACCAGCTGAGCTAGCCCACTTTCCTGATTTTTCTAATTTCGCAAATTGTATATATGCAATGCGATTTTTTTTTATTTTTTTGTATTTTTTGAAATTTCAAAAAATTGTAAAAATTGTTTATTATTTATTATTGCTATTTCTAAAATCATTTTTCAAAATTGATGTGTTTTCCTATTTATTTTTATTTTTTGAATATTTTTATTATTTATGGTAAATTAGAGAAAAATTAGAAAAAAGAAAAAAAATTAGAAATTATTGAAAATTGATTATTTTTATTATTATTGATTCCTAGGGCAAAAATGCGATGTTTACAGTAACGATACAAATTAACTTGTACAAAACCAAGTAGACTCAGATGATCTCAAACTCATGAGATGAATCTTAACAAGAGTCTTGGTAATTTAAGTATAAGAGTTAAAGTTGAATTCCATAAGAAAACCATAACTTCTACCCTATACAAGTTAGCACAAACCCTTTCTTCATTCCCTTTCATTTTCAATGAACTAATTCAATCCTAAACCAACTATTTGATGACAATAAGGTCCTTACTCTAACTAAACTATCTTATAAAGTAAGAATGTGAAATGCAAACAAGTGTAAAAACAAGACTTGATGAATTTGGCTTAGGAAACAAAGTTGAAAATCATAACTTCCATTTCCATAGGCTTGGCATTAACCCCTAATTCATCCATCTTCTTTTCATTTTTCAAACCACTAAATCAATTCTAAACTAAGCTAAATGACAACAATTTACTCCATACTCTACCTAAATCATCATAAGAGTAAAAGATATGAAAACCTAAACTCAGTTGACTTGAGTCAACTCTTGTAAATGAAAAGAAGACTTAAGTCTTTTAAGAATAAAACATAGTCAACATGTAACTAACTTGCTCTAATCTTAGCCTAACCATGGATGCAAATTAGAAAAACCTCAAAACTATAAGATCAATGATATAAATAATGATTTAATAGTCAATCTAACTTCTGACCTTTAGAGCTTTTTTCAATTATCAACAATTGATCATACTGGACATGGTTACTTAAATTAGGAATTAGAAGACTTCCAAAGCTATTTAGTTAAAAGAACCAAAGTGATAATTTATTTGGTAAAATTTGAACCAAACTAATCTAATTAGACTACAATCTCCACATGGTTAATTCTCTTGCCAAATAAGCTTTGAAAGGACATAACTTCCTTGACTTTTCTTCTTTTTTTGGCATGAATAAAAGGCTGATTTCTCTCCCATTTCTTACCCCAAATAAGCTTCCTAAGTACACCACTTGATGACCAAGTTTCACTTCCTTTTATATATAGTCAATGGCAAAGTTAAGCAAATTACTACACTTCTCCATCTCCCTTCATTTGAGCCGGATTAACCACCCATATACCAGTACCTCTTGCTCTCTCTCTCTCTCTCACTCTCACTTTCATTTTCTTGTTGTCTTCCATTTTCATTTTCATCCTCATCTTCCACTTCTATCAACAACTCCATTAAACAAGTGAAACACAACCCCACATGCCACTTTATACTTCTCAAAAACCAACAATTAACTTCCATATTTTGATCAAGTGGAAAGGACCATCAATTAAACATCAAGATCATCATCTATTCTAAGAAGACAACCTCTATTCAAAAGGCAGGGAACTAACTTTCCAAGAATTTCGTTTGATTCTAAAAGATTAGGTACTAAATTTATCTAACTTTCTTGAAATAAGACTCATTTCTATAAGTTTTGCCCAACTACTTCAATCAAAAGGTAACTTTTATCACATCTTTAGCTAATCTCATCTTAATCTTTATCTAAAGTTTGTTTAAGATACTAATTCCTATATATTTGTTAAGTCTTATAGGATCAAGCTTTTATTTGAGTTTAGGACCCCTTTTCAAACACGTAATATCATTCTTTACTCTCTTTAGTTAATTTAAGTTTAAGTAGTTTTAGTATGTTTTCATCATGATTAAGATTAAGATTAAGAACTTTGACAAAGTGATTAATCATGTTCTTAAAAGATGGCAAAAAAATATTAAGAAACACCTTTATAAAACTTGATGTTTTAGTAAAATAGATTAATTCATTCTTATAGAAAAGACTTTAACAACCGTATCTTAATAAGACACTTAAAACTCTTGTTAAAAAACTATATTTATTCTTTAAGCGTCTTGGACTTATTCTTGATTTCTAGACATATAAGGACCTATGATATAATTTTAGATTCATGATGCCTTTAGACCTATCCCTGAATGTATGGTTAAACTTTTATGACATGATGTGAGAACAAGATTTACCATGTATGAGGACTCAAGTGAGGACTGTAAACTTAAACTTAAACATATGGACCTACGACTTTTAGATTATGGACTATTATTATGACCTTAGACAAATCACTAAGATAAAATTTTAAGAATTTTGGAATGAGAATATTAGACTTAGTATACTTTAGTTACTTTTATATTGTCTCATCATGTTTACTTATTTAGGTGAAATCATACAAGAATTTGTCTCTTCTTGAAGATTATTACAACATATAGGAATGGCTAGGTGAGTATCTACACTAATTATTATTTTACTTGCGATTGTAGTATAGTTGCATTAGTGGTGATGCATGGGGTTTATGAGTTGTGTATATGGTTAACTTGTTTCAAATTTTGCTTGAAAAGACACTTTAATCTATTATAATACCTTGCTTGTTACATTAATTAGTTATCTTTCCAAGTGTATGTTGATTTGGTTAATCACTTAAAAGAATATAATCTAAGTATATTGAAGCTTATATTTAAATGAATCATGCATCATATCCTTTTTCACAATCAAATTATTGCAATAATTGCTACATAGTAAATAAAATGAATGCCTTGAGTCAAGAAACTAATCTATCACCTACAAACTAAGTGGTTTGAGGATTATTGTGTTTTTGATAGAGTCCAAGTTCATTTTACTATTTAGGGCTTGCATGCATTTGGAGGTGTGAGGTCAGGAAAAAACATATCTTTCTCTGGTTTTTCCGAAACCATGCTTGGGAGATCCTTCTCCTAGCATATGTGTGAAGTTAGAGAAAACATATCTTTCTTTGATTTTTCTAAGACCATGCATAGGAGATCCTTCTTTTGACACAACTTTAATTTAAGCATAAAGTGTGGCTTTGAGGCATTATTTTAGGTAGTTCTTTGGTTTTTCTAAGACCATGCACAAAAGATCCTTCTTTTGGCATAAGTTTGATTTAAGCATAAAGTGTGGCTTTAAGGCCTTATTTTAGGTAGCCAAGAATGACATGCTAAGTGAACCCTTACAATACATTGGACAACCTTGACATTGATGAAGCAACTAAAATCCTTAACCCTTGTTCTTTGGGGATAATATACCTAAACTTCATGAAGGTTTCCAATCGACCTCGTGTGATGATTGCATAGCATATGATTGATCATTCATAGGATATATATAATAGCTTGCTTGTGTCACTTGAAGGATGGCATGAGTGGATACATCACTAAGTTAGATATAGCTTATACCTTAAAAGTTTTTTTTTGCAAGTTAACACAAAAGTAGGGAATGAATGGATTAAGATCAAAGTGATGAGTGTTCTAAACTCAAGATTTAAAGGATGGATGCAGAATTAAAATATAATTGAATTAAACTTTGGATGAGAGATCAAAAGATTTGCAATCCTATTTATTTTAAACTTCATCATTTTCAAAACTTATTAGAATCAATGTTCTTAAACTTTGTGACCACTCATTTTCAAACTATGGAATATCAATTACCTTAAATATTTTCTAATAACCAATTATAATTATTAACATTTAGTATAAGAAGAGATGATACAAATAGAATCTTGCAAATTGCAACTTGTAAGACAATTTTCATAATGTAGGAACACATGTGATATAACAACTTTCAAGTATTTCTATTAAGCCCCATGTATTTCTATTAAGCCCTATATAGGGTCATTATAATGGGTATTCAACTACCAATTCGAATGGTATATCCTTTTGCTAGTGTTAATAGCTACCAAATTTGTTACTTTATTAGTAATTCTTAATATATTTACAACAAAAGCACTTAAAGCCTGAAATGAATAGCCTATATATTATTTCTTCTATTAAAAACCAAATGCTAGTTTACTTCAACCATTGGGCCATTCACTACCTTCAATATATTCACAGCATTGAACTCAAAATAAAAGAACTCCACTTGTTATCAAGAACCACTTTAAAGCCTTTTTTTTTTTTTTTTACAACCTATGCTCTATCATTTTAGTGTCCATTTACTTTTAAGGAAAACCCATCTAGTCTTTTCAAATCTCTACCAAAAATACCAAATTGAACATACTTAACCCAAGGGCACAAGGGGAGAGTATGTTCAACACTTTCTTCTTCACCATGGAAGACACAACACATACTCTAGACAACTCTTCTACAAAACAAGTTTGCTACCACATAATGCAAGTCGTTCATGGCTTACCATTTAATGTGGAAAACTTTAGGATGCACCTCTAGTATCTAGATGCTTGGCTACTCCTTAGATAGCAATTGAATTGAAGAAGACTCGTGTGAAAGGTTTAGCCTTTCCATGTTCGATGTGAAGAAGAGTAGATTGAATCCTTTGAGGAAGAATCGACCTTATAAAAAAACTAGACCTTATTGTCCTCTTTTTCATAGGTAGTCAATGGTATATCCTTTATAGCTTTCATTTCCACATTAAAATCAAGGGTTTAATTAGGTGCAAACATAGAATTATGGGATTTTTTTTTTTTTTAGGGGGGGGTGTAGAAGGGGAGTGGCCAGATATACTATATTAATGTTAATATTAGAAAAGTACATCGAGTTATATATGTTTATTATTATTTATCTATACTTTATATGATAAGATACAATTAATAAATAAATAAATCTGAAGAGAATTTATTAATCAACTATGATTTTGTATTAAATGAAATCTAATATTATCAAAGAGAGAATGACATTTAAGCAATATAAGAATAAATGTGATTGAAAAAAAGGTAAAATGACATTTATGGAAATCAAACCCAATATCTATGACTTTTTGTTTAAAAATTTATATACCTTACCACTTAACTATGTCTAATAATTTTTTATATATTACTCTTAAAATATACATATAATATATATATTTTTTCATCCTTCAATAAATTTTCTTAATGATTTTTTTTTTCAAGCTTAGGGAGCCAAGCCCCCTTTTAGCACACCTAGACTAGTTCTTAGGTTCAATAATCCTTAAGCTTTAGTGTCTTCATTCTTTGTGTATTAAATTGCTAATTGTAATAAGTAGTAGGTCTTTTAGAGCTGCTCTTTAAAAACAAAAAATTCAAAAGAGAGTATTCATCTCTCATGCCATACTTTAATTTTATTCTCATTCTCCACTTGTCACATTACACCCATAAACAACACATTTCTTCTCTCTAATATGCTTCAATGCACTTAGGAAACACATCCTCCTCTTTTAGCATTTGGGGAATCTTCATTAGCAAAATAAAACCTCTTTAGAATTTTCACTTTTAGAGCCATAGAGTTATCTTGAATTCTTTAGGCAAGCTTAGTCAAAGGTGATAAGTTGAATTGATGTAAGTATTTAAACACCATGACACCTTTAGATTTTGGTAGTGTAAGTGTTTTCCATCTTACTTAATGGATTTTGCCTTTACTTTTATGTTATCCCCACAAAAAATGCACAATCAAATTGTTCACCTCATTAAAGCACTTTAGAGGAAAACAAAAACACTCCAAAATGCATGTAGGAATCATACTTACACAAATATTATAAGCATTTCCCTCCCTACTATACTAAGTAGGTTTTGCTCCCTTAATCCTAAAGTTTCACCATTATTTTGTCTTTATTGAATTTCAAAACTCTAGTTTTCAATCTCCTTCATATGGTTGGGAGTCATAGATAGTTTCTTAGATTTGATGTCTCTCTTATCTTTAAAGCATTAGCTAATCTTTATCAAATTTGAGAGAAGGCATTTTCACTATTAGACTTTGAAAAACTAACCACTTGTCTAGACGCCTAATAGTACTTTAATAATGTCCTCCTTAATTTGATCGTGTTAGTAGTTGTTGCATAAAAAAAAAAAAGAGTTATCAATAAATAAGAGATGCAACACCATATGACATCCTCTCTTTCTTTTTATCCTTAAGTAATCTTTGATTGACCAGTTTATTCAGCCCTTTAGATAAGACATCAGCAACAATTATAAACAAATGAGGAGATAAAATATCTTCTTGTCTAAGCCCTTTAGTTAGTTTGAAATGGCCTGAAATTTTCTTCTTTGCCATCACAACTGCTAAAGTCTCTCCTTCTGTTGTAAAACTCTACAAAAGCACTAGCAATACCCACTTCACAGTCTAATTAAGCATTACCTTTAGTCTTAGTTCTTATGATCTTATATCTTTAACACCTGCTAAGAGCTATGCGATAAAAGAAGTAGGTGTTTCCATTCCCATAGTTTAACTTTTTTATCCTAAACCATTAATGCCAATATATTTCTTCCATTCCCCATAGATCATTGATTTAGCTTATAATCTCCTCTTCATCTTCTTCAAAACTAGCTTCCTAAACTTGAAAATGACTTTGCTTCTTTCTCTCTTTTTTTTTTTCAAATAAAAAACATTTAACACCTTTAATTTTCAAGCTTATGATTGTTCAAAATAAGCAATACATGGTTTGATCCAAGTGATAGATAGTGCTTAGTTTTTGTATTTAGAAGGTGCTCAAGCAAGCATTTAAACTAAATCCTTTATCTATGTTTTCCTTAACAGAAACACTGGTGAATCTTTTATTAAACCAAAAAAAAACATTAACCTTGGAATCCTTGGACATGTAGTTGAGAATCAAGCCACAATTTCTCCATCTATCTTTTATTTTTAGTGCTCTCTACCTTCTCATGGACCCCTATAATCATATTAAAGTCATCTATGCACAACCAAAGGCCTTCTATATTATGAGAATAATGAACTAAATTATTCTATAAAACCTTTTTTTTTTTCAACTAACTCTATGGGTGAATATATATATGTCATATGAGCCACAAATGAGCCATCACCAAGTTGAACTTTTGTGGCTATCCAATTTTTGTTAGCCTTAATAACTAAAGCAATTACCTTTGCAGTCCACCATGAGGTCAAGCTTCCAAAAAAACAACTACTAATGTCTATTTCATCTTAAATGTCATTAGGGGTCAACCATATTACACAAGTCAAATCTCCCCTCATCAAGTCATAACTTAGCTTGTCATATGCATCAATGTGAGTATTATCACCTTAAATGTTAAAAATCTAAATGGGGTGAGTTGTGAAACATGTGTAAATACTACATGACATACATATATTTGCCAAACCCCACATGATCATGCGAATACTAAATGAAACAAGCAATAATTATCAAGTTATTTAATATAGTGAAACAAACAACACAATTCCAACATCCTAGAATTTGAAACAACTCATAACTTTGGTAACAAAGGCCAATCTTGACCACAACAACAATTAAAAAATTGTTGGAAATGATTTGAGATTATACAATCTAAAATAACAACCATAAATATTCTTATAGCAAGTTTACCACCCATATTGTGTCATTAGGAGCATAATCTATATATAATGTTCATACCAACATCCCATAACTACCGATTTGCTTTGTTACAACTTCTTCCCTGTTGCCAAACCACCCATAATTGCCACTATCAACCTTTTGATTTGCCATAAATATGGTATTAGTGCATAACTACTACATTATCATAAGAATTATCCCTTCTGAGGCCACAAAAACCCAATTACGAGTTTCCATCCACAAATATCAGCATGGCCAAGCACATGCAAGTACATGTGTTATTAAGATGAACAATTACTAGTTAGATTTAACTAATTCTACAAATGCGTAGATTACATGATAGCTATCATGTAACTCGTATCTACTCACCACCTTGAGAATGATAAAGCTTTTAGTCAAGATCTAAATTTCATGCAACACGTTAATAGTTGAATAACTCATTAAAATTCATAACCTGAAGCCTTAAAGTTCATTTTTTTTGTCTTTAATTTGATTTTAAGCTTGCAAGGGTATTATAAGGTCACTAAAAGGTATCTTGATCAACATAGGTGTAAGAGGTGATCATCCTTGGTGTTTTGGAAGGAGGTCAATTGACCTTAGTTAGAGGGCTAAGTGATCATAGCCATAGGTTGATCTAGTGGAATTCTAACTCCTCCTTTATGCTTTAGGCTTGGGTCAACCTAGTTATTCCTATGGTACAACCTAACCTTCCTATAAATGTGCTTTAGAGTTTAGTTTATTATCTTTTCATCCTCCTTTTTCATGATTTTTACTTTGATCAATCCACTACATAATGGTCTTTCATAATTTTTTAAAATTATTCATTAATTCTCCAATTGATTACCAACTATAAACCATAATCAATAACAACAATTGGTTATTCTTAATTTCATAAATGATTTATACCTAAGCTTTAATCTAGCTTCTATCATATATCTAACCTAGTGTATAAGGTTAAGGGAAAGAGATGTTAAGGATTATTAACCCTACAAGTAGAGTGAATGGATTCAAATGAGCAAAAAGAAATTTCCTAATTTCAAGATGATCCCTTGAGCCTCAAAAACTATCTTTCATAGCCAAACATTTTATTTAGGGTTCCTAATAGTCCTATAGAAAATAAGAAATCGTTTTGATCACTTGCCATTCCTTTTTGTTCCTAGGAAAGATGATCACAATTCCCACTTAAATATATCATAAGATTGTTGTTTGTGTATATTGAGTTGATATAGAGAAATAACAAACTACAAAGGTTTAGGATCTTTTTTACTGTTAATAAAGCGGATACCATTCACTTATGAAAGAGAGGGGTAGAGCCTATATATAGGAAGTAGAAGGAGTAGGATTTGCTCTTTTAAGGACCATTGCCATCTAAACATATAAAAAGGCACCCATCAATTTTCTTAATTAAAAAAAAATGCTATGGGCATACTTTACCGATTTGTTTCTTAGTTTGATTTAATTTCTAGGGTATTTCATATGTTAAATCACAAATAGAAGTGAGTGGAAAGTAAGTCCAATTTTTTCCCTTATTCCCAAGACATAATATGTTGGTTGAAGAACAACTAGCATTTTTTCATTAGGTAACTTTCTTGTTTACCATAATCTATGGATTAATTGTACATAGATGGATCAAACCTAGGATTCTTAGAGAACCAAAAATCAATGGTTGCAAAAGCCAATGAAAAATACAATGTTGTTTTATTGTGAGTAAAGATCCTAAAAAGCACTTTTAAGTCATTGATCAAGTATTAAATATATAGTTATTGAATTTAATTATACAAGCATATAATGTAACAATATTTCAAATACTTCAGTTAATACTAAAGTATGGATGTAAATTACAATATCTAGGTCTACTATCTATAAGCAACACATGATGATTGATTACTCTTTAGCAAGAAATTTTCAATTATAATAAAGTCGAATTATGATTGAAATGCCAAACCTCCCTTTAAATGCTTGGTTTTCTCATGTTCATTGTTACATTTACGATCTTTTATATATATATATATATATATATATATATATATAATATAATCTAATTTCGGAAACCTTTTTAGATGAGCAATAGCTTTGGCTATTTTCGTTTGTACATTTTTTTTTACTTACAGCTTTTATTACTAATACTTTTTTGTCATTTAAATTCTTTTATTTTCAATTATATATTCAAGAGACGTATTCTATGTAAAGAATGGTAAAAATTGTAATTGTCATATCAATTGATATAAAATAACACAATCGGCAACTGCATTTACTTTTCAAAAGTCGCGACTGTTGTTAAATGGTGCGTGTGGAAAGACCAATTATAGTCATTTGAAATATATGCGCAATATATATCATAGGATTAAATGATAGTATCTGCACACTATTTAAAATACACAATGGAAAAAAAAAACATGTTAATTTGATAATTTTTAAGTTAATTTTATTAATTAACATGTATATATTTTTAATCAAGCATAGCGTGAAAATTTAACTGGTTGATATAACTTTCTATTTATGCAATTGAGTAGTTGATCTATCTTTTCTTACATATGCTGGAAGGCTAGCATCTTAAACTTTAGAATGACAAGATGAAGTGCTGTATCTAACTTGGCTTTGTTGAAGAGCCGCAAACTAATCATGTTGCGAGAACACCATTGTTGACAAGTTTTTTATGTTGAAAACAACACCTGGACTTGTTATTCATGTTAGAATTGCTAGAATGAAGTCCCACTAAAAGATGACTTGATTGGTATTGTAAGGAACAGTAGCCAATAACAATTATTTCACTCCATTGATTATTGGTGGTCTAGATTGACTGAGTTTCTCATCTTGATGATAATGAGCTTTAGAAGGACTTTGAGGATTCAAGTGTTACAATTTTTTACAATGTACCAAGATACATTTTAATGTATTAATGAATATTATTAATAAAAGATAAATAAAAATGTAATGCTTGTTACTTTTTTTTGTTAATGGAGACACTAAATCACAAAAAAAAAAAAAAATAGAGGTTTCAATATTAAATTGCCATAAGCTAAAAGTTCAGACACTTTTTGTGCCTTTATCCCTTATTGAGTCTACTTGAAAACTAAGGTAAAATGGTTGAACATTGATGACATGTCATGTAATAGTTAAATATGAATATTATTTGATAAAGAGATTTAATTATACAATAACCAGTTCATAATACTTAAAATTCACAACATTTTCTATAACACTGGATGATCAATAACTATTACTAGATGATTAACTTAATTTATGTTTGAAAAAACACTACTTATGTGTATAGAAATCTAAAAAGTCACACATAATGGCATGACTAATGGAAATAAGTTTTATTGATTGAATTTTTTGTGGATATTAAAATTATATCATTATTTATTTCAAACTTAGAATTAATTGGATAATTAATTTATTATGAAAAAAATGGAATAATGTAAGGAAGATTTAATTGTCAATAATGATTTGATCATCAAATTTTATCATATTCTTATAAGAAAAGATTTAAAGATTATATTTGAGAGAGGAGAGAAGAGAGGATTATTAGATACATATTTTTCCATTCACTAACAAAAAAAAAAGTTTTTTTAGAAATTTTAATCAAAGTTAGAATTTTTCGTGGATATTAAAATTATATCATTATTTATTTCAAAATTAGAATTAATTAGGTAATTAATTTATTTTGAAGAAAAAGGAATGATGTAAGGAAGATTTAATCGTCAATGATGATTTGATCATTAAATTTTATCCTATTCTTATAAGAAAAGATTTAAAGATTATATTTAGAGAGGAGAGAGGAGAGGATTATTAGATACATATTTTTCCATTCACTAACAATTTTTCTTTCTTTTTTTAGAAATTTTAATCAAAGTTAGAATTGTTCATATTATTGTATGTATGGATACTGCTATAGAACAACATTTGATGTCCTTGTAGTGAATGCAATCACATTGTTTTGCAAGAGGTGCTAAGTCGGGGCGAGCGTGGAAACATGAGGTTAGGGGACCAAACTCACCATATTTAAATCAAAATTAAAAAGTGTTATCAATAGAAATATAACATAAATATATTTAAATAGGAAAATCTAAGTAGAGCTAAAAGAGCAATATGATATAAATATAATTTTTTTTTAATAATGGCTTTACAAGATTGTATCATTAGCAATATTATAAAAAATATCAATTTCATATGATTAATTAGGTAATTGGTCATTCAAGAATCCATATTCATTTTCATCGTATTAATTATAAGAAAAATACCTTAAGTAATATGATTGTTATTATTTACTAATATTTTATGTAATGAGGTCGAAATATTTGTAATATTAATATAATTATTATTTATAATAGACTGCTAATAAATAAATAGCAATTTAAAATAATTTTGTTAGTTTACTATAATTTTACAATGAATGGAATTTAAAGCTATTAGTTATTGTAAGAAAAATAAATAAATAAATAAATAAAATAAGTAAAAAGGGAAGGGCGTTAAAGTAATAAATAAATACAACTTAAAAAAAAAAAACTAAAATGACTCTCATGAGAATTAAACCGATGACCTCTATTATAGATACCTTTACATTTATCACCAAGCTATATAGTACATTTTATTAATAATTACTCTTAAAATAGACACATTATAAATATAATTTCTCATTTAAAAAAATTATAATTAATTTTTTTTCCAAGTTAAGGAGAGGGGGGTTAAGAATCTTAAATCTAAAGTTGTAAATGAGTTGAGCTGTTTGTGAGCTACTCGAGCTCGATTTTGTTCGTGCTCAATTAGTAAATAAGTTGAGTTTGAATTCAAAATAAGCCAAACTTATGCTTTTGTTTAAACTCACGAGCCACTTTAGGAGCATGCTCTTTTATATTATTAATGAACTAGCTCATGAGCGAGCTTGCTAGCAAACTCATTTATATTATTGATTAGCTAACTTACAAACAGTCTTGAGAGTAAGCTTGCAAATAAGTTCATAAGTAAGCTCTTATTTATATTGTTAACAAATTAGTTTATAAATAGGCTTGTGAGTGATTATCATTTATATCTTAACAAACTAGCTCATGAATAGGTTCATGAACATACTTGAATATATTGTTAACAAGTTAGCTTGTAAACAAACCTATAAGCTAGCTTGTTTAGGTTCTTTTAACAAACACCAACTCAAGCCCATTTATTTAAACAAGCTTAAGCTTTATATTCCTTAATGAGCTCAAACCTGAGCCTATAAATTTAAGGCTTGGTAAAAGCTCAATTTGACTTGAGCTTAATAATTTTTTTAATGAGTCGAGCCTAAGTCTTGAAAAGCTTAACTTGATCTGGCTCATTTTTAGCCTTGCTTAAATCTCACTTAAACTCTATTCATGAAGGAGAAAGTTTTGCATTACATGAAAAAAAATAACTTTCTTATAAAGAATTTCTTTTAACATTATACATGCCACACATAAATTATGTGATAAGTTTTATAAATAAAAATTTAAAAATTCCACCATGTTTTATATATTACAAAATCTAACTTCAAGCGGGTATAAAAGATGATAAAAAGGGGCATAGAGTGGGTAAAATGTTCATAATCAGATATATGGAGAGAAGTTATAGATTGATGACTAAATTAACTTAATAATTCAAAACTCTTTAAATTATCCTAAATTAAAAGTGATTATAGTAGGATTTAGATCTTTTGAATTTATTATCTCTATAATGATGTTATAAGTTATTTTAAGTATTTATGTAATTTTAATCATTAATCAGTAAATTTAGAAAAGAAAAATTTAGAGGATGCAGAATTTATGGTAAGAAATCATGTGCCTTTCATCTTCAACTCGAGGACATGTTCTATCCAATCGAGAGAAGAAAGCAGACTTTTTTCCTTCTATGCACAAACAGTTCCAGTTTTAATATACAAAAGAAAAAAGACTTCTTCATTGACTTGAGTTTGTAGGAGTCTCATGGAATCTCCATTGAAATTGACGAGTGTCAATACCAATAATGCCATAATGGCAGTTTCCATGTATTCCAGTTGACTTCTGGGCACACCCCCACTTCGGTTTAGGCTTACGTAGTGTAGTGATATCGATGTGATATTAGGTAGTGTCTCCTTACCTACTCCACGTTTCCATCCTCCACCCCCATTCACTTTTCTTATAAAAATATGTAACTGTAATAATGATACTGTGTTATATTTTCTATTATTTTTTTAGTGCAATTAACCCTTAAATAAAGGAGAAAAGGTACCCAAAAATCTATATGTGAATAATACATAGGAAAAAATTGTAAATAGTTTTCCTAACCTATATTCCTTAAAATTTTAAATATTGCAAATAACTTTACCTAAAATTGATAATATAAAGGATATTTTGTTTTTAGTTTAAAAAATACTAAATTCAAAGTTTATGAGATATCAAAGCACATTTTAATATGTTCTAGGGCATTTTTACACCAAAGTCAAAGTTTATTAGGGTTTATTTGTTAATGAATCAAAATTTAGAGAAGCTATTTGTAACATTTGAAAGTTTAAAAGTATTATTTACGTCTAGTTCAAAGTTTAGGTTTTTATTTGTATTTCCCCTAATAAATGAATAGACTAGAAATTTTCAAAACTTTCACTAATTATTTTTAAAAAACTTAAGGTTGGATATTATACGGGACTTCTAATTCATTATGTGAGCGTCTTGGTAATGTACAAAGTTAATTTTCAACTTTTTCTTTATATATATGATCGCAACATGTCCATCTTTATTGTTATTTTACATATTTTATAAACAATTTCGAGATAAACTAAAATTCTTGTTTTTTTCATTCCTTAGTGTAATCATATATATTATATATATATATATATATATATATATATGTACAAATTCAGCAGCCCAACATAACATAACAGCCGACGACGAAGACCAAAACGGGGGGAAAAAAATTGCTATTAGCCAATAGCAATGACGATGGCAAACTTAGTAGCTCAGCAACTTGAAAAATCGAACAAAACTCAGGCTCTATTCGAGACAATAAACAGATAAATAAATCCAAGAGCTGAACAGTAAGCTACCGAAGCATGAGTAGAGAATGAGTTTACACCATTAGACCCCATGTTACTTTTGATCAATATAACATTGTATTTGTTGGAGAACTCAAAGAAGGCAAGGATGGAGTTGCTTTTCTTTTTTTTTTTTGGTAACTATATACTTAATGTTGAAAAGCATTGAATATGTTTAGATTCTTAACGAATATCCCGAACTAGAGCTGCCATAGGTTAAGATATCATTTGTATGGGCATTGTGGCTATAGCCTATAGGGTAGCATATGGTGTTGATTGGATTAGAATCTGACTAACTTCCTTGTAAAATTTATAATTTTTATCAAACCTCCAAATATGACGGGAAAGCTTTATGAGTAGTGGATATATATTTATTAATAAAATTGATAGTGGTGAGATCATTGAGTCCTTATCTTATTGACAGTGAAGATAGGAAATTCTATTGAAGTGCTCATTTGAATGCATGATGCATATTTAGAAAGTTTGAACAAACTTGTCATGCACATAGAACTGTAGCAAAACTTTTTAGTGTCCAATTTCACGCCAAAACAGAAAAAAAAAAAAAAGTTAGGAATAATATGATATATATTAATATGTACAGATCATTTTTAGATTATAATTGAGCCATCCTTTGTGAGATTGTTGAATATACCTTAATAATTGCTAAGTTATTAGAAGATAAACAACGCATTACATACTATAATCTTTACGCTTTGATTGGGTTATTCTATTCACCTCATCTTTGAATAGAGTAAAAATAAAAGCTATAAAACAAATTAATAGAAGGTTTCATCCATGAATATCCTTGATACCTAAATACTATTCATACCATTTTAGAATGGGCCATTTATTAAAGCAACCCACCTGAAAAAATCATGTAAAGGTAAAATTAAACTGGTGTGGAAAGATGTTCCTTCCCATAAGGAATCACAGTCTAAGAAACCAACACAAGAACAAAATCGCTCAAAATCCAAGGTTCAGCAGAAATATGTTCTAAAGATTGGGGTTCTTGAGTCAGATAAAGGTAAAGCAATCTACATAGATCCCTCTCCACTTGCTGATGGTGTAGTAACTAATGCTGGCCCTTTAGGCACCCAAACTGATGAGAATGAGAATGCTTAGAATTCAATTCCAACAGGTGTTCTTGAAACGGATTCAGAGGTAAAAAAACACTGTTAGTGTTACTCCGATTATGGTAAATGATAATTGTCCAATTGTGAATTGTGAATTGTGAGATGGAATCTGCCACATCTGGTTTTCCTAGTGATGCCACGGATAAAGGGGTGGCTAGGGCTATGATTGAAGCTCCTGTTATGGTTTCTCCTTCTCCTACCAAGGAAAATGGACCAATTGATATCATTGAAAATGTTGAAGAAGATAAGGTTACAGCCCTTATTACTACAATAATTTTAGAATTGACTGCAATGATTTTCTTAAAAAAGAAACTATTGAGTTATCTGATATTGTTTTGGACGATAAAAATGTGAATGATGGGGCTGAGGATGATGATTATGGAGAAATTTTAGTGGCCTCATCTCCATATCATCACATTACAAAATATTTGGATTGTGCTTTATTTTAACGAAGTAGGGTTCATGTCCCCCTCAATCCTATAATTTGTTGATTTCATAATAAAACTTTCCTTATTGGTTAAAAAAAAAAGTTTATAAAAGAAAACTTTTTCATCTTAAAAATTGATTACACATTACAAAAAAGTAAATAAATAAATAAATAATTCCCCTAAGACTATCCTTAATATAACAGGATTTGTGCTACATTGAGTGTGCCTGAAATAAGTTATAGTAAAGGTATATTGCATATATAATGTGCATATCTAAAAAAATATAAAACTCCTGTTGTTGGGATCCGAAATGATGACAATTTTGTCTCGTGTGAATGCCTGTTGCTGGGACTGATGAAGACTGCTGCTGTTGGGATCCGAACTGATGACAAATCTGCACACCATTGCCTTTCATCTGCCTGAACATCCTCCTGATGTAGATTCTGATACGCTGAAGAACCGACTAGGCTTTTCTTCAATTGAGACAGTCCTAAGAATTCTCCATTGACAGCGAAAATGACCTGTTGAAGGTTTGGCGACGTGCTGTTGAAAATACACTCAGTTTGATGTAACCAAATGTGCCATAGACAAATGAAAACCTTAAAGAAACAGATCTTTCACAGCCCATCGAATGAGAAAACAACAGTCTCCAGCCATTTATCTGCCCTTGACGTGTCAAGCTCATCCATTCTAATCTGACAACAAGCGAACCGAATAGGGCAAACCTATATAAAATGAAAAGACAAGTGCTCCGCAGACTCACTGTTATTGCAAAAACAAGAAGTTGGAGAAGGATGAATTCTCCTGCAAAACATATTTAGATTAATAGCTAGAGAGTCTCTGCACAATCTCCAAATATGGTGTTTTTGTTTAGACATACAATCAAGATTCCAAATAAGCTTCCACACTCTCTTACTAACTACATAGGAAGAAGAAGCTACCCCTAAATCTGTGAGACAATCGTCTTCAATGAGCCTATGATAGCTTGATTTAACAGAATATGATCAGTTCCTTTCAGAAGAACATGCTAATATAGCGGTAGGAATCGTGATGCTAGTAATTGCCTGTTTTTCCTCTTCTTACAGCGGATGGTTGATTAAATTTTTAGTCCGACGAGACATTCTCAATATCAATCAGATCCTTCACTTCGAGGTCTTGTAAAACAGGGTCTACAGGTCTAGGTGCCAAAGAAAAACTAGGAAGAGATGGAATCCAGGGGTCCTGACAACAATTCAACTTATCTCCATTCCATACTTGCCATATAATTTCCTTAGAAATCTCTTCCTGGCCCACTAGAATACTTTACCAGCACCAAGACGCTCCACCACCTCTCTTTGAGCTAAAAAGTCAGATTTAGGAAAGTAAATGCTTCTTAAAAACCCGTAAAGCCTATGGGTTTTTAAGAACCAAGCAAGCTTCCCCAAAAGTGCTGTATTAAAATTTTGCAAATCTCAAAAACTCAACCCCAACTTATTTAGGTCCCCACAAAAATTTCCAATTTTTCAAATAAATTTTGTTCCCGTTCTCCGACTCACCCCATAAAAAATTGGCAATCAAGCTAAATACTTCCTTGTACCACTTCCTAAGGGAATTAAACACTCATGGAATAGGTAGGATGGCATCCGCAACTAATCTTATCATGATTACTTTCCTCCAATGGATAAAAGATTCTTTTTCCAACTGTGTAATTTAGTAGTGATCCTATCCTTTACAGATTCTAGAGTTTGTACATAGATCAACCCCAAAATGGATGGTAGACCTTGATAAAAAATTGGCTTATTTTGGGGCTTAATATTAAGGATAGAACAAAAATCTTGCTTACTTTTCTCAGAAGAAAAATTACTGAAGATCAGTGAAGATTAAAAAATTCACCATTTGACCATAAGCTGCACAATACTCATCTAAATTTGAAGCTTTTAAGATAAACAATGCATTGGCAATCAAGCTAGACACTTCTTTGCACCACTTCTTATGGAAATTAAACACACTCATGGAATGTGACTAATTTTATCATGATTTCTTTTCCTCTCGTAGATGAAAAAATCTTCTTCTAACTTTGTAATTTAAAAGCGGTCCTATTCTTTACAAAATCTAGAACTTTGTATGTAGATTGAACCCAACTGGATGATAGACCTAGATACGAATCTGACTTATTTTAGGAATTAATAGTAAGGGTAGAACAACAATCTTTCTCACTTTTCATAGAGGAAAAATTACTGAAGATGGTGAAGATTTTTGAAAATTCACCATTTGACCAGAAGCTGCACACTACTCATCTAAATTTGAAGCTTTCAGGAAAGACAATGCATTCTCGGTAAAGAATCAATGAGTAAGAGTAGGATTGCTTGTTTTAACCTTAATATCCTCCAAAACTCCATTTAAATTGGTTTTCTAAACCATTTTGGATAAGTATCAATCCCCAAGAGAAAAAGATGAGGAAAAATAGGATCAATTTGAGAGCACAAAATTGATTATTCCTTTTTCTTAATTCATAGAAAGTCTCATGGAGCTACTAGCATTTCATATTTGCTTTATGCGTTCATTCATTCCGATGGTAGGAAGTTTAATCTATTGGCTTTCTTCAATAATTCAATTTTGGTATGTTTCTTAAATTATCAAATTTTGTATTGCAATTGTTTCCCTTCTGCATGTACAAGTCCATGTATTTCAATTGTTTCTCTTTTGCATATAAGTCCATGTATCATGCACCTCACCTTTAAATCCTTGTAAGACTTTTGATTCTGCACAAGGAGGATTCTCCGTAGTTTTCACTTGGTACTTTGTATCCTGTGGCAGCATAAGAAAGAACATTGAGATTATTTATTCTTCAACGAGAACGACTATCATTGTAAATCAATTTGGTGCTTATCCACCTTGCTTCTAGGAACTATTGAAGCTTCCTGCCTCTGTTCCATGACCTACTGATCATTTAATTTTCCTCAACATGGCAGGACAATCAAATTGGAAAATTTAATTCAATTAGTCGTGCAACTAGAAGCCTATGTATCATACGACATAGCTGTGACATTCACTTTTTAAAAGTAAATTGCTGAAGAATTTTGCTTGTTTGACTAGGTACATTGTAATTTGTGCTAGGATGAGCTAGGAAAGGATGAAATTTTGATGAGATTACTTACTTATTCTTCTTTTATAAGCTTTCTTTGTAAATAACTTCAGTAGAACATGTTTTGGTTTCCTGCCTTGTGGAACTGGAAGTACAAACCGACTAATCAGACATTGCATGCAAATACTGATGATTGGTTTGGTAACTTTGCATGTTCTTATTTTAATTAAGAACTCGTTTCGTCGCATGCGTGAATCAGCTCGATAAACTTGCTAATTAGCCTGGTGTAATAAAAGGGGGGAAGAAATTCTCCTACCTAGACAAATTGGATAATAATTATGTAATAATGAGACTACCGATATGTCTATATACAAAGTTTCAACCTAATTGTATAATGTATGAAGTCACCAATAAATTCGTAAAAACAACTCCACGTTAGGAGTGTATAATTCTGAATCGATACTGCTTCCTAAACGGTGAAGACCAAATTTTTTTCCGTGAACAGCAAATAGAGAATTCGGGTGGGTTATAACTTATATGTGGCTATTATTATGACCACCATGAGGTAAGACAGTGCACCTTTTGGGCTTATGCACCCGCTTAAAACTTTCTCTCAATCTATATACATCTCATATTACCATCTGAATAAGATCCTGATTGACAAAAAACATTGTATCAAAATTAAGAATATAACAAGCAGTCGTCTCTGAATTTCAATACTCAGCTCAAAGATGGTAGAGCTTTTTCTTGTTTCAGGGTATCTAAATAATTAGAGTGGGGAAACTTTTTAATTGAGATGAGATGAGTGGTTATCTTTTAGACGACCCTATTCATCTCCATATGGAACATAAATAATAGTATGGATCGCAGTTGGAGTCTGGGATTTGGTTTGTGTAAGAAAAAGACATTCATCAACTATTCCTCCTTAGGAACCCTTCGTTTGAAGGATTTTGCAGTTTATCTGTTTTCTGATGGTAGAAGAACTCCGCAGATGCAAAGGTCTTTTGGAGATGGCAAGCAGAAGTCAGTGGTTTCATCTCAACACCCGTTGATTCTGTGGTTCTAAACACAACACATAACAACATGTCAGTCAATCCCTATGTGATTTCAGAAATGTTAAGGCCTGATTTGATTTATTTCATGATACCTCTTAATCCTCTAAAATGACTCATATTTCCATTTATTCTTTACACAAACTGATAATAATCCACATAAATGTCAACTGGCAAAGTTTTTGTCCATTATGGCGAAAATAAACCAAAACCTACTAATGAAAAATATCGCCACAAAAAGAAACAAACCTAAATCAGAAGTTTCTTAAACGCTAGCTGCAAAATCAAAATCACGTAAAGACACAAATTTTTAACTTAAATTCAAAATAAATCCCTCACTGTCCCACCACTACTACCACAAGTTGACTTAATGAACATAAAAGCTCTTTACCGTTACTTCCTGGCCAGACAACTATCTCAAGTTTGTTGACAGTGGCAACTCAGAAGCTGGGCATCTTCTATTTATGGATGTTGCTCTAAGAAGCAAACAATAATTCCAGAAGCACGCATGATATTTGGTGATTCATTTCTCTTTTCTAACATTTCTATTTGCATTTCCCCCTCAACCTATGATTATGTTGAGACAAAGGTGAAGGCAAATAAAGCAAGCACATGAGTTTGACTACAGCCTTTTCCCCGTTGGGCTTGTTTCATTGGTTAGCTTTGGTCATAGCACACTGAGCTATACATGTGTAAGAGTCCTTGGCTGCTTGATGTTTTAGCAAGATCACTATCTCAAGTCACACTGGAGCTATCTATTTTGCATTATGCTACTGAATTGGCTTGTCCGTTGGCAAGATATGTTTTTCTCCACCTATTGTAAAATCTACTGAAAGCTGGTTTAAAAGCCATAACAACATCAGTCCCCTTTGTGTTCTCCTTAGGACCTTATTGATGATGACCTACTTGTTTTAATATATACAAAAATATATGCTTTGAGGATTGAAGTGGTAACTCTATTTATAGGATCTAGTGAATTCAGTCCAAAGAGATTGATACTTCACAAAGAGAATCTAAATTACAATACATTACGAATTGAAAATAATTGCTCAAAAATCAAAAAGTACTTTGATCAGTATTCATAAAGGTGTTTCACCAGCAACCTCCCTACTAATTACTACATAAATTCTCTATAAATTTTTACGGAGTACATGTCAATTGAACCACCATCTCACGTCATGCTTCTTCTGTGCAATATGTGACAACTGTCTCCGTTGTGGTTTGGCCCCTGGATCTTAGTCAAGTCATAGATAGTTGAGATGTTGTACTCATGCAATACCTACACAGGGTGCTTTGGTATTTGATTAGAGTACTTTGCATGATTAATGTTTCTAAAACACACAGAGGCACACACATACATGAGACAGGTATGTATGTGGGTGCACGTGCATCCATAGATAGATAAGTAGATAGATAGATAGTAAGAGGGATAAATGGATAGATAGATAGATGATGAAGAACCATTTTCAAGTCCTTTTTTTCCTTCTTTTTTGCTATCAAGTTTTCTCACTTTCTTTGGGCATTTTCTCTATGTACTTTGCTTTCCCTAGGATTAATGAAGTAAAGGATGTATTATAATATGTAAATAATAGAACCAATCAAATCTGAAGTCATTCTTGTGGGAGTACAGATTAGGTTGATGCACATAGCTTGGTTTATGAAGCAACTAAAGAAGCCCTGGCAGCAAAGAGAACAATAGATAGAGCAAAGGAATTTCGTTTGTGCAACTGATGATGAAGGCATTATGGGTAATGGACTTCTGCTGATTCATCTTTCAAGGAACTAATTTTGGAGTTGTATTCTTACGATTATATGTGAAACAATCTTTGATCTCATTTAGTTACAAGTAGAGGAGAAGATGTTTTTGGATATGGATGATCCTCTGGAGTTCACTGGTTAAATGGACGTTCGACAACTAGTCATGGATATGAAATATTTGCTTCATGTAACCTAGATATGCGTACTGTCTTCAAGTTTTTGCTAGCAAGATTATGATTTTAAAGAGCTTACTTTAGCATGATGACATGAGGGCAGACTCTGTGGATGCAAGTTTTGGAAAGACTTCCGCCAGGCCTGCAACGAATGCACCATCAAGCCATATAAATATAAGTTAAAACGAAACTAGGTCAATTATCCGGACACCTAGCTTTTAAATACAGCAAGTGAAAAGTAAAATCCAAGCAGTTAAGGTAAGCATGTCCAGAAGAAGTTCGTACTCATGACTAAAGAACTTTTGATTGCTCTTGATGCAGATAACTAGTTGCTTTAAATGAACTTTGTTGTCTGTTCTTGTCTCCATGGCACTGGGATTATGCTGAATAGCCACAGCACATGTGGGAAGTACATTATCTCAAAGAATTACCTCCACTTTCTCCTTCAACATCTCATGTTGCTGCTAAATGTAAGGATGGAACTGTCAACTATAGACCACCATCCGCTGAATTGATAATAAGAAGATCAGAGATAACGCCTAAACTGCACAGACAAGAAAAAAGTTGATTCATTCCAAGTGATTTTCCAAAATTTTGAAACAAAACATTCACCAAACCTTTGATATCTACTGTCATTACAGGTTGGAACAGGGACATGAAAAATGCTATACAAGTAGCAAAATAATGATTCTTTGTTAATGCTCTCTGTTCAAATAGCATCATTCAACTTAAAACTTCACTGTCACCTAGCAATGTGACTCCTTTAAGGACTCATAGAATCTCCTTCAGAGTGAGTCCCCTCCCCTGAGCATTCAAGTTCAATGTAATTTAGGCAACCTCACTAGCCACTTTGTCTAGGGAGTTTGAACATGTGGTGACAAGGTCGAGTGGGAATTGTCCTTGATTTCATTCGACAATTATAGGTCAACTAAATTAGTCATGTTTGAAAGATTATGACTCCAATGATGAGGAGATTACAAATAAGCTTATCAAACATGTAGGAAGATTTAATAATTCTTGGGGCTCATGAATCCCATGCAATTCAAGTTCCTGGAGACAAGAAAGCCGGTTGATAGTTGTTGTACTCTGCTAATAGTAGTAAACTCTAGTGTAGGATTCTCAAGTGTGATGGTTTTCCAATTTCCTCGGGAAGATTGCCATCCATTAGTTCACAAGAAACAGCCCATTAATTTCAAGATTGCCATCCTTTTTTTTTAATTGCTTATTTACCCAAAAAACAAAAAACCTTCCGAGGTTTCCAATGGTTTTAGGCAACTGCGTAATTTTTGTGAAAGTTAGATTCAACACTTCCAATGATTTGAGTCTCCAAATAGTATTTGGTAGGTATTCTATTGGACTATGACCTATTCTTAAAAATGTTCAAACACTTGAGGTCTCCAACAGAATCAGGTAATTCTTTTATTCCCGAATGGGATAAATCCAGCTCTACCAAAAATGCTAGTTTCCCAATAGAGTATGGAAGGTTTCCAAGCAGACAACATCTCAAACACAAAAGCCTCAAGTGCACCAGCTCTCCAATTGGGGGATGCAATTCTGTAAGTCCAGCATTGTATATCTTCAACACTTTCAAAGACTTTAGATCTCCTATGAAGCCTTGTATTAAGTGTGGTCATGCTAGCATTGGCAGCACATATTGTGAAAAACTGTCAATTCCTATTTGAAATTTCTAAACATTTTAGGTGCTTTAACTTACTAATGGATACATCGATCTCTTCCAATTCAGAGTAATCTATAAGAATCAATCTCTTAAGTTGCATCAAAGTAGAGAAATTAGGGGTTCTCTTTAGATGTTTGCAATCTTCGAACGCAGGACATTCAAATGTTTGGAAGCCTATGGAAGGGCATAAATTGCATTAGAGCTGAAGGGTAAATGTCATCAATGATGATGAGACAGATGACAAATAAAAATGTTGTAGTAAGATTAATACCATGAGTACACCCCATCCACCCCAATCTTCATCAATTTGAGACCTTGAGAGCTTGAGAATAACTAAGTTTTTGAAACTTAGGTTGGTTGCTTCAAACCTTAAAGGACAATCAAACCAAGACAACCATATTGGCTATTGGAAAACATTTTGTAAGTCTCCCTCAAAGTTACCCCCTTCCAATTGGAGGAACTTTAAGTTGACTGCTCGTGCAAATTGCTCAAATGCAAAACAACAATCAGCATCCAGTAACCCAAGGTTTAGTGCAATGACACTTTGATCTACCTAATTGGCATTTTAAACAAAGCACATAAACTTTTCAGTGATAGTAAGTTAAGATTTGAAACTAAAAGGAAGGGAATAGTTGCAGTTATGATGATGAATTTACCTCTTGTTTCTGTATTGCATCCAAAGCACATTCTGATGAAAATTTGCTAGGTTTTGTAGGAAATTGGCTTCCGAGGCATGGCTTTTTTGGTTGGGCAATTGCCCTTCCAAAATCTCTCAACTGGTCATGCATTCATAATATGTGATGATCATTCAATTTAATCAAAGACTTCCGATCGAGAATCTTAATACTACTTCTTGAGTAGAGTCCAGAAATAAAGTGGATTGGTCTTCTTTTCACCACAGAAGCAACATGCCATAACGTTTCGAAGGCAAGCTGGCAAATATCTTCATTTCATAAAAACTGGCGAGAACTCCTAATTGTAATTATAATACTACTCTTGGGACCAAGAAGGATTTGAGATGATCTTACTTATCCACGTCAGGATATTTTGATCCCTTAACCTTTTACTAATAATGTCAATTCCACCAATAAATTGGAGATTTTAAAAAAATTAAGATTGAGAGTATCTAATAATAACTTCTCTCCTTGGCAGAGTTGTTTTTCCAATTCCACCCATCCCAATATCACAATAAATCGGACGCCAGGAGATCCTTCCTCCAACAACTCCATAATATCTTCTACTGGCTCGTCGATCCCAACCAAGCGATCAGGCAAACTAGTAACAGCTGTAAGATTACTGAAAACCTCTGCGCTGACAAGATCCGCAAGTTCGCTTAGGCTGTCACAAGTATGAACCAGAACAGAACATTCACATTTTAGTCCAAATTAGGCGTTAATAATCAACCTGGAAGGGTCAAGATCAATCACTAGGGGAAAGATATATGAACAATACCCGTGACCCTTCAAGTTCCATCCCTTTATTGTGGTTACCTTCCGAAGCGCGTCCACCCATGGCTTCACAGCAACTTCACCGACCTCGTGCTTGTGCTTTTGTAGGGCAGTGGTGTACACTTGCGGCCGAAGCTTGACGTCTTCGCTAACATCAACATCGTAGAAGTTGGGTAAAATCGCTTTCTTCGTGTCGGTGCTCGATGTTTCCCAGCAATCTATCATTTTTACAAGTTCACGGAGGCTCCACTTGCTCGAAGCATAGTCCTTGGAGAAAATGGGGATGTAGATTCTTGAGTTGGCGATAGCTCTCAACAGCTCTCCTTCGACAAATTCACCTTACCGGATCTCTTCATCTTCCAGGAACACGCGGACTCCAGAATTAGTTAAGCAGCGGTGAAGAACGTCGGCGAGAGTGTGGCGGCTATCGAGTCCTTAGAAGTTGAGGCACTTGATGTAAAACCCTAGTTTAGCTTAAGCTTAGCTTACATCTTTATAACTTTAAATTAAAAAAAAAAATAGTAGTTTAAAAAGTTAAATATGTAAAATTTCAAAATAAATAATAAAATCAATTAAAATTAAAAGTTCAAAGTAATTAGATAAAAATTTTAAATAAATATTTAAATTTATGAGAATTCATTTAATCTAATAATTTTATGTAAAAATACTTTAATTAATACTCTTAACCAAATTACCGTACGCACATTGAATGAATTAAAAATCTGATTAATTTCCACTCTGTGAATCTTGATTTCCTTTTTCCTCTATCCAGAGCATTCCTTATCCTTACCTTTTCCTTTTATTTTCCTCAAACCAGCAAAGTTAACAAAGAGAAATAGACAGAAAACAAGAAAAGAAAAGAAAAGAAAAAACTGTAATCTCTACATACGGCATCCAAATTATAAGCTAGGACCACTAACGCAATTCTTAAAATAAGTTCTATAAAACTAAACTTTACTTGTATAATAAATTTTTAATTTCAAAATTTAGATAAAATATTAAAATTATAAAATCAAAGTTTTTAAGTCTAAAAAATAATAGAAAATAATTAAGAATATAAAAGATAGGGTGATCTTAGCATAAATAATAAATAATAACATTATTCTTCTTGAAATTTAGGAGAAGAATTCAACTCGACGCAATTACCTAAAGACTATTTTGCTCCATAAAAAGAAATGAGATCGAGGTAAGTAGGATTTCAAGGATTTACTACATTTGTTATATTATATTGTGTGTAAACTATATATATATATATATATAATATAGTCGAAGTCTTGTGGTGTGGTTGTGTGTATTCTATGGTGGACGTGCGTGTGTTTGATGGAGCTCGCTGAAGTGTTATGTTGGTGTGTGTAGTTATTTGCTATAGGTTAGAGTATCGTACACAAGGGTGTGTTGTGTTGATCATGCTGGTGTATGGGTAGTGGGCATGTGTGTGGTGTATGTATAGTACGTGTATGTTCCATGCGCTAGTACGGATGTGTGTTCGTGGCATCCATTAGAGTTGGTTGTGTGTGTGTGTGTCTTAGAATAAGTGTGTGTGAGTGCTCTATGTTGGTAATGTTGTGTGTATTGTGTCACTGTGTGTATGTCCCGGTATGTGTATCATTGTTGTGTGTCTGCTAGTGGTACATGTGTGCAATGTAGTGTGTCTGCTAGTGTGGTGGTGTGTCACAGTGTATATTGCTATTGTGTGTTGTTGTTGTGGTGTGTGTGTGTGCACAATGGGTATGTTGTGTTGCTAGTGCAGTGTGGATGTGTGGAGGGTGTTTGTGCATACATGGTGTGTTGTATGCAGATGTGTGGTGTAAGGAGTGTTGTGTGTGTGTGTGTCTTCCATGTACGTGCTACGTATCATATGTTGTATGTGTGAGTTATGTTGAATGTGCGTGTAGCTATCCATGATTAGGAATACAACTGAGACGAGTCGTAATAGGATATCTAATCAACTAATCCGATAAAAACCTTATGAGGGTTAAGGTTGAGTTTGACACATGGAATAAAACCCGATAGAGTTTAAGATTAAATTACGGGATTTAGACTAGAGTTAGACTCTACCTACCTCCGGCGATTGGTTTAGTTACATTACATTCCTGTTGTTTTACGTGTTACCTATTTTCCTCCAGCTTCCCCCATTTTATTTACTCACTCTATCATCCATTTACAACAAACCTAAAACAAAAGTGGCTCTCCCCCTTTAGCTAAATGGAAACTCCTCCCTGCAACTTGCCCTAATCAAATTCGCCACCACCACCCCCCCCCCCCCCCCCCCCCCCCCTATTCTTCAACTCTCTTATCAAAGGCTGGTCTATACTGGACTTTACCTTTGGTTCAATTACATTACATCCCCGTTATGTGTTAACTATTTTCCTCCACCATTTTGTTTACTCACCCATTTACAACAAACCCAAAACAAAAGTGGCTCTCCCCTTTTAGCTAAATCGAAACTTCCCCTTGTAATTTGCCTTAATCGAAAAACCCCTCTTTCTCTATACCTATCCCTCTCTCTCTCTTGCACGCTTACGCTCAATGCTCTCTCCATTCTTCAATTCTCTTATCAATAGCTACATTCAAAACGGCATTTCAAGTCTCTCTCTCTCTTAATTTTGAGTTGTAAAAGTTGATTTTTGTAATTTATTTGTCAATGCCATGTACAATTGTAAAGCATTGATAGTGCCAATGAAACATGCTACATTCTCTAGTTGATGTTATTTAAAGTTTTTGTATGGTTCACATATTAGTGGTTTTAATGCTCTATTGGGGCGATAGGATCTTTATATATTATGTCACGTCTATCATTTGCAAATTGCACGGAAAATGGTTGTGTGGAGCATACAATGGTTGAAGAGAATTGGGTTACAGTAAAGTTTGTTGTTAGTGAAAATTTTCTTCTAGTAATTGCACTTTCCTTCTGTACGATGTACTATTCTATAAACTGTCAAACTTATAGGGACTAATTAAAATATGTCTAGTCTCTCCTCTAAATAGTAGATCAAAAGAAAGATAACCCCTTTCTTCTTTTGAGAAAATGGCTATAAAAAACAAAAAAGAAATGGAAAAATGTAAGGATAAGCATTCCTTTTCTTTAGTCGGGAAACTTTGGCGTATGTCATATTATCATCTAGTGACTATTACAAGATCAAGAGAATTAGTCTTAGCTAAGAAGCTTTTGTTCTAATCTTCTTTTTCATTTTCTTTAGCTTAGGTCAATTCTTTTGTCCTTCTAGCTTCAGCATCACAGCCAGTGCGAGCAAAAGTAAAGAACATCACGCAGACACTTGTAACTTGAGCTACAGCAAGCCTATCACACAGTATTGAGTATCCCATCTTAAGTATAAAACTCATGAGAATTGTAGTAGGCAAACCGACGATGTAGAAGGAAACAAAATTAATATAAGCACCAAGCGTAGAGGGTGCTGATCCTGTTAGTATTCTACATGAAATCGTCTAGGGACAGTTACCTATCTTGCAAAGGCTAACCATAGGCAGGGTAAGTGACACCAGAGCAAAAATTTAGGGCTCAGATGTATATAACTTTTCTCATACATTTCGAACAGTTCTGGTCAAACCTAATGCAAGCACTTTCCATATGACTGCTAATACGAGCCCAACAATAGCTGTTTGTTTAGCCTGCTCAGGTTGTTCAGCCCTCAATTTGTGTCCGACTCGAATCGACAATGCTAAGTTCCATGAGTGTGGAAACACTTATAGCAAGCCTATTGTTTGTATGAGAAATCCCATGGCAGAGACATGTACCTGTGGATTTCTTAGAAGGCTACACAGCATTAGCATGAGTTTATACCACCACCACCACTCTACACATACAGAGAATAAGCTCGGGACTGCAAGGGGCAATAGGGATCCCCACCCTTGAGAGAATACCATTTTTACTTCACCATCCCATGGTTTTAGTGCCTTTTGAGATAAGAGAAAGTATATGGTTAAACCTAAATTTAAGGTTAAACTGTTTAAGCCTGAATCGAGAGCTACTCCTTTTAAGAGCATTATATAGTAGTCCAAGCTAACCCAATTGCACTAGTGAAGTAAAAAGATATCATTTTTTAAGAGTATTATATAGCAATCCAAGATAACCCAATTACACATCAGTTTCATTAAATCCTTTGATTGATGGTTTTTTTTTTTTCAGTAAGTATGATTGGTGGTATTTGTGGTGCTCATTATTTACAAATTTTATTATGCAATATAGGAAAAATGGACATACATAAACTTGAGAAGAACATGGATGCAAATGAAGTTGAGAAAATTTCATTTCCAACATTTGGATTTGAAAAGGAAGTTATAGCAAGAAAACCAATAGCTACACCAAGTTCTAAGGTTGTAAGCAATGCCAATGCAAGTGATAATCTTGGTAAACATAAGTTGACTTCTTGTGTACGAAATGAGATGGTGAAAAAAACAATTGATGGGGAGGATTTTGGTATGTGCAATCACTATAATGAAAAACTAAAAGCAAATAGTTCAAATGAAACAAAGTATTTGCATAATCATTTGAAAATGTGCTTGTAGAGACAAAAACAAGTAGACATAAGGCAATGCCTTCTATTTATCGAAAAAAGAGAAAGTGATGTTGAGAGTGGTTTAAGGATTGGAAATTGGTCATTCGATCAAGAAACCTTGAGATAAAAACTTGCAAAGGCAATCATTATTCATAAATATCCAATTTCCATGGTTGAACATGAGTGGTTTAGGAATTCTATCAATAGCATTCAACCATTAGTAAATCATATTAGTCGCACTACCATAAGGAAAGAAATTATGAGCATTTACAATGGGGGAAGGAAAAATCGGGATTGATGGTGAAAGGACTAAATTTTTGGGTGGCAATAACAATAGACATGTGGACATCTAATCACAAAAAGGGATACATGATCGTGACAACGCACTTTATTAACAATAGTTGGAGGCTTCGAAGTCGACTATTGAAGTAAGCTTCTTTGTTATCATATCTTTTTATTTTATCTATTGAAAAAAGCGCATTTACATATTTCTATTAACCTTATTTATATATTTATGCAATTTTGTATATAATCCAACTTTGTATACAAATGAGGTACTTGCTAATTCTTTGTTTGAGTCACTAATGTCATGGAGTTTGAATACAAAATTATCTACAATCACTATGGATAATTGTTCGACAAATGATGCCATGATCACAACTTTATTATTGAAGTTGCGAAGAGATGATCTAATTCTCCGTGGGAAGGTAATTCATATGCACTGTTATGCACATATCTTAAACTTAATTGTGAAAGAAAGTGTGAGTGTAATAGAAAAAGAAATAGAGAAGATTTGTCAAAGTATTGCATTTTGGTCTATAACTCCATAACAAGTGGAGAAGTTTAGAGAGGGATGTAAGCAATTGAATATTTTGTATCGTAGAAAGCTTTCTTTAAATTACAAAACCAGATGGAACTCAACATATGAAATGCTTGTTACGGCAATTGGATATAAAGAAGTTTTCTATAGAGTTTAACATATGAATAGACACTACAAATGTCTTCCAACAGATGATGACTAGGAGCTAGTAGAAGAAATTTGCAACAAGTTAGTAATATTTTATGAGGTAACTAATCTTTTTATAGTACTCAATATCCAATGACAAATTATTATTTTGAAAGGGTGTATGAAATTAGGGAAGCTTTGATTGAATGGAAGGATTTTTTTTATGTCAATATTAGTACAATGGCTCATAAAATGTTTGAAAAGTTTGAAAAATATTAGGATGATGTGCATATTATTATGGCCATTTGTATTGTACTAGATCCACGCTTTAAAATGAAGGCTGTGAACTTTGTACTTGCTAATGTTTATAGAGTGAATGCTTCTATGGAGATACAAAATATTAGAAATGCTTGTTTCAGATCAGTTCAAGAATATCAGTATAGTGCCAAATCTCATCATAGTAAGAGTACTGGAACTAGTAGTAGTTCTTTAAGTTCTACAACAAGCAATGATAGTGCTTCTAGTGATTTTACAAAAAAATCAAGGTTAGTGCAATACTTGTACACTATCAATATTAACGACCACGTAAAGTTAGAGTTTAAGCATTACTTAGAAGAGCATGTATTGCCTTGGATAGATAATTTTAATATCCTTAATTAGTGAAAATCAAATGGAATCAAGTATCTTACATTGCAAAAAATAGCTAAGGATATATTAGTCGTTCTTCTATCTACAGTTGCTTCTAAATATGCATTTAGTACTGGTGGATAAGTAATTAGCTTACATAGAAGTCGACTCAATCTAGATACTTAAAGTTGGTTATCATATGAAACAAGAAGCAAGAGTTTAGATTACATAATATTTATTTTTGTTTAGTTAGTAATAAAACTTCTATTACCCATTATTTGATTTATTCAACATTTTTTTTTTCTCTTTGTAAATATAGAGATAATTGAGGAAGAGAATTAGATGTGAATTCTAGAAATATGTGGATTTAAAAGTAAGTAAAAATATGTGATTTCAAAGCTTTTTTTTTTTTTAAGCAAAATTTTAGTTGTTAATATAAGTTATATTTTATTGCAAGTGGAGCTTTCTAGATAATTGTGGTAAATTTAATCAAGGGATTTTGTGATTGTGCTTAGTAATCAAAGAATTGCAAGACTTGAAAAAACTCCATTTTGTGATTATGCAAAATTTTATATTTTCTTGTGTATGTTTTCTTCTACAGATTATTATACTTGTTGTTTGCAATTTGCACCCATAGTTTTATTCCTCTCTTAATCTTTACGTTTAATATACGGTGAAAATTAATTTTGTTTTATATTCTTTTTTATTTGGTCTCTTGTGATTTCACACAAATTAATATAATATATATTATGTTTTCATATTATAGAATTTTATAAGATTTTGATTTCTCTCTTCTTTGCATTATAAGTAGATTAATAATAAATTAAAGGAATAACAGATGAAAATAAGTTGAAGTATTGAAAAATAAGAAAGATTTAATCTCCTGTTAGGCCAAGATTAGGTCAAGTACAAGTTCTTCATTTCTTAATCGGGGCAGATTTGGGGTTAAAAGAAAAAAAAAACTTATAAGATCAGGGCAGGTTTTGGGATGTGTACTATATTGCCAAGTTAAGTTTAGGTTTCAATGAACCCATTCCATACTCGATCTGGTTACATTTCTATTCGTGATGTGTGTGTGGGGGTGTGGCATCACATGTCTGTGTCACACTGAGTGTGTGTGTGTGTATAGCAAGTGCATAAATGTGTGTGTGGTTCCGACTGTAAGTGTGTGAGTGATTAATGTGCATGCAAGTGTGTGGGGATTGTGTGTGTGTGTTGTGGAGTTATGGGAGAGTGCACAATGTGCAAGTGTGTTGTGTGTGCTGTGGTGTTGTGTGAGTGTGCAACATGTAAGGATGTTTGCATTATAGTGTGTTGGGACGCTATGCGTTGGTTTATGCTTAAGGTTGGGTATATATATATATATATATATACGATACAATAAAAAAATTATTTTATTTATTTTACAAGTTATTATCATTGAGTAATTTGGTTTTGCATTAAGTGTGTATTTTTTAATACTTTAAATATTTGCGATGTAGTGTGTCTTACTAATTAGTTTGTGAATATTCTTTATTTGATCACCCTAAAATAATTAATTAATTGTTATGGCTTAAATAAAATTTGGTGTGCATTATATGATATATTATACTGAGATTGAAGGTCATCACTGTTACAAAGCACACAAGAAATAATCATTTAAGGATTATTGCTTCGCCAATGACGAACTACGTGATTGAGGGGATTGTCGCGTCTTTGAAGGAACCGAGTAGGAGAGTCTTGTGTGTCCTTAAGGGTGTGTGCTCAATGTACTAATTTGACACGTGGAGTTTACGACTTAAAATCTTAAGATAGTTAACAAAGAGATAAGATGGAAAATAGGTAGACTAAGATACTTAGATACTAATGATTATGAAAATCCTCAACCTAAGGCCAAATGGGCGTTAAATCCTAGACTTCATGTTGGTTATTGGAAGACCATGTGTAATGTTACATTACATATGGATTGTTCATGTATGGTATATGATTGATAAACTTATTTGACTTGTTTATATGTTGCAGTATTGAGATATTGCACTCCCATCTTACTGAGCAATAATAGCTCACCTCCGTATAAATTTTATGACGTAGGTTACGATTACAAGAATCTTCCGAGTAAACATATTACTTAAGTAAGTAAGATCTCAACATAAAACTTCTAGAATTGGTAGTGATGATTAAGGAATAGAGTATATTTCTCTTGTAAATTATGATAGAAGACTAAATGATTTTATATTATAAATATTTTAAATTGAATTAAAAAAATTTCGGCCTATGATATAATAGGACCTAAATGAGGTCTATTTTTTGGAAAAATATGTCTTATATGCAATGTTAGATCTCAAATGTTCTGATTGTAAATAGAGAAATGTGAAATGAGAGCCGAGATAAGACCTTCTATCTTACTATTTAAATTTTGACCTATCAATTTGATGTGATGATTTAGACACTTCATAGTTATCTAATAGAGGTCAGGCAACCGCGGCAAGTTGTCACAATTAGAGTCCCCTGAGCACGATACTTCATATACCCTGTCCAATCCACAATCAGGAGTAATCTCACGTGAGGTTCGGGACGAAGGAGCTTTATGTCGTTTAAGTGGGTGAAGTTGACAATGGTTGACTTCTCGCTTTTGTTTCATGCATGCTTAGATCAACAGATAGAAATATGGGAAGGGGTATTGAGATTAGTCACTTCTGTAGCCTAGAATGTCTGTGAGAAGAAGAAAAGAATTGTGGTTAACCTATGTTTGAATAAAGCAGGAAGGTTCCTGTAGGCCATGGGGCTTTTTTCAAGTCAAAGGTAGAGGGGTGTTGATAATCTCCTAGAAATTGCTTGCAAGTTCAAACGTTGTCCTCTCTTTCCTTGACCATGATTTATTTAAGTCAACATTCTTGGTCTTACTATCTTCACGTTCCCACCATTTATTCATTTTTTAGTTTCCTTCCATAATCCACATTTCAAATGGTCATTAGGACTTAATATATATATATATAATTAGGAAATGGAAGGTTTTATGTTATGATACCCGAAAAAGAAAAAGTATGAGCAGCTCAATGCGATGAACTTCTTTGGGTTTTTAGTTATGTTAGCCTTACACGGCAATCAAACAGTATAGAAACGAGTCCGACTCTCAAATATTAATAACACATGGGGAAAGCTGAAGCCTTATAATTTTTATTGCGTGAACATCGTTCTTCTACTGAGATAAAACAAATTTAATATGTTGTAAAATTGATTGTCGGTAAGAACATGTATAAAAAGCCTCAATATAACAAGTTTAGTTGCTTTGCTTTTGTCACGCCTCACAGGGTACTCAATTTGTGATAACCCACTATAATTGCTCAACCTCTACTATGTAATCATGAAACGTTTCACATCAATACAATTTAACTTGTTAAAGACATAATAATTAACAATACAAATATCTCTGGCATTCTTTCATCTTAAACAAAACTTGTTTTGTATTTAACGGATACATCATATATGTCTTAGGAGAGGGCCTCGTCTAAGTCCCATTCAAAATAAATACAATTAAGATCCTTCGAGATCAAATTTAATATTTACAATCCTATGTTCCTTAAGTTTTGAGGCAATTATACATACCTTGCTACGACGTCCTTTAAGGAAGTTTACATAATCGCATCCTGCAAGGCAAATTTTGTAGGAAGGTGAGCTAATAGCCCAGTGAGATAAGAGTACAATCTCTCAATATTGTTTACAAACACAATCAATTTCAAACAAGTTTTCAAAGCATATGCTATACATCAGCAACCATATGAATGCAACATCACATGCGGTTTTCCGGTAACCAGTGTGAAGTCTAGAGTTTAAGACCTCCTTGACCTTGGGTTAGGGATTCAGATCATATCATCAATGCACGGGTCTCGCACTTAATTGATTAATCTTATCTCTTGATTTGCTACTATCTCGTAATATTAATTAATGTTAATATTATAAGCTTAGCTCAAGTGTCACTCACACACCAAGCACTAACACCCTCAAGGACGAACCGAACTCGGAACCGTTAAGGTGCGATAATCCCCTAATCATTTAGTTCGCACTTGGCAAAATAGTAATCCTCCAATTACTTCCGATACGCCCTGTAGCAGTGATGACTTTCAATATGCAATGTCTCGTGTAATGCATGTAAATTTTTATTTAAGTTGTAATAATTATTTAATGTTTTACAATGATCATGCAAGAGTCAGACACACACAAGTTTCAATCACATTCGATGCAGATAAGGGGAGCATTCACTCAATCATAATCACAAAACCATAATCACAATATTAGAAGGATAGTTTCCTAACATCGTGTTTTGTCCGAAGATATTTAGATTTTCATTTATCCCTTCTCTCTTTATAATATAGACATATATATATATACATATCATATACATCTCTTCTTCTTACTCCATTTAGCTATTTATTCCATTCCTCAAATCCATATGTATATATATATAACTTTCATTCCTTATTTTCTTTCCATTGATGTCTTGTCCTCCATTCGTGACCAAGGATACATGTTACCGACCATTATGCCCTCCTAATCTTTCTTTCTTCTTCCATTATCATTGTTCCCTTGTCCTTAAGTTTCCCGTCTCATCGACACATACACATATGCACTTATAACCCCTCCCCCCCAACACATACACAACCGGCATTATCACACATTAAACATACGCATATACCCGCACACCCCATTTACATCTAATTTCCCATTCTTTTCATTCCTCTCTCGTCAACTCCTTTTTCTTTCCCCCACAGTAGATGCCTTCTCCTTTTTCCCCCCGCCAGACTTCATTTCCCTTTTTCCCCCACCAACCCTCCTTTCCTTTTCTTTTTCTTCCCCGCCAAACTCCCTTTCCTTTTCTTTTTTTCTTCCCCACCGAACTCCCTTCCTTTTCTTTCTTTCTTTTTTTCTTCCTCTCCGAACTCCCTTTCCTTTTCCTTTTTCTTCTCTCTGAACTCCCTTCCTTTTCTTTTTTCTTCCCCATGGACCTCCCTTCCTTTTCCTTTTTCTTCTCACCGAACTCCCTTCCTTTTCTTTTTTTCTTCCCCGCCGAACTCCTTTCCTTTTTCCTTTTTCTTCCAACCGAACTCCCCTCCTTTTCCTTTTTCTTCCCATCGAACTCCCTCTCGCCAAATTCCCTTATCTCTCTCGCTGACACCGTTTCTAATTCCACCTACTGGACGCCCTCTTCCTTCCCTTTATCTCTTTTTCCCACGCTAGCACAATGCCATTTCCCCACGTTAGACACTCCCCTTTCCCTCAAGCTCCACACACTAACCATACTCCACAGCAGTACACATTCCATATATATATACATAATCAAGACATAGCGGAAACCAATGCAATCAAAATCATTTATATATTTGTAACAACATTCACATTATACACTAATAACAATACATAATGGAGTCTTACTTACCTGGCTCTTATCTCCGATCACTCGTAATAATTTTTTAGTAGATTTGCGAAATAACTTTTTTTTCCTAAAACACAAGAAAATTATATTATTACACTCTATTTATGACGAATATCATTCTATCTGGTATATTTTTAGTTATTCTAACTATTTCTTAAGTTAAATCCAATTTTTTATACACGTATTAAAATTATATATAAATTTCAAAAATAAAGCTCTTTCCATGCAAAATTATTCTTATTTCGTAGAGCTCATCTCAATGATCGCTCTGGCTATCCTGATTTGTGATTTAGAGGTCATACGTGGAAGTTACGAATTTTTTTCTTCACTTTTTCTTTTCCTCCTTTCTCCTTTGCCCGTCCTTATCTTCTCTCTCTTTTTTTTTTCAACTTTTTCTCTTTCCTTTTTTTACCGAGGATAACTTCTGATCAGGGGATTTCTAGTACGCTCGTCTCTTGCGATAACTTACGTAAATTTAATAACTTTAGTATTTTATTATGAAACTTTACGGCTAAGCTAATTAAATCATTCTGAGCATGATTATCTACTCCAAATTTTTATTCAACTATCATAAGTCTATGATTTTAATTTATTTTATTATTTATTCAATAATTCGTTATAGTTTGCTTTTTGTGTGATTATTTCTTTTAATAAAACCTATGCAAGGTATTTTTAAAGCTTTTAGTATAATCTTTTAATTATTCTGATGTTATATGTAACTAATTTTTTGCGGATTTTACGGCTTTCGCATATTTTGGGTGCTAAAGTTATTCTCCGAGCTATTATCCATAGTATCTTGAAGTAGAGCAAGTGCATGCTCTTTGTGGTGTTTGTTGCTGGTTAAAGTTTTTTGTTCACAATAGTTCTAGTTTAGATGCAAGCCTTAAGTTTAGAAATTGATCGATTTGACATTGAAAACACCATTTATGTATTTCATTGTTTTTTTTTTTTTTATGCCATGAGCACAGGTTTAAGTCATTTTATGAGGAAGGTGAATGCGAGACAATGGTTGAACAGATTGCAATGCTACATGATAAGGTAAAGGGTTTCAAATTTTACACGAGATTTCAAATTTAAGTTTTATGTCCTTATTAACTTTGCAAATCTTCTTCAGTAGCTAGAAGCTCTCGACTAGAAATTAATGCATGAATAAGATGCATTGATAATCCAGGTTTGTTTCTAGCAAGATTTGGATATTCCCTGTTGTTACTATATTACCAATAAATATTTGGATATTTCTCACTAAAATATTTTTCTTTTCTTACATACTATAATGGTGCTCTCTGGTTAACTATTTATGTTCAAAAATTACTTCATCCATATCAGTGATCTAGATAGAAATCTAGTTTAAGAGAGATCTTCAAGAGTTATGGAAGAAAAATTTAAACATTTCCAACTTGCTTCATCTTCAACTGGTGCAGCAATTCCATTTGATGATCAAATGGAGATCAAAACAATGATTATTGCTAACGCTGATGCAAGTCAAAGAGAGGCAGAAGCTCATGAAAATTCAATTACCTTGTCAAAGGAGAAGGATGAGCTGTGTGTGAAGCTCAAGGTCCTGATTGAGGACAACAGTTAATTTATAGAGTTATATGAGCAGGCAAATGCTAAAAGGACAAATTCCTCTTCAACTGCAATTGATTCTCAATTGGGGAGAAATGTACCAGCACTTTTTACAATATCTTGAAACCCGAGTCACGCTACTGCTCACCACGTGTCCTTATCTCACAAGAATACATTAAGGTTTTAAATCAACTTTGATACCTTTTTTTACTTGTAACTCCTATATAAAAACATTCAATACATCTCATAACTTCAAAATAAATTTCATAGATCGATATCTAACATCTAATGCAATGGAAGTTTATAAACTCTAAATTAACATTCTCCAAAAGATAATATCTATTATATTCAAATAACTTAATTCTCCTAAATTCTAATCATCATAATAATAATGGCAATTATTATCTTTCTCCCTTTGTGGTTCACCTAGACCTAAGTTATTTTTTAGGTTATCATCTCTTTCAACACCTGCATCTAAAAAATATTCCCTAAAGGGTAAGCTAATGCCTAGCACGTATAACACAACCACACACACATGAACAAACAAGAACAAGTATCACACGCAACATGCAATACTTAAATATAGGCAACCATTTCATGATATAATTTATATTCACAAGCAACAACAGGGTGCTCATGACCCTTTTAACACGCTTAACATTAGACCATGATTTGATGATGGAAACTGTCACTATAAGCCCCCACACCCATATCCACTTAATCCTTAAACATGGTGATGGAAATTGCTACTATAGGCCCCACACCTATGGTATATTTAATCTCGGTGATGGGACATGTCACTACGGGTCGCACACCCATGTCCACTTAATCTTCTTAAACCAATATTTAGTCTAGATCATTTCCAAACACGACTCTACTAGGGACAACATCACATAAGAATCATTGGGGTGCCCTTTAAGAATATGCCACTACAGTCCCCTATGTTAAGCTAAGCACATACAGCATACAACTTAAATACTTAAGCCAAATCATTCGACTTACTCAGTTTCAACACATATACTAACTTAAACAAACACAAAACAACACACAAGTTACACGTATCTTGAATCTTAGTTTGAAGCACTTCCAATCTTGGACTTAAGCTAAATTGAAATTTGTACACTATCAACAAGCTTTTCTTAGTATTTAATCTAAGATTAATATCAATTCTTAACTTTCTTAATACTATTCATTTAAATTCTCTAAGACCTTATTAACTATCTAGGTTACATGGAAATTCGCTTAATTAGAAATTAAATGAATATATAACTAACTTATGTTTTACTCAACACGACTATGTTAGAGATCGTGTAGCTCAACACGGGCTAGTATACGACTGTATTAAAGGGCGTGTATCTTTTGGTGAGTTTTGGCTTTAACATGATTGGAACACGACCGTGTTGAAAGGTCATGTTTTTCTTAATTCAACACGATCGAAACGCGACCGTATTGGGAGACTGTATCTCTTGGTATAAGCTTTGTATTCAACACAGTTGAAACATGATTATGTTGGGAGGCCATGTATCTTTCATTTTAACATGGTCGAAACACGACTATGTTGAGAAATCGTGTATCTCTTGGTGTAAGGTTCGTATTCAATACGGTCGAAACATGACCATATTGGGAGGCTATGTATCTCTCAGCAATTTCCACAAACCATATTTTCTTTACTCTAAATTCTCCTAAACTCGAATCTCCCTATCACTAGACTTAATTTAATCTCTAAAACATTTAATTATAAATCAACTACACAAATTATATTACTTACTTCAATAATTCCAAAAGTCTTATCCTTGAGCCGTTGATTCCTATTCTCATTTCGTTCTTTCTCAAATTTTGTATTATGGATAAACAAGGTGAAGTAACTAGCGTAAATCTTAAATTTCGTATTCTCATTAACCATTTCATAGTAAAATCTTACCTCATGTGATTAGATTGAACAAATTTCTCTTAGAAACTTGATTGTGGGTGATAAAAGCTATTGATCTGCTCAAGCCAGAGGAAGAAAAAACCAATTTGAAAGCTAAGATTAACACGTGTCATGAAAGGCTAGGAATCACGGTAAAGAAATATAAGAGAAGCGCAAGCCGATGGATATGCAAATACAGTTTTTGCAAGTAGGGAAAACAAAAGGCCGTGGACTTCGGAGGAGATGGAGTATGTGCTTCAGGTGTGACCCAAGAGAAGGAGATAGTTGTAGAAATAACAGAAAATGGAAAGAACGGAGTTGACGGTATGATACTTGCACACCTGCAACGTGTATTTGAAGTGGTCGTGAAGCAAGAAGGGATAAATATATCGAAGGAAGAATTGAAGCAGGACTGAAGGAAGAATTGAAGCAGGACTTGAGGAAGATGGAAGAGTCGAATTCTCAACGGTCCAATGATGCCGTACTAATTGTTCTAACTAGAAGTTATCACTGTATAACATGCCTTTGAGTTGTGTACTTACCAGAATCCTTTAAATTCTATTTGAATAGACTGATTCTTTATGGCATATGCTCATTTCCGTTTTCATTGCTTTTCTGAAACTAGACATACTCTTTGTTTCACTTGAAGATTCAGAGCATTATTCATCTTTTCCAGTAATGAGATCGACATAAATTTTTAGAAATGTTTTGTGCCTAACAAAATTAATTGTAATCTAACATAGGCAAGTATTAGACTATCTAATATATAAATTGGCGATGAACAGATTACACCCATGATTTGATGACCTTAGTTTCTGTTGCTCAAACTCAGAAGTTTTTTTCATCAAACTTGGATGGAAGTTGTAGACCGTAGTTTCCATTTCACTGAAGCTTTCTGCTGCACACTTACATTTGGTTAATTTTTATATCATCAGTATCTGACTTTATTCTTACCTTGTAGTAAGAGCTTGATAAGTGTGCATCCGTGGTAGGAAGAAGAAAAAGGTTGCTAGGGTTCCAATTCCTCAGATTCCAATTGCTAATGGGAGAGAAAATTAATTTCCTAGCAATAAAGAACTAAAGAACCATATTCTGTAGTCTTTACCTTATATACACTCCAAACTCTTGTTTAAACGAGAAGAAAAACTTTTTCTTGACAAGATTTTTTTTTCTTAAAATTTTATTTCAATTTACCATGCTTTTGAAGATCTTTTTCTTTAAAATAACACCCCCCCCCCCCCCAAAAAAAAAAAAAAAGATGAGTTTTATATAAACATCTCTTGCAATGCAACAACTCACCAAGGAAAGAAAAATTAAATATACTTGACTTGAAAAATTACAACAACTACAGAACATATTCTGAAACTCTGATGGAAACTACAACATCTAGCAAAAGAAGACACCTTCCATGCACATTGCTTCATCTGATTCTGATGTTATCTGAGTGGCATTATTATCATCAGGATCATCCAAAAATCCCAATGCCTCAGACTCGTAGGAGGAACCTCTAAGAAGAACAGGCTCATCAGTATTCTTTTTCTTAGAATCCGGGGTGAAAAGAATGTTAGGACCCACATGCCTTGGCCTGAGTGACCAAATCCTTTTGAAAACTTGAACCACTTTGCTTTACATTTCTTGATCCGATCCTTGTAAATTTCAACCCGAGAGTTCAATTTCACTGTCTATAGCATCCAATATTCGTTTCTTAAGTGCCTCGACAGAATTCTCTTCCTCTCCAGCAGTCGATTGCTGGGTTTCCACTATTTTATTTGTTTGCCCTTGCTTGCTACTGATAACATCCCCAAGGAGATCAGCACTCTTGTCAAATACCTTCGTCAATGCAGTTAGAAGTTTCATAACCTGAATATGTCAACAGTGCATCTTCCATTTGGTGTGGTCTTCTCAACAGAATCAGAGTTCTTAGCCAACAATTTCAGGTTTACTAATTGATTTGACTAATCACCCTAAGTTAACTTTTTATAAGAAACAGGTGGTGGAGACATTTTAATCTAAACTTGGCAAACCCTACTTCAAATCCTTGACATGCCTCTCAAGATGAGCCTCTCCAGCTGCAGCAAGCACATGTTCACCTCCAGCAGAAACACTGGCCTCTACAAATGGGGTCAGCGGGGTTGAGCAGCCTCAAACTATTCATAAGAGCACCCATATCTGCTGGATCAGAAGGTTCAATAGCAACTTAGAGAGTCAGGAAACCTGGAAAACCATGCTAGAGAAAGACCAGCAGTTTATGGTAGATGAAAGGGCTGCACTATTTAAAATATGTTGGCCATTTGGCCAAGCCCTTGAATGGCTATAATATTTCCTGCCTTTTCAGAAGACTCAGGTCTCAATCCTTGACCCACTATTAAGTACAAGGATTGCTACTCTGCTTCCTGCGCATGTTTCTGCAAGGATTCTCCTTTCATTGGATCATGTAAGGCTAAAAGCACAAGAACTTGTCCTGAATAAAGAACCCCGCTAAAAATCCTTGCAAATGCCAGGAAGCATTCGTCAGATTCTCCGTTTGAGCCTTCATCGATAACATCGTTTAATATTCCCCCTGTGGACCCCTTTGAAGAAGCATTTTCACTGGGACGGCAAACATCTCTGATACAAATGCAACGCACGGGGCTTCATGACTACTATCACAATTCTCAACAGATCTCCTGACAAGCTCTGCCTCTGCAAGCATTTCTTAATCAATTTCCTTTTCTATGTCCTCCCTTTTTGGAAGCAATCTCGATATTCGGAAAGCTTGTGCTGCAATTGGACCTGGCATGCATTTAATAACCATAGACAAATTTGCATCGGATCGTGGAAGCCAGCTCAAGACAGCATGAAGCACAGCTATTGGATTCTTGCGCTGAAGCTCACAAGGTGGTACAGCGAAATTGAATGAATTAATAACTTCCTCAGGCATTTATCAAGCTCTAGAGCCGCTTGGTAAACCTCTCCAGCACAAACTGCACAAGCATCAGTCTCACCTTACTTCCTGCACCTAAACCCCTCTTTCCCACAATCGTTTTTGTTATAGGAATGATGTACCACGGACCCCACAAAGTCTCTTCTGCAATGCAACTGCACTCGCTCCAAGCTTCCATGCATAAATCTCCTCAAACTCATGAATACTAAGACCCCAACCATCTAATGCACAAACAAGCGCCACATTCCCTTTTTGAGGCTGACAAGTATCTTCCTCATCATCTTCAGTAGCCTCATAATCCCCATTGTTCACTTTTCCCGTTGGAGTAGAAAGAATCAAATCCACATCCAAGAGACACTTCTCCAACTTATACGCATTCATTACCCCATTCGCCTCAAGTACTATCCTCAACAGCCGATAGTATGCCTCTAAAGACTCAACTTCAATTTACTAATCGTCCTATCAATCTTATTAAGAATCAAAACAGGCTGTAAGCCTCTTGATCCATGCATGCTGCAACACAGCATGAGTTTGAATATGTACACCTTCTACAGCATGTACTAATATCAAAGCACACCACTTAACCGAGCGCCGGAAGATACTTCAGCACAAAAGTCCATATGACCAGGTGAATCAATCAAATTAGCATTATATTCCTTATATTGAAGTGAAATTGAAGAGCCTTTCATTGTAATTTCTCTTCGCTGTTCCTCATCTAAATAATTCATAAACCAAAGCTTAACAGCTAGCTTCAGGTGGAGTAGCTGGCAGACGCGATTAAGTGATCAGCAAGTGTAGTCTTGCCGTAATCAACATGAGCTAGTATACATATGTTCCGTAGATTCTTAGCATCAAAATCACTCATTTTCACTTATTAATTAAAGAGAATATAAGAAGTGATATGTATACTATACACTTAAATCCTCTTAACGCACGTCTCTTCTTCACTGCCACTTTGCCGCTAACCACCGAAATGCCGCTACAGCCGAAACCACTTGCTTGTACTCCACTAAATTCTGCTGTCAGTGTCCATCTGCCACAGTGACATCGGCTCTGCAATGTAACATTTGGCTATTGAAAGTTCAAAGTCGACAAATTAGGTTTCTAACGTTGGAAATTTTGAGGTCTTGCTGTTAACAAAGGGGATTACAAAAGGAACCGTATATGCTATATAGAAAAGAGAGAGTTGGAGGGATATATGTTGCCATTGCCACCGTTCTTATTTTAGTCTTTAGTCAGTAATGTATCTAGAGGAATATGGTTACTAGACTAACTTGTATGCATTATCACTTAAGTGAGGAACATGGATCCTGCTCAAGCTCAACACACGAGGGTGTTCGAGTTATGGGATGATTGACTCTAGTAACAATTCTTCTCGATCACCAGGATTTTTTGCTACAAGTACACTTCAAATGAATGGACACTCGGTCCTCTATTACCTCCACATTCGCAACTTCCTCCTTTTCGTTTTCATCATCTGCAAACATTAAAAACATCAAAAATGTAAAATCGAACTCCATATGACAGTAATAAACAGCACGCCAGCAAAAATGTAATTTCTTACTGATGTGGACATCGTAGCTAACACCGGCTGATTGGGCGAGTCTTTTACAAGGCACGGTCGTGTAATGTATCTGGAAGCTCCACATAAACATACACGGTCTTATACACGGTACAAAGGCACGACCGTGTGTCGAGTCTGGAATATCCACAGAAACATACACGGCTTTATACACAGCACAAAGACACGGCTTAGTATAAGTCGCGTGCCGGATGTGCATATATATATTTATTTCCACGTGTACATATATATTTCCTTTTTAATTGTTTCCCGAAGAACTATATATAGTTTCCTAAGTTATTTTTAGGGTTAGCTTTTAATCTTATATCGAATTACAGATACTTCGAGAAAAATCTTCTCTGTTTTCTCGATTGTGCGCAATTGAGAATTTCAAAGAATAAACTCAGATTGTTCTTTGTTTATTCGGTCTCGTGTTTTACGTTTTCTACGCTACGTCACTTACCTCAGTTCCTAGGTATAGTACTATTACACCAGCGGCATATTATATTCACAGCATCATCTCGAGCACCAGCAGGTCTATGTTTTGCCACAAGGACACTTCAAGTGTACTGACAAGCCGTTCTCTATTAACTCCGCACTTACTTCTACTCATGGTTCTGCAAACATTAAAACCATCAAAAGATGTAAGATTAAACTCTATACGACATCAATAAACTGAAGCCAAGCATGCCAACGAAAATGTGATACATTTCCTTCATTGATGGCCACTGCTAGGATATTCTTGTAATTGTGTTTCTGTTTGTTGGCAGTGTTCTCATTCTTGTCGTTCTAAGGAGTGTTGACGATAATTTTGGTTCGAATTTGACGTCTTCGGAAGGACATTGAAGTTGTTCCAGATTAAGATTGCTCCATTTTCAGAATTCAAGAAGTGATAGAGAGAATTCGTGATCGAGTAGAAGTCACAGATGATCATAAGAGGGGGAAAAATATATATATGCAGTCATGCACAAAACATGTCATACTCATATATTTCACAATATATATTATATTGGCCAACTATATAGTATACAACTAATAGAGAAATTATTATGTAAATTGAATAAAATATAAAAGACACAAGTCCTAGTAGTGAATTAATATCAACATGGAATTTTTTTTTTAAGGTATTTTGTATTTTAAGACTAAAACTCTCACAATGGTTCACTTTACCATATATAATTAAGGGAGAATTGAATTATAATTCAATAAAAATGTAATAAAGTTATAATAAGTATTACATTCCTATTACATTATTTAGCTAACATTAATAAAAAGTAGAAAATTAATTAGTAATAAAAATAAAATATTTATTATGACCTTATTAAGAATAAATATTTATTATATTAGATAATGAATATAGTACCCATGATGTTTTCAATGAATGTAGAAGTATTTATGAGAAGATAATAATAAAAAAAAAAACTATTGAATAGTAATTCATAAGAATATGGGCATAAATTACTTTTCATTATTTTATGAAATGACTATTATTATATTCAAAATACAAGTAAATATCATAATATTAAATCATATTGAATAAACAAAAAATATAATAATTACTCTCTCAAAATTGACATGTAGTCAATTTTAAATAACTATTAAAATTTTAATGATGGAAACTAATAAAAAAAAAACCTAATTAGGAATTTACCCATCATATTCATTGCTCCAAAACCCCAACCCCCCTTACAGGAATGGGCCATCATAGGAGTGGCCATGGCCCTTAGCCTTCGATGGCAACCCTCCTTAGTCCTTACCATTTTTTTTTTTCTTTTTAATGTATTCGTAATTCCAATCTTTTATATTTTAGTATACTTTATTTTTCTAAAAATTTGATTTTTTTTTTGAAAAAAAATTCTTTTAAACTTCTACATAACCACTTTACTCTTAATTTTATTTAACTTTTACTATATTCTTTTAAAGGTAAAATAGTAAAATAGAGTTTTAAAACTTTTAGGTATAAATACTTGAGTTCAAAAATAGAAAGAGTACTTACAACTGGCTCTGTTAGTATTAAAGTCTTTTAAGTAGTTATCCCGAGTAGTTTATAAGAAATTTGTAAAGTATAAAAAAAAATGTATAATTATTTGAAAATACAATTAAATTGTTTTAACTAAATCTTATGTGAAAAGTTTTTTAAATCTTAGGCCGACGCCGATTAATTAAGACTTAGGTTGAAGGAAGTAGGAATCAAATAAAACAGAGGTAGGTCGAATCAGTAGAGGATAGTCGAACAAGGAGGCTGGCCGAATGGTGGTTGTCGGTGATCGAACGTCCTAATGGCCAGTGAAACCTCGATTTAGACTAGTCAAATGGATAATCTAGTTTTGGCTGGTTTTGCTATTTTTATTTTTATTTTGGCTTACGGTACCTTTAAATTGATTTAACTATGGGCTTTGGGGCCTCTTTCTGTGAATTTTCGGACATAAACGAATTGGAAAGTTTTGGTTTTATTTATCTTGTTGAAAAACTAGGTGTTTAGAGCCCATTTCTAGGTCTTCTTTTTTCTCATATGGAAAGAACTCGTCTGAAATTATTTATTAATATTAAATTAAACTAAAATTATGATCTTAGAGTGTAGCCTCAAGGCATTGATCAATTGAGACTAGACTTACAAATTAAAAGGTTCTTTAATTATCTAATTATATTACATAATTATAAATATACGTTATAAAAAAATTCAAAAATGAAAAAACAGCAATTAAAAAAAAAAACCTATCCATCGAAAAAAATTCACAGCAAATAAGTATAAATAAATTCTAAAAAATATAGAGCATGTTAAAAAAAAAAAAAAGAGCGATTGATTTTTTTTTTTACCATAACACTAAGACTTTATACAATGGGGAGTAATATATATGAATAAATCCGTAATTTGTTTAATAGAGAATGATATAGATGAATAAAGACGATAATTTTTGTAATGGAAAAATAAATTACAACGTAAATGGAAAGAGTGGATTTTATATAAGAAGAAATAAAGTAAAAGGAAAAGTAGTTTATACAAAAAATAAGGAATAAAGAAAGAGAGAGGAAAAGAAAAGGGTTTTCGGCAAAAAAGGAAGAGAGAGAAAAATTAGCCTTTAACCTTAGCTTTTTACTTGCTCAATAAGTATATGGTGTAATTATTTTTTTTAAGGAGAAAAGTATATTTTTAATTTTTAATATATATCTATTTTTTTATTTGAATCATTAATCTTTTTTTTATGTAAGTCCTCAATATTTTTAAAACTCTATAAAAGTAAAATTTTTTAATAATTTTTTTTAATTATTATTTTTATTATATTATATTATATCAATATATATAATATTATTTTTATTATACTATGTAATTAATTATGTTTAATATTTTCTTAATTTAATTATTATGGATTAATTTAAAGTTAATATATATCATGGATGGATGAGAAATCTAATACATTTTGATGAATTTTTTTATAAGGTTTTAAAAATATTGATGATTTAAATAAAAGAAAAATAAAAAGGTTAATAATTCAAATAGAATAGTAAATAAATAATAAAAATCAATTTTTTTTCTTTTTTATGTGATTACACCATAAAATTTTTCATTTATCAAGGGGTTACATTGGCTAGAAAAAGGTTCACTTTGTTTATCAAATCAATGGAACTTTCCATTTTAAATTTTTTACAATATATATGTTATTAAGCAAAGGTGCAAACACTAAGCATATACAAATACTAAATCTACATATACATATATACTTACAATTTCCAATGAATCGATTTTTGTAAATCATTATTATTACTTCATTCATCGTTAAGTATTTTTATATATTTGTCTACAACTATATAATATGAATAAAATATATTGCAACTAGCCAAAAAGAATAAAATATATTATGGCATTTGTTAACAAATTAAATATCAATATATATATATATATTCATTTATTTTAGAAAAGGTTTTTTTTTTTTATTTAAGGTTTCTTGCCGAATTTTCCTAATCAAACCCCAAAAACAAGGAGGAAAAAAGAACCTAAAAATTGATGGGTTAGGGGGGACAAAGACATGTCTTTTATCTTTTTTTTTATTATTTATTTATAGGACAATCATTTAGGTGAAGGTGTGGTGGCCTTTTTCCGAGAAGTTTCTGAATTTGGAAAACGAAGGTAATGCATCGGTCACGGTGGCTAAACATCACAGGTCTCTTACCGATACAACTGTGCGACCTTTATAATTTCTACATCAGGGATCCTTCTTTCAACAAACACTCCGTTTACTTTCTAAACTCAAGTAGATAAAAAATAAAACAAAAATTATATCTTAAAAATAATAATTATTATAAATAAGTTAGTGTTATTTACTTTATTTTATTTATTTTAATATCAAATTTAAAATATAAATAAAATTATTAATTTATCTCTATTTTAGTTAGTAATTGTACTATTAATGAAGGAATAATGATTATAATATTTAAAATTTATATTTTATTAAGTAATATTTAGTTCTAATGAAATGAAAATAAAAATCCTAAAAATTAAAATTTATTCCTTATTTTCTTAAGTAAATAAGATAGATGATTAAAAGAAAATAACTATTTTATTTTCTTTTTATTACTTTGAAGTAAATGGCCATATGTTTACAAAATAAACTATAGAAAAAATTAAACACGTGGGTTAAAAAAAAGTGTTTTAATGGAGATAAAGGAAGGAAAAGTTATCAAGCCATTCTTTAATAAAATAATTATCTATAATATCACGTTTAGTATGCAATAATGATCCAAAATGAATAGAGTGAAATGGATTTATATAAGAAGAAATAAACAAAAAATCACTTAGTAAATATTTAGTTGTGTACTTTGAATAAGTCAGAGATATTTTAACTTTTTTTTTTTTTTTGTTTATTTCAGTCCTCCAAATTCTTTCCTAACCACCCATAATTTCTTCAGCATTAGCATTAACACTCTGTGTAGAAAGAAGGAATGAATTACAGATACAGGGACCAAAAAATCCAAATCCCACGGGATACGGCGGCACGAATAGATGATTAGATCGAATCCAAAATTAATAATTTAATAATTTTGATGACAAGACATACTGTTAATTAATCAATTTCATTATTATTTATATTTCCTAAAAATAAAATAGACTGTAATGTACGACCAACGCCTTTTGCTGCCGTTTGCTTAACCGATGAGGACCCCACGGTCTGAAGTCACCATTAATTTCGATATCACTGGGGAAAGAGACGGGGCCACATTTGCAGGCCTTAAATCATTAAAAAAATAATAAAATAAAAATTGGCAAACCCACCACCCGTGAAGTCTTTTTCCGGGAAACCTTTATTTTTGTTATTCTTTTACCATTCTTGCCGTCGTCCATCCACCAACATCGTATGTTTACAAATCTACTTTTGCATATATACATTGTGATGAATATTAGTTTGCCGATAGTTTTTTTTTTTTTCTGTTATTTTTCTTTTTATTATGGTTTTGTCTTTATCTCTTACATGAAATTATGGAATCGGTTTTATAGAATTTGTTGTATTTGCCAATTAATTAAAAGATTACAAGTGGGAAAATAATGTTTAGAATTAAATTCAAATCAAACTTTTAAATAATTTAAATAAAAAATTAATATTATATTAAGTGATCAAAATAGATATAAAACTTTCAAGTGGTTAAAACAGAGATAATGCATGCAGATCAAGAACAAGCAAATATAGTAAGATAATTTTTATACTATTTAAATTAAACATGATTTTATTACCATCTTTTATTTGAGTAAATTTAGTTTTCTAATTTATGTGATTTATTTATATTAGTATCTTTATTTTAAGTTAGTAATCTTTTTATATTTCCTAATTTTTTACAATATTAGGTATTATTATGCCTATAAATAAGCAAGATATACAATTGTTTTTAAGACAAAGTAACTTGATATTTAATAATAGAATTATTTCTTAAGTGAAATGCAATACTTCATTTTTACCAATGGTGTGAGACCATTATAATCTATTGTATGGTATGAGGCTATCGTAAGAAAAAAAAAAAATTATTGTGTGATATGAGGCCATACAAATGAATGATAGTATAAGGCCATGTAAATCAAGAGTAGTATTAAATCATCATTTAAATATAGTGGTGTGAGGTTGCTTGATATATCATTTCCAAATTATCCTTTCCCTTAATAAAAAAATAAAAAAAAATTATTTTTTAGTAATTTTCTTAACATTCTTAGTACAATCATTATTTATATTACAAATTTCTCATTAGCTTTTGTGTTTTCTCACACTTTTTATATTCTATAATTTTTTTGCTTTTGTTGTCTTATGTCAAGAGAATTAATATTTTGTTAAATGATTCAAATATAGGATTAATTACTATTTCATAAATATACTTTATGGTTTTAAAAAAAGAATTTATTATTGTCTATAATGGCGTCATAATAGAATCCATGTTTAAACTATTTAGCGCAATGTTGATCATCTATTTGAATTATTTCAAAATTCAATCTTTTATATAAACTTAACTTTAAATGTTAATTCAACCATTTATAATTTTCTCGTTAATTAGATGAGTTTTTTTTTTTTAAAGAAAAAACTATACCAAGCCTATAGGAATAAAAGTCACTAGAAATAAGAAAAACAAGACCAATGGTATTGCATAATCACATGACGATAAAAGAAACATTAGCATTGGATGCCTCATTATTAACAATAAGAAGAAGAAGAAGGGTGAGTTTGTTTTGTGAAAAATATTATTAATACTTTCTTTGACCTTTGTCATAAGTAAATTTTATTATTCTCAAATACTATTATGGAAATCCAAAGAAACAATATACCAATATATCATTGGCTTTACAATAAGGGGTGATAATAGGTGATAGCAATAGTCAACCACTCATAGTGGTAATTAGTAGTGCTAGTAGAAATGCAAGTGAATGACTCATTCCTTAGTTGCTTTTGACTCTCTAGAGATATGGGTGAGCAAAGGAGCTTGCTCTTTAATTTTGAGATCTTTATATTTGTATTCATAAGATCATGATGGAGTCCCATTTATTTTGCATTAGATTATTAAAGTGCTAGCTATCCTACAAGTAGTATAATGAGCAATATAGTCAGTTCCAAAACTTACTTTATCATTAGATGAGAGAAAGGAATGCTAACATGCTTTATAATAAGAGTTAGGGGGTTGTGAAGCTATTTCTTGATGTCTTTGTGAATCTTTCTCACTGCATTTTATAACTTCCCCTCTTTCGTCCATCCACACGAGGATATAAATAGGGAGAAAGAGAAAGCCATGAGTCATTTTGATCGTATACCACAAGGTCCCTATATGGGCAAAGGGACAAGGGAATCATTTTGTTTAGATGCAAGTAGCTCTGGATAATTATTAGAATAAGTTGTCTAAGCAACTTAAAAAGATTTAACGATGGAGATTTTGAAGAAGAAGATTTAACAGTGAGAAATTAATTTATGAATTTTCTAATTATCTAAATTAAAAACTTCTTTTTAAATCACAAATTTTATCTAATACCATCCCATTACATTTCATCTCTCGTACTGTATTATATTATATCAAACCACAATCATCTATTGAGTGAGGGAAAGGTAGTGTGACCAATTCTACCACAAAAAAAAATCTAATGAAAAATGAATAAAATGATTTTTTTTAAATGGAAATTATTTTTCTTATTTCCCATTAACATTTTGCAGTGAATCATTACCACCTACATTGGTAAAAGCATATAAAAACCACTAATAACGGTATTGTTTAAGAACTATTGCAATAATATCTAAGGTTTATATAAAAATCGATTATAAAAAAAAAAAACTATTTTGAAGAAACAAACTAGACAAATACATTGTATTATTGAAATATCATGTGGTGGTAGAAACTTCAATTTGCAACTTTTTTTTAAAGTAAGTGGGAAAAATTACAAGCGAAAAATCCAATACATATGATCAAGTTTAAATAGAAGATTAAATTTTTAAGTGGTTAAAATAAAAAATCAATATCAAGCGAAGCGATTTAAATAAGAGATCTCATTAAGAGCTATTATGAATAGTAACGAATCCTCTAATTGAGCTACTTATTATACTTATAGAATAATAATGAATTCTCTATTTGAATCATTAATATAACGTTAATATTCTATTTTAATTATTTCAAAGTTTGATTATTTATTTTGACTATTTGATATCATATTGATAATTTATTTTAATCACTTAAATATTTGATTTTCTATTTAAACTTAAACGTAAATGTTAATCATTTACTTATAATTTTTTTTAAGTAATTCACTATATATCTTTATCTTTAGGTTCTAACAAGGATTATGACATTACTGATCAAATTTCAAGACTCCAATTTAAAGAAAGAAAATGCGTGAACCCTAACAAAAACTCTCTTTCCTAAATTTATTCTTTCCTATATTCCTTCCAAATACGAGGAAGTTTTTTAAATTTCGACTTTTTTTCTATTCTTCATTCCTTCCTACTTTGTTGGTAGCATGGTGTAAAGGAAAATAAAAAGAAAACCAAGAAAAGAAAATAAAGGAATATTCACACCAGCACATCCGCTATGTTGTGTCCTTTCTGTCTTCATAGGGTAGCAGAAGCAGACAAGACAATGGCATGCAGCAAGCCCTTGAAAAGGCACATATTCAATAACACTAGTATATTTATGCCTATATCTATATCTATATATTTATTCCTCTGTTATGGGGTCAATGCCGACCGACAGTCGCACAAATTGCAATACGAGTTCAGTAATCCCTACTGCTCGATGGGCAACTGCAACATTCGGCCCACAGAGGTGGGGGCAGGCTGAGAATATAATACCTATCAAGAAATTACTTTATCCTTCGGACTCTTTTTTCTATTTAAATTGCTGTTCTGTTTGGATATCTATCAAGACTGACATTACCATTTTTTTTTCTCGGAATGTCTTCTCCAATATCGAAAAATAAATAAACAAATAAACGGAATTACACTTACTGCAGTTGAGAACTTTCAAATTTACATCAATATTTCCAATAATTTTTTTAAATCATATATATATACACTCCTCTATCATGCATCAAACTGCTTTTATAAAAATCATAATGTTAATGTTATGGAATGTGCAGATAGTCACAGGCATATTTTTTCTTGGTACTCTTGCACTTCTAACTACATTATGAAGAGCTAAGTTCAATTTGAAAATGTATACAACACACTTAGAAAGAGAAAGTAAAGAAAAAAACTTTATATATAATTGAATTTACTCAAATGTCTGAATGGATTATAATATGGAGATCATCCCTATATAAAGTTGGAAATATAGGGTGGGCCAGCCCGCCTAACCCACAATTTTTTTGAAAGTTAGGTTAAAAAAATTAAGCTCACATAAATTGCGAGCTTTTTGACCTGTAAGATTAAAAAAAAAATGATAGAGACAAATGGTGTGTTTTAGGGTGGGTTATACTCAATAAAGCAATAGACATATATTCCCCTGTTACATGAATAATGAAAATAGCTTTTCCAATGGATAGTTAGGACTTGAAGACATTGTAAGTATCTTAACGTACCTTGCAAGCGCTACTAGGACAAGATCTTCAACACATAGTGAGAACCGAGGAATATATATATATAAACACAATTTAGTCTATTGGAAAGATAGAGCACCATACACAATTTCATCATTGGTAGAAGAGAAACCCTAAGCTATTACTAATCCTGGAGATGATAGGAATACCTTCCTTATAAAAATGGTGGGTTGGTCTGCCTAACCCGCATTAGCCTATAGGGTGGTTGGACCAGTTTATTCAGCCCACATTAGGTGCAAGCTAAAGCAATCGACCCGCTTCAACCCTCAAGCCAACATGGGTTAAGGCGGGTTGACCCATTTGGCTTATATTTTCAGCTCTACCCCTATATATATAAATTACTTGTTTGGACAAACAATCAAAATTAATTGGATTTAATGGTTGTAATTTAATTTTACCTACTACATCTAACTACCCTACCTACCATTATACAATGAATTTGGACAACTTGAAATCTTTCTAGCTTTTAGAATCTTTTGTTGGGCTTAGACTTGGGCTTCTTCTAGACTTTAAAAACCTTTTGCATCATGACAGTTAAAATGGTCTGTGATACAAATATTTGATTGAAGAAATGAGACTTTTTGAGCATATTTGATCCTATTTACTCAATAGATGGGTGAAGTCCAATGCAAATGGTATTTTTACCCGAACTAGACTAGGAAACCTGGTTTTAGCAATGAAGAGCATTGAAATTACACATGCTATGTTATGTGATCTAGTCTAGACAAACCACTTGTAAATACAAAAATTACCTTCTCACTCGAATTTGAAGGCAACAAGTGGAAAAAAAAAAAAGTTGAAAACGAAGAAGAGAAGTCAAGGATATCTAGAACGTGCTCTTTTCAAATATTCCGTACGGCGAGTTTAAGTTTTACAGCTATAATTCAATGTTGTGACTTCACTTACAAGTTGTGAGACCACGTCCATTAAGACAATAGCTACAAAATTTATTGCTATTTATTTATTTAAAATTATTCCCCCTAAGGAAGGGACCAGGGATGGCATGGCAGCCATTTATGCCACTGCACTCTTAATTTTAAATCATGTCCTCGACGACAAATCAAAACGTAAACACATATATATATATATATATATATATATATATATATGGTCTTACGCTTATGGAGGTAGAGTTCCTACTTTCAAATGGAGTCATCATTCGCCTCCATCCCCATTAAATACATCAACCATGTATAAAAAATAAAATTAGACACAAGCACCATTTCTTTCATATAGTAAATACACGACGAATAAAGAACGCGAAGATGATGATGGGTAAGAACACTAACAAAGACACCATTTAATCAACATCTAAAGATAAGATACCCTGGGGTTCTTTATCAAGGGAAGCAAAGCAATAGATTCAAAGGCGTATCAATTATCAAATTAAAAAAAAAAAAAAAGAATTAGTAGAAACAAGAAACTAATACAATTTTCCAATAGAGAAGTGCCGGGGCTTGTAGTAGATGTAGATAGAGTCACCTTTACAATTACATTTTCGTTTTCTGAACACTATGCCCGTGACCTGATCTCCTATCCATCAATTTGCTTACTTTAAAAAAAAAAAAAGTATCTAGGACCTTATTTTTCTTTTTTTCCTTTTTCTTTCCCATGCAAATTACACGGGGATTAATTTTTACAATAAGTTGTATATACAAAAAAGAAAATTAAAACCCATCCAAAAGAGGGGACACTTCCTTTGCTGCTGCTTTACAATAGCCAAGGCAGGGTGTAGTGGACAATGGGCCGCATTAACAATCTATACTTCTGAACTTTTAACAAAAGTACCTGCCGCGGGGTTCTCTCTCTCTCTCTCTCGCTTGATTTTTTTATATAAGAAAAATTGACAGAAAAAAAAGGGGTCAAGACAGCTCTTTGAACTGGATTGGAGTTCCTGGGTCTTTAGGTTGTGGGCGCCATAAATTAAAAAGCCACTTCAAACCTGTACCCTTGGGATTTATTACTCCGGACATATCCTTCAATTCAATTTCTCCATTTGCAGCTCCTACTGATTTCCTACCTGTCACATGTCGATTTCAAGGACAGATCAGACAATAAGCAAGGAACAATCAACAAAACTAATCCTACAACATAAATACATTTTCCAGGCATTTTTGAACTCGATACGAATATCCAGTCTACTGAAATGTAAAACATTTCCTTTCCATTTTTCATTTCACAATCTCTGATTAAATGCATTGATGGCAATCATAAGGAAAATCCTTGAAATCGTAGTTTTTCTACACACACACACACACACATGAAGAGACAGCACACTATTTAAATGAAATAGAAAGAAAATGCATACTGATTCACTAAGTTTATCAAAAAAAAAAAAATTTTTTAAAAAGGAACAAAGCAATATGAATATTCAATCTTTAAGTACTTAATATCAAAGAGACCCATAAAATAACCGTTGTTTCCCATAAAATACCTCGTTATTTACAACACACAGCTTCAAGACCAAGTCTAGTACGATAGTCAGTCAAGGAGAAAATACAATTCCAATTGAACATGTCAAATGAGATCTCACTCTCAGACACAGATGGTAAGATAAGGACAAAAGAACCTCCTCAAGACTCATCAACAGGACAGCACGTCCACATCCATATCAACCTCCACCCAACTAATTTTCAAACTCCATGCTCTACAGACTTTTTAACATGAGATCCAAAATCGCACTTCGAGAAGGGGATGAAAAGGTCAAAAACCCAGCAAGGCAGCTGTCTATATTTCGGAACGGACACTTGTATTCTTTAGCATCATGATTATTGACTATCCTTTCTCTCTCTGCACCCCTCACCCCCAAAACAAGAATTCCACATATATGACCTTAAGCATTAGACCATTTTGTTTAAATTATTCCCAATTTTCCATCATTGCTAAATGAAAATTCAGGACAATTAATTATCATCCAAATTCTCATAGATTTTTTTTTTTCCCCCAGGCAAAGAAAATAACAGATTCCTAAATCCACTTGCAGAAAAGTTAGTAAAAAATTGAATAGTTAATAAAAAAATCTACATCACTGTCTGAGTGGAAACAAAAAAACAAATCTTTCTCTACCAGAAAAGCATCATAAAGTGCGTATAGTCCTAGAAACCTGAAAAATATACAAGGACTTTCCGGGGTTTGCTAAAACTACCATACCCAACATCACCCTTACTACCCAGTACCCCCCCACCAGTAACGAGTCACCCCTTCAACTCAGCGAGTCCATTTACAGCATCCAACTCAAGTCACTACTAAATCTATCTCTAAAACTGGGACAAAAACCCTTTCCTATTTCCATTCAGTGAAAGGGCCCAGTATCCATATTATATTATATTAGACATTCACCGTAGCAGCATACGATTAATAGGAACACAAATTTCCTAGAATTTTCATCTCGAATTCAGAGAGTAAAATCTTGAAATTGCCCCCTTTACCCAGATCCATAAGGACAATCATCACCATAAAACAACGCTATAAAAATGAATTCTAATAATTCACTAGACGGGTTGGTGGAACAAAAGCAGGGACTAATTCATAGTCTGAATAGCTCCATCCAAACCACCATTATAGAGCCTAAAATTCAATGTGTGACCCAAACATAACACAGCACAAATAATAAAATACGCTGAATCTAACAATCAAATTCGCATGTACCGGAAGGAACCCTAAAAATTCAAATCAAAATCAAAACTCACCAGAAATGAAACCGGTTTATCAACAACCCAAATCGATTGATCAAATCAGCTCTTCAAGATCACCTTACTGGCGATTTTCATCAAAGGTTTCAAACACTCCGGTGCGAACTTCCTCGCAAATAGATACGACTCCGAATGATTAGAAGCCCGGAGCCTGTAAATCAGCTCCGCGGACACCTCTCCGGGCCGATATGTATGCGGGTGACCGTGTGCCGTCCCTGTCCAATTGACGCGTGTCAACGTATAACCTGTACACCCTTTAGGATCCTTCATAGACAGCAATGTAGGAAAATAATGCTCCTCAGGGTAGCACCTGTCCTCTCGGTAACACGGAAGCTTGAACTTCCTCCATAATGCGCGGTCCTTCACCACCGCCATCGCGTGCTCGCGCGTGAGGGAGAAGAATTGAGATCCTACGCGGAACTGATCGAATTCCACCTCCGGAAGCATCGCATATCGTCCTCGCGCGGTGTATCTCTTCCAGAGTCTCGGAGAATCGTTTAATATCTCAATGTAGGATCTAAAGTATGATCGGATCCCATAAGAAGACACTGCAGTGCGAGGACCTGTGCGGTCGAACATTGGAGAGAGAAATAAGGAATTATAGATGTAATTAAAGGAGTGTAAAGGGATGCAATACTGCGAAAGGACCACGAAGTATTTATTTGCCGGATCGTCGATGATTGCCTCGGCTAGGAGGCGGCGCGTGGCGGAAATTAACGTAGGGGATGCCCGTTGAGTGGTTTTGGAAGGAATGAAGCGGTTATGGAAAACCGGAGGGAGGTTGAGGCGCGTGACGTTGAGCGAAGGGTCGGCATGGATGTAGATATTGAAAAAAGAGTTTTTCTCGCGGTCTTTGAAGAAGTCTTGCCATAGAGGAGCGAAGTAGAGATTGGTGTTGGTGAGGAAGAGGAAGGCGATTTTGAATTTATTGGAGGAAGGCAGGTGATATGATGAGGAAGGAAACGCGGCGGCGCGTGAGAACAACTTGAGGTCATCGAGCTCATCGGCGTCGGTGATCGGGACGGGGAGAGGGCGGAGGACTAAGAAGTTAGGGGCGATGTGGAAGAGGAGAGGGAGAGAGAGGAGGATGAAGAGGAGAATGGGGAGGAAGTATGGGGATCTGAGCATTTGCGAAGATATTAGGGTTAGGGTTAGGGCTTTGGGAGAACGAGATTGAGAGAGCGAGGGAAGGAGAGATCGAGGCGAGAGAGAAGAGAACGGTGGGAAGGGAGGGAGGCAGGGAGAGAGGGAGTCGGTAAAGTGATGAGGAAGAGGGTTGGGACTTGGGAGAGGGAGAGGGAATTTTATTGGGGAGGTTTTTTTTATTGTTTTTTTTTTTTTTAATTGGGGAGATTGTTTTTTTATTGTTTTTTTTTAATTGTTTTATTCCCCTGTATTTTTGGTTTTGTAAGGCTTTTTTCGGATTTTTCTTTTGGTTTTATACTCCCTTAGGCTGTTTTTGGAATCAGTTCGAGTTTAATAAAAGGGGATTTTAGAAATATTTGACTAGTTTTAACAAACTTCTAACATAAGTAACAGAATACGATGGGAGCTTTTCATCCCTTTTTCTAATATTCTTCTATTTCACTAATTTGCTATTTTTGGTCATGTTTGTTGTCTAAACTTAATCTTGTTGGTATGCAAGAATTTACTTTGTATCAAAGAGATCATGATTTGATTCTAACATGTCCAAGAGTTGGAGCCTTGAAAATGTCTAATTGATTAGATTTAAAATAATTATATAGATATTAAACTATCAATTATAAATAAAATCATGAGAGTTAAAGATAAATTTTACTCATGGATGACTAGAGGTATGTAGGTCCTGATGTAAGGATTATGTGCATGCTGATGCAAGTGCGCTACATGTGATCAAATGAGAGAAACAACACATAAAAGAATAATCAGAAGTGAATAGAATGGAGAGGAAGAATAGACAATTTCAATTAGGCTCTAATGTTTTATAACAAGTGGATGTTCTTCCATAAGTCCTTAATTTGATCTTTTCAAAGAGTAACTGACAAGATAATGGTGTTTTTCTTCAAAAAGTTCCTCCTTCCCCAATGAGATATTAGGTATTTATAGAGTTTTAGCAATCAATCACATCTGTTGGATACTGATGACAATCAACGATTGTAAATGTATATATCATCACATGGGTTATTTATGAGCTTAAGTCCACTAAAGGCTTTTAATGCGCAAACCTCATTAAGAAAAAAGTTTACTATACCTAATCTCCCATGATCATCTCAAAGAATTCACAAGCTTGATTTTTTTGGGTTCTATCACTTTAACCTAAAGATTCAAATCATTTAATGAATGAATTGGATTTATCCCTCTACAATGATAAATTACCAAAACCAAAATCTTAAGAGACCTTCCATAATCACTTTAATTATCACAATGAATTTAAATAATGAGATCTTTTTTTTTTTTTCATGGAATGAAAAAAAGAAAAGAGTAGATTTATACTTGAACAATGGTTAGTATTAAATATAAGGAAATAGGGGATAATTGTATTGTTGATGATCAAAATGAAATGGCCAATGATTTGAAGAGTATTCCTTTTGTGTTGCTCACTACTCTTTTCTAAAACTCTTAGTGATTGGCATGTGTTCAAGATTTTACTTGTTATTATATAAACTTTAATATCTAAAGGTTCTTAGAAGTTAAGAAGAGATAAATCCTCATTTTAAAAGTATCAAGCGATGAATCTATGTATAATTAACAACTTTTTTAAACCAAATTTTGTAATAGCGACATAGTTCTCTCAAATTTTATATCTAACTATCTCAATAAACCAAGTCAAATCTTAAGCTTCTCAAATTTAGTTCAAAATTTACTAAAATTCAATTCCATTATTTCTTGCAACTCAAAAAGTTTATGGAGTTAAGCTCAAACATTATGCCAATTAATTTGCAATTCTAATCGAGTTTACATTGAAATAGATCACTAATTATATATTTGAAACTTAAACTAAGTATTTAAGAAACTAATATTTAACTAAAGTGGTACAAATATTATATATTAAGCTTGAATGGCCAATGGTAAAAGAGGGGTCCAATGGTCATTTTATTCAATTCACTTGAAGTAAAGATTTGAGCGAAGTGATGTCGAGAGTAGTTGCTTAAGAAATACAGTATGTTGCTTCCCAATTTGCTCTTACTTTTTTAACTAGAATTTCCACATAATCGTTATGCTCTCTCAACAAAAAACTTCAAAAAAGCTATTACAAACACATTAAATCTTATCTATATCCACCTTATTGTCTCACACTTGAAATTTTTTTATCTAAATATCAAGACTTAGCTATATCATGAGAGGAATTATGTATTCAAACTCCGTAGCATATTTTGTGTGGGCGATCTAAGTTCTCTAAGGAGAATGATTAATTTCATGCCTTTGGATCCTTTATTTTTTGTTGTTTAGGTGATCCAAAATATTTATTTTCTTAACTATTTAAGTGAAGTTAAATTATACATGGGTATACATGAAGATATGTATTTAGTATAAAAGTATTAAATGGGGGCAATAATGAAGCCAATATTGAGCTTGAGCATTAAATAATACTTTAAGCAAAATATGACATGTTGATGGACCATTCGACTATGGCCCAAGCCTAATTCAAGCCTATATTCTATCTTACATAAGAAACTCGATTGTGAGCCCACTTGAGATGTCGACCTTCTCAACCATAGCCCATTGACCTTGGTCAATTGTAGAAATGGCATGTTGCAGACTAAGTTACCCACTCTTTCACTACTTAAATACCTCAGGCATGTAGCTATAGGAGCACCCCACATTCTCCAAAGATAATTACACATTAGTGCTACCTATAAATGCTAAAGTCGCCTCCTAGTAAGGGGATTGAACCTTGAAACATTATTACAGTACTTTTCAATCATCTCCTAATTTTAAAAAGTTTTCTGACTTAAGCATCGAATTGGCAATGCTGGACAATCCTAAACCAAATTGAAAATTTATGGTTGATTTGGAGGGTTAATCCGAACCAAACCATTTTGAAAAAAATATAATGATAATTTACTTGTGACTAAATTTTTTTTTATTGTAATATAATATTTAAAAGAATTTTTAGTTTACCTTTATTTAAAAATATATATTTAAATTTTGTAATTATAATTTAACAAATAAGTAGATAGTTTAACTTAAATTTTATCTTATATGCTAGTCTAGGAAATAAATTATTTATAGTAAATATTTAAAAAAATTTAGTTGTTTAAATATGGATTTTTTCAATCTCTTATATAATATCATTACAAGTTATTATTAAATGAACTTAGTATTACTCATATGAAATTATATGTTAAGTAAATATATTTTCTTAGAAAACAAAATATGGTTTAATCCATAAACTAAACTGAATCGAATCGAAATTTTATGGTTTGAAAAAAAAAAGAAATTGAACCATATGGTTCAATTTAAAGCAATGAAAAACCAACCCACATTTTTATGGTTTGGTTTGTTTTAGAAGAAAAACCGAACAAATTTAATCCATGCTTACCTTTACTTTTTTACAACCTGCGGTCGTCGTAAGGAGTTCGGTAGAAATTTCTTAAGAAGGAATGGGATCCTTCGAAGGATCGAAGTTAGGAGGAGGGGGAACCTCGTCATTAGGAGCATCCCTTAGCCTTACCTCGATGGTGTCATTCATAGAGCCAGTGGGACTTTAAACTCGGAAGGAGCGTTACCGTTATCTTCCAACCCCTCAAGATTTAGCTCTAAGTGGTACTTGAGAGCGCTTGCTTTATCTGCCTTAAAACCATCGGCATATAACTTCGCCTACAACTTCACCCATTCATTGCTATTCATGATTTTTTCATAAACCTTCGACCTCATTGAGATGACCTCCTACTCAAATTCTTCGATATAATCTTGGTGACTCTTGAGGTCATCCTCCAAGTTCGTAATCTTCTCCTTATATCTTCTCTCCCTGCCTTTGAACGATTTGACTAGGGGCCTCAAAACCCTTAGCTTACCCCAGATTGTAGACAGCTGCTCAGAAAAGCTATTAGATTTCTTCATTAACTTTTCCCTCTCCTTCTAGGCCTTATTTGGCTCATCTTAAAGTAGGTTGTTCTTACTGACAACGGCTTTGGTTTGGCATCCCAACTCATCTATCTAGGCTTGGTTCCATTTAATAAGTTCCTTTAGGTTAGTCACGTTCTTTCGATAGGAAGCCTTGGCATTTTTCAACATCCTAAGCCCTCTATAATAGACCCAAAGTTTGATTAAAGAAAGATTGTTTCTTTGCCTGAACATCTTCATAGTTGAGGCTAAGAGCACGTACCTTTCTTTCCTCCTCCCATAAGGCATGATAGAGCATTAATACCAAAGTGTTGGTTTATAAAAGAAAATGTAGTGTTAAATAAGATCAAGGGATAATAGTGCAAAGAAGATAAGGGAAACATACTTCGTATAGCCTAGTTTGCATTAAAGTCTCTACGTTTTCATTTGTGACTTAGCATATTGATGCACCAATCTCACCTCGATCTAATGGAAGGACTACATGGGACATCACTTAGTGGCATAGCTTTAGGTTTCCTATGCCTTTATCGCCTGTTCATACGTCTCAGCTTGAGGTGTACATTGGGCCCTATGACAAGGAGTTTGGGCTTAGGGATCGCCCACATGATGTATTGGGTTGAGGTGACGGCTCCCAAACCCCTTTGGTAAGTTAAGTAGCTTGGATTACAATGCTTGAGCTAGCTTCCATCCTTCGCTTCTAGGTGAGGTTGGCTGAAGGGTCTTTGACTACGTCCTCATCAAGCAAGAGTATTGGTCGACCCTGGTGGAGCCTCCTTCACCCCTTTGTCCAACTGCAACATCTTCCTCCTAGGACCTCTTCTTAGGCTTTAATGGTGCGGTAGATTTTTCAACTTGCTTGTCTTTGCAAATAGGCTTTACTGTAAGGTGTTTGTCCTGAACCAATTGCGGTTCCCCGATCTTTATTCCTTTTTCCTTTAGTTGGGAAGCACCAATCTTGTTGTTTGACCTTGACCATGCTTCTTACATTTAGCTAAGGCTTTACTTTGGGCTCAGAGTAGAATTGGGCAATGTTTGCCTTCTTTAGCCGCATCTTTGCAAAAGTCAAGGAAGAGGAAATTAAATTAAGGGAATAAATTGAAGAAAAGTTACATCCAAGAAAAATAAGAGTTTATGCTGAGCACAAATTGACAAAAGCCCTCCCCCCATAAAGCAACTAGCAAGCAAATCTCTCCAGTTTCATCCACATTAGCATGATGACAATGGAGCAAACAATACCTTCACTCTCCTCTTCTTCCTCGCCTTCCTTGTAAGCTCTCTCCTTCTTATTAGAGGGGACCTTCTCTCTTATTTCGTCTAAGATGGCCTCAATCCCAAATTGTATGGCTACAATAATTTCAGCATTATAAATTTGTCGTGGCTTACCTAGTTACCTTAATAGAAAATTGGCAGCTCATTTGTTGTTCTACTAGAGGTCTATAGGCCCCATCTTGATTGGCTTAACCCATCTTATCACGAATTTGAGGTTATTATCTAACTTGAACATAGGCCCTATCTTGATTTTAACAAGCTTATCTTTCCATTCGCGGATGGAGGAGGTTAGACCTTCGAACAACTTACATTTTGGTCAACAGGTCAAATAATACCAGCTTATCGTCGACCCATTCCTTTTGATGGAGTAGAAATATTTAAACAACTTGGGTGTGAGTTGTATCTGATGGTTTATACACAAAACCTCAAAAGCCATAAGGATTCAAAATGAATTTAGAACAAGTTGACAAGGGTTGACTTGGTAGTAATTGAAGAATGCCTTTTGGAACTATGAGAATAGCAACCAGACTCCAAACTCGAAGTGTACGTGAAAAACTCTCGCTTCATTGCCAAAGCAACCCTATCAAGTGGATCCGACTTGATCACTTGCTACCCTTTTGGCATAGGTTTGAAGTATAAGGGCACGCTTTTGATGTCATTGTTTGAGATTTTGCTTTGAACACCGCTAGGCTTGTCACCGTCGACTACAACATTGTCATACAATGATGCCAAGCGCCTTTTAACCTTGCCATCATCATCATAAACATCCCTTGGCAACTCATTAATAGCTAGTTGTCTGCCTACTTTCGTCGTTGTTGTCATGCTAGTAGACCTTATGTTGTCATTCGTCATTGCAATCACTGCTCCTTAGAGGGGAATAACCTTCTCAAGCTTCGATGCCAATACGAGCTCGTGCTTGATGATGGTGAGGGAAGAATTGGATCCAATTTTTGACATACCTAGAAGAAATTTTGGGTTGAAGGAAAATGTGAAAGTGGGTTAAAGGAGGATAATCGGAGAGCTTTAATTTGAATTAGATAAGTTAGTGTACTTTGACAAAGAAAAGAGTAAAGGCATTTCTCTCTCTTCGATTTGGATATTTATAGTCAAGCATGAACACCAAGGCATGTGGATATTAAAGTGATAGCTTGCTGAAATGACCCAAGTGAAGAAGTCTTGACACATGGTGCTAAACTAAAGGGAATGGTCAAGATGCGTATGCACATAACCGTTGTATCAAAGCCAGTTGCCCTATGTTTAACATGTGTTTGTCGACATTTAATGTGCTTAAATTTACATATATGAAGACAAATTGAAACTTCCTCAAGAAGCCAATCAACAGATGCTTAGACAATCTCCCCATTATTTCACCTTCTCAAAATAGGTTGTACCTCTTCATCTTAGCTTAGGATTCACCAGCATACCTTAAGAAGGTTGTCCTTGATTCTATGACCTCAAAGGCTATGCCTCTTCAATCTGGCTCTACACCAAACAAACCTTGTCACTGCAGAGGGCACAATGGTTTCACTAAAACCATTAGCACCCCTTAAACAACTTGAACACTATACCCACTCTGGTTTGTAACTCAAAATCATAAGCTAGACTGCTAGATTGGCTCGTACACCCACACATGCATTTTAACAGCTCATCCAATGCATACTCTCATTGTTGCCTAGCTACTAAAGAGAGTAAGGGGCAAATGTCGATGGGCCATTTCAATTATAGGCCTACACCTAATCTGAGCCCATATTCTATCTCACATAGGAAACTTAATCATGAGCCCACTTGAGACCTTAACCTTTTTAGCCATAGCCCTTTGACTCGGTCAACTGCAAAAAGGGCACGCTACAAATTGAGTTACCCACTCTCTTACTACTTGAATACCTTAGATATGCAGCCATATGTGCACCTTATGTTCTCCAAAGATAATTGCATATCGATGCTACCTATAAATGTTGAAGTTGCCTACTGGTAAGGGGATTGGATCTTGAAACATTATTATAGTACTTTATAATCAAATCCTAACTCTAAGAAATTTTCTAACTTAAGTATCGGAGTGCTAATGCCGGATAACTTTAGCACCCCCATAGCTCATATTGTCTTTGTGTTTTATAGGTCAATTCACTCCCTGTTGAAATTAACATACAACATGACCTCAATAGTTTATACTCAATTAAGTTGGACCTTTGAAATTTCAATAAAGCTCAAGTTCAATACTAATTGACTTATTCATTGTGTTTATTAGAGTTAGCAATTTGACTCTTGACTCTTCAATTTAGATACGACATAACATAGCAATAAAACGAGTTTGTTTAAGTAAAACTTGATACAATTAATCAACAAGTCAAACCCATTTTGAACCATTTAGATGTGCCTAAGTTTGACTCCAATACCTAAGCCCATCAATAAACTTATATAGTATATAGGTCATGTAAATGTGTTTGAGCTTGTTTCATAAACTCATCTAGAACTATACTTTCTAATGATTTATAGTTTAATTTTATATTTACTTTAATCTCTTTTTTATGCTTGCCTTTGCACACCTATACCCCCTCCCTAAACTCTTTCCTCTCACTCACCACCTACCATTACTATTCCACTTCCCTCTAGCCAATTACCATTATCCTCTCTCTGTTTATCATCCTTGTCCACTTTAACTTTAGTTTTAGTGAGAATAACACTCTTAAATTTTGATTTCATTCTACACTTTAACTTATAACATTATAAAACAAAAATATGGTATAATATCCATGTTTGTATATGTAAGTGCATGTGTATACACCCCTATGCATGTGTGCATGCTTACATGTATGTGTATACACACATACGAGGAAGTCATTTTAGGCTTCTCTCATATATAAAAACCCATCTATAAGGCAATACCTTATTTAGACACCAATCTTATTGGTGAAACCACTTGGTATTGTTAATAAAAATTAATTTTGAAATATGAACTTATACATTAATCTCATAGAACAATTATGCCATAAATTTTTATTTGAGTTAATCATATCGCACACAAAGTTTGAACTAATGGTTGGCTTCCTAAGCTTTTATGTTTTTTATCGAACTTTAACTTATAAATAGAAATATATCTTTGCAAGGATTTGTATAGTTCTCAACATAATTTCTATTATAAGTATTTAGCAAATTGAAGACAACATCAGAAACATGTTTTTTAGATAAAAATTTGACAGTTATGATGTATTTACGTAGAGTTTTTAATTGATAAATCCAATCAACTCGAACTCCAAAGATGCTTACTAATAGGGTTGTGTTACAGATTCAATTTTTCAAACATAATAAGTAAACAAATCATGTTATGAGTTGAGATTTTCAAACACGAACCATCTAGGTCTAAGTAGGAAACACAATCGATTAATATGACTTACTAACCTTTAGTATTCATACTCCTAATTACACAATTGATGGATGGGATAGTAAATATCAATTAGCAACTATAGATGCAGGGATTTAGTTGATGTTATTACATATGTGTAGGGTAAAAATTGTGCTTCATATGGCCTCAAAGGACTGGTGTAGAATTATCACATAAAGTGATGACTTGGAGAGAGAAGCAAAAAAGAGAAATGAGTAGTTTCAAAGGGCTTGAATTTATAAGTAATAAATGGATGGTTTTTAGAGCATCAATCTCAAAGGTGACTTGCTCTTTGTTATGAAACTTGTTTGATCTTCAAGAGTGAAAACTTGATAGCTCGATATAATTTTTATGATTTTTAAATTATCTCAAATGAGGAAAAACTCTTAAGTATTTATGGAGTTTGGTTAATGATGTCTCTTAGATTGCCCTGGAGGTCAACAATCGAGATAGGTCATCCTCTTGATGAATCCCTTCATGGCTTAGCCCACCTAAGAGCTCTTATGTCACATGGGACCCATGGCCAGAAACAATCCTTATAGTTTTGATATCTAGTAGGAATAATAAGAATCAAAGTCCCTTAGTTTAGAGGTCTTCATCAACATATTACGAGGCTCTAGTCATCAATGGGTCACTTGGTCCTCTCAAACTATATATTTTATAACTTGCAAAAATAAAATTGCTTTTTTTTTTTGGGTGAGTGGTGCTATGGTTTTCTTGAATTTAAGCCTCTAGAAAGCTTCTTTAATATTACATTTGGTATGCAAAAGTGAATTTGGGATGGAATTGTAAGCTTGCTAAAAAACATTAGAAATGGACAAGTTGGTCCAACAATTTTTATTAGAAACTTGCTATACTAAATCTTCTTAAGTAGTCATCCTAAGTTGTGAGCATGACTTATTGAGTCTTGCTACTAACTTAAAAAGTCAAGCTCAAATTGTTATTGAACTTAAAAATTTAAAATCTTATAAATCCATTTTAACCATTGAAGGCAACATAGGAAATTAAGAATGATGAATCCTAGAAAACGTCTTATGTGAAATTAGCTTTAATACAAGAACAAGTTACTGTTCCCATAAGAACCTTGAGATCTCCATTTTTGTATATTATATGCAGTGAATACATTTCCAGCAAGAGTAATCACAATACGGAGACGCGCGAGTACGGAATATCCAACTGCACACGTTCAGCGCCCCGCCCAAATACTTAGGGCCATTCATCGACGTCGTGGGACCGCATGCACAACCCAAGCAAAAACCCTGGATCAATTTATAATGTTTATAGGTGTCGTTGTTCGTTGACAGTTCCTCCTAACTCCTAAGACATTCGCCTAACATTTAAAAATAATAATAATAATATATTTTCAATAATAATTGTATAATTTATTATAAAAAGTAAGTTTGATATGAAACGTTACAAGTTTTTATATCTTCCGTATCGATATACTATCATTCTTCTTCCTTCAACCAGGACTAAAAAAAAGGAGAATCATCATACTCTTTAGCGTTGATGATATGTTTAATAAAAAAAGCAAGTAAACAGAAGTGATTAGCACCATAAAAATGCCAAACAAGATCCTTCACGACCAACGAGACAATATGGGATTTTTTAGGTGTCACATGTACTTGAGCTACAACTAAAAGCCATTGGCTGTGATGTTATTTGGTTGATGTTTTGCATTATGAGTTTCAGTCAGCGTAGCAACACTCAAATAAAAAGCATCTTAATATAGTATTTTAATAAGTACCCCATATCACTTTTTGACTTTTGTATTGAGTTCCCTATCTCTGGACGACCTTTTTTTTTTATTATTATTATTCTATCTTTCAATTTTTCTATCTGCATCAGCTATCTTTTAGAAAAGCACCTCGTTTTCTTCATGTCCGTATAATAGTAATAATTTGTAAGTGTCAAGCGTCACTTAAAATGATAAACAAATTCATATGAAAACGTTTTAACAGGATCATTAGCGAATTATAAGTCTTCTAATCATCTTGAAAAAAAGGGGGGTTTCGTACGGAAAAATGAAAATATAAAGGTCTCGATAGAAAAGTAATAGCAATGAAGGATCCAAAATTAAAAGCGAGGACAATTTACGCTAATACAATCAATTTTAGGATAAAGAAAGAAATTCTTTCCGTTGATTTGATGTAGACTTATAGTAAATGAGTGTAAAAGGGATAAATAGGATAACCATCTTTCAAGTTAATCGAAGTTCATTTGAAATTAAAAAATAATTATTATTATAATTAAAAAAGGGAGAAAAATGTTCTCAGGGTTGGTTTTATAAAAATAGAAATGAACAGAAATAAAGTTAAATATTTGACAAAAATATCCAAGGAAACTAGAAAAGACCGACTCTCAAACATCTGAGGACACTGGAAACTTTCAACAAAAACCGGAAAGGAGAATTTCTTGTACATACAAAAAGACAAAACATAAACCAAGACTGTAGATTGATTTCTCCTTGAAACTTACTCTAAGGAGGGTTATCTCCACCCATCTTGCGACAATCTTATTACAGAGAAAAGTTAATGGAAACCTAGGAAGCAAAAAACATGAGGAAAGTGCAGACTATAATGAAGCGTGTAAAACAATCTTTACGGGAAGCTTCCTACCTACACGTTCTTCAAACAATTCCAGATTTCTTTCATTGAAAACATGTTGCACCAGTGTCAAAATCACAATAAAGCAGAGAATGTGAATTTACAACCGATGGTGATAATGCTAACATTTGAAAATAACAATAAATACATGTGCACAAGCATGTCAATAGTTGAGCTAAAGATAATTACAACAGACAAGTCTGATGTACAATTCTCATTTCCAAAGTAAGTAGCGAAATCAATCTCTTTCCAGTGTTGCAAGGCTGTATGAACCTAATCCGCTCTGTGATATGATGAGGTCAGAGTGGCTAAATTACTTCCAATATGAGTATCTGTATACACAACTGAAGAAAGTACCTCAACTGAAAAGAAGGCTAAGGATCAACGGTCTGTGGGAGTGGGTTTGTGGCTTGTGCTTTTGCATTAAACCTGGATCTGTCCTTGGTAATCTTCTGAGATCCAGAAGTAACTTTGGTAGCACTTCTGTCTGATAGCCTCCTTGTCTGATCCCTTATACCCCCTCCTGCCCCCACCAAATCAAGCAAAAAGAAGTGAGGATGCCAATTAAATAGGAGAGGTTACAATAGAATTTAAAACCAGAGCAGTGTAGCAGCTCAAAGAAAAAGTGCGTGGCTGCAATTGATTCTTTTAAGTCCAAGCGAGCCAACAGTAAGTATTGTCATTTCTCTTAACCAGAAAATCAACTACTCAACTTACCAAAAAAAAAAAAAAAATCAACCACTCAACATAACCAAAAGGAAAACTCAATATTCAATGCTATTATGTTATTCAGTAAGGGGCATCACATCTAGGATCCTCAAAACCAAAAACTGAAACAAGTCCTAATCACTTGAATATATTGCAATTGGATAAGAGAAACTGGCCAAAGTGCTTTTTGGGCTGCACAACAAGAGTAAAAAACAGTATTTCCACTAAATATTTGAGCCTTAGACTGACAGAATAATCCAAGTCTCACTCCATAGATAATCAGTTTCCACAGAGCAGAAAATAGAAAAGAAGAAAAGACATTAAATTGATTTACATTCAGCATAATTTTCCTGCATATGAAAAATTAGCATTTATACATGAAGTGAAAAGGTGAGAGCGTACCATTGTTAGGCAGAGACAATCTTTTCTTTGCTTGTCTATTAGATTGTGTGGATCTTTCTTTAGGATTGCTGTGTGATCTCAGCGCAGCACCTGGGTTATTGTTGACTTCTTCTTCGGGAGCATCTTCAACAAGCTTAGACTTTGGCTTGACAGAGGATCCGTTATTAGAGTCAAATGCATTTAACTTTCCTGGTTTTGAACCACCGACCCCAGACTGAAAAGCACCCTCTGATTTTGCTTGGCTACCAGCAAGCTTTAAGCAAGGTGTACTGCTTTTCTTCTCCACAGTGCAACTATTCTCTCGAATAGTTACACCATCTTTGAGGTTAATATCAAAAGAACGATTCTCCCAAGGACGTACAGCCATCCATCTCTCCAACCAGTTCCAACCCCAGCTGTTTTTATCTGGTTCAAATCCTGCTGGTGCAACCTGATGCCTCGATCCTGCTTGCCACTGCAGAAAAATAAGGTATATACCAGTTAGTGGGGCAAACAGATTCAAGCTTATGGGTACACTCAAGCAATTCGCAAATTATGTAGAAAGATTGATCTAACAGCAGTTGTCAGAAGCAATAAGTGACTTTCTAGAAAATAAGAAACAGATGAAACTTGCATTTATCCAATTCTATTTCTCTTCACACTCTTTCTAGATCTCCAACATTCTTCCTCATAAAACATGATTGGTCTTATAACAATTATATTAAATTGGCTCTTAAACTTAATTGCATTATATCATTTTTTTTGGATAATTAATACTTTATTGATCCAAAGAAATTATACAACCGTCAAAAGACAGGAATAGTACATGGAAAGTACATATAAAGGAGAAAACAACCCGAAAAACATTAAGTAAGGAAAGTATAACAAGAGGACACTAAGTGGGTACAAGTGTGATGTATGTTCTAATTTGGCGAGCTAGATAATGTGGACTAGGGGGGCTGCTGCCTAGGCATACTTCATTACGAGTTCTCCATATGCAGTACATTGCCATAGCTAATCTCGCTCTCCACACCTGTATGATCGAAGATGAGGAGTCGACTGTTGCAATTAAAGAAGTTTTAGCATTTCTCCAATTCTTGAATGATGGTGGACACTGTAGCATAGAACACCGATTCCTATCTATGATGTATAACCACAATTGAAGAAAAGGTGGGTGTGATCTTCAGGTCTTTGTTGACATAGGAAACAGGTGGCAAAGGAAGTAATTCCCCAAGTGACCAGTTTGTTGAGAGTTGATAGTTTACCCATCCAGGCTAACTATAGTATAAACAAGTGCTTGGGTATAGAAGTCCTATTCCATATGACTTTATGCCAAGATACAGTGGTTCTAGGAGGATTGAGGAAGTTGTAGCTGCTTTTGATAGTGTAATCTCCAGTTGTAGAGTGCATCTAACAAAGTCGATCAGGTTTAGAGGCATTCGGTTGGATGTGGGTCGGGATGTTGAAGTCCAAATAAAATGGAGTGGCAAGTAAACACCAGGTGTGATGTTCCATCAAGGAGCAAAGCTTGGTCGACAATGGGAAGCATGTTCTTCCAATCTCTCTGGCATTGTAAATTGTGTCTAGTGGGCCTATTGGAAATCAGTAATCTGACCATAATGATATGAACAACCCATCATTGGCCTCTCATTGAAAGTTGTTTATGACCAAGGACCGTAATTTTAATAGCTTTTTCCATGACTAGGAGCAAATGGCTGGTGCACATGAAGACTAGAAGCTTTTACCCTTTAATAGGGTGTAGTGTACCCATTCTTACCATAAACTTTTGGGGCCAAGCTTACAAAGGTACCATATGTGCTTGATTTGGATAGCTTTTTTCCAAAGGCAAAGATTCGGGATTCCAAGACCTCCACACTTCATTGGTTTGCAAACCTCAAACTACTTTACCTTAGCCTTGGAGTAAACGTTGGGGTTGCCACTCCACAAGAAATTTCTAAGCAATTGTTCAATCCTAATTATTAGCGTCTTTGGAAGGAGAAACACAGAGCTCCAAAACACCTGCATTGAAGTTAGAACAAACTTTACTAACTGAAGCTTGCTTGCATAAGACAAGTATTTGGATGTCCAGGATGTGATGCATGCCATGATCCGTTCAATAGGATATCACAGTCTTCTTTCTTGAGTTTAGAGGAGATGAGTGGAACACTAAGGTAACGCACAGGAAGCTTGGTTTCTTGGAATTGGGATATCCGCAGGATGTTTTCCTTAGTCCGTGGGGGAACTCGGGAAAAGAAAATATTGCTTTTGTTGTTATTGGCAACCAATCCTGAGAGTGAATGAAAATATTGAAGAACATCCCTGATTAATACAATAGATTCAACTTCACATTTAGCGAAAATGAGGAGGTAGGTCATTTGCAAAACAAAGATGGGTTAGTCTTTCAGGTTTATATCTCCAATGATAGGAGAACTTAGGGTTGAGTGTGAGACGTCTCATTAGGGTGGAGAGAACCTCCATGCCGATCACAAAGAGATAAGAAGAAATGAGATCCCCTTGCCTCAACCCTCTTTTACTAGAAAAATAACCTATTAGCTCTCCATTGATGCAAACTGAGAATTTAGGAGTGGTGATGCATTTTTCTATGAGGGTGCAAAAGTGAGGAGGGAATTTAATAGCCTTGAGTACTTCCAATAAGAAATCCCATCTAATGGAGTCATGGGCCTTCTAGAGATCCACTTTTAATGTACAGCGAGGAGCCCCTTTTTGTGAATAATATCCGGCTACCAACTCCTGAGTTATGAGGATATTATCCGTAATACGACGCCCTAGAACGAAAGCAGCCTGCTCTCTACCAACAAGAGAAGGAAGCATTTTCTTTAGGCGCGCTGCTAATATTTTAGAGATAGCTTCGTATAGTACACATTACAGTAGGCAATGGGTCGGAATTCCCCCATTCGTGAGGGATTAGCTATCTTTGGAACTAGAGAAATGATAGTGGAGTTAACCTCCTTGAGTAGGTGGCCTGTAGTGAGAAACTCCCTTATTGCAGCAGAGACATCATTTCCTATGATTCCCCATGTCTCCTTGAAGAAACAGGCTGTGTATCCATCTGGTCCAAGTGCTTTGTCATTAGCTTAGGAAAAGAAACCACCCTTGATCTCATCATTTGAGAATGGAGCATTCAATTCATTCTTCTATTGGTTAGATAGTTCCTTATCAACTAGGTTATGAATTTCTTCAAGGTTGATGGAGGAATGAGTGGTATTGTACAATTGCTGAAAGTAAGTAACAGCTAAGGACTTGACTTATGTTTTCCCTATAGCCTCGCTCCCATCATCTCTTTACAACCTATGCAAAGCACTTCTATTATGGAGATTCTTCATAGTCTTGTGGAAGAAAGAAGTGTTTCTATCGCCTAGCCTCAACCAATTCACTCTAGATTTTTGTTTGAAAAGGCATTCCTCAGCACCTCTCAATAAGTAATACTTTTTAAAAGTAGCTCTCTCGTCCACCATGTGTGATGTGTCACCTATGCCTTGTATGGCAGATTGCAATTGGTGGAGGGTGTTTCGCGCCAACTTGACCCGATTGGATATGTGAGAGAACTCAGAGTGATTTAGCTTCTTCAGCTCATGTTTCAACAATTTGAGCTTTTGGACAACTTCAAACATTTTTGAACTGGTGATCTCCGTGCTCCATGCTCGAATAACTATATCCTAGAATTGTTCATGTTCAAGCCAAAAATTGAAGAACTTGAAAGGGGCCTTCCTGACACCACGCCGGACATCCATGCATGCAATCGCTAAGGAATGATCCAATAGAGATGGGGGGTTGAACTTGGCTTGAGTACTTGGGAAGACGATCAACCAATGGTGATTAACTAAGACTCTATCAAGCTTCCTCAAGATAAGATTGCGCTCCTAATGGTTGGTTCATGTGAAGAGGTTGCCAGAGAATCTAAGATCCTCCAACTCAGAGTTTGCTAGACAGTTTTGGAAGTCATTCATCACTGCTGTCATCCGTGCTCTTCCCCCTTGCTTTTCCGATGGGAGCCTCGTAGTATTAAAGTCGCCAAGTACCAACCAAGGGCTCATGGCGAGAGTTGGAGCTAAGGATTCCAACTTATTCCAAAGAGATCTTCTATGCCCATCATGATTTGAGCCATAGACAACTGTGACAAAAAGTGGAGTGTTTGTTGACAAGCATTTGACTGCACAATGCATGTGCTGGAAATTGATGTCCTCAATACGGACATCCCAAACTGTCGGCTTCCAGACCAACCACATGCGTTTACTAGCAAGCAGATTCACAGTTACTTTCCACCTATTCAAACCTATAGACAGCAAATTAGGAAAATAGCCCTCCATTTATGCATCCTATTCAAATCCATAAATAGCACCTCTATTAAGTCTTCATATTTTCAAAGAATTAGCCTGGAAATTATTATTTGAAAAATCACTAGATAATAGCTGACATTAACTGCATTCAATTATCTTATGTTCTAAAACTAGTATTAAAATCATAAATACTGAAGAGTAGACTTCATTTCCAACAGTTAAAAGCAACTGCAACCTTTCCATCTCCTTCTACATGATCACTTGGATCATCAATAACCAATATATTCCACCACACATGTAGTGTTGCAATATGATATATTGTACAAAGCTTCTATCTACCAACTTGAACCAATAGATTATTCTGGTTCTTCAAATTGTTAAAGATATCCATACCATCATTCTTGATACTTTTTCATTCAGATAGCATATTAAGGTTAGTATCACAACCAATTGATCTAAAAACTTAAATTTACAGATTTGGTGCAGGCTTCATATTTATTATTTGACATTCCTCCTCATTTGTGAGATAAACTTTTTTATTGAAACCAATCAAGTGAATGACTTTAATTAAATAAGGGTGAAATAACTGTGTAGGCAACCCAAGACCTCCTACTCTATAGCAACACAATCAACTAATATAAAAATTTAAGTTTATAGATTTGGTATAAGCATTATATTATTACTTTGACACATCATAAGTAGAGCATCAAAACTACAATGAAGAGCCCAACAAACTATTGAACAAGGAAACCTCATACGACATCCTATGATATTACAAATAGAATTGGCCTTGCTTAACAATCATCATGAATGTGATATAGATAAGTTTTTGTTACAATCCCACATGGGATAGTAACATGAACTAAGTGTGGCATTTAAGTTTAAGAAATTCTTTTATTAATCAGAATTCTATCTTTAAACTTGGGTCATATCATTTGGTGCTCTCATTGAGAACCAACCTTGCATAAAAGGTGACTTGGAAAAAAAATATTTGAGAGAGGGCTACCTGAAAAAGAGCTACTTGGTGAAACTGAGAGAGAGCCATCCAGAGTGAAAGCTATTTAAGTGGGCAGTTTACAGTAAGTCAACGTGGGCGTCGACTTTCAAAGAATAGTGGTAATGTTATAGTCTCATATGAGATAATAGCATGAACTAACATTGTATTTGATTCATTGGAATGGAATTATCATTCTGTTTTTATTATTGTGAAATGACTATTCCTTTATTTGGTTTAAAAAAGTTATACTACAAGTGATACATATTCCATAGCATTTAAAATAGATAAGGAATTCCAATTTTTTTCCTTCAATAAAGGAATGACTATTCCTTACATAATATAGCTTTTATTTAAAAAATGCGTATATTATTAAACAAAATAATATTAGAGGAATTACTATTTCATTTCAACCTTATTCCGTTCTAGTAAATCAAATGCAAGGTAAGCGTGGTACTTAAGTTTAAAGGGTTCTTCCATCTATCAAACTAGTCTTTTGGGATAAGGTCTTCTCCTGAACTTAAGTAATAAAAATTTCCAATTTTAATTGCAAAATATTGCACATTGCCCTAAATTAAAGATTAACAATCTCTACTTCACGAAAATTTCAAATGTAGTTATCCTTATAACAAAAGGAAATGTTGCTGCCACCTGCGGACAATATTATAGGATGCATCTAATTTTCACCTGATGGGCTAAAGCATATGCCATAGCTCTTTGACGCTTAGCTGCAGCCTCCTTCCTCTTTAGTAGCTTTGCTTCAATTTCTTCCCTGGATCCTACACTATCACACCACCCATCCTGCATTTTGATCAGGACAAGGTCAAAAAAACCACCAAAAAGAAAAAAGAATGAAAAGGTATGCTGCTCAAAGACATTTTCCATAACACCATGATATTATCAATTTGCAATAAGTTACACACATGACTATAGCATAGTAGCCAAAAAAACCACACAAAGTAAATAGCTAAAAGGGTAAATTGCACCAACCACACATGCAAACTTTCAAAATAATACAAACACCACCATTTTTTGAAGTGTATACTAATGACCCCATAGCTTAACATTGCATCCCTAATAAGTTTCATTAATACAGACACCTGCTTGATAAGTTTCCTTACTATTCAACCACCCTAAAAAATATTATGGTGGGCCCCTGCAAGTTAGCAGAGTGAAAATGTGCAATTACTAAAATTGGCAGTATCGATGTAATTTCAAAAGCTTTAGGGGTAGTAGTGTAATTTACCCTGGCCAAAACTACCATACCCATCAATCACATCCTTTAGTTTAGACAGATGCTCCAAACAACTGTCACCAAAGGCAGCTGTCCTTGTCAATATTCTCCAAATTCATAACCGTAATTCATTTTGAATGATATTTACCGGAACTTTACCTCCACATCTTTTATGTGGCAATACAAAACTAGGGAACAGATGATACAGTATTCAAATGTTAGAAGAAAAATCCAAACAGGCTATCCCAAGGGACACCCTTAAATTGCCATTTTGTGTTTTTTCCACCAGAATGGTAAATCAAAATATCTATTATGCAAACCACCCCTTGAGCGATTTTTCATGGGTGCTAATGCTCTTTTACGAGTTCATATGACTGCACAGAATGCCAGCCAGACCACCTAATTAGCATAATGAACTTAACTTCATGTAACATCTTTTAAGTGCCCACCTCATGCTGGTCAGCTATACTTTCTGAATCATCTTAGAACTGTGTTGATTCGACATTGCTGAAAATCATTATCCTAAAATCAGCTGAATATGATATTAACAAAAATGAGGCAGACACCAAAATTACATTCCCTATTCAATCACTGGGTCAGAAAAGAGCAAATGCTATGGTGATTCCTTAAAATATTGCAAAGAATTATAGCTCAGACAACTGCATGAGAGCTTGTTGAATATGCTAGGTTATGGCTTCTCAAAACTGCACAACTTGGCTTGGAAATTAGTTGAACCATCGAGTTGAGTGGCCAAACATACATATATGGATACCGTAGGCCCTTGTTAGATCCTTTGTCAAGACCTCAAAGGGAATAAGCTAGGACAAACTCATGTATTTCATCACTGTCGCAATAACAAACTAATCAATATTGCTTACTTCAATTTCTCGAACATAAGCCTCATTTGCTAGTTGTTCTGTAAGCTTCTGCCGTCCTCCATGATTTTCTAATGCTAGTCGCACTCGCCTCGCTCTAACACGAGCTTGAACTCTCACTAGGGCTTGCATGCACCTGAGTGTCATTGCAGCTTGCTTCCGGACAGCATGGCCCCTTACAAGGGCTTGCAGTCTCACCAATCCTCTCAAGGCACGTAAAGCCCTCCTAGCCTATCATATATAGGCATCAGAAGTTGTCATAATTTGTAATAAAAAATGCACAAAGACACAAGTAAACAGGTATAAGAGCATTATGCTAAAGAAAGGTGGATGTATGCAGTATTCTTTTTCCTGCTGATCCATGAAGTTTTTTAAGGATCTCTTCACTTTCATCAATTTTCAATTGGATCCACCTCCTCCCATAAAAGGGAAGGTGAAAATTGAAGCATCCAACATAATCCAACTTTTTCATTCAATATTATCTTCTGATTAGTGAATAAGAGCAGGTTAGACAACCAATTAAGCAGCTGAACAAGTTAACTCCATGAGAAAGTAGACAACAGCAGAAAGATCTGAAATGCTGCTTTAAGTATGAAAGAGAGTTTGACACCCAAAATGGAAAGCATTTGATTTCATTTTCAGAATTTAGCTTTGATTGTGGAAAAAGGAACTCTTAACAATACCTTTTTCTAAGCAGAAGATTAGCATAATATATTCATCTCAAAACTGAATTGTAAGGAAATAGGCAATAGGCCAGCAATGTACAACAAGAATAATCCAGGAGGATTTTAATTGCACTCACACGTATATATCTAATTGATGCATGTATTATCTGTTCTGATTTTTCCTATGATTGATTAGATTCATTAAGTTGATTTTTTGAACATGATGCTCAAAATATTTGAACTAACTGTCTATTGGCTAATAGTTCTTGTGCAACACGAGAATCATACTGTTATAGGTGGGGGCAACAAGCAAAAAGATTCTCAATTGATCTTGTCTTATATACTGTTATTGCGAAACCTACACAACTTTTTCTTTTTAATTCAAATAATGGAGAACCACCAACGTAAGGTTCTACCGATCAATGTGAGACAAGCATGAATATTGCGGCCAATTATAAATCTTAATCCAAAAAAGTTAAATACCAAAAATCCTCGAAATGCTGTCTGGATGCATGTTGCAGCCTGTTCTTCTGTCAAATTTAGTTGGTTATGAGCTGCTTCCTGTAGTTGAGAAGAAGAAGATGGGCTACCAGCAGCATTTGATACGGGATGGCTATTCACAACTCCAAGATGATCATTGTCGTAGTTAAAGTTGTTTTGGACTTTACCAGTCTCGATTTCAAATGAAAGCTTCCTCTGATGCCGAGACTTGCTACCTAGCCTTTTCTGCAAAGATTCAAAATAAGACATGAAATGAGACTATGAGAGGAAACATTACTCTAAGCCATAAAACATTCCAGTCCACCAAAGTGCTATCAACTAACATGTCTGACATTTTTAGGGACTGCTCAACACTGAAAGCAAGACTGAAAAAATAATTACTCCATAAAATATGACAACACATGATGGCATGTGGCTACGCACACTACCTCCAAGTCAAAATTACAAGGAACAGACCCTATATTAGCATGGGTATGATATTTGAAGGAAATCATAAAAGATGTTGTTTAATATATGTGCAAGCAGAAAAGAGTTCATGAAAGGTTCACAACTTCAAAGTGAGGTCCCTGTTTACACTTTAGCTTTTCAATAGAAGATGATGATGGATAATTTAAATGGACATAAGAGAACAAATAAAGAAATTTTTCACTTGTGCTTGTATACACACCTTTTCTTCCTTTTCTGAATTAGTTTCTGATTTCTTTGAGCCAACTAAGGCTTTAATCCATTTACTGGAAACCCCCATACTGGCTGTTAGTTTAACTCAATCAAGCGCACCTGCAGAGGAATGCCACTTACAAATCAGCACATAAATTTCCCAGGATTGATATAAATAAACAATCATATGAGAGATCATAATATAGATCTTCCTGATGAAGATCACAAAACTCCAAAAATGGGAAAAGAAGTATCCCAGATGCCCAGCAGCATTCATTAACAATATATGTGATGCACCAGCTCAATCCAGTGGATAGCCAAGCTGCTGGCTGAATCCTAAGAATTTATCTAAGAATAAACTTTTTGCATAGTGAATCTAAAAATATATCTAAGAATATATTGGTATATGCTGATTGGCAAAAAATTAAATGAGATACGTCATGCTGACAAAGCTAAATTTTAGTTTACCAATCAAAACAGGATCAGGTTGATGCCAGAAACTTCTGCTACTCATACATGCATATATCAAAACTTTGGAAAATCACATGCTCACACTTGGTGCACAAAGCTACCACCTTAATGGAAGAAATTCCACTTCAATCAGTATCACTGATGCATCACATAGTTTCATCGAGCATGAATATTCACATGCAAAGACTGATGATAACAACTGCTGCTCGTCTATTCTCAATTTATGATGTGAATGTGCATAGGATGCTGTTAAGTGGATGTTTTCACGAACAACTAAGAGTGAAGAGCATTGGACAATATTTGTCAAAAGACTAAAACATGTCCACCATATAGTCAATCCTAGCAAATGTACATACTTCCTCTCCAGAAAAAAACAACAATGTACAACTAAGGTTTGCTCATGCTGAGGCTAATAGGCCTCAATGGCATCACCGACTCTCTCGATTAAGAGATTGAGTAGGATCGATCCACTACTGAACCATTAAGCTGACATTCTTAAAGTGTTAAGGTAAAGCTCATCAATAATTTACTTTTATCACAATCGCCAAATGTTAAAAATATAAAAAAAAAAACTTTCTTTCCTTACCTGAAACTAATGAACCAATCAACTAGTACACGCCAAGGCTTGCAATGCCATCTAAACAAAGTCCATTATGTCCTTTCCACTGATTTAAAAAAAAAAGGAAAAGAAAAGAAAAAAGGGGGAAAGTACTATTAGCCCATGGGAAATGTCATCATTGATCTATTGAGAAATTCACAATCACACATATACTTAGTGAAGCTACATCTATATCAAATCCACAGGCAATTTTCCAATCCAATTACACTAAACAACTTGAACGCGAACTGGGCACGATTAACTTTTCTTCTCATGTTCTGTAAACACTCAATTCAACATATTAAAGATCAAATAGCAAACATGCTTGTTTGTACTGCATGCGTAATTGGACCGGCTACCTCCAGTCTCCGACTTACAAGATACCATACAAACCATGTATCAGTTAAGTCTAGCTTATTTTACAGTTTTCCGCGACAAAACACGAAATTAAACCTATAGTTGCAACAATCTAAGCATGCAAAACACAAAAAAAAAAACCCAAAACCTAATCCTCATGCATAACAAATAACTAACTTCAACTAATAATAAGAACATTAAGCTACAACAAGTCCAAATTCAACGCAATTCACCTGAAACAGTAGAGAGCGACTCTCTCTCTCTCTCTCAAGTGTAATAAAGACAGATACAGTGAAAGTGGAACAGGTAAAAAGGGCCGGCAGAGGAAAGCAAAAAGGGGGATAGTGGAAGCAAAGGAACGCGTGAGGGTAAAGAATTGGGTGGGGGGATTGGATTGGAGACGGAGACGAAAACGACGTGGCATTAATGATTGGTTGAGGTCTGGTAGGGACACTCAAGTTGTCGTGTCACCAAGCAAAGAGAGACAATCACGGGAAGCATCGTCTCGTTCCGAGACGGGGTTGATGCCAATTCTGTCTCCATCCTAAATACTTTATTTAGTAGCGATTATTTTAGCACAAAGAAGACACAGTAAGTTAATGGTTAAATAATCGGATTAGTTGATGTTGCCTTTTTCTATTCCTTTGTTTTTCTAACCATTAAGACCCTATCGTAGCGCACCTTGGGCATTTTTTAGGAAAAATACTCTTAAATATAGTATTTAATATATATATATATATATTATATTATACTTAAAATAATTATTTTAAAAATAAATTTCAAATGCGTGAACATGGTTTGTAACTTTAGAAGAAAAAAAAAATTAAAACTAAAGATGCAGATCTCAATACAATTTTGCTTGAATGTGCAAATGAGATATTCACCTTCAATTTTACTAGACCAAGTAATTCTACCGTTTATTTTTTTTTTTACTTTAATATTTACTGTTAATATAAAAAACAACTCGACAATAGTAGAATAAATAAAAAATATAAATATAAAAACATAAGACATTTACTATAATTTTTCATATCTTCACACTTGATCTATTTTTTTTTTCCTTTCATTCGTAGAAAGAAGAAGAAGTGTTTTTGTAGAGCAAATGAGAAATTTAAACTAATACAGCAAAATCTAAGCATTTCCTCAACAATTAATCAATTGTAGTATATTTTTTTAGAAAAAAATTGAAGTTTTATTTTTACTGTGTTTGATGTTATTATTCGAGGAAAATGCTGATGTAATGTTATATTTATAAAAAAATATTACTGCTTATTGTTAGTTTATAGTGTGTTATATATGATTTATGTAGATCCCGTAATATGTAACATGTGATATTAATTTTTGTATTAGTATGAGAATATTTTGTTATAACAAAATTTTTAATATTATTTATAAATATCAAATTGAAAATATTATCTATGCTATTATAAAAAAAATATTGTGATGAAAATTTGTAATATATGATATGCAAAATAATTTTTATAGTGTTGTGAATTAAATTTGAAAATTTTTGTTTGGAAATAATGGAAAAAATTAAAATTAAAAATGATAGGGAAATTTTTTTAATTTTTTGTGCAAATTTTTATAATGTTGTTATTGTAAATTATCATATTTTTTAAAGTTCATAATTTACATATACTATGGATAGGGAAATAATGACTGACTACATAAAATTGATGATCTATATGTTTGAAAATATTGTAGCTAGTAACTGGGGATTGGAGTATGATAGAGATCCAGTAAAAAAGTTCTAAATGAAGAAAAATGTTAACTATAACAACTTTTTATACAGAATATGCTACAGCATCAAAGTCGATCCAACTGAAATGAGGGTTGAAATAATTCACAAGCATCCTGTTTTCCATAAGGGTAGTATATATTATATGTTGATGGCAATTAGAGATGATAGAGACATTGAAAATTTCATTGAAATAACTGAATCATATAGAGATCGTGGCATTTAACAATTGTACATCAAAATTCTTGACGATTTGTTGGTCCTGTATTAGATTTTGTTATGTCTCACCTTGGTTTCGGGGTCATCGTCATCCCATCATCCACTGCCATACAAGAATTAGTTGTGCCTTCACCTCTTGGGTATTCTACTATTACGCCTACGAGTACAACATTACCACCCCCCGGCTCCCTAATGGCTCTGCATGATATGAAAACCTTAAGCTATTATTCTTATGGTCGTATCTATATCCGACAATAAGTAGATTTGTTATAACATTTCACTATGCAAGTATGAGCAAAACTTAAATTAAATAAAAAATGGTTATGTAATTATATACTTACGGAGTGTTGATGTAAATCGTACTTAGCAAAAATCCAAGAACAGCCATGTGCATCCAATATATCGCCGATTGATCGATCCATACCACTGCATGTAATTGTCATGCACACTATTAAGGCCTTTCATATGAATCACTTGATTAACCCGCTATTCTCACATGTTTATATACTCTACATGCTAAACCGCCCAATCAACATCAATCTACCCCTATAGGTTGATTTGATGGAGCTCTAGCTGCATGTTCACTGGCTGTGGGATATATTAAAACCCACCAAACTACTTGGCCACTCAGCCCAAGAAATACCACTTAATAATGTGGAAACAAATTAGTGGCACTTGAGCTGTCCAAATGTGCATATTACCTTTACAGAAATTAGGTGGGAGATTAATTACATTTTCATCATACAACTCTCATTCTACCTGAAAGATAGGAAATTATATTTACTATAAACAATCAATATGATGAATTGCAAAGAAAAAAAAAATAGGTTGCTGAAATACCTGTGACATGTTTTGCTTGTCCAATGCATCCCGATATGCACTGATAATGTGGGTAGGGTGATATTGAGTTTTCCTCTTATGTTCTAATGTGCCGCCAATGGACATCTAAATTCTATATATAGTTTGTGTTGGCTAAGGTTTGTTATGTAGGAAAATCTATTCTAAGCCCATACTTGTAGGAGAATAGTAGCCGCCCCTCCGATCTTGTGTGCCAATGGTGATGATGTGACACAAAGTTGGTGATATAAGTACTCTAGACATGCGGACCTCTAGCTATATGTCCCAACAATGTCGAAATGCTCCAACAGAGGTAATCACATTACGTGGACGAGCGCACTGGATTTATTGGCAAAGATAAATCCCCCTAGCAACTACATTATGTATGCACATGTATATCGATGGATTTGCTAAAAATTGGTGTTAAGTGGGCGCATCTGAAACATATCACGCAGCCACGTCATGCTGATGTAGCCCCCTTATCGTTAGGACTTAGCCTCACTCCTTAGCAATTCTTCACATATCGCACCTCAATCTAAGCAACCACTCCTTGTAATTGCTCAACCATCAACAAGGAGTCCTAAGTGGATCTTTACATCCTATAGGGTGATAGTAAACTCTTCTGTTTGGCATGTGGAATGTGTGTGTCTTTGTTTCTATCGCTCTACCAATACTATAATCATGTGCCAATATAAAGGAATGAACGGTAAATAGTGTCGAATCTATTTTTTCTAATCCAATTTATACTAAACACTAGCTCATTTAATATAAATCTTCGACTAAGATTAGAAAAAAAAATTATTATTTTTTAAAAGAGTTGCCACCCAATCGAAATAAAAAAAAAATGTTAAATTAAGACTAATTGAGCGAATTAATCTTAATTTGACTACTAATTTGTGTAAGAAAAAAAATTATGCCAGAAATTTTGGAGCTCAGGGGTTATCTTATTAAGACTTGAGATTACTACTTTTTAACCTTCCGATTTTTTTTAAAAAGAAAGAAATGAAAGAAAGAAGAAAAGAAGAAAAATAAATAAATAAATAAATAAAAAGAAGAGAAATAAAAGGAGAATTTTTTTTATGGGGTCGACCCTAGGGTACCTACGTACTTGATGCTCGGAATCAGACCTATTGTAGTTCACTTTTTTTTTTTTTTAAAGAAATGTTTTAAAACCTATATTTTTTTTAAATTTTATATCTAAAATATATATATGTATATATTAGAAAATTTTAAAAAATAACTAAAAATAATTTTTGTAATAACTTTTTTTTAGAAAAATAAAAATTTAAAATGCATTATTGTACATAATTTTTTATGTCTTAAAATATAAAATAACTAATAAAAAATTCTTTTAAGAAAATATAAATTTTTTCATTAAAAAATTTAATATATAATAAATAAATAAATAATTCTTATATATATATATATATGATAACTAAAAAAAAATTAATATTTCTGAAAAAAAAAAAGTTACGAACTTAACCATGATGCTTTCTAGTGACGATGAGGGACGGCAATAGAGGACGTTAGTCGAAGCTTCTTGAAGTGGGGACATGACCAGATTGGCAAAGGAGTGATCTGAAAAAAAAAAAAAAAATAGAGAGAGAAAGAGAAAACATCGCTGGAAAAATTTTTAAGCTTTTTTTTTTTCTTTAGAGAAATTCTTTCACCTTTTCGAAAAAGAGGGCCCCTTTCCAGCAGATTCGGGACTCTATTTATAAGTGAAATGTGGGTTAAATGCTTAGAGGAAGAAGAAAGGTCGAAGGTTGGAAAATTATTGCGAAAATGTTTTTTTTTCTTAATTTCCTTAATTTAGTATGCTTTAATTTGATTCCAAAAGTTAATTGCTTCTTAAATTGTGTTGTTTAGCTTTCCATAATCTTTGAAACATTAAAAAAAAAAAAGAAAGAAAAAAAATTCAAGCTTCCCATGGTCTTTAATGCGATGGCAAAAACGTAGGTTCAACCCACGCTTTTTTTATTGTAATAGTAATGGGATGAAAATGGAAAACATGGGTTGAACCTAAACACTGGAAGAAAAAAATGTGGGTTCAACCCATGTTTTTCGTCACACTCTTGCGTGAGAGAGGATTCGATCTTGGGATCGGGGGAAGTATGTGAGTGTGTGTTTTCCGTTAAGCCGTTAGCCTGTGCCTTAGTCATATAATGCAATCAAATTGCATTTATTCTAAAATAAAATAAAATAAAAATAATAACAAAAGATAGCAAATAATAATAAATAATAAAATAATAAAAATATATAATAATAATGATGAAAGAAAATAATAAAATAAAATAAATAAAAATGGTATGTTTACATTTGCCCCTTTTTGTGGTGAAGTTTGAGAAAAACTTTACTACAAAAACCAAAGATATACACCATTTTTGCTTATCAATGTACTTTGAAGAGCTATAAAAATATTTCAATGAACTAGCAAAAAATGTCTAGGATGATGTTTTATGGGTTGATTATCTTGTATTGGGAATGGTCCTTATAGACTAGTAACCTTAAGAAGAAAGGAATTTTAGGATAGTACCCCTATGGACTAACTAATTTATAAGAAAGCGTCTATTATAGACTAGCAATCCTAAAAATAACTTTTGAGAAAGTGTCTCTATGGGCTAACTAATTTTATAGGAAAATGTCTATTATAGACTAGCAATCCTAAAAAATGATTTTTAAGAAAGCGCCCATGTGAGTTGACTAATTTTATAGGAAAGTATCTGTTATAGAGTAGTGATCTTAAAAATGACTTTAGAGAATGTGTCCTTGTGGGCTGACTAATTTTATAGGAAAGCATCTGTTACAGACTAACAATTTTAAAAATGATTTTTGAGAAAGTGCCTATGTGGGCTGGCTAATTTTTATAGGAAAGCATTTATTACAAACTAGTAATCTTAAAAATAATTTTTGAAAAAGTGCCAATGTGGGCCGACTCATTTTATAGGAAAGTGTCTGTTATAGAATAGCAATCTTAAAAATGATTTTAGAGAAAGTGTTCCTGTGGGCTAATTAATTTTTATAGGAAAGCATCTATTATAGACTAGCAATCCTAAAAATCATTTTTGAGAAGGGGATAACTAATTTTATAGGAAAGCGTCTATTACAGACTGGTAATTGTAAAAATGATTTTTGAAAAAGTGTCAATGTGGGCTGACTTATTTTATAGGAAAGTGTCTGTTACAGACTAGTAATCTTAAAAATGATTTTTGAGAAAGTATCCATGTGGGCTAACTAATTTTATAGGAATTTAAAATTTAACCAAATATGCATGACATAGTGAAGAATTTTACCTGGTTTTGCCAATAGTGCCTAAACAATGAACCATTTTTCTCAAAGTTTAACACAGTCATCTACTTGTCGCTTTCTTAAATCAACTCCTCCTACTGTTGGATGAACCATGCTTGTATAATATTGACTTCCACTCTTAGAATTTTCAACTCCTCCAATCCATTTTGGTCAAATTATCTCTACTCCCATTATTTAGGACTCCAACCTGAAATAGCAAAAGAAACTCCTTTTCGAAAAAAGATGAAACCATGATGGAATATTTGAAGAGTATTCATTATTTATATTTGTTTTATTTCTTACAGCTTCTCTCGTGTTTGAGTGTATGAGGAAAAATAGGAGTAAAAAAAAAAAAAAACTTATTGATGAGGAGGGAGATGATCAATCCGATGACAAATGGGGATGTCCACTTTACACGTAGATGGTAAAAATTAAACTATAAAGAGATCAATGATGTTTTCGATAAACTCAAGTAAGATTCCATCGATTCATCAAGGGTAGTACATTTTAACTGCATCTGAATTTACAGGGTCCTTCAAATCTGAATCGCCCATATGTGACAAAGTTAATACACCTCTAGACAACACTCTCTTTTATAGAACATGGCCCCTCATAATTAGGAGAAAACTCCCCTCTAGAATCTTGTACATTTGGGAGGATCTACCTTAAAACTAAATCATCCTTTTGGAAACTTTAAGGTCGTACTTTTTTTATGAAAGGCTCTAGCCATTCTTTGTTGGTAACATTGGCCATTGCATAATGGTGCTAACCTCTTTTCATCAATTAGACTCAATTGGTCAACTCGCTTTTTCAGTTAAATAGCTTCATCTAGTTGAGCTTCTAACAATACCTTAAGCGATGGAATTTCTACTTCAACTAGCAACATAACTTCAGTACCATATACCAAAGAGTAAGGAGTAGCTCCTGTTGATGTTCTGATGGAGGTTCGATAGGCCATTAGTGCAAATGGTAACATCTCATGCCTGTCTTTATAAGTAACGACCATCTTCTCAATAATCCGTTTGATGTTTTTATTGGCCGCTTCCACAGCTCCATTCATTTGTGGTCAATATAGAGTGGAGTTCTTATGATTGATTCCAAAATGTTGGCATAATTCCTTCATGAGCTTGTTGTTGAGGTTCGTCTTATTATTTGTAATGATTGACTCAAGAGATCCATATCGAGCAATAATATCCCTTTTGATGAATTTAACTACTACCCCTTTAGTAACATTAGTATATGAGGAAGCTTTAATCCATTTGGTAAAATAATCGATTGCCACCAATATGAATCGATGACCATTGGATGCTTTTGAATTAATCGACCTAATTACGTTATAACCCCACATAGAGAATGGCCATGGTGAAGAGTGTATGAAGTTCTTGAGGAGGGGCATTTATTTTGTTGGCATAGATTTGACATGGATGACAACGTCTTACATATTTGATGCAGTCAGATTCCATAGTCAACCGGTAATAACCCAATCTCATGATCTTCTTAGCCAGCATGTAACCATTCATGTGAGGACCACATATCCCTTAATGTACCTCTTTCATAAGGGTGTTCGCTCCTTTCTCATCCATACATCTTAATAATGTGCTGTCAAATGATCGCTTATACAATGTGGATCAACTTAACAAAAAATGACTTGTCAATCTTTTAAGCATTTTCTTGTCTTTTTTGTTAGCTTTTTTTAGATATCTTCCTTCCTAAAGTAGGATCTTAATGTCATAATACCATGGCTTATCATCTTGCATTCCTTCAATGGCTAAACAAAAAGCAGGTTTATCTTCAACCTCGATCCCGATAGGTTAGATTTCTATCCCTTTTGTTATTTGAGTCAAAGATGCCAATGTAGTTAGGGCATCAGCAAACTGATTTTGCACCATTGGTACATATTTGAATGTGATCTCTCCAAACTTCCTGATTAACTGTGACAAGTGCTGGTGATAAGGTACTAATTTTAGATCCTTTGTCTTATTCTCTCCTTGAGTTTAACAAATGATGAGCGAGGAGTCCTCATATACTTCTAATTTATGAATTCCCATATCCAAAGCCATTTGAAGACCCAAAATGCATGTTTCGTATTCTACAATATTATTAGTATATGGAAACATGAGCCTCATTACTATAGGGAATTGATTACCTTCGGGTGAAACTAACACTGCTCCTATTCCACAATTAAATACATTAGCTACTCCATCGAAGTACAATTTCCATTTAAGAATCTTTTCTTTTTCAACATTAGGATCATTTTCAGTCACTAATATATCTTTATCTAGAAATTGTGTTTGTGGTTCTTAGGAAGTTCCTTCAAGTGGATGCTTAGCTAATTGATCAGCTATAGCTTGTCCTTTCATTGAACTCTGATTCATGTAGGTGATATTGAATTAAGCTAATAACATTTTCCATTTAGAAATGCTATCAATTAGAGCTGGTTTGCTTGCTAAATACTTTAGGGGATCATGTCTTGTTAATAACTCAACTGAATAGTTTAGTTATTTTGCTTGCTAAATAACATTTTCCATTTATCATCTTGCATTCCTTCAATGGCTAAACAAAAAGCAGGTTTATCTTCAACCTCGATCCCGATAGGTTAGATTTCTATCCCTTTTGTTATTTGAGTCAAAGATGCCAATGTAGTTAGGGCATCAGCAAACTGATTTTGCACCATTGGTACATATTTGAATGTGATCTCTCCAAACTTCCTGATTAACTGTGACAAGTGCTGGTGATAAGGTACTAATTTTAGATCCTTTGTCTTATTCTCTCCTTGAGTTTAACAAATGATGAGCGAGGAGTCCTCATATACTTCTAATTTATGAATTCCCATATCCAAAGCCATTTGAAGACCCAAAATGCATGTTTCGTATTCTACAATATTATTAGTATATGGAAACATGAGCCTCATTACTATAGGGAATTGATTACCTTCGGGTGAAACTAACACTGCTCCTATTCCACAATTAAATACATTAGCTACTCCATCGAAGTACAATTTCCATTTAAGAATCTTTTCTTTTTCAACATTAGGATCATTTTCAGTCACTAATATATCTTTATCTAGAAATTGTGTTTGTGGTTCTTAGGAAGTTCCTTCAAGTGGATGCTTAGCTAATTGATCAGCTATAGCTTGTCCTTTCATTGAACTCTGATTCATGTAGGTGATATTGAATTAAGCTAATAACATTTTCCATTTAGAAATGCTATCAATTAGAGCTGGTTTGCTTGCTAAATACTTTAGGGGATCATGTCTTGTTAATAACTCAACTGAATAGTTTAGTTATTTTGCTTGCTAAATAACATTTTCCATTTATCATCTTGCATTCCTTCAATGGCTAAACAAAAAGCAGGTTTATCTTCAACCTCGATCCCGATAGGTTAGATTTCTATCCCTTTTGTTATTTGAGTCAAAGATGCCAATGTAGTTAGGGCATCAGCAAACTGATTTTGCACCATTGGTACATATTTGAATGTGATCTCTCCAAACTTCCTGATTAACTGTGACAAGTGCTGGTGATAAGGTACTAATTTTAGATCCTTTGTCTTATTCTCTCCTTGAGTTTAACAAATGATGAGCGAGGAGTCCTCATATACTTCTAATTTATGAATTCCCATATCCAAAGCCATTTGAAGACCCAAAATGCATGTTTCGTATTCTACAATATTATTAGTATATGGAAACATGAGCCTCATTACTATAGGGAATTGATTACCTTCGGGTGAAACTAACACTGCTCCTATTCCACAATTAAATACATTAGCTACTCCATCGAAGTACAATTTCCATTTAAGAATCTTTTCTTTTTCAACATTAGGATCATTTTCAGTCACTAATATATCTTTATCTAGAAATTGTGTTTGTGGTTCTTAGGAAGTTCCTTCAAGTGGATGCTTAGCTAATTGATCAGCTATAGCTTGTCCTTTCATTGAACTCTGATTCATGTAGGTGATATTGAATTAAGCTAATAACATTTTCCATTTAGAAATGCTATCAATTAGAGCTGGTTTGCTTGCTAAATACTTTAGGGGATCATGTCTTGTTAATAACTCAACTGAATAGTAAAGTGTGTATTGTCTAAGTCGATGCATAACCCAAACTAATGCACAACACGTCCTTTCTACTTTAGAGTATTGTTCCCCTTCAATAAATTTCTTACTCAAGTAGTAAATGGCTTGTTTCCTTTCCCTTTCATCCTTTTGGCCAAGCATACACCCTATGGATTCAGGTAATATTGTTAAGTATAAGAATAAGGGCTCACCAAGTATAGGGGTTACCAATACATGAGAATTCATGAGATATTGTTTGATTTCCACGAAAGCTTCTTCACATTCTTCATTCCATTCTATGACAACATTTTTCTTTAGTAGCTTGAACTAAGGGCAACATTTGTCTATAAGCTGTGAGATAAATCGAGCAATGTAATTCGAATGCCCAAGTAGTCCTCTGACTTCTTTGAGTGTACATGGAGGTGGCATTTCCAGTATTACTTTGACTTTATCTAGGTCTACCTTAATGCCCTTTTGACTTACCATGAAACATAGTAATTTCCTAAAGGTAACTCCAAAAGTGCATTTTTCTGGGTTTAGTTTCAGTTGGTACTTCCTCAACAGTTCAAACAACTTCTTCAAAGTGTTTATAGGTCTTCCCCATCTTTGGATTTAGCAATCAGGTCGTCAACATACACCTCAATTTCTTGGTGCATTATATCATGAAATAATGTAACTATCGCTCTTTGATAAGTTGCCCCAGCATTATTAAGACCAAAGGGCATAACCTTATAACAAAAGGTACCCAAAGCTGTGCTGAAGGTTGTTTTGGTCTTATCTTCTTCTGACTTCTTGATCTGGTTATATCCTGAGAAACCATCCATGAAAGAGAAAAGATGGTTTCTAGTTGTATTATGTACCAAGACATCTATATGGGGTAAAGGGAAGTTATTTTTTGGTATTGCTTGATTCAAGTCTGGGAATCTACACATACACAAACTTTCCCATTTTTCTTTATTACTAAGACTATGTTAGCTACCCATTTAAGATAATCCGACACCTCAATGAACCCAACTTCCAATAATTTCTTGATTTTTTCCTTGATTTTTAGTAAAATGTCAAGTTGAAATTGCCTTAATTTTTTTTTTTTTAAGTTTGATGTTTTCTTGTGCAGGCAACTTATGAACCACGATTGATGGGCCAAATCTTGGCATATCTTCATACGACCATGCGAATACATAAAGGTATTCAGATAATAGCTCTATTATCCTTCCTTTTTGCTCATAATTAAGATTTCCCCTAATCTTGAGATTCCTAGGGTTGTCTTCATTTCCTAGGTTGATTGTTTCAATTAACTTATCAATGGAAATCCTACCTTGTTCATATCTTTGCCAGTTCTCTTGAATTACTTTATGGTCATCAATATCCTCCCCAACAACTAACCTAGTAGGGTTGGAGGTGATATGAATATTTTTACCTTCTATGTGTGTGAGATATCCTTGATTTTCATCACTGGATCTGGATAAATTTATAAAGAAAAGAAACGAATAAGTAGAAGGGAAAAGATGGAACAATATTGAGGAAATGATTCAAGACTTCATTGATTTTATTCATGTGGGTTACACTTATTGAATGAAAAGAGAAAAGAGAGAGAGAAAAAAAACTCAACAAATATTAAATCATAGTCCACCTTTACTCTAAAGTAGGCCTATTGCTATTTAGAGGATAGGAGAACCAATTTTGGAGTGATTGAGAGCCACGAGATATGCTTGTTGATTCTTATTGCTTCTTGATTATGAAATCATCAAAGTTGTCTTCTTTTGTAGATACCAGTGTCTCAACACTGGCCGAGTATGTGAATATAGTTTAGATTGGTGGAAAATTCATTGGGGTACTATACAGTATATCTCCCTTTTTTCCTTGCTTGAACTTCATTTGAGATCCTTCTTCTAGAGTCGAGACATATCTAAGACCAAATGTCCCCATTTAGCCTTCTTTAAACCGCACCTTTCTATATCCTTGCTTCTTAGAAGTAGTAATCATACACACCTCATCAAATATCCAAAGTCCCAAGTCATCTAGGCCTTCTTCTCTTATGTAGGGTATAGCCGTTTCTTTATAAATGGCATAATCTTGTTCACCTAAGATAATGACGATTTGACCTTCTGATGGAGGCTAGACGGAATGGCCTATGTTGCATGGATCCAAGGCCTTTTAAGAAGCAAGTTGAAATACCTTGGTATGTCTAAGATTTGGAAAGATATTTCAAATAACTATGGGCTAAGTTCTACCATCAAGTCAATTTCCCCTACAATTTCCCTCCTTGACCCATCAAAAGCCCTTACTATGGTAAAACCTGGTTTAATATCAGATGTATCAACATCTAGCAGGTTAAGAGTAACTAGAGGGCATACTTTAAGGGAGGAACCATTATCGATGAGGACTCTGAAAACAATCATGTTGTTGCATTTCACCACTATGAATAGTAGTTTAGTGTGTTGATTGCCTTCTTCTCCTAATTCTTTCGTTAGCAAAAATAGAATTTTGACAGCCCTTTTTCTTCTTCTACTATTGGCTTTTTCTCACTTGATTCACTGGTTTTAGGTTTTTTCATGACCTTTTATTTAGGGCTATAAATCTTTCCTGACCGAGTGATTCCTCCAATAATAGAACTTAAGGGTTTCTCTTGATTAACAAACGTATAATTAAAGGGGGGAGCTTTATATTTTTCAAGTGCCAAGGGAACATGGAAAGTATATTTTTTAGCTTTTGGGACTTTTTGCTCTTGTTCAGGTTCTTTGTAACATTTTAAGATCACTGGTTTGAAGTCAGATCCTATCATGTTAACCATTTGATCATTATCTTTCTCAATCTAGGGATTATCTTCTTCTTCAAAATTAGAACCCCAACCACTTAGGGTAGGTTCTTCATGAATTGGCAGTTGGATGGAATAGTCAACAAAACAATCGAATTTCCCTTAATATTGTCCTAATAAACCAACAGTGGGATCACCTGCATGCCATCTTTTTCCCAACTCCTTATGAGTTGTTAGTTTATAAGGCTTGGGAGTCAACATTTCTTAAATGTAGGATGATTGGATTTTGCTTTCCAATAATAATTGCTAGATAATTGACTTAGCTTGTGCTCTGTTTCTTGGGTTGACTGATAGTAAGAAGTCGACTTGTTGCAAGTTCCATACTACTTGCTCTATTGGTAACCTGTTCAAATCAATTTCAGGTTTAGGTGCTTATAAAGTGATCATGTTAATGGCAAGACCATGATTGGGAAGTAGATTATTATTGACACTAAGAGGTTAGCAAAGTCTTGGCTGAGAGGGACTGGGATTCTAGTGAATTGTTTGGGAGGTTTAGTGATCTGGGGTTGGTTGTTTGGTTGTGTTTAGATGGAAGTGTTTATGGTTGGTTTTGGTGTTTAAAGGGAATTGTGGGGACTTAGCTTGTTGTTTCTGCTGAAATTAACCATACTGATTGTGGCTTATCTTCCTTTGATATTATTTAGTGGCTTGGCTGATGTTGTTTTAGGAGTTTCATTGGCGGGCAATTTTCCAGAAGTGATGGCATTTTCAACTCTGCATCTTGCAGCTATCACTTTTGCAAAGCTTGAAGATGTTTGCCTAATTAGGTGGGTGAAATAGGGTTTCTGCAATGTATTGATAAATATGGATGTAAGCTCTTTCTCATAAATTTAGGTAATAACCTTTGCAGCCTGAGCCCTCCAATGCTAAGCATATTCTTTGAAGGACTCATTATGCTTCTTGTAGATACTACTTAAGTCCCATATTGAAGGAGCAACTTCAATGTTGAATTTATATTGCTCATAGAAAGCTCAAGCAAACTTTTCCCAATTATTAATATGATTAAGGTCCAGTTGTGCATACCAAGCTAGAGTAGGTCCTATAAAATAGTCTTGAAAAGTCTACACCATTAATTGGTCATACTGTACATATCTTCCCATCTTCTGAACATACAGTCTAGTGTGCATTTTTGGACATCTGATGCCATCATATTTTTCAAACTCCGGTACCTTAAATTTTTCAGGATAAGTAGTGGTACCAAAATTTGTTAAATTAGTGATCTCATTTTGCTCATACCCATCCAGTCCTTCTAAAGCCTTCATCTTATCAGCTAATTATTGGAAAAGCTTTTTTTCTATTTCTTTCTATCTTTCCTTGAATTGCCTTTGTAGATCTTCAGGACTATATGGGATTTATGCTCTTGGTTTTGATTCCATAAATGTTGGATTGAACCTAGAGTTAATTTTCTCATTTTCGAGAGGTGAAATCTCAACTGCTTTTCCCTTTTGACCCCTTGAATAGCCTTCTTGAACTAGTTGAGTTGATCAAAGAAGAGTCAAATTTTCCACCAAAAACTTCACTTGATCATTGAGATTTTGCACAGCTTGCTCCAACGAAACCATTCTCTGATTAGCAGTATTGTCACTGGTATTGTCACCACTGTTACTTAACATTTTGGCTCTAGAACGAGTGTAGTAGGGACTTCTTGTGGGTTTGATTATTTAGGTGCAATCTTGAAACTTGAACCGATCAACATTGGGTCACTTGTTAAAAAAAATTAATAATTTTTTTTTAAATGCATGTGTTAAGTGGATGCAAATATGGGGTTAGCGAATAATCCATAATGTGGCAAAATAGAAAATTTATTAATATTGCAACTTTAGAGTTTGATTACATGAATTGAAAAGGAATTACAAAAAAGACAAAAAAAAATCTAAAATATAAATCTTCCCCTTCTTGTGATGACATGATCCTTTTTTTGTTTTCTCTTTTATAGGAGTTTTTAGTTCCTTGATCATTTTCCTAGCCTTTTTTAGCTGGGCTTCTAAAGCTTCAACTCATTAGTTGGATTCTCGATATCTACTCTTCCAAATATCCCCCTTTCTTTCCATGTTTTCCATATAGACTTGCATTCATACTTGCACTTCTTCCATATATGTCTTCATTTCAAGAGTAGGATTTGCTGGTGCAGGTTAGAGTACAACTGGGGTACTATATTGTTTTTCACCTATCCTTTTGAGTTAGTGAAAAATGTACTCTTTGGTTGCTTGATATTTACCTAATTCCTCTCTTAAATTCCTTATGTCAATAATAGGGCTTATTATTCGAGTCTCCCGTAAGGTTTTGATCTCCAATAGTTTAGTTATCTTATCAACTATTATCAGATGAGGATCATGGAAATCAAGTGTGATGGGTTTGAGTGAAGGTTTATGGACTATATCTGAATAGGTCCTAATTGACATATTAGAGCAACTAAGTAGTAACTAGTGCATCGGTTAAATCCAATCAAGGGAACTGCCTCATAATTTTTACAAGCACGTACCATCATAGTACAAGAATTCCATCTAGCTACCCATAATATGTCTTTAGCACAAAAGTCTTGTAAGACATTAATCCAGCAGTAAGTAGGAATATCCTCTGGCAATGCGATTTTGGAAGCAAAGGAATCAATCAGGTCGATTTGTTGTGTAAAGGCTCCTTAAATGAAGTCAAGTCTGTAGCATTGCATATGGCTGACAAACCATACCATAATCAATGCCATGTTAGTTTTCAAATCCACATGTCTTTTTTTCTTAGTGGTTGAGTGATATGATTTGCTCAGAGAGAAGTGTGGGGATGTAAGATTTTCCCTCAAAAAACTGGGCCACTATTTTTGCGATCCTAAAGTGAATATGAAAATTCCCGTTTGGAAATAATATAGTCCCGAAGGCCATTAGGATGAATGCATGAATCCAGTGCTATTGCCATGCTTTAAAATCTACGCAAAACAAGGCTCGCTTTTCATGATAACTGGATTGAGTTGTAAACCATGTTAACAAATCATCAGTTTTAATACAATTCCCATTATAATTTCCTAAGGCCTTGTTGGTTTCAATCTTACAAACTCCCAGTAATTTATTGAAGATTTTTGCAGGCCCTGCTTCAAGATTTGGGATCTATATGCTTCCAGTGCTGGGTGGAGCCTTAAGCAATTGGGCATATTCTCCCATTGTTGGGCTTAATTGATGGGAATCCAAGAAAAAAGTGACAGTTTTTGGCTCCCAAAAATGAACCAAAGCCCAGACCAAAGTGATGTTAGCAAAGACCTTCTATAGTGAGAAGATTGGTCTAATCATGTTTTGAATGACCTCTTGTTGACTTGGATTGAAGAACTAGATCCATCAATCAAGTACTATTTTTGACTCCAAGGGTTTATGAACATGGATTTCTCTAAGAAGAGCTTGCATGCGGGATGAGCTTGCCATTGCTACAAAATTTATGAAAATAAATACATCATGACTATACTATTTACAAGAAAATACATTTATTACAAAAAGTTTACAAGGAAATTTACAATAACAATTTTACAAATTACAAAGAAATAGAAAAATAACTCCACTAAAGTTGCACTATATTTTTTTTCTTTTTTCCGCATCATTTTTATTTGCTAACTTGAAGGGTTCATGAATGCAATTAGGTAATATCTATAGGTCCTCAAGTTCCGTGACCTTGCTCATTTTCAAAGAAAATGGTTCACAGGTCATGTCAAAATTTGAGAGGGGTAACCTAATCAAAGTCGAGCGATGGTTGCCCCACAACACTTGAAGCCTACACAATGGCTCCCCTCCTAAGGTCTTAAGACGACCTGGGTTTAACCATATCTATCATACATTTGCAGCCTTCATTTAAAACTAACAAATAAATAAAAATGTTGCAAAAAAAATAAATGTTAGAACAACTAGATTAATATACATCATATATATATCTACAAGTAAAGGAAAATTTTTTTTGGAAAGTTTAAGTGGCTAACCTACTTATTACGCATGGTTCTCAGTGCAGTCGCCATCTTGTCGAGTCTAATTTTTCTAATTCGATTTACACTAAACCCTAGCTCATTTAATATAAATCATTGACTAAGATTAGAAAATAATAATAATATTTTTATTTTTTTAAAAACAAAGAGTCACCATTTGATCGAAATCGAAAAAAATATTAAATTAAGACTAATTGAGCGAATTAGTCTTAACTTGACTACTAGTTTGCATAAGAAAAAAAATTATACCACAAATTTTGGAGCTCGAGTGTTATCCTATTAAAACTTGACGTTACCACTTTTTAACCTTCCATTTTTTTTTAAAAAAAGAAAGAAATGAAAGAAAGAAGAAAAGAAGATAAATAAATAAATAAATAAAAATAAAGAAGAGAAATAAAAGGAGAATTTTTTTTATGAGGTCATCCCAAGGGTGCCTAAGTACTCGATACTCGGGATCAGACCTATCGTAATTCACATTTTTTTTTATTTTAAAAGAAACGTTTTAAAACCTATATTTTTTTTAAATTTATATCTAAAATATATGTATATTTTTTAGACAAAAATGTTTTTTTTAAATAAAATAACTAAAAAAAATTTTTGTAATAACTTTTTTTTAGAAAAATAAAAATTTAAAATGTATTACTATACATAAATTTTTCATGTCTTAAAATATAAAATAACTAATAAAAAATTATTTTAAGAAAATATAAAAATTTTCATAAAAAAATTAAATATATAATAATAAGTAAAAAGAATTCTTTAATTTATATATATATATATATATATATATATAATAACTAAAAAAAGAATTTATTATTTCTTAAAAAAAAAGTTACGAACTTGCCTGTGATGCTTTCCGATGATGATGGGGGACAACGGCGGAGGACAGCAGTGAGCAGCGAAGGACAATGGTGAGGCAGTGTCGGTCGAAGCTTCCCGAAGTGGGAACGTAACTAGATCAATAGAGGAGTGATTGGAAAAAAAAAAAGATTAGAGAGAGAATGAGAAAACATCGCCGGAAAAATTTTTAGGCTTTTTTTTTTCTTTGGAGAAATTCTTTCACCTTTTTGAAAAAGAGAGCCTCTTTCTAGCAGATTTATGATTCTATTTATAAGCGAAATGTGGGTTAAATGCTTGAAGGAAGAAGAAAGGTCAAAGGTCGAAAAATTATTGCAAAGACATTTTTTTTCTTAATTTCCTTGATTTATTATGCTTTAATTTGATTCCAGAAGTTAATTGCTTCTTAAATTGTGTTGTTTGGCCTTCCATAATCTTTGAAATGTTAAAAAAAGAAAGAAAGAAAAAAAAAAATTCAAGCTTCCCATAGTCTTCAATGGCGGATGGTTCCAAGGTAAGAGATGACAAAAACGTGGGTTCAATCTACGTTTTTTCATTGTAACAATAATGGGATGAAAATGGAAAACGTGGGTAGAACCCAAGTTTTTCATTATAATGAAAAACACTGGAAGAAGAAAATGTAAAAATTTTTAAGCTTTTTTTTTGTTCTTTAGAGAAATTCTTTCACCTTTTTGAAAAAGAGAGCCCCTTTCCAGCAAATTTGGGATTCTATTTATAAGCGAAATGTGGGTTAAATGCTTAGAGGAAGAAGAAAGGTCGAAGGTCGAAGAATTATTGCGAAAACGTTTTTTTTTTCCCTTAATTTCCTTGATTTATTGTGCTTTGATTTGATTCCAAAAGTTAATTGCTTCTTAAATTGTGTTGTTTGGCCTTCCATAATCTTTGAAATGTTAAAAAAAAAGGAAAGAAAAAAAAAATTTCGAGCTTCCTGTGGTCTTCAATGGCAAATAGTTCTAAGGTAAGAGACGACGAAAATGTGGGTTCAATCCACATTTTTTCATTGTAACAATAATGGGATGAAAATGGAAAATGTGGATTAAACCCATGTTTTTCATTGTAATGAAAAACACCAGAAGATGAAAACGTGGGTTCAACCCGCATTTTTTGCAAAGAGAAAAAAAGTCTCACACTCCTACATGAGGGAGGATTTGATCTTGAGACCAAGGGGAGTATGTGAGCGTATGTTTTCCATTAGGCCGTTGGCCTATGCCTCAATCATATAATGCAATCAAATTGCATTTATTCTAAAATAAAATAAAAATAATAACAAAAGATAGCAAATAATAAAAATAAATAATAATGATGATGAAAGAAGATAATAAAATAAAAATAAAAATAAATAAACAAATAAAAATAATAAAATAAAATAAATAATAATAATAATAATAATAATGGTGTGTCTACAGATAGCTTATACCTTCGAATCCCACCAAATACAGGTATGGCTCCATTCGAGGATCAAAGGGGATGGTACGTTCATCACGACGTGATGACAACTCGCGGCGTCGAGCAACAAAGGTTGCTTAATCCTATAATTATAACAAGTGAAATGTTATACTATTTGTAATGCAACATAAACTAATCAACAAATGAAAGATTATTTACCTCTCCATCCTAAACGGCCTATGATCAATGTCCCTTGTGTTATGTCAAAGATTGAAGGATCGAAAGGTTCAAGCTTTGTCTATTATGCAAAAAAGAATATATATTAAAAAATTAGTATATTTTACCATTAATATGAAAATATTAATTAACAACTAATTAGCGACTATTTACTCTCTAATTAATAGCAACTAAAGTTTACACTTGCTTTTACAGTAATAGACAAAGATATTACATATACAATCAATACCATTTTTTTTAGTAATTAATTTTATAACGATTAGTTAATAATATATCAACAACTAATTACTATTAATTAATGTTAATTAATAACAACTTAATTTTATAACTATTTTTGCAAAAACACACAAATATAAACATATTATATTTACAAGTAACATAAAATTTCTCACTAATGATACTTAATAATAGATTAACAACTAATTACTCTTAGTTAATGGTTAATTAACAACGACTTAATTTGATAACAACTTCTAAAATAACAAATAAACATATTACATTTACAATCAATACAAAATTTTTCACTACTTAATTCTTTAACAATTAATCAATGACATATTAACGACTAATTGTTGTTAATTAACGGCTAATAAAAAACAATGTAATTTTACAACTACTTGTAGAAAAACACACAAACATATTACATTTGCAATCAACACAAAATGTTTTACTAAATAATTTTATAACAATTAATTAATGACATATTAACGCCTAATTACCTTTAATTAATAGATTATTAATAACTACCTAATTTTATAACTAATTGTATAAAAAACATACAAATATTTTATATTTGCAATCTACGCAAAATTTTTTACTAATTAATTTTATAATAATTAATTAATGATATATTAACAACTAATCACATTTAATTAACGAATTATTAATAACTACTTAATTTTATAACTAATTATATAAAAACTTATAGATATTTTACATTTGTAATCAACACAAAATTTTTCACTAATTGTTTTTCTAATGATTCATTACTTATATATGAATAATTAATTACTGCTAATTAATAGTTAATTAACAACAACTTAATTTAATAACTACTTTTATAAAAATACATTATAATAACACATAAGAAAAATTTATTATAATCAATATAAGGGTTTTTCCTAATTGTTTTTCTAATGATTAAATAATAATTAATCAAGGACTAATTACTTCATCATAATGATTACTTTCACAATAATTTTCACAACAAAAAATTCAAGCATTTCATTTAAAAAATACTATTTTTTTTCTAATTCATTTTCTAATGTTAATTAATGATATATTAATAACTAATTAACAATTAATTAACAGCAACTACTACTTCAATAAAAATAGTGAAGTATATATAATTGCACTTATTTTTTTATGCATTCATATGAAGTAGTGTAATAGCAAAAAAGAAAAAAATTATTTTTTTCTCAAAAAAACATACCGAAATCTTACTTTGTTGAAGATATCTCCACACATGCACTTCAACAAGCTAAAACTTGCGTGAAATAGAAATTAACAAAACAAAAAATTTCAAATAATGAGATAGAGTGAAATTTGCAGAGGAAATTAAAAGATATAAAAATGAACATATAAACTAAGAATTCGTATTTATATTATAAACTATCGATGTAATTTTATTTTATTTTTGCATTAGAAATTACATATTATGCTACTGTGTAAAATTACTATATCACTTTTATAGGTTTGTATTGTTACTTGGTAATAATTTTATAAGTTTACAGTGTTACTTTATAATAACTTTTACAAGTTTGCAAGATTCCATCAAGGTAAAAAACAAATATTCCTCAATATGCTCGAAGGCGTGACCTGTTTTATTATTATTTTTTTTGGTGCTAAAGTCTCAAACCGAGTTTGTGCCTTCGAAACTTATTTTATGAATAATTATTTCGGATGCAATATTTATAGAATATTTTTAAGAAAGTACTATATTTAAGAGTGTTACCCCATTTTCTAGTGGACTTTTGTTTGTTCAATAGACGATGTTTTTATATTATCTATTAGATAGCATCAAATTCTAAAGTTTCATTATATCTCTTAAGCGTTCTTTGTTTGATACCACGACATTATAAACCTATATTATATTATTATGTTGAGCTCGAAATAGAATAAAAATATCATATTGATCTTATTCAGTAAAAAGCTCTTATCATTGCTACTAAAACTATCTTCACCACATTTTACCACTACCATTGCATTACCTCCCCTGTCTAATTACCTAAGCATCACCAAAACTAGCACCACTACAATAACCGCACACCAACATTGCCATTGTCGTCTACCTTCATTATACCATCACCACTACCTCCCATATCGTCACACCATAAAATCATTACCATTGCCAATACCATAGTGATAGTGATGGCCATGTTGTGTTGTTGGTGGTCGTGTTAGTATCAATGGTGATGATGGTTGTGCCAATATAAACACACATGTACACACTCTATTATTATTATTATTATTTGTTGATTGATGTGCTTCAAAGTAGTTGGTTGTTCATTGCTTTATGTATGTCATATCTATGATAACAGCTAAAGCATAGCTTTAAGCAGTGTGGTGTACAATTAAAGTGTCGCTTAGGGCATGAGAATCTTTGATGGTGTTAGAGTTTGGTTTCTTAAGAAATTAGCCCTAAAACATCATATGTAAGATTGACATAGATATTGAATACTTAGGTTAATGGGGAGAATGGATGGTTGGTAAAATTAAAATTCTTTAACTTCATATGTACGAACATGTCATGAATGAAAATCATTGGGACGACGAGGAGAACTAATTATTGAGTAGCTAGACTTTGAATGGATTAGGGAGTAATTATTGATTGATTATCCATTATCCATTTTCCATTTAAAGCATATATCACGAAATGGCATATTTAGTATGTACAAACTTATGGTTAAGATTATCAACGGTTTGTCCTTGAGGAATGGCGAACTTATGGCATAATATCTAGGAGATGATGATTATTGAGTTAAGGCCTTGTATAATCAAATATTTTGCATGCTTGCAATACATGTGTTTGTGCAATACTATTTCGTTGACATGGGTATCATAGTCATGCCCATTCTAGCTCTATACTTTCCCCTGCAACATGAGCCTAGGAGGATGTCTTCACTAAATATGGCTCACCTACCTCAATCTTGCAATACGAACCTAAGGTTTTACTATCGAGAGTTATTGATTGGTTTCTACACTTTTATCATCAAGCGGATGACAACGATTGCGTGGATTCAATAGAGCCTTAAACTCTAATAACAAATTAAGCTAACACTATATTGCATGCACTTGACATACCACCGATTTAGTAGTACAAAGTGCCACTCCTATGGAGTTTGAGGAGGAGAGTAAAGTTGTAGAGGTGATTGCTGTTTATAGTTATCTTACTTTAGATATCATTAGCGTAAATTGTTATCCTACCCATACATTATAGTTTTTGACATAGAGGAGAGCATTAATCTAACTGATGAAGACAATGTTGTTGAGGCAATGGATGTGAGGTCTAGTTTAAAGATTATCCCTTTGGATTTCAAGGCGAGAAATGAGAGCGATCCTTCAAGGGACAAACTAGATAAGTTTTATTAGACTAACCATTTAAAGGAGACATCATTTGAGAAGGATCTAAGTATGGATACAATGGATTCTCAAGATTGGATAGATGACATCATAGGTAATTCGACTCGATATCCCCAGCTTCACATGTCGACCTAAGCAACTTATCAAATGACCCTCTGAGTAACTATATTTTGATGTACATTTTTACTGTGACATATTCTTGTTTTGTTATTTGGGTAAGGTATGTGAAACCTACTCGAACTTTTGCCCATCATACTTAAAATCACACGTACATTTTTGTGTATAAATAGGTAACACGTTGACATGACATGTATTTTGATGGAGCTAATGTTTTATAAATGTAAATAGCAACGATACAATTGTGTAAATGTGATCAACTTGTTATGTAAATATCAAGCAGGTGCAATTAAATATTTATGTGTATTGCATTTTAGTGTTATTTTTTTAAAACTTTATGTCGTTTGCCTGATGAACCATAGCCTTCACTAATTAGTCATAGGAATTGATGATAGGAGAAAAATTGCATGAGAAACTAACTAAATAATTATAACACCATTATGTCGCATGGTAGTGAATATAATGATGGGTATGATCTATGCCTAGCCATACTCTAGAGGAGTTGAGAGAAAAAGTCCATACAGTTGAACCTTAAACTTTAATCATGAATGATGGGGCTCAACTTGGTTAATTCTTAGCTTCAATGCAAGAAATGATGCAACAATTGGGTATGCTTTTACAGCATTTGCTTATCGGTGGAAGCTCAACTGAAAGAAGGAAACAAGACAAATATGTTACAGGAGATAACCCACCGGATGTTAATAAATTGCCTGATTTCATTAAGTGTATTAGATCCTTTGATGGAGACATGAGTAAGCCTTTCAAAGGTGATGATTGCTTAGCTCGAATAAGATGGCGTTTGAAGGCCTTTTAGATATTTGAACATCATAGGGGTGTCTATTAGAGTTGGTGGGACTCAGAATCATGGGCAATAAAAGTGTTTAAAGGCCTTTAAGATATCTAAACCCTATAGAGATGTGTGCTAGAGCCTAATGGGATTCAAGATCTTAGGCAATAAGGGTGTCAATTACTTAGAAGTTGTCTAAGAATAATTTTATACGAGAATTCTTTCCTATCGGTGTCTAAACGAAGATTGTGGCATATCCATTTTCCTTAAAGAAAGGAAATATGAGTGTATCTCAGTATAGAACATAATCTAATATATTGCTTCAAGATGCTCCTCGTATGTATCAAGATGATGAGTCGTCAAAGAAGACACAATGTTTATTAGTTTGATTTGAAAAAGGGACACAATATTGAAGGACTATGATGTGGCAACTTATGTTGAAGTAGTAAACAAGTCCAAGCAATTAGAAAACAATCGACAAAGAATGTATGTATAAATGAATTGGAGAGGAACAATGAGTCTGAATCAGAAATTTCTTTTAAAAGGCCACATCTAGGTCACCACCAATTTGATATAGGAAAGAGTCCAACTTATCTAGCAAATAGTTCATGCAGCAACCTATAAGGAGGAACTTTGATGAATACATTATGAGAGTTTGGTGTTAGAAACGTGGAGTTGGACATTTATCCTAAGGGTATAAGATACTTAAAGGAAAGTGTGTAACTATTTGGAACCTAAATTATTACAATCCACCACATGTTATTACTATGTAAAGACACATTAAGATTCTTAACCTATCTAAAAATTATAAGCATTTGTATAATCTTGCTAATTCCACATGACATAAAACAACAACAACAAGCCTAAGTGATTTATATAACCCACTTTACCTCACGATTATAACACTTGATAAACAAATATTGAAATCCAAGCTAGTTCATACTATAATTATGAACCATTAAAACTACAAATTAACCCCAAAGTTTGGAGTAGGGGTAGGCAAAAAAACTAACCAAACCAATTAAATCCGTAAGTCAAACTAAATTAAATTGAAAATATATATATATTTTTATAATTTGGTTTGAAAAATTTTCAATCCAAACCAAACCAAAATTTTATAGTTGATTTTGAGAGTTAATCAGAATCAAACCATTTTGAAAAAATATAGTGATATTTTTATTTTCAAATAAAAACTCATTTATTGTAACATAATATTCAAAAGAATTTTTGGTTTATAATTATTGAAAAGTATATGCATATAAATTTTATGACCATAATTTAGCAAGTATGTATATAGGTTAACTCAAAATTTATATTATATACTAACTTAAGAAATAAATTAGTTTTATTGCACATTGAAAATTTTTTAGTTGCTTGATTGTTAACTTTATCCATCTTTTATATTATATCAATATATATTATTATTAAATAAATTTAGTATTGCTTTTATACAACTACACGTTAAGCAAATATTCTTTCTTAAAAAAAAAGATATAATTTAATTCATAAATCAAGCAAAAACTTTATGGTTTGGAAAAAAGTCTGAAACCAAACCATATGGTTTAGTTTGAAACTATAAAAAACCAAACTGTATTTTTATAGATTAGTTTGGTTTAGAGGAAAGACTAATTTAATCTAATCTGTGCCTACCTCTAGCTTGAAGTCTATCTCTAACATACAAATGATTATCATAAAATAAAGGAAAACAACTAGAGTCTCATCTCCAAATACATGTAACCCCAAACATCATTTTGAGAGTTGATATACTAATCTCAAAATTGCAAACTTCTAATCATTGTAATAATAATTACACTCCATACTATCCTCATTTTGCGAGTAATCAAAGCCTATCTCCTCATGAGTTGTATAGTTATCCATATTTGCAGCTAAAAACGAAAGTCCCATAAAAGGATGAGCTAAAGCTCAATACATGATACCCATAAGCACATGCGCGTGATAGATAGACAAATAACTCACATAGATGGAATGCAAACAAGAAAGTAACCACCAAATTATTATCCTATTTAAGTCATATAACTAACACACATGGGTACTCATGACCCTGCATGTATATATGTGTGTGTGTGTGTGTGATATTCGAGATAATGCCACCACTAGCTCTGATACTATGGTGTTGGGAATTGTTACTTTTAGCTTTAACACCCATGAGTCATTTTAAAAATTTATCTAAATCATTTCAATATATGATTCCATTAGGGACAGTGTCACATCGAGATCATTGGAGTACCCTATAGGGATTTACTACCTCTAACCCTTAGGCCGAGTCATGTATAGGCAACAACTAAATCAATAGCCAAATATTATATGAGTTTATTTAGTTACTAATCTTATGAAGCACAATCAATAATCATAGTAACCAAATACCCAGCGTCACATTGGTTACACAATCCTGATTCTACTCAACTTCAAACTTGATTAAGTATTGTAACAAAAATTGCATAAAGCCCTAATTAAGCTAAACTAAACTATTTTTAATTCACTTAGATGATCATGTAAACATTGGAATTCAAAAGGAAATGAAACATAGCATTTTAGTGAGAGGCTTAGAGAACACGGGTGAGAACATAGGTGTGTTGTTCCCTATATCTCTTTGGAAAAGAAAAATAATGTGTTGAGGGCATGCTCAGGTACACCGGTGGGAAACACAAGCATGTTCCTTCTCATGTAACTCTCAGACATTAAAGAAGATTTCACACATAAAACAACATGGCTGTGTACTTTACACAGCGTGTGTACTTGAACAACATGGTAACAAAATGGTTGACTTAACCCTCGTGTATCCTTTGATCTCACTTTTACTTGTGAAAAACCAAGATTTTTCTTTAAGATTCTTTGTACATCAATTATCTAAAATGTGACACAAGTATTTGCAAATATACTTCGACTTACTCAACTAAAAGGCCCGAGATATTATAATCACACCACTGCTCCTCAAAGGTTTACGTACTTTTCAAATCTACAAACCTTTAAAACACTTTACTACATTATATATATACAAAAGGAAACGTGAGAAAATATGGCAGTTAGTGTGCTTACCTTTTAGATTGGAGTTAGTATGAGGAGATAGGAGGAGGGACTGTTAGAGAGAAACTAATGTTAAAATAAGAAAAGGAAAAAAGGAAAGAAAGAAAGAGAGAAAAATAGTGGTTTTTCTAGGGTTTTTTTTTTTTTAAAAACACTATTTGGAAAGCCAAGTTTGCCCTTAACATCCAACTAATAACTCTTGGAATGCCCTTACATTATTATTATTATTATTATTATTATTTAAATTTATGAGGTTTTACAAAGTACTTTATGTATAGAGACAATAAACATGCAATATTAGTTGTCTTAAGTTTTAGAATAGTGAGTGTTTGAATTGCCGTTGAGTGGAACACTTTCAAACCAAATATTCAAGGTAGAGGTGAGTAGTCTTCGGAACAAAGAAGGTATTTTAAGCAGAAGACTTGGAGATAATGGAACTAAAAAGCCTAATCTAGTTGTAACAACTCTTATGATATTTTGTTTAGATACACCTATTGAGCATAGAGAGTAATCTTATGGGATGGAGGAACATTACAAAGATCTACCATGGGAACTTTTAGTAGTAGAAAAAGATACTGATAATGAAATTGTTATAGGTATGTAGTTGATTCACTCTATTATGAGTTTATATATGAAATAGGCATAAATCTAACATAATTCTTTTCCCCTTAACTTGGCAAGACATTAAATAGCTACAAACTAAATGTTATACAAATGTTTATATACATATAAGATGCAAGTGATAACCAAATATAAGAGCATACATAAGTACATATAATTTATTATATATATAATTGCATACTTTATATAATGTCAAATTCGAATATTATATTTGCAAAGGGTTATTTCAATATTTGGGCTTTTAACCCAATTTAATGCCATAAACTGATTTAATGGACTAGTAACAAGGCCTAGGGGGGAAAAAAAAAGCCTAATTAGGGATATCTTAAGGAGATTTGACTTAGTAAGATTGGAACGAAAATGACTAGATTGATTTTTCCACTCTCGGCTTTACTTTGCTATTTTGTGCCCGTAAAAAAAAAAGGGTTAAGAAGGGTTTTTTCTAAGTTCATTTAGGCATCACTTAGCTTTAATAAGCTTTAAGAAGACTTATATAAGCTAATGGGCTCTTTTATATAAAATGGATGAAGTCATATAAAGAGAGTTGGGCCTATCCCATCCCATCATCTAAGCCTAAGCCTAAGCCCATGAATCTATGTACATATAGACGCTACAATATATATGTCGATTGCTATAATTCCATCCAATGACCTCAAAAGCAGCTCATCAGATTCGTCCATTTCAAATTCATCCAATGGTTGATATTGGGGGGTTAAATTATATATATATATATATATATGAGCCTCCTCCTCTTCATTTGCAACATTTAAGAGCTTGTTTAGTTTGTCTTATTTTTGTTCATTTGGTATTCGTTTCATGTTTATTCGAATATGAGCATTTGGTTGCAATCAAATAGAAAATAAATCATGATACAATTACACATGTATCTTTATTAGAAAAATCAAATCCTTAAACCTTGTTTTAAAATATAAGTGAATCATATACATATTAAATAGTTTATTTAAACACCAGTTTTCAAATAGATACATATTAGATGCAGATAAGATACAGAAAAAAAAAAAAAAAAAGACAATTCAAAGAGGCCCTAAAGCATTGACAAACTTCGCACAAATGCCATCCTTTGTCGAAATCGCCTTGTAGAAAGTACAACACCATAACTCGTCATGAACACGTCAAGAATTGTATATTTAATTTGCTATCACATGTACATTGTGTGAGACATCAAATTTAATTTTTATTCATTCCATTCCTCTCTTTATGACATCACTTCTTGTGTCATCAAATCAAGACTTCTCTAAGGGTGATTAGCATGCTGCAGCAACCCCTCATATAATATCTATAATATTAAAGCAAATACACCTCTTTTGGTCTCTTACATATTTGAATAAAACAAAATGACTAAAATCTCCTCCATCATTATAGTTTACTACCATGAAACTTATTATAGAGATAGGAGTAGATAGAATGATTAATAATGATATTATAAAATTCTTTTTAAAAGGTTAATTTCTTCCTTAAACCCATTCTTCTTGTTTTCTCTTCTTTTTTTTTTTTTCCCTTCTTTCGCATTTTCCTTCTTAGTATTAGGTAGAAATCACTCATTATCCTACATTTTATTGTAACTCACTTCCTACATATTTTCCCAAGGTTCAATTACCCTTTCTCTCTCTTCTTTCATATTTATGTTTTGCATACTCTTTTGCCCCTACGTTTATTGTATAGTGTATACCATAACCATAGTCATTGAATACGACCATCCTATTTGTGTTGATTTGATTCTATTTGTTATTATAAACTGCCCACCTTTTATACTTACTCTCTTCTCTCTATTCTCATTACAACACCCACTTTCATTTAGAACAACTGCTATTTAGCCTATTTTTAGTACTTTTGTCTTATACAGTTATACTCTTTGGATTCAAGTTTGTTGTAGTATCAATAGGGTTTCACTACATTAATATACTAAATCAGGCTATTTCTAATAGTTTTCCTTTTTCTTTTTCTTTTTCTTTTTTTTAACTCTATATAATACTTTTTCAAATGGGTCATTATAGTATGAGCTTTTTAATACATACTCTTCTCATATATTATATACATGACATTATAGGTTTCTGCAAGGAGTAAGCTTTATTCATCTTGATTTCCACTTACTAGTTCCATCATTCTTTGATAAAGACTAGCAAGAGAAAAAAAAATGATTAACTTAGGTTGTAATTGGGGCATTGGCTTTTTTGCATCTTTTTCTTTTTTAATAAATAAGGGTATGAATGTGTAAATTAGATGGGGAAGAGGGTTACTTTAGAAATTTTAGGTATTTTGAGTTATGGTTAAGTACCATTTCCTTTGATTCTTTGGAGCCAAGATGTGAAAAGGATGCATTATAAGTGGGAACTTTTATAGATACAACCCGTCATTTGACCATTCGGTAAGAATTAAAAATATACAAGAATAGAAGTATTTTTATGGGTGTGGATGACCGTTTATAACAAGTTAGCTTTTCAAGGAGAAGCATGACAATAGCAATGTGAAATGGAATTATTCATAAGATACATTTTATGGAATAGACTTTAAATTTTACTTTTTTTCTTTTATTTGCATAGCATTTTATACACTATAATGTGGGTTATTCGATTATATATGTGAAAGAAAAATAAAATTTTCATTTCATTAAAAGGTGAATCTATTATTGAGGTCAAAATTCATCAACTTCTGTCCTTTATCCACTTGGACATTCCTTGCCACTAATTTTTTATGAATTTATTTTATAAATTTTAGTTATCCTTTAAGGTAAGGAATTAATACTTCTTTATAGAGCAGGTTCTTTCATTCCTATTATACTTAAGGGCTATATTAGGTATATAAAATGTGTAAAAAATTTTGTTTAGCACTTATTTTTTTTTAATTTTCATGCTTTGGTTTAATTAGATTATCTAGCATCCATGGTTATTTTTATGTTTTGTGAAAGAAGAGTGCCTCAAGTGAAAAACATTATGAAACCAATCAATCATCACTTACAGAGTAGATAACTTGCACCTTAAAGTTGATAATGGCATTATTACCATGATGCTGTATCAATTTGGCCATACAGCAATGTATATAACCTAATTTTTATGAGATTTGTTCTAAAAATATCTCTATTGAGATTTACCATGGTGTAAGAGATTTTTATCTAAGTAATCATCATTCTATTGTGATTTAGATTGCAATTTTTATTAAAATCATACTTTTTACTATTAATAGGAAAATGAGCATTGACATTACTTGTATGCTTCAATTAGATAACAGCATATAAGAATATTTAGTGACATTTTTTATTAATGCAGTTGATGATGGAAATAAATAAACTATTTTCTTCTTTGTTTGGGTTGCTTTTTAGTTAATATTGTTACTCTAACCTCTAATTTTATTTAAGAAAGCTTTCTTTTAACTATATATTTAAAAATTACGTCTTCAAAATTATATTTAATCCTATTGCATATGCAATTATTTAACTTCACATTACCATCTTTTACGTACATGATGGAATGAACTAAATGGACAAAAAACATTCTTTTCCTAAATATACTATAAACTAAATATGTAATATTTTATTTAAGGGGGAAAGTTATTATATTAGATAGTCATACAATAATTTTTTCATAATTAAATTTTTGATATAATATAAATAATTATGGAATTTTTTTAAAAAGTTTTTAACTAATCTCATAAATTAAAACTTAACATAGGTAAGGAGAATAAATATTTAACTTTTTTTTTCATAATTATTTTGCACATTTAGATACATATCATCTAGGCATGTCATATTCTTAAATTTTTTCTTAATAATTTCACATGTAATTGTTTTGCATTTATAGCGTGGGTGCATGTCCACTCACTAGTATCAAATTTATATCTAACCATATGTGTATCAATTATCATAATACATTTATAAATGAAATATTATGCAAAATGTTTTACAAATATAAGAAGATTTAGATGAAAATATATTAAAATCGTTCATCATTACTTGCTATGTTGTTTAAATTGAAATTTAATCGAATCAAATTGAATGGTTTGATTTTGTTTTGAAAACATTCTAAACCAAAAAGTTTGATTTGGTTTGAAAAATTGTGTGATATAAACCAAATTAAACTAAACTGTAAACATTTTAGTCTCAAATGCATAAGTTTATAAACTAGTCAATAATCCATATTCTTGAAATGGCAATAATTCATATTTTTGAAATGGAAATAAATACATTATTTTCTAACATGAGACTAATTAAGGCATGCTTTATAAATAAATCACGAATACTTTAAATTTTCAAAGTGCTTGTGCTTGTAAAGGTGAGTGAGTAACCTTGTTGTATAGGGTATCTACTTGCATTTTACTCGATTGAATAGATTTTGATTGAGTACTAAGAGTCATAAGATAGGTTTTAAGTATAAATTTTTCATAATCTACTCTCATAAGGTAAAGTATGGGTACAGTGTTTTCCTATCTTGTACCCATCATAAAACCTATTGTAATACACAAGGTATGTTTTAGGATGCTTTGACTCATCATATAAAAAAAATATTAAATAATATATGACAATATTATATTTTCATAAAAATGAAAAAAAGAGAGCCAAAGCCCATAAATTAATATCCTTAAATAACTAAACCTAATATCGCATTACTTACTTTCCCCTATTTTTCATCATTTTTCTATCTAACTTTACTTTTTCCATTTTTTTTCCTTTATTTTCCCCATTTGTTAAGTAGTAAGGTCACATTAACTCAAAATAATGAAGGTATGAAATATTACATTTTTAAATTTTACTAAATTTGCTATAACTTCTATAGGTTTTACATATGAAAAACTTATGATATCATATATAAATTATATTTCTAATATCATTTGAACTTGAAATTTATGGCAATAGAAATAAAATTTACATGTTTTATAGGGTACTCTATACTCTATAGGTTTTACAAGTTATAAGTTTCAAGGTATAGGGTAGACCCAAGGGGGGGCGGAAGAGACCCCGACCTTCTGAGTTGGGGAAAGACTAAATTTTAAAAGTAAAAAAAATATTATATTTATATTTTTAAGTGTAAATATTATTTTAAAATTTAATATGGTTAAATGGTTAAATGTTTGTTTTTAGGGTTTAATTCGCATTAGAGTCATTTTTACTTTTTTTAAATTGAATTTATTATTTGTCTCTTAATAAGTGATTTTCATTTTTTTTTCCACTAGAATTAGTAAAATCGAATTCCATTAATACTAAAGACAGTAGTTAACTAAAAGAATTTTTATAGATATTATTTATTTATTTGTAATTTTATGATAAATAATAATTATATTTAATAATATAAGTATTTCACTTATATTGCACAAAATATTAGTAAATAATAGCTATTTATATTATTTAAAGAATTAACATTTCCTTTCATTATTAATATTATTAAAAAAATGAGCATCATTGAAAAAAAAAATATGTGTATATTTTTTTATGGTGTTACTAATGAAATGATTTTTGCATAGTCTATATAAAGAAATTATAAAATATTATATTATTTATATTATGTTGTCATTTTCATTTTACATTGTAAATTTTTGTTAACAAAACTTTTCATGAGTTTTATGTCTTGATTCCATTTATTTATAAATCGACAGTAAGAATTAATTTAATATGTATACCTTAATGACACGTTAAAAAATTTATTCTTTTAATCTTTTACAAAATGTATCGTGTACTAGTAATTATCGCATAAAAGAAGTTTAAATTTTCTTTTTTTTTATTCAATGTTAAATTGTGTTGATAATATATATATAGGTAAATTTTTTTCTATGAGTAATTGTAATATTAATTTTAATACTATAAATTTGACCCTTAGTAATACGATTTTGCATCCACCCCTACTAAAGTGGTTTCAAGGTGTTGTAAGGTAATTTTGGTTCCAAAGTTTGAAAATTTATATTTTATAAGATAGGGTACGGGATTATATACTTTATTCATCTTGTACCATTTATCTCTATGTGTTTGTAATTTTAATAACTAAACAATAACTTTTGGGAAAAGGAAACTATAGTTTTTCAAAAGTTTGAACTGCTCTGGAAAATAATCTCATGAAAATCTATTAAACTTCTTATCTATAATTTTTTTTACAAACTAATATAGATATTCTCTTTTAATAATAATATTTATACCATTTATTTTTGGCAAGAGGCGAGAAAAAAGAAAATTAGTATTGTATATCTTTAAAAAAATCCTAACAATACATTCCTTATAAAAATATTTTCAAAAACATAACATTTCAAAGTATAATTTGAAAACATGGATTTATTGTAGTTTAATATAATTTATTTTTATTGTTGTATCATGGGGATTGTTTTAAAAAATATCCTGTTTTTAAGATATATTTTAAATTACATTAATTGTTTCAAAGTTTTAATTTTATGTATTTTGTTACTTGAGTTCCATAACCTTTTTAGGTACATCTAAATTTTAAAATATGAATAATCATTTCATCCAAAAGTGCATAGCATTTCAAAGTAAAGGTTAAAAACACTATTTTATTTCTTATGTTAAAGAGTTTAACCGTATACATCTTGAAAAGATTTGGATGGATGACTTTTATTTTTTGATCAATCTAAGTTCTTCTCTTTTATTTATGCGTATTTCTCTTGAAAATATATTAAAATAACTCTAATTCCAAACTATAAAGTCAAACTACTAAATAAAAAAATAAAAAAAATACTAAATAAAATGGCCAGTCAGCTATCTTTATTTATTTTCCATCCATCATTTTGCTAGGCTTCTTTAGGAATTCAAATTCTATCAATTTAATTTACTCTCCACGAAAGGGAGGTTGTTGAATTATAAAATATAATCCAAAAAATGAAATACAATAAATCCCTAATTTAAAACCCAAAATTCTAGACTCTTCCAAACCAAACCCAAACCCAATATAACAAGACCCGAACAATCTCAGCCGTCCGTTCTCATCAAAACCACACCACCACATCTATTTAAACAAAGATTTAGGGGTTGATGACTTGCCCAAACGAAGAAGAGCAAATCACTCGATTCTGTGTTTGGTACTACTGCATCTTCGGTCACCTCTTCTCTCAAGTCTCAAATCTAAACAGAAGAGAGGAGAGAGAAAGGGAGAGAAAACATGTTTGGAAGAGCACCAAAGAAAAGCGATAATACTAAATATTACGACATATTGGGGGTTTCGAAAAACGCTTCTCAGGATGATTTGAAGAAAGCCTACAAAAAAGCTGCCATTAAAAACCATCCTGATAAAGGAGGTGACCCAGAAAAGGTAATTTTGGGAAAAAAAATTTCGTTTTTGGGTTTTGATTCTTTTTCTTTTTTTGTCCTTTTTTGTGAAATAAAAATTGGGTCTTTATGTGTTTTTGGGATCTGATCGTTTAGGTGGTATTATGGCTGATTTATGTTGTAGAGCTTTTGATCTGGTGGATTGTTGATGTTTTATGTTAATTTAGTTTGATTTTAATTTTGGGTATCGTTAGGGTTTGGTTTTTGTGCCTTTTATTTTATAGGTTAATTGGATTATATATATGGATATTATAAAAGGAAAAAGATTGGATTTTTTCTTTTGTTTATCAAAAAAAAAAACTACCCAATAGATTGGTTTATTGAACATAATTCCACGATTGGATCGGCTACTTCTGAACATATAGACCACTAAGTTTTCTGACTCATACGTAAATACTGATTGCGCATGCTTGGTAGATTGAAGGAACGGTCTTTTGAGTTTTGTCTAATGCAATTTTTTTCACAAGAGTTGATTTTTGTTTCCTATAAATCTGGTATGTGTATATATATGTTTCCTAGGTTTGGGTTTTTTGGAAGCTATTAGATTAAACATAGTTGGGCAGTCGGTGGATCGTTATAGAGGCAGATGGTAAAAATCCGTAATTTTGCTGGTCATGCCTAACATGTTATTTCTGTATGTTTGTTGGAACTTAAGTATTGGTTTTGTAGAAAAGGTTAGTTAATCTAGCTCATTGTGGTGGGAAGTTTATCCAACTTTGGGTTGTATTATGTTTGTGATTATTTCTGTGATTGATACTTGTTTGCTGGTTTGTGTTTAGTACTGATCCGTTTGCATTACAGTTTAAAGAGCTAGCACAAGCTTATGAGGTTCTGAGTGATCCGGAAAAACGTGAGATATATGATCAATACGGTGAAGATGCCCTTAAAGAAGGAATGGGTGGTGGTGGTGGTGGTGGCCATGACCCATTTGACATTTTCAGTTCATTTTTTGGTGGAAATCCTTTTGGGGGTAAGATCCATGGGATACTTGTTGATTGTGTGCTATTATAACCATAGATTTCTGAAATTGCTTAGCGTGAACGTGGAATGGTTCCTGTTTCACTTAAACAGGTGGTAGCAGTAGGGGAAGGAGACAGAGGCGTGGTGAGGATGTTGTCCACCCCCTGAAGGTGTCACTTGAAGACCTTTACCTGGGTACATCTAAGAAGCTTTCACTTTCTCGGAATGTGTTATGCTCCAAGTGTAATGGGTGAGTTTAATAATTGTTGAATTCAAATACAAGTTGATTTGTGGTTTGGAGTTTGAAGTAATGGTCGGATGACATTGCAGGAAAGGGTCAAAGTCTGGTGCCTCAATGACATGTCCTGGATGCCAGGGGACTGGTATGAAACTAACCATGAGACGGCTTGGACCCTCCATGATTCAGCAGATGCAGCATCCTTGCAATGAATGTAAAGCTACTGGAGAGGTTATAAATGATAGGGATCGTTGCCCTCAGTGCAAGGGCGATAAGGTGGTTCCAGAGAAGAAGGTTTTGGAAGTTATTGTTGAAAAGGGAATGCAGAATGGACAGAAAATTACATTCGGCGGTGAAGCTGATGAAGCAGTATGCTTTTCACAATTTTCATGTTATTGAATTAGAATTCTGTTGCGTTGATACCATCTGATTGACTGATTTCTTTTTGGTGCTTTCAGCCTGACACAGTAACAGGGGATATTGTCTTTCTTCTCCAAGCAAAGGACCATCCAAGGTTCAAGAGAAAGGGTGAAGATCTTTTTGTGGAACATTTGCTATCTCTTAGTGAGGCTCTATGTGGTTTCCAGTTTGTTCTGACCCACCTAGATGGCAGGCAGCTTCTAATCAAGTCAAACCCGGGTGAAGTTGTCAAGCCAGGTATGAACGGTTGCTGGCTTATTGTATCCACTAAGATTTTTTGTTGCAGCTATAGCTTGATCTTGATTTCCTTCATAAATACTTGCAGATGCATACAAGGCCATCAATGATGAGGGCATGCCTTTGCATGGAAAACCCTTCATGAAGGGCAAGTTGTATATCCATTTCAATGTTGAGTTTCCTGAAAGCCTGAGCTCTGAGCAGGTGAAAGGTTTAGAAGCCATCCTGCCGCCTAGGCTGTCAAAGCAGCCATCTGATATGGAGCTGGATGAATGCGAGGAGACAACATTGCATGATGTAAACAACATCGAAGAGGAACTACGGAGGAAGCAGCATGCCCGTTCTCAGGAGGCCTATGAGGAAGATGATGATGACATGCCCGATGGTGCACAGAGGGTGCAATGTGCCCAGCAGTAGAAACGCTCAGGAGGGCCTATGAGGAAGACGAAGACATGCATGACGGTGCACAGAGGGTGCAATGTGCCCAGCAGTAGTAACGCTACAGGGTCTAGTAGAAGATAGGGTTGATAGGTTAAGAGTGGCATTTTTGGATTCAGCAGGTATCTGCTGGTAACAATCTGATTATTAAATTGATGTTTGAATTACTTAATGTTTTTCATAATGAGATTATGAGGTTTTTCCTCTCAATTAATTTTGGTGTCCACCCCTCCCTGTTTTTGGTTTTTAAGTGTTGGGTAGATGCGTTGCTGGATAATTCTGTGGCTTCATCCGAATGGAGGTTCCTAAACACGTCTTATGATATCTTGGGCTTCCCAAATTGTAGTCAGAGTCTCTCTCATTGCTCATGACAATTTTCCAGTTTCTTATGATGCGATTATGGCTTCTCTTTACATCTGTTATAGCATTCTCGAGGGATTGTGCGCACAACTCCATTGGCGAGAGACTGACCGGCAGAAAAGGGTTTTGTTTACAAAATCATTTTTCCCATCTATAATTTGTTTTCGTGAAACTTTTGATTTACTGTTATTTGTGTTTAATATCTTTAAATTGCTAAAATGATATTTTTGATGACCTAAAGTTTTAGAATAAATTTTTTGTGAGGATTGTATAAGAGCATGGACATTTGGTTAAAGAGTGATACAAATAACTTAAGGTTGTTGAATGAGGAAATCTAAGTAATAACAACGGTGTAACAATATTATTTGACCAAGTAGATATTGCATGTGTACCATTAAAAGTTTTAATTCTTTACGTGGATCGGAACAACATTTGAAAATTTAAGGTCGCTTACCTGTAGTAGTAATTTCGTCGTAATAGTATTTTTATTCTGTATAAAATAGCAATTATGGTGTTTGATTCACTTTTACTATGGAATAGGGATTTCATTCAAAATTAAAATGTGAAATTGAAACTTGGTTTACAGACCATCAAATCTCAATTACGCATTATTGTAGCAATATTTTTTCCTAATTACGCGTTATTGTAGCAATATTTTCTCGAAAGGAAGAAGAAAAGCGTCCGGATATAGAACACTTCTAGATCTGTCGTGTGTTTGCTGTGGCAGCTATGATCGCCGTGATGTGTTAATCGTGTTCGCAGTGTCCGTTGTGTGTTGGCCGTGTCTGTTGTGTGCTCGGCCGGATCTCTTGTTCTACCTCTTCGAGTGTGTTTGCCGTGCTCGCTGTGTTTGCCGTGTTCACCGTCAAGCTGAGTTCACCGCGTTCGTGAACTTTACCCAGATCTGTCGTGTGTTCGACCATATTTTCTGTTCACGCGTGTTCGTCGTGTCTCTTGTGTGGTCTTCGTGTTCGCCGTATTCCTGTGTTCATCGTGTTCACCATCAAGCTGTGTTTGCCATTTTCATGAACTTAATAATAAAACAAAAGTTATATTAGAGATTTTATTTTCTATTCCCGTTAAAAACAATTAAGTAAACAAAATAATGACTATTTCATTCTAAGTAAATACCGTAATATTTTATTATTCGCTTTTATTACATTATTAAGTAATCACAATTCCACTTTTCCTTATTCCATTCAGCATAGTGAATGGTGCTTAATATTACTGAAATATATTACAAGAAAAGAATTATAAACAAATGGTTCCTAGTAATGAAATATACATGGTTAATCCTAATGAAATTTTTGTAGAAAGAATTGGAATTGGACAAAAGCTTAAACAAGCCTAAGGTCCTAAATAGCCGGTGCAAACAAAATCCCGTGAATCACAACAGTGGAGTGTCAACTTTCTTCTGTAGATACCTACATAATTTGGCGACGGATAAAGCGGGCTTATCCATCGAGGTAATACATGTCTTGGCTACGGCTAAAAGTTCTTTAAGTTCTCTAGAATTATAGTCGTTTCCAAGATCAGGATCGATCATATTCTGCATGGATGGGGTGCGTCGGCTTTGTTTTACCCATTGAATCAGATCCTCTTCTCCGCTGTCTGATGATTGCCCTGTGATAAGCTCGAGGATCAAAATGCCTAGCTGGAAAACTATATTGTTGTCTTCAGCATCCATATGATCTGCAGGAAAGAGAAATGAGGGATTAACAAAATATATCACGGCAACGTTGAATGAAGATGGTCTCATTTTAGGTTACCCTGTGTACGAGTGGATCGGGGCATTATTTTTTTCTCTTCCACTAGGGAATCGAGGAAGGCAATGTCCGATATCTGCATTTGAAAGAAGAAAATCATTTCTACAGGAAATGTCCAATCGATACTTTTGCTCTCTTCAAATACAATAAATTGAATAGATGATTCCTTACCTTGGCGGTGAAGTTCTCGTCCAGCATGATATTACTAGAATTGATGGACACATGACAAACTGGAGGATCATTAAAAAGAAGCAGATATTCCTGCAATTGTCAAGCAAAACTGGTACGTTAGAGATGCTTTGCTCTATCAAAGGGAAACTTAAACTACTAATTCTTCCTACAGTGGTAAACTTGAATTAGAATGTCGGATGTTAAGATAGAATTGAATCTACAATCAGAGTTTGATAGAATTGACTGACTGCGTCAGTGCATGCCAGCTTATCCAGCACATGATTTATTTCTAATTTTCCCAAATGATAAATTAACACAATCTAGAATCTATTCTCAAAACAATCGTTAGTAAGCCTTTGCCTAATGAACGAGTTTGAGAAAGAACATTTGTCCATAGGAGGGCTATACTTGATGGACGTTTCATAAATCTTATGTGCCCATGTCACTGGCTTCACAACTTACCAATGCTGCTGCTACACCAACCGCTACATGCAGTCTTGTTCTCCAATCAAGAGGAGTTCTGAGAGGGTCTGCAAATAGCCAACTATTAACAATAGAATAAGTTGTGCAGAGATGCAATACATTTGTTTCACACCTAATTACTCACCATTGAGATGATCCTTTAAGCTTCCATTTTCAATGTTTTCAAACACTAGAAGACTGCGTATTTTAAGCCAATTGTTAAAACAATGGGAAGAAATTGCATAGAAGAATTTGCAGAAGAAAGCATTTGAAGCAATGCATTTTGAAGGAACAGACACAAAATATGCTGCTTGTGTGAGTATAAAGCAATTACGAGGAGAAACTAGGATTAGTGGCATTATGTTATGGTATTTTCACCTAGTTGTTTAATGCTGCCAGATATAGGAAATCAAGCAATAGCATGTAACAAGATCCAGCATTAAATTTATTATTTTCTTGTAATTCAGCTCTAGGCTGTTTTCTTTGTAAGAAGGCATTGATGCTATGCTTTTCAAGATATACTTTAAAATCACCATTTTAAGTTTTAATCAACAAGGTGTCCAACCCCAGTAATCTAGAAAGTGTGTCCTCATTTCTATTGTCTCGGCAGTCTTCTCTGACATTTCCACTCAATTCTCCATTCTCGTCATGCTCTCTTGATTGAATTCGTTTTGCAGGCAACAGAACCAATTTGGTCGAGCACAACCACATGAGAATGATGAATCCAATAAAAATAAAGAAAATGATAACAGTCAAGAAACTTGACTAACCTGAGCTTACTGCTTAAAACTTCCCATGAGGAACATACATGAACAAAAGGTAACCAGCTCCCCTCCTTTATCTCTCCTCCCCTTATTTATATCTTCTGATATTCTAGAGTATATTTTCTTTTTTGTAAGTAACTTCCAGTTAAGCTCTACTAAGATATTTATATATTTACAAAATACTACCACTACTGGAATACACCCAAGTGCACTAAGAAGTATTATGCTGACGTGTCATCCTAGAGTACACACGTCTTATAGGTGGGATGAACAAGTGTCATATCAATTTCAGTCAAGTTAGAAAGATGAACTTCGACTGTCGCCTCTTGCAAAGTCTTACAGATCAAAGACAGCTTATAGGCAGGCATTCAATTCTGACATTTGACTCAATATCCTAGCTATACTGACAAAGTGATCTATAAAGACATATTTACTGGGCAAGAGAAAGCTAAAAGCATTCAGGAACAAGCCCCAAGTGGATTATGACATTCCACTACAGCTCCAAGAACCAGGCAATGGAATTGAAGCCTGATAGACAAAAACAAAAATTCCATTCCCAGCACAATTTGCTTTCAGCTTCAGAAGTCTCTTACTCAAGACTGAAAGATTGCACGGAGCAACTGGTTGTGCAAAAACACGGTTTGAAGGAAACTAACGAAATGGAAACAATGTCTAATGAACAGTATGTGGTCACCATAATTTCCTAATTTGGTAAAAACCATCTAAGTTGGACCAAGCAAATATAATACTACCAGCTCGATGAGTGATCCATGCAAAAACATTGCACATTCTAGAACTGCTGATGGCAAAGAAAAACTTTATTCCAAGTCTTTTAAAAGAAATTTTCACATTGAAAACTGAAACCTTGATATGTGATCTTATCCAAAAATCTTTGTCAAATGACTGTATTTATGGTTTTTACATTATTGTGACAGCTACATTCAACAAAGATTCTTGATAGATATATGTACAAGCAGAAACTTTTGGTCTAGCTAAAACTGTGTTATATGTATTCTAATAAGCATATCTTCATTGAATGTCACAAATAGAGAAGGAGTCAAACCTTTTATGTCCCATAGAGAATCCTTTAAGTGCAAGAATATGGCGGTGGTGCAAACGGCCTAAGAGTTGCACTTCCCTATAGAAGACATCTTTTCTTTGATCAAATTCCTTCACTTCTTTTACCAGTGCGAACTTGCCATCTTGAAGTTTAGTCTTATAAGCAGACCCCCGGGAATTGCTATAAACAACCCTGCAAAAACCATCTGCAGCCTTCTTTATGTCCTTGTACGCAAAGTGCTTCACGAAAGATATCGGACCTGTAAAAAGAAGAACAAGCAGACATAACTTTGATAAAATCCAAATGGTATAATCCAAAATCTGAGGGCTAATGGTTCATGGAAGTACTTAAAATATCTGGAAATGGTTTCCAAAACCTCCTCCTGGCCACCTATCTGTCATTTATAGATAATTTACTAATTCAGCGTTGCATTCTGTCCTATTCCATAGCAGCTGGATAGCGGAAACTAATTTATGTAATAGGAAACTGTAGTTAAAGATGTCAATTGCATTTAAATAAACACTATCTTCTTAGAAAAGTATGGAAATCCTCTTTAGCGTGAAAGTATCCATAAAAAGTAAAACTATAAGATGGACCATCAGTTGCTACCAAAGAACATGCCAATTTGCTATACCAATTTTGCTATCTCAATGTTGCTCCAACCAATCACTACATATAACTCAGGTAAATTGAATGAAATGACATTTATATATTATTAATTCAATTTGCCCCACCACCAGCTACTGGTTTCTGCTGCTGCTTATCTAGCACTTTCACCTTCCATTATCACTATCACAAAAATTTCTGCTGAACAATTCTTCCACCTATACTAAAAAGTAATTCCGTATAGCAGTGACGGAGAAATGTTATATAAATTAAAAAATATTTTTGAACCGAAAATATTGATTTCATAAAAGTGAAACTAATACATTCGCTAGCAAACCAACCACAACACAACCCCCTCCCCCAACACACACACACGCACACATGAACAGAGCAAACGGACAAAAAAGAACATATCTCAGCAAATCGTCATTTTCATCATCATAATCTATGATTTCAACGAAATTCGACCTAAACACGAAGCAAAACCCATCAAAGTCAACAGCTCCTTCATCGTCGTCTTCCTATTCACCGTAATCGAACTAAAACGAGAGAAAAGGAAATAAAATAGCCTTTAAAATTAACAAAAAAAAAGAATTCAATTACTCAAAAAACTTCAAATTCAAGTAAACTTTTCATAAAATTAGACGCACTCTCTTACGAGTTATGCACATCCATAAATCCAAGCTCATGAGAATTGTATGAATCATAAAAATAATATAATACCGAAGTAACAAAAACTCAACGAACATAACAAACTCCACGAATCAATCCGTTAAAGACGGCGAACTCAATTTTGGTAGGTATCAAAATTGAACGAGCAAATGACGGAAGGAGTTTGTACAGAGAGTCAAGAATTGGCATGAAGAGAAAGTACCATTAGGAGGAGATCGACGAAGCCACTTATGGATCTTGCGGATCAAGCGGTCCGTACTGTTGGACTCCATAATTCAAAGCTGAAGCAGCACCAAGCAAAGCTTCATATTATTCTTATTCTTATTGTTTGCTTCTATCTCTCATTATCCTCATCGCATGTCGACTTTTTACTCTTTTATTCATTTTTTAAAAATAATTATTGATATACAGTGCTTTGCTTTGCTTTGCTTACTTGCGTCCCTCTTTCCTTTCTTTCTCCACGCATGTTATGGTATTCATAAGTAGTTAGAGAGAGAGAGAGAGAGAGTGGGAATAAATAAAGCGTGCGTGCGTGTGTGTGTGTGGGTTGTCCGTGTCCCCATCCCTCTCACTACATTTTGTTTAGTTTTTACTCTTTTACAGCGCGGTAACGTGCAGTGAAGAGGGTATCCGATTCCACTGACGGCTAAAGAAAGTTTTTAGTTGACTGTTGACCGTTAACGTGGCCGATCCTTTGCTCTTATCTGTACTATTAAACTAAAATCGATTATTATACTCGACTATGTAATATATGATTTATGAAAATAAATATATATAGAGAGAGAGAGAGGGATTAGATGAATAAATAAAGGTAACGATAGTTTTATTATAATTATACTTCACATGAAATAATGTGTCAATACTTTATTATTATTGTCAATTACATTAGTGCATTCATTCTTTTAGGATAGTCGCCTTACTGAATATATTTCCTTAATATTACTAGATGTATAATTACGTTGAGATGATTTATTTTTTTATTTTTTTAATCCATTTTTTTAAAGGTTCAATGTTATCATTTTTTATATAAAACTTAGTACTATTATTAAAAAAATAAAAGGACCTCTGAAATATATGTTAGAATGCCGTTAAAGTTATTTATGTAATAATTAAATATTATTACATACATATATTGTCCACACCAAATATCATATTATCTATTTGTTTTTTAAATCTTTGAAACAACTAGCGTGATATACCGGTAAATATATTGTTTGGAGACTGTAAAAAGCTTTGATGCTTCTTCTAAAGAAGATGGGCTATGATCCTCTTTGAGTTGTGATAGGAACATATGTCCCTAAATGAGACAAGCGCTTACATTATTAAAGTCATTCCTCTAGAATGAGACATGCCAAGCCCGAATGAAGTTCTTCGCTTCACACCAAATCAAACCACATACTCCACTGTTACGGGCCTCCATAAACTCCTTTGAGTTTCACTCTTGTAAACATGCTTTCAAACGAGATATTTAGTGCATAAACTACAACCGTGCATAGGTCAATATGTGCAATGCTTAGTATTTATCATTTATGGTTAGACTATCCCATTTTCTCTCCTAATTTTTGCCTTTTAGTGTTAGTGTTAGCTCAGTAGAGTGCTTTCATTGTTATGCTCTCTCTGATTTCTACACATTTTATCACTCCATCCAAACTTTTCTCTACGCCACCATACTCCGGCTTGAGCTTTAACCACCTATTGCTTTACACCAAATTATCCCCAATAGTAGCTGTTGGCATAGTGTTAGCTAGTGTTTATTGCTTAGATATCATAATTGCTTCTTCTCCATAAAAAAGTTCTTGAGCCATGGTCCATCTATCTCCATATAGTATTGCTCAATTAAGCCTCCACCCATGGAGAAATTCCTTGCCGCCTCCATGCAAGGGAATGTCTCCCCCCCCCCCCCCCCCCCCCCTTCATTAACTAACAATTATTGAAATGGAATTTATTGATTATTTGAAGACTTTGAAACAATACTAAGTTGAGATACTCATATGGAAAAATGTTTTAAAAAACTAGTATGTCATGCTCAAAACCAAAGAACATAAATAGTCCATTGTATACTAATATCATAATATAAGAATGTAAAGCTTAAAACACAACTATAAACTTTACAATTTATACAAATAACTTAGTTTACAACTCAAGGTATTAATCTGCTTAAATCTAGATTAGATGAACTTACGTTAAAGTCTTCTAGTGTATTCATGTTATTCCCATTTCATGTCTGAAGACACAATTAGGGTAAAATAATTATCTTCTATACCAAAAATTTATAAAAATACCAAATGGGTGAGTGATGATATGTAACACGTAATCATTGTGCAAACAACATGCGAAAGCCACAACATAAAATCACATACTAGCTTAATTACTAATGTAACAATCACAGGTTATCATCTTAAATTGGGTGCAACAAACTAGCATAGTCTTAGCGTACGAAAGACTTGTAATATCTTGTCCAATAAATGTATATTAATACATATATATAAACCATCATCTCATTGTCGTCTCATTCTGAGTTTGTCACTAGTACTAGCTATTAATACAACTGGTCTATCACAACCATTCATAAGGGTTTCCTACACTATCTGTGTAACCTATTTATACTATTGTTCTAAAAGAATTGCCTGTAACATGTAACTAGTTAGTCAACAACCCAACTATTCACATGTGGCGATTTAATGCCTATTTTAGTCATCACATCATCTCAAGTCGCTGTTTCCATAGGATGCCATAGCTACCAATCCATGACTCACTTCTAATGCTCTCAATTGTAAGCGAACTCACATTAACAAAACAATTTATTAGCAATTTTTTTTATTCATTTCCATTTATTAACTTACTTGCCTAAACTATAATCAATAGTAACTAAGTATTTGGGATTTGCTAATGATTTAAAAAAAAAAAAAAAAACTAGCAAAAGATTCCACTCTCGAAACCAAATACATCATAAGTTGTTAAAAACTTAACAATCTAAAAGATTATACTCTTAAGATTGATACTTACTTCTTAACCCAAAATATTGATTTAACTCAAAATTTATCGGGAAAATAGTTAGTATAGTGTCTACTTTTAAAATTTAGAAATTAAATGTTCAAAGAAAATTTTGTTGCAATTTAGTGTTAAAAGGTGTAAAAGTTGTTCATTTTGGTGTCTTAAGTTAACGGATGTTAATTGTGGATGGCATGGCAAACTGGTGTTAATTCATTTTATATGTGGGCATGTGATGGAAAAAGAAAAAAAATCACTCTAATGTGGAAATTTGCATCAAATACAAAGGTAGACCCCATGCCCCCTTTTGTTAGATAAACTTCACCTTTCCCTCTTCGATTTATTAAAGCCCTAACCTTAGAAATTGCAATTTGATAGAGGTGGTCTTATTTAATCAAAGTAGAGAATTGGAAGGATAACTTAGTGAAGACATAATGGACAACTGATCAAGCCATAGTAAGTAGCAAAGCGAGAAATTTTCATCACTTGCAAGATCGTTCAATGTGGTGAATGAAGAAGGCAATAGTTGTAACCTGTGGCGTGGGTATGGAATGTTGTGTTTGTTGATGACGTCATGGACTTGTGATAACCCTAGATGATGCTTTTTCAAATGTGTACAATATAAGGAAGGTGGATGCAAGTTCTTTAGGTGGTATGACCCTGTGTTTTTGGATCGAGTGAGGGAGGCGATAAATCATCTTCTTGATTCTCAACTAGTGTAATGATAGAATTGCCATGGTGTACAAACGTAATTGCAATAGGAAGTAGATGTAGCATGGTGGAGAAATTTGAAGTGGATTTGTTTCCTTGTTCTATTTGTGGTTGATGTATACATTTAAGTGTAAATGAAGATAATACTGTTGTAGGTGTAGTGTTCTATTTTGTTTTTCCTAACCACTTAGAATGGTTGTAATGCAATGTTAGTTGAGGCATTGTATGATGTCATCTTTGCCTAATATAATGTTGACCTAAATGGCCATGAATGAAATGATTGGATTTATGTCATTTGATAACAAAATTGCCAATACTTGTGTATGTTCTTCAATTATTGCTGTCATACTATTACCATTAATTGGAGCCTTAACACAATGTTAAGCTATTATATTGTGGTAGAACTCCTAATTTGTCCATTTTGATAATGGTTGTTCATGAGGCAAATAGCTTGTAAGTAAGAAACATACATCTAGTAAGCAAATTTGAAATGTAGTAGTTTCATGTCATTTTTGCAATAGTTATAAGCTAGGACTTGTGTTCTAGTTCTCATCTTTATACTATTGGAGCCATGGTGGAAGTTTAGTCAAGGCTCCCTAATCACTTTTGAAGCACCATTGGCAAGCTTTGAGATTGATTATCAAATTTAGTTAGATAATTAAAGTACAATGTACATTGCATTTCGAAAACTTCTTGTTGTAGAAACCATGTAGATGTTTGTTCATTTTTTTGGCATAAGGGTTGATTGTGGACAATACTATTAAAGTACATAATAATAAGATATAGTAAATGTAAAGCTTACCAAATTTGCTGCACAGAAATCTCCTTAATTCAACTAAATGCCATTTTCAATATTCATCCCTTAAAAGCTACTTGTATTATATACTTTGTAGTTTATGTTGGAGAGATGAGGTAGTTCAACTTATTTATCAATCTATTATTCCTTAGGCAATTATAAAAAATGATTCAATATTAGCAATTGAAATTCTATAGGATTGAATTTTTAAAGAAGTTATACTCAAAGCATTGGTTAGAGAATTTGTTATTAAGATGTTGTCAATTGATAAATAAGCCTTAGTTGGTTAATATTATGCATAGTTACAAAGAGTTTAATGCAGTTTGATAGACAAATTAACTTAGCTATAGATTTTAGTGGTGGACATGTTATACTAGTGAGCCTACCTAAGGTTTCTAGGACTTTTGTTTTGTTTCAAGACCTAGTTAGAGTTGCCATTGCACAAATAATGTCTTCACATATACTTCAAGTGGGAAGAAGGTTAGCACTATGTTAAAGTAGAGCTCAAGGGCCTTGTAGTAGAAAAGAAGAAAGTGAGCTTGGAGATATGCAATTTGAAGTAAGCCAGTAGAAGTGGAAAGCATAGTGTTGGCTACATGAACAGGGGTCACTTGAGCATGATTGTGCCAAGTGGTGAATGTTATAGCCTATTTTACCAAAATAGTAGCCTTTGCAAATACTGATTGCTCAAGTATGCAACCTCCGAATCTTATTTTTATATGAAAACAAAGCTCTTCTATCAATAACTGAATTAAATGATAAAACTATCAGAACTTATCATGTGAAAACTATTATTTCAAAAAGATTTCTTAAGATAGGAACTTCAAGGAAAGGATATGAATCCAACTAGATTCAAGTTAATCTTTTTTAGTAGCTACATTTCTAGTGATCAAGTGAAGCCATTAGCAGATGAACCATGTTATTGTCATCAATTTCCAGTAATGTATGAGTTAGTTCAATTTCATTCTTAAACCAAAAAAAAAAGAAAAAAGAAAAAGAAAATGATTGAAGCTAGTGAATAGCCAAGATTACATGAAAGTTTTACATGCAAATATGAAGTCTAAACACAAGTTGCTAGGAATGAAGTCCTATTTGATGCATATATTTAGATAAAGATGGTTGAAAAAAAAAAAAAAAAAAACTTTCAAAAGCTTGATCCAAAACACGAATAGTTGTGATTGTGAATATATTGATCAAGCAAGTACGAATCAGAAGCGGTAAACTTCAATTACTAATCATGAGTCCAAATTAAATAGCCTAACAGTAAGTACCAATAGATAAAAATACTTATCATACTATAGTTATTGATCCAACCAACTTAGTTAAATAAAGTAGATCTATACTCCTCAATTGCTACTCACTACTTATCCCTAAGCTGATATGACCTCATCATAACTATCTAGTAGAAATAGCCAAACCAAAACACTTTTCAATTGCAACATAAAACAAAGTAAACTTCATGACACATCTTCGGTCAATCATCATGACTTTGTCAAACTTCCTTTTCATTCTCCTTCCCTTTTTCTTGTAGTCTTTGTACGATGTCATCATGAGTCAAGAGCTCTTTCACTCAATGAATGATGCTACTTTAGATTTAAATGACCTATTGTTAGACTTGTGGTGTTTTCCTTTTCCATTTATCATTTGCATCACCATAACCATCACTAACATCTCCAAGTACATCTATCATGCCTTTCTCACCATCATTGACATCTTGAATTGTGGTTAGTTGTTGCTAGTGGTTCTGTTGCTCCTCTTAGATTAGAAATAGTGTGCTCTTAAAGTAGGCTCCAATAGTTTCATGCATGTCAAAAACATCTTCTCCACCAATTCCACTTTGAGAAAACCTATAGTCTATTCCTTCAATTTAGATAGAAACTAACAAGATAAGAAAAATTAACCAACAATAGAGAGTTACTATGCACAATAAGTTGCAAAATCCATTATACCTCTATTTGATGCCACTATAGGTTGTGAGAGCCAAGAATGTGTTCGCCCTATTGGTATGGGCATTAGCATGATGTTGTGCTTGTCTATACTCTTTGCCACGCTTTGAAGCTACCAAAAAAAAAACACACACACACACACAGGCAACAAAATTACCTTTCATAATCTAAAACAATTAGCTAAAACTAAGATTCACAAAGGAGTATATTACTTACTCAAATCGGTAGGGTAAAGAGCCCTTATCCAAATGATACACTTTGCGATTGTGTCCACTTTGTTTACATAATGTACATGTCATAAACCTTCCTCCTAGTGACATTTTTTTTGTGTTTGATTTCTCAAATTCTTCCTTTTCTTTCTATTCATTTGTAGTCTCCCTCTCTTTGAACGCTTAAGCAATAGCTTGAGGCTTGCAACTCTAGTTTTCTTCCAAACTTCTTACCTCTCACTAATGCAGTGGTATAGGCATAAATCTTTCTAAATGTCTCTTTGCTATACCACTCACCAACATAATCTGCTAGATGACAACCTAAATTGATAATTACACAAATGGCATGACAACATGGGATCCCAATTAAGTCCCATTTCCTACATACACAGGTTTTCTTGCTATGTTCACTACATACATTTGTCCATCATACTAAATATCATATTCCAATTGTCCACCAAATAATATTTGACACCACCTTAACTTTTGCTTATAATCTTCAAGCTTACATGCAATCTTTAGAAAAATCTCCTTGGTCCATTTTGCATATTCTTCTTATTATTTGTAGATTCTACCCTTAACATAAAGATGGATGTCCAATAGTACAGTGACAATGGGCTTACATCAGACTTCTAAAATCTTACCATTAAATACCTTACATAGATTGTTATCAATAATCTCATTCCTCATTAAAATTTTCCAAGCTTGATTATCAACACCTTCTAACCTCTTAGAGATAGCATCGAAGTCTAGGATTAGGTAGCCTTTGCCATGGACCAAAACAACTTCTTGAAAAAGTCACCACGGTGCTTTTTTAGCCTAATTTGTGTATCTCTACCTTAGGAAGAAGATCTTTTAGAGTTGGTAATAGACCTTGAAAAACAAAAAAGAAAGAAATCATTTTTTATAACAACATATATAATATAACTAGTGTGCATAATACATACTCATCACATATAAGAAAAACCAATATGGAAACTTATTCATCCCATCAAGTTAACTTTTGTTGGTTAGTGATGAATGTTCACTCATGGCCATCTTTTTCCTCTATGCTAAGATCTTTAATCAATGTATGCAGAAATCATGACCATGTATTCTTACTCTTGGATTTTATTACTCTCCAGGAAATTAGATTATCTAGTTATTGGCATCTCTTCCTGTGGCAAATAACAACTCTCTTTGTAAACTCCTTTTAGATAACATCTGTTAAGCTTGGCCACTTGCCCGTAACTAGCCAAAAACCCTTCTCTTAACCTCTTGAAATGTATATATATAATCTATCAATTTTGGGTTATCCACTATCCTCATCTCTCTAGACCTACATCATAATAGTAGAATTGGGATTCTTGTGGCGTAATTCCTCTAAGTAGTCCCACAACATTGCATATTTCTTCTTGTAAGAGCCCGTAAAAACTTCTTGCGCTTTTTCCCTAATTTTGAAACATTGATTCACTATGACATTAACCTCCATATATTCTTTAATTGATGTCTTCAAATCTAAAGCTTGATCTAAGGCAATGCTCTTATCAAGGGTAAGGATATCTTCACTAACAAATTACTCTTATCACACTTATTCATGAAGGAAATTCTGCATGATGGGGATTCCTATATGTCCATAGGTGGAATGATTGAGTTGCCTTATCAAAGGATGCATACATCAACTAGGGACAATCATCCCTCACACACTTCACTTTAACCTACTTACATGTGTTTTTTTACATACACAAACTCTTTTTGTTCAATTATTGTATGTCTTATTATTGCATCCTGAAATTCATTCACACTCTCAAATGCCATTCCAAGCACAAATTGCACCGCCTTTGCATTGGGATCAAACACTTTAAAGTCGTTGTTTTTCCTCACAAACTCTACTTCATCCCCATCTTCCTTATCCAATATAAAGTCATCAACCAGCTTATAATCCATGATTAATGTCTAAATTGCCATTAACATCCAACTCGTCTAATCCAAAAACCCTTTAGTTGACATACTATTTATCCGTACCTTCTTCAGCCATAGTCCCCTCTTAAACTCTTTAACACTTGTCCTTGCTTCCACTAACTCCTCATTAGAATCAACCTCACTATAAAATACTTCATCATCTGAATTTTTTGAATCTTTGTCTTGTATATTAACTAGCTCCTCACTATCACCCCCTTTATAAGCTGCTTGAAAGTCAATACCCACATCTTCATTACCAAGTTTTAGAGACTCACCAACAATAAAAGACCCTCTAACTCTAGAAGAGCCATGAACTCCATCCTCATGTTGCACATAGACTTCGATACTTCTATAAATCTATAGCAAATTTAGCATTTCAGTATCACTAACCTCATTATTGAACACTCCTAAACTATCAACTAAGGATGCATTAGGAATGTGATATCTAAGCACCTCTATATCATTGCATCCAAGTTTTGTGATGAGCTTCACTCTAAAGAGTTCTAAAGAGAACTCAACAACTTTAACCCATATAATATCACATTTTCCAAAAACATACACAACATTGAGAGGGTCTTTCATAAATCCACCTCCATAATGCACATGTGTAAACCTCTATCATTTCTTTGTTGTAAAAATAGAAAGAAAAAAAAAGGACATAAACATGAGACCACAAATAATGGAAAAATCATTTGTACATTGAATGTGTCATGAAAATGATTTAACAAAATCTCAATATGGGACCACTACTATACTATTCTCTTTTTTAAAACCAAAGCATAACACAACAATTCCATATAACATGGGACCACAAACAATAGAAAAATACCGATATAGGACCACTACTATACTATTCACTTTTTCAAAACCAACGTGTAACCCAACAATTCCATATAACCTCACCACAAACATCATGGGACTTATTGGTAAAAATTACCTCAACTAACAAATTCTAGCTTAAAAATGTTGACTATAGGACTACTTCTAGCATACATTAAAATATCTAATTTTTGTTTATATTTAACCAGTAAAGACCACTTCAACTTAGTGCGAACGATGTGGGGCCATAAATCAAAGGTGAAAATACATACATTTTTTAGTTAACAACTTTGTTTCCTTCGATGGGTTATGATGGGTTGTTCTATTGCATGAACACTACCATGCTTCTTTCAATTTTTCTTCCTTCTCCATAAGGCTTGGCGACAATAATCGATCACGTGAAATACACTCAGATGAATTAATGAAGGAGAAAAATCAATGCTTACGGCTTTAATGCCCTACCTCTATATATTTACAATTTGGTGGTTGTTAATCTTAAGTGTCGCATTCATCTGATGCTTATCTATCAAAGGTTAGATTAAATCTCTGTATGATGTTTTCTTCTTCCACATTTGAGGTAGTTATGATTTTTAATTTAGAAAGTAAAGGTGAATAAATTCTGAGAAGTGATGTTTCAATGGAATATGTTTGGTTTTATTTTTCGTTCAAGGGGAAGCTTTATCAATTATTGTGGGTTACGTAATTTCAGCCCATATACTCAGCTATGCTTGTCTATGTGTAAAATATGTCCACGCATAATGCCATGTTAGACTTTTTTTTTTAATGTCTGTTAGACCTTCAATGGACGAAGACAATGAATGCTACACATTTCAAACTTCTAATTATTTAATTGCACATTTTTCAACTATAGACACTTTTATGCCTAAAATTATAAGTATAGCCACTTGTGTGGCTTTTTTCCCCAATTATATCATTAAAACTTCACCTAGAACCCACTTGATCGACTTACTTTTTAGAACCAGTTCAATTGAGGTTTCAAAAGGAAGATTAGAGATTTCATGGTTGCTAAACTCCATTGACCAAATTTGGAATTTAGCTAACTTAGTTGTATTTTGATAAACCAAAATTCCTTTTCCCATATAGTTAGCCTAAACGATAATGTGATAGTACTTTTTTAGTTTACAACCACTATCTAAAATTTGTACAATCTAGAATCAATAAAGCAGTAGAAGTATCCATAAAGAAGATTCTTTTTAGATATAGAAAAGACATGAAATCTACAATCTCACAAAAAAGATATTACAAAAAAAACTACATACTTGTATATATATATATTCAAGTATGTAGTATAATTCCCTTAAAACATAGGGAAAAAATCAATAGCTTTTGATTTTAGCACTTCTTCTCCTTTGATTGACTCCTCTCAAATCTCATTTGAATAGAGAGAGAGAGATGGTAGAGAAAAAGAAGAAAAATGCTCAGAAGAGCATCAACGAGAAGTAATGATGATATATTGGGTGTTTCAAAAGAGGAAGATTTGAAAAAAACTTATAAAAAAGTTACTCTTAAAAACTGTCCTAATAAAGAAGGTGACACATAAAGGTATTAGATGTTCAAGTTTTTTATTTAGAAAGAGAGAAGATGTTAGGGTGAAGATTATAGAAGGATATCTTAATTTGCATATAATGAGAAAAAAAGAAAGGAAGAGAGATGGAGGAGTATTATTACTTATTTTATTTTGGCCGATTGCATCATACATTATAATATGTGAGAGGGAAAATCAAACCAAGAAATTGGTGAGTTTGCCCCTTGTAGGTAAACCTTTTTTTTTTTAAATAGGACTTCTCCAAAATTAATTTGTATAATACGGTTGCAAAAACTCAGTTTCTAACTACGATTTTGCTTGGCGCTTGATTGTTGAAGAAATTGTAACTTCTAGCTGCGATTTTGCTCTTTTAATTTTCTTGGACACATCCCATCCCCTCTTCTTTGTTTATTTTTCTCTCTCTATCTTCTCTTTCTCTCTTTCTTAGTCTCTTGATCTCTTTCTCTCTATCTTTCTCTTTCGCATTATTGTTGGTTGTTGAACACAAATCATAACCTCATCATATGATTATAAAGGGAATGCATTTATAAATCGTAGATTTTAACTATGATTTTTTATATTTTTGACACTTTTTTAGGTAAAGAAAAATTGTAGCTTTTAAATGCTAGTTTGCTGCGTATTTCACAATTTACTTTTATTAGAGTCCCATTTAAAAAAAAAAAAAAATTGGCCACAAGAGGCAAACTTACCTAATACTTGAATCAAGCTTGATCTTGTTGATAGAAAGTTTGGCCTTGTGTTGTCTCTTCACCTTTTATCATGGAGGATTGATATTTTGAGAAAATAAAGATTGAAGAGACTACACCAAAATCTAATTAATGATATGTCTAGATTTTTCAATTATTGTATCCCTAAGCCTAAGATATTCTTTTCATCGAAGTTGTCCATGTCGATAAAAAGAGGTTAAAAGTAGCATTCCTTCAAATTATTTTGGAGGCAAGCTTTAGTATGACTTTTCCTACCTATATTCATCTTATCTCCTAGGTCATTGAAATCTCCACTATTATGCTAGATGGTATTTGCATTGGGAGAATTAATGGAGTATGCTAGAAGTAATGTAAGGCTCAAATAATGGGCTAAGCAATAGCTATGTAGGAATCTTGAATCAATTAATAGTGGGACAATGCTACGAATTCTATCTAAACCTTTGAGGAAAGTTCAATTTATCTCCTAAACTTTAAATTTGCAAATTTTAGTACCTAATTCGAAGTTTTTACATTACTATTACTATCCATGACAATTCTACTAATGACATTAGTTTAATCACATCCCTTAGCAAATCAATGCTTGACACTTAGCATGTGTATAAAAAAAAATCCAATGTGGCACTAGGTGGTGCACATGTGGAAAGCGGGAAATATTATTGGAAAAGTTAAAAAAAAAAGATACTAAAATTTTAAAAAATGAAGAAAAAATAAACATCTCTCTATTAAGGAAATGACAAAATGAAAATGCAGATGGTTATGTATTTTCTTTCCCTTCTAAAAACTTAAACATTTGCTCTCCATGTTAAAACAATGAAACTCTAGTTCTAGTCAAGTAAAGAAAACAATATTGAAAAGTAAAACAAGCCTTCCTCTTTTTGCTTAATTGTGTATTTCATGAGGCTCGACCTTAACGCAATGACAAGAAAGTTGACAAACCACATTGATTGTTGCCTTCTAGAGGGACATAATGGCATTGACAAAACAATCTTACCACAAAATATTCACAAGAAAAAAAATATTGACCATCAAATTGACGATGGAAGGAACGGGCAAGTAAGTTGTCTTCTTTATTCTCACAATTTAAAAAAAAAATGAGTGGGTTTTGTAGATATAAAAGGAAAGCTACACTCTATTTTCGCATGCAAAATGCAACAAACAATGAGACATTGAAGTGAGACAAAGAACCCATCCTTTGTCGCTTTTAAGTGTTAAAACAATTGATTTTGGGCAACTTCTTTTGATTATTGAGGCTAAACACATTCAACTAAGGTTTATATTGGCTCTCAAATTAATTTAAAGTGAAGACAGGAACCTAGGGGTTGTTTACTTTTTTTAATTGAGGGGTGAAAGGGCGTTATTTTTTGTTCTATGTAGTTTGATGTATTTTTGTGGCTATTTTTTCTTTTTTATTAATAAGAAAATTATTGACTCTAGGGTGTGCAAAAAGAATGTCAAGGTTGCATCCTTCAAATTAGTGGGACACATATCACATTACTAATGGATGAAGGATCTGATTAGATAAATGGCCATCATGAGATTTAACATAGGTAGTGACGGTGATATGAAAACTTCAAATTAAGTACTAAAATCAGCCAATTTAAAGTTCATATAGTAAATTAAATTTTCATCAAAAGTTTAAGTAATATTCATGATATTGTTTCATTAATAGTTGAAGCCTATCCAACCATAGCAATTGTAGCCAACATTGTTATTTTTTTATTTGTTTTTCTTTTTTGCCAAATGTAGCTATATTAAGTGGAAATGTTTCAATATTCACATGTGCAAGTAGCTAACCATTCTAGATAGAATATTTCTATTATTGGTTTGTGTTCAGTGCTAATTATGGTGTGGAATTACCACGGTGTGTAGTTGGGTACAAAAGAAAGAAAATTATAAGAAATGAAAGGATAAGAGTGAAAATTTAATGTTTGGCCATTTAAAATAAAAGTGAAAATCTAAAAAATTTTAATAAAAACAGGTAGAAAGTTTTCCTTTTTTTTTTTTGAAATTAGATAGAAAGCGATGAAAATGGCTTTAAAATTAACAAAACAATCTTAATATCTAAATTTAAAATAAAAAGGTATAATAGTTTATTTAATAATTTATTTTCTTTTATTTACTTTATGATGTAAACCAAACATTGAAAATAGATAAATTTGTCTCCATTTCCTTCTATTTTCTTCTTAAATATCTAAACACAAAATGAAAACCATGCTTATTTTTTTTTCCTTTCCTTTCTATTGATTTTTACTAATTTCCGCTCATTTTATCTTCTAAAAAAATTGCCAAACACAGTGTACAGTTTAAAGAGATGGTACAAGCTTATGAAATTCTAAGCGATCCAGAGGTCATGTGGCGAAGATGACCTTAAAGAAGAAACTCGCAGTAGCAGTAGCCATAGTGATAGTGGGAATGACCCATTTGAAGGAACTCGCGGTAGTGGCAACGGTAGTGGCAACGGTAGCGGCAGTGGCGGTAGCAGCAGTAGCGATCACCCATTTGACGTTTTCATTCATTTTCTGCTTGAAGTCCTTTTAGAGGTAAGATCCATTTCAATTGGTGTTCATTGTGTGCTACGATGATGATAAATTTCTAGAATTGCTTTTGAGTGAATGGGGAATGATTCTTGTCTCACTTAAACAGGTGATAGCACTAGGCTGTAAGCTAATGAGACACGGGCGAGGTAAGGATTGTGTCCGCCCTCTAACAACTGAGCTTTAAGCAGGTGAAAGGCTTAGAAGCCTTCCTGCAACCTAAGATGTTGGAGCAGCCATTTCTAATATGGAGTTGGGCAAATGCATAGGAGACAGCATTGCATAATATAAAAAACATCGAAGATGAACCGTGGAAGAAGTGGTGTGCTCAGATTTGTGTTAGGAGGAGATAGACAAAGCCATTTATGTCCATAAATGGAGAAAGCTAGTTTAATCATTATTAGACTTCCCCATTTAGTATATGAATTTTAGACAAATATATATATATATATAGACATTTGAATAGTTTGGTTGTGATAGCGATAATTTATTTATTTATTTTTGGTAATACATATCATAACATCTCATTATTTTGAGACACATATATTGTGAATACATATTCATCTAGTATTAGCAAATATATAATTACATTGGAAGGGCTTTTAAAAAAAAAAAAAATTTACAACCTAAATTTTAAGAAAACGAAAGAATAAATCCTTCATCTATATCTACTATAATAGTCATTAAAGTTATTTATATAATAATTAAACGTTACTAATATCGTCGTATCGTATACCACATAATCTATTTGTTAATCTAGCATCTAGGTGTATGACATTGTTTATATGCTAATCAAAAGTTTTAGCTTTTCTTTTGAAGAAGATAGAAAAAGGTCTTTTTTCAATTTGTCAAAAACATAAATAAATAATTAAGTCCCTAAACAAAACAGGTGCTATCATTCCAGAAGGCATGCCTCTCTTTGAAGGGGATTTATGTCAAATCCCAATAAGATTCTTCATAGTGCACTAAATCAAACCAGATGCTCCACCACTTGTGCTAGGCCCCATAAATTTCTTCGAGTTTCATTCCTACAAATGTACTTCCCAAGCGAGATATCTAACACACAAACTACAACTTTATATAGATCAATATGCATAGTGCCTAGTAACTATCATTTATGGCTAGACTATCTGGACATCCAAATACCATTTTCTTCCTTGGTTTCCGTTTCTTAGTCCTAGTATCGGGCCAGTAGAGTATTTTCATTGTTGTTCCTTTCGACCACTGTGCATTTCACCACTCCATCAGAACTTCTCTGTAATCTACCTTGATAATTCCCTTTTATGGCTACCTTGATAATTCTCTAGTAACTATCATTTATGGCTAGACTATCTGGACATCCAAATACCATTTTCTTCCTTGGTTTCCGTTTCTTAGTCCTAGTATCGGGCCAGTAGAGTGTTTTCATTGTTGTTCCTTTCGACCACTGTGCATTTCACCACTCCATCAGAACTTCTCTGTAATCTACCTTGACAATTCCCACAATCCGTCAAAGGTTGATATCGAGGATTTGATGACGATCTTAAAAAGCTACCTGCCGATGCTTTATGACTAACCATTCCAGACAACACTTGCATCATCTATATTACCATGGCTGCTAGCATGGAGTTAGCTAGTGTTTATTACCAAATATCGTCATTACTTCTTCTGGGAAAATAAGTTCATGACCGTGGGCCATCTGCTTCCATGTGGCATTGCTCCATCAGGCTTCTACCTATTGCAAAAAATTCCCCATTGTTGTCTCCCATAGGATTCTGGGGAATGTCTCAATCCCATTGTTGTTAATCGACCTCTCGAACTAGCTACTAATCATCATCTTCATACGCTATTACCTCCTTAACTACCCAATCAGACGCGAGCCCCTCGTTCATGTAAGCAATTGTCTCGTTTTGTTTTCATTGTATCAAATAAAATTGAACTCCTTGATTATTTGAAGACTTAAATGTAACAAAGTTGAGTGACCTAAATGGAAAAATGTTTAAATTTCAAGTGTAAATATAAACGGCAATGATAAAAATCATGGAATGAAACCAGCTTTGGCGGGGTTGCATGGGTTATTCGGGTTTACGCAAGCTTAGGTATGTTATTTTATGTTGTTTCCTTAGGTCATTTTAGATATTTTAATTCTTTTATTTTTATTTTACTGCTATTTCAATGTTATTTTAGTTAGTTTTCTAATTTTTTTTGGGGATCTTAGGGTTTATTTGTGACATATCATGAAACAATAACACAAATACAAGAGAGTAATAAACTTGCAATATTCAATAATAATAATGAATAATAATCCTTGGTTATGCTATTTAGCGAGCATTCATAAGTTAAAAACTCTAAAATTATTAAGGAAACTAAATAAAATATAATAGGAAACTAATAAATCAAAATAGTCTTTTCTAATCTAGATAAAAATTATTTGATGCTCTAGTAAGCAATGAAAACACACAAATCCAACATCGGAAATGGATTCAAATGGCAAACAATTTATATTAGCTTAAAGTAAACTCAAATCATTGACATATTACGCATTTCATAATCCCTCATAAACAAAAAATTATTTAGCTTCAAAGTTAAGCTTTCAAAACTAAGTATCCTCTATTGCAAATGTAGTAGTTTCTAATCCTTTTTAATAGTTTTCGACAACTTCTGACTTGTTCAAAACCTAACTAGCATTGTTTTAAAATGACTTTTGGCTTCCAACTTCTAACTTCGATTGTCTCTTCTAATGCTTTTAATTCTTTTTGCTTCTAATGATTGTATTGCTCTATAACTTGAAGTCTTAACTCATCCACATTAATTTATAAGCATACAAATAGGCTAGTTATTCCATAGGTTAAGAGGTAGAGTTGTTATCACTTTTCTGTATTGACAAATTTATGTCATTATGTTTTTATTGAATATTGAGATATTAAATCTTCTTTATTTATACTTTGTTCTTATTAGTCTAAACTAAATAGTGGCATACACGTTGATTGAATCATTGTATTTCACTTAACCCTTTTAACTCCTACAAGCAATTAATAAATCGCATGTAATATCGATTTGTGATCCAATCACAAACTAATTTGACTTCATTGTTCATGCATAATATTGAACACTGATTTTGTCTGTATCATTTTTTTTTCCTAGCCATAATCATTCAAACCTATAAATACAAAAATATCACCTTTTCATTTTATAAACCCTAAAAATACAAAAACACAAATTAATTATTTTGCAAGCACATCTATATACACATCAAGTTGGTATCAGAGCTTTTAGGGGACGCGTTCATCTATGGTAAGTGTAAATTCTATTCTTTGTGATTTTTAGATTTAGAGATTTAATAGTGGTTGTAGTTTGGTGTAGAGGATTGTTGTTGGTGTCATGCAATTTGTTTAAGTTTTGTGATTTGCTTCTAATATTTGTGTGGTGATTGAAGAAAGAAAATCAAGAAAATAATATTTGAGAGTATTAACATTTAGAGTCAAGTTCAAACAAATGATAAAATTTTTAAGTATTTAAAATAGAATATGAACATTATAATAAGTGATTCAAATAAAGGATCGAATTATTAAATGGTTAAAATAGAGAATTAACATTATAATAAGTAGTTCAAATAAATAATTAAAACTGAAGAAAAATTAAGATTTTAATTCCTTTATTTGAATCACTTATTATAATGTTGATTCTTATTTTAACTACTTAAGAGTTCAATACTCTATTTGAACTACTTATTATAACATTTATTCTCTATTTCAACAACTTAAAAGTTCGATCTTCTATTTGATTTTAATCCCAAACATTGATCCTTTTGCGTGTAATTTTTCCAAAAAAAATTATGTTTGAGGAGGGTGTCAATGGTAATGGAAAAGGAAGACGTGGCATTGATTCCAAGCAAAAATTGTCAACCTTAGAACAGTAAATGAATGAGGTGCAATAATCATGGAGAATTATCATGGATAGGTTGAATGCGAGAGATAGAGTACCAAGGGATAATTACAAGAGAAGTTATAGTGGTGCTAGTTGTAACAAGGCTAATTCAAGTGGAAAATCTAGTGCCAAAAATGTTAAAGATGGTAGGAGATGTAATCGAGGTAGGAATCATGGGAGTGTTGAAAAATATTAAATTGAAAATTCCTAATTTCACTTAGAGTAGTAAACTTGAAGAATTTTTGGATTGGATGCCACAAGCAAAAAAGGTTTTTAACTTTTATGAGTGGGGTGAAAGAACAAAAATAAAGATGGCATCTTTAGCTTTCAATGGTTATGCCAACTTCTAGTAAAACAAGTTGCAAGAGCGGAGATGTAGGAATGATAGGGAGAAGATGAGAATTTGGGCCATAATGAAGCGATTGATGAGGCATATGTTTGTTCCTAATTACTATAAATAGGAGATGTTGGTTGAATTGTAGACTTTGAGGTAAGGTAAGAGGAGTATAGGGGAGTATGTGAAAGAATTTGAAGTACTCTTAACTAGATGTGAGCTTGGAGAATCTTCAAAGGAGTCTATAGCTAGATTCATTAGTGAGCATAAATTTGATCTTGCTAGTGTGGTTTAGCTACAACCATATCTGACCTTAAAAAATGTGATTAAGTTAATGGGTCAAGTTGAGAGGCATTAGAGGTGTCATGCATAAAAATTTTCTACCTGTCAATAGATTTCATATGAAGAAAAACATACTGGGAGAAAAGGAGGTAGACAGAGACAGTAATAAGGGTAAACCACCAAAGGCAAGGAATCAAGAGCAGACACAATAGAAAAAGAGCAAAAACATCGAATGTTTTAATTGTTTAGGCTACAAGCATCATAAAGAGCAGTGTCCTTACAAAAAAAAGTCATGATATTAAAAGAAGGGGAAATTGAGAGTGAGGAGAGAGAAAAGAAAAGTACTAAAAGTGACTTTGAAGAGGAATTTATGCCACCTCTTGATGAATCATTAATAGTGGTATAAGAAACCATCAAGACTCAACTAAAAGCAAATTGTGCTATTTATGATGGGTGTTACAACACATATACTATTTAGAAGCATAATCAAGTGTTTAAGCTGCTTCATTTGAGTCCAACAACAATTTGAAAAGAGAAGTTAGCCGTTATTTTAAATAAATAAAAAAAAAAGAGAGAGAAAGAAAGAATGAACAACAAAATTTGTTTATGTGCCCAAGCAAGTCATTCTACCAAGGGAAGCCGCCATTGGATCCTAAAGTTAAGAAGAGTCAAGATTCAATGATGAATCTTTGTAGGCCTATAGCAACAATAGGAATCATGGAAGGAAACTGAGTTTAGTGAGATTGAATGGGTTGTTCACATAGGCTTATCCATGTTATTTTATGATATTTGTTTTATTAGGTTATTTTAGATCTTTTATTTTATTTTATTATTATTACAATGTTATTTTAATTAGTTTCCTATTTTATTTTAAGGAGTCTTAGGTTTTATTTGTAAGCCTATAAATAGACTAGTTAGTCCATATAAGAGGCAAAATTGTTATCAACAAATTTATATCATTCAACATCGAGATATTATATCTTACTTATTTGTGCATGTATTCTTAAAACTAGATTGTGGCAATCACATTGATTAAGTCAATGTGTTTCACTTAATTCTTTCAACACCAATGAGCGTTTCATAAATCGTATATAATATTGATTTTTTATTTAATCACAAACTAATTTGACATTGTTGTTCATGCGTAGTATGGAGTACCAATTTTGTTCATATCGTTTTTTCTTTTTAATAATTTCCCCATCCATAAACACCCAAACTTAAAAACACAAAAAATATCATCTCTTCGTTTTATAAACCCTAAAAATATAAAAACATAAATTAATTATTCTGCAAGCACATGAGCCAACTCGTCAGGCAGTGTGTAACTTTTTGCAGCATGCATGGAAATGATAGTCATACCGTTTTACCTAACTGCAATGCAATGCTGTCTTGGTCATTATCTCAGTTTCACCATTCACCTCTAATAGAACATTCATTTCTAGTTTATTACTTTCAATTAATATTGCTGTCATGCACCATTGTAAATTAACAAAGAAAAAGACGAACAGAAAAAAGCTTTGAGAGCAATTGTTGAGTTTTGACAGCTTGATATGTACACATTCATTACTTAAAATACTCCCAGTACTTGTAACTTTGCTTAAAACGATGATCAAGTATATAGAGATTGAATGATGACGTATAGCTTGTACTGGAGACCTGCTCTATTATTATATTGAATGTACCCATTCATTCAACCGCACATGAAACAAATTACCACGGGCTTTGACCGTCAACTCTGATCATGACCTGGTGAAAGACACAATGTGCTGCGAGGTAAAGACATGTTGTCGGTGAAATTCTCTCTTTAGCTCTATGCTTGGGTATAAATAAATAAGAGAGGAAGATATGAATCATCAAATCAGCAAAGATGTGTTCAGAAGTAGAGTCATAAATTGCCAGAAAATATCAAAAGAGTACAGTAAGTTCAGCGACTAATAAATGATGTTAAATGCAGCAGTACAACATCAGCAGGCCCCTATCAGATATCTTAAGATGCCATTAGTGGCTGTCGGAAAAACAAGCGAAGCAAAAAAGATGCACGATGTGAATTCGAATATGTAGCTCAGCCTCTACAAGTAATGTCCAAACTCTGCCTGCTGCTCGCAAAGCTATACCCTGGGATGTTTTTCCATCCTATCTATATAATCCTAACTTTTTTCTTGAACAGCTTTATCTTCCTCTACATAGTTTGATTTCTCAGTGATGACCTTCTGCAGAAGCGTTCGTCACACCTTCGCCATCTTTATGAGAAGACTTCTCAATGTCAACCTGAGATTTATTCTCAGCAAGACGGTCCTGAGCTCCCTTGACTCTCTCCTCAGCAGCTTGCATTGACTCATTGACAGTGCTTCCTTCCTTTGCCTCTGAAGATGTCTTAGCTTCCTGAAAATCTTCAGGCCCTTTCGGTTTTGCATCAGCCTCTTTACTTTCATTGGTTTCAGGAACTTCGAGAGAACTGATCGAGATTTGCTCCTTTTCCAGCGTACATTCTTCAAAAGCATCTCTGCGCTGCTCTGGGATCTGAGTGTTCACTTCAACGTTTTCCACAGGAATTAGCCCTTCCCCTGCCAGAGTAGATTTTTGCTGCTCTTCCACAGGAGATTCTTCAAAAGCATCTCCGTGCTGCTTCCGGATCTCAATGTTCACTTCCATTTTTCCCCCAGACATTGGCCCAGCTCCCAGAGTAGATTCTTGCTCCAAAGTAGATTCTTCAGAGGCATGTCCCTGCTGCTCTGGGATCTCGGGCTTCACTTCAACTTTTTCCTCAGATATTGGCACATTTCCTGCCATAAGCTCCCCAGATGAAACGTCTACCTTTTCCATCTGCACGACATTCTCTACATCTTGCATTTTGGCATCCTCACAAGCTTTGCTTTCTTCTTGAACCTCACCAGCTTCCTTTTCTTCTGCATTCTTATCCTCATCATCAGTTTTATCTGCTTCAACTTCAGCTGCTTTCTTTGAGCTGGACCTTTTCCGGGGAGGCTCATCCTCTGGAGATTCTGTTGCTTTTGCTTTACTACTAATTCTACTGGAGCGCCTGGGAGTTTCACCTGTTTGCAGCAATTAAAGAGCTTTATTTATATATAACTGAATTTAGAGGAATAGATGCATGTGGTCTACATGCACAAACCCTGAGACTTGAGAGAGGGATGAGGGAGAACCTGTGCTCCAGTCAAACTCAGAGGCAGCAGGTCCACCAGGATGAGATTTGAGATACTTATCTAACTGACTCTTACTCTTGATCTCCTCACCAGATGGTGAAGTAAAGACTATCTGATACCTCTTAGGGGTACCACTTTTCCCTGGATTGTACTGCATGTGCACAAAAGAAGATCAAAGAAAATTTTACTCATGTTATCCAGTAATCAAACAAAAACATGAAATAATTCTTAGGTCCTAAAATTCTCAGACAGTAAGCATGCAAACTTTCTAGAAGGAAAAAACATAAGGGCCAAAGAAGCTGACCCTTCAGCAACTGAGAGGTAAGAATAACTAAACTGCATCCACCATAATGACATAGAAGATATCTAAATTCACAATATAGAGGTTCCTTCCAAAGAGATGACATAAGGTATAGGCCATTGGACAACTAACCTTCTAGTATTCAATGTCAAGAGAAAATAATGCATCCATAGGCTGTAAAAACATTCAAAACACATCCGCATTCCCAAAATATTTTGTTAAAAAAAATATCACAATGCAGAGCAAACATGAAACAACAAATTTCCTACATATAGTAAATGCAAACAGCATGTACCATGCTCTTATCAATCAACACATAATGATATATCTAGCTTAAAGTAGAAAAAATGTTCGAGGCAACTTTGAGTTTGTCCAACTTTTTCCGAAGGCTGCATTATTTACAAAATGGCAAATTGAAAGTGCACCAATAGAAAGGCATTACTAAGAGAATACCAAAACCTAAAGGCCCCTGACACCTCAAACCATCAGGTTAAAATTAATGCTAGATAAACAGCATTCTATATATAAACTTATTTCATTTGTAATGGACAGGTGCAGGTAGACAATATATATAATTAATTACTCAAATTTTAAAAGAAGCTCGATCAACTTAAAATCTTTAAAAAATGAATATCCTTATAGCCTTCATTATATTTGGAGTAATGTTTTTAATGCTATTAATGGAAGAAATCACACATAATGGCATATAAGTTACACACTGCAATAACCTTCTTACTTATTTAGGATGCAAAAACCCCATAAGAAGTTGAAACTTTGAGTGGCATCATAAAATGCTGACATCTGATTTTCAAAATATGTACTTCCTGATCAGCGACAGAAATCACATTAGTCATATTGAGCTGTCGATGTTATGATCATGATCAACCCAAATACTTCCCCTGAAGAAAAGTTCACTAACAGACATGCTAAAGATACTTAAGCATTTATTTATCCAAAAAAAAAAAAACTTAAGCATTTAAGATGTTTCCATAGAAAAGAAAAAAGCCAACAGAAGCTTCAAAGGTACACCTACTCCTTGTCCTGAATCCGAATCTGCAATTAAAAGGTATAAGCTACAGAATCATCGATGTACAAACCCAGTATCTTCATGCCCTTAATGCGTCACTTGAAAAATATAACAAATATCACTGTTTCGATATTACAAGCATAACAAAAATTTAATAGGAAAATGGCATGTTTACTATCTTTCCTTGCATGATCTGATTAGCTTCTGGAGAAATGTAATGAAAACAAAGGATTTTCTTACTCAGACAGAATCTACACGTAAAAGTTTGTTGTAGTATCGCATTCCTTTGAGCTCACAGAGAAAAAATGGACAAACATGCAGCAGAACACTGATAGAGGACCAGAGAACCAAACTCAATGATGTTGAAGAATTACAATAATAGAAACAAGTCCAGCTTGTGACATAGGATTTATATATCGTACAAAAGACTACTCTATATAAACCAAAGCAATTAACTTTAATAGGACAATCTACTGTGACCTAAAAAAAAAAAGAGGAAGAAGAAGAAGAAAGGATGCTCTGAAAGGAAAGGGAAAAAAACAATCTCAGCTTTTACCTCAGCAACTTTTCCATTATAAACCAAATGATAAAAATCTAACAAATTTTCACATCATTCAAATTCAAATAAAACCCAGTGATGCGATCATAAGCATGAATCATCAAACAAAGTACCCAAGATTGAACTGAGTATTAAATGTGATAGACAAGACAACCAAGACATGAAAGAGACTAGAGTGTAACCCCTCTAGTAAGCCTGACCGAGCTCCCCCAACCGCCTACCATCTTGTAAGCACCAATGTACCAACCACAAGCTCAATTAGCATAAATTTAGCAAGGGAAGCAAGCCCCATCCAACAGAACACTTCAGCCCATCTGACTGGCCATATGAGGAAAATAGATTTTGATTCACTCCAAGACTCCATCTGACCGGAGCCATCCAACCAACCATGATTCTATTCTGTGGATAGACTGTGCCTCCCCCCATCCAGACAGATAGGAGCTTCACTCAGCCGGTTCATGCAAAATGTTCAACTCCTATTCGAATGACTTAAAGGCTCATCCAACCTGCCCCCTAAACCATGCTCCAATATGTTCCATTATGTCATGTTTTACGTAATAATACTTTTACTATATTGCATTAGATGCCTTAGGGTTGGAAGTCTTATTTGCAGTCATTTGCAGACATTATCACTTTCATATTACCCTCATGTATGCAAGAACTCTCTCTGAGTCTTAATGATTATTGAGTATTCCTCTTAAATCTTGTGTTATTATCAATTTATTTAGATAACGGTGAACCTGTTATTAGATTTCTTTGTTGATATTGAAATCCTTTAACACCCCAAATCTATTTTAGTGTTTGTTTAAGCTATCAAACACCAATTTGGGATCAAACCTAATTTCAATTTGGACCTAGTGCATCATTTCTAGCTTAATTTACATTCATATCCCCTTTTATTTACTGTAAACACTTCAAACACTCAAAAATATATAAAAATTCCTGCTAGTTCTACATCTTAGGGACACCAACATTTGTAAGTAGGCTCAAGCTTCTCACCTCATTTAGATCACCCAGCTCTATCGATTTGATATAGCTTGGGTACTATATCTAATCCTAAGTTTACCCAAGATTATTACAAGAACATTATAGGAGAACATAATCATTGAATACATTGTTTCCTATTGAATAGTATAGTTCATTTGTTTTTATATAGTTAGGGATATAGTAGTGATTGTCTTCTTGATAAATATTTTCTTGGATTACAAGAACATTATTAGAGAACATAATCATTGAATACATTGTTTCTTGTTGAATAGTATAGTTCATTTGTTTTTACAAGTTATGAGTGTAGTAGCAATTGTCTTCTTGCTACATGCCTTTTTGGATAAGTTTAGAGAAATTTTCATTAATCTAGTAAAAATGTACAAAAGTGTAGTCCACTAAACAAAATCAAATAGTAGGCCAAGGATCTAAAAATTCAAAAACCAAGTATTGGTTATTGCACTAAACAGCAAGAGTGCAAGTGTTATGGGTCCATGATTAGTGTTGAAAAACACTTATATTTATCTAATTTTGGTAGGTTTTGATCTACTTTATAAGCACATTGGAGTAGATATTACACTTAATTAACTTATATTTTGATTTCAAGTCCTCAAAAGCAACTTTGAATGAAATAAAGCAAATTCGTGCACGTTTTACACAAATCAGAAATAAAATGATCAAGTTGTGAAAGTGGAATAGGCGACATGGTCATCAACACGACCTTATTTGGAGCTGTGTCCAACTTATAGAGAAGGACAAGTTAAAAGACCTAATGTACGACCAAACCAAGTGACCATGCAGAAGCACACGGGCAAGTGCATGTCCATGTCCGAGACCATGTTGAAGCCTTCCTGCCGAGAGTTAGACAGGTAACCACACAGCCGTGTTGAGACCGTATCATGTGTGAACTTTGCTTTCCAAATAGATCATGGTTGGTAAAGATTACTTTCCCGAAGAATAATTAATCTAAAAGATGCAAATTGCCAAATAATAAAGCCAAGTTTCTCGATTTATGAAGATCTGATTGATGATCTAGAAAAGTACAACTTTCCTAATCGGAAGGAATTTGTTCACTATATAAGGAGTGCAGAGTTCAAGCATGATATATAGAATTTTAAAGTTAGAATTAAATAAGGCATAGGATTATAGTTTATTGTTGAATTTTTTTTTTTTAATGCTTTGTCTTTATGCATTATTCTTATTGTTTTGCTTTCAATTTCAATATTATACTAACTTAATTTTCCCTTTATACTCAAGTATGATAAGTCCTAGAATGAAAGTGCAATTGATAATTGCTTATTTAATAAAATTATTGATATTCTTGTAATTCAATTATACATACTTAATTGTTATATTAGTTTGAAATCCGATTTCATACATAAAGATAAGATATCTTATATTTAAATAGATCTAACATAATTAAAAGGAATTACACGTAATCCTAGAGATAAAAGACGTAAATTTTCTGAATTATGATCAAACCTAATGGTGGAATTCACATATCGAAGTAATACAATTCTAAAGGTTTTAATTAGGAAAAAATTAAGATTTTTTTTTTTGTTAATTCAGTAATTTCATTCAACCAAAAAGAGATTTACATTCGCAAAGCGGTTATTGGGCATTGCCTACTATTTATAACCTTTTGTTAAGTGTAATGACCCCTGATTTATTTCAGCCTATATATTGTATGTTGCTTTCACTAATCTCTCTTATTTGAATACATAAGTATAATTCAAAATAAGTTTAGTTAAGCCATTTATACTAGGGATTCTTTGCCTCAAACGAGTTGAGTTCTTTCTATGCCAAATACAGTAGACTATAGTTGTTAATGCTACTTTCCATTCTTCTATTTGCTGGTTTGATGGAGCATTCGATAGACCATCTAATACTTGCTGCCACGAAATATGGGGTGTTGACCATCCCAACTTAGACATTACTTCTTTCCATACTACTAATGAAAAGGAGCATTGGAAAAATAAATGTTGATGGTTTTCCATACTTTGGTTGTATAAGAAACATGTTATCTAGGTTGTAACTCTCCACCGGTTCAATTTATCAAGAGTGTATAACTTACTATTAATTGCAAGCCATAAGATAAAACTATGTCTTGGTATGGATTTGTTATTCCGTACGAATTTAGTCCAAGGCATAGTATTACCAATAAGCTTAAGTGTTGAATATGCACTCTTGATAGAGAAGACAGACACCATTTAAAGATGGTCTCCATATAAGTTTGTCTTCTATGTCTTGATTCGGGTAGACATTTGGAGAGATATTGAAATTGTTCCAAAACTGTCCTTGAGGTAAAACCCATTCTCCATTCTCATTTAGGCTGCAAACTCTGGCATGTTGGGATAGACCTGAGGAAGCTATTTCCCTTGTATTTACTATTTTATCCAATGGATCTTGTGGTAGCCAAAATTTTGACCAAAGATATATTGATAGTCCATTTCCCACTCTCCATTTAAGCAATAGTCTTGCTTGATCCCTTAATTTTAGAAGTTTCTTCCAAGTCCAAGAGCATGATGAAGGGGTTTTAATCAACCAAAAACTCCTTCCCTTAAGGAAAATAGTGTGTATCAAGTCCGCCTAGATGCCTATAGCACTATTGTTGCATAATTTCCCTATGTGCTTAAGCTGAGCTGCTTTATTCTATAGTTCAAGTTGTGGCAATCCCAAACCCCCTTCAACCAAAGGAGTGCAGACCTTTTCCCATCTTATTTTAGCTTTAGTTGCAATGTCAAGCCTTCCACTCCAGAGGAAATTCCTCATCAATTGTTCTATTTTTATTATTACTTTCTTTGGTAACATAAAGATTGAAGTCCAAAATACTTGCATTGCAAAGATAACCGACTTTAGAAGTTGGAGTCTCCTTACATATGAGAGAAATTTGCTTGTCCAGGCTTCCAATCTCGATACTATTTTTGATATCAGCAAATCATAATTCTCCTTTTTTAATTTGGATGAAATGAATGGAACTCCTAAGTAGCGTATCGATAATTTTCCTTGAAATCCAAAAGCCTCAAGTGCAGCTTCCTTTGTTATCGAATTCACATTTGAGAAGAAAAATTTACTTTTGGCTAGATTGACTTTAAGTCCCGATATAGCCTGAAATTCCAACAATACTTCTTTAATTTTCATGATAGATTTATTATTTCCTTTACAAAAGACCATGAAATCATTTGCAAAGCAAAGATGAGTAGTTCTCTCCTTCTTGCATCTCTAGTGATAAGAAAACTCTAGGCTTCTAGCAATCTTCTGGAATAATCCTGACAAAACTTCCATTGCAATCACAAACAAATAAGATGAAATTGGATTTCCTTGTCTTAATACCCTCTCGCTTGGAATGAAACCAACAAGTTCCCCATTTAAATTAATAGAGAATCTTGGTGTTGTGAAACATTGTACTAGAAACTTCGTAAAATGGGTAAGAAACCTCATGCACAAAAGTGTTTTTTCCAGAAAATCCCAATTTAGTGTATCATAAGCTTTGATGATGTCTACTTGGATAGCACATCTAGGAGAACCACAATTGTTGTGATACCCATGAACCGGTTCTTGTGCAGTAAAATATTATTAGTGATTTTCCGGTCTAATACAAAAGCAAATTGCTCCCTACCAATTAAGGAGCTTAGGACCGTTTTAATCCGGTCTGCAAACACTTTAGATATAGCTTTATAGATGACATTACAGTAAGATAAAGGTCTGAAATCTACTAATTTTGATGCATTTGAGATTTTTGGCATCAAAGTAATAATGGTACTATTCACCTGTTTAAGGGGTGATCCTAATTCAAGGAAATTCATAATGGCTTCAGTGATATCTTTCCCAATTATTGGCCATGCTACTTTGAAGAATTTTGTAGAGTATCCATTCAACCCAAGAGCATTATTGTTTGATCGGTTGAAAAATGTTCCTTAATTTCTGTTCCCAAAAAAGGTAAATTTAAGAATTCCGCTTGTTGGTCATTCAACTTCCAAGTTACTGCATTTTCCACCCCTATTTCATTTTGCACCCCATTAGGCTCTCCAAATAGGTTAGAAAAGTAGGACACCACTTCTTCTTTTAAAGCCTCATCCCCGACTGCAACAGATCCATCTTCCCTTTCCAAAGATCGAATCAAGCTCCTATTATGTCTTTAAATCATGGCTTTATGGAAAAAGGAAGTATTCTTATCTCCCAGAGCTAGCTATTTGACTCTAGATTTTGTTTAAAGAAGCATTCCTCTACATTCCTCAAGGCATAATATTTTTGGAAAGCTTCCCTTTCTTCCTTAATCATTGTCAAGACCCCTTGCCTTATTGAGTTTTGGATAGTACCCAATCTTTGTTTGGCTTGACTCAATCCATTGGATATATTAGAAAACTCTTTTCTAATCATTCTTTTCAACTTAACCTTAAGGATTTTAAGCTTTTTTACCACTTGGTAGAGTTTTGACCCTTCCACCCTTATTGTCCAAGCTTTTGACACCAAGTCCAAAATTCAAAGAATTTAAATTGTGATCTCCTCCTTACAACAGAAAACTGCCCACAAACCATACGCACTGCATGATCAAATAGTAGTGGGGCAAGTAATCTAGCTTCTACTTGTGGGAATTTACTCAGCCATTCCATATTCACTAAGACCCAGTCTAACTTCTTTAATATTGGATTATCACCCTGTTTGTTTGACCATGAGTAGAGATTTCCTACAAATCGTAAATCATTCACTTCTAACATGTCAATAAATCTTCTAAAATCTAGGATTCCTCGGTTGATCCTCCAATTACCACATAGGTTTTCCGATATGCTTCTAGTCACATTGAAATCACCAAGTATGATCCATGGTTGATCCACCAATGCTATTGCAATATTCTCCAACTGAATCCATAGTTGTTTCCTTTCAATGGCTAAGTTTGAAGCATAGACAAATGTCTCCATAAAAAGATATATTTGCTCTACTATTTGTACAAGGGAAATGGATAAACTGAGCATGTTCTTTAAGAACTAGTACATCCCATGTTCTCACATCCCATCCTATCCAAATTCTCTTCCTGGCCACACTATTAATGGTAAAATTCCATGGACGACTAATGGCTCGTTTGATCTTATCTTCAAACAAGTGGTTTACTCTAGTTTCAAGTAAGCCCACTAGAGATAAAAAATTTCCTCCTTTGTTTGCAATTTGATGAACTCTTTCCACTAGTAGAGGAAGATCCAGGGGTGTTTTCCCTTTGGCATACCCTGCTGTCCATAACAGTAATCGCCATTGTTTGTCTTGGTGTGTCCTCCCTGTCACTTAGCTCCTTTGATTTTTGGTTCTTCAAATTAGGTGGCTTCTCTTTGCTCTCATCCTCCGGTGTTTCTAGCACACATGAAGGACTAACTACCTCCTGAAGTTGTGCTGTTTTGGCCAAAATGCAAGGGTTTTCTTCTTCTTCATTTTTACTGTTTTCCATTCCTTTCTTCTCCTCTTGTTTACTGTTCTGTTCCTCATCATGGAAGGAACTATTTTCTTCAGTTTCCTTGTTTATTTCCTCATTTGGATCCCCTCCACCAGCTGGTGAGTTCTCTTTCTTCTTATATTTCTGCTTTCTTTTCTTTTTTTCCCAGTGTTGGCTGATCATCCTTAGCTGGTTCATCGGTTTTGGGCGTCTTTTCCAAGCACAAGTGTCCGAATACTTTGCAATCCGGGCAACGTGGAGGCATCCACTGATACTCAACTTCAATTCGAGATATAAAGCCGTCCTCACCAATGACTTCAACCAGATATGTGGGTTCTTCCTTTGCATCAATTTCAATTAGGACTCTCGCTTAGTTTACTCTCTCCCTGAAGGCTGTCAACACATCAGCTTATATTAGCTTACCCACTGTGCTAGCGATATGGCTAATTCCTTCAACATCGAAATACTCGCATGGTATCTTGGAGAACAACACCCATGCCGGAAAAACAGAAGATTGTGGTTTTTCCGGTGACATGCCTCTTCTCCATTTTTGCAATACAAGGAACCTTCGAGCAAAATACCATGGTTTTGCTACAACTATATCCAAGTTCGTCGAAGGATTGAAACGGAAGTAGTAAAATCCCTCTTTATTTCCCAAAACATTTAGGAGTCCAAAATCCTTCCAAAGTTGGAACACTATTGTTCTCACTAGGGAGTACGGAATTTTCCGACCTAGAAAATATCCCACAAGGATTGATTTCCAGTGCCCGATACCCTGCTCCACTGTTCTTTCCGAAATATGGACCATTGCAATATGTCCTTTGGATGCCAGAGGAAAATATGAAAGTTTGAAAACCAGTTCATTCCTCCTCTCTAATGGCTGGCTAGTGCAAGCTTCAACAAATGTTTGTTGTCACAGTTCGGGAGATTTTCTTCTTTTCTCTGTGCTTGATGATGGTTCACTGGTTTCTCCTATCGATTTGGTTGTTTTTTCTTTCAATATTCTTTCTTCAAGTCTGGAAAACGCAGACTCCTCGCGTGTAGAAGCTTCACGCTTACCCACATCTGCTTCACCTTTCTCCTTCTCTTTCGTCGTTGCTTCATCCGAAACCCTGGTTTTGACGTTTTCGTCGTTTTCGTCTTAGGTTTTCTTGAAGAAGCCTTTCAAGAAATGATCTCCAAGAGTTGAGAAATCATTCTGGTCAGATGTTCTTAAGTTCGTCATTTTTTTTTTAATAGTAAATCTTTTATTTTAAATCTAATCTAATTTTGTTTATTTTGATTTGTAAATAAGGGTTTTTGTGTTTAATTTAACCTAAAAGAAGTGGTCTTTAGGGGGGTTTTGGTTTAGACAAGTTAGAGAGAAAGGAGAGCATTTTATCTCCCTAGGATAATTCATTTTCACATAATTTATATAGTTACTCGGTTTTGGAAAAAATTGAAACTAATCAACTTAAAATTAGGAATTAATAGACTCGAGAGAATTATTAGTTTAAATTAGAAATTTTCACAGTTTAAGAATACAATAACATAATTGGATATTAATTACATTAGTAATTCTATGAGAATTCAATATCTAAGTACGCTTTCATAAATTGCTAATAGAGTTAAGATGCCTATCACATGTGTGTGTTTCAGGAGGAGGAGGTCTATTGATCATGTTTCTTGATGTATATGTCTGATTCCAGTAGGAGATTGGGTATGTTTTGAGAGTTTGCATATGTTTTGGGTTGTAAATAAATAAGTGGTAGTGCTTTACAAGTGTAGTAGTGGAAGAGTGGAATAATAAACATGCTGATGTGGCATACCTGTCCTATTTCAGTCAGTTTCAGTAATAAAGTATGCTGATGTGGCATACTTAGTGGCTTATTCAGTTAGTTACGCAATAAAGTATGCTGATGTGGCATACTCAATGGCCTATTCTGTTAGCTGGAGGAAGGCATAAATAAGGAGCGGGAAGGATATTGGAGAGCAGCTAGATCTTTTTTGTAGCATTTCTGCATATCTGTGTTGTCTTGAGCGTGAAGCTTAGGTGAGTTCCCTTAGTAAACTATCTTCTTTTGTGCTTGTGCATGTTCTTCTCGTATGTGAACTTCATTCTTGCATTTGTGTGCTATCAATAGATATGCTGAATTTCCAGAAAATTATATTGACTCATTATATGAGATTTAGGGTTCTCTGTGAACAGCTTTAATTACTTGTCAAAATAGGGAAGTTTAGAAGGAAAGTTTGTAACTCTAAGAGCATTAGTAGTGAGGACTTCACCACAAATCGACCAACAAGAAGATTACAAACCCAAACCTATAACAGCAAGGACCAAAACTTTTGGGATAGGACATGACAAATAAAGGAATAAATGTTATTAGCGCATTTTTTTTTTTTGTTTTAGGCTTTTTTTGGGGGGATTGGGGGGGTGGGGATGGTTTGTTGTTGGGTTTGCAATAAGATAATTCAATTGAAAACAAAAAACATATGAGATACACTAAGGATGAAATTGTTTAAACAGCAACTCTATTGTATTGCAACAAAGAGGGAAACAAGAGTACACTAGGCTATAGAAAACTCAAAAAGCCTAGGATAGGCAAGAATCTGGTTGGCTAGAAGTATGGATGTAGGCAAGCATTTCCCAAGCATATAGAGTTACACACTTGCCAAAGGCAATAGATTGCAGCAGCTAAGAAGGATCTCCACATACAAATTTGCATATATGAAGAAGCTACCATAGCTAGATGACCAGATGTAGCACCACTCCAGGATCCAAACAAGGTTGGGCAACTCAAACTCTCACAACGTGCACTTGAACTTGTGTTGAGAACAAGCATCAAAAGAAAAGGGGGGGGGAATATTTCAAGGACCACTTTTCAAAACAGGGAATAGCACTATTAATGTAATCATGCATTCGATTGGACAAATGTGCCAGCCACATTCCAATCTCTAATGAAAAGGAGCTCAATGAGTTCTTGAAATAATTTGTCGTAGAATTTCTCGATGACAACTGTGTTTACAACAGATTCAAGGACACATTTGAAGCATGAAAGATTCAAATTGGATATCTTGACAAAGCATCAGGCCACTCTTAGAGGTCCAAGTGCTCTTTGCAGCAGAACCACTGAAGACCTTATCATCTCCCAAGAAGAAGAAGCCACTAATCTCTCAAAGATCCAGAAATGAGAGAGCAGCACACGTTAAAAACGTTAATGAATCATGTGGGTCCTTGGGATTAACAGGTTATTGATAAAAGTTTATACAAAAATTACGGAATATTGAGCAACCCCCCACCAATCCAATTAAGGACAGTTTCAGAGGACAACGGTAGCTCAATCTGTACTTGATCTTTCGAAGTAGAGATCAGTGGTCCAAGCATTATTACTTTCAGCAAGGAGTAAGTTTGTTTTGGTAACTGATGCAAAGTGCATAGATTCTCCTTGATAAAAGGTGTTGAGTAATAAATACAATAGTCCATACTGTATCCACAAGCTTAAGCTTTTATATCAAATGGTTATAGTGCTAGCCCTATCATGGTATTAGAATAGGAGATCTTAGGTTCGAAATAAAACACAGTCACTTCCCACCGATTTAATTAAATTATTCACTTGATAAGTTTTAATCAAAATATGTGTCCACAATTGAAGGGGAGTATTAAGTAACAAAATAGTCCACATCGTATTTACAAATTTAAAATTTTAGATCAGATGGTCATGGTACTAGCTATAACAAAAGACTCATTAATCTACTTCAGCAAAAATAAGTCTCTAAACTCCAGGGTTTGTAGGAGAGCTAGAGAAAAGAGAAAGGAAAGAATAGCAACTAAGGTTTGCAAATATTATATAGGAACATGAAAGAGAATTGGTAGTAGATGCTCAGTCAAGGATAAAAGATTCTGATAAGCAACTTTTTAAAACAGATGCTATTATCTCAAGTTAGGTTAGAAAAGAAGAGAAAAGTAATTTGAGGGATGAAGAGGTTAAGAGCAAGATATAAAGTAGGTTGCACAATGAAGCATAGCATAATAATGTAGGTGCTGACATTCTGGATCTTTGAGAACCTGTAGAAGAGTAAAGTCTTGGTTTCATTGGATAGAAATGGTAAATACAGAGCTATGACTCTGCATGTGATTGCCAGTACAACAATACAGAAACCATTCCATGTCCAGTACAACAATAATATAGAAACTGAAATTTACCAAAATCAGAAGGTAAAGATGCCATATCGGTGGTATTGACAGGTGTACAGAATCACCACACTTCATTGAACTAATACACCCTTAAACAGCTTTCCTTGATCAAATGTATAAATTTCATGGCTTAACCTCACATGTTTTAAAATGGAGACCCAATTTTCATAACCTCACATGTTTTCAAATGGAGACCCAATTTTCACTAGCTTACATTGGCAACAATAGCTCAAGTCAGTGTGGAATAATTTGGATTTAAGTATGGCTCACAATCTCCAATCAAATGGCCATACAAGAAAATTAACAGGTATCAAGATCTGTAGAGATGCTCCACTTTCCACAAACCTAACCAATGGCATCAGTTGTACGCTTTAGCTGGTAGTGCTATTTTGAGCAGCTAGAAAATATGAAACTCTTCGAAGCATTTCTGTGGTTACCTCCTCAAATCCCAAGGTCAGATTGGAGAAATGCAAGGGTAGGCATAGTGGGTGAGTATTTGAAAAGGAGAGTGTAGATGCTGATACTTGAAAAATCGACTGCATTCTCAGCACTAACGAACTTAATGAAGCTCGCACCTAAATTTATGGACTTACAAGGTCTTAAAGAAAGTAGGAGTAACAGCCAAAAACTAAAATCACCAATAGGAGATACGATACATCAAGAGTTCCACGTTTTTCTTTCTTAAAAAGCATATCAGTAATTTTAGGGGATGCCCTTTCAGGATAACATGCTTTAGCTTCCCAATGCATCTTATTTATTGGTTGGCTTCCACGTTGTATAAGTCCCCATTGCACACTCTATCCATGCCATGTGTAAGCCATTCTACACATAAGATATCATGCAAATGTAAAATGTAGGTTCATAAAGGGTGCCCAGGCACCCATAACAAGAACCCAAAGAACTGACAACGGATACAGGGCAACAGCAGAGCTATCAATGTGGGATAAAGGCAGGGGTGAATGAAGCTGAATGGTGCGAGTCTTGATTATAAGGAACAAAAGGGCTATACCACAACCTCTTATGTAGTGTCCAGATCTGAGCATTAAGAGGCAACCAGGAAGGACTACAACTTCACTGAGCAATTTCCACATATCTATTATTGAGGACGATGATTTTTTAAAGGGAACATATGCCGTGACCATTCCAGAATTTTTTGTATACCTAGATTTTCTGTTTTTCTCGGTTTTACCCTTCCACAAGAAATCATTTTCATATTTGGTAATTGCCAATGCTGTATTAATAATATGAGTATACATGTGCTAAGAGCCAAGAGGAGAAATTTTTTTTTTTTTTTGGATGAAATCTCAGATTTTGTTTTCATTCATATTAAGAGAAGATTACAAAAAAGGGCAACAAACCCCCACTATACAAAAAAAGGGGTAGAACTCACAAGAAACCTAAGATCTCGAGCAAAACACCTAACAAAAACAAAAGGAGAACTGAGAGCCAATAGGAGAAAGGCAGTTATGCTATATCCATAATTTTCCAAATGTATCCTCAACTGGAGAAGAGCACAAAAAGATAATTAAAATTGAAAAAAACAAAAAAATTCTCTCTGTTTGTCTCTCCCTCCCTCTTTTCTAATTTTATTCTCTGACTTAGTAAGAAAGCTAACCAGAACTATAGTCATCATAAGAACACACAAACAAACTAAGCATCTATGGTGCCAAATCAAACAAAGAGCTCATCAAGTCATTAGAAAACATAAAATGAGGCCACCAGAAAAATTAGAAAACTCACTACAAAGCTTAATTCCTCTTACTTTATATTGCCAAAAATTACAATTCCCAGTCTCTTTCTTGTTAACAACTGCAAAAGGCCAAACTTATAGAGGCTAATAAAGACGTATTTCAAGTAAAATTATTTGCCGCTCCATATTAAACTATTGTCTGCAATGATTTAACCAAATTTGTAGCTCTCCCAGTAATGGAGGAAAAAAAATAATGAAGAAAACCACAAAGATTTCCTAAACAAGTAAAAGTAACCTTCACTGACTAGTATACAGTTTAAATCAATCAATCAAAAGAAAACAGGATAACTTGGAGGGATTAAAGAATAAATTAAAGGATAACAACAGTTGAACGGAAAACGGTAAGGAATTCCTCAGGTACCTGTTAAGTGTCAAAAGAAGAATCTCGTTCCATCTTTCCATGTTTAAGTAGTTATCTTGCAACAGTAAAATGTTTCTTCTTTTGACCTTCTAATAAGTGAGCCAAGTGAACCAGGCCCTCAAATATCCAAAAGAAAAAAGATAGAAAGAAAAAGTGAGCCAGACCCTCGCTAACGTACCCAATGAAGAAAATATACAGAGTTCCAAAAGGGCTTCTTTTTCTTCTTTTCAAAAGAAATCTCTCTTTCATCTTTCCATATGTGTAATGTGCAGTCGACCTTGCAAAGGTGAAAACTTTCCTCATATGACCTTTAAACAAACGAGGCGGACATTGATAATGGGCGCAATGGAAAAAACTTGAGCTATTGTCGAGTTTCAAAAAGGGCTTGTTTGGTTCACATAAAATGGCCAAGAATGGAAGGAACCGCCAAAATGCATAACGAAACGAAAATTGATCTGCATCAAACTTAGAATTTAACTTAATCAAACGAACTAAACCAAACATGACCTGTAAATAACTATAACACGAATCTCGCTTAACAAAATTGAGAAGCAATGAGAACAAAACGATACACCCAGCGAATTAAGAACCAAAAGAAACATTGCAACAAAGAAAGCATGACAAAATCTCAAGAGACAAAGAAATTAGGGCACAGAAGGTGAAAGGGGCGGAGTAGGAAAGAGAAAGACGAAAGAGAGTCGCACCGTCTTCTTCCACCCTGGAGGAGCTGGAAGCTCAATAGGAACTTCTTCAGGCTTTTGCGTTGGACTGGCCTCCTCACTTGCCATTGTCTGTGAATGTTTGCTTGGTCTTCTTCTTTCTGGTTCTTCCAGTTCCTTCCCGCTCTTCAAACGCTACCACTACAGAACAAACATAGTATAACGAGAAAACCTTCCGCCTAGGCTTTTTATTATAACTTTTGAGGGAAAATTGGAGTACAAGAGCCTAAGGTGTCTCACGTTTTACCTTGTGTAACCCATTATTGTTTACGCTCTTTTTCAATTTGAGATGTAAATTTTTAAAAACGGGTTATATTCGGTAACTTGTTACTCTTAATTACTAGTGTTGATCTCAGGTGAAAAAATTTTGAACTTTTGCAGCTGAATATCTTTATTTTGTTTCACTATAGGATGTGATTTGTTTTTGAACATTTAGATCATAAAAAGAAAATTTAAAAGAAAAGAAAAAAAAAGGGACAAAGGGGAAAAGTTTAGATCCCATTTAGTGTAATATTTCCCATAAAGACTGGGTGTAAACAATATTGGACAGATAAAAAGACTGGTTTATAATTTAAGCTCACATTCAATTCAAATTGATGTTTTAAATATGAAGCTAAATCCACACAAAGTAAACATAAGAGCTTGTTTATAATTTACTCTAATATTGATATCAAATTCAACTTAAACTAGTGGCAGCATGAATTCTTAAACCCACAAGTTCATCGAGCCAAAAATATAAAGTTTGCTCTTAATTTAATAAACTATTTAAATAATTTAAGCTTCAACTAGACTTAATTATCATCAAGTCGAAATTTGAGCGAATAAGTATTAAGATTAAATAGAATAGATGGTAATAAATCTGGCTCATATATCTCCTATCAACTTTATGTAAAACATTTAGTTAGAAAAAGTTCCTTTTCTTAGACCAAATTGGTTGAGAATGAACCTAGTCACAAAAACCCAATAAATTCTTAATCATTCAAGTGAAGAGCTAAATCATCCTTACTTCTCCCTTGAGTGAGATTTATCTCCAAAGAGAGAAGACAATATATGGAAATGAAATTATTATTTTTTTCTTTTTTTAGCCAGCTCAATGGCTGCCTTGCTGCCTTCTAACCAAATGGTTGGGAGATTGTGGGGAATTCAATTGAAGAACTAATTCTAAAAATTATAGAGGAGGGAAAGATACCACCAAAAATCAATGAAACCTTAATTGTATTGATCTTAAGAACGCTGAAGGAAATTAACTAAAAGACTTTCAACCCATTAGTTTATGCCCTACAATCTACAAAGTGGTTATAAAAATTTTAGTTAATTCATTGAGACCCTTTTTGAATGAAATCATACATTTGACCCAATCCATTTTTATCTTTATAAGAAATGCTATATATAATGTAGTGATATTATAAGATTTTATGTATTCATTTAATTTTTTTTCTAAAAAAAAAAAAAAAAAATATATGGATGCTTCTTAAATTGGACTTGCAAAAAGGTATATGATTGACTAGAATCAGACTCTATTTGGAAGGTCATAGAAGAAATGGGGTTTCTAAAATGGTGGCTTCATTTAAATATGCTCCTAAATATTTACCACTTTGATATATGCGATTTTAAATGGATCCATCATGAAGAATTTCAAGCCAAATAAGAGCACTAAACACTAGGATCCCTTATCCCCATACTTGTCTATATTGGCTATGGAGTTCTTAAGCTGATTAATTCATTCATGGAGTGATGGATGGTAGTGGTGGATGGTGGAGTCTAGAAGCCACTAAAAATCAAATTCTCAAACCTAAGACTATCCCCTCTCTTCTTTGCAAATGACCTTATCTTATTTAGAGAAGCAACAAAAGAGAGTACTAGAGAATGATTGATAAAATGGACATATTTAATAGTTTATTGTGTAAGAAAGTGAATATAAAGAAATCTCAAATCATCTTCTCTTTTTTTTTATTTTTTGTCAACTACAATTACAATTGGAAGGTTGAAATTAAATCCGATCTATCCCATTAGGAATCCAATGTTTATGCCTCTTGGCTACAAAGCTATTGGCTTCAAATCGTCTTGTCTTAATATGTAGAGCATGCAAACAAACAAACAAAAAATTGCAAAGATGTCAAAATAAGAGAAGGTGGAATTTGGGAAATACTTGGGGTTTCCTTTAAAATCAAGAGGTAATGTCAATAACAGGTGAAGAACTTAAATGGCTAAAATTATTTAACAAACTTGATACAAAATAATAAGAACAAGTAATGAACACAATAATATGCAAAGGCGAATAAATAGATAGGGGCCAACCTAAAATCATATAATTAAGGGGACCAAACTTATCCTCTCTTTTTTTCTTAGTAAGTGCATTTCAAAATTATTTAATATGCAAATAGAAAAAAATTGGTTTTTTTAGAAAATAATCAAGAATGCTATTATAGTTTTTAATAAATGACATTTAATGTCATTAATTATTATGGGAAAAAGTAAAACAAAATGCAAAAAGAAATCATTTAAATAACATAAAATAAATGCAATATTGAAAAAGTAAAATAATTGCTATGAGATTTGAACCCAAAACTTCAAATATTGACAAAACCACACATTTAACTATTTAGTTATCTATAACATTTTATTAAATTTTGCTTTTTAAAAAAATATATATATATATATAATATGTAATTTTCTCTTATTAATAAGTGTTAACATTTAATATTTTTCCAAGTTTAGAAAGGCTAGGGCCCTTATTCTCCCCTCCTCTCTTGGACTACGCCTAGATATACGAGACAATTCAAGTTTGATTTAAGATGGAATTTGAACTATTCCCTATTATCCACAATGGCAAATGGCCTCCTTAAGAGGATTTTATTTTGATCCTTAATAACCTAGTTTACAAGTGCTTAAGCTTACAATCACAAGTCTACATATCGCTCTTAACAAATATAACACAAAGACACTTACTAATTTCAAACTTGCACTCTCTAGACATTAAGTAAATTTACAAAACAAAAAAGATAAAATGATGATCATAGTAAGAATGACTTAATATAATACTTTTGCTCTTTTCTCATGCTTAAAACCTTACTTTCAAAGTGTATTTATAAGTTGCCAAATACATCTTATCATTATCCCCTCTCGCTTTTATTTCTTTGTCATTTCTTATTTTTACACTATCGAACAACTAGTTTTAGGAGTTTAAGTTAAGTGTCCCTTGAGGTCATCCAAATGCCCTTGGTTTTTTTTAGGGCAATTTGAATACCTCAAAGGGCCATCCAGATGACCACATTTACATAGCACTTTTCCAAATCTTAAGTATAGCTTTTCTAGAAGCCACTTTAAGGCCATTTAGATGCCTAAAAGGGTTATCCCATTGGACCTCTATAGAATGCTTCAATCGTCCTAATTTAACCTTTGTTAACTTGATTCTTTTCAAGTATTTGTATAGGATCTTTTCTACAAAAATACAGTAAAAAAATCAATACATTTGATTTGAGAATTGTTTTGTCTCATCGAAAATATGGTTGAAACTTAAGATAAACAATAGATTTAGAATTCCTAATTGAAAAGCTCTAAAGAAGGTCATTAGTGTGGAAATTAAATATGTTCATTTTCAAGATGAAGAATTATCAATAGCTCTATCATAGTGAGCACCATGAATTATTATATGTAAGCATTACCTTTTTTAGAAAAGGCATTAGAAATAATTGAGCAACTATCTAGGAATTTCTTTTTAAAATTCACAAGAAAGGAAAAAAAAAAAAACAACATTGAGTGGCATGACAAAAGGTCACCCAACCTAAAAGATTTGGTGATTTTAGACCATCTAACCTAAGGAGAAGAAATAAGACCTTCATAGACAATTTTTCTTGGAATTTGAGAATCAAAGAGATTCCATGAGTGTATACACCAAAAACAAAAGTATACAGAAAGAAACGACGAAGTCAAGAAAAAAGATAGATTAAAGTTGTGATAGGAAATGACCCAAAATAGCAATTGGGTGGACAAAAACTTATAAGTTAGAATTAGGAATGGGAGAAATATTATTTTTTTGTGGGATAATTGGATTAGTGTTGGGCCCTTAGCTGACCATTTCAAGGGCTAATGATGTAGGAGGCATCACAAATTCACAATTTGCCAACCTTAATGGATCTTGGGCTAAAAACTCAATTGGTTTCCCTTGAACCTTAACCTTAGCTTAGGTTGCTCAAACTCTAGTCATGGTTCCATGAGTCAAAACTAAAAGAACCAATCTAAAATCATAATGCAAGAGGTTAATACACATCGAAATCAGCTTATGAAGTTATCTACAAGAATGAAGGAAATGAGGAAGGCAATAGAAACTAGAGTTAGATTTGGAAAATTTTTGCCACCCTAAGGATTTACTTTTTAATTTAGAGGATATTGTAGAACAAACTTCCAACTGGAGAGTTAATGGCATATGTAGATTGGAACTAGAACACCAAATGCCCAAATTATTGGTTTGAGCTAAAATTTGTGGCTCATACCCCAAAAGGCTACCATAAACTATAAGCTTTTTGGACCAAGATCAACAATGATCCAATTTTCACACAATCTCTCAATAAACCCCTTAATGAATGGATTTTAAACCAAGAAAAGTAGAGAATGGGTCAATACACAAACCATGGAGTTATATGTTCCCATTCCTTTTATAGGTCCTGTGTGAGCAACAAAGTAGTATATGTTTTTTAGAGGAAATTTGAATTTGGATTGGATTGAAAAAGCAACAATAAGCTTGGGATAATTCTAAGCTAATGGTAGAAAATAAAAAAGAAATATGAAAGTCCTATACAAATTGGTGCCAATTGAATTTCAATGGGGGCTTAGCAAAAAAATGATGAAGGTGCAAGAGGAAAGATTGGGAAGAATCGCATAAAGTGAGTGATCAAGTGCCATAGGAATATGAGGATGATAAAGATTATCAAAGTGGGGGCATAGAGTATTCACATAGGAACTCAAATTTCCCTTGAATAAGGAATAAGAAACATGAACAAGACTCCTCAACTCTCAACTTTGTGAGACAAAAAGCAACATGAGAAATTGAGGGATTATATGTCTAGGATCAATAAGACGATGCTTAAGATTCCTAATGTCAACATGAGTGTAGCTCACAATGCAATAGTCAATGGAGTAAATAAGCGGTCCCAATTCTTCTACTCTCTTACATTGCATAGGCCGAAGAAATTTAGAGAGTTTTCAAAATGGGCAATGGACTACATTGCTCGGGAAGATACCATATTGGTAAAAAAAGGCAAGCCAAGCAATACTCCTTCGATAAGAAGAAAAATGGCAAAGATCGAACCTTGGTAAAAGACATACTCAGTCCCATCTCAAAAAATAACAGGTTCACTTAAAATGGTAATGGTGACAAAAAAACGTGCCATTCCTTTCTACGAGCAATACACCTAACTTAATACACCCTACACTAACATCTTTATAAAGATACAAGTCTAGGGTATCATCATCTGGCCTGACAAGATAAGGAATAGCCTAGCTAGAAGAAATTTTAACAAGTACCGTGACTTTCATAGAGATAAGAGCTACACCATCAAAAATTGCATATAGTTAAAGAACACCCTTAAAGACCTTGTTTGATAAAGCTATTTACGGGAATATATCACAAAGGGTGATAAACCCCCAAAGCAACCAAGAAGGGAGGAAAGGGAAGAAATGGGGCAAGAATAGCAAGTCCGCCCCATACGGGGCACCATAAATATTATTGTTAGAGGACCAGCTATGGGAAGACATTCAATCTCGTAGTGTAAGGTGTATGCCTGATCAAGAAGCTATTAGACATTCTCAACACTCAAGCAAAGCACCCCAAAGTAGACACCATGATTACCTTTTTCGACTACGATCTAAAGGCATAATGTTCCCCTATGATAATGCCCTAGTTAACTAAGTTCGAATTGCAAATTTTGACATCTATAAGATCCTGATCGACAATGGTAGCACCCATTACAAAATATTGTAAGAATGATAACCTCAACAAAAACACCTAAATGCTATGTTCATAACTCCTATAGGTGTTGGCATTTGCAATGGTGACCAACAGACCTCTATGACTTTATACCTCCAAGCCCTCTCCCAGTAAGAGGTCCTCATTGTAGAATCCACTATAAAGGAAAAATCAAGATCAAGAGGGGAACTCGCTAAAGGAATAGAGAATGTCCAAATTGGTAGCTCGCCTAAACAAACTACAAAGATTGGCGCAATAATCTCAGCTAAGCTTCACTAGCAAATCATTGCCTTCCTTTGAGCTAATTTAGATGTTTTCGCATGGTTGCCATCAAACATGCTTGGGATTCCCTCTAAGGTGATCTCACGCAAGCTGAATATTGACCCTAATATAAAGGTGGTCAAGCAAAAGAAGAGGCACTTTACCCTAATACGATAGGCAATAATTAAAGAAGAGGTATAGAAACTCCTAAAGGTTGGATTCATTCGAGAGTGGCCATATCTCACATGGTTAGCTAATTGCGTATTAGTGAAGAAATCTAATGGGAAGTGGTGAATGTGTATTAACTACACTAATCTTAATAAGACTTGCATAAAGGACTACTTTCCACTACAACGGATTGACCAATTAGTTGATTCAACCTTGGGTCATGCTCTACTAAGCTTTATGGATGCCTTTTTAAGCTATAATCAAATTTAGATGCACGAATCCAACTAGGTTCATACATCATCTGTCACTAGCTTTGGAACATATTGCTATAAGGCAATGCCCTTCAGGCTCAAGAATATTGGAGCGACATAGCAGAGACTAGTGATAAAAATGTTTATGCATCAAATTGGAAGAAATGTTGAAGTTTATATTAATGACATGATTGTGAAAAGTAAGAAGCCTCATCAACCTGGATGAGACGTTCTAGACCTTGTGACAATTCAATATGAAGTTAAACTCTCAAAAGTGTATCTTTAGCACAACATCCAGTAAATTCCTTAGCTTTATGGTCACTTCACGAGGAATTGAGGCTAATCATGTTAAGATCAAGGCCATCCTAAACATGTAACCTCTGAAGACGATCACAGAGGTCTAAAGGCTAACAAGGTGCATCATTGTGCTAAACAAGTCTTTCTCTAGGTCAATAGCTAAATGTGCCCCATTCTTTAAATTTTTTAAAAACCCCACAAGTTTTCAGTGGACTAATGAGTGTCACGAGGCATTTGACTAGTTGAAGCACTTCCTTACGATACCACTAGTCTTATTCAAACCCATTACTAGAGAAGAACTTTATCTTTACCTCTCCATCTCCAACCAAGCCCTATCTTCTATACTAGTATAAGTGGACGATCGATAGCACCAACTAGTATATTATATGAGCCACATCCTACAGAGCCTAAAGAGCAAGTATTCGAAGCTGGAGAAATTCGCCCTGATTGTGGTCATTTCAACACAAAAATTGTGTCCATATTTTGAAGCTTACCCTATTTTAGTCCTCACCTACCAACCCTTGAGACAAACACTCTAAAAGTCATATGCATCAAGTCAGATGGTCTGATATGTCTTAAAGATTAGTGTATATGGTGTCCAGTATCGACCACGTGAAGCTATAAAAGCATAAGTGCTAGTTAACTCCATAGCTGAGTTAAGGGTTGAAGATGAAATCCCTACTAGTGATTATGGAAAGTCCACTTGGGCACTTCACATTAATGGTTTGTACACTAAGGGAGGAAACAGAGTAATTCTCATTCTATGTGGCCCATATGGAGTAGAAATCTAGTATACTCTAAAGTTTAGATTTCCAAGCAACAATAATGAAACAAAGTACGAAGCTTTCATTACTAGATTCTTAGCTAATAGCCTAATAAGTCAATGGGGAGTATACGATAAAGACGAAAGTATGACTAAGTACTTAGAGGTGTTAAAGTCTTTATGCTCTAATTTCATGTCATGGAGCATCACCAAGATCCCTCAAGCTAAGAATGCTAAGGTAGACAACCTGTCTAAATTGGCTTCAACATACCTCTTTAGCCTCGATAAGAAAGTGTTTATCAAATACCTCCTACAAAAGAGCATCGATAAGCCCCTACTGGAATGCTTCATTAATGAAACCCACGCTTTGCACAAACCATGTTGAATGGATCAGATTATTGAATACCTAGTAACAAAAAAGCAAAGGTTCTAAGATAGAAAATAGCCTAGTATACCTTACATGATAGTTAGTTGTATAGAAGAGTATACAAATTACTACTACTCCAAAGCCTTTGAATCCCTACCCCCAAGCAGAACATTTATTGGTCGAGCTTGATGCAAAGGTGTGCAATAATCACATAACGGGGCATGCATTAACCATCAAAGCACTTTGAGCTAGATATTATTGTTCTATTATGAAGAAAGACGCTAAGGTGATTGTGCAGTGATGCAACAAGTGTCAAAAACACACTCCAATGGATAGATAATCAAGTAGTAACCTAATACCGATTACGAGCCCATGGCCCTTTACCCAATGAAAGCTTGACATCTTAGGAACATTCCCTAAGGCTACAAGACAAAGTCGATATATCATTATAGCCGTCAACTATTTCATGAAGTGGGTTAAAGTTGAGGCGATTGCCAAGATTACTGAGCACAGCATCAAGGACTTTATCTCTCGAGCCATATTCTATTGATTTAGGATCCCTAATGCCATCACGACTAACAACAGCACTTAATTTGACAATGCCAAATTTTGAGAGTTCTATATAAGATATAAAATTAAGATCCACTTCACCTTGGTCGCCTAACCACATTTGAATGGCCAAGTTGAGGTGGCTAATAAGGTAATCCTATAGAGCCTCAAGAAGAGAGTTAATTAGGCCAAATGGAAGTGGGAAGATCAACTTCCTTACATTCTTTGGGGATATCGAATGACTCGATGGACTGCGATGGAGGAAAGCCCTTTCAAACTAGCCTTTAGTATTGAGGTTATCCTTCATATTGAACTCAAGTTTTAGAATCTTTGTACTCAGGAATTTAACTCTCAAGTAAACAAGATTGATCTCTAAGCTAACCTTAATCTCCTTGAGGAGCTCCAAGATTAAGCTAGCTACCAGGTGGCAACCTACCAACAACGAAAAGAAGATGCTATGATAAAAAATTCAAGTACAAGGTCTTTTGACCTAAAGACGTAGTTCGTTGAAAGCTCGAAGCTATGGGATCAAGAGAGGGATGGCAGGTTAGCACCAAATTGGGAGGATCCTGTCTAAGTTAGACGGATGGTTAGACATGACGCATATGAGCTTGAGAGACTAAATGGCCATTTGATCCTAAGAACTTGGAACGCAGATAACTTACACCCATATTTTAAATAGCTTTTACATGATGTTTTACACAGATGCGTTGAAATGTTATTAGTGATTGTAAACATTCTCATTACTTAATGGAATTACAATTCACACCTATCTTTGTACTTATATTTACAAACTTTTTATCCAAAACTTACATTAAAACTCAATCACAAAGAATAGTGATTAACGAATAAAGTTATATTCCTCGAAAAAAACACTGACAAGCTCTGCTAAATACTTAGTGAATGAGCATCCAACCCTGCAAAAAGGGTAGGATGTGTATTCTAAAGCCCTTACAGAGATGTCCTTCATTGATTATGCTTAAGCTTGGTCAACGATGGCACTTTAACTAAATGTCAGTGCTTACCCATAACCGATCAACTTAAATAATAATCAATGGTATTTAGCACAGCTTAAGGGCATATCCTAACTAAGCAAATCTAGAATTGAACAATTAGGATATACTGCTCGAAAGACTACAAGTACTCAATTAACTTGCATAAACATTCCTACTAATCATACTTTGGTCTATAAAAATTACATTAAAATACAATAAAGAACTAACCCAAAACAAAATCAGATGGTATTTAATAAAAATGAAAACATAAAGCCAATACAGTCTTGCATAAGGTTAAACGAAGTAACATTTCATTCATTTATTTTTTGTATAAGGTTTTTTAGCTAGAATTCCAACTATTATTCAAAAGAATACAAGAAAAAAGAAAGAAAGAAAAATACTAAATTTACACCTATCTATAGGGTCCTCCACTAAGGCTAATGATGGTCAAGCTCAAGTAGAAGAGGAGCTTCTTTAATAGGAGGAGACAGGGGTATATCTTCCTTTAGAGGAGGAGGAGGGGGAATCCCTTCCGCTTTGTGAAGAGAAGGAGGAGGAGGAGGAGCATCTTCAACTAGCACTTCCCTTGGCGACTAAAGCAATCCTTCACCTTTCGTTTCTTCTTCCTCCTCAACTACTACCTTATCTAGCTCCTCACTATCCTTCGAAGGGGTATTAGGCTCTTTCATTTTTTCCCTTAGCCAAAAGATATCAAATGCTAAATCCATATAATGGATCCAATCTTCATGATCCTCTAGCCCCCTTCCATCACTTGGACCAACTCATTGGCATACTCATCGAAGGCTTGAATCTCCTTATAGTATTGATCTTTGATTATATTCTCTTTCTCCTTTAACTCATAGATCCTTGTATCCTGATCAGCAATAAGCTTCTTGAGATCTCGAAACTGCTCTTTGATTTTGGCCTCCTCCACATTACTTTGCTTAAGGCATTACTAAGCCACGTCTAGGTCACATTTAAAGTCCACAACAATCACCTTCTCATGTTGTAACTCCGACGTAAGGTAAACTCCTGCTTTTACAAGGCTATGACCTCCTCCTTCATAGAGTCAATCTAGTTGGCTGCATCTTTGAGTTCTTGCTAGGCCTTGGATAAGTTAAAGACACTCCTCTGGGCTTTCTCCTTAGCCTTAGCTACTCTACGACAATAATCTTCCCTCACCGTCCTAAGCTTCTTGCGAGCTTCCTTCAGCTTAACCTCTTTCGCCCTTCACTTTTGGAATTGTGTGTTGTAATGGTTATATTGCCACAAAACATTTCAAAATAGGAATTACATTCAACACAAGCGTAAAGAACCTCGTACATTGCCTTTTATAGTCTACATGATAAAACCAGTAGTAAAGACAAGAAAAGAGAGAGAGAGAGAGAAGATAGAGAGAGTGGGGGATAGGGAAGAAGTTATGAAGTTTGAATGAAGAAAGGTTGATGATCATTATCTTAATAAGACACGTGGAAAAGAAGGAATGTAGGTCAATCGTAGGCATACTCACCACCAACACTTCTGCTTCACCCCTTTCTTAGAGACTTAGAATCTCCTCAAACAAGCCACCCCAACCCATTCTTACCTTTGGTGTCCGGCCATAATAAGTAGCGGAACACTAGAGTTGGAGGGGTTGAGGGCCTTCAGGGGATCACTACTTCTACAGTGCTTTTGTTGATGCTTAGTGGCAGTGTTCGTGCTCCCTCCAAAGGCAACGAATAAGCTTTCGCATCATTCGGGATGGAGATCACCTCTCCTAAACAACCGTGTTCCGAAGCCATTGCCTTGCTCCATTTCAAAGCTCGCTATGACCACTTGGAGTCACTAGCTAAGGACCTTCCCTTCCCTTCGGCTATAATAAGGGTAAAACTAGATTGAGGAGCAATATTTATGCCCTTAATGACAATCCCACCCACTAAAGATCTCTTAGTAAGGGGAGCTATGACTTCACCTTTCCTCTCTCCTTAAGGCTCCTTCTCGCCACGCTCAACCTGGCAAGCTGTAAGGTTGAACAAGTGGACGAGTTAAAATAGTGCCATCTCTACAAAAAAAAAAAACACATAGTTAGCAAACAAACTAAATAAAAAGCTTACTACGAAAATTTCATGATGGACAAGCCTCCAAGCTATAGTCTATGAGTTTGCCTTTAAGCTAACCCCACCTCGAACGCTGGCCCTTACCTTCACATTAATCCTCCCTAATGTCCTATAAGTATTAACTCTAACATTCGAACCCTCAAGTGTTTCTACAAGCTAGGAGTGTCAAATGGCCTCCTATTTTCCTCGAGAGCTCGCAAAATGACCTTAAAACGACATTTATCAAAGGGCATCAGCTTAATAGGCTTGGTCCATATTGGGTTCACCTAGTAAACCTAAAAATCTAATGCTTTAGGTGTCTCAACAACTATAAACTTCTCATTCCAATCGTAGACTAAGAACATCGGCCTATCTATTGGTTTCACCCTAAGTTGATTGTATAAATAGAACCACCCCTAGGACAGCTCGAACCATTTCATTCTATGGAAAAAGCAAAATAGTTGAGGAGTAGACCGGACGCTGTATGATTTGAAAAGGCTCTCATGCCACTACCAGAGTGTAGGCATTTGGCACAAGTTGACATGGTGGCAGTTGAAGAACTCTTTTTTGAAACTCACTAAAGGGCAATCATAACCCATACTCAAGAAACCTCTAATAGATCGCCATCATGTATAGCTTGGACAACCCAACCTTTTAGAAGTTGTTGTCACATGGGGTTAACTTGAGGGCCTTGCTTCGCGACCTATTGCATTAGAGATGATTCTCTATACAATGCCGAAAAGGGTGTGGGAAGATGAACTCAACATACTTAAACCGTTAATTTCATGTAGAAATTGAAAGGATGCAGAAGAAAGACAAGCGGGTGTGAGAGTAATGTAGAATGCAAGCAGAAATGAGTAAAGGGTGCAAAAAGTATGGAAACGGATGGTTTCATACCTTATATAGGCAATTGCAAAGGACATGTTCATTTTTCAAGATGGCTTGAGATTGCACCATGTGTCACATGATAAAACAAAGGTTTGAGATCATTTCACACCTAATACCTTAAATCCTTTCTCGCTACGTGTCATGTCGCATTAAATGTGTAGATTTGTGCACATAGGCACACTTTGAAAACAGTATATGAAAAAACAAATGCGTTCACAACAAGCCTTTCCACCTTCCTCGGAGCTTAGAGTTGATCTTCAAAGCCACAAAGCTATCAACCGCAATTTAGTCGATACCACCTATTCCTATGCCATCACTATGACTCAAATCTCCCGTTTCTCATCTCTAATGGCTCATATGAGGCATTCCATGACTCAAGGGATGCTGTGATAGGAAGTAGAGCTGGTAATTGCGAGGCAGGTCAATGCGGGGCGGGGCAGGTAAGTTCCTGTAGGTGCGAGTTAGCCCGCTGACCTACAAAAAAAAAAAAAAATCTTGTGTGAGTGGAAACACTAATTTAAACAATTTTCAACACTTTTTTTTTTCTAACATATGTAATATAAATTATACTTGTAAAGAAAAAAAAAGGCTTATTTAAAAAAAAATCATCTAGCATATTCTACATAATACACTTTAATAAAAAAAAATACTAAATTAAAAAAAAATTGCGAGCTGAGCAAGCCAGCCTGCGGGGCGAGGTGGGCCAATTTTTGTAACCTGCAACTCTTACGGGCCACTGCAGGCTGGCCCGCGACGACTTGTGGACCGGTGTGAATCGGGGCAGGCCGGCCCATTTAGCCCGCATTCTTGGCTCTAACAGGAAGCTTTGAGACACTAGGGTCGACCAATCCCTTCCTCAAGTTGGATAGGTCCTCCTCGACTCATCACTGGCTCGATTAACACATCTAAGCCATCACCTTGATAAATAAACAAGGTTTAATCTCTACTCTCATTAGTTTTGCAACACCAATGAGAGTAAGGGGGCAAGTGTTATATACCTATATTGGTTTAAGCCCTCAAGGCCCATTTTATTTCAACTTGACTACAAAATAGGAAAGTACTAAAACTGGTTGGGGTAAAATAGGAAAATAGTCTAAATCCTTCGAAAAACATGCCCCAAGTGAGTATATCCTATTATAACTAAAGCGTCTTCAAGAAAAATCTACTTACCTAAAATAGAATTTCCCTAATACTATAAAAGGAAGTCTTTCCATTTAGGTAAAATTATTTGATATCCCACATGCACTTCAATTGCCTTACCCTTATGTTATTTCTCTGACTTAAGCGCTATAGTCCAAACACCACAAACACCTCCAACATACCTGATAGCTCACATTTGCTCATCTTACAGGTTGAATTTCACTAAGTTTAAGAGTGTGATTTAACTTAAAACAATGTCCAAGTAGTAGAAACAATCAACAAAAACTAGTCCATCTCACTAGAGACAAGCGGTCGTACTATTAGATTACAAAGATTTTGATCATTTTAATACCTTTTTATTAAGAGCTTTGTAAATTTTAGTCATGTTAGATGAGGGATTCTCACCTAACTCGTGTTAAATCGATTGTGCTGAGATTTAACACTGTCATCTTTTCTATTTACAATAATTGTTAAGTTTCACTATAAAAAAATTGATTTAAATACTATTGCAAAGATTATTTTCCTTAATTGGGTCAAATAATCACCAATAGGATCTATTTGTTTGATGATTTTCTTTACTCATTTATATATTACTCGCTATGTTTGATGTACTTTGTTATGGCATCTTTTTATTATCTTTCTAGCTTCCACTTCATAAATCCTTAGATGAAAAATTGGATTTTTCTTTTTAATTCTACAATCAATATCATAATCGAGCAAGCTAAGTTGACTATACTATATACAACTATGTACATAAGGCAAGGTGACCCGTGTTAACCATTGTGTCTTTTTTTTTAATTACTATATATATTATAAATGGAAAGAAAAAAAAATAAAAACTGGTTTGGTCCATTGGAAAACTAATAATCATATATTTACCTTTTATGTATTCCCCTTATAAATTAAGATGTGCACTAGCTTACCCTCTTAACTTTCATAACCTATACTTACACGCATCTAAGTTCTGACTCAATAAAAAAATCTACATTTAACCATAATTTATCATTTTCTCCTTTTCTAAAATAATAAAAAATTTATAAAAGAGAAAGTGTATGACTAGTGGGAAGAAACCATTTGGATGATTTTAAAATTATTACCTGAATTTGTATGTTTTTTTTTAATACTACATCTGAAGTTTAAAAGTGTCAAATAACATGTTAATTGAATTTTTGCTTATAAATTTTTATATCTAATTGAAGTTTTTACTAATCAAATTCACTATAGGTGATATATTTTAAAAGATGATATGGAAAGCATTCATCAATAAAAAAAGTACAAGTGTAAAAAGATAGTAATTATGATAAGTAAGAGTTAACCAAGTATAACATTTATCTATTTCAAAATTCACTTATAGAATTGAAAGAAAAATCCAACAATTCATATTATAATCTTGATATTATTCTAAAATATTTTGATACATTTATCGGAGGAAAAAAAATTGTACAAAATCATGCAAAGTATGTATGTGTAAAATTGATAAGCTATATGTCAAGAACATTATAATTTAGTGTATTGGGACTGTTGACTTAAAAAAGATTAAAAAGAGAGATTTGGTCAATTTAAAAATCAAATTGGATTTATCATAGACTGAAAAAAACATAATTCCTATAGAAATCTTATAAATGAATTTCGATAAGAAGGTATTAGAGTAACACATATAGAAGTTATTCCAAGAAACTGTTATGACACATTTGGTATGCAAGAATGAAATTGAAATAAAATCGCAATTCTAATACTATTCCCTTTCTCATGTTTAAAAGGGTTTTTAAAAGATAAAATCGTGATTCTTTGGAATGAATGATTCCACATTTAAGGGAATTGTAATTTTGCCTTTGAGGGGGAATTGTGATTTCGCCTTTGAGAGGGTAGAATGGTGATTTCATTCCCCTCTCTTTAATAAAAATTAATTAAATAATCTTTATAATCCATTAATATATTTTTATTACATTCATTAATTAAAAATAATTTTGATAAATATTATTATATATTATTTTATTCCATTTCATTTTGTAAACATTTTCAAATATAAGAATAGACTTGACATTATATTACCGATTCCATTTTAATTTATTTCATTTCAAATTATTTCTAAATACCAAACATAACATCGGTGTGTTATGATACTTTTGAGACTAGTAGAAGAGAAAAAGAATATAAAGGGAAAAAAATTAAATATAAAATTGCATCTCTTAACAAAAGGAAAAAAAAAGAAAGAAAGAAAAAGATTCATGATAGAGTGTAATGGTGAAATGCAATCCATGTAATCTACTCGCGACCACTTACCTTATGTTTGGAATGAGGGAAGGAAAGTGAGGAAAAAAAAAATGGAATTCCATCATTTAAATAAGAAGGGGAAGTGGGAGGGAAGGGAAAACGGAGAGAATTGTTTATTTGGCTCCACGTTGTTCCACCAACCCCAAATTAAAGTGAACGAGAAAGGAAAGGGAGGAAAAATTTGCAACAATTCATTTGTCCTTTATTTTACTTTTCATCTACCATTTTAATAATTATATATTATATTATATTTTATTTTATCTTATTTCATATAATGACTAAGATTTCTTCTTTTCATTATTTAAACACGTGTGAAGGAATAAATTCTTTCTATAGTAACAATTCCACCATATGTTTTATGAGTAAAATGAGTATACTAAAAAATTATGTTCCATTAACGAATGACCTAAGGCACATGTTAAGAAACTAAAAAGGATAACTTTCTATCCTTACCAAACTTGAATGTGCACCATATTAAAATTGTACATAGAAAACATGATTTTAAGTTACAATTTTAAACCAATTTAAAATAGTGCGATATAAAGTAATTTTAAGATTTTTTTTTTTCAGGAATCCTGAAAAAGCAAAATTTTAAATCTTTTTCCCTTCCATGGAGTGGGTTTTAGGAAACCGTGAAAAGTTCTCCGGCGACTTTCGAGGAAAGGGTTTTAGAAATTTTACTTCCTTCCGAGCGTCTTTCCGGTACCTTTAGCTGCCTTCTCCCATACATAGAATAAAACGACTAGCTGTCACTTGTCATGCATGTGCCAACCTACCTCTCTAGTACAGTAGTACCTAACCCTCTAAAATGAAAACCAAACCTCCGGTCTGGCCGTCTCTCAGCCCACGGATATTTAGTTGCTTGTACACTCCTAAATACACACATTCCACCTTTCCCATTTCTCTGTGTCGGCCTCTTTCCCTGTCTGTCTTCTGAGTGAGTGTGCTTTTTACTAGGGACAGTCCATGTTGTCATCCAAAACATGTCTTGGTCTGCTGTTCCTTCTGTTGTCACTGTACTGTGGACTGGACCCACTAAAGTATAGTGTAATATCAGAGTTTCCAGACTTCGAGGCATACAAAATTGACATGCCTTCTTGGTCTGAAGTCCCAACAGAGAAAGATACTCATAACCAGTTGCAGAAATCTGAAATTAGGTTCTTGAACCAAATTCAGGGACCTGAAAGTGTTGCTTTTGATCCTCTTGGTCGTGGTCCTTATACTGGTGTTGCTGATGGACGTGTTCTCTTCTGGAATGGCTTGTCATGGACTGATTTTGCTTATACTTCTTTCAATAGGTAGCTCATCTATTCAAGGCTGAATAAATTAAGGTTACTTGCTGTTTCTTTGTATACTGTTCCATTAATGGGTGCTTCGGGTTTTGTTAAATGCCTAAAGAAAGTCAAGGAAATTGATAGACAAATAATTTTTTCTAAAGCACTGTTGTTACGATTTAAGAAGAAAAAAATTTATGAAATTTTGTCGACTCAGGTGAGCTTGTTGTCGAAACTGTTTGTCTTGTTGCCCTCAATCCTCTTTTTTCTTATGCTTGTGCTATGGCTTTATTTAGATTTAGGATGCATAGGTTTGGGATGCCTTTGTTTCACAAAATGTATTGTCGAAATTATTTTGATAAGGTGCCATTAAGAGTTGTCAATGCACTCGTTAAGGGCTTTAAAAAACTCTTGACATTCTTCAATATTTATTATGTACACTTAAAAGCAATTATACCAAAATGTGAAAAGTTTTTTCTTTTCAGCATTTTGACCAAGTGCTAGTAGTGTTTGGTGTACCCATTAGTATTTTTCTTTAAATATTTGTTATGATTTGATGAAATATTTTGGTAGCAATCGTTATTTATTGCGCTTAGGGTGTTATGGAGGAAATAACAATTTTTGAGATTATTGCAAAAATTTTTAACATCTGTCACTTGAAAAAATTATAGGAAAATATTTCCCGCAACTTTCTTTTAAATTTTACAATCAAGACACAATTTATACTTGTAAATTCTAAGTGCTTCACAAGTTCGGCCCGCTAAAAAGCATTAAAAAACATGTGTGCAAGTCTATTTATGCTTAAAGTTGCTGACATAACTAGTTGGCTGAGGTATTGATGGAAGATTATTAAGTAAAAATATTAAACAAAGTTGAAATGATGATGCCTGCTTTCAATTGAAGAGCTTCCCTAGATACCGTGCTATGCTAAATCAGGTTTAGATGCTTCCCCTAAGTGGAAATCTACAAAATCTAATCTGCTGTTCATCTTTAATGAAAGATAAGTCGTATGCAAGGATCAGAACAAACAATATGATTCTGCAACCTCCTAACCGCTTGGAATTTCAATAATTATCGTCGGGATTTAAATTGCAAGAAGATGGAATCACATTTTATAATTTTGAGGATACCATCTTGCCAAGTTTTCGTTAAATTCTAACTAGCAAACTGGATTCTGTAGAACTAGATATCATCAAATTTAAACAAGATAATTGATATGGTTTTTTCGTGGGATTATATTTGCATTTTGTGGTTTATCTGATATTTGGTATACAGGTCCAAGCTGTGTGATCCCAAGCCATCACCATTGAGTTACTTGAAGTATGAGCACATCTGTGGCAGGCCACTGGGCCTTCGATTTGATAAAAGAACAGGTGACCTTTACATTGCAGATGCATATTTTGGTATAATGAAAGTTGGATCTGAAGGTGGATTGGCAACATTACTCACAAATGAAGCTGAGGGAGTTCCATTACGCTTTACGAATGACCTGGACATCGATGATGAAGGGAATGTTTATTTTACTGATAGCAGCTCGAAGTATCAGAGAAGGTAGCATGATTTTGGATCTCTTCTCTTAGTTTTTTAAGATACACCGTCTTTGTTTTTGCACGAATAAGCCTTTACTGTGGTAATGATAAGGAAAAAAAGCTTTCATGTGTATGTTGTAGGTCATTGGTGGTTAAATCTAAATACTAAGATTCATCACAGATATATTTAACTCGCATGTTTTTGTGTGGCATTTCAAGTATCTTGATCATAAAGACATAGAGGACCTACAGTATAAGTCTGTATAATTTCCCCTTCCTCATTTGCTCCAAAGCAATTTGATTGCCAAAGTATCAGATGTAAAGTGGACTAAGTGACGATAATTCTTGCTATTTTCTCTATCAGAGTGAGAGCAAATTCTTTAGCAAACCACTTGAGTATTCTCTGTTTTTTATTTGATTCCAAACTGTTCCATATGGATATAATTAATCAACCTCATAAACAAATTAATCCTTTTTTACAGTATCATCATTTTGTGTCACGTGCTCATCATAATCACCATCGTCCTAGGAATCACTAAGTGAGATCAAAAGGAGCAAGCCAATTGGTATGGTGCGGAATATATTCCTGATCTATACAGGTTTTTAGATATGGAATTAATCAAATTGAGTATAGTAAGAAACAGCATATTAAGCCTTCAATGCCAGATTCATTTGATTATACCATATTAGGTTATCCTTGTATTGAAAATCTTCTTGTGGCCATTTAAAAAGTGCATTTCTTGTAGGATATTTTGATTGTTATGGTGACTTGGAGCCACAGAAAGCTGCTTGGAAATGGCTAAATTTGTTCACAGCATGTTGAAAAAGAAATTCTGATAATTATGTAAATTCCTTTTACTTAGTTACTTTTTCACATTTTGACATGATAACTTCCCTTCAGGAATTTCATGCAGTTAGTGTTCTCAGCAGAAGATAGTGGAAGAGTACTTAAGTACAATCCTATCACAAAGGAGACCGTGGTCCTCGTAAGGAAAGTCCAGTTTCCAAATGGCATATCATTAAGCAAGGATGGTTCCTTCTTTGTCTATGCTGAAGGGGCTGCTGGAAGGTGAGTTGATGTTTCTCTATTGAAGCCCTCATCACCATTTTCTTATTGATGCTTTTCTTCTTAGGGTAGACCATTGCCATGTTTATTCTTGTCTCAATGAAGCCTGAATGTGACTTGAGAATCCATAATATAATTGGAGAGTTGCCTTGGAACTACTGGAAAACAATCAGCAAGGTTGTGCTTGTTTCATGGAAAATCTTTTCTTTACTCTTTTTTTTTTTTACTCAGGCACTTACTGTAATTAAAGATTTACAACTGTAACTCAAGAGAATGCATCTATTAGTGGCTTAATAATGGCAAGAGGAGTAATTGGTTCTAAAATCACAAATATTTGCAAGCTCTTGAGATTATTACAATAATATTTGACAGTGTAAATCTTTGATTATAATAAATACCTAAGGCCTGGAGCACACTTTCCACAAAGTAAAGATCATATGATGTAGCACTGAAGTCATGTATGTTCATATGACAAATTTCACTTGGCAATTATGAAGGCAAATGAGCTGCTAGAAGGTCAAGACTCTGCTATGTTTAATTCCTAGGAAAAGTAGTTTCCTAAGGTGAGTTTAGGAGGGTTTTCTAGAGAGAAGGGAGAGTGTTAACTCTTGGACGTCTAAGTTCCTTTCCTTTGCGGGATGGCTGCAGTTGATCAAATCGGTTCTTTTTTCAATGCAAGTCTATTGGAGTTCGTCTTTCTTGCTTCCAAAATCAGTAGTCACTAGTATCGAGCAATTTATGAGGAATCTGTGAAGTGGGAGGCCTAGTATATCTACTAAGGCTAAAGTAAAGTGGGAGGTTATGACCACTTCAAGGAAGAATGGAGGACTTGGTACCCCTAAGCTTTACCTTTGGAACAAGGCAGCCCAAATAAAACATATTCAGAATCTTTGTAAGGGAGGTTGGAGAAGTTTGTGGGTGGATTGGGTACACTCAACCTTCCTTAAAGGTTGTTCTTTTGGGACAGCCAAGGTTCCAACAACTTGCTCATGGAATTGGAGAAAGATGCTTAAGCTTCAAGCCCTGATTCGTGAACAATTTCAGTGGACTGTAAATGATGGCTAATCTATCTTGTTGTGGTCTGATTTCTGGCTGCCTAATAGACCTCTCAACATGTTGCATAGTGCTTGTGAAATTGCTAACTCGGACCTTTAGAAGCAAGACAGTGCTCTCTCATTGAAAGGAGCGCATGGAGAATACCCGAGGGATCCTTCTGGGCAAATTTCCATATTCCATCATTTATCCAAACAAATCCTTGCCAACCTGACAGTTCGACTTGGATTCACTCAGCTTCAGGTGATTATTCTATAAGGAGTATCTCCTGCAATGGCAAATGTCCCATGGCATGAGGTAGTCTGGAATAAAAGTTCAATCCTGAGACATGCTTTTTTCTTGTGGCTAGCATGGTTGAAAAAGCTGCTAACTTTGGATAGGCTCTCTGCTTGGGACATTACCAATTCTACCACTTGTTATCTTTGCTCACGGGGAGATGAGGACCACTCATCTCTTTTTCAACTGCCCTTTCTCTTCACAAATCTGGTCCTTGGTCTGTGACCAATTATGCTGTCCAACATCCTTTTGGCTGTGGCAGGGGGCCACAAATGCTTTGGTTGCAACAGCTTCGTCCTCTGATTCCCAGATTCAAACATGGTGGTCCTCCTTAACAGCTGCAGTTTACTGTTTATGGAGGACTTGGAATAGTGTACGCCTTGGAAAACCACTCCCCAACCAACACTCTGTAGTCAATCAAGTTCTTGCCTATGCTACACTCTGTCGAGGCTCTTGTTGAGTTTACTTCTTCTTTTTTTTCCCCCACAGTTTTTTGTGCTCTCTATGTTAATAGCTTAGAGTTTGCTGTGTAAACCTCTCCCATCATTGACAGTTGTATTATCTTCCTTGTCAATGAATTATTTACTTAGCCAAAAAGGAAGTATTTAAACTTTCTCAATGGCATGTCAAATTGATATGTTTGTTTTGGCTGGCAAAAGTGATTCTGTTATCCATACAAGTATAATGCTTCATAATGGATTTGATCCATGCCCTTTCCTTCTTATATTTCCAGAACTAATTATTTGTTAAAATAATGCAGATTATACAAATATTGGTTGAAGGGTGAAAAGGCAGGAACTTCAGAAATATTTGCAATCCTACCTGGATTTCCTGATAATGTTAGAACCAACAAAGATGGTGATTTTTGGGTGGCCATCCACTGTCGTCGTTCTATGTATGCACATCTAACCGGATTGTACCCCCAACTTCGGAAATTCTGGCTCAAGCTTCCTATTACAGCAAAAATACAGTTCCGGCTTCAAGTAGGAGGCTGGCCTCATGCATTGGTGGTGAAATACAGCCCTGAGGGTAAGCTCTTGGAGATACTGGAAGACAGTGAGGGAAAGGTTGTGCGGGCAATTAGTGAAGTTGAAGAGAATGATGGAAAGCTCTGGCTAGGGAGTGTTCTTATGCCTTTTGTTGCTGTTTACAATTTGTCTTGAGGTAAAATGAGCCTTTATATATCAGTAAATCAATCTTATGGTGCAAAATTTATGCCATGATCATGTATTTGATATAGCTAGATGCCTTATAAATTTGTGGCCTTGGTTTAAAATTAGCTTTCGCTCGTCATCGGTGTTATAAGCTTCATTCAGTTTTCACTTTGTAGTGAACTGATACTCAGAAGCGTAAATGTTGCCTGTTCTGCGACATCTCCGGGCAGACGTTCCTTGAAAAGGTGCTTGAATTTCGTGTTTATCGTTTCATTTATTTTGTCCCCATGATGGCTGCTTTGATCAGCATGTACGCATCTGCACATCTCTAGTGTTTGTCACTCCATCTGTCTATCATTGCTTTGCTTTCTACCCCAATTAGATCAACATGCAATTGTCATCCTTAAGTCTTGCACCTCGGTTCTTAATTTTTCTGCTGAACAAAGACAGCTACTTATAACACGATAGTTATGGATATTTGTTATTGTATCAGATCAATGTCTGATATTTTTGCATATTCATTGCTCGATGGAGTAGGTATATTTATCCAGTTGCACTTTCTGGATTCATCTTCCATTGATCACTTGATGGACGGAGTAGGTGAGGCCCCTCACGGAAATAGGGACTAGATGTAGATGTTGTTTTCTGAAGAAATATAAAATGGAGAATAATTTTGAGTCACTATTAGATTTTACAAAGAAATTCCTATTTATAGGCACCTAAAATTATGGTGGTGGTGGTATGTATAAGTAACTAACTAGTTATTTTATCTAGAATTCTTATGCCGTATAACCATTGATTAATTGATGAGATGTATTTTTTTCCTTTTCAATAATTGTAATTCATTAGAAATAAAAAATTTATGGGCCAATTTTTATAAATGTAAAGATACTTACACTTACTATCACACAACTGAGCTCTCTCTCTCTCTTTTTTTTTTTTTTGCATATACATTTTTTAAAGTTTGTGTAAATTAAATATGAACCCCCGAATAAGAATTAAGAAAAAAAATTAGTTTTTTTCATATTTTTAGAAAGTAATTGGAGTTACCACCTAATTGAGGTAAAAAAAAAAAAGTTAAGTTAGGATTGATTAAGCAGACTCATTTTAACTTAGCAATTGGTCTATGAAGAAAATCTTTTGAATTTTTTTTTTTCTTGAAAAACTAGAGATTTTAAGTTCAGGAGTTAATTTATTAAAACGTAAATGATTATCATATTAACTTTCTAAATTTGGAATTTCTCTCTTGAAATATCCTTTTAATTTAGAAATGATCTTAATTTAAAGAAAGATTTATTTATTTATTTATAAGAGAAAATTAAATTCTTTTCTAATTGAAATTGTTTTATAAATGCCTATGTACTCACTAATCAAAATCGATTGTATCGTAGTTCACATATTCTAAACTTTTATTATATTTATCTATTGTATTTTAAAAATGGTTAAGTTTAAATCATATATTTTTATTTAAAGAAAATTTTAGAAATAAGTCTTGATTTTTTAGATGGAAATTTGGAAAAGAATCCTAATTTGTCTAAATTTTGAAAAAGGCCCAATTAGATTTTTATTTTTGAAAATGAAATCTAAGTGATAAAAGACTTTATTATTATTATATCATTTTTCCTTTTTTATTATAATTTTATCTTTTATTCTTTAATTTTGTAATATTTTTTAACAAAAATTTGAGACATGCAGAAAAGTAAATGAAAATTATGATTTTTTTGGTTGTTTTGCTTTTATTATTATTTTTTTATTTTTTTCTTCTATGTTTTTCCCTTTTTTTTACTTCCTCATTTTTCCTTTATTTTCAAAATCTTAAAAAATATAAAAGACATGAGAAAAAGCATTAGTTTTTTTTCTATTTATTATTTTTTGCTTTTGCGTTTTCTTTTTCATTTTTTGGAATTGATAAAAATGAAGAAATAAAATAAGATAGATTTAAAAAGAAAAAAGAAATCTATTAGGGTTGTGCATAAGTCGATCTCCAGACTTCAACTTGATGACAAGTCGTTTGGTTGGAGCTCATGAGTTAGAACCAATCGAGCTAGTGTGCATTACATAACAACGTAAGGTGTTATTGAGAGGAGAGTGTGTTAAACCGAGGTTGTTGGAGATGGCAAGCTTAGTGGTGGTAGTGGCTTCAACCTAGGTGTAGTAAAAGAGATGGTTGTTGAGCAAGTAGGGTTGAATTTGGGCTCTGTAGAGGATTAAATTAGGTTTGTGGGCTTTTAGTATAATATTTTAATGGATATGACTCTTTGAGCTGAGGTGACAGGGCTTGAAAAGTTAAGTCTATGATTTGAAATGATCATAAGAGATTTAGCATGGTGTGCTTAGTATAGGGCACGTTAGATTGACTGGTTTGATCCAACTTTTTTCAATAAGGCTCATATACTAGAGGTCACTAATAGGCCTAGACTCATAAAAAGCCTATATAGAAGCTCATTCACTCAGAACCATTGATCGTCATCACTATTTGATGGACAGACTTTATAGTCAAATCCTATAAATACCTAAAGTACCCTCATTTAAAGGGAAACTCTTCTTTAAAAAATCATTGTTACTCTATCGGATTTTTCTCAAAAGATCAAAACCATAATATTCACTTGTCATCATAGTGTTGAGCCTTATTTGAAATCACCTACTTCTCCTCCCCATCTCATTTACCCATGATCATTATTGTATGCGTCACTTCTCTCGTTAGGTCATGTGTAGCATGTTCTCACGTAGCACACACGTAACCCTTATACGTAGAACTATACCCCTACATTTATTTGGTGACTCCGCTAGGGAAGAGGAAGCTAACAACATGGTGCCTCTAAGGAAAATGATGCTTGATTCTACTAATGGAAACGATCAAGAATTTGACACGAATGTTGAAACTACTAAACAAATTACACTTGCTCTTGTGATGTGAATCAAGGAAATAAAGCACTAAAGGGTGTACCTAATAATGCCTAAGTTATGCAAGCGATCTAGGAGAATAGTAAGAAGATGGATCTTTTTATCACTACGATGACTCAATTCATGTCTGCTATAGTTGCCGTTGCTAATGTGCATTAGGGTGTGGCCTTACTAAACCCTATTCATGCTGCATCGCAATGTGCTCCTCAGCACCTCAACAAATCAACTCTCTTGTTATTAATGAACAAGTTGCAACCTAAGAGTGGGCTCTAGCCCAAGAACCTATGCTTACACAACACCTAACTATTAAGGTGAGGGAGATAGGGATTTAAATCAGGAGCCCTTCATCTTCACACAGTACTCCACGCGTTACTATTGCTAAACATATAAATCATCTTAGCCCTATCCTCATTACACTAGTAGAGCTTGGAGCCTCTATTCCAAGAGGTTCATTTGTTACTAAGGAAGATTTGGACACATATTTGAGAGAGATACAAGTGAAGTCCACTATAAGGGTTCCGGAACTTAAGCTTCATTATCATTAGCAAATGACTACTCCATAGTATTAAGCCTTATTCAAGATTGCCTACTCCCGCTCCCTATCTCATTTACCCCTAATCATTCTTGTACCTATCGCTTTTCTTGTTAGGCTACGTGTAGTGCATTCTCATGCAACACACACATACTCTCACACTCGAACCTATACCCCTATAGGTTCCATGTTTGAAGCTCCAATAGATGAGATTAAAGCACAAGTTTTGTGCTTTTCAAAAATTTAGAACACCAACAACCTAAAAGAAAAGTTAAAAAGAAGATGGGGGTATTGTGGGTATGGCTACCTAGAGAGAAAGTGTTAATAAGAGCTTGAATGGAGGGGATTTAAGATGTGATTGATGATGGAAAATAATCGCTAAGCCCTTTTTGTACTTATTAGGCTTTAATTAAGCTTCAGAAGAGCAAAAATAAAGTTAAATTCAAAATGTGTAATAAACGGGTTTGACACACCATTAATTCGGTGAAATTGTGGAAAACAAGATAAAAAATGAGTGAAAAGTGAGCTATTCCACATTAACATGTGGAGCCATGTGGCAACAACATGGAAACATGAGGACATAATGTGGTCTTGTGCATGTACTTGGTGGGATTAAACTCTTGACCTCTTTGGCTTGTATGCATGTGTACTTACTAACAAAGTTGGCTTTTGCACTCCACATATATTGCATTTTAATTATTTTAAAACCATTTGATAGGTTTGGGCCAATTTTAAATACTCGATTTAAATCTTATTCAACAGGTTTACTAAAAATTAAAAATAAATTTCAATATACATATGTTAAAAAACTCACAAAGATAACTTTCAATTCTAGGTTCAATGTATGGACAATTCAATGAAAACATAATATCTTAAGTACCCAACCATTAATTCAAAGTTTGAGTGCCATGTGATTAAATTATAAAAAAATTTAGGCATGGTTATTTTGATCCGAAGGTTTGATGCATAACATATCGTAGTTGACTTAAGCAAAAACTTATTCATACCTCCAATGTGTTCTTTATTAATAATACCATGTGGTTCCAGTAAGGAGGTTATAGCTTTAACATGGCATGTCTTGTAAGTAGGTCTTATACAGAAGTGGAGTTTGAAATTGCTTCATATAGACCTAGCCCAAGTCAGATCTGAATTGTGACTTTGCCCGATCCTAGCATGACAAGTCCTAGATTGGGCCTAACCATCATGGTCAAGTCTGTGCTCGATGTTGAACCATGGGGAAAGACGGGGTACTAAGCGGGTCAGAGTCAGACCCCAAAATCCGTCTAACCTGGAAAGTCCGTCTGGTCCTTAAGCAAGATAAAATTAAATTAAAGAAAAAGATAAAAAAATTGAAAACCAAATAATAAAGCATTTAATTATTTAGTATTGAAAATTTTAACTAATGCCATGTAAAATTGAATAAACTATTTTCCATTTATCATAATTAATGTGTTGCTATTAACAACATAAGAATTAAATACACTTAAAGTTAATATGTTGTTATTAACAATACAGAAAATAAGTATACATAAAAAGCATATTTGGTTAAACATTTATAAACTTTCACAAAAAGAAATCCTCAATTTTTAGCAATGTAGATTAAGACTAACTTTTTTCTTTTGATATTATTTTGTAGGTTTTTGTTTCACATTACTAATATTACAACTCAACAATATAAGTATAATTTTGTATAAATAAATGCAAAACTTCTTCGATTTATTTAGAAAATGGCTGAAGTTTACATGGTTTTTAAGCTCATAGTTTAAAAAATAAATAAATAAAACTTAATTTTTTTTCATTTAAGTAATTTTTTTTTATTGGATGGTTCCGGTCCACAACCCAAATTCGTAACCTGCCAGTCCAATGACCCTGCGTGGAATTAGATCCATCCGAAACTTGGAGAAATCAAGTGCAACATCAAAAAAAAAAAAAAAAAAAGGACAGCGTCAAAACCTAAAATATAACCTTACATCAACCAAGTGTTACCTAGAGATCTTAATATTTATGACTATTTTATACTTGCATTATAGTTGATAACTATATATATATAATGACTCATTAAGTATTGTATGATACTAACCCTTTTAAAATATAGGAAAAAGTACAAATTTAGTCATTAATATTTACCACATTTTCTATTTCAATTATAAACATTTAATTTCTTTTATTTCAATGCTCAACATCTGCAAACATTTATAAACAAGACTACCATTAATTTTTCTATTAAGAATTACACATGACACCATCTTGGTCACACCCTAATTTTTTATGGTGATAACAGTTCGCCACGTATCTTATTTAATAGAATATGTAAAGTTATAATTAATAAGTGAGTTTTTAAACTAGTTTTAGGACTTTAAAATTGTTTAGTTGAATTTTAAAACATTTAATGATTCATTTCATTTTGAAAAACATTTTGAAATTCATCAAGTTTGAAAAACACGATAGATAGTAGGAGATAGATAACCGAGTCCTAGGGTCTAAGGGGCCTACAAAAATATAAATATAGGTAGATAGCCTATAAAGCCATGAGCAACTCCTATAGTAAGTCTAAATACAATACCGAAACGTAAATACTAAGTTTATGCCAAAAGTAGAAGTTAATAATAGTAGTCATTGGCATCTAAATCCTTGTATTCATTCCCATACTTCTCTTTAGAGCCAAAACCTAGTGAATTGTATAGGGACTTAATTTTTTCTCTTTTAAGGTTAATTTTTTTGAAATAAAGTTAGGTTTAACAATAATAATAATAATAAATTATTTGGGCTAACATATAAATTAAAAAAAATATAGGATTAGTCCATTGAGACAAGTCTAAGCTCATTCCACTTGTATGGAATTCGGTCTAGTTATCTTATTTAGTCCAAAGTTAATTTTCTTGCAGTAATAAATTAAGAAAAGCAATAGCCCAATTGGTCCATGTGTTGTCCTAGTGTGTACATGGGAGTCCCTAGTTGTGAGTTTGATCGGAGGTATATAATATATATTATCAATAGGTGGGAATTAAATATAATTAATTAAGCGTAGTAGTTATTAATATGTGATCTATTTGTTTTGTTACTCATGACCAAATTTATGTTGCTTTAATAAAAAAGGTCTCTAGCTTAAGTTTAGACTTAAGATGAAGCACAGATGGATTTTTTCAATATCAACAAAATGCATATAGTATTAATAGCATATTGAAGTAGTATTTATAAACATTTTTTATAAATAATAAATATTAATTGAATCCACAAATCTTATTTATTAGTATTAATGAATATTGTCAAATTGAGTCAATGTTAAAATTTTCCATTAATTGATATAGATAATAATCAAATTGAATTGACATTTACACATTTCTATTTCCATAAATATTAATATTTGTAAAGTAAATACGAAAAATTCCTATTTCTTTTTAATTAATGAAAACTCTTTGTCTCAAACAATTTTTTACATTTAAATTTTGTTCATGTCCATGCATAGCTATATCGATATTATATCTTTTACAAAACTAAAGTAACACCATCATAAATTATTAGCATTTATTATATAATTGTTTATGGAACCATTATTGAATTTCCTTACATTATACGATTAATTAGCATGAGTAATCATCAAATTTAATCAACATTAAAATTTATCATTGATTATCGTAAGATTAAATAGTCATTAGTCACATGTTCTACAAAACTGAAAGACCGGTAAAAGATAAAGAAGATAAATTTTGATAATGAAAAGTTCAAAATGAAAAAATGGAAAATGTAAGCATATTATGAATTAAATGGTTAAACAATCAAATAAAATATGATCATTTTATGTTACATATTACATATGAGTTATGATATACACTATATATTGACATTTGGTAGTGATTTACTATATTCCATCATATCAAGCTAAACATTTAAAAATTTATATTCGTAAATCAATAAAGATATATTGTGATCATTATTATTTAGTTGTATGAATACATATCATATGTAGATTATATATGACTAATAATATTTTAATTTATGTTTATAGATTATACGAATGGAAAGCATTGTGCTATTCCATATTAAGTTATGCAAAAATTGCAAATTGTTTATAAAAAATCATAAATTTCTAAATAAGGTTAATGGAATCCAGAAAGAAAGTTTGGAGTCAATTAAGAAAGGATGTACAAAATGTAGGGCCAAATTTTTATAAACTAACCTTCTACCCTTAATATTGGTTTTATCGAAAATAGTTCTGAAATAGCCTAATGATCATAAATAAAACTTCAAGATTCTAATTAAGCGAATAAAATTATCAAGGAATTATTTGAAATTAATTTTTAAAAAATAGAGGTTGGAGACCAATTTTACAAAATGACCATTTTGCCCCTAAACCCGATTTAGAGTCATTTGAAATTATTGAAAGTAATCTCTTGAAATTTGAAAACAAATTTACCAAAAATGATTAATTTTACTCTTGAAGATAGTTTTATCGGAATTGGAACCGAAATTTTCTTAGAGACCTTAAATATGGCTTAAAGACCTTAATTAGGTGAGTAAAATCAATTACAAAATATTTGAAAATAATTGAAAAAGAAAAATTTAAATTCAAAAGTCAATTAGATAAAACGATCAAAATGCCCTTAAGCTTATTTTATAGACGAGTAACTAATTAATTTAATTTCTAGAGACATTTTAGGGAAAAGGAAATATCATTTTATGGCTAGAGTAGGCAGGAAAAATTAAGGGAAATATGATAATAAAATAGGCTAAATATGGAGACGCATGCCACATTATGCTACAACCCACTAATCCTTATGGTCCAAATTACCCTTACCCTTAAACTCTAACTAAACCCTACTATAAAAACCATTTTGAGACAAAAAAATAGCAACCTGCATCTTCATTTTCTAAAAATTTTCTAAGGTAAATGCTCTCAAAAAGTTCATTAAGCTTCATTTATACCTTAAACCCTTCAATACCCATTAAACCCTATATTAACCTAATTGTTTTCTTGTGAGATCTAGATGAAAAATCAAGTGAGGATTTTAGTTAAGGGACTCCCAATCATGGTTCAAGGAGGAAGTTAAGGTAAGTGATGTTAGTTTGATTTAAGTAAGTTTTAGCTTGTTAAACATGAATCTAAACAGAGATTTATGGTCTAATGTAAGGGAAATCAATTAGAATTAAGAAAAATATCATCTTTGAGGTTTATTGTGAATGGCAAAAGGAGAAATTGAAGGTTAAGTTGAATCTCCAACAAGGTAAGAGTCACATCCTGAAACCAAAGGTCATGAACAGTCTGCCACCTACTCATACCATAGCATGAATATATTAAGACTCAGAACAACTAAAATTCACAAATATTTAACATCTACAAAAAATTACACTAAAAATTCTAAAACTTCAAATCTATTTAAACTACCATGCCTTGAATCCAAAGGTCATGAACAATCTACCACATACTCGCGCTGTAGCATGACTATGTTAAGGCTCATAGCAATTAAAATCCACAAATATTTAACATCTACAAAAACTCACACTAAAAATTCTAAAACATCAAATTTATTTACTTTTTTTACAAGAAAAATCAAAACACATATAATTAAATTATTACATCTTAAAAAAAATTCTTCCTATTAATGCATTAACAACGTACTCAATACAATACTCCGATGCTAAAATCATTACATGTGGATTTTTCTTGCACTTGAAAAAAATAAAGTCCTTAAAGGGATGATTTAATGGCTAACATGTAGTCACACAAACACATGCACATGAACATACATAAGCAACTTACACACTTCAATCTTAAACTAATGCAACAATCACTAGATTATTATCTTTAATTTAAATTGTTCAAATAACATAGCCTTTGGTCTCCCCAAGTTTGGAGTAACTCATGACTTTGGCACAATAAATATATGCATAATAATATATATAACCAAAACCAAGACCATGAAAATTGCTTCGTCCTTAGGAAAATGCCAAGCAACCATCAACTTACTAGTTCACATGCAAGCGTCCTCATTCTACAAATAAGACCAGCTTACAATTTCATCCCGATATGCTAACCCGTTACATGACCTCGCCTAGGTCAGCACCTAACTAACTAGATCCTATTAATATAAGGCTATATGATGGCTAGAAAAATCGTACCGATCATCGGGTAGAGTGTCCAAAATCACCGACATTAACCCGTATCTTTTTAGGCCTTTCCTAAGCACAAGTAGTATACAATTTAATTGGTTTCACTTTTTAATAGATTGACTTATTGACTACCTTAACAAGCACACCCAATAAACAATAACTATGTACTTGCATACTGAATATCCATACTTGTTAAATCATAAATATCACTGTAAACACCCAATTTTTGCCCCTAATGATCAATAATAATAAATAATAAACAATTACCATTTTTTTCAATTTTTCTCTAATTTAGCAAAAATAGGAAAAACATTCAAAAAATAAAATAAATAAGAAAAATATATCAATTTTGGAAAATAATTGCAGAAATGGCAATAAAAAGGATTAAATAATTTTTATAAATTTTTGAAATTTCAAAAAAATACAAAAAATAAAAAAATCGCATTGCATATATGCAAATTACGAAAATAAAAAAATTGAGTAAGTGAGCTAGCCCAGCTAGTCCGGACCATGGCCTAAGGTGCGCGGGGGGGGGGGGGGGGCTTAGTCACAGGTTCGAAACGCGGGGGAGGCAGATTCCGCGTTTTGCAATTTTTCTTCATCACTTGGGACACGTGGCAGCAGCTGATTGGCTGGAGCGGACGCACGCGCTGGGCTCGTGATCATCTTCAACCTTCGTCCAAGATCATCGGCGAGGAGAAAAAAATCGAATTTCGGCCATTTTGATTCGATTTTTTGCACAAATCCAGCAGATCTTCAACAGAAATAAGATAAACATCATCCAATTGGAATCAAATCGCAACAAATCAAAGGATTTGCACAAATTGGAGATGGGTTTCAATCGAAATCCGATTTGCCTCAATCGGTGGAAATCCGAGCTTATCAAGCTCGATTTCTCACGCCTATAAATAGAGGATGAAGGGAGGAGGCAGGAGCACGGATCAGAAGTGAGAAAAGAGAGAGAATCGAAGCATCGTCGGAGTTACTAAGCCACGATCACCGATCAAGCATCGAGCTGCCACCAAGAGGCGTTTTTGGAGAAATCCACCGCCACAGTTGAGTTCCCCACCATCGAAAACCTAGGAACCGACACCTCAATCGCTTTGAAAGGGCGCCGGAACGCCGTCGACGAGCACTCTCAGCCGCCGTGACCAATCGACCCGACCCGACCCGCTTCAACCTGATCCGACCCGACCCGCGCACCGACCCGAATCCAGGTAAGTTGGATTTTTCGATTTATTTATTTATTTAGTTATTTTATTTATCTTTTTCGAATTTTGAATTTATTTATTTGTTATATATAATTCAAAAATAAAAAATATTAGAATTTAGATTAGTTTTTTTTTAGGAATTAATTTAGGATTAATAATAAGAATAAATAATAATAATAATAATAATAATAAATAATAAAAATGTGAAAATACATAAAGAAAGTGATGAAAAATATTAGAAAAAATAATAAAAATTTAGATTTTAGAATAGGATAGATAAATAATATAGGAGAAAATCTTTCAATAAAATTTAATAAAAATTATAAAAACTAATGAAAATTATAAAAATCAATAAAAAATTATAATATTAAAAATGGGTTGAAAAATAGAAAAATGAAATTTTTATTACTTAGAAAAATCATTTTCTTAAATAAATCCAAAATCGGTTTTTCCTTAAAATTATTATTATTTTTCAAAAAAATCAAATTATCAAGCTTAGGCTTAGGTTTTTTTAAAAAAAAATACTAAAATGATAAAAACGTAAATCAAAAGAAATTTCATAATTAAAAATCACCAATACATTAAAGTTTTTTCAGGAAAAGCGAACTACGGCAAGTTTGATCCTGAATAGCAGGTACGTAGGCACCCATTTGGGGCAACCCTAAAAAGGAATAAAAATCATTTTCTCAGAATAGGTTATTCAAAAAAATAAAAAATAAAAAGACAACAAAAAAATAAATAAAAGACATTTCGAATAAGGTTTAGATTTTAGGAGATTAGGGTGGTAACCTTAGGGTTTTAATAAGTTAGCCTCCAAACTTAGGAACTCTGGTTTTCCCTTTCCTCTTTTCACAAAAATGAAAAAGGAAATCACGACGACTAGTGGTCTAAATTAGGATTAATCTGCTCAATTAATCCTAATTCAATCTTTCCCAACCACAGTTGGGTAGCGACTCCAGAACAAAACGAAATTCCTAACTCAAGTCGAGGATCTACATTAGATGAGCATAAGGTCTAATATAGATCGAATTAGGAATTGAAAATAAAAAATTAGACTCGACAATCACCACTTGTTGATACAAGATATAACATATATGTTAAAACTTACACTTAATAATTCTACTATTTCAACTTAATTATATAGTCAATAATTATCACTTATGGTTTTGATTTAGGGAAAGGGTCATGTAATTGTAGGTCGTACTAAGGTATTATTTTGATAGCCAAGATTGACTATTATATATTATAAACTACTAGTTACTTCATGACTTAATTAATTACTTATAAATCCTTATCTATTACTATACTATTCAAAGCAACTAATAATATTGCTTATACATATTTTACTATTATCACTTATTACTTCTTTTATTTATTGCTTATGTATGTACTTATGTCCACTACTTAATTATCTAAATTACTTATTATAATTACTATTATTATTGTTATATATATCTTATTTATTTATATGCACACATTCATATATAAGTACTTGTTTTATTATTGTTATTACACATTCATTTATCTAATTCTTATTGTCATTATTAGCAATTATAAGTGATATGTTATTTCATGTATTATTGTTATTTATGTTAACATTATCAATATTATCAATGTTAGCACTTTTATTATATTTAATGAATAGATTATAACATCAAAGGAAGTTTTCAATTATCAAATTTCAATAAATATGTTGAAATCAATTTGAAAATTTGAATTTATTAAGTGCATATTTAAATGAGTTTTAGCGGTCAACATTTATTATGGAGTTAATGCGAGCATTACTAGTACTTAATTAACTTCCTCTTTTCACATTCAATACTAATGTTACTATCAATTATATTCCATTAAGAAAACTAATTACACATTCAAATTCTTCTCTTATAAAACTTGCTTACAAGAATAACTAACTTTACAGTATACATAACTTGTTACCAAACTAACTATTAATTACAATTATTATATCTAAACACTTTATAAATTAAATATCAAATGACTTTTATTTATTTATTTATTTTTTCCAATCCTCCTGTTATGACACAATCATGTTTTAAATATCTTCTCATGGTCAATGATTTATAAAATTTATTCTAAAGTAACATACTAATGCATCCTTCAATTTCAACAAAACAAAGCTTTTAGGAATCAAACGATAATCTCGATAAGCCTTCACAACATTTTTTTTTCTTCTCAATTACAACCTAAAAATGAAATCAACTAAACTAGTAATTTTATATAATCACCGATTCATAATCAACTACTCCTTAATCTAAATTTTCCATACGTCTTTACATCTCAAAATTGATTTTGTTCTTTCTCCTCAAGAATCTCTCTAATTCCATAAATTTTCCAACCTCAATCTCTAACTAATTATGTAACACATTAAACTTGCATAAAATTATAACCATACCTTATTATATCATGTTCACAATTCTAGCCTTAGATGCTCGACATGTACATCACCACCTATAAGCGAGATTCAAACTTTTCCTTCATTTGCAATCAACCATAAAATTAGAACTTTCAATTAATAAAAAAAATTTGAATGAATCCATGATAAATCCTTACCTATTCAATTAGAGAAAACCTAATTCTTCTTTAGGGTTTTCATTATCACCACAAAGACACCAACACTTGAAACTTTGAGTCTTTATCTCGAATCTCTTCAATTGCTCAACATTTGTGTTGCTCCGACTATTCCTTTTTAAAGGTTCTTCAAATCTCAACGATATGTAAATCATAAACTAATGATTTCCATGTGGTCCACCCAAACTACTACAGACTAGCACATACCACATTGTCAAGATCCCTAATTATATATAATATAGATCCTTATTAGTTACATATTAATTAATGAGGAAATTTATCGAGATGCCATTCTTTTTAATTTTTATTTTCTAGGGCATTTTAGTAAGTTCAATATAGTGGTTGATTTGATGATTTAAGATGTTTAAAAGTAATTAGGCGTGATGATTTGATGATTTCTTTGATTTTGATGAGATTATCACAAAACCCATGTTAAATTGCCACCCTTATTGATAATTTCTAAGTGTTATTTGATGATTTTAGATGTTAATTCATGTTCGCATATGATAAATGTAATGTTGGGTGTTAGATTTGTTTATAGAAGTGAAGTTTGATGCACAATAATATGTAGTATGTGTACAAGTCATATTGCTACCATTATGATGAAAAAAATGAGATTTGATTTTCTTGTAAAATCTAATTTAGATGATAAATAATGATAATTTGATGATTGAAGTATGGGTATGTGGATTCAAGAGTGGTTTAGATGATGAATTGGATGTATATGGCAAGATAGAAGTTTAACTTGACAATATTATTGAGTTAATGAATAAATTAGTTGATATGGTTGATAACCCATAAATTTCCAGTATGTTCATATGTGTTTGAAGTGGAAATTTTAATTAAAATTGAAGTGACACGATGAATATAAAGTATGACAAAATTAGGAGATGAATTGTAGTGAAAAAAAATTGAATGATTGATCTTAAGATTTGTGGTTACAAGTGCTTATGGTACTATTATGACTAAATTTAGAAAAATCTTAATTAATATATTTAATTTAAGTTATTTTGGATGTAATTTAGTGTTTAGGTTATAGATCTATACTGTGACAAGTTAACTATGATGTTGAGCGTTGAAATTGTAGATAGAAATCAAGTTTGATGCATGTTGATGGAAGATATGTTAATTTATTGTTGTTGCAGCCACCATGGTTGATGAATTGAGATTTAATTTCCTTATTAAATCTAATTTGGATATTGAATGATGATAAATTGATAATTGGAGTATGAACATGGGATTTTTGAATGATTTAAGTGATTAATTTAGTGTAGTTGGAATGTTAAAAGTTGGAATGAGTGGTATGCTTGATTTAGTGGATGATTAAGATAGTTTGATTTCTAAACTTTGAATTTCTAGCATGTTATGATACTCTCAAAGTGTTAAATTTGATGAAAAATTAAGTTACAAGATAAATATCGAGTTTGGTAAAGCTTAAGGATGAATTAGGTCGAATTAAAGGGCTGTATGAATTTGATATTTTAATTTTCTGGTATAAATTAGTACCATATTTAATTCTGGGGAAAATATGATATATTATGTTCATTTTGAGAAAATTTTGTGAAATTAGGATTTAATTATGAACAGGAGTTTGATTGAATATAAAATGAGGCTTAGAAGTAATAATATGTTGAAATTGGACTTGTGGAATAGATAAAAATGTTTTGGGACATGCTTCTTTTTATGTACTCTATTTTGGTGATTTTTAGGCTTAAAAAAAATAAATAATATTTTAGACTTTGAAAAGATATAAGAGCAAGTAGGCTTTGGTTTGAAGTGATTTTAACTTAAATTAGATAAGATATGGGCTAATAAAATTAAAAATTTGTAACCTTATTTAATCCAATAGTCTAAAGGCTCTAAAATAAATAAAATAAGTTTTTTTTTTATGTTAAAATGGGTAATAGAAGTGATAAGGAATCAAATGGTTCTGGTTTCACTTAATTTTAGCTTAAATTAAACAAGTTATTATCTTTTAAAATTAAGATATTTAATTGTAACAAATTAAAAATAAGTTAATGAATGATTTAATTAAATCGGACCAAAGCTAGCCCAACCACAAGTCAGTTCAACCAAATAGGTCTAAGGACCACTCACTTACCCTTTCTTTAGGTAATTCATATAATTATATATAATTTAATTAATTGGGCTTAATTAACTTGACTATACTAATTGGACAAAAATAAGAATCGAACCTATAATATAAACCCAAATAATCAATGGATCCGAAATCCAAATTCTAAAACATAATTGGGCCTATTCTCTTCTTAGGCTTGTATCCTAAATGGGTCTTAGCATGATAAATAACTCAATGGGGCCTTAAACTAATTTAATACCAAAATCGAGTTAACTAATTAAAATAAATTAAATACAAGCCTAAAAAGTAAGATGGGTTTACATGATTATAATAAAACCTAAATGGACCTAAGACTCAAAATCTACTTAGACCCATTAATCTTTATGGCCTACACCTTAAATAAGCCTTAAGGAAGAAATCAAATTTAATTTGGCCTTCAACCCTAGAAGGCCATAACTTAACCAAGGACTTAAAATGAAATTAAAATTAGATTTAATAATTGATTAAGCCTAAAACAAAACAAATAGCGGTAATTAAATACGTAGACCCAAGTTAATTTAAAATAAATAGAAGCAATCTAAATGGACTTAAAATGAAATTAATAATTATAACTAGGATTGACTAAATTAATTAGAACTAATGGGCTTAATTTCAAACAAAATTGAGCCTATTATACCTAAAGGGCTTAAGCACCCTAGTTGAGCTTCAAACAAAGTTACAATTAAAAATTTAAATAACTTATTAGATTTAAATGAATAAACCATAAATAGCTCGAGCCACAATTAGCTAAAAGCTAATTAGGTCTAAATAATCTTAGTTGGACTCGTAACCAGTGTGGGCCTTATGTACCCTAAACTAACCTTACAAAAGAATTTAAACACTTAAAACAATCAACTAACTTAATTTTTCTTTTTTTTTATGCATAAAATCAATTTAATTAGATTGCAATTCGAGAATTGTCGACCTTTTTAGGTACATAGTAATATATGTGTTGTTTGCTAATTAGAAAATTAAACTGGACTAATAATCAAACTCAACTAAATATCCACCTATTAATTGTGTGTGGTTACTTAAGTTTGCAAGTAACAAATCTTGGATCGGGATCATGGCTATGGTCATATACCTTAAAATAACACAATAGTTAGACGTTTAGACCATCGAGATATGTTTTGGTGAGTAACTAATAAGTAAAACATGACTAATAATGGGTACTATGAACAAAGAGAAGGTATACGAGCATAGTTTGGGTATATAGGTCCTGACGGGTTATACAATATAGCTGTACTATATAATGGTGAGGTCACTTAGACAAGTTTACTTAGGTACACGGTTTTTTATGATATGGAGTCTAACTACTCCAATCAAACCCTAATATTCGTTGCGATGGAATCAGACTTAACCTCATGTCCCCGGTCATGATGTCCAAAGTCATGAGTTCTCCCATGCCGAATGTCCATTGTATTAATTATAGGCATGCTTGACATGTGAATATATGTTTATATTACTATATATTGGCCTTTATAGCTCACACCTTTTTTTAGGTGAAAACTACCTGGCGGATGTACCTTACAAATTACTAGATTTTAGCTCCAAAGAGAAGTATTAGGATGAGTTTGAGGACTTTGATTACGTTTACAATAACCTCTTCTGATTTTCTAATTTCTATATTTAATTATGTACCTAGACTTTTATCGGGAGCCATCTATGGCTTTATGACTTGTTCCAGTTTGCTTGTATTTTATGATCCTTGTAGGCCCTCAGACTTAGATCCATCATAACTTGCTTTATCATGTGTTTTTGTGATAGACAAATCATTAAATATTTTCAAAAATCCAACATTTCGCTAAGATGTTTTTAAAAACTAATTAATAATTTTAAGGTCATAAAACTACTTTGGAAACTTATTTAGTAATTGTAGTCTTATGTAGAATACATGACAAGCTATCAATGGCATATTGAATTAGGGGTGTGACAATTTCATATTCTATATTTTCATTCATTACATATTTTTAGATAATACATCTTCATTTTCTTAAACTTCTACTGATATATATATATATATATATATATATGCTATTAATATTCATAAAGTAATTACAATAAGTTCCTACTTATCTTTAAAACAATAAAAAGTTTCCATCTCAAATAACTCTTGACATTTGAATTTTATTCTTGTCTTGTTATTTTCTAGTGATGTTTAGTAATAAAACACCAAATTAATGAGATCCTTTATTCCACCTTTGGTTATAGTGTTATTTTTGGATTTCCTCTTCCGCCATGACTTGACATTGATAATCATCAAGCTAAATTTTGATAATCAACAAATTGAATTATCATAACTTACATTGTCTATAAAATTAAATGATTGATAAAAGATACATAATTAAAAGAAAATTAACATCATTTTTAAATTCCTTTAAATACATAAAACATATATATTTAATTTTTTTTTGTAATGATGAAATGTAAATGATAATAATATAGATATGTTATTGATAACAAAATTTGTTTACATTATAATGCAAAAATTAAAGCCCATGTAAATTTTCCATATTTTCATTCATTATCTCTTTTTCATTAATACATCTCCATTCCCATAAGTTTCTACTAATATATATGCCAATAATATACATAAAATAATTATAATAAAGTTTTATCTCTCATACAATATGAATTTTCTATCATGAACTTCTTGAAATTTAAATTTATTTATGTCCATTTTTTGCAATGCATGATAATACAAGTTAAAATCATTTGTATCCTTTATTCTACCTTTGTTTATGAATTTCCTTGTTTTACCATTGATTAACATTGATATTTGTCAACTTAAATCAACCTTAAATTCCATTATTGATTGACATTAATAATCATTAAATTGAAAAATATATATATATATATATATAATTTACTCTTTCACCTTTTATTTCAGATTTATATTAGTGAAATATTCATTTCATTTAGTAATGGACATTACAACATAAAACAAATGTTATGATTTCCTTATTTTCATACATATAGAATATTTTCAAGCTAGCATATTCATGTCTTATTTTCAATAAATAAATGTTCTTATCCCCCCTCCCCAACAACACCCACAAAAAAAAAAAAAAAAAGAAGATCTTCTAATGCCCATTTTCTATATTTGGATGTTATTTGTGCAATCTTTTAAATTAAAAAAATTATTATTATTTTTGAATTCCTTAAAAAATGACACTTATGTATAATTGAATTAGAATGCAACTAATATTTAAAATGAGAATCAAATGATGAAATGTTTGAATATAAAAGAGGTTAAATGAAACATAATTAATATGAGAATATGCCATTAATACAATAGTTATTATATCATTAAGATTTTTAATAAACATTTGGGTGTATTGATAGTTTAATAGAGACATCTCTATAATCAAATATGCGAATGTTATTATCTAAGTAGAAACTTGCTTAATAAATATACTTTAAAGATAAACACAATTAACATGTTAACTATATATATTTGTTATTTGTTAAAGTAATAGGATAAATATTATTATATAGTAATTGAAAAATATAATATATTTAAAGTTTTATGTAACAATTGGATGATTTTCGATGAAATATATGGATGTGTCATTTGAAAATTATTATATAAAGGCAAAATTTTATGAATGCAAAGAGCTATGCATTTATAGTAAATTATGCATAAGTTGCATGATATTCTAGAAGGTACATCACATCCATAAAGACACATTTTGTATAAAAACTTTCAAAATTACACATATAAAAATTTTAACTTTTTAATATGAGGCTCATATTTTACTTTCAAACTAATCATAAGTTAAGTTTTATGGTTAACGACAATTTCTATGAAATTATAATTAAAGGAGTTTGTATATACTAGACTTTATTTATGGATACTTTAAGAAACATAACAAAGAAAAATTTAATGCAAATGAAAACTAATTTTATAAATGTAAAATTCAAACATTAATTGATTATTAATTTTTTTTAATTTCAAGTTATTGATTTTTTTTAAATTTTCCAATTAGTACCCTGATACAAACCATTAATGGTCTTATTTTTATATGATAATCTTTAATTAATTTTTGAAGCTTGTCGTGTGTATTTATCAATTTCCATCTAAATAGATAAAGTTATCAATAAGTACTTTTCTTATTGACTGTATAATATTTATATTGAAATTACTCTAAGGCAATGTTGTGAAAGCACATGTTCAGATCTCTCGTTGTAAATATGTTGAATACTTTTCATTAATAAGAATTAAATTTCTAGTTTTTATTTATATCTTGTGAAATTAGGAGATAGAACTTTCCATGAAATTAAGTGAGGCGAAAATTGATGTTTGAATATGTAATCACAAAATGAATAAAATTTCTCTCATTTATATTCAATGCTACATTAATAAAATTGATATTACATAAATATTTTCCATTCTAACTATTGTATTGTATATATATATATATATATATATTCTTCCTTCTAAATTTCAATAGTTTAAAGACAAAATTGTACTCATTTAGATTTATCATGCATTGATAATAGAATTTCAATTACAATTTGAAGTAAAAAAAAGAGAGTTAAAATAGCATCTATAAATTCCTCTATCAATCTTTTTGCTTTTGTAATTTTTATTAATTGATCTAGATTTATTCCTCATTTCATCTTCATACTACATGAGTTCACTTCTTCATCATCACTTGCATAATAAATAAACTAAAACTTAACTAAGAAAAAGGAATTCAACAAAAAATGGAAATATACAAAAGTAACAAAATCATAATGTGTATGAAAATAGGTGAAATTGATATTACTAACTCGAATTATAGGTACATCAATTCATAATATCACAATGGAATACATTTCCATGCAACTCTAGCATTTATGGAAAACCCCAAAATTCCAAATGAGGTTAATGAAATTAGAAAGGAAGATTTAGAGTTAATTTAGAAAGGATTTACAAAATTTAGGGCCAAATTTTTCCAAAATGAATTTTTACCCTTAAAATCGGTTTTTTTGGGAAAAAATCTCCAAAATAGCCTAATGACCCTAATTAAATGAATAAAATCATTGAAAAATTATTTAGAGTCAATTAGAAAAGAGAAAATTAAGTTTGGTTTGGAGATCAGTTTTACAAAATAACAATTTTTGCCCTTAAAGACGGTTTTAACGAATTTAGACTTGAAAGTTCTAAAGCCTTAAATATAGCTCTATGACCTTAATTAGGTGAATAAAATCAATTACAAAATATTTGAAGACAACTGAAAAAGAAAATTTTTAATTCAAAAATAAATGGGATAAAATGACCAAAATACCCCTAAGCTTATTTTATAGAAGAATAGCTAATTAATTTAAATTCCAATGGCATTTTAGGAAAAAAGAAGCGTCATTTTGCAGTTAGGCTAAGTGGAAAAAATTAAGGAAAAAATAATACAAAATAGGCTAAATTAAAAGAACACATGTCACCTTAAGTTACAATTTACTAACCTTTGTAGACCCATTTACTGTTACGTTTAAACCCTTATTAAACCCTACTATTTAAATCCATTTTTAGACAGAAAATAATAACCCCATATTTCATCATCTTAGAGATGGGTAGATACGGTTGGGAGAATATTTGGGTATTTCTTGGGTCTCCAACATGATAAGTTTAAAATCTTGTTTAAGTTGATGATTTAAGATAGTTTTATGTGATTAAACTTGGTGATTTCATGATTTATTGAATGTTAGGGATATATTAGAATGTGCTCTTTGTGCCTCCACTTTAATGGATATATTTGAGTGTAATTTGATAATTAGAGTGTAGATTTATGTTGAGACATGACAAACGTAGTGATTGGTGTTTGGATTGTAAGTAGAAATCAAGTTTGATGCATGTTATTAAAGTATATACTATCTGCTATCCTTGCTGCCACTATTGTGATGCAAATGAGGCTTAATTATTTTTGTTAAATCTGAATGGAATGTTGGGTGGTGATAAATTAATTATTAGAGTAAGAATTTGTGATACCTAGAATTATCTTCATGATTAAATGATGGATATAGTATGTGGAGAGTTGGAATTGATTGTATGAATTGAATTAGTGGTTAGATGAGTCAATCTAATTGTTAATTTATGAATTTTCAACAAGTTACTATGTTTTTAGAGTGATAAATTTGATCAAAATTAGAGTTACTTGATAAATATGAAGTATTGTCAAGTTTAGGGATGGATTAGGTTAAATTGGAAGATTGTGAAAACTTGAAATGTTGATTTCTTGCATGATTTTTTGCAAATGTTTAATTCTAGAAAAATATGATGTATTATGTTTTGTTCGAATAAGTTTGATGGAATTATCATTTAATTAGAAATAGAAGTTAGATTGGATATAAAATGAGGCCTAAAAGTGAAGATGTGTAGAAATTTGATTAGTTGAATGGATGAGAATAAATTGAGGGGTGCTCTATTTTGATTGCCCTATTTCGGTAATACTTTTGGCTTGAAAATTAAAAATAAATGATGTATTAGACACTTAGAAGGAATAAGAACAAGTGACTTTGTTTTGGACTGATTTGGCTTTAAATTAAATAAATTTTAAACTCTTAAAGTTGAAAATTTGCAATTAAGTTTGGTCTAGTAGTTCAAGGACTCTAAATTGAATAAAATAGGGCTTTTGTGTTGAAATGGATCATAGAAGTGATAAGGAAATAAATGGCTTTAGTTTCACTTAATTTAAACTTAAATTAAGTAAGTTATGAATTTTTAAAATTTTAATTTGTGATGAATTAAAATTAAGTTAAACAATGATTTAATTAAAATAGGTCAAGGCCGACCCAACCAAACTAGGCCTAAGGACTACCCTCTTACCCTTCCCTTGGGTGGTCTATCTAATTAAACGTAATTTGCTTAAATGACCTTAATTAACTAAACCATCATAATTGGGGCGAAAATAAAATTTGATATAATAATGTGAACCTAATAACTCATAGGCCCATGATCTAAAGTCAAAATGTAATTGAGCTCATTTCTTCCCAAGGCTTATACCCTAAATGGGGCTTAATAAGATAAATAACTCAATCAAGCCTCAAACCAACTCAAGGCCTATATTGAATTAACTAATTAAAATAAGCTAGACATATTATGGGCTTGCATAATTAAAATGAAAAACCCAAATGGGCCTAAGACCCAAAATCTACTTAGACCCATTAATCTTTAGGGCTTATACCCTAAATGGGCCTTAACAAATAATTCAAATGTAAATGGGCATTCAACACTATAAGGCCCTAAATCAAAGAAGAACTTAAAATAAAATTGAAATTAGACATAATAATCAATTGAGTTTAAAATACAACATATAGGATTAATGGACATAGAGTAATTAAAATAAGATAAAGTAACCTAAGGAAAATTAAAATGGACTTAGTAACTAACTAGACTTAATTAAAGTAATTAAGACTAATGAGCCTAATTCTAAACATAATTGGGCCTACTAAACTTAAAGGGCCCAAATACCCTAATTAAGCTTTAAAAAATTAAACTTAAATATTTAATTAATTTATTATGTTTCATTAAATAAGCCTTAAATGGTTCAGATTACAATTAGCTAAAAGTTAATCAGGCTTAAATAACCTTAACTAGGCTCGTAATTAGTATGAACCCTAAGTAATCTAAATCAACTTTAGAATAGAATTCAATCACTTATAATAATCAACCGACTTATAATTTTCTCTTTAATGCATGAAAACAACTCCATTGACTCAATTTGGAACTTGGATTGCAATTTCAGAATCGTCAACCTTTTAAGGTATGTAGTAACTTACATTTTGCATGTTAAGATAGTAAATTAAACCTCATTGATAATCAACCTGACTAATAATCAATCTAACTAAATAACCGCTTGCTACTGGAGCTAGCAAGTAACAAATTTTGAATAGGGATTATAGCTATGGTCATATACCTCGAGATAATATGGTAATTAATAAGTACTTAATTATATGTGTGTATTAAGAAAGATTTAAAGTATTTCCCATGATTTTGGTATGTTTTTTAAAAAAATTGATACTTAATTGAGTAATATTTTGATTTTAGGATTTTGAGGAATTTATGAGTTAAAAAGGAAAAAAAGAAATCAAAATTTACTTAATTTGGAGCTGAATTGAAGAAGTTATGAGCTTTTGAAGATAAATAAAGGCAATGGACATGATTATGTCAAAATTAGGTTGAAATTGAAATCTAAAGAAATTATTTACGAGTTACACGAGGGAGAAACAAAACTATGTCTAATAGTTGTATATCTTTTAGCAAGAATTATTTTCTAAATATGACCCATATTCAACATGCTAAACATAACTGTATATAAGTCGTATCAACCATAAATTCCAATTTCCATATTTTCTTTGATGATTTCAACATGACTCGAAGCATGGCCATATTGTACAACATGTTAGCCTAAAAATAGGGTTCTAGATGCCTGCTATGTAAAGGAAAGAAGGTATACAATTTCATAAAATTTTTAAATACGATTTTCATAGGCTTTAAGATTCTTTGGGGCAAAGAAGAGTAAGTTTTCTTTTTTACTTTAAGATTAGGGTTTCATTCTTGAATTCTTTGACAATGTATGGTTTGACATTATTAAAGAGTTATGTTTTCATCATGTTTATAACTTAAATTTCATCATGATTAAGAAATTTGATATGTAATTAAATCTTACATGATTGAAGGGAATTTTATGTAATCTTAGAGATAAGTTGCATAATTCTTACATATTTAATTCAATTGTTTTTAAAGAATTCATTATTATTAATGCAATCTTGAAAATATACCACTATGAAGGGATTCAAATAAGTATTCTTGAGATTTTTTTTTCATTTAAATTAGAAATTCTCTCGGTCAATGAAATTGGAGATGAATTTAAATAATTTCTATTAATGTCACATGATAAATCTTAGGGAAAGTAAAGTCTAGATATTTGTCTTGCTATCTTGAAATTAATTTTACTTTGTTTTTGCTCTTCTCGCTTTCAATTGAGTTCTTAATTTAGTAGTTAATATTTAATTATAGATTTTTATGATTAATAAATTTTTAAAATTTATTGGTTAGATAATGAGATATAGATTAATATTAGTATTCGTAGTTTCTATGGGACAATATATGTATTCAATTTACTACGCTACTAATTTAATAGGTATACTTACTGGACATTAATATTTAAGCGTTTAGGCTACCAAAGGTGGCTCGGTGAGTAGCTAATAAGCAAAAACACGTTAGATAACAGACACTGTAAGTGGAGATAAGGTATACGAGGCGTATTATGGGGATATAGGTTTCGATGAGTTATATGATATAGTTGAACTGTGATTAGTGTGGCCACATAATGGTGGGTTCACTTGGATAATACTACTTAGGTATACGATTTTCGGTGACGTGAAGTCTAGTGCTCCTGTCAACCTCTAATTTCTAGTGCGGTGGAATCAAATCCCTTGTTCCCCATTGTGATGTCCAAAGTTATGAATACTCTCGTGCTCGATGTTTAGATAAGATAATTAATTAAATTAAACAATCATTTATTGCATTAGTTGTAGGCTTCCTTGACATGTGTGAATGCGTTTGTATTATTGTATATTGGGTTATTGTGGATCACTCTACTTTTTTCTTTTTTCAAGTGAGGATATTTCTAGTCCACTTTATGTTTTGATGAGATATGGTTTCAAGGAAGAATACTAAGATGATATAGCGAATTTAGATTGCATTATCTACGATTATGATTGACTTATGTTTCATTTTTCAACTTATGTTTTAATTTTATACTTAGACTATTTTGGGAGCTACTTGTGGCCCTATGACCCGTTTCAATTTTTTTGTATTTAATAAGCCCTATGGGCATTAAGACTTAGACTATCTTTTCCTGTTTTATCACATATTTTCATGATAAACAAACCATCAAACTTTTTTAAAATATAATGTTTTGCCAAAATATTTTCAAAATCTAATGAAAATTTTCAAGATCTTAAAATTGATTTAGAAACTCATTTAATAATCATAACTATCGATACCATATTGGTTTCAAAGCGTGATAATTTATCCACATGTAAAATTAAAATAGTTACAACTACATTTATGAAGCACTATCCAAAAAATAAACAAGCGAACTATTATGAGAGAAAAAAAAGAGGAGAAGGGGAGAAAATATTAGGTTATAATTTATAGTAATAAATAATAAAAAATACATTTGAAAAGGTATTATAATTTTAAAACCATATAAAGTATATATAATGGAAAATAAATAAAAAGACCATCATAAGGAAAGAGTTTTCTAAGTAAATGAAAAGAAATTAGAAATTAGTATTAGCTTGAAAATCTGTTGTCTTTTTTAAATACATCATAATACTATAAAAAGATGATTTTTTTTTTTTTAAAGAAAGGGTTTGCAAAATTATATATTATATAATATGATATAATTATTAATTTATTAAATAATAACATAAAGAACTCAAAAGAAAGAAGAGGAATGCACTATCTTGACAAGGGAAGAGAGAGAGTAGAGTTTTGTTTGGTGACTCATTTTTCCCTACGAGCTCATTTCGATTGGTTAACAGGCCACACCCCAGAGCCTAAACGCACGCACCCAGCGAGGGAGAGAGAGAGAGAGGGAGAGAATGGGAGATTCAGATGCATCGTTCATTAAGAAACACTGGGAAGGATGGAAAGGGTTTTGGAGTGAAAGATTTTCGTTTCTCGAGAGCTACAGTCGCTTTATCAAACGAGACCGACCTCTTCCTTCTTGGTCCAGTTCCGATGTCGAAGAATTCATTGCTTCTGACCCAGTTCATGGCCCCACTGTAAATTTACTCACATACCCTTCCTTCCTCTTTCCTCTCTTTTTCTCTTTTAAGCTTCATTTAATTTATATATATTAAGTTTTTATGTACTTTTATTGACTTATGGTTATTGGTTTAGTTTAGTATTTAGTGATCTGATTTGATTCGATTGGTTGAGAGAGTGAAAGTTAAGTTTTGATTTTGATACCAGTGGATTGTTGTTTAGCTGATTTTGGATATACCCTTTTGAGGAATTGGCAAAGTTTGGACTATCGAGGAGTTTAGAGATAAATCTGATGTCTTGTGATTTTGTGGACTGATTAAGAGTGGGATTTGTTCTAAGGTGGTTTATGCAGAGTCCATTGTCGTGTTTTTTTTAAGCTAGATTTGATGTTTTTGTTTCTGGGAATTTAAACAATGGGTTTAGGCTTTATAGCGTTATGTTTTGATTGAATTCAGTACACTGTTTGAATGCTAACCTTGTTTGTGAAAAAAGAATGAAGAAGAAAAATTGTACTTGCCTTAAATTTCACCATTCAAAGCGCAGTTATGGCCTTCCGCATCCTAACTCAAGCTATGAGCATTACATAATCAATTAATCATCACAAAGATGACCAATTTCCAAATGCAACGTTCAGTTATAATTTCAACAACCTGGCTTACCGACAAGTTTACAAATTATTTGTAGACTATAATTGCCAAATACTTAAAGTTAAATTATGATTATGAGTTATATCAAAATCCTTGTAAATAAATTTGTTCGGTATACATTACTTTCCAATGTAAATTTTGGGTTATAGCCTCACTTCTTGCTTTTGCATTTGTATATTCTTTCTCGATTAATGAATTATTTACTTCTCAAAAAAAAAAAATGAAAAAGGTCTATAGTTAATGAAAATGAAAAGTTTTGGCCAACTGAACAGTACAATTTATTGATGAACCAACCAGCATCTTTTGGTATGTGCATGAAAACATGTGTAGGTGTATGTGTTTTCTAATGCCTGTGACTTTTGAGGGATGGAATAGGAGGTATATTGAGGGGCGGAACTTAATTTTGACATGGGTGAGAGAAATTATGTCAATGCTTCCTTTCAGTAAGAAATTGATAATGATGATCCTTTATTCAGAGATGGTGCAGTTCTGTTGCTTTCAAAATGTCTTCCCTTGTCATTGCTTCTGAGTCTTGAGAGATTTCTTTATTTGTATTTTTTTATGTATGTATTACCAGCTGAAGACAGCGAGGGAAGCAGTGAATTTTGCTGCTGCTGGAAGTGTGGCTGGAGCAGTCTCAACTGCTGGTTTTGCCTGGAAGTACTCAAGAAGTCCACATGGTAACCCAATGGCTCCTCTTTCCTTTTTGATATGGGTTGTGATGTGTTATGTTTTTCTACATTTCAAGCTTGAGAAGAATCCCTTGTACCTATGTTTATTCTGATTGAAGTATCATAACGTCATTATCCTTACCATAACTTGTGAATCTGTATTAGGAGAAGGTTTGTGATATGATCCTATATCCAATGGCTCCTAGAGACAGCTTTTTGCAGCACTCAATGCAGTGTCCATTTGTCACAATATCTTGTTAAATTCTATGTCATCTGAATGATACTCCTAATTGCATCTGCCCACTGTAAGAGGATTCAGCTCCTGTGTAAGGATTTCTTATGGTAAATTGCCCCTAATAAGTTATTGTATAGGGGCTCCTTGACTAGAATTATGAATGACTACTCTTGCTTCTGGAGTTTGCTTTTGCTCCATGTCTTTGCAGCTTATCTTTTTTTCTTTTTCTGACCACAGTAAAATGTCAAGTATTAGCAGCAATACCCCATTCAATACCCCATTCTTTGGGTATGTTTGTTTTGCAGAAAACATTTTCCTTACTTTCCACATTTGTGAATTGTGATAAACAGCTTTGCAGTTGTCATGTTTATTATGCAACTTGTAATCTCCCAGTCCTCAATGCCTTCACTCTTCTTTCATGTCACTCTCACATATGCAAATTTTCATGTCAGATTAAACTTTTACTGTTGAATGTTGATTCATACCTTCACCATCTTCATTCTTGTCTCTTATGTCTGTCTCAGTAGTCTAACTCTCATCCCTCAGTCTCCCTCAAATCCCTAGACCAGCGGACCCCACCTTTCTATAAGTGTATAGTCCTTTCCTACTCTCAACTCATTTATTATGTAATATGGATTATCTAGCAGAGAATTTACAAGACAGGTTTGAGTAGCAAATTGAACTTGTTCACAAGGAATTATTATCTGTAATTCTTTTAATTTTGCTATGCATATATGAAAATATAGTCCACTTGTTAAATTTTTTAATTTGAAATCTTGCAACATATTTTAAAAGTAAAAAATTACAATAATAGATGTGTATTGTGAAAAATAAAATCAATCAGAACAATTAGGTGTTCTAGAAATCAGTTTGAATTGAATTGAACTTGTGCTGAACCACGTTTCAAGCACTTCAATTTGCTAAGGTTTTATATTGAACCATTTCAAACTTGGCTCAGTTTGGTTTTACCTTTGAACTGGATCGAACCAAAACACGAACACCTCTATATTTAACAATTTTGAAGTTTTGATTACAACAAATATTAAAAAAAGAAAAAGAAAAGAAAATTCGAAAAATGTTTTCAGAAAAACAAACACATCTTGTGTCCTTGAAGAGTTAAAGTTGTGAGTTGTTACGCACTGGATGTATAAGCTAAAATAGTTAATTTAGAATGAATCTTGATGAAAAGAATGATTGCTCCTTAGTCAATCTACTCAAAATTTGTGGTTTGGCAGGTGCTGCTCTCTCATTAGCAGCTGGGGCAGTGTTTGGCTGGACCTTTGGGCAGGAAATTGCTAACCATTATCTGCAGCTCTACAGACTGGATACCTTGGCTGCAGAAGTCAAGTTTTTGGAATGGTGGGAGAAAAAAACAGAGAGCTCCTAGAAAGCTTATGGTGGTAGTGATTTTATGAGTCTTGTTTTCTTAATTCAGAAATAAGATGACTTTGTTGTTGAGTCTCTTTCAAAATGTTTTTGTTTGCCGTAATAATTTACTACTGTTACTTCCGTAAAAAAAAAACATGTGAATTATCACATTTACCTGTCTTTTTTCACTTGTAGTCCTAAGAATTGATTTTTTTTTTCCCCCTCTGGATGAAGATGAGCACAATTGAATGTGATTGCCATGCTTGAAGTGCTACAAAATATCCTTGTTATTATGGTGAAGAGGGGTTGAATTGCACATAGGTTCTCCTCAAAGCTTACTAGACTTGGTTGTTGGCTTATCCTGGTTTATATTCTAGCTTAGTCTTCATTTGATGAAGTTGAACTTTGCTGAGATCCAAGGTAATTCGGCTCTATGCCAAAGGTTGATCATCGTTTTAACTATGAGAACACTAAGAATGTGGAATCCAAAGTTTCAGGTCTGTTCTCACTTATTTCTTTGTCTCGAAATGATGTTTGGTACTTGGTACTTATTAAAGTTGTGCTTGTGAATAAGGTGCCTTTCTCTGTATTCTTCATTTTCCGAATAATTTTGCTGGATAAAAAAGGGGCAGAAAGTGCTGCCTGCATTAGCGACTCTTTTGCCGGCCTTCCACATTCTTTATGAGTGCTCATCAAACTGGCCTTGGCAATTTATCACCGTGATAAAAGCGAACAAGAGTCGGGATGGTACTATTCCCAGGTATCCCGTGAAGGCTGTGGAGCCGATAGTATTGACAGATCAGTACTTCCAAAAAGCAGCGGTCACTAACAAGGGTATTTGATTTTCTACAAGAATCTGAAAGTGGGGTTGTCCTGTCCTGTGAAACTCCTTATTCTTGGTTCGGTTCCACTGTCAGAACCGGAAAGTGTGTCTTGATGGTAGATGATTTAATGGATGATTATTTGACCCCTGTATTAGGGCTCGAGTATGAGGCTATGCGCTTAACATATCCCTGTTCTAATCACTTAACATATCCGTTGAACCAGGGAGGACATTAAAAAAAATTAGTACTCTTGGTAAATAGGCATTACTATATCAGATATTTAAGGTTGTCAACAATATCTAACATGCTAGGCCTTCCCTCTATTCGAGTTAGTCACTTAATTAAGATAGGATGTTTCATCGTACGAAACTCGTGAAACTTAACAGGATTTCTGCTTTGAAGGAACGAAATGAAGCCAGAATAGATCAAGTACTCAATGAAATGACTATATGACGGAACTCTTGTTCCTTTATTTGTTTGTCTAGTAAGTATACTCTAGGAATATGATGGAAAAGAATAGAACACCGAACCAATTTTTTTCTTTTTTTCAATCTTTACCCACTTAATAAGCAACCTGTTTTCTACAATCCACGCTAGGGGACTGGACTTGCACTTTTACAAGTCCATATTAGATAGCACACAGGATCTTGTTAACATGAACTTTGAATACAAAAATTGAAATTTTAAAGAAAATAGATAATGGGCATGGAGTATATGTTAATATCCAAAAGATAAAAATTTTCGACATTTTCTATTTCATAGAATGTACAATGAAACTTAAGACAAAAATAAAAGGTTTATCTTTTCATCACTTAACAAGGCTATTTCAATATGCTTATCGTACTTGTAAAATGTGATATTATCTAAAAATTATATATCTGTTTTACTTATTAATAAAAATCCTAAAGAATATTTTCGGGGTGCGTGGGACCCCTTTTGCTCCACTAGACCTAACCCTATTGGTGTTTAAGGTTACTAGTGGTGGTGGGATTCGAGTCATTGCCGAGTGCTGGTGTCCTTGAGGTTGGGTCTTTGTACTTATGGTGGTGGATAGGGTTTTGTTGGTGGTGGTGGGATTAATTGGGTTAGATAGCGATTGCTGATGGTTAATGGGTTGCATTAGAGGAGAAGGTATCTAAATTAATATTTTTTTGGTAAAAATAAAATATAAGATGAACGTTTGATATCAAATTTAAATAGAAAATCAATATTATGATGGTAATTCAAATAGAGAATCAAATTTTGAAGTAATTAAAATAGACAATCAACGTTATGATAACCGGTTCAAATAAAATATTAGAATTAAGGGAATTATAAAATTTTTAACTTCTTATTTGAACTACTTATCATAACATTAATTATTTATTTTAATCACCCGAAAATTTAAACCTTTATTTGAACTTAAATTCAATCATTGATCCTTTTAAATATAATTTTTCCATTTTTTTTAGAATAGGTATACAAAGAGCAAATAATGCTAATTCCTAAAGTGGCTTGATACACCCGCTATATAAAATAATAATCTTATTGAATCTTTGTCACATTCAATCAAGTGTATGGAATCATATAGAAATAGAATGGACAGAAATGAAATGTGGATTTCACAAAACTAATTACCCAAATGTTCTGTTACTTTCTTTGAAAAATACCCCCAAACCAAAAATGTACAAACTTCAAAACAGGCTTGCCATGACAAGAGCATCATACCTTTTCCCTGGTAGGTAAGAGCATCCGTCACATCTTATCGTATCTTACAACTATTTGACACAGTTCATGGGGCATTATTCGAGAGCTTAGGAAAGAGCTTCTATGTAGCATAGCAACATAAGGTTTCTGCACTTGCACTGATGGTCCTTGGCCAAAATATTGTCGTTGTTTATGAATAGGAAATTTCCCTTGATAAGGAAAAAAATATTGGAAGCATCAAAAGGATATGTCTAGGATTCCGTCAATTATGTAGATAGAAAATTTCATCTCATAAGTAAGCTTCGCATCGTGTGTCATTTACCTTACATAATTCAGGAAACAGAGACCTTAATTGGAGTAGAGAATATAAAATCACATAGGAAGCACATATGGAAAGCTTTAATGGATTACCTATAAAACAAGGCCGATTATTAACCATGCTCACCTGCATAGTAACTTTAGTCAATCAACTATGGATTGACTAAGATCTTGAGTGATAAATTAGCATTCTCTGTCATTCAAACGATAAGGCTAATTCCATGTGTACCAACTTTGGTCTACTATCAAACTCTATGCGTCTCAGTCGACCAAGTCTGTATTAAAACTATAAAGAAATCAAACTATGCTTAATAAATTTATACTGTTGTAAACAAAAAAAAAATTATATATATAACATCGATATAATTAATAAATATCATAAAATTACTATCATTGAATCATGGCATAACCAACAAGTACAAAAAAAAAAATTATCACGTTAACATATTAGACTAAAAAGTTAGTGGTAAAACCATAATAAAAGATTCCATATTAAAGTGTATTTTTAAAATACAACATATAAAAATTTAGAAATTCTCATGATGTTTTTCCCATATAATAATACCCTCTAAATTGTAGGCAGACCTGTTTTCCATTGGATCACTGTAATTTCTCAAATTGTATACAAGAGAATGGAAGTGTCGAGTCTCCTCTAGCTTGATGCCAATGGTTGACGTGCATAAACACATGCAATTTAGTTTTCTTATTTTACACCATTCCTATTTATATAGAGCAACGTACTAAGAAACAGCACCAATCAATAATAGCCAATACTCAAAACACATGGCATGTTTGTCACGCCGATTTTAAAAAATTAAATTAAGTCAGATGCAAGCAAAGATGACTAATAACAAAAATTCTACCCAATAAAGCATGCGGAAGTTGTTAGCAACTTCGGGCTCCAATAGTCAACAGGAGAAAAATTAACCAACTAATTGGTTATAGGGTCAAATATATCCTTAAACAATTTATAATCGCCTCAATATTTGCCCTGTATTACAATTAAATTGAATTGTAGCTATTTGGATAATCCATCAAATCGAACTCAAGTAAAATTTAGACATAAATATTATTTCAAGATAAGTGCATGAATGGCCTATAAACTCTTAAAATTGAAAATACACACCAACATTTCAAATCCTCATTCAAACTCAAAATCATCACTACTTAAATTTAAAAATCTATCCACACTTGATTAATTTGAACTAGTTTAGGAGTATATCCTTAATTCAAGCTTAAACTTGATCTCAATACTATACTAACTTCACTTAACTCATTTACATTCACAATTACAGCATTATAGCTCGATTCTAATTCAAATTGTTACAAACAAACATGTAATCGAGCGAGTTATTATAGGATATATCCTTAATTCAAGCTAAACTTGATCTCAATATCGTACTAACTTCACTTAACTCATTTACATTCGTAATTACAGCATTATAGCTAGATTCCAATTCTAATTTTTACAAATAGGGATGTAATCAAGTGAGTTGTTATAGGATACCCAACCCACCTAACTTGATAAAAACATTTCTAATTACAACATCATAGCTGGATTCCAATTTGAATTGTTACAAATAGATATGTAATTGAACAACTCGCTTAACCCAATAAAAAACCTTATAAGGTTTTTACCAAATTTTGGAACATGATTCATTAAGGATGGGCAAAAAAACCACCCGAACATAACCGATCCAAGTTGAAATAGAGTTTTTTTAACAATTTGTATTGCGGTTCATATTAGGCCCCCAAATGGATTATGATTCAGTTCCAGTGTGCAATCCAAACCACACCCATTAATCCGAACCGAACTATTTATATGTGTATATAAACAAAGCCCAGCCTAACCCATTATCTTAAGTCGTGAGTTAGGTCTAGCTATGGTTAACAAAGATAAGAACCCTAAACCTAAAGGATGCGTCATTTTCCTTCCTCGATCCCAAACTTCTGCTCTTTCTCAATCCTCTAGCTCATGATTCACACTCACACACTCATCTATGTCACGGTATAGAGTGATAGAGGAGTGACAACAAAAACAAGAAACCATAAACCTAAAGTGTGTCTCTTCTTCCTTCCTCAATCCTAGACTTTAACTCTTCTTTAATCTTCATAGTTGTCTCACGGTTCACACTCACATACCCATCTTTGTCACAATAGCACTCGTGATTCACAAAGGGTCAAAGCTCAAATGTTCACATCTTCTCCTTTGCAAAGTGTTACTATGTAATTTGTTTCTTTAATTTTTAAAATATTTTGTTGTGTTTTTTAATTTTTATCTTGTTCTTTGTTTTTTCTTGTTAGAAATCTTGCAATTAACAACACTTTAGATTACGAATAGAATAAAGTTAGTTAATAATTACGAATACAACCATTATAGCTTCTTTTTTTTTTGGAGGGGGGTGCTGGGGTTGGTAGGTGGAAGTGGTGTTCATTCATTAAATGATACAAACTAGATCATATCTTAATTAATCTCCGTTCTCAAAATTGATAATAAGCAATCCAATCAAAAAGGAAAATCAACAAAAAATATCAATGTTGATGTAAGAGAAAATGCTACCACTAATTATGGAACTTGAAAAATGTGAAAATTAGTTGTATTAGAGAATTCATATTTTATGTGTTGATGGCTCTAGTATAGATCTACTGGTTAGTGTGGGTAGAAATCATCTTGATCAAACCCCTTGCCATTGAATCCTTGATTGCTTAATGAGCCAATGAGCCATTGATCCTCAATCTGCCAAACAAAATGGAAGGCATAATAAGCTTGTACTTGGGAAACTTCAAAAAGAAGCTTATCATAAGTTGCTCAATCAAACAAAACCATGTTTTTCATCTTCTCCATTTGCTTACCCTTACTCCATTTCTTTTTTTTTTTTTCCTCCAGATTTAGCAGGCTTTAATGGAGTACTTCAAAATCATTTGGAATATTGGATGAATTTTAGATTACCATATATATTTCTAAGTAATTGTGAATTATTTAAAGTCATTTAGATTTTAGAGTATTTGCTGTATTTTTGTGATTTCTAATCGATACTTAACTTTATCTATTTATTTTATTATTATTATTTTTGTGTACAAATGTCCAATGATGATGGAAAACCAAGTATAAACAATAACAAACCCATGCCCATGTAATGAGTCTTATTTTCTTGGAAATTTGTTATGATTTGTCATAGTAGAAGCAAGAATTAAATGATTGAAGAGTGAACACCTTACAGGACATTGAGCAACACACTTAAGACCTTTAATACTCTAATTAACAAGTTTTTTGTTATTTTGTTCACTTATTGACCAATGAACACATTATAAGGTATTTAGCAAAACAATTGTAAGCATGGCAGAGACACAAACACTATGTTTGTATACTTTATTTCAATGATTTGACTAGGTTTTATCAAATACTTAAATTTAAATGTACTAATTTTTATCAAAAATCGTTATAAGAATTTGATAGTATTAAAAAACGACTAAAAAAGGAGTATTTTAATTAAGCAATATTGCATTAGAAGATTTATTTGTTAATTTATGAAAAGGCAATAATTTACATAAGACATTATATGTTTTGTAAACATATAAATTTTTTATGTGATAATTTTGATTTAATCCGTAATCCAAACCAAACTAAACCGTTATCTAATAGTTTGAAAATTTTTCTAATCCAATTTGTATGATTTAGCTTAAAATGAGAAAAAAATCGAACCTTAAATTATGATTTGACTTTTTACAAAAACCAAACCAATTCGAATCACTCACCCCTATTATTCATAACCCTAGAGCTATAAAGACCTTATGAGATCAAATTTTGATAACGAGCAAAATCCTTATGATTAATTAAGGTTTTATAAAACTCAACCTAATGTAGAACCAGTTGCATGCCTAGGTACCCATTTATACCATTGAAATTTAACATAATTTCGATATAATTCAATTTATTATAATATCAAATTGATTTCATAGACCTTGAACAATGATTAAAGAAATTAGGGAGAGCAGGAATATAGACAACGAAGAAGACATTCAATCAGGACTCTTTGTTACATAAAAAGAATCATTTTATTGTATTCCACAAGTTTCTGTAAAACTTTATTATAGTGGGCAAATTACAACATACGACGTTTTTATGCCCATTCCCTCTTGAATACACACCACCCAGAACACCCACCTAGGAAAAAAAATATTTAAAACAAAAGGACACATATTTACTAGGTAGTATATTTTATAGCTAGAACCAACTTCTTCTGTTGAGACCCACACCCATCAAAAATTAACCAAAAGAAAAGAAACTAAAATAAGGAATATGAAATGGGTCCACTCTTTGCAACCCAGTAAACTGCCTTCCTTCCTTCCTTCCTTTTTTACACCTTTGGCTCATCATTCACAAGCATCTGCATCAATGAAAAGTTTACATGTTTTAGGCATTATTCAATAAATGCATAGACACAGAAGAATGCATTTCCTTGTAGAAGTAGTAACTCATAATGATTTTCCTTAACTGGTTCCTAGAATATTTAAGAATCCCGGATGCCCCCGGACCACTAATTAAAAAGTAAACCTTCACATTTTCAAAATTGACTATATCCTTTATGAAAAAGGGAGTATATATAAAAACGAAGAAGTGTTTTTCCCCCATTAAACAAGTGCTCATTCACGCTCATTAAAAGTGACATTGGGCACTTGTTAGTCTTATAAGAAACATTTCATGTGGGATGGTATTGCAATAAGTCACAAATGGTGACTTAAAAACAGTTTCTGATTCAAATCGTTGGATTTATTCATGATTTAATCTCACACCATTAGACTTTTGCCATCCAATCCTCATTTTAAGATCTCAACTATCAATTCCTTTTAAGTCATCACGGTAACTTATCCTAATAATTTTCCCATTTCGTGTTTTCCAACATTCATTACACAATTTACAATAAAACAAGTACATTGAAAAGTGAAAAGTTTTTTTATTTGACACCTTAAGTAGTGTCCCATAACATTTTCCTTTCTAAAATAGCAAATTGTATTAATATGGGAAACCAAAGATTCGTAATAATCTAAGCCACGTGAAAAACACAAAACATTGAGATTTGTGAATTCATAACGTTAAGACAAAGATAATTATTTTATGCAGAGGAAGAAATTTTCACACGAATAACATGAGCACAGAAAATTAATGAGACCCGACCTTATGTCCCTGGTAGATTGGCAGAAGAGAAGATGGAGGTTTCACCGGCAAGTGGAAAATTGAGAATTCTGACCGAAGGCTCCAAGCATCCGGCATGCCATTTCCATCAATTTGCCTGCAAAAACATATGATATATGAAAAAACATAAAACTTAATGATAATTCATCCTGCAATATGCATAATCTTTAGTCATATAAAACCTAATCAAGAACCAGTATGCCATAATTTTGTAGTACGATCGCCTTCCTGTCATGCATCAGATGGTAATGCAATAAAGTTGTTATCTTTTGCAAAAAAATTCTGTCTTCCCCTCATTATGTACCCTACCTAGAAGGATACAGCTCTTTATATACCAAGAGATCTGTCCCATTTATTGCTTCTAGTGGGCCTATCAACCAGCAAGCATTAATTTCCATAACCAAATGAGTCTGGTCTGGTGCAATATATCATAAGATTTATTCAAACATCCAACCCATTGTTATGTTGAACAGCATACGACTCAATGTGCCATACAGAAGTCCAGCACCATTTGGGAGTCATTAGCAATGAAATAATACATCATTAACTAAAGAAGACTATGACGAGACTTTATCTGAACGAAAATGCCTTCTTCCATGACAATAGGGTGGGGACTGAATTTTTCTGTGATTAGGGTTCACAAGGAGAAAGATCTTTGTTCTTTTCAAGTGATTACATGTAAGGACTGCTCTAAATAGGTTATCATAATTCATAAGCATATGCACTCACTGGGCTAGTGTTACCAGATGAATTATTCCTATCATTATATTCACAAAGAATTTTTTAATTTTATGTATAGGCACTTATTTGGTGGTTTTCTGTGGCCTTTGAAACCATCTGGCATTTCACACTTCAAGATGGAGAGGATTCTCACCTAACTTAGTTTTATGCACAGTGATGCAAGTCAACTCCAATTTAGGCATCTAATTTACATTGCAAATTCTATGGTTGCAGCATCTTTGCCATAGAACCACAAAATATAGCATATGAACACAATCAAGTCATACACCCGGGCAATGAAAAGAGCACACAAATCAACTTACAATGCCACAATATTTGCCAAGAATCAGGAATGGAATACCAGTGAAATCATAATGCTTGCAAAAACATTTCTAAAATATGATCCGGCAGCTATAACTTTGATGTTTAGCTTTCTTATTGGCTGAGCATACCATGTCACCAAACTGACATGGAGCTGCAGGACTACTGATAATTATCCGAGCATCTAGCTCCCTTCTAGCCTTTTTAACCAATCAACTACGTGAAAAACAGAACTAATCATGACCGGAGGAGAAGAGAGCAATGACTCTCTCATCTTAGATTCAACTCAGTTATTTTCAATGGCCTTGACACAAGATTTGAATCAGAACCATTAGTAACGATCAATTCAAATCCCTACCATCAATTTATATACAGGATTCAAACTTCCAACTTAAGATTAGCAAGCACGCACCACGCTCTCTTTCGCAAAATAGCCAATTATCAGATTATACGGTCAAACCAACACCGATGCATACTAATATTATTACGTCCTGGTGGCACAGGAGCTCCTAATGTAGAGAATTCAACAAACTTAAAACATACGAAACATTATACAAAACAAACAATACCGACAAAACCATAAATTAAAACAAAAATCATAACATACCTCTCCTCTGCTTTGTAACAACCTTAGCAGCCACGGTCTTCTTCTCCACCTTTGTCTCGGTCTCCTCCACAGGGAACAAAACCCCATCGATCCCCTGCACAGATATCCTCCCATCCGTATAAATATCGGGATCGAACAAATACGCTGACCCATCACCGGTCCCGAATTTCACCGACCCATCAGCTTCTTGAGCCACAACCTTATGTGGCAACCTCAATGTATCATACTTAACTTTCCCAAACCTCCTAACAGCATTGTACATACTCTCCTCGGTTTGGTACTCAGGAATCAAATGGTAATACATGATTTGTTCTGGTGCACCCGGTTCGGACAATTGGTCAGTAGTGAGCTTAGCCATAGCCTCATCATTTGGTGCCAAAACAGTTAGAACATAACCTTCCGAGACCAATCTACCCATTTCAGTGGCTAAAGATGTCAAATTTACTAGTATATCAGCCATTTCATTGTAACCACCGTAATGTAATAGGGTTTGGATGAAGTCCTTCACCTGGGCTTCTCCGTCGAAGTGGTGGTGGGGTCCTCCGGGGCCAGGGGCGGGAGCGGGAGCCAAGGAAGGACCGGGGGCCATCGCGTCGTAGATTGGAAGAGCAGGGGGAGAACCAGGTTTCGACGGTGGAGCAGGTTTCTTCAACCGGTGTGTTCTGGGGTCAACCTCCGGTGCACCTTCCGGTTTCACGGCTGTTATCGAGCGGAGGCTACGGCGGCGATTGAAATCATCCTGTACGGACTGCGGGATTAGTAAACGCTCGATCCCGTGAATGACTCCATCGGGTCGACTCACTGAGTCAGGGTGGATGACTCGTGCCCGATCCACGACCTTCACCCCGGATTCCCCGTGCAGCACCAGATGGTCATTGCAGAGGGTACGGTGCCGAGTCAACTCGGTCTGAGATGACTCGGAGGGCCAACTCAGTGAGTCGATCCGAGTTGGTATGATGTGGAACATGAGAAGACTTTGCAAAGACTTGAGGTTTCCAGGTTCGAGCAAGAAGCGCTTGAACTCGGGGTCCAGATCTCGCTCAAGGGCTTCATTTTTTGGAGCGAAGATGGTGATGTTGCTCTTGCCGACAGTCTCTTCAAGTGACTGCAGAAGGAGAGCCTTCTCAACCAGCTCAGCGAGTTCGGTATAATGTGAGTCGAGTAATGCGACGAGGATCGAGTTCGAGTTAATCTGGCTCCCGGCGTGAGAAGAATCCGACAATGCAACGGAAGACAAGAGGGAGAAAGCGAGGAAGAGAGAGAAAACCACGCCATGTATGGGACAGGGTCGTTCCATCACGGCGAACAAGCAAGAGAGAGAAGAAGAAGAAGAAGAAGAAGAAGAAGAAGTGGAGAGAGAGAGAACGTGGGGAGGGGGGGATCTAAAGATGGAGTGTTGAGAGAGAAAGTGGAAGAAGAAATGGAAGTCAGTAAGTAAAAGACGAAGGGTGAGTTCTAGAGAGAGAAAGTAAGGGTTTAGTTAGGTGTAGTTTAAGAGATAGAGAGAGAAAGAGAGAGAGAGTACATGAATATAAGTGACTTTGAGTTGTGTTATGTTGTTACTTTCTCTGTTTGATGTTCATTTTCTTGCTTTCTTTCTTTCTTTTTCTTTTTCTTTTTTTTTTTTTTCTTTTTGCGGTTGTTGGAGAGAGAGAGATTACATTAAGGGTACAGCTGTGAGAGTGTTGTCTGAGGACTGATACCGAGTTATTATTCCGTGTGGGTGCTCGTTTGTCTTTTTCTTCAAGGCACTTACATTGTATTTTGTACTTGTACATATAGTTACGTTTTTTCTTTTTATATATTTATTTTTCTTAATTTTTTGTTTGTGGTTCGTTTTCACCTTATAATTTTACGTTTACGTATCGTTGTCGATGCCTAATTATTTAATAATGACGACGGTGAAATTCGAGCTACAGTTGACAACGTACATTGTCCAGGTCCAAGACGGTGAAAAGGAAACTTCTGGCTTTTTAATATAATTTCTTAGTGGAAATCTTTAAACCATGTTAGTAAGCTAAATAAAAAGATATTTTATGTTTTCGCAAGGTTCATTTTTTATAAAATGTGTGTTCGATTTCTTCTAGATAATTCTATTAAGAAATCCAGCTAACCGTGACTCCATATTCGTTAAAGAAAAACAAATATATATAGAATTTGCTAATGGAAAATGTTAAATCATGATTTTTTAGTCAAGTTTCTTTTCTTTTTTCGGCCAAACCCTATACTTGAAAAGGGAATATTAGACTGATATTTTATTAATAAGATTGCCACAATCATTTTTATCTTGAAATTTTTCATCTTTTTATACACTTAATTTTTCATAATATGTATATTCAATATTAAAATTTATTAGAATTTTTTTTAAACTTTTTGCAAGCACCACAATGTTTATGATCTGAGAACCCTTTTTCATTATCAATGTAAATTTGAATTTCTTTTAACAGTGATTTGTGAGTATATATTTTGAAGGTCTAGTGTGCTTTTACATTTTCATTTGGTTTTGTGCCATGGTCGGCTTATATATATAGGTTTTTTTTTCTATATTATTCATACGATGCATTATTATTTATAATTTTTCCTAAAACTTGTCTCTTTTTTTACAAATACTGTATTGGTCATATGATTAGATGCTTTTAAAATTTCTAAATCCCCTTAGGTCATCTGGTTTTTCCCGCTAAACATTTTATCTTTTGGAGGGGAAAAAATGAAAAAAAAAAAAAAAAAAAAGAGTATTTTCCTTGGGAAAAAAGTGGAACTTTTAGATTTATGGGATAAATTACAAAGAAAAAGGTACGTAATGATTAGTAAAATATATATCGAGAAGGGCGTAAATCAGAAAATTATTTTTTTTAGAGAGTTAGAATGATTTCACGGATGTTACGAGAGTCAGAGAACGTGAATGTACACGCGCCAACTGGGCATTGAATGATCAGGCGCCAAAGACATAAGAATGGAGGCAAGAGGGAATGGTATTGGATAATTCAGTGCCCGCTTTTAATATATATTGGATAATTTATAAATTAATTTTTTATTATAAAATCTCATTTTTATTTTTACGATTAGGTCTTTTTAAGTTATTAAATAAAAAATTATCCTAATAATCGTCCAGGCAATAGAGAAAAAAGCGGGAGAGAGAGAAAGGGGGGCTAGGGTTGGGAGAAGACAGGCTGGGAGTAGGGTCCATGAGGTGTTTGATGGGGGAAGACCTTAACAGCCTTGCAAACACTGGCTTTGTTTTGCCTTTGCTTTTTTGCTTAGGCCTTGGCTTGGCTTCTAAGTACAAACAACTGGAACAGTCCCTATTCCTGACTTTATGGTTTCATTTCTATTTTTATTATTATTGGCTTCCTGGGTTTCTTCATTGACTCGAATTGTATTATTATACATACATATATATATATATATATATTAGGGCTCAAAGTGTCGGTAGAATTTTGTGACATCACTCACAGCACATACACATGTTATTTCTTGGTCAAATTCCGTTTTCACATCTATAATGTAAGAACTAAGAAAGCTGTGGTTTTTCTCCTCTCTTTTTTCTCCGTATATATTAAATCAATTAAGTCCCGATTTTTTTATTTTTTTATATTTAACTTTCATACCTAAAATTTAAAAATACTAAATATCACACTCTATCAAATTTTACTTAATGGAATTACTAACTTACATCCAACCATCTATACTTGTTTTATTAAATAAATAAATATTTACTACATTATCTTTTAAACAAAACAAAATTATTAAATACAAGTATTTATATTAAGTATTAACATTATCCACTTGTAATCGTCAAAATGTTCCTTTTTTGAATAAGTGATAATAGTAACATTGGCAACCTATTGTTGGTTTTTACATTTACCGATCACTAAAAATGCTAATTGGAAATGGAAAAAAAAAATAAAAGAAAATTACCACTATGTTATATTAGTTCCAATATTCACCTCTCATCATCATCTCACTTAAAAAGAAGCAATCAATGATAGCGATGTCTTTAAATTACTATAATAATATATTGGTAATTTTAAGCTTTTTAATTATAACATATTTATTTTTAAAACAACCAAGTCTTCCATTTTAAAACCTTATAATATTAGTTACTTTGTGTACTTAGCTTTTCTCGAACAGGATACTGGTATACTACTGTAGGTTTTTCTAGAACATAAACCATAGATTAGTAATTTAGCATATAGAGCATATAAAAAAAATAAAAAAGGTTAGATTTGTGAAATATGCTAAAATTTCAAAGCAATTTGCTGTTTATCCCAATTTTAATTGCCGGACTTCCATGAACATGCTTCAGCCACTCATTCTGGTCAGAACCTTCCATGAACACTACAAAATTAAGTTGGAGAAAGGTAACATCAACACTATCTTTTGACAACTGACATTGAATATTAAGAAATCTTGGTTTAAGTATTTAATTTATTCTTAAGAAGTAAAAATTAATAGAAAAATTGGTGATTGCAATTTAAACTGAGTAACTTAATGTGAATGCTTGAAAGGTAAATGGTAGATTTTATAGCAATATATCCTAAAAATTGGAAGGATAGTACATGATTGAATAAATTTTAAGATGGATGATGAATAAAATTAAAAACGGATACCAAATATTACAAAATAGTTTTTGATTCGATTTATTCAAAACTTACTCAAACAAGATAAGATGTAAGATAAAATACTATTTAGAATTTAAACATTATATTGTTTCTAGCCTAAATGATTGTAAAATTTTTAATTTTAAGATAGAAGTAATGAATAGGATTGAATGTAGTCTAGAATATATAAATTTTACAAGATACATATTACAAGGTAGTAAAAGTATATTTCATTTCCAAACTTTAAAATTTTTATTTTAAAAGTTAGGACACATATTGAAATATATATTGTCGCTCACCCTTATTAAGTTTAGTAGTGAAAAATATATCCAATAATATTAATAGGTATCACCATATGGTTGATAGTGAAGTGATTGTTTTCTATAATTAGATGACATGTGGTATCATTTAGACTAAAGAAGAATAACTAAAAATCTAAATATTCTAAAGCAAATAAGGTTAGGTTCTTTTGATGTAGCTCTTGAATTAATTACAAGTCTTATTTGATCTTAATATAATAAATCGGATTCGAATTATCCCTTCTAATTGTATCTTAAAAAAATGTATATATATATATATATATATATATATATGTGGGGTTAGAACTAATTCAGTGCCTCAAACATTATCGTAGCCATTAATCCCTATTTATTTGTTATGGAAATTTTAATTTGCTTCTATTGATATATGTATGTAGTGCGACAGTTTAGTTTCATATAAGGAGAAGATTAATTAATTTTTTCAGAGATTAATTAGCCCATGACTGGAAAATGAGTTAAAATCAATGGACTATTTTTTTTATATTAAATAGCAAAATACTTTATGATTTGTTACATCTCTGATTTTGATCATTTTACAATAAAAATCTCTTCGGAGTTGTCACTTGGAGGCAAGCTCGTTTTGGATAATTGAGTTAGTAAATGGTTCTTGCACAACTTTTAAGGTTTCGTTAATAAGTGTCATTAGTTTACTTATCTGGAAAACATACAATTTTCAAGACATTAGTTATTTACTTCTACAAGAAAAAAGAAATGCAAAGAAATATGTAAGATTCCCTTCCATGGTATCTAAACAAAGTAAATGGAAGCACATGCCGCATATAACTACACACGGAAAGTATATGAAAGACTCAAAATCCTATAATTAAAATCCATGATATATTATTGTAATATTTCATTCTTTAAATCTCTCGAAGATGTATTTTTGCATAAATTCATTATTCATAATAGATAGTACTAAAGAAAATCTTAAACATATTAATCCATCAAAACTCTTTAAAATATAAATTAAACTAAAAATAAATAACTCTTCACAACTAAACTTAGAAATGAGCAACAGCAACTTTGTTAGGATCTAAAACCTATTCTACTTACTTAGTCGAGTAAGTTTTGAATATTGAATATTTAAGGTGGCTTCTCATGTAATTTTCTAAAGCTCGTGCACATAATGTAAGGTATTATCATATATAAGGTAGACAGTTTAAAATATCTTCTATCAATTTTATAAAAATTATTAATCAATGATATCATATATAACATAATTTTATATTTTTAATCAAACATATAGCTTCCATTGAAGAGGAAAAGATAAAAATAAAAATATAGACCACACCCATTAGCCCATTAAAAATCCTAAAGCACATCCTCCTTCCTGCTTTTGAAATTTGTGGCCTCTTATGAACTCATTTCTGCCTAACTACCATTATAGTGTTACTAACTAAGTATATTTAATTGCGTGAATGATGATAATTGATAATGAGAAATTATTTTCATGCTTTTCTATGTGTTTTATTTCGTATCTATTAACCTCTAACGCTTAAAAATAACGATACTTTCGCGAAGTAAAAAATGAAAATTTAAAATTTAAAATTATTAAATCTTATGTATATTAAATAATATTAGATTTTACTAAAGTTGGTTACTCTAAGAAATGAGATTCTTGATTCATCCTAATAGAGCAACAGGGGTCACATGCTTTCCTTGTTTCTTCGGACGAAATTATTTTCTGAAATATGCCGGAGGTCAACTAATTAATTGAGTACCCATATATACATATATATATATATATATATATATATTATATAAAAGATAAAAAGGATGGAATATCTTCCCATTCAAGCACTTCAAGCTATTCTGATAATCAAGCATTCTAGTGGCATCTTATGAAATTTTTTATCATAAAGTAAGAAGTGTTGTGAGATTGTTTTATGTTTTTGAGAGAGAGTTTCTTTTTTTTTTTCTTTTTCTTGAGGGGATTTAGAGTTTAGAGAGAGTTTAATTGAAAGATTTTTTAGTTATAAGAGTAAGGTCACAAAGTCATACCCTTTTATCCTAAACAATTATCATGTATGACCAAAATTAATTTTAAAGGTTGATTATAATCCTTTATTTGAATTTATATGAAAACGATAAAAAAAAATATTAATTGATGCTTCATTATATATTTTAAAAGCATAAAAGCATCAACAATAATCATCAACAATATCATAAAAGCATCAATTAACAAAACCCAAAAAAAGCTTAGAAGATATTATTATATGTAGCCATCTATAGTTAAATATGAGATTCCACAAACGTGTAATAAAATTATTTCCTGCAACTCATACTTTTTCAGAAACATTACGCATGAATGACATGCTAAAAATCCCCTAATAAACATTTTTTTAATATGGGGTATTGAAGTAAGTTTATACGAGTAATTATTAAATCAGATGATTGGAAGATCATCTTCTACTTCTAGCCGCTTTTGACCAGACACGGTAGAACAAACAGCTTACAAGCAACGTGGGCCATGAACAATCATTACCAAGACAATTTTCCACTATATATTAAAAAAATATAAGGCATCCCATTCTCCATCATGCGACAGTATGCAATGGATTTGGTTGGATCTGGTAAATGGCTCGGGTCGGCTTGACTCGACTCAGGTTTAAAGTGAAGCAAGCAGCCATAGAAGGTGGGTTAGGTTTAGGTGGTCGGTTGGATTTTAACTAGAAGGAAAACCCCTATGGGATGCTGCGGTATAAAAAAAAATAAAAAATAAAAACTTATTATATACATTATTTCATATGCTTAAAAAAAATTTGATATATTTGTATTTTGAACGGTAAACTATTTATTAGTGATAAAAATAGATGATTTTGGAATTTCTGAGATCGAAATAAACGTAGCATGGTGTAACTACTCTTTGTATAATACAAAATTGCATACATTGACAATGTAACTTGCATATTGTGTTTTCATTTTTAAAACTTTATGTATATATATCTTATCTTTATCTGTCATGATTAATTTACACAGATATATTGGTTTTTAATTAGTTTATACTAATTTATTTAATAAAATAATATTATTAAATATATTTAATTAAATAGTATAATAATTGATAATAAAAATTATAAAAAAATGATGAAAAAAAATTCAGTTGCTTTGCCGGCCACCTAAAAATCAAGGGGCGGCCGACCATAAATTTTTTTTAAGGATTTTTTTTTTTCTTTTCAAGTCTTTTCTTTCGAAAAAGATTATATATTTTTTTCAATAAGTTTTACTGTATTATTTAGTGAAATATATCCATTGATATTATATTATTAAGTTAGTGATTGCAGACCAATGAGAATGAAACATTTTTTTACTAAGTAACAGTGATAAACAGAGATGAAATATATATTTAGTGAAATATATCTATTAAGCTAAAACTGGATCCGATAAATATATATATATATATATTGAGTACAAGCGGCAAGTAGCTTTCGACCGCCCTAAAACTAAAACCCTGTCAAGGCCAGGCATCAACTATGCCATTGGATACTATTTATGTGCAACGCTTGAGGACGCCCATATAATTGTGGGCAGAAGCTCAGCTGTCTTTGTCCGGAGATGTGATAACAAGCGTATTTTAGCTGCTGACATATACATTTCAGATACTACATTATACCCATTTCTAAAAGAAAATTGCGAAATTATCAAATGAGTATTAAAAAAAAAATTCCTATTTAAATCGAGATTTAAGACAAAGTTGGTCTATACATATCAGATTATATGGATAAATATTGCTCTATTAAATGATCGTTGAAATATCAAGGTCTTATAATTTATTTTACTCAAATCTAATAATTTTTTTTATTCACGTACCAGCAGAGAACTTGTCACGAAATAAAAAGAAAGTGTAAAGTTTTGTAGTGATTGTCGAGTAAACACAAATTAATGAATGAAAATGGCCAAGAAAGCGACATTGATGGGGACGTGCCTCCCGCTGGAGGAGCCAATGTCTGCGTCATGGAAATTTTATATACTGTTTACGATTGATAATGTCCTAATCCAAGTTTTTATTTAGATTTTAAGACATGTGTATCATGGCAAAATGCTATAAAATCAAAATTCCTATTTATTGTATAAATTAAGTACGTGCAATCAATGATCCTAAAGCTAGCTTTCATCATTTTAAAAAAATTTGAAAAATAAAAACCATGTTTTTTATATTTAAAAAGTAATTTAAAATTATTTTGTGACTTGAATTATAATTAATTTAAGAGATGATATACCTAAGTTATTAAAGATATGCATCTTTTTTCTTTTTTATCCCTTCCTTGAAAGGATTAATAATTTTTTTCCATTACATAAAACGACAATATTGAATAGAAAAACGGAATACATTAATAAGATCGTCCAAGTTATCAACAAAAAGAAGAAGTTGCTAAACATTTATTATTATTATTATTATTTGCTTAAAGAGATTTATTAAAACATTTTAAAGGAGTCGGGTAGGACAGGATATCCAGTCGAGAATCAAATTTTTTATGCAAGAAAGCTTGGTTCCAAATTGCTATGCTATACATTATTCGATTCTTAATACAGTGGGTCCATGACCAAATATTTTAATAAAATGTGGCAGGTGGGCCTTTTAGGCGTAATCAAAAGGCCCATGGTTGACATACTTCCCCTAGAATCTGTCGGTGGCATACCATTTTTGTTAGTCTCACTCTCTCGTGTGTTCGGGAATTATCATTATCATTACCACCGACCCAGTGAATGGTAAATATATGAACTGGTATTATTTATAAAATAAATAAATAAAAATGGATACAACCGATTATATGTATTTGCTAGTGTATCATTAATCGATATATCAACCGCATAAGATTTTACAGCTCGTAGATGAAAAATTGAATCGCGTACGAATCTAGTTTTTTTTTTTTTTATGTATTAAAAGATGAATGAAAATAAGCATTATTTGTACATCTAATCCATTTTAATTATTTTCTTATACTTTATTTGGAAGGTGGCAAAAATAGATCTCATTTTAAGGAGGGTATTTGTGGCATTTCATAAACGTCGTATAATTATAATTATAATTATAATTATAATATAGTACCTAACCTTAGACCGAATCAATCATAATATTCATCATTGTCTTTATCTCATTAATAAAACAATACGTGTCCAGGTATAGATTTCGATAACTCACGTGTATCAAGCCAATGGTTAACAAAGCACGAGTGGTAGGGGAAGGGGAAAATAGGGAGGGGCGATCTCAAAGTGGAAATTGCTCAAGGTCGGGTGGTTAAACCAAACTCTCTCTCTCTCTTCCACCCCCCCCCCCCCCCCCCTAAATTTTCGACTATTGGTATCGATAGCTTTTATTATTTATCAAATAAGATAAATAAAAGTGCTTACTTGAATACTCATGATATTCTAAATACAAGTAAAGACAATGTTTGTTGTAATTATTGCTTTAGTGTTGTTCTACTCAATTGGGCCCATAAGTACAATGGGATCCTCTAATTTACAAGTAACATTGAAAAATATTGTACTTTTTTAAAAAAAATTACTTATAAAAAAATTTGAAAACTAAGTTTAGTAGGCGCATGTAAACACCCCATTTTTGCTCATAATAATCAATTATCAAATTTTTTTCATTTTTTTAATTTAGCAAAAAATAGGAAAAACATTCAAAAAATAAAATAAATAAGAAAATACATCAATTTTGGAAAATAATTACAGAAATAGTAATAAAAGGGATTAAATAATTTTTACAAATTTTTGGAATTTCAAAAAATACAAAAATAATAAAAAATCGCATTGCATATATGCAAATTGCGAAAATAAAAAAATCGAGTAAGTGGGCTAGCCCAGCTGGTCCGAGCCACGGCCTTGTGCGCGCGGGAGGGGGTCAGGTCACTGGTTCAAAACGCGGGAGAGGCAGATTCGGCGTTTTGCAATTTTTTTCCTCGCTTGGGACACGTGTCAGCAGCTGATTCGCTACAACGGGCGCATGTGCCAGGCACGTGACCTTCTTCAACCTTCGTCCGAGATCGTCGCCGGCGGGGGAAAAATCCCATTATGGCAGTTTTTATTCGATTTTTTGCACAAATCTAACAGATCTTTAACTAAAATAGGATAAACATCATCCAATTGAAATCAAATCGCAACAAATCGAAGGATTTACACAAATCGGAGATGGGTTTTTCAATCGAAATCCGATTTGCCTCAATCGGAGGAAATCCAAGCTTATCCAGCTCGATTTCTTGCACCTATAAATAGGAATCAAAGGGAGGAAGCAAAAGTATGGATCGGAAGTGAGAAAAAGAGAGAAAAGGAGAGAAATCGAAGCTTTGACAGATTTTTCCAAGCCGCTACCGTTGATCAAGCACCGAACTGCCACCAGGAGGCGTTTTTGGAGAAATCCACCGCCACGGTTGAGTTCCCCACCTCTGAAAACCTAGGAAACGACACCTCAACCTCCTCGAAAGGCCGCTGGAACGCCGTCAACGAGTACTTCCAGCTGCCGTGATCGATCGACTTGACCCGCTTCGACTCGATCCGATCCGACCCGAATCCAGGTAAGTCGTATTTTTTTATTTTTTATTTTTTTTATTTATTTAGTTATTTTATTTATTTTTTCAAATTTATTTATCTCTTTATTATTTATAATTCAAAAATAGAAAATATTAGGATTAGATTAGTTTTATTTTTAGGATTTAATTTAGGATGAGTAATAGAAAATAATAAAAAATAATAACAAAAATAAAATAATAATAAATAATAAAAATATAAAATAAAAAAAATGATAAAGATATAGTAGAAAAAAATGATAAAATTTAGATTTTTAGTTTAGGGTAGATAAATAATATAAGAGAAAAAATTTCAATAGAAATTAATAAAAGTTAATAAAAAATTATAATAATAGGGGTGAGTTGAAAAATAGGGAAATAAAATTTTTTATCACTTAGAAAAATCCTTTTTTTTTAAATAAATCCAAAATTTTTTTTCTAAAAATTATTATTTCAAGAGAAATCAAATGATCAAGCTCAGGCTTAGGTTTTTCCAGAAAAATACTAAAATGATAAAAACGTAAACCAAAAGTAATTTCATAATTAAAAATCATAAACACATTAAAGTTTTTCAAGAAAAATGAACTACGGCTCGTTTGATCCTGAATAGCAGGTACGTAGGCACCCATTTGGGGCAACTCTAAAAAGAATAAAAAACCATTTTATTAGAATAACTTACTCAAAAACACAATAAAAAGACAACAAAAATAAAATAAAAGACATTTGGATAAGGTTTAGATTTTAGGAGAATAGGGTGGTAACCTTAAGGTTTTAATAGGTTAGTCTCTGAACCTAGAAACTCTGGTTTTCCATTTCCTCTTTTACAAAAAACGAAAAGAGGAAATTTCGCTGACTAGCAATCTAAATTAGGATTAATCTACTCAATTAGTCCTAATTCAATCTATCCCAATCATAGTTGGGTGGCGACTCCAAAATAAAATGAAATTCCTAACTCAAGTCAAGGGTCTACATTAGATGAGCATAGGGTCTAGTATAGATCGGATTAGGAATGGAAAATAAAAAATTAGACTCGACAGGATGGCGACTTCATTGGGGACTGAACTTTCTCTAGTAGGCTAGCCACCTGAATCTCCTTAAATCACTTTTTCGAGAAATGTCTTTTTGGTTTGTTATACTGCTGCTAACTTTTCAAGGATTTGCTTAAGTTTAGGATTCCGTTATTTACCTTTAAGAGGTTATTTACCTTCAAGAGGTTATTTACCTTCAAGTTTGCATGTATGTAACTATGTGAGTAGATACGGTCAAACCCGAATTGTCTTAGGACCTTAAGACGGGGGGGTATTGTGTAGGTTTCGAGCGAAGTGATATGATCACTGTTCGGGACTGATTAGGCTACCCCATCCAATGCTTCGATATGGCCTGAGATCCATTTCTCCAAGAATGCGGGAGGCCATAGAGCTTGGGGACCTGTTAGAACCTACCTATCTGCATACACGACATCATGGGCTGACAATCGATTGATGACGTAATACTTTTATTCTGTTCATGGAGTGCAAATACATTTCCCTGTAATGCTATCATTGTAACATAGTTCTTTTTGTAATTAGAAATTTTTATTTGTAATAGATGGCTAGTTCCACAATCGACCGCCTCCTTTACAAAGAGATCCGAGTTTGCAAACCTCTGGACCCAAAATTAGTGCTGGACTATTGGTTTACTCTGTACAACCCAGAAGAGCAGGCCTTTATCCAGCAGAAGATAGGGCCCATCCTCTCACTAATGAAGATGGAAATGAATTTACCCTTGATATGGGCCATCCTCCATCTATGGGAAATAGAACCCGAAGCTTTCTTCATTGGGCCACACGAGATCACTCCCATTCTGAAAGAGTACACCCAACTTCTACAGGCTCCAACACTAACCAACGAAGTGTATGTACCAGATCTTGAGGCCGAGCCAACCGATATCTTCAATAGACTTCTGGGTATCCGCAAAATAGCAATCAACAAAGCCTTAGCAAACTGTAACGGATATTGCATACGGATGGATGAGTTAGAAGCCTGGTTCATAGCTCGAGAAGATAATGGGGACAGGAAAGACATATTGTGTGGGGACCCCAAGAGTTATAAACAAAGGAGGGTAACTGCTTTCATTCTGACAGCTTTTGCCACCATACTCTTCCCCACCGGAACCTTTTATGTCCATTACCGAGTTGCAGAACTAGTGGCACAATTCCTAGAAGGAAAATCCTACATCCTGGCTTTACTGGCTGAACAGATCCAGAATTTAAACTTCGTCAAGAAAAAGGGCTACGAGATCTTCCGCTCAAACATCAACCTCATCCTGATATGGTTTGTAAGTCACCTCAAATGTTTCGGGCTGAACCTGGTTCGGAAAACTTTGGCTCAACAAGTGGACCTCGTGGACTCATGCATAGAGAAGATAAAGCTGTCCGACGACCTTACTAGCCACGGTTGGGTAGAAGTGCTTAAAGGTTTTAGTGCCGACGACATTTTGTGGACAGCTAGATAGAGTTACTGCGACAAAGTCATCCTAACCTGCAGTAACTTTTAGGTCATACCTCTAATCGGTATCAGCGGATGTATAGGTTATCATCCCAACTCGGTGATCTGCTAGTTCGGTACTATTCAAGACATAGTTTATCCTTCGCTGGGAGCAATCACATTTAAATATCAAGACCCGAACTTACTAGTAGCTGAGAAGTTTGCCAAGCTAGCAGAGGTCAAGGCACTATAGGAGGCCCGGATCGAGAGTCCTAATGTAGACCTCGGAGAGCTGGATGACGAAGTAGGCAAGCACCGAACCACTAGGGATTTCGTAATCCACCAGCTATATCAAACAGGGGAAATGGCATACTAGGTCCCAGATATCACCCAACCTAAGCCAGACAAGGTAGACCCAGAGCTGAAAACTTATCTGGAGCAAGTCAGAGCTCGAATGGAAGTATATTTCGAGGCTGCAGACTACAAAAAGGATATCTGGAATGGCCGATTCAAAGAATCTGATCAAAGGAACAAGGCCTTGGAAGCTCAGCTGGAAAAGACCCAAGCCAGAGTCAGAGAGTTGGAAGCTGTCATCAACGGAAAATCGGCGCCTATGCAACAGAAGACCAAGAGAACTAGGAAATAGATCACTATTGTACTTTTTCATTTTTTTCAAGTATCGAACTCCAAGTTTCCAATATTAATAAAAATAAAGTTTCAATATTATATCATTAATCAATTGTTCGCCCCTTTATTTTAGCATCTGTGTGATACATGCATCATATTTTTATACATACATTAAACTAAGGAAAATGCGCTCTAGGTATCAAAGATAGCTCCCAAACAACCAAACCCTCCAAGGAGCCCAATTTACACCGGTTCAAGAACCAAAATGGCAAACAGTGGCAACAACAACGACAACCGTAACAAGACAAGTGCCGACGTTGCCTCAGACCCTAGGATCGTATCCCTAGAACAAACGGTCCAGCAGCTAGCTGCACAAGTCCACCTCCTGACTGAGAGCATTGGCCTCCTTCGCACCACCCAACCGACTCAAGAAGAACACTCAAGGGCCAGAAAGGGGAGAGTAGTGGAGGGTCAGCCTTCAGAATATGAAGAAATCAATTCCCACCTCAACCTAACTTTTGAGTATGAACCGAGAGCCAACCTGGATCCGACCTCTGATGACCTAAAGAGAGAAATGGAGGACAGACAAAAGGAGATGGAAAAGAGACTTTTTCAGCAACTGGCTGACAAGATGAAGACAATAGAGGGGTCTGACGGTTTCAAACAGACCGGGATCACTAGCTTGCCAGCATATGGGGAGGAGGTATACCCCGAGAAATTCAAGACCCCAGAATTTGAAAAGTACGATGGTACTGGATGCCCTAAGATGCACATAAGGTTGTACGTCCGGAAGATGAGCAAATATGCTCAATATGACCAACTTATGATCCAAACCTTCCAAGATAGCCTTACAGGCCCTGCACTCGTCTGGTATGCCCACCTAGACTTCAATCAGGTCAATAATTGGGAAAGGCTTGTTCGGGCATTCTATGACCAATACAAGTTCAACATTGAAGTTGCCCCCTCAGTAATCGACTTGGGAAGTCTTCGGAAGAGACACATTGAGTCTTTCAAGGAGTATGCTCAGCGCTGGAGAGCTCAAGCTATTAGGATAGCAACCCTGATTTTTGAAAAAGAGCTGACATTCATCTTTGTTAACACTTTCGATAAGACCTACTTCTCACATCTGGTGGGCTAGACGTCATCCAGCTTTGCAGAGGTAGTGGCAGCGGGGTGCCAGATCGAAAATGCCATCACAACAGGTAAACTCCAAACAATAAAACCTCCTAGGGTCACATCATCACAAAGGCCCTTGGGAGGTAACAAAGCCAAGGAGTCTACCATCAGCACAGTTAACTCTAGCAAAGTAGACAAGGCAGGAACTCACGTGACATTCCAGACTACGAGTGCCCCAATCCAGCAGTCCCCGACAAATCAAGCCTAGGCCACCAGAGTCCCGAGACAGTTCACTCCAATCCCGATCCCGCTCAGCCAAGTTTTCACTTGGCTGCGGGAGGATAATTTGATTAGCTTCGAGATCCCGAATGATCGGTATAAGCCTAGAAATTTCGACTCAAGCCTCAAATGTGACTATCATATGGGCCAAGAGAGGTATTCTACAAACAGATGCTGGAGGCTTGGAAACAAAATTTAGGATCTGATTGACGCTGGGATTATGCAGCTAGACTTTGTTAACACCCTGGCACCTAATGTCAACACTAATCTGTTGCCCAACCATAAGCCCACTGTCAATATGATCACATTCGAAGAGCCGGATCCCAAATAATCCTCAAGACAACAAAAGGCAATAGAGCAGCGAAAAAGTCGCCCACGCCAAACTCCGGAGGAAACCCCTAAGTCACATATCAAGAAGAGATGGTTAGCTGGAGACCCAACAGTTGGTACCTTAGGCGAATTGCATGGGAGATTCGAGTATCTGGTAAATTACTCATATACACCAACTGAGTATGGGCCACCTAGTAGATGGGGGCCCGAGTTTAAGAAAGAAGACAACTCACCAAAAGAAGGGGAGAAGTCCGTGAACATGATAAAATCAAACCACAAGTCGATGGTCATAAAGTGCTATGAAGGACAATCGACTGAGGTGCAAATTCCAAAGAAGAGGTATGTGTTCAATGTCCCAATACCAGTAGAGAGGTATAAAGCTCTTGATCAAGAAAGACCCCCTATTGTAGGAGGAATCACTCGTTTTGGGAGAGTTTATGACCCGAAATACAAAATCTCAACTAAGGAGCCCAACACAGAGGTAAGAAAAGAACTCTGCATTTACAAAGATGGTCAAGGCGAGAGAATATAAGATCACAGAACAATTGAACAAGGTTCCAGCCCAGATATCACTTATGGCCCTCCTTACAACCTCTAAGCCTCATAGGGAAGCACTCTTCAAAGTGCTCAAACAGATCAAGGTACCAGACGGCATCGCGGCAGACAAATTGAGCCATGTGGCAGATTCAATCTTCACCATAGACCGGATATCCTTTTCTCCCGAAGAGTTAGGAGAAGACAGAGACCAACATACAAAACCGTTGTTCATAATGGTAAAATGCAACGATACAATTGTCTCCCGAGTACTTATTGACAATGGATCTTCTCTTAACATATGCCCATTGGCTACCTTCGACCTACTGGGGGTCAATCCAAGTAATATCAAACTGAGCTCGATGGTGGTTAGGGCTTTCAATGGGTCGAAGAGAAACATAGTAGGAGAAATAAGTTTGCCGGTAGAGATTGGCCCGTAGGTTTTCCACATCTCCTTCCAAGTCCTCGACATCCTAAGGTCTTTTAATCTGCTCTTAGGGAGGCCATGGATACATACCGCCGGAGCCATACCTTCAAGTCTCCGTCAAAAAGTCAAGTTCATTGCAAATGGACAGATCATCACTGTGTTGGGAGAGCAAAACTACGCCATCTATAAAGAAAACGCCATACCTTACATTGGGGAGGACGGTTCCGAAGACTTTGGTCTCCAGATATTCAACGAGGTGAATGTGGTGACCAGCAAGGAAGGCCATCAGTTTAAGGAGGGACAGCAAGGGATATTTAGACTAGGGTACGTTCCTATAGCCCAGGAAGAGGCACAAGCTAGAGGTGTCAGAGGCAGGAGGAAAGAGAAGCCAAGTAACACCCATATGCGTTTTCCACCCCTCCAACAATCATTCATACAAGCAACTACCATTCAAGAGCTAAGGATAAGCGAAGCTGACGTCAGCAATGGGAGCCCGATCCCTCGCACGTCCGAGCAGCATCCAGCTCTCAATAATTGGTTCTGTTATCCTATTGATAGCACTAGGTCAGCTCAAAGATAGGGAAAAATTATTAAACAAGTTTTTTATTGTGGTTTCCTTTTAGATTCAATAAATTGCAATTCATTCATTTGTCTTTTTGCTTATATGCATACTCTCGTTTCACTTCACCCAGATTCCCTACCATCAAACGTCAGGGACATTTCGCGCAAGTAAGAAATGAAAACACTGATATCGTTTCCAACACTGCTAGGTCAGTCGTTGGAGGTGATGTCCTTGACCAAGAAATAATACAAGAAAATTGAAAAAAACATGAACAAAGTGGAATTTCAATTGATGAGCCGGTGGAGACAATAAATCTAGGAAGCGCTGAGAAACCTAAAAACCTCAAGATCGGGATCAGTTTAAGTACCGAGCAAAAACGTGAGATGGGTGAGCTATTAATTGAGTATGCAGATGTGTTCGCCTGGTCATATGGCGACATGCCAGGATTAGACCAATCAATAGTAGTTCACAGGCTTCCCACAAGGGAAGACGTCAAACATAAAAAACAGAAATTGAGAAGATTTAGGCCTGACATCTTACTAAAAATTAAAGGGGAAGTCAAGAAACTGCTAGAAGTGGGGTTCATCGAAGTATCTGACTACCTAGAATAGGTAGCGAATATAGTCCTCATTCTAAAAAAGAATGGAAAAGTACATGTATGCGTAGACTTCCGAGACTTAAACTAAGCCACACCAAAAGATAACTTCCCCCTGCCTCACATCGATGTTCTGGTAGACAACATTGCAGGAAACCATCTTTTCTCATTTATGGACGGTTTCTCAGGATATAATTAAATAAAAATGGCTGAGAAAGATAAAACTAAGACAACTTTCATCACAACATGGGGAACTTTTTGTTACAAAGTCATGCCCTTCGGTTTGAAAAATGTCGGGGCAACATATCAGAGAGCCATGGTCGTAATACTTTATGACATGATGCATCGAGAAGTCGAAGTATGCGTCGACGATATGATAGCCAAGTCTAAGGAAGAAGAAAGCCATACAGATATTCTAAGAAAGTTGTTTAAGCGATTGAGAAAGTTCCAGCTCAAGTTAAATCTAGAGAAGTGCACTTTCGGGGTCACGATAGGCAAGTTGTTAGGGTTTGTCATAAGTCGGGAAGGCATTAAAATCGATCCTGACAAAGTAAAGTCTATACTAGAGCTACCTTCTCTATGTACTGTCAAAGAGGTAAGAGGTTTGCTAGGAAGGTTGAATTACATAGCTCGTTTTATCTCACAGTTCACAGACAAATGCTGTCCACTATTCCGTCTGCTAAAAAAGAATACCGCAGTAGAATGGGATGACGAATGTGAAGAAGCATTCAGGACGATTAAAGACTATCTCATAAAGCCTCTAGTCTTGATAGTCCTAAAGCAAGGGAAGCCCTTATTCTTATACCTCACGATATTCCTTGAGTCCATGGGATATATGTTGGGGCAGAAAGATGAAGAGGGAAGAGAGCGTTCCATATATTATCTAAGCAAGAAATTCATAGACGGGGAATAGAGGTATTCAGAAGTAGAGAGGACTTGCTATACTTTGATTTGGGTCATGCACTGATTGAGACAATACACCATTTTCTATCACATTGAGCTGCTGACAAGACATGATCCTCTTAAGTATTTGGTAGAGAAACCTGTTTTGTTAGGGAGAATCTCCAAATGGCAAATGCTCTTATTAGAATTTGATATCACATATATAAATCAGAACTCGATGAAAGGGCAATCTTTAGCTGACCAATTGGCAGAACACCCAATCGATGGAGATTTCCAAGAACCACAAGCTCAATTCCCTGATGAAAATATATTAACAGTGGAAGGTACATCAGTAAAAGACCGTGGGATAAACCAGAACCCTAAGTGGAAGATGTTCTTTGATGGAGCTGCCAATGTATTTGGTTGTGGGATTGGGGCGGTGTTGATATCCCCAGACGGAACACAATTCCCTTCAGCAACGAGGCTCACATTTCCATAGACTAATAATATTGCGGAATATGAGGCATGCATCATCGGCCTCAAAATGGCTTGCCACATGGAAATTCGTGAATTAGAAGTGTACGGGGATTCGTCGCTCATCATATTACAGACGAGAGGGGAATACAAAACTAAAGACCCAAAATTGGCACCATACCATCAGCATTTGACAAAGCTAATAGAAGAATTCGAGGCAATCACTTTCACATACATCCCGAGAACTCAAAATCAGTTTGCAGATGCATTCACCACGCTAGCATCTATAATTCAGATCACGGGGGGAGTCAAAGTCCAACCATTGAATATAGAGATCGAAAATTGGCCCGCCTACTGTTTAATAATCGAAAAGGCACAAGATGATAAGCCTTAGTATCATGACATCAAAACTTTTCTCCAATAAAGCAAATACCTTGAAATGGTTAGCAAAAATGACCAAAGAACGCTCAGAAGGTTAGCAAGTTATTTCTTATTAAGTGGGTTTGTGCTTTACAAAAGATCTCCTGATACCACCTTGCTAAGATGTATGGATAGAAATGAGACATGTGAACTGATGAAAGAAGTGCATGAAGGGGTATGTGGACCTCATATGAACGGCTACATGTTGGCTTGAAAAATCATGAGGTTGGGCTACTATTGGCTAACAATGGAATCAGATTGCATCAAATATGTCAAACACTATCACTTGTGTCAAGTGTACGTAAACCAGATAAATTCTCCGCCTAGCGAGCTGCATTCGTTGTCTGCACCATGGCCTTTCTCCATGTGGGGGATCGACATAATCGGCCTAATCACTCCAACAGCATCCAATGGCCACAGGTTCATATTGGTAGCCATTGATTACTTCACCAAGTGGGTGGAAACTTCATCATATGCCAATGTCACCAAAGGGGTAATAGTCCGATTCTTGAAGAGGGACATAATAACTCGATATGGAGTTCCTGAGTCAAACATTACCAACTCAACAACAAGTCGATGACAGGTTTATGTCAACAGTTCCACATAAACCATAGAAATTCAACTCCCTACCGACCTCAGATGAACGAGGCAGTAGAAGCAGCCAACAAGAATATCAAAAGAATCATCGAAAAAATGACAATCACTTACAAAGATTGGCACGAGATGTTGCCATTCGCCCTCATGGCTTACAGGACCTCAATTAGAACATCTATTGGAGTTACTCCGTATTCTCTGGTATATGGTACTGAGGCAGTGCTACCAGTCGAGGTCGAAATACCATCATTCAGAATCCTGTCAGAAACGTAATTAAATGAATCGGACTGGGTGAAGAAGAGGCTTGATCAATTGAATTTGATTGACGAAAAAAGACTCACCGCATTATGTCACGACTAGTGTTACCAACAATGGATGGCTCGAGCATTTAACAAGAAAATGAGGCCTCGATGCTTCAAAGAAGGGGATTTGGTGCTAAAGAAAGTTCTCCCGAATGCTCAAGATTCTAGAGGGAAATTTACCCCAAACTATGAGGGTCCATATGTGGTGAAGAAGGTATTGTCAGGAGGTGTTCTGATATTAACTCAAATGGATGGTTCAGAATTGAGAGACCTCAATAATGCAGATGCTGTTAAGATGTACTATCCTTAGGCAAGGGAATTAAAATTTTGCCGATGTTTATGAAAGCCAATATTCAATACAAATTTCGTTAAGTCCAGTTTTCATTTTTTACTAGCAAAGTTAATGTCTCTGAATGATCGATAATTCCAACCAATTCTCATTAAAACAAACATTCCTAAACACATTATCCATCACTTCACCAATGAATGATGAACATTGAAATGATAATGAATCTCAATAAATTTTGTGATATAATTCTACCTACTTTTGAGCATTGAACTTGGTACATTAGTAGGATAATACTACAATCAAAAGAGCCATGCACATAAGAAATGAAGCACATCAAGACTCTCAACCTTGTTTTAAAGCAAGAGTAAGCAAACCAGCACGAAGGTTCGGTTGTTTGGTTGCTATCCGCGATAAATTGGTAAGCATCTTAGAATAAATAACTATCATCCATATAACATAAAACATCTCTTATCAAATCATTTAACCAATTCATTAGAAGCATTTTCAAAAGCATAGGTTAGTTAGCCCACATTGGGGCACTTGCCTAAACATCCTCTCTTAGGGTCAGCTCATAAGGGCACCTTTTTGAGACGTTTCTCCCTGCCGTAGGTTAGTCAGCCCATGATGGGGTACATTCCTAAATATCTCTTCTCAAGGTCAACCTATAGGGGTACCTTTCGAGACATTTCTTCCCCAGGATCACGAGCCTAAGAAGACGCTTCCCACCATAGGTTAGTCAGCCCACAATAGGGCACTTTCCTAAACATCCCTTCAAAATGTCAGTCCATAGGGGCACCTTCTGAGGCATGTTCTCTTGCTATAGGTTAGTTAGTCCGCAAAGGGACACCTTCCTAGACACCCTTTCTTGAAGTTAGCTTAAATGAGCACTTTCAAATCTATCGATTAGTTAGCTCAAAGGAGCACTTTCAAATCTATCGATTAGTTAGCTCATAGGAGCACTTTTCAAATCTGTCAATTAGTTAGCTCATAGAAGCACTTTTTGAATCCATCGATTGAGAGCACTTTTCAAATTTGTCGATAACCGATTAGTCAACTCATAAAAGCACTCTTCAAAGGTATTTTTCCCAAATAGTCGCTAGTTTAGCCAAACGCTTCTGTTGACAGGTAGCCAGCTCATAAGAGCGCTTCCTAAGACAATCTTCTCTTTAAGGTTGCTAGTCCGATAAGACGCTTCCTATCATCAGCTATTACACACTCTTAAACAATCCTTGAGATGTTTCCTATCTCCAATTAGTCAGCTCATAGAGCACTTTTTGGGATGATACATTACTCCAGATTATTAGGTTGTTTAAGACTATTTCCTAAGCAATACCAACCATCACAAAGTATTCGTGGGGTTATTAGCTCATGGAGTATTTTCCTACTAGAGACTAAATTCCAAATAACTAGCCAAACCAAGGCGTTATCTATTCAGTCAAGAGGCCAAAAATGGCGTCTTTCTTGTCTTTATAGTTAAGTTTTTCAAACTTTACTACAAAGACGAGCAGCTGTAAACACCCCATTTTTGCCCCTAATAATCAATAATAATCAATAATCAATTTTTTCCTTTTTTTTTACATTTTTTCAATTTAGCAAAAATAGGAAAAACATTCAAAAAATAAAATAAATAGGAAAAATACATCAATTTTGGAAAATAATTGCAGAAATAGTAATAAAAGGGATTAAATAATTTTTACAAATTTTTGGAATTTCAAAAAATACAAAAATAATAAAAAAAATCGCATTGCATAAATGTAAATTGCAAAAATAAAAAAATCGAGTAAGTGGGTTAGCCCAGCTGGTCCGAGCCACGGCCCTGTGCGTGTGGGAGGGGGTTAGGTCACCGGTTCGAAACGCGGGGGAGGCAAATTCCGCGTTTTGCAATTTTTTTCCTCGCTTGGGACACGTGTCAGCAGCTGATTAGTTGGAACGAGCGCATGCGCCTGGTGTGTGGCCTTCTTCAACCTTCGTCTGAGATCGTCGCTGAGGGGAGGAAATCACATTTCGGCCGTTTTGATTCGATTTTTTGCACAAACCCAACAGATCTTTAACTAAAATAGGATAAACATCATCCAATTGAAATCAAATCCCAATAAATCAAAGGATTTACATAAATCGGAGATGGGTTTTTCAACCGAAATCCGATTTGCCTCAATAGGAGGAAATCTAAGCTTATCCAGCTCGATTTCTTGTGCCTATAAATAGGAATCGAAGGGAGGAAGTAGAAGTATGGATCAGAAGTGAGAAAAAGAGAGAAATCGAAGTCTTGCCAAATTTTTCCAAGCCGCTACCATCGATCAAGCACCAAACTGCCACAAGGAGGCGTTTTTGAAGAAATCCACTGCCACAGTTGAGTTTTCCACCCCCAAAAACCTAGGAAACGACACCTCAACCTCCTCGAAAGGCCGCCGGAACGCCGTCAACGAGCACCTCCAGCCGTTGTGACTGATCGACCCGATTCGACCCGACCGACCCGACCTGCGCAACGACTCAGATCCAAGTAAATCGGATTTTTCAATTTTTTTTTATTTATTTAGTTATTTTATTTATTTTTTCAAATTTATTTATCTCTTTGTTATTTATAATTCAAAAATAGAAAAATATTAGGATTTGATTAATTTTTTTTTTTAGGATTTAATTTAGGATGAGTAATAGAAAATAATAAAAAATAAAAAAATAATAATAATATAAAATAATAATAAAATGATAAAGATATATTAGAAAAAAATGATAAAATTTAGGTTTTTAGTTTAGGGTAGATAAATAATATAAGAGAAAACTTTTCAATAGAAATTAATAAAAGTTAATAAAAATTAATAGAAATTTATAATAATAGGGGTGAGTTGAAAAATAGGGAAATAAAATTTTTTATCACTTAGAAAAATCCTTTTTCTAAATAAATCCAAAATTGGTTTTTTCCTAAAAATTATTATTTCAAGAGAAATCAAATGATCAAGCTCAAGCTTAGATTTTTCTAGAAAAATACTAAAATGTTAAAAACGTAAACCAAAAGTAATTTCATAATTAAAAATCACAAACACATTAAAGTTTTTCAGGAAAAGTGAACTACGACCCGTTTGATCCTGAATAGTAGGTACGTAGGCACCCATTTGGGGCAACTCTAAAAAGAATAAAAAACCATTTTATTAGAATAACTTACTCAAAAACACAATAAAAGATAACAAAAATAAAATAAAAGACATTTGGATAAGGTTTAGATTTTAGGAGAATAAGGTGGTAATCTTAAGGTTTTAATAGGTTAGCCTCTGAACCTAGAAACTCCAGTTTTCCATTTCCTTTTTTACAAAAAACGAAAAGAGGAAATTTCAGTGATTAGTAGTCTAAATTAGGAATAATCTGTTCAATTAGTCCTAATTCAATCTTTCCTAATCACAGTTGGGTGGCGATTCTAAAATAAAATGAAATTCCTAACTCAAGTCAAGGGTTTACATTAGATAAGCATATGGTCTAGTATAGATTGAATTAGGAATGAAAAATAAAAAATTAGACTCGACAGTGCAAATCTAATTTGCAATTTCTTTTTTTCTAAAATTTAAGGCACTAACACATTAGTGTAACCTTTTTTTTTTTTTTTTACATTTGGCATATGGAAACATAGTAATTTAATCCTTATAAAAATACTAAATGACAACGCATTTGGTCTTAGCTATAGTACACTCAAATCAATTTTTTTTAATATATTATGGGCTTTGTAACTCCAAATGAATAAAACGTGATAATTCAAAGTTGAAAAAAAAAAAGAAGTGAAGCTATACGATTTGCTTTTCCAATTTTAAAAGATAATAATTTTTTACTTGTTTGGAGTTATGAAATCTATAATATATATATATAAAGGACTAATTTGAGTATACCATGTTGTCATTTGGTATTTTTATAAAGATAAAATTGCTATATTTCTATGTGTTGAAGTATTAAAAAAAATTACACTAAAGGCACAAGTGTCATTCGTGTCTTCAGTTTTGCAAATTTTGAAAAAAAAAAAGAGTCATAAACTAGGTCTGCACTTACAAAACCTATTTTTTGATTTTTTTTAGGTACAATATTTGCGAAATATTTTTAAAAAATACAATATTTTCCAGTGATACCTTCTAATTTACATCTAAATCAAATAAGTTCACTGTATTATAAATGAGTTATATAATTTTGTATGGTTTAAATGAGCTAATTAAGTTATTTATACATCTTTTTTTTTTCACCGAGTAAGTCCTTTTGTTTATGACTTATGGAGTTGAATGAGTTAAAACTAATTTTTTTCCTTTCATGACTTGGTTCATACAAGCTCTCAAATCAAATAGGATAAAAAACTTCACAATTGATTTAAAGGATGGACTAATCTAATCGAAGATACCAAACCAAATCTTTTAAAAATTTTATATGTTTTGTGACGCCTTAAAGTTGCATTTTCTTAATTAGATAGAAACATGTAAGATTTAAAACCTACCACTAATCCATAAATATGTATGATTAAGTGCTTCTTCTAAACTCCCTTATTGATAATTCCCTTTTGCCATAAAGTCTTCAAGACATATAGAAATTATTAATCAACCTATTTCTAAGCTAAAGCTCCTATAATTCTACAATCGCCCTATGCACTAGTGTTGCTCCCATTTCCAGTTTGATGATTATGTCATACTCATTACATCAAATGAGGAGTCTTAACCTAATTGATTAACAATGCCCAATATAGAAATTACTATGACAAATGCTCACATGCCATTTCAAAACTCACATGTAGTCCTATAATACACTAAATGCAAAAACAATATCCATCCATGTTATAATTTAGGTGAAAGTATATAGTGCAATCTTAGTGTCCAAAGGTTTGGAGTTCCTCAAACTTCGACAATATGCCTTAATAGAAATAACACGTGCAGATAACACAATATGAGAGATGATATCAATCTTTATACTACTTAGACCTATAGGTAAGTGTATTTATCGATCTTATAGTATAGTGGATAAAGATATCGAGACTCGATCCTACAAGGATTACAAGTACTAGTAATAACCCTTTCTCTTATTATCTAATTAGAAAAATTAAATAAATGAGTAAATAAAATTAATAAAGAATAAATTAAAGAAAGCAATAATTATTTAAAATGTATTTAGGTGTTGAATCCCCATGGAATTATTCATGTAATTAACTAATTATTATTCAAATTCTTATTTTATTCTTAGACCGTAGGAATTCATAAATTGAACTAATAGCTCTCTTGAGTCATATTAATTCCTAATTCTAGGTTAATTAATTGGAAATTTTTCCTAATTAAAAATTTAAAAATTATATTACATTCGATTTATGAATTCCGCAATTAAATTTCATCTTAATCTTGGAGAATTATGTCATCATATCTCTAAAATTGCATTCAACTCTTTTCAATTATGTTAGATCTATTATAATATAAAATCTCTTGATCTTTATACAAGAAATCAAATTTTAACTAATATGCTCTAAATATTAAATTGAAAACAATAAAAACACATAATTAAATCACAAGAATGTTAAATAAATTATTGAATAATAAATCAGAAATATTGTATACTCATTTTAGGATTCATCACACTCGAATACAAAAGAAAATTTAATCTATTAACATGTTGAATTTAAAAACAGAAATATAAAAAAAGTACATAAATAAAAAGCATACACACTCGAATACAAAAGAAAATTTAATCTACTAACATATTGAATTTAAAAACAGAAATATAAAAAGAATGCATAAATAAAAAACATTGAAATTAAAATATACAATTCTCTAATCTACTCTAATATTTTAATTCTAATTTAATCTCTAATTCTATCTAATTATCTAAATTCTAATTCTATCTCTTCTACTCTAATTCTATCTTTCTAATCTAATATTCTTTTTTCTACTCTTGTTTATATATATATATATTGTTGGAGTTGGCACGATTAGAATCTTGGACGATATGGATGTCGTATCTTGCTTCTGATCTGTTGTTATCAATTATGATCATTATCTACTCAAATCTGATCGGCTTTTATCTATTATGCTTCTTTGATATAATTTTGATCTTATTATTTTCCGTATAATATTTTAAATATGATTCTCTTCAAACCTTTGCTGGTCTTGATATACATATATATCTGCTTAGCACGGTCTCGCTTTTGGCCAACACAGGCGTGTCTCCTCTCTTCTAGATGTATATATATATATACATTGAATGCAGCACGGGCATGGCTTGGGCAATATGGACATAGTTTACGTGCTTTTCGGCCTTCTTGGCTGATGAATGGTTGGACATGTCCGTGTTTGTTTTACTTATTGCACTTCCAATTTTTTTTTTAATTTTTAAGTAATTTTTCTATTAATTCATAAATTATAATTTAAAAACTCTGAAATTAAAATAAAGATTAATTAAGTATATTATCTATACACAATGTAAGAAAATTAAATAAAAGGTCATTATAATTTATATAAATAATTAGTACTTTATGGTAGCGTTTGGTTGCTACAAAAATGTGATACTAGACAGGACAATTTTTTTTGTCCTGTGTTTAGTTGCCATTCATAAAAAAAGTACTGGACAAAATGACAAATTTTTGTACCACATGTAATTAGGTACAAAAAATCTGGTACAAGACAAAAATTTATTTTTTTCAAAATCTCCAACTTGCCCTTCATATTTTTCTCTTTACAAACAAACCCTACCTCTCTAAACCTTTTTTATTCGAACCCATCTACGCTGCACTAGCTTGCCCTTCAAGTGCAGTAGGAAAACCCATCGGCGCCGCTCCAACAACAGGATTCATCGTGCAATCGACCACTATTCGAACGTTGCTGTTGTCACGCCAGAAGTCGCCGTCAGGTTTGTATCCTTTCGTTCTTTCTCACATTCTTGCTTGCTTTTCTATGTTCTCCGCATGCTCTACATGTGGTTGTCGCCATTTGTTTAGATTTCCCTCGCTTGCTTTTTTATCTTCATCGCATGCTCTTTGTCTGGTTGTTGCCGTACGTTTAGATGTTTGTTGAAATGGGACAGTGGTGGTGGATCAATCTTTCATGTATAAATAGATCATCATGTGTCCCAACTTGATTCCAAACTCACGTTTTGATTTCCAGTACGATAAGAACAAAGAAAATTACATAGCATGAGAAAAATAATATAACATAAGTTTTTTTTTTAAACCATGTTTATTGCTAATTTCAAGTCAAGATTCTTTTATGTTGTATATTATTTATCATGTATATATACTATATCGGAACATCATTTTTAAGATAAAAGAAAAGTAAGTAATGTGTTATTTTATTAAATATAACATAAATTATTGTAATTTATAATATGAATTATTAAATTTTTTCAATCAATGGATTTACACGAATTATTTTATATAATTTATAATATCTTCAAATTGTATTTTCTTATAATAATATCAAATATGTATAAATAACCATGATATAATTAGAAAGGGTATAATTATCAAATTTACTATATTTAGTCCAATACTTTGCAATTCTAAACATTGGACAGCACAAAAATCTTTGTCCAGTACTGAACAAACCAAACGTGGTATAATTTTTTTTTTATCCAGTCCTTCTTATTTTGTATTGTCCAGTACTCCTTATTCTGTCAAGTACCAGTAACCAAACGCTACCTATATCCCTTATCAAGGAACATCAAGCTCCATTACCTAAAACTCTAATCATCTCATATTGAATTTATAGCCCTTATCAGCCATCAGTTATCTAGTCCATTACCTCTACCCACAATAATGTCCCATATCATTAAAGCGATGTAGTGACAACTTCTATGTGGATTTTTCGACACATATCAACCATTATTCCATTATATCAACAACCCACCATCCATGTCTAGAGGCCTTAACATCTAAACTACAAGCCATATCATTTCAAATGTTTACCCTTCAAAAGGTGATGCAAATATCTAGTTCACGATCATCGCTTCCTATACTCTTGACATGGACTCCAACATAATTAACGTGTAATCAATTAATTAAATATCAAATATTTGCTAAGTTTGCTTACTAAAACTACATGGGCATGGAGCAAACAACAATAAATCACATATCTAGTCAACACTCACCAATCGCAAATAAATGGGTTTATTTCCCATCAACAAATAATATATAATCCACATATTCCATTTTGACTATATGATCATTTGTCTTTGGTTTAAGGGGTTTATTAAGCTTAATCAAGTTGTTGCTTGAACTTTTCCCTACATCTAGGTTGATTTAAACTCGTTGCTAATCAACTTAAATGCTTATCCTGTCACTTATCTTGAGAGCCCAATCAATTGCCTTCCTCCTTTCTACCAAGTTGATTGTTATAATGCCCCCCTTGGTTGACTGCTTGTCGATTGATTACTTCTCCTTAATTTCTAATTTATTTGATATTGAAGCTTAGGTATCTTTCTTTCTTTCTTCTTCTTCTTCTTCTTCTTCTTCTTCTTTAAAAAAAAAAAAAACTCTTTCAAAAAAGTTTTCTTCTCGATCTATTTCTTATCTTAATGTATTACTTAATCAACATTTTAAGTCCTTTATTAAAATATTCAAATTCACTTATTAACTTTCCACTTATTCATAATATGTGAAGTTTTCTTAATAAATATTTTTAATGTTTATATTAGTCTAATAAAAAACAATACTTGCAAGAATATCATAAAGATTATACCTCTAACAAGACATTTACTATAATTCAATTCATGATTCATGCCATAGGTTATGTTGGTTCGGGTTGAGCAATTAAGAAAGGGATAAATTAAACGATGTAAACTTAAAAACCTTTTTGTTATTAACCCCTTTTGAAAACTAAGGTAGCACAACACAACATGTATAGCAACAAAATAAATAAATTGTAACAAATTAAAAAGAGTATAATCAAGAAGATGAGGTAGAAGAATTTATAATAGTTCCACCTAGTACATCAATCTACTATTTTAACCTCCATTGCAGGGGATTTGATAATTTTCATTGATTGTTACACTTGAAAGTTACAAAATTTGCTAACACTTTGCAAAGTCGCTTATTACTCTGCCTATCTAACTCCCTTTAGCTAACTATGAACTACAATGCAAGTAGTAACCTCTTAAATATAACAACACTATCTTGAAAAAATGACAACCAACAAGGAAAAACAAAATAAGATCCCCTACAATTTTTAGTACAAATAGAAGATAGTGAAAAGGTAGACCTTGATTAACTCAAATGAATTTAGTTGCTTTTTTCTTGCTTTCTCGTTTCTTATGTCTCATACTCTTCATGTGTCTTTTGATTTGAAATAATGAGCTATATATGTAGCCTTAACAATTAACAGTTTAATGAGATTCATCAATCTTCAATTCTTTAGCATACCTAAGTATAGCTTCTTGATAATTGTTCTTCCATTCTTGTTTTAATTTCCCCCAGATCAAAATATATTTGACTATTTTAATCACTAGGTAAAATGAATAATTATGTATTAATATATAAAAACCTTTCTTTGAATAACTTTCAATCTTACTCACTTTATTCTTTCAATCATAATGATTTTGGCTTTCCTTAATTATCAATTCTTAAACCTTTATGGTCATTTTAGACAATCATCATGATTGATATCCCCATGATATTAATCCTACTTGTGTGGAATGTGTCAAATATATTTGACAAGTGGAGGTAAGTCCCTAAATGAACTTATCAACAATTCTTTTGTAGCATACTTCCTTAATTGTACTTTTGATCTATACTTTTAATGATCACTTCAAACTCATATTTGCTAATTTTGATTCTACCAATCTATTTCCAACAATTTGTTCTAATTCTGATGGCAGCTTTTGATTCTAAATTTAAATTCAGAGCCCTTAATTTCAACTACACTTTTTTATTAGAGGTAGGCACAGTACAGTTCGATTCAATTCCCTCCCCCCCAATCATATGATTTACTTTGTAATTTTTTTGAAAAAAAAAAAAGTTTAGTTAAACCCTTTTTGCACATATTATTAATTTAAGGAGTTTTTATTATTTCTCTTTAGTTAATTTTACTTTTTATATCGGTCATTAAGTAAAAATATGAAATAAAAAAGTAGTGAGTTACTCAATGAAAACCAAATGAGAGAAATAATTGAATAAACGACATAGAATTCTCTTTTTTTGTCATACATTCTTTAAATTTTTATGGTCATTTTATTTTCTTTCTTTCTTTTTTTACTTATAGTCTAGTTTGATTTTGCAATTTTTTTTAAACTTTAAAAGACAGTTCAAATCTAATTTATAATTTAGTTTGGTTTGGTCCGATTTGGTTTACGGTTGATCAGCTTTTTTGCCTAGCCTTACTTCTGGATTTGATTAGATCTTTTGATTCTAATTGCATGTTCTGATTTATAGCTTCTGACTCTATTTATATCATTAGAACCTGCTTTTGTTTCATTAATCCATGTAGAACTACTTTCCATAACACCTCTAAATTTACTCTATTATCTATGTTTCTATGGACTAATTTTAACTTGATATCTTAAACATTTAAACTTTTTATGATATTTTTACTTATTATCCATTTGAGAATTTTTACTTATTTATCAAATCATTCTACTCACTTAGCAAAAATATAAGAAATAATAATGATCCCTATTGTTATCAATAAAACTTTAATTAGAGAACCTAACAAATTGGTTTAGAAATGAAAAAAAAAATTATGATTTATACCTGAAACTAAATCAAATTGAACACGATTTTGTTGTTCAAAAAAATTCTCAATTTAGTTCAAAGTTAACAAAAAAAAATGTTGTATCTTTATTTTTAATTGAGTTCGTTCAAAGTGATAAGTTAAACTTTATTGAACTGTACTTACTCACCCTTTTTAAGCCTTGACATGGAAAACTTATCGGATAATGGATACAATGACATAAATATAATGAATTTAGATTATTTGCTCAAAGCTTATAGAGCATGGTTGGACTTTAACATAAATATAAATGATGACTTCTAGCTTATTTATCCCAATTCATTTATTTTGTAAATGCATCCAATACATCCTGAAAACTAAAGTCATAAATAGAACCATCATCTAAAATTTCATTTAAATCTTAACATTTGTACATAGGTTTCTTATGATTTTATTAAGAATGGAGAGCAAACTTTACCATAATTTGGAATATCTTAGATTTACAGGAGTCCTAAATGCAGAACGAACTTGGGAAAGAAAACTGAACTACAATAGACGGGTACATAATACTTCCCTGGTGCTCTTGCATAATACGGTACGGTGGATGTTAGCGATCAACTAGAAAGACAAAAGGTACTATGGGCCCATGAATGTCCTGACAGATATTTATTACTTCGGACATTATTGTACTCCAGTGTACCAAGTATAGCATTGCAACTTGAAACGATAGCATGAATGGAATTGATATAATTTTTAATTTTATTATTAAATTATATATGTTAAATTATTATTATTAATATATAAATTAATAATAAAATTAAAAACTAAATTAATTCTACTAAAAATACAGACCGTACTATAGAAAAATATATGATTCTTCAACTTATTAGTTTTTTTTTAACTGCAAATACACTATTTAATGTTTAATTTCTAATCTGTATACATTAGACCTCTTGTAACCCTTAAATCTATGATTTTTTTAACTCTATTTTGCCAAAAATCATTTTTTAAAATTATTTTAAAGATAAAAATGATGGTTAAGTATCAAAGAGCACTTTTTTAACATCTAGGAATTCAAGCTTTTGAAAATAAATTATCTAAACGTACATAAAATAAATATTAGAATGTATTCATAATTTACCATTTTCTATCTTATATATTTCATTTGGAAATACTCGTAGAGTAGATAAAGGTGAATTTATGGAAGTAGAAGTCGCTATGGCGATTGCCCCATGAAATGCAGAGTGATTTATTGGTGCACCAACCGTATGATGTAATACGTTTTCCTTAATCGAAAATCGAATAAAATCGACAAAATATAAAAAACGTTAAGAAATTGTTGAAATGTTATAATGATGCAAGATTAATTCTTTTCAAAGAGATGTTGTAGAAAAAGTTTTATTTAAAACTCTCACTCATATTTATAAAAAGAATACCATCTAGGTGGACTTATCAGATCTGGATTCTCAAAACTCAAGATCGAGCACTGTCTCATATAATGTATAGGTTTAAGGTAAGGTCCAACATATTCGTCAGGTTCAAAATCTAAAAATAAAGAATTTAGAGTAAGGCGTTAACTTGTTAAAGTTATCCATATATCGAGACCCATCCTAGTGTTGTGACAGTGTCCCAAACCCTAGAGGGAAGGGTCATAGTAAGGACACAGGGTAGACTTGCGTTGTGCCATAGACTTGTTATATTCGAAAAATAGATAACATTTAAGAACAATGAGAAGATGCATTGCTCCACAAAATGACCCACCGCTATGGTACTAAAGAAAAATCCACTATTGTAGTCAGGACCATCCTAATTTCCTTATCTATGTCCCAGTCCCACGCACCACCTAGACTTTGATGGACAAGCCTGTTTACGAGAAGATTTCTTGACTTTAAGCCCAGCAGGTCGGTTAGGACGAATTATTGGGTCAAGTTAAATTTTTTGGGCCGAGCCTTTATGAGATAAAAGTAGAACCCTAATTGGCAATTATGGACATGTATGCAGTGTTTAATGCATTTGTTATGTATTGGATTAAGGATGACACATTGGATGTTAGGATAAATCAATCAGATCAATAGATAGATTTGTTTCAAAATATTTGTGAACGTTTTATGATTTTTATAGGTTATTTCATCTAAATCTATATTATTAAAGAGTAAAACATCTTTTGATGTCTTAATTCTTGATACTTACATGTTTTAAATAAGTAGTTATAGGGAAAACTCCTCTCAACCCTAAATAAAATAAGGGTACTAATCCTATAACCCTACTATCCTTATTTTTTTCCGCTCATTGCCTTAATATACCATACTCCTGGAGCACTTACAATATAAGTGCATGTTCTTACTAATACAAATATGTGGGATGGTTAATTTAAGTTATATCCAATTTAATTGAAACACTGGATATACTAAAAACAATCATAATTATCACATTACTAGTATATGTGTGACTATTATTTTTTCATTATATAAATATAGATACATATTGTAGTTCTGTATGATCATTTATAGTATTTTTACAATTATATGAAATGATACATTATTTAGAAAAAAGTTAATCTATCATATTATAGAAATGTATAAATATGTCCAAAGGGTACAACTCCATCATAACTTGGAACATACACAAAACCATGCAATCAGAGGGCCATGCTAACCTTATTTAGTTTAATATTAGAATTAGTACATAGAAAAATATATGTTTGCTATCGTAATTATATAATATAAATGATTTCATTAATAGGTGCACCAATGGTATTTTCTAGTACTCAATAGGAAAAGAACTATAGAATTTTGTATGGAATGACTATGGGTGCACATACACTACATAAAAAGTTAAAAGAATAAAATCTTTATCTTTTTTAGTTAGGGCAATGTATTAACGAAATTCAACTATCAATTGATAAGAAAGATGGAAGTAATATATAAAACCTATGTGCTTTTTCTTATTGACAAAAATTAGAATGCACAAAGCATTCGAAACTAAAAAATTTAAGTAAACAAAAAGAAGAACAAAGTATAAAAACTGGTATTCATAAACTTTTTTGTAATAACTTTGCAAAATTGTTAATCTAGTAATGCTAAAAAAAAAAAACATTTTCAATGTAAGCAATTAGATAATTGATTGTTCAATAACACTTATTCATTTTCATAATATTATTTGTGAAAAAAATTGTTAGTCCATTTACTATAATTGTTATTATTTGTTAATGTTTTATGCAATAAGACCAAAGAACTTATAACATTGATAATGTAATTATCATTTGTGGTGTAACTACAAATAAATAAATAACGTATGAGATCCTTTTTTTTTTTTTGCTTTTGTTAACTATTGTCTTTTAATAAATGAAAATCGATTTTATTATTTATAGTGGGAAAAGAAAAGAAAGCAAAAAGGGAAGAAAATCAATTTATATAAAGATAAACAATAAATATAATTTAAAAAAGAGAAAAAAGTACAAATTTAGTCCTCAATGTTTGCTACCTTTTCCATTTTAGTCTTAAAATTTTAATTTTTTACATTAAAGTCGTTAACACTTGTAAACATTTACAAATGCGTCCTTTTAGTGACAGTATTAATTTTTCCATTAAAAAATAACATGTGGTAGATTTGATTGGTTGAAATAATTTACTTCGACTTATCAAATCATGTCACATGTCAATCCTAATGGAAAAATTAATGACAAACTAACAATGGACTTGTTTAAAAAAGTTTGTAAATGTTGAGGATTGAAATTAAAAAAAAAAATAAACATTTAGGACTGAAATAAAGTAGGTAGCAAACATTAAAGGCTAAATTTTTAATTTTCCCAAAAAAATAAAATAATTGAAAATTTAATCCATGATACCTTGTTTAGAGGGGCATGAAATTGATCATTCATAGCAAGATTTGCACTTTGAATATAAATAAAATACTTATTTTCTGCTTTTAATAAATCTTAGCAATGAATTTTCTTTGAGCTTTAAGTGGTCAAGCCCTCTCGGCCCCCACTACTCCATTACCGATTTTGAGTAAAATAATGTGAAAAAATATGTATCTCTTTGACATAAAATTAAAAGGAAATAATTTTAATGACTAAATGGTATAAGTAATGAAAAGATTAGAGCGATAAAATCAAAAGAAATTATAAATAACCAATGTAGTATTGCTAATGGATAAAAGGTAAAGTATATGTTTAGTACTAAATGTTTACCTATTTTTTTATATGAATTCTCATTTTTTTTTTAATTTGAACTCTTAATGTCTTTCAACTTTTATAAAAATAGGTGGGGATGCAAGCAGGATAGGTTTGAGACGAGTTTCATAAAACTCAAACTCATTTTAATACCTTATTAATTATCTAAAAACTCATCCCAAACCCTATATGTTTTTCACTCATTACCTAAATCCTGTCCACCAGACTCACAAATCACCCACAAGATTAACAATATCTTACTTAAATACTTTCAAATTTATACTTTAATGAATCTAATTAAGTAAAAGAGAATCCTAACTACTAAAACATCGTTCAGTAAAGTCAAATGGCATCAATTATAAACTTCTACTTTATGACAAAATAAACTACATTTATCGATAAATATGAAACATCATTTATTAACAAAATAAAAGTAAAATATTAAATAATATGCTATATAACATTTATAAGAACATAAGTAACTAAAAACTTAAAAGTATATTCGTAAATGTAGAATAAAATAATCTAATTTCCCATCGGGTATTGACTGTGTTTCACAACCTAACCTAAACCTTAGAAGGTTTTATAAATTGTTCCAAAACCCATCCTAAACCCTACATGGTATTATACCATCGGATAAATAGTGAGTTGGAACAAGTCAAGAACCTTACAATAACCTACTAGCTTACATCCCTAAAAATAGGATTTTGACAACTCCATTGATATTTTTGTCCATTTTGGACATGTGCCAACTTAAGATGGGCCCTGGGATTATCAATCAAGGTAGTGGGGGTTTGCATGATTATTTGTAAATATATTTTGCATTTTCACTCTTTTTAGCATATTATTTAATTATACATATTTGATAAAATTTTTATTATGTTACATCATTAAATGTATTTATTATTATTATTATTGAACCAAATTAATTATTATGAACCAATTAAAAACTAGTATGTGTTGAGGATAGATAAAAAAATTCAATAAAGTTAACAAAAATCTTATTTTCTCAAAGTTGTAAAATGTTAAGTACTCAGATAAAAGGAACAAAAAAAATAAATAAATTGTGGACTTAACTAAAAACGTAGATAAAATTGAAGATCAAAAGTTTATATTGATGCCAATACTTTTGTAATCCAGCCGTATGAATTTTGGTTTTTAGATTGGATAGGTTAAATTTGAATTTCCCACTTTCCATTGTAATCATCGAAATAAAATATAGTGATTGAAAATATTTCATCAGAAAGATCCATGCAACTAATTCAAGGGGCTTGCTCATGTCCACATAAAACCTCACATATGATGGGATTGCGCTAGATATGATAAGTTGGGAAATTCTTACATACATTTGCTAGATAATGTTATGATGAGTTGTCTTGATATACATAATAGTATCCGGAGCTTTGTTAATTTTAAATTTATCATTATTTCTATAAAATGATCCTTATATTCCCTTGCATTTAACCCTTGCATTTAGTTTAAATATATATCTACATCAAACATTATAAATCTAGCTAGTATAATATCTCTATACATACTTGTATATATATACACAAACAACATGCGCGCATGTGCGTGTGCACACACACATCGCGTGCACGTGTACACACACACATACATATGTGTGTGTATAAATATGATACTCATGATATACATATTATAAAGTAGAAGTAGCGATGCACTCATAATACGAGTGTCTTAAAATATAAAATAATCATTTAACAAAAGGCTAGATGTTTAGATTCTTATTGTTCAGAATAAAAAAATAAATAAAAACTATGAAATTTTATAAACATTTTCAAATTTAAGTTATAATTTGTGCATTGATATCTCCTGATTAATTTATTTTTTAAGGGGAGGGAGTTAATTTGATAATTTTACATATTATAGTACAATTCCACCTCTTAGAAAATAATTGAATATGTGATCGCTTATTCATAGCCGAATCTTAGTTTTAAAAATTTGAGGTACCTATTTTTAATTCTAACTATGAAGCAATAGGCAAGTGTACATATTGTGCTTGTAATATAGTGTTAAATATAGGGTTGCCCCATAGACATATTCCAAGTACTATAATTAATTTTGTTCCTATTATCTATCCATCGGTTAAGAGTGGTTTTAATCCTAGACCATTAACTAAATAATTAATATAATTCTCCTAAGAATTAGCAACGAGTACTAAAGCAATTGACAAAATTTAGTTCAATTATCACGATAACTCATGTCTTATTTTATTCCTATTTCATCATATGAATCATTGAATCTAAAAATTATTATTATTGAGTTCTTATGCTATAGAGTTTTGTAATTCAAGCTAACTACTCTCTTGAGTCACTTAACTTATCTAACCTTAAATTTATTAATTAGAATCTCCCCTCAATCAATAGTAACCTAGGATCATATGAGAAACATAACTCTTTAATAATTCAATTACAAAATAGAAGGTTTTTGTTATTCTATCTCTAGAATTACAAGCAAACCTCATCGATTGCATAAATTTAATCATAAAAGCAATTTCTCAATCAACTTATATGATATCAAACATAATTTATACTTCATATATATGAATATAAGGAAAATATAATAGAACATGCAATTGAACATAAAAATATCAATATAATTATATTAAGAACCAATTCTCATCATATGATAAAATAGTAATTGAATAAAACCTAAGTTTGAGGCACTCTTCCATGGAATTAATTAAGAACACAAAAGATTTGGAAGATAAAACTAGAATTCATGATCACAACCCATTAAATTGAAGATCAATTGTCTTCGATCTCAAATTTTCGTGATTGCTTTCTTGGTAATTGAGATGTAATTCCTTTCAAAACCCCTAGCTACCATCTCGCTCTAGGCTCTTCTCTATTTTGGATGTTAATATATGCATGGTTGTCAAAATCGCAAATTTATCTGGAATTGAATAGTATAAAATCAGTAAAATCGATAACTTATAGAATCGTATATCTAAACTCATAATTATATTAAAAGTTTATACCTAAATAATTTTTCTTTCATTTTGATTATGAAAAACTTGATAAAATTGTAAACTCGTAGAATCGTATAATTGACTCATGATTTTAACAACCATGTATATATTGAGTCTCTAAAGTTGGTGGAATTAAAAGAAATTGAAGGCACGTGACTTGATACGACCCTCACCATGCCTTGTCGCAAGGTGTAGAACTCTCCGTACATGATTTGGGTTAATATGCCCCTTTATATGGGGCATGGTGGATCCTGTTCATGATTTTGGGTTGATATGCCCCTTGATAAGGGGTATGGTGGTTTTTAACCTTAAATATGTGCACCAACATCCTTGTTACAGAGTGTGGCAAGGCTTGTGGTGATCTCTGACTTTGAATATGTGTATTACCACCCTTGCTATGGGGTCTATAGATTTGGAATCTCACTTGTCTCTTCTTTATTTGTCAATTTTGCTTGATTTGATTACCTTTAGCTTCATTATGTCTAAAATCAACAATTTTAATTAAATAAGTGCTAATTCTAAATGATTTTTTATTTAAAATATCGTCAAAACGAGTCTAAATCATCATAGAATTAAGGGTGCTATAGCAAATTATCAAATTCTCCCACATTTAAGTTTTTGCTTGTTCTCAAGCAAAATGATCCTTAAAATTCAATACAATTCCTCAATCTCATGAGTGTGCTTCTCGCCCTATCACGAAAATATTGTATAAAAAATATTTTAGCTAAACTTCTAGAGTTAGTTAAAGTAAATTAAGCCTTACCTTTATCATTTAATAATAGCTTTTAAAATTAAAAATAAACATAAGGTTGAATGAAGCATAACAAGAGTTGGTTCACGTTTGCCATCTACTTGGAAGTATATAATCCCCTCAACTATTTCTTTAAGCATAGTAATTTAGAGTGAAAGTATGTGGCATAAAAATTTCCCTTAGGTTCCTCTCCTATATTCTTTCTAAAGTTTTTATTAATTTAATTTCCTATATATTTTAATTCAAATTGATAGTGGGGATTGAAGCTTGCTCTTTTGAGGGACTAAGATCTGCCTATATCAATTGAATTTGCTTTTGTAACAAACTATTTATTTGATTAGCCTTTAGAGGTGAAGGTTTTTGCCTCCATCTTTTCTTTTTTTCTTTTTCTTTTCTTTGAACAAGTTTTTGCCTGCTTCTTTTAAGCCTTAATCTAGAAAGATAATCAGAAAAGGATTCCAAGTGAAAAATCTCATTTGCCCTTTCATTAAAGATTAAAGGGGTTTTCAAAACTTTTGAAGAGAGAATATACATTCTAGTAATGTTTAGATATTAAACTAATTAATATTTTACTAAGGACCTTAGTCTAATCCTAACTCTAAATTCCATCATTAAATAACAAGTAAACTTGCTTCATAATGATTTCATCCTATAACTTTGACCAAGTATTAGTAATCCAAAGAGGGCATGAGCGAGTGTACATAGCATTCTTTTAAGAGGAATTCATTTACTGAGAGCTAACATATTGTTCAATTGCAATCATGATTTCAAAGTCTGATCATTAAGCAAAAATTTAGGGAAATTGGAATTTTTTTTTTGATAATTTTCTATATAACACTCTTAGTGCACTCTTTCCTTTTAACTAGTTCCTACCCCCACACTTAATTAGGACATTATCCTCAATGTCATATCATAAAAGTTTAAGAAGGCAAGGAAAATAAAATTAAACATTTGATGCACAAAGGAAAGAGAGATCTTGGTACCACCCTTTTTAGTTAGGTAGGATTACTTGAGATCGTGAACAAGTCAAAGGTTGTGAGAAGAGACTCCTTTAATCAATGCCCCCATGCCCATATGCCTTTAAATAAGCCCCGTATGAAGGGGCATATGGATTTAACAGCAACTTTTTTTTTGGAAAGCTTTTCAAAGTGTTGTCCATCTTGACTTGATTTAGACTCTACAATCATTCATCTTGTAAATTAAGTATAGATCAAGATAAGTACTCTCACTCTATATATTAAAAGAAAAAAAAAACTAACAAAACAAAAAAGAAAGGAGTTAGAAATTAGGCATGGGTTGCCTTCCAAGTAGCGCTTTGTTTAACATTGTTAGCTTGATGCACTTCCTTTTTTTCTTTTTTTAGTCAGGTGGATGACCATGAAGATTTTGGTGCTTAAATTGCTTGAATTTTTTCAAACCCTTTGGCTTGTCATTCATTACACAAAGTTCCCAATGTATCATCATCTAAGAATTTTTAGAGTGAATTTGAAACAACCAAATCTATAAAGTTAACTAGATAACAAGTGTCTTCTTGGTGCAAGCTCTGCTTAAGTACATTAGGTATCTTCATAACAACTTCTTCATTGCCCATTCATAGAACTAACTTCCCATCTACAACATCTATTATGGTTCTGGCAGTAGTCGAGAATGGTCTCCCTAAAATAAGAGGGATATCTGCATCTGCCTTCATATCGAGGATGACAAAGTTCGCTGGGAAGATGAAGTCTTGCACCTTCGCTAAAACATTTTTAACCACTCCTCTAGGGGACTTCATCGATCCATTGGCTAGTTGCAAGCTCATTTTTGTTGGCTTGGGTTCCCTTAGTCTTAACTTCTTGAACATCTGGTATGCCATAAGAGTGACGTTGGCACCCAAGTCAACTAATGCTCTTTCTTTAGATAAATTCCCAATCAAGCATGGAATGGTAAAGCTTCTTAGATCCTTGAGCTACTTTTGTAATTTGTTCTGAATGATTGCAAAGCATTCTCCCCTAATAGTTATAGTGGAGCATTCTTCAAGTTTCTTTTTGTTGGATAGTAGCTCCTTTAAAAACTTTGCATATCTTGGCATTTGTGATAATGCTTCAACTAATGGAAGATTAATGTGTAGCAGCTTGAAAATCTCTAGAAGTTTACCATAATGTTCCTCCGTTTTATCTTTCTTAAGTCTTGCTGGGTATGAAGTAGTAGGTTTATACTTTAGAATGGGCAGCATTAATGATTTCTCTACAATTGGACTTTCAATTTGCTTCTCTCTGTCCTTGCTAGCAGATGGTTCTTTCGATGGCCTAGTCACCCCACTCTTTTCTTCATGAACTTTAGCTTGTAGTTCCTTTCCACTCCTAAGTGTCACTGCTTTTACATGTTTTATAGGATTTGTCTCTATATTACTTGGTAATGAGTCATTGAGGTCTCTTTGAAAGCATCTTGGCAATCTGGCCAATTTGAGTCTCTAAATTGTGCATGGAAGCTCCATGATTTCTAAGAGTTATCTCTTGATTTTTTGAAACCATGTCTAAAGACTTTTGCCTCTCATCCGAGTCTTTGATGAATTTTGTCAACAAGTCTTCAAGTGGTGACTTGGAACTCCAGCCAAATGGTCTTTGATAACTCGGAGGAGGATTAAGATTGCCCTTAGGAATGTTGTTGTTGTTACTCTAGGAGAAGTTTAGGTGGTTTCTTTAACCTGGGTTGTATGTATTGTTGTATAGATTATTCTAAGGCCAAATCAGATTTCCTAGATAATCTACTTGTTCAGTGCAAGCTTCTTCACCAAAGGAAGGGTTTACAAAAGCTAGCCGTTGTGGTTGTGAGATAGTCAAACCATCATTTTTTCTTGACAAAGCTTCAACTTTAGACATGATTGTAGAAGCCACAATCCACATTCAAAGCATCAACAACTTTCTTTTCTCTATTTCTAGTAGTTGACCACTCACAACTATTTATAGCCATGTCTTCAAAGAGAGTCAGACTTTCTTTAGGAGTCTTATGGTTCAAAGTGTGACCAGCTACAGTGTCTATTATTTTCCTAGTTTGATAGTTTAGGCCATTATAAAAAATTTGCACTTGAAGCTACACTGGGATCCCATGATGTGGACATTTCCTCATTGATTCTTTGAATCTCTCCCAAGAAGAATCTCTCCCAAGTCTTATACAATGTATCCATATCTAATTGATGATAAGCCTAAATTTTAGCTCGAAGCTTAGTTGTCTTTGAGGGAGGAAAGAACTTGTTCATGAACTTTTTGTTCAACTCTTGCCATGTGGTGATGGGGTTTCTTAGCAACGAGTTCAACTATTGCTTGGCTTTTCCTCTTAACGAAAATGGAAAGAGTTGAACATGAATTAGGTCATCACTTACACCATTGAACTTAAAAGTATCACATATCTCCAAGAAGAGTTGGATATGAGCATTGTGATCTTCATCTTGTAACTCGTTGAGTTGAGCATATTGTTGTTCCATTTGGATAACAATCGGCTTAAGTTCAAAATTGTTCGCATCCACTCTAGTTCAGACTATGCTGAAGTTAACACCAACCAAATTTGGTTTAGCAAAATCAGAGTTGGTTCTTAGTGAATCGGGAATCAAATTCAGATTTCCTTAATTCAGCTCTTGAGCATGGTTCTCATTTTGATCAACTATCCCTTCTTCTTGAAATTCTTCTATAACAATTGTTGATGAAGCCTCAGTTGTGTTCATATCCTTCTTCCTATATCTTAAGATGGTTCTCTTTATCTCGGGATTGAAATCAAGAAACTTTTTAGAGTAGCTCCTGGTCATACACTTACACAACACAATGTAAAGCAATCGTTAGCACCAATATCACAATGAGAAAATGAAGAGAAATAAATATAAAAAAAGAGACTAGATTAATAGGTATTAAGTGTTTCTAATTTTGGCCTATTCCAAGCAACGATGCCAAAAACTTGATCGCTTATTGGTAGCTAAATCTTAGTTTTAAAAATTTGAGTTACCTTTTTTAAATTCTAATTACGAAGTAATAGGCAGGTGTACCTATCGTGCTTGTAATATAGTGTTAAATACAAGGTCATCCCATAGAGATATTACGAGTACTAGTATTAACTTCGTTCTTATTATCTATCCATCAATTAAGAGTGGTTTTAATCTTAGACTATTAACTAAATAATTAATATAATTCTCCTAAGAATTAGTAGCGAGTACTAGAGTAACTGACAAAATTTAATTCAATTATCAAGATAACTTAGGTCTTATTCTATTCCTATTTCATCATAGAAATCATTGAATTTAAAAATTATTATTATTGAGTTCTTATGCTGTAGGGTTTTGTAATTCAAGCTAACTACTCTCTTGAGTCAATTAACTTATCTAACCCTAAATTTATCGATTAGGATCTCTCCTCAATCAATAGCAACCTAGGATTGCATGAGAAACATAACTCTTTAATAATTCAATTACAAAATAGAGGGTTTTTGCTATTCTATCTATAGAATTACAAGCAAACCTCACCAATTGCATAGATTTAATCATAAAAGAAATTTCTCAATCAACTTATATAATATCAAACATAAATTCATACTCCAGATATATAAATCTAAGGAAAATATAACATAACATGCAATTGAACATTAGAATATTAATATAATTAAATTAAGAACCAATTCTCATCATATGATAAAATAGTAATTGAATAAAACCTAAGTTTGAGGTTTACTCCTCCATGGAATTAATTAAGAACACAAAAGATCTGGAAGATAAACTAGAAGTCATGATTACAAACGTTAAATCAAAGATCAATTGTCTTTGATCTTGACTTTCCATGTTTGTTTTCTTGGTAATTAAGTTGTAATTCCTTTCAAAAACCCTAACTGTCATCTCATTCTAGGCTTTCCTCTATTTTAGACGTTAATGATATATATATATATGGAGTCTCTAAAGTTGGTGAAATTAAAAGAAATTGAAGGCATGTGACTTGATACACCCCTCATCAAGCCCCGTAGCAAGGGTCGTAGAACTCTCTGTATGTAATTTGGGTAGATATGCCCCTTAATATGGGGCGTGGCAAGGCCCATGGTGATCTTTGACTTTTAATATGTGTACCAACACCCTTACTATGGGGTGTATAGATTTGGAATCCCACTTATCTCTTCTTTCTTTGTCAATTTTGCTTGATTTGATTGCCTTTAGCTTCATTTTGTTTGAAATCAACAATTTAATTAAATAAGTGCTAATTCTAAATGATTTTTATTTAAAATATCATCAAAATAAGTCTAAATCATCCTAGAATTAAGGGTGCTATAGAAAATTATCAATATGCACCTTTATTATAAATGCCTAAAAAAAATTAAAAAGACAATTGTACAAAAGTGAGCGTATTTAATCAAAAAATAAAGAACCAAATGTATAAGGAAAGGAAAAAGCCAAGGTCATTATAGCCTAATGATATAAATATTGGTCTCCTAAAAGGGTGGATTAAGTTCTAATTCTCTATCCTTAAGTAATAGTAGTTGATAAAAAAAAGAAGGAAAAAGGTAAAAGAGAGAGAATACATAAAAGATTGGTAGTTATTTATAAGGTTGCAATTGGGGCGAGTTTGAGATGAATTATGTGAAACCCAAACCCGCCCCAACACCCTATAGGGTTGCCTAAACCTGATAGAAAACCTTATAAGGTTTTTCTACATGACCTCATAACCCGCCTTGATAAGCATACATAAAATCTCATACTTGACCTGACCTTGACCTAAAATTCACAAAAACCTTACTTCCATTTTCCATAACATGATGAGAAAGTTGATTTGGCGGAAAGATAAGATGCAATGAATCTTGTGCAAGGTTGCTGTTGCTAACACTCACTTCTATTCCAGGCTTCGTTGGCTTTGATTTTCAACTTGCTAGCTATGACTTGTATGCATGATAGCTGAATAGATGAATTAGTAGAAAGGAGTCGAGAATGTTTGTCATGTGCCATGTGAGATTGACCATGGAAGTGGAACTAAGGACCCAGCAACCAAGGTTTGATGAGTCAATTCATTAGCTGAGGATCATAAAGAGGAAGTGAGTGTGGTATCTATGTTGTGTGACAATGGTCTACGATTGACGATTGAACTGGATGTTGTGTTAGTAGTGTGTTATGTGACTGTATTTGTGGTTTGTGGACTATGGAGTGTGGTGTATGGTGAATAGTGGATGAGTGGAAATTGGAATGTACTGTATTAGTGAGTAGTATGTAGTCTGTACACTTTGTAGTTGTACTACATGCCATGTGACTTATGAGCTTTCTTCAGCTAAGTCAGTTAAATCCATGTGTTACTGTTAGTGTGTGGTGTGGCTTGTGTGTTTGATGTAAAGTAACTCTACTATACTTATTTCCTTTAAAAAAAAGTGCATTGTCCTATAGGGTCAGGTTTTTATCAGGTATTCTCTTTAAACCTAATCTCAACTCGAAACCCTATAGGGTTTAAAAAAAAATCCTATAACCCTATACGATAAATCCTATGGGGTTTTTACCGAGTCGGTTGAGTCAGGTACACTATAAAACTAATTATCTATGCTATATATGTGTGAGTCTCACATTATACATATCTATACATGCTATATTATTGTATGTATCATATTATAATTTTTTATATAGGTTTGTATGATATATTAAAATTTTATATTCATATATAATAATTTACATTATGTATTATTTGAGAAATTATATATTCATATATTACATTACTCAACTATACCATATGTTTGTTATATTATAAGCTGTAATGTGCATATGTGTGTGTGTGTGTATATATATATATATATATATATATCATGTACATAATTTAAAAAAAAAGGCAAAACGGTGATAGACAAATTTTTGTCCTTTTAATAATATGTTATATGAATGAAATAAACTCTTTCATGTGAATTTTATATATAGAAGGACCTTTTAAATAATATAAAAATCCTACTATATATGACTACAACTTTGATGGAAGTTTTATCATTTTCATAGTTGTTGTGGATTACTTCATAGAAAAATTATATTCAAATTCAGGATAAATGTGTAAAGTTGTTATATGATTATAGAGGGCTAAATTCAACTTGTAGGCTTTTAGCTTGATACTTTAATGGATGTGACTCTTCGGGCTTAGGTGACAAGGCCTAAAGAGTAAAGTTTATGTTTTGGGATGATAAGATGAGATTTGGCATGATGGACTTGGGGTAGGGCCTGTTAGATCAGCCGATCTAATCTTTTTTAATAAGGCTCATACATTAGAGGCCATTAATGGGTTGAAACCTATGAAAAGCCTATATGTAGGCTCATTCGCTCAAAACTGTTGATCATCATCCCCATCCGATAGATGTAACTCATAGCAAAATCCTATAAATATCTCATGCCTCCTCGTTCAAAGGAGACTCTTTTTTGGAAAAACGTCATTACTTTGTCGAATTTTCCTCAAAAGATCAAAACCACAATATTTCCATAGAACACTCACCCGTTACCATAGTGTTAAGCCTCAGTCGAGATTGCCTACTCCTCTTTGCCATCTCATTTACCCCCTGATCATCCTTTTACATGTTGCTTCTCTCGTTAAGCTACATGTAGCACGCATGTGACCCAGCACTTGGACCCACAAGAGCCTGGCGTCGAGTAATTTCCTAACCATTACGAAAGCTTATTTGTTGCTTAAACCCCTTCAACTTCGTTCAAAGGACTTTGGTCAGAAGGCAAAATGTGGAGAGTTAAATTCAATTTGTAAGCCTTTAGCCTGATACTTTAATGGATTTGACTCTTTGGGCCGATGTAACAAGGCCCAATGAATAAAGTCCATGTTTTGGGATGATCAAGGGAGATTTGGCATAGTGGGCTTTGGGTAGGGCTCGTTGGATTAGTTAGTCCGATTCAACCTTTCTCAATAAAGCTCACATGTTAGAGGTTACTAACGAGCTTAAACTCATCAAAAGCTCATATGTAGGCTCATTCACTTAGAGCCATTGATTGTCATCACCATTTGACGTACGAAACTCAGCAAAATCCTATAAATACCTCTATACCTCTTCATTCAAAAGGGACTCTTCTTTGAAAAAATGTCATTACTCTGTTGAATTTTCCTTAGAAGATCAAAACCATGGTATTCCCAAAGAATATTGACTTGTCACCATAGTGTTGAGTCTCATTTGAGATTGCCTACTCTTCCTCCTCATCTCACTTACCCCTTAATCATTCTTGTACGTATCGCTTCTCTCGTTAAGTCATGTGTAGTGCGTTCCCATGTAGCATACGCGTGAACCCGTACTTGGACCCTTATCCCCTACAATGATATATTGTTATACTTTTTCATCCATAAGGTAAGTATTAAGAAATCGTAATCAAGCATAGATAGAGTCATAAAAGGAAATAAAATGAATTTTACAAAAATAGAATATTTATAATTTGAAGTCCAATATATATATATATATATATATATATATATATATATATATATATATTGGACTTCAAATTATAAATATTCTATTTGTTGCTAAATAAAAGAATATTTATATATTTTGGATGGGTTTAAGTATTACTTCAAACTCTATAGGGTTTTCGGGTTAGGTTCCGGGTTCTAGAAAAAACTCAATGGAAAAACCTAACTCATTAAAAAATGTTAGGTAATAATATTTTCAAACTAAAATTTCAAAAGTTAAGGGTTGTTATCTACTAACCTATCACATTGTACTAAAGAAGACTATTTTTTCATTTTATTTGTTAAAATTGAAGAAATCTTAGTCATATCTCTCTTGTCTAATTTTACCATTCTTACTTCCTAGCCACATCCACATCTCTTATTCTCATATCCTTTTTAATCTATCTAATCTTTTTTTTTTCTCTTCGTAGGTACAAATATAATTGAGAAAGATGACATATTGAATTTCAGTTAACTTTAATGAATATTTAAGAAGATGATGTGATGAACTTTGGTTAATTTATGAAATTTGATATATTATGTCATAAACTTTATATAATTTAATTTTAGATGAATATCTGCATAGTTTATTGAACTCTATCACAACAGCTTTCAAGTGTGATTTAATGAAGTTCATTAATTGAACTTCAAGTTTTCATGTATGATTCAATAATATCTGTATAAGATTATTTTATGAGAATTATAATTATAGGTTATTATATTTAATACATTTGTTCTTTTATAAACAATTTATACCATCATATAGCATGTTATCACTTTACTTTTAGTATATGTTTTTATAAATGACAAAAACAAATTGTAAGTCTTTATAACACCTTATTTCTATTTTTCACATAAAAGTGATTTACATAAATTGTGGTGGTAGATTAGTAGGTTAAGTTGCGAGCTTATAATACCCGTGATAAGATGGGCTTTAGGTATCGAATTAAAACCTTATAACATTTTGGAGCGAGTCATGGATAGCCTTACAAAATATTATATTAGGTTTAAATTTTATATAAAACTCATCTCAAACCCGACTTGGTAGCATCCCTAACCGTCTTTTCTATTTTGGTCATAAATGTTTAATATTTTGTATTTGAATCCTTAATATTTGTAAGTGTTTGTAAACGAGTCTTTTTAGCAACGGTGTTAATTTTTCCATTAGAAATGATTTCAACCAATCAAATCACACCACGTGTCAATTTTAATGGAAAAATTAACGACATACTTTTTTATAAACTTTTACAAATGTTAAGAACTGAAATAAAAAAAAAAAAACTAAAAATTTATGAGTAAGGTAGGAATGGTGACAAATGTTGTTGACTAAATTTGTACTTTCTCCAAAAAATGATGTTTTTAAGTAATGCAAACCGATAAATAAATTTTAATTGCAGCATGTGATACATCTGAAGGATGTTCCATCACCGTGTTATCATTGCATTAATTTGCAACATTTATCTTATACATTCTTATACGTGCTGCGCATTTAAAATTTATCCTTAATTCTTAGGATATGCCCTACCCTGTCGTAACCATCCCCAGGAAGAATAAACAAATTGGCGAGAAATGTGTATTACCACTTCAATGAACGGATTTTTCAAGTATAGCTTCTTTAACAAACAACCATACGGAAAACAGCACACGTACATCGCGCGCGCACACATACACATACAGAGTAACAACTCCCAAGAACAAAGCATAACAAGGGGAACAAAGAACCAAACCATCTTAGGAAACATTGTTTAGTACTAGGAATTTGGTTACTTCAGTTAGATTAGATTAATCCTCCTCCTCTGTCCAGGAGGATTGGAGATAGGAAAACATACCAAGGAACATCATTCATTTTCTATCATCCTTTAACATCATTATTGGATCCTACCATGATGATGATCCTCCTGGTTTTCTTGCCTTTTTTGTTGTTTAGTCCCTGTTTAGTGTCGTCAAACCCGGCTTCGTTTACCCCGAAGGACAATATCCTAATTAATTGTGGAGCAAACTCCTTGGCTACACTTCCTGATGGAAGTATTTTCAAGACGGATGCCAATTCGGCCGGATACTTAGACTTGAAAGACGACATTCAAATTTCTGTTCCAAATGCTGATGTTCCATCGCTTCTGTGTTTATCTGCAAGGATTTTTGCTTCTGGTGGTGCTGCCTAGTCTTTCCATTTATCGGGTGTGGGATGGCATTGGATGAGGCTTCATTTCTTTCCAATCAACAACACAAAGTTCGATCTTAAAACTGCTATGTTTACCATTACTGCCAATGATGTTGTGCTTTTGCGCAGGTTTTCTTTCAATAATGGCGCTCAGTATAGTGTGAAGGAGTATCTTTTGAATGTGACAGAGCCGCATCTCACCCTCAACTTTAGTCCTGTCAAGGACTCCTTTGCTTTTATTAATGCAATCGAGGTCGTTTCATCGCCAGATTTCTTCATATCAAACACAGGAATGGCATTGTTCCTTGTCGGGGAGTTCAACGGATTGGAAGCATATCATTAGCAGTATGTTTATAGGCTTAATGTGGGCGGAGATTGATAGAGGCTAATATTAAATTTCAATAAAGAAAGAGTCGAGAATCGCTTCTCACACAAAACGAGAGCAATGCTTAAGAACAGATCGACAATTTAGGAAGTGTATACCTGAGCTCCTTGCTCAGCAAAGGGTCTCCTCGGCCAAGGTTTCCCTCCCCCTCAACAACTCTCTAAAGTTTCACCGAAAAAAAAAATAATCCCCCTTCTTTCCCCTCCCTCCTTCTGTTTTATTCTCCCTTCTCCTTCCCTCCACGCGGGCTTGTGGTCCCCTTTTTTTGTTGTAATTCTGTTATATCTTGCCTCCCACTTTCCACGTCACTCTCTTCTTCTCTCTCCTACTCCACTATCCATGTGAGACTCCACGTCACCATTCCCTATCCCCTGACTTGCTGTTTATGCCCTCCTCTTTATTATTACTCAATACTATATGCTATACCTTATACTATATACTATGTAGTATTATTAAAATCCTTACTAATATTTTCTCTTCCTTTGATACACTTGGATAGGTGTATCCGATACATGCTTTGGTCTCCTATCAATTGCCTCCCCGGTTAAACTGTCCTTGTCCTCAAGGACAAAATCTGGAAATTGGTGTTGAAAGTCGGAGGTGTCTACCCATGATGCTTCGTCCATGGTTTGGCCTTGCCACTGAATTAAAACTTGAGAAATCTGCTCTTGTCCCTGTACTCGGTAGCGTCGTCCCAGTATAGCTACGGGTAGCTCAGGTAGGAACTGTGGTTCTTCGGCCCATTCGATGGGAAGGTCGGTTGGTGTGGAGAATGATCCGATTGCCTTCTTTAAGAGTGAAACATGGAACACTGGATGGATGCGACAAGTTGAAGGCAGGTGCAGTCGATAGGCAACCTTCCCTATTCGCTGGCATATCTGGAACGGTCCAAAAAATCGTGGCAAAAGCTTGGAATGGTTTTTGATGCCACCAGTGGTTTGTGTAGTAGATCTCTTCCTGAGGAACACCCAGTCTCCCTCCTTGAACTCCACATTCCTTCTATGTTTGTTGGCGCTTCGACAGTATAAGTCCTGCGCATGAGACAAGTTCTGACGTAGCTGTGCTAAAATATTATCTCTGTCTCGAAGTGCTCTCCTGAGCTCTAGTTGCTGCACCTCCTTATCCACAAACGCTCTTATTGTTGGAGGAGATCGTCCGTATACTGCTTCAAATGGAGTTATTTTTGAAGCCGTGTGATAGGCCGTGTTGTAGTGATACTCAGCCCATGGCAGCCACCCACTCCATTGGGTTGGATGTTCACTTATAAAACAGCGGAGGTAGCATTCCATACATCGATTAAGCACCTCGGTTTGGCCATCTGTCTCTGGATGGTAAGCCGTACTGTAGTGTAGCAGTGTCCCCTGTGCCTGGAACAATTCCTTCCAGAAGTGGCTGACGAAGGTGGGATCTCGATCACTAACTATGGTTCTAGGTAACCCATGTAACCGTATTATCTCTTTGATGAATAGATTTGCAACACTCTTGGCTGTGTATGGATGTTTGAGAGGTATAAAGTGCCCGTACTTGGACAGCCTATCTATCACCACTAAAACCACATCAAATCCCTTCGACTTAGGAAGCCCACCTACAAAATCCATGGATATGTCTTCCCATATCGCTTCCGGAATAGGCAGTGGGCTGAGGAGACCAGCTGGTGCTAGAGATTGATATTTCTGCCGCTGGCATATGGCACATGCGGCTACAAATTCCATAATATCTCTTTTCATTCCGATCTAGTACACATTAGCAGCAATCCTCCGATAGGTGCGTAGGAACCCAGCATGTCCTCCTACAGGGGTCGAATGCAGCTCATGCATGAATACCTGTGGCCACATAGAGTTTTTTGGTATCACTATTCGGTCATGGAAGAAAAGAGTGTCATTTGTCATATAGAACCCTTGTCCGGCGGATTTCCCTTCCTTCAGCAACGCTATTTTCTTCCCTAGTACCGCATCTTCTTCCACTGATTTCCGGATAGCGTCCAGGTCTGTCCACACTGGTCCGGATAGTTGAGATAATTCAATTCCTTCGAGTTCCCGAGAGAGTGCATCAGCAGCTTTGTTTTCACTTCCTTGCTTGTACTGTATCTCAAAATCATACCCTAATAATTTGGGTAGCCATTGTTGTTGGGCTGGTGTTGCTACCCTTTGCTGGAGAAGGTACTTTAGGCTCTTTTGATCCGTTCTGACAATGAATTTATTACCCAGTAGGTAGGGTCTCCAATGTTGGATCGCTAGCACCAAGGCCATAAGTTCCTTCTCGTAAGTTGATTTGGTCAGCCTGCAATCAGCTAAAGCCTTACTAAAATAGGCTATTGCTCTACGTTGCTGCTGTAGGACGGCCCCTATCCCTTTGCCCGATGCATCACATTCCACAACGAATGGCTGTGAGAAATCCGGAAGTGCCAGAACAGGGGCGGTGATTAAAGCCTCCTTCAACCGTGTGAAAGCTTCTTGTGCCTGACTAGTCCACCCAAAGTTATCTTTCCTTAGCAACTCTGTCAATGGCTTGGCTATCTTCCCATAATCCTTGATGAATTTCCTATAATACCCGGATAATCCTAGGAAACCTCGCAAACTTTTCAAGGTCTTGGGTTGGGGCCAGTCTGCCACGGCTTGAACCTTCTTTGGGTCCATCGACACCCCCTGTTCCGATATCATGTGCCCTAAGTATTCCAACGAAGTCTGTCCAAAGGCACATTTTTTTCTATTGGCATGGAGTTGTTGCTGTTTCATGGTGCGAAATACTTGCCTCAAGTGTTCCATGTGGGAGGACATGTCCTTGCTATAGACCAGGATGTCGTCAAAGAAAACCAACACAAATCGCCTTAAATAGGGCTGAAACACCTCATTCATGGTGGATTGGAAAGTGGCTGGTGCGTTGGTTAACCCAAAGGGCATGACCAAAAATTCGTAATGGCCCTGATGAGTCCTAAAGGCGGTCTTATGGACATCCTCTTCTGCCATCCTGATCTGATGATAGTCGGACCTTAGATCTATCTTGGAAAAAAATCTAGCACCATGTAATTCGTCCATCAATTCCTCGATCATAGGTATTGGAAATTTGTCCGGAATGGTAACTTCATTAAGTGCTCTGTAATCTACACAAAACCTCCACGACCCATCTTTTTTTTTTACTAAAATAACCGGGCTGGAAAATGGGCTGGAGCTAGGTCTGATGATGTCAGCCTCAATCATATCCTTTATCATCCGTTCAATTTCGTTCTTCTGTGCATAAGCGTACCTATAAGGTCTTACTGATACAGGTTTCGCCCCAGCTTTCAGTGGAATGTGGTGTTCCTTGGATCGACGAGGAGGGAGTCCCATCGGAATGGTGAATATTGGCGCAAATTCTTCTAACAGGGCTTGCAATAATGGGTGATCCTTGATTTCTTGCGAGACCGTTTGCGTATCTATTACCCATAAAATCTGATCCTCCTTTTGTTTTTCCATCTTGCGCAAGTAATTCAATGATAAAGGAAATTTGCACAAAGTCGGATCCCCACATATCCGAACTTCCTTCCTATCCTGTTCGACTGTGATTACCATTTTAGTCCAATCAACCTTCATCTCCCCCAATGTCTTCAACCAATTTATCCCTAAAATGACATCTACTCCTCGCAACTCCATTAAGTAGCAATCTATTCTGGTTTTGTATTCACCCATACTCAAGGGTATTCCCATGCGAAAACCATTACACTCCTTCGACTTTCCGTCCCCTAAGGTCACCACGTACCGTCTATTGTCAGTCCTAGACATGCCCAGTTGGTTCATCAATGGAAGGGACATGAAATTATGACTGGCACCACTATCCACTAGAACGATCACGGGATAATCATTAACCTTACCTTGAATTTTAAATGTGCAAGGGTCGTTGAACCCTTGCATTGCCAGCAAGGATAGAGATACTCTACCTCCTTCCTTGGACTCGTCCACCACCCCGCTTTCTTCCTCCTCTTCCCCTTCTTCTTCCAGTATCAACAGCTGTAGAAATTTACTGGGACAGCGATGATTTGGATTGAATGGCTGATCGCATTTGAAGCACAGCCCCTTAGCCTTTTTTTCGAGAAATTCCGCATGTGTCAGCTGGCGTTGTCCGTGAGATCTTCTTCCCCCATCCTTATAGGTCCCCATTCCCCCACTTCCGTGGTGGCTTCCGTTGACGTGTGTTTCACCTTTAGTGTTCTTCCAATTTATTCCTTCTTTACCTCGTCCATCTTCTCGTGAGTGTCGATAGGAGAATTGTCCCATCACCGAGGTTGTTAAACCAGTTTGGCTTAAGTTTCCTCTGTTTGTGATTGAGGATGATATTCCCTGAACGCGATGATCTACTCTTCCTCCCAAGTTCTTTTCCGTCGCTAGGAATATTCCCAGGTCGAACTCTCTTTCTATCTTCACGGCTAGATCTATAGCTCGATCTACGGTCATCGGGGAAAAGGTGTCTACTCGAGTTTGTATGTCGTCTCGCAATCCTCCCATAAAATACCCTAGTAGCTGCATTTCCGGCATGGTGGGGGCGTGGGAAACGAGCGATTCAAATTCTTCAATATATTGAGTTACCGTGCCATGTTGTCGTAGCTGTGATAGACTTTTGAATAGGTTGGCTGCTAGCAACCCCCATATCGTTTCATCACTTCAATCTTCAGCTGTGGCCATGTTAAATTACCCTCCCTTCGTTGTAACATTCGGAACCAGTGATTGCACCGCCCCCTCATACACATTGCGGCGAGAGCCACCTTCCGGTCTTCCCCGGTATGCTGAGCTTCAAAGAACTGCTCGGCCATTAGTATCCAGTTGGAAGGGTCTACACCCTCAAAGACAGGAAGCACCACACGCGCTGCTTCCATCCGCCAATCTTCCTCCGAGGCGCCCACTTGTCCCGAGTCAAACGATGACTCAATGCCCTCCTTCGTTCGCTGGCTTCCAACTATCTGCTTGCCTCTATCCTTGATCGTAGATGTTCCTTCTCCTCCCCCAGTATCATGACCCTTGCTCAGCCACATATCTTCTAATATTTTTTGTATCTTTTCCATTTTTCCTTGCATTCCCGAAACCTCACCCAGCAGGGCTTTCTGATCCCCATCCATGGTGACCAACCGATGCTGGATTTCGGCCACTTCTTGGTGGATGTCCTCCACCGTCTTCTCTAAGGTCTCCACTCTTGACTCCATTCGTGTCATCCGGCAGGTCGGACCAATTGGTAGAGGCTAATATTAAATTTCAATAAAGAAAGAGTCGAGAATCGCTTCTCACACAAAACGAGAGCAATGCTTAAGAACAGATCGACAATTTAGGAAGTGTATACCTGAGCTCCTTGCTCAGCAAAGGGTCTCCTCGGCCAAGGTTTCCCTCCCCCTCAACAACTCTCTAAAGTTTCACCGAAAAAAAAATAATCCCCCTTCTTTCCCCTCCCTCCTTCTGTTTTATTCTCCCTTCTCCTTCCCTCCACGCGGGCTTGTGGTCCCCTTTTTTTGTTGTAATTCTGTTATATCTTGCCTCCCACTTTCCACGTCACTCTCTTCTTCTCTCTCCTACTCCACTATCCATGTGAGACTCCACGTCACCATTCCCTATCCCCTGACTTGCTGTTTATGCCCTCCTCTTTATTATTACTCAATACTATATGCTATACCTTATACTATATACTATGTAGTATTATTAAAATCCTTACTAATATTTTCTCTTCCTTTGATACACTTGGATAGGTGTATCCGATACATGCTTTGGTCTCCTATCAGAGATGAAATCGCTTCAAAAAATGATACTCTAGGTAGACATTGGGGTACTGATACGCAATACCTTAAGGATGCAGCCTTGGCTAAGCGTGTTTCGGTCGAGTCAAAGGTCATAAGATACCCTGAACAAGTGCCAAGCTTCATTGCTCCGGCTGCTGTATATGCCTCTGCTGTTGAAATGGCAAATGAAGGTGCTCCACAACCAAATTTGAACTTGACATGGAATTTCAACGTGGATACAAGTTTTGACTACATGGTTTGGTTGCATTTTTGTGATATTGTCAGCAAGAATCTCAATGAACTTTATTTTAATGTTTATATCAATGGAAAAGTGGCTATGTCGGGTTTAAACTTATCAAGTCTGACAAATTGTTTACGCGTGCCATATTATAAAGACATTGTTGTAAATGCAACCTTGATGTCTAATGGGGTAAGCATTCAGGTTGGTCCAATGAACCATAATAATACATCCTTTAATGCAATCTTGAATGGTGTGGAAGTTATGAAAATGAGCAATTCAGTCAATAGTTTGGATGGAGAATTCGGAGTTGATGGAGAAAAGGCCGGTTCATCATATCGCACTGTTGTGGTTGTAGTTGGATTCGCAATGATGTTTGGAGCCTTTGTAGGATTAGGGGTAATGGTGATCAAGTGGCACAAGAGACCAGAGGATTGGCAGAAGAGGAACGGCTTCTCTTCGTGGTTACTTCCTATCCATTCTAGAAACCCCAGTTTCAGGAGCAGCAGCAAGACTTCCACGGGATCCCACAGGAGCGCCTTTTTGTCATCAAACCTTGGTCTTGGCAGGTACTTTTCTTTTATGGAATTACAGGAAGCTACCAAAAACTTTGATCGCAGTGCAGTAATTGGTGTAGGAGGCTTTGGCAATGTGTATCTAGGGTTAATTGATGACGGGACAAGAGTAGCTGTCAAACGAGGAAACCGTCAATCCGAACAAGGCATCAATGAGTTCCAAATTGAAATTCAAATGCTCTCCAAGCTTAGGCATAGGCATTTCGTGTCGTTGATTGGTTATTGCAATGAAAATGATGAGATGATTCTAGTATACGAATACATGTCAAGGGGCCTTTGAGAGATCGTTTATATGGAAAGAACTTGCCGCCCTTGTCATGGAAGCGAAGGCTAGAGATTTGCATCGGGGCTGCACGTGGGTTACATTATCTGCACACAGGCGCAAATCAAGGAATCATCCAACGCGATGTTAAGACAACCAGCATCTTGCTTGATGATATCCTCGTTGCAAGGATGGCAAATTTCGGGCTATCAAAGGATGCACCAATTGGGCAGGGCCATGTGAGTACAGCAGTGAAGGGAAGTTTCGGGTATCTTGATCCTGAGTATTTCAGAAGGCAACAACTTACTGATAAATCTGATGTGTACTCATTTGGTGTGGTGTTGTTTGAGTTGTTATGCGCACGACCTGCTCTTGACCCTGCACTTCCACGAGAACGGGTGAACTTGATTGAGTGGGTGATGCAATTGAAAAAATAAGGCTTGCTAGATAAAATTGTTGATCCCTATCTTCAAGGTGCCGTTAATCCTGAATCCTTGAAGAAGTTTGCCGAGGCAGCTGAAAAATGCTTGGCTGAGAATGGCGTAGATAGAACAACAATGGGAGATGTATTGTGGAACTTAGAGTATGCTTTGCGGCTTCAAGAGGCTTTCACTCAAAGAAAAGCTGAAGATGATAGCAAATTAATAGACATTAATGATGCGGTTTCGTCTAGTGCATAAACAGCCGATTGTTGGAATTTCCTGATTACGGATTCGCATTCGAATATTAGGCGATTTGTTCTGGAAATCTATTTAAGATGTGGTCCATTTAAGATATGATTTGATGCATATCAACATGAAAAAATCTTGTATTCAAGATCGGATTATATCGGTTAAGATCTATGATGGTAAAAGATATATTATGGATGCGATTTTTTTGTTGGATCCCTAATCCCACTCACTCACTTAAGAAAAATATACCATCGTTTTTTAATGAGAAATGGCTTAGAAGTACTAAACCGAAACAAAGAAAATCCATGCGTTTATTTGTAATAATTGGAGGTATGTATACGATCTAATTTTTTTTTTTTTTGCTTTCTCTTATATTCTTATATGTTCATTATGTTGTTGAGCATGATAAAAATATTTTGTACACTCTAACATTTGGTATCAGAGCAATTTTCTGAAAATACCTTTATCTTGCTTTGTTTTAGTTTGGTTTAAACTTACATTTTTTAGTCTTAATAAGATTAAGAATTGGTAGAAAATCAAATTCCATACGTTATAAGCTTTAAAACATTAATTTTTAAGGTCTAAATTGGCCGAAATATAACGGGCCGAAATTAGGTTGTAGTGACCCGATTAAAGGTAAAAAACAACTTAAACTTAAGTCAACTTGAAACAAAAAAAAAAAAAAAAAGAGGGCCTCACTTAGGCAGAGAGAACCCACGAACTAGTTTCTCCTTAGACCTAAGCCGTTTGAATCGAAGACTCCTTCACTTTGCTTGTGTCTTCTTTGGTGATGCGCATCATGCGCCTGACCCTGTGCTTGCGATGCACGCGCGCGTTTGAAAATACAAAATGCATAGAATGCGCTGCTCCCAAGATTCAAACCCTTGATCATGAATGATTTTTGTGTGCATGGCGTGGAACTCAACTAGTTGAGTTGTGCCTCTTTATGTGATTTTTGGCCAATTTTATTATAAATGTAATGGGCTTTAAATCAGATTCTAGCATTTAATGAAAATTAAACTTTATAATTTTAATGTATCTATATTATTTATTATTAATTATATAGATGACATATAGTAAACAATTTTACATATTAAAATTGTTTGTATTAATTATTAAAGTAAATTAATTCTTTTTAGCTCTCTATGAATTTAATTATCATGATTTATGGTTTACTATTATACGTGTAATGTTGATTAGATGATATAAGTGTGTTAGAGTTAAGTTCATAAGTTATTGTTTACGGTTTTTTTGCAATAATTGAGCCTAAGGATTTAGTTAATATTTATGTGATCCATACAATTTCAATTAATTAAAAATGTTGCTTTTTGATTAATTAAAATTGTATATATTAAGGATGATAGGATCACATGTGAAAATAAACATTAGTTGTGGTTAATTATACGCAATATAATAGATCTTATCTCACAGGAATTTTTATTATATTGTGTATGATTAATTAGGATAAAATATCAAATTATATTTTCTAATTTACTCACATGGATTAGGAAAAGGAACATAATTTGATAGTTTTATCGTAAGACTTCAAATGAATCTAATTGAATTTGAGCTTTAGCCTACAACAAGTTTTGTGTCACTAGATTCATACTTTAGTATGATTTTATATTGGTAAAACATGACATATCTTAATTAGCCTAAAATATTTTTGTAACATGAGCATGTATGTTTAATTATTGCAGCAATTCAACCTGTCAATTTTTCTAATATGTGACGTGATGTTCCTAAACTTAAAGGGGATAACTATAAGGTTTGGAAGGAGAGAGTTTTTCTTCATTTAGGATGGATGGACATTGATTATGCCACAAGGAAACCAGAGCCTCTTGTAATAATTGAAACCAGCACTCCAATGCAATAAGTCTTCATGCAGTGGCTTGATAAAAAAGGTACTCAACTTTCACTTGTTTATTATGGATCTAGTATGATTGATGTTAATCATAACATATGGTGGATTTGTGTTAATCATAACACATGGTGGATTGATTCTGGTTCAACAATCCATGTGACCAATTCATTGTAGGACTTAAAAGACCTGCAGAAGCTAGTGGGAAGTGATTGTAGCATCTATTATGGCAATAAGATGTCCTCACATGTGCAAACTATTGAAAAGTGCAATTTAGTTTTAAGAAGTGGTTACATTTTGAATTTGAAAAAGACATTTTATGACCCTGGTTATTTTAGGAATTTAATTTCAGTTTCAAGACTTGTGTCAGATGGTTATTCCTTTAACTTTTTGTACTCTGGATTTAATTTATTTTATAAATATGATGTTATTGGATATGGTACCTTGTCTGATGGTCTTTTTTTTTTATTTTTTTTTACTTAATTTACAAAATGATGATAACCATGCAATAATGCATGTTCAAGAAAAGGTTGGCACTAAACGATGTGTTATAAATGAAGAATCCTCTATGTTGTGGCATCGGAGATTAGGACATATCTCCATTGATAGAATTAAAAAATTAGTGAATGATGGGATACTTAGTGTTTTAGATTTCACTGACTTTGAGACTTGTAGAAGTTGTATTAAGGGAAAACAGACCAACAAGTTAAAGAAGGGTGCCAAGAGGAGTTCTGAATTATTGGAAATCATACACATTGACATTTGTAATCCAAACATGAATGTGTACCATAATAGGTATTTTGTCTCTTTTATAAATGGTTACTCATGATACATGTATCTCTACTTACTTAACAACAAGAATGAAGTGCTAGATGCTTTTAAAGTATTTAAAGTTGAAGTAGAGAAACAATGTGGAAAACAAATTAAAATCGTTAGATTTTATAGAGGCGGAGAGTACTATGGTAGATACACAGAGAGTGGATAAGTGACTGGTCCATTTGCTAGGTTTCTTCAAGAGAATGGGATTGTTACCCAATACAGTTTACCTGGCTCTCCAGATCAAAATGGAGTAGTTAAAAGAAGAAATCAAACATTATGGATATGGTGTGGAGCATGCTTGCAAGCTCTAAACTTCCTAACTCATTATGGACTGAAGCTTTTAAAATGGTTGCGTATATATTGAATTAAGTTTCAACCAAGGCTATCAACAAGATGCCATTTGAGTTATTCAAAGGGTGGAAATTAAGTTTGCGACATGTATGCATTTGGGGACGTTCTTCTAAAATGAGAGTCTACAATCCATATGAGAGGAAGTTAGACCCAAGGACTATTAGTGGATATTTCATTGGATATGCCAAAAAGTCTAAGGGATATAGATTTTATCGTCCATCTCATAGCACTAAGTTTGTGAAATCAAGAAATGCAAAATTTCTTGAGAATGACTTGGTTAGTGGGAGCGATCAATCTTAAGCCCCTAGTTTTGATAAAGAACATATGGATGCTCAATGTGCCACTTTAAGTAGTGGGCTGATCGTTGTTGTTAACAACACGCCTCCAGCACAGATGTGTGTTGAAGAGCCAGCCCTAGAGGTATCATAAACTGCTGATCTTGATCCAATAGATGTTTGAAGCTATTGAATAACCAGCTGAACAACATGATCCTATTCCTCAAGAGAATGTTGATGTAGCATTAAGAAGATCTATTAGAATAAGGAAATCAGCAATTCCTAGTGGCTATATTGTGTATCTACAAGAGTTTGACTACAATGTTAGAGCCGAAAATGATCCTGAGACGTTTTCATAGGCCATGAGTTCCAAGAATTCGAACTTATGGTATAGTGCTATGAAAGAAGAGATGGATTCGATGGCACCTAATAGAGTCTGGAATCTTATCAAGTTGCTTAATGGTGTAAAAACCATTGGATGCAAATGGGTCTTTAAAACAAAGAAAGACTCACAAGGCAACATTGGGAGATATAAAGCAAGACTCGTTGTTAAAGGATTCACTTAGAGGGAAGGAATCGACTACACAGAGACATTTTCTCCTGTATCTAAGAAATATTCCCTTTGTGTAATTATGGCATTAGTTGCACATTTTGATTTGGAGTTTTACCAAATGGATGTGAAAACAACCTTCTTTAATGGCAATCTAGAGGAAGAGGTTTACATGAAACAACTTAAAGGATTCTCCACTAGTAATGATGAGCATTTGGTTTGTAAGCTTAATAAATCCATATATGGATTAAAACAAGCCTCCCATCAATGGTATTTTAAATTTCATGATGTCATCACTTCATTTGGTTTTGAAGAAAACATTATGGATCAATGTATATACCAGAAGGTCAGTGGGAGCAAAATTTGTTTTCTTGTGCTATATGTGGATAATATTTTGCTTGCAATCAATGATAAGGGTTTGCTATATGAGGTAAAACAATACCTCTCAAAGAACTTTGATATAAAGGATATGGGTGAGGCATCTTATGTCATTAGTATCAAGATCCATAGGAAAAGATCTCGATGCATTTTAGGTTTGTCTCAAGAGACCTATATCAACAAAGTTTTAGAAAGATTTTGGATGAAGGATTGTTCGCCAAGTGTAGTACCCATTATGAAGGGTGACAAATTGACCTTAAGTCAGTGCCCCAAAAATGAGCTTGAGCGGGAACAAATGAAAAACATCCCATATGTGTTAGCCGTTAGAAGTTTAATCTATGCTTAGGTTCGTATTAGACCTGAAATTGCATTTGCTATTAGAAAGCTAGGGAGATATCAGAGTAACCTAGGTATTGGCCATTAGAGAGTTGCAAAGAAGGTGATGACATACCTTCAAGGAACAAAGGATTACATGTTGATGTATAAACGGACTGACAATTTAGAGGTCATTGGATATTCTGATGCAGACTTTGCTAGCTGTGTTAATTCACGTAAATCAACGTCTTGTTACATTTTCATACTTGCTGGTGGAGTCGTGTCTTGGAGGAGTGCAAAGCAGACCTTAACTGCTACTTCCACTATGGAGGCTGAGTTCGTATCTTGTTTTGAGGCTATTTCACATGGTGTATGGTTGAAGAGTTTCATGTCTAAGCTTAGAATTATTGATTCTATTTCTAAGCTATTGAGAGTGTATTGCAATAACTCAGTTGCTATATTTATGGCTAAGAACAATAAAAGTGGTAGTCGAATAAACATATTGACATCAAGAACTTAGCCATAAGAGAACGTGTTAAGGAAAAGAAAGTGGTTATTGAGTACATTAGTACTGAGTTAATGATAACTAATCCTTTAACTAAAGGCATGCCACCGAAGAATTTTAGGGATCATGTAGTAAGAATGGGATTTGGTTCCATGATGTAATTTTTCACTGTACATGCATTTGATGTTTCAATGAAACTCTTATTCAGTTGATATTTCTTGTTTGGTTTTGTGTACACATTTTGTCTATTCATTTGTTTTAAGAAATATCATTAAGTTTGGACCTAGAATGATCATATGGTTTACTCATTAAGTTTAAGAGCTAGTATTGAGAGACTTGATATATTGTAATACATAGAAGATAATACCCGTTATGAGAGGACCTATCGCCATGATTCATATATTTTGTTTCTTGATACTGGGATAAATGATCCAAGTGGGAGAATGTCAGAATTTTCCGGATCCGAATTTGCATTAAGATATTATGCGATTCTCCGGGAAATCTATCTAAGATATGATCCATTTAAGATATGATTTGATGCATATCTATATATGTATATTTATGTGAGAAAATCTTGCATTCAAGCTCAAATCACGTCGGTTAAGATTTATGATAGCAAAAAATATATTAAAGATGTGATTTTTCGGTTGGGTCCCTAATCTCACTCTCTCACTTCAAAAAAATACACCATTGTTTTTTAGCGAGAGAGGGTTTAGAAGTATTAAACTAAAACAAAGAAAATTCATGCGTTTACTTGCAATTGCTAGAGGTATGTACGCAATTTAATTTTTTTTTTGCTTCTATTCTTATATGTTCATTATATTGCTAAATATGATAGGAATATTTTATACTCTAACACCGATAACCACAAAGTTTCTCATTCGGAATCAAATCAGTCCTGTTGAAGCTCCAGCTAACGAGCATTCAGGAACTGATATGTTTGCGAACTTGGCTCTCACCGGGAGGTAATACGCACAATTGGTGGAAGAATTGTGCATCTTTAAACATTTAAAGAAGGATGCAATTCATACTCATCATAAGCCTCTGTTTAACTTGGTTCTCATATGCAATTCCTTAAGATTTCAGAGTCTGACAACATGGTAGTAAAATCATTGTATGGGACTTTAGGGGTTGGTAGTTTTGTCTTGTTTTTTGGTTTTTCTTTTTTCTTTTTTTACCCCTTTTGTTAGGGCCAACTTCATAATGTACATAGGATTGGGAAGAAGAAACCGAGCCTATTCCATTCCGACGGAAAACAGTGGACATGCTACACCGATAGGAACCTTTGGCATTTTGGTTTGTTTGCTTCATTTGTATATTTGCCTAAATCAGACACACAAGATAGGCAAATAGACATCATTGTACTGAAGATTCTGTCCAGCATACGCTAACTCAAAAGGACAATGCGTAGATATAAATAATTCGATTTGCTATGCAACTCAAACTTGCACGAAGAGGACATAAGTAAGTACAAGTTTCTTTGGATTCATTTGCTCATGTGCTGGGTATTGATCTAAATAAGGAACTTTCTTATGTTGAAAGGCTTTCATCTTACAAATATAGCACTATTTTGCCCTGTGCAAGGATCTGTTTAATGTATAAAAGATAAACACAAAAGCAGCAAAAGCTCTATGCGTCATACTTCACGGGGGACCATAAATATGACAACTCACTACAGTCGCCTAACCCTTATTACACAACTATGAAGCGTCTGATCTGTTATATCAAATTAACCTATCAAAATTTAAATAACATGAGAAAAGGCCTTATCTTGACTCTCATTTCATACTCCTCTAATTACAATTTGGATATCCAAAGTCCAATATCGTCTATAAGGTTTTTCTTTACTTGATTATCATACATATTTTCCAAAAATAGACCTTATTTAGGTCATATTATACAACGGGTCAAAATCTTACTAATTTGATTAAAATATTTATAATATAATACTAATTAGTATTTTAACATAATTTAAAAGGGAAGTCTACTCTATTCTTCAATCGTCGCTCCCAATTCTTGTAGTTTCATATTGAAATCTTACTTACTTTGGTAATAAGTCGACTTATTAGATTCTCATAGTTGCGACCTACATCATAAAATCTATGAGTGAACTATTATTGTTCAGTGAAATAGGAATGCAATCTCTCAGTACTACATATGTACAAATAAGTCAAACAAGTTTATCAAACATATGCTATGCATAAACAATCCATATGCAATACAACATCACATTCAGTATTTTGGTAACCAATGTGAAATCTAGGGTTTAACGCCCCCCTTGACTTTGGTTTGGGGATTCTCATAACCATCAATACCCAAGTATCTTAGTTTGCTTTTTTTTTTTTTATCTTATTTCTTTATTAATTATCTTAAGGTTTTAAAAAGTCTTAAGTTCCAAGTGTGAGATTAGCACACACCCTCAAGAACATGCAAGACTCTCTTACTCGGCTTCGTTAAAGACGTGACAATTCATTCAATCCTGTAGTTCACCATTAGTGGAACTGTAATTCCTACACAATTACTTCTTATGTGTCATGTAGTAGTGATGGCCTTCAATCTTAGTATAATGTATCGTGTAATACATGTTAAGTTTTATTTAAACCTTAATAATTAATTAATTATTTTAGTGCAATCAAATAATGAATATTTACAAGCTAATTAACAAGACATGCTACATTGCAAGTATTTAAAGTATTGGAAAATATACACCAAAAAACACAATGTAAAACCAAATTATTCATACACACACCTAACATGCACACCTACACATGACACCACACAAGCTTTTGCAGACCCTTTATAGCACACCTACACACACAATTTCCCTCTGCAGCACACACATACGTAGTAACACACACTCGCAGATGCACACATACACCAGCAACACATGCATACCCAACAAGTATGATACCATAGCACACACGACACACAATGGTACACACACGACATAATACACACACTTGATGTAGCACGAACTCAGCACACACACACCAGACACACTCGCACAGTAAACACATGCATGACCTAATACCACAGTACACATGACACATGACGCTGCACATACACGACACAATACAAACACTTGATGCAGCATAAACATGGTACTCACCTAGCATAGGCATAATACACACAACACATTGCACTACACACACCTAACTAACACACACACCAAACACACTAGCACAACACCAACAAAATGCTCAGCATCACAACACACACGACACATGACACTACACACCCCTAACTGACACACACACACATCGGCATCACACACACATGCAAACGCACACACACATATAGCAACACACGTGCACACACCGACAATATCACACACACTCGGCACATACCCATGCAATTACACGGACACAAATGCACACACATATTTGACACACAACACCATGGCACACTAGCACGCAACTTACATCTAACGTAGCACACACATACGCCGATGACACACAACACACTCGCAACACTCTCCCCAGTAAATGACACCTACACTAGCATAGACACATTGCACTCTTACATGTAACAAGACATACACTAGCACATAGTAGGAGACACACTCACACACCTGCGATCACTAACAACTGCAATGCACCCACACATCAACACACCAGCACTCTCACTCACTTGCCTTGCACCAGAAACCTACACACACACATACATACGGTCACACACCCACACCGGCAACTTTGGCAAGCACTATGAACTCACGTGCACACACGCACAACCAATAGGCACATACGACACAACACCCAATCAATGATCATACACACAATAATAACGCATTTCAATAACAAGTCACAGCAAAATATATACATACATAGTTAAATTATGCGTGAAATTCTAAACAGTGTAGTATATTATGAAGTTCCCACTCACCTAAGTCTAATTTCTTTTTACGGTGTGAAATAGTCTTTGGGTAGTTGCGTCAAGTCAATTTCCTCTCCTAAAATTCAAGAAAAATAATGTTATTATTTACTATTTGTACTAGAATCACTTTACCTCCTATATTTTTAGTTTTTTCTATTACTTTCTATACTTAAAACTTCAATATTACACTTTTAACATTGTATTTGAGTTCTAAAATTGAAAATTTACCATGCAAGTGGGATCTAAATTTGTAGAGCTCACTTCAAGGATTGCATTGGTGATCTCGGATTACAATTTAGCGGTCGTATGTGGAAATTACTATTTTTTTTTCTTTTCCTTCGTTTTTAGTCTTCTATGTTTTTTTTTTTGTTTTAGGGTTGACTTTCGCACATTAAAGGAGAGAAAGAAAAGGTAAGGATAAGGAATGGGTCTGGATAGAAGAAAAGAAAATTGAAATTTATATGGTGGAAATTAATTGGATTTTCGGGTTTGCATGATGTGCACACGATAGTTTAGTTAAGGATGTTAACTAAAGTATTGTTATATGAAACTTTACGACTAGACTAAATGAAATATTTTGAAACATTTATTTGAAATTTTCATTTAACTACCATAAGCTTATGATTTTAATTTATTTTATCGTTTATTCCATAATTTTACTGGTTTAGCTTTTTAAACTACTATTTTCCTTAATTTAAAAGTATAAAGGTTAAGAGAAAGGTTTTTAAAATAATTATTAGGTGAATTTGATATTAGGTTTTAACTAAATTACGAGGTTTTACATTATGGAAATTTAGAAACACAATAAAGCAACAAATATAGGGCTAAAAAATCTTAGGAGATGGTTAAGGATTGAGTTATTACCATCATAAAGTGTTGAAGTAACTCTTCTCCTTTGGCAGATGGCTAGAAGTGGTTCTTAGTGCTAAGTAAGGGTAGGTACGATTTGATTAGATTTGATTCACACTTCCAGACCAAGCTAAATTGTTCATCATAACAATTCAATTTTTTATCACTTCGAATTTAGGAAATTTGTTGGTTGTTTTTACATGTCCTTGTTAATCAAAGATGGATTTGAACCTTGGAAATGGATGAATAAGCATAATGATCAGTGGCATTCGTAATAAATTAGCGAAACTCTTTATTACATCAAAACTTGAGCATCCTCACTGAAACAGAGCACCCCAAAAACCCAGTGGAGTTTTTAAACCGATTAGGACATCATTGGTCATATATGTAGATAGACCTTAAAATTCTTAAATAACCATCTTGATTTTTAACGAATTATACAACATATATATAATTTTAAAAATTCTGATAAATTAAGTCATGCTATGAGTTTCTATATACAGACTAATGGCTTTAGAAATATATATGTGATTTGGTAGTTTTTCTTTCCTTCTTCTTGTCTTATATTCATTACCTTGACCTCAAATCTTTCTCTTGACACAATTTTCATGCATTCTTTTATATTCATTTTTATATGTTAGCTTTCAATGGTCTTTCCAACATAGCTATGCCTCTCATTAAATAAGTGAAATGGTGAAATGACACGATATTATAATTAGAATTTAATTTGATTTTAATCATATGGAACTCGAAATTTACACAATATAATATGGCTAAAGCAAGTACAACACAAATTAACACGATTTTATAAAATAAATTAATCATCTGTGATAATTATATTTTATATATTTACATATGTGGAGCCCTTGATATGGAAATAACCTTATATAAGTCGTTAACATTACTATCATCCTTGTCGCAAAACAAAAGAAAACATGATCTAGAATATATATATATATATTATATATATATATATATATATATATATATATGTATGTATGTATATGTATATGTATAAGATAGATTTTGGCCTAGAGACTCCGTTCAATTCAAACTCAAGATAAAACTAGTGCATAATTTATTTTTATTAGTAGAAATACTGAGTTAGGTGGAGATAAAATGAGGCTATTATTTCAAAATTCATATCAATTATAAAGCTCATGATTTTTTTTTTTACAAAACTATTACAATTATTGAAGGAAGTGAGAATCGAATCTAATATATTTTATAAAAAAATTAGTGTTCATGCTGTTGACTTATAGACATCTTGACAAGTCTAAAAGTTTGAATGTGAAGTATACTTTATATATTGTGACTATTTATAGGCCCATAAAAAAAAGAAAAGAAAGAAAAATGAACAAATAATAGGATATTCTCCCTATTGGTTATCCTTCGATATCATTCTCTTCACAGTTGTCAAAACTAGATATTCTCAAAATGGTGGGGGCTTTCCACCCTTGGAATTTGAAATTTAAAGTTTTTATGCCAATATTTTTGAGTAATTTTATAAATTCAAGGATTTTATAAATTAGAGTGTGCTTACGAATTTTTATGAGTTTATACAAATTCTTGAGTACTTTTGTGAACTTTAAATAAACTTACAATACAAAGAGATTTTACAAAATATAAAGTGATTTTATAAATAGTATAGTTTCTAGAAGTGCTTAAATATTCATGGCAAATTTAAGTAACGAACTTTTGAATAAAGATACTTTTATTAAGTGTTTTTATAAACTAAATAGCATGTTTAGTTGAATTGAATAGAATGGCTATTTCCCACTTGTAGATTAATTTTTGCATTTGGTTGATGGAATCGTTTTTCCACATAATTGTTATTATTGAAAAATGAGGAATTGCAATTACTTTATAAAACAAAGAAAATAACTCTTCTTTAAATTTTTTTAACGTATTTGATACCCATTCATGAGACCACAAAATAACTATGAAGAATAACTAGTGCTTCTCTATTCCATTTCTAAAGAATTTTAATTCTATTCCCACTTTATTTTATCCATAAATCAAATGTGTCATAAGTGAAATCATGAGTTTTCAATACTATTACGAATACCAAAACAAAATTAAATTAAAATTAAGTAATGTTACAAACTATAAGAACTTTTACAATATATAGGTTAGGCATTTTATAGGGAAAAAAGAGTTGCTTTTATGAGATTTTAGTGAATGAGATAAAGTATAAACTTTTAGGTAAAATTATGTAATACAAAGTAATTTTATGAGTGTAGAGTCCACGTACAAACTTATGCAGCCTTATATGATTAAATTACAAATTAAGTCCTTTCTAAATAGCTTTACAAAATGTAAAGAGAGATAAAACAGTTTAAGGCATTTTACGGACTAATGAGAAGTTACATACTTTTAAGAGTTTTTTCTAAAAATTAAACATAAAAATCTTGCATAGATTTACAAACATTTGACTAATTTTGTGTACGTTTGAGACAAATTATAAATGTTGAAGTCTTTTTACAAATTAAACATGACTTATGAATTGAAAGATATTTTACATTCTATTAACTGAAATTACGAACTTAAATATATTTTATGCATCTATACAAAGTTACAACTTTTAAGAGAAGTTACACTTATTGGGGATGGCTACTTTTCTATTTTTCAAGAAATTCAGATTTTTCTTAGTTTTAATTGATTTCATTGATGATGAACGTTTATACGTCATTAAAGAATTCGATTTTCAATATAATTAATGTTTAATTTTTCTTAGTATTTAAACTTATGGAACCTAGGTTTATTATATGATTGCGATTTATGTTATTTAATGAATTCTTATATTTCTTTATTCGTGCATGTGTTCTTAATTTTGATTAGATTAATATTTCTAGAGTATTATTTTATTTATTTGATATTATACGTTAGGATTGAGAAATTTGATGTGTAATTAAATCTAACATGTTTGAAGAGAGTTGATGTAATCTTAGAGATAAGTTACATAATTCTTTCGGATTTAATTAATTTAGTTAAGAGAATTTATTGTTTTTAATGCGGTCATTGAATTATGCTATTATAAAGAGATTCGGATAGGTAATTTTAAGATTAGGGTAAATAAGATTGAGAAAGTTATTATCTTAAATTAGAAATTCCCCCGGTCAATGAAATTTAAGAAGGATTTGAACAATCTTTGTTAATGTCACATAATACTTCCTAGGGGAAACAAAGTTTAGATACTAGTTTTACCATCTTGAAGTTACTTCTAAACTGTTTTGTTTTTCTATCTTTTAAAATCTTAATTCTTTAGTTAATATTCTGTTATAGGTTTTAGATTAATTAATTGCTATAATTTACCGATTAGATAATAAGGTGTAAGTTAATATTAGTACCCGTAATCCCTGTAGGACGATATTCGTATTTAATATACTATATTACAAAATTTAATAGATACACTTGCCTCACATCATAAAGTTATATTTTGACTTAGACGTTCTTGAGATGCCTCTAATCACCAACAAATACCAAGTGTTTTTCCTTGTGTGGATCTTATTTCAAAGGAAACTTTCTTAGCTAAGTTTGGTCAAAATAGCAAAGCAAATAAAAGTATTAGTAGCATAGGGAAAATGGGTTCCTCATCATTAATATGTATGCTCAAACTCATTTTACAGAGAGCCCATAAGGAATTCAATTAATAATTAACTATTTTAACTCTTTGGAACAACTCAATGAATTTAGTAGATCTTTTTAGGAGGGTAGAGTGACCCTAGATCAAACTTATCCAATGTTTATAGTGCGATGGTTAGCTGTTTATGATTCATCATCACAGATGGCTTAGATACACTTGTTTTTAATCTAATGGAATTTTCCATTCTTATACTCCATTTGAGAATTATAAATATGTGTAAAATGTGTTCTTATCTAATGGAAGGCTATTGAATCAAATGATAAAGACATTGTTGAGAAAAAAAAAATGGCTATCTAGATGAAATGAAAATCGAATTGATGAAACTAAGGAACAATGGGAAATTCAATCTCAAAGTATTCAATTCCAGTCTTAGCTCATAAGAAATATAAGCTCGAAGTTTCCTTCATAACTCCTAGAACTTCTCCTGAGTGACTTTATTCCATACCTCATTAAAAGGAATTCCTATTATTTCGATCAATAGAGTAAATAACCAAAGCACAAATATGGTAAATAGCATAATATTGTCTGTTTCATGGGATAGTTATTTATTTTAGAAAGCATTTCATTTATTGGTATTAAAATAGGATATATGGTATAAAACTATTTTTTTCCCGAAAATGATATTAGAGATCGTGTAATGTAAGTTGAAATTTGGAAGTGTGCTTATCAAAGTCAATGCGAAAGAAATATCAAACTTCTTTGATTATGGTCGTAGTGGCTAGCCTAAAGCCACGTGGTCTTTATGATAGCTATATGTTGGAACTATCGAGTTTTGGTTTAACCTTTGATAGTAGATGAGAGCTGAAATGCCTTATTAAAAGATATAGACCCACTATAATTTTCTTAATGGAGCTTAGAAATAAATCAAGTGAGACCGATGTGATATGAAGAATGATGGTTTTTTAGTATTTCGTTTATGTTGATCTTAGACTTTTTAGGAGGCCTAACTCTTTGGTGGAAAGAAGAGATTACGTTGAATGCCTTAATATTATTGATCAATAGATAGTAATTGAGTAGCTAAATATAGGTTTCAAAGTTCCATGGTGTTACATTAACCCTAACTTTCGAAGTATGTTTTGGGATAAATTGAAAGACATTCCTATGTATGTGAATGACCCCATAGATGGTTATTGGGGATTTTGATGAGATTTTATCTAGAGAAGAAAAACCGGGGCTAAGGATAATCCTATGATGAAAATCCTACCTTGTCAGTGGATGCTTTATGATTGCCAAATGGTTGATTTGGGTTTTCAAGGGCAAATTTTCACCTAGTTAAATGAAAGTGAAGAAGACCTTGTCAAAGAAAGACTTGACAAAGGACTAGGTAACATTTAATGGATTTTGTGGTTCCCTAACACACAAATATGCAATCTAATTGCTCAAGATTCATGTCACTCACCAAGCTTAGTGGAAATAGTTAAATAAGACCATAGAGGACTTTAGTTGTCTAGATTTGAATAGTCTTAGCTTAACTGTAGAAAGATGTAGAGCGACAATTGAGCAAAAAGATGGAAAAAGATAGAACATCAACAATAAAACATCATCAGATGATTAGTAAAGGAAGCAACTTAGTGAAGAGTAAAATAAAACAACGGACCAAGCGAATATGGTTATAGAAAGAAATTTAAGGATTGATTTAGCATGAGCACTTCATTGAGAAGAACTATATTGACACTAGAGTGTTCGAATAAACTAGCTTAACTATGGTAACAAGAACACAAGCTATTTTGCCAAACATCAAGGAGACAAGCTCAAAATAAAATCTTCATAATTAAGAATGAAATGAATGTTTGGGTTGAAATTGAATTTGAGATAATAGAGGAGTTTGCTATCATGTATGAGAATTTGAATCAAAATTAAGATCCATAAATAATAGAGAAGGTGCTAGCTAACGTTGAACTTATGATAGATGATGAGATGCACATAAGGATGATATGCCTAATTGAAAAGAAAGAAGTTAAAAGAGCAGTTTTTCAACTTGGTTATCTTATGGGTTCAATAGCCTTTACTTACAGTCTAATTGTAGTGTATTAGGGACTACTCCATAGATAACATATAGCAACTCTTTGATTTAGGTATGATCATTTTAATGAAATGAATTTAATTTTAGTTCCTAAAGTCAAGTATTTAAAGTCAATTTCTCTATTATGTCCAATTTATGTGTGTGATTTCTCTTCCAAAATCATTCAAAAAATACTGGCTAATAGATTCCAATTAATGTCAAATACCATCGTTTACGTGAATCAAAAGTGCCTTCATTTCTGGCAAGCTCATCTAGGATAATGTGATCATAACCCATGAAGTCTTTCATGCTTTAAAATCGAATAAAAAAAAGGAAAGAGATCTGATTGTGCCACTAAGTTATTTAAATATGGCTAAAGCGTACAATGGACTAGATTGGAGCTTCTTATAAGCTTTAATGATAAAATTGGACATAAGTGAAGTTTGGATTAGATCATGGATTGTGTGTCTTTGTTGTCCTATAACCTTATGATGAATGGAAAAAGAACTAAGAAAAATTTTCAACTGAGGAATGGGACATTGAGACCCTTATCCCCTTATTAATTCCTTCTAACAACTAGTTCTTTACCTTTAATGATCCATAAATATAAATAGAGAGACTTATAAAGGGAATTAGAATAAAGAGAGATAATCCAAGTTAACCCACTTCTCTATCTCTCTCTCTCTCTTTTATTTTTTGTAGATGACTCTCTTTCAATTTATGAAAGTTAATGATGATAACTTATCAAATCTTAAGGATATTTTGCAAAAATATAGCAAGGCCTCAAGATAAATGGTCAATTATCAAAAAAATCATTGGTCTCCTTTAGTAGCAACACTCCAAAGGAAGTTAAAATGAGATGTTGCAATCTTATGGGAATTGATATGCTAATAATACAAGGAAATATCCAAGGTTGCCTAAAGGGTAGGGAAAATCCAAAATGGAAGCTCTTGGATATGTGAAAGAGAGTTTGATTTGAATTATAAGGTTAAAAGAGTTTGCTTTTATCCCCTGATGGTAAGTAGCTCCCAATCAATTCAATAAGCTTTGTCGCTTCTAAATATGCAATGAATGATATTAAGTTTCTTAGGATGTGTGTAGGAAAGTAATATCTATGATGGCAAGATTTTGATGGGGATGAGATAATAAGGTTAGGAAAATTCACTGGAAAGGCTTGTTTAATTCTCTTTTCCTAAAATTAAGGGAGGTTTAGAATTTAAAGACTTAAAAATATTTAATAATGTGATGTTCAGGAAAATGATAGGGAGAATTATCAAGAACCCTGATGCTTTGTGGGTTCAAGCATTGAAAAGCATTTATCGTCTAATAGTTAATTTTCTAAGTTCCTCTAAAAGTGGGCATTCATTGTGGTGTTGGTAAATATCCAAAAGGAATAGGATCTAGTTATGAGAAATATGTTTTGGCAAGTTAGATAAGAAATAATATTTCCATTTGACATGATCTTCAGATTCCAAATGTAAAAAATCTAGGCTATAGCTAGTAAAAGGAATGTAGGTGGATATGACCTCAAAAGTAGAATACTTAATCAGTAGGGAAAGAGGTAAATGAGATGTTAAGTGCTCAAGAGGGCCGGTTTCAGATGAAGAGCTGGATGTTGTAAGATTAATACCCATATCTACACTAGAGATGGAAGATCGGTTGATTTGGCTTCATGAACAAAGTATATTCAACTTAGTGAAATTAGAATATCATAAGCAATGGGAAATGGTGAGACAATAATAAGTTAATAGGGCTTCTTACATGAAGCTTTGGAAGATTATTTGGTCCATAGATGTGCTTCATCAAGTTAGGTAATAGCACAACTAAGCTAATTTTTTAGCAATAAACACTAACTTATTTGAGAGAAAAATGTCAACTCAATCTCTTTTGCCAATTTTACAACGAAGAAGAGACTATAAAACAATGTTAATTGTTTGTCCTTAAACAACTATTTTATGGTTTTAAGCTATTGGTATGAAGATTGAAGAGACTTTAGTGTTGAGATTCAATAGTTGGCTCCTTCAGCTAATGCTTGAGCTACAAAAAATGGAAGAGATTAGAGAGGAATATTTAAACAAGTTTGCATTATTTCTTGGTTCATTTAGAAACAAATAAATGAGTGTCTTTTTGAAACTAAGCTTATGCTATTGCTAAAAAGATTCGAAAACCTCTTGTGAGGTTAAATAAGATGAAGACAAATCAGTATAATAAAGGGGAAAATACATGCCAATTAATGGTAATGTGAAGGTGAACTGCAATGCAATTTAAGATTCCGGCTATAACTTGTAACAGTCTTTAAAGGTTTAAAGTTTATGTGTGAAACTCGTGAAAATTTTGTAAAAATTAATGTCGAATTAGTATAATAATCAAGTTAAATTCTAATCCTAAATTTTACTAAATTTACATTAGAAGAAATCAAGTGTGTTGACAGGTAATTAAATAAAGTAATTAGTAGAAGGATGAATAAAATTCAAATATTAGATTTAGAGTAGTTAAATAGAAATTTCAAGTAAATAATTGGATTCAAGACAATTTATTTAGCCTAGTCACAAAATTTCGCATAAAAATATTTTGGTAAGAATTCTTAACTAAAATTTTTGAACAGTAAACTCGGGAAATTAAAAATTTTCCTTACCTTAAAACCTCCCCATCACCTTTTCTCTTACCTTCTCGTTTCCATCTTTCTTCTTTTTCCTATTTATGTTTCAAAAATTGCAAAAACCCACAACTTCCACGTATGAACTCTAAATTATAATTCGAGATCACTAACGCGATCTTTGAAGTGAATTTTACAAATCTAGACCCTACTTGCAAGGTAAAATTTTAACTCCAAAATTAGGGTACAACTCTAGAAGTATAGTATTAGGGTTTTTAAGCTTAGGAAATAGTGATAAATTTTAGAAATATGTAAGTTAAGGTGATCTTAGTACAAGTAGTGCACAAGAACACTCTGTTTCCTGAATTTTAGGTAAAGAAATCGACTTAACTCAATAACCCATGGGCTATTTGCACCCTAAGAGACAATGAGGCCAAAGTAAGTGAGAACTTGATGATTTATTATAATGATTGCATTTTCTCATGTATAAACTAGTTATATGTGTGTGTGTGTGTTATCATATCAGTTGTAAGTGGGGGAATTAGTGCTGATTTAAGTTAGAAGGGAAGGGTGATAATGGTGTAATTGGAAGTGTTGATGAATTTGGAAGTATGTTTGTTATATGTGAACATATAAATATGTATGTACACTATGATGAATTGCGACTTTTCCTTCTATTTTTCTGTTGTCAAGTGTTGGTGTGTGTTTATGGGTAATTCATGTGATGTGTGTGTGCATGATAATGTTATGTGGTTGTGTGTTTGTGTTTGTGATGTGTGTGTGCATGGCGGTATTGTGTGTGCGTGTGTGACAGTGTTGTGCATGTGTGTGATAATGTGCAAGGGTCATGAAGGACTATGTGCATGTAAGTGTAGAGTGTGCAAAGGGTGCAGTTAAGGAATGTGCAAGTGTGTGTAATTTTATGGTGTATGTGTAGTGTGTGCAAGTGTGTGATCATGTGTATGCATGTAGCGTGTGTAGGAGTGTGGTCAATTGTGTGTGTGTAGTGCGTGTAGGTATGTGATCAAGTGTGTGTGCATGTCATGTGCACAAGTGTTTATGTGTGAGTTATTGTGTGTATTTGTGATACATGAGTAGGTATAATTGCCTGTTTGTGTATATGGGTGTGTGTGCGTATGTGTGTATGATAATGTGTGAGTATGTGCAGGGCAGGCATTGGCTCCAGCTTATGTGCGTGTTGGCTCTAATGTGTGTATGTGTTGCCTTAGGTGTAGCTTTGGAGTGCATGTGTATGCGACTTGAGCATGGTTTTTACATATATATATATATATAATAAAATAATAATGACAATAAAAATAATATTACTTGGTATGCAAATGCATTGATACAATTATAAAATACTATATGTGCATATGATCATGCCCTGTTTTCGATATGATGTGATTTGTATTCTTTAAGAAATGATTTAGTTTTCTTGTATTCCTTAGATGTGAATTTCATTGAATGTTCAAATACTTGCTTGATAATATGCCTTATGGTTTGGCTTGTGAATATCCATTATTTAATCACCCTAAATTGACCAATTAAAGGATATGGCTTAAATAAAACTTGACATAGAAGGCTATCACTGCCACATAACGTGCAATAAGTAATTGATTTGGGATTATTGTTTTGCCATCGGCAAACTAAAGGACTTAGGAGTTGTCATGCCATTAACGGAATCGAGTTTAAGGATCTTACCTATCCTTGAGAGTATATGCTTAGCATGTGTTTAAGGCACCTAAAACTTAAAACTTTCAAAGACTTAAGATAATTAAATGAAGTAGTAAGATGAGAAATAAACAGTTGCAAAACCTAGGTACTAATGGTAAATGAGAATCCTTAACCCAAGGTTAAAGGGGATGTTAAACTCTGGACTTCATATTGATTATTGGAAGACCGCGTATGATATTACATTGTATTTTGTTGCTCATGCATAACATTTTTTTGAAAAACTTACTTGACTTATTTATGCGTATGTAGTATTAAGAGATTGCACTCCCATCTTACTGAGCAATGATTGCTCACTCCCCTTTAGACTTGATGATGCAGGTTGCGATTATGTGAATCTCTAAGGTAGGATCATCACCTAAGTAAGTCATTCACCCATGGGAAAGAAGAGGAATTGGGAGCAAGGATTGAGATTTAGATTAGAGTTCCTTAAATTATCTTAGAAAATGTAATATGTTATGTAGAATTTGATTTAGATAATTTAATGCATATTTTTTGCCCATTATGTATCAAGACCTAAATGAGGTCTATTTTGAATATGATGTATGGCAAACAGGAGTTGGAAAACTTTAATGTGGTTTTGAACTTTAAATGCTCAGGTTTCGAATAGGAAAATATATTGAAATGAAAGATTTTACAAGTCCTTTTATTTTATCATTTGACTTTAATAAGTAATTTGGAATGGTTGCTTAGACACTTTGCAATTATCTAATAGGGGTCAAATAACTAATGCAAGGCAAATATGTCTATTAAATTTTGTAATATAGTGGATTGATTAGGGATTTTGTTCCACAGGGATTACAAGCACTAATATTAACCTATATCCTATTATTTAGCCAATAAATTGTAAAGATTAATTAATTTAAAATCTATAATTAATTATTAACTACTAAGTAAATATTAAATTGAAAGAAAGAAGAATAAAACATATTACAAAGATTATTCAAATTCATCTTTAATTTTATTGACTGAGAGAATTCCTGAATCAGTTCAATAACTTTCTCAAGTTTATCAACCGTAATTTTAAAAATACTAATTTGAGTCTCTTCATAATAGCATATTTCAAAAATTACATTAAGAACAATGAATTCTTTAAAAACGATTGAATTAATTCCAGAATAATTATACAACTTTTCTTTAAGATTACATAAATTTTCTTTAAATATGCTAGATTTAATTACGCATTGGATTTCTCAATCATAATGTATAATATCAATTAATTAGAATAATGCCTAAAAATATTAATTTAAACAAAATCAATAATACATTATTGAAACAAGAAACTAGAGATTTAATTGAAATAGAAATAAACCTAATCACATAATAACCTTAGGATCCACAAGTTAGATACTAAAATGTTTAAGCTCTAATTATGATGAAATCAAAATCCTTCAATGATGGAAAAGCATACATCATTAAAGAAATCAAAAGAAAACCTTAATTCTTGAAGTAAGGGAATGTGCTCTTCTATTCTCTCCAATGAACACTAAAACATATAAAAAACATCTTCTAAAAGCTTTAGGCCGGTCCCCTCTTTTCTTTTATATAGCAAGCATCCAAAAATCTATTTTTATGCCAACATGTTGTTTAACACAGTCGTGCTTCGAGTCATGTCAAAATCATTGAATAAAATTTTGAAAAACTTGATTTTGTAGTTGACATGGCTTATTCATGATCGTGTCTAAGTCATGCTTAAAAATAGTTATTTTCGAGAGATACATAACCAATAGACATGGTCGTGTCTCTCCTTCGTGTAACTCTCATCGTTTTTTTTTCAAGCCTCAATTTTAACACGATTTTGATGTGGTCTTATTTGCTACTCGTATCTATCTTCAAAAGTTTATAACTTCTTTTATTCAGCTCCAAAATGAGTAAAATTTGATTTATTTTCTTTCTTTTTAATTCAATTATTTATCAAAGCCCTAAAATCAAAATATTACTCAATTAAAATTTAAATTCTTAAAAAAATACCAAAATGAGGAAAAAAATATTTTAAATCTCACTTAATATACATATTTAATTAAGCATCTATTAGTAATCATGGTAGATTGTTACATTTAGAATCCCTTATGTCGCATGACATTATGGATGTGGAATTGGCAAACATGTTGGCAATAAAAGGAGGAGTGAAGTTAGCTATAATAAAAAGGATGGGTAAATATTGAAGTGGAAATGGATAACAAGCTAGTTCAATATAACTTGTTAGATAGGAACTCTCCTTGGAAAAGTAAAATTATCACTCAAGAAATTCTTAGTTTAAGAAAATAAGTTAGTGGTGGGTTGTTTTAGTTTAAGACAACTCCGGCCGACAACGAAGAAGATAGTAGTGGTCTTCAAGGTCTGGTGAGCAACTCCGGTCGATGATAAAGAAGATAGTGGTGGGTCTTTGAGGACAATGACCTAAATCAGACGATGACAACGGTCACGACACTCCGGTTTCACTCCGAGATGGCACAAACACGATGACAACACAATGATAGACACGATGATGACCTAAATTAGATGACGATAAACACGACAACGACGAGTGAAATAGCAGAGGCTAATTTGGGGAAAAATTTTGCTACGGTACCTTCATAATTGGGATTTAGTGGTCTGTAAACAGAATTGGAATTCCGCATTTCACCTCATTGCAATTCCTCACCAAGTCCCTATTCCATGATGAAAGTGAACTAAACATTATAATTTCTATTCCACATGAAATAGGGCTATAATAGAATTACTATTACGGCTAACTAAATGTAACCTTAATATAGTCTAAATTAGTAAGTATTTGATGTTAGATTGATCTTAGATGAAATAGGTAGATAATAATCCTTTTTGGCGAAAAAGATAGATTATAATTTATAATTTATGTTGATAATCTTTTAATTGATTAATCAAGGATTTAGAGAATGAATATATGAAACCAACTCAAATTCTTGGTATAAATCAGCTTTATTGTGTTGGCTTTTAATTTTTAAGAAACAATTATGGCCATAGAGTTTAATGCTGCTAAATAAATTAAAAAGCCAAAATGATCTTAATTTCTCTACCAATATTTGGATTATTTAGTGTGATGGGAATGCAAAGCTCCTTATAAAAAATCTATTATAATATATAATTTTATTTTTTTAATAACTATGATGCTTTTTTAATATTAATTTTTTATAGTACCTTTTTGATATTTACTTTTAATTATTGCTGTTTTATCAAAAGCTATCATTACTTTCTATTTTGTTACAATATATTTTCAATATTGCCTACATTAATATTTTCTCAAAAGCCACAATCTATTATCTATTATCTTTATTTATACAATTTCAAAAACTTTTATCGTAGTCATCTTTTCATTATCGATACCATTTGTTCATTACAATATTTTTTTTCAATTTTATATGGAAGAAATATATATTTTGTGTAAATAATTGTTAGAGTTACAACTCTTACATGATTTTGTATGAAATGACATAACTCTATATATTTTGAAAAGGGTTGCAACTTTTTTTAAATGGCATATCATTTTGCATACAAGAGTGAAAATATCATCATTAGCCATATAAAATTATAATATGATTTTGTAGTATATTTTTATGGAATGAAATGGTATTGCTTATTTCATATTTAATACAATTTGTGAGTATATAATGTTATTTATTATTTCATTCGATATATATATATATAAGGTTTGTGACCTTACATCCTATTTACTTTATAGAATAAAATAGATAAAAAGTAAAAAAGTTATATTTTGAGAATGATTATTATTAGGAATAGATTAGGAATTTTTATTTCGATTTTTACTTCGTATAATTTTTTATTATAGAAAATATATTTTAGTGTCTAGTTCACCTCATTAATTATATTATTAAGTTAAAAATACAAATAAAATTATTAGTTTATCTCTATTTGATTATTAATTATAGTGTCAATGAAGGTATAAAAATTCCATATATTTCTAGGTAATATCCATTCTTAATAGAGTAGGAATAAAAATGTCTTGATAATTAAAATTATCTCCTTATTTTTTAAGTAAACAAGATAATAAACAATTGAAATGAAATAACTATTTTATTTTATCTTTATTATCCTCAAATAAATAGACCATTATTTTTATTTTACACTGATATTTCTCTCACTTCTATTAGTGGAATATACAACGATTATTAAACAATTATTATAATGAACAAAAATACATAAATAAGAGAAGCAATATGAGAAAGATAATTAAATACTTTAAGAAGCACTTACAAAGTACAAATGATATCTTTGAGAAATACATGAAAGCTTGGAAAATGGTAATAAAAGATGGTTACAAGGAGATCGATACAAGTGAGTGTTTTGACTATTTGAGTGTTTTGCCTAGGAGATTTTTCCCTGAATTGCCTCTGCCTTCCTTTGATCTTGAGCAATCCTTTTATAGTTGGTTAATCTTGTCTTCAAGTGGTTAAGCAATAATCTCTTGATTTCTTGAAAAGAGAGGATAAGATTCTGTCATGATTCTGAATAGTTGTGTCAGTGAGTCTGTCTTTAATAAAGTGATTAAACAATAGTTGTCGACTAATTGAACAGTCGTGTCCGTGAGTCTATCTTTAATAAAGTGGTTGAACAATAACTATTAGTAACTGCAGTAGCTAGTAAAGTGATTGAACAGTAGTTGTCAACCAGTCGAGTAGTAGTCTTTTCGTTGTGTTTGTCTTGATCATTCTTGTAAAATATACAACCTTTTTTTTATGGTTTGCTAGGGATATCAATCCCATAGCAGTCGTCTTCATTTTGATATGACGAGTTGCTACTATCAGCTCCTTCTTCTTCCTCTTCAGTAGAAAGTTTAGCGGCCAACTCTAATATCTTTTGTTTATATTGGCGATAATCAGATGTTCCGGCCAGATTGGCTTGAAATTTTGATTTATTATTAAGAAAAGCAGATTGTTGAACATGACTTTTTCGAGCTTGATCAAATTAGTCTTGAACTGTCTTAAGACAGGCTAAATCAATGTTGAATTTATCCCAGCATTTGACTCTGAATACTCTCTTAATATTGAGCATCTTAAATTGATCTTCTTCCAAGACATATGACCAGGTCATAATCCATCCAATGTTGAAAGTTAAGCAAAATAATAAATCCTTGGTTCGATTTGGTGCATCTTTGTTGTCTTTAAAATATACAGAACCTTGATAAATTTTTTTTGCATAAATCTTCTCTTCTAGCTCAAAGTAGTTGAACCATTGAGTAAACCAAATAGGAAATTGATCTTGAGTAGTTTTAAATTAAAAAAAAAAAACCATGAATGGGAATAATTCTTGTAATAAAAAACGTTTTCTCATGTGTCAATGTAATCGTGAAATTTTGATTAAATTTCTTTAGAGTAAAAGGGTGTTGATTCCAATCTTTTTGAGAAAGTACCTTAAGAATTTTTACTTTTGAATAAGTTATTTTCATTTGAGCATTTTGGACATTTATACTCATAGAAAATTCGAGTTTTTTGAGGAACGGATGGAATAAAATGAAAGTCTTTTGGAAAGGAATTTTGAACAATATTGAGTGGGTTAATTTCAACAAAATTCTTTGAGCATTTTAGTTCTATGGTGAATTGGGTTTTTGTTGGGATTTTCATGGAATATTCTTTTACTTGAACATGTGGTTTGAAAGGGGTTACTAGTACAGGTTTATGGAGCCATGGAAATTTTAGATTGATTGTGCATAAGTCGATGGAGCAAGTAAACTAGGTTCACTTGGTGGAGTCCTTGGAGCGATTTTCATGGCGCAGTTAACTTTGGACTTTAGTTTGGACAGGCTGGCCATGACTTCCTTGAAGAAATTCTCTAGAAAAGAAGTCAGGCAAAGAGTTGGAACCTTCTTTGATAAATCCAATTTTGAAATAAAAAACAGATAAAATTGCTTACCATTTAGCAAAAATTTGTTTGGAGACAAGGTTTTTAATATCTCTGATCAAGATTTCTTTGGCTAATTTACAATCAACCCTTAGTAAAAACCTTTTATTGTATAAATCATCTTGAAATTTTGATTTACAAGAAACAATGGCTTAAATCTCCTTTTTAATAGTTGAATAATTTTCTTAAGCACCTTGCCAAATTCCAGAGTAGTATCCGACAACTTACTCTTGACCATTGATTACTTGTTTGAGAATCTCTCTATATCTTATATTAGATGCATTTGTTTCTACTATAATTTTTGAGTCAAGGTTTAAGATACCTAAACAAGGAAGGGATTTTATTTCTTTCTTAACTTCTTGAACAATTTTAGTCATCTTTAGAGACTAGTTAGGAAGGTTTTTCTTAAGCCTTTGGAATAAGGGTTTACACTTTATTCTAAGATTTGGAATAAAATCTAAAACATAACTGAGGTATCCTAAAAATCTTTGAAGTTCTTTCTTATCTTTAACTTGATAAGAAAATTTGCTACCAAATTCTATAAACTGATCAATTAGTTTGATAGTTCCATGAATAATTTCATGCCCTAAGAATCTAATTTTTGTTTGGAATAATTTCATCTTTTTTGAATAGACAACTAATCCATTTCTTTTGATGATTTTAAAGAAAATCTCTAGATGTTTAAAACGTTGATCAATATTTTTTGAAAAGATTAGGACATCATCTATATAGATGATTGAGAAATTTGTATATGGAAAAAATATGTCATTCATGACATTTTGAAATTTTGAATGAGCATTTTTTAGTCCAAAGGGCATTACATTCCATTCGTAATGTCTAAAGGGAACATTGAAATCACTTTCTTCGATTTGAATCTGCTAGAAGTCAGATTTCATATCGAACTTGGAAAAGATCTTAGCTCTAGAAAGCCTATTGAGCAAATCTTTTTTATTAGGTATTAGATATCTAATCCATTTAAGGATCACGTTTAGAGGTTTATAATTTATTACCAATGGAGATGCTCCTCAATTTAATTCAGCTTGATTTTGAACATAAAATGTTGAGCATGACCAAGGAGATTTTGACTTTCTTATTAAATTTTTGTCAAGCAAATTTTGAATTTCCTTTTATAGTATTCTAACAACTCTTGATTCATTTGAATAGATTTGGCTTTTGTAGGAATTTTACCCTCAGTAAAGCCTTCAACATATGGTAATTTTACCATATGTTGTTTTTTTTACCAAAAGGCATTTGGGATTTCTGAACAGATTTCTTTTTCAGATTTACTTTGAATATTTTTAATTTTTTTCTTGAACAGTTTTTTACTTTAAACCTTTTATAATTCTTTTTTTCCTCTAATTCTTCTTTGAGAAAATCCATTTGCCTTATTTTGTTGGTAAGCTTTCTTTGAGCAAATTTACCTCCCTTTCTCGAGTAGGGAATAGGAATTTGAGAAATATTCTTTCTCCTTTTACTTGAGATTCTAATCCTTGAGAAGTGACTTGAAAAGGATAGAGCATGGTTTGGAAAGGGGTTCTTAGAATCATAGGATTACTCATATCCTCAACTAGGATGAAGGTGGTTTTAAAATTAACATCATCTTGAATAATTTTTGCTCTTGATAGCTTGTATTGAACATTTATTCTTGAACCACTAGCTGTTAGGAGTTTTTCTGAAGTCTTTTCACAAAATTTTGTGAGAATTATTCCTACTTGAACATAATTTTGATCAGCACCACTATTTAAAAGTGCTACTAATTTGGTTGACCATTCATTGTTTAAAACTAAATTGATTTTGACATACCATTTTTGAATTTGTACCCTTTCAATTAGGTTGATAAATTCTTAATCACTAATCTCTTGATTAACGTTGTTCGAACTAGCACTAGAGCTAGAAGAACTTCCTTTGTCAAGATCAAGTTTCTCTTAGATTTCTTTATATTTGATTTCTAAAGTTTTTACCTCCTTTTTAAGGTTATTGATTTCCATTATGAGTAATTCTAAAGTCAAGGGTTCTTTAGGTTTAAATTGATCACAAACACTTTTCATTGAGTAAGGTCTCTCAACAAAAGATTTCGATCTTTAAGAAAACCCAAATTTCTTAAGTAATCTTCTCTTTCCTTTTGATCAGGTATTGAATTGATTATTTTTAATAAAGCTTGTTTTTCCTCTAAAATGACCAATATTCTTTTGCATAAACATATATCTTCAGAGCAGCATTCACTGCTTTAATCACTTTCTAGACTTGAGTTGTCTGACATATTTTGAACATAAAAGTCTTATTCAATATTACTTGTTTCTAAAGAGCTTTCAATATAGATTTTTAACAATTCATTCTTAACTTCTTCAAAAATATCTAGTTTATTGATTATTCAATATCACTTGTTTTTGAAGAGCTTTCATTAATGATTTTTAACAATTCATTCTTAACTTCTTTATAAATATCTAGTTTATTGATCCTTTTAAATTTTGAGTAGTTAGGAGCTATATGGCCCTTAATGCCACATTTATAACATTTGACTTCTCTTTTTGATTTTTTTTCATTTTAGGTTTGTACATTTTTCTTTTATATCTTTGATCAAAATCTTTAGATTTTTGAAAAGATTTTCAAGACCTTTTAGCCTTTCTTTTTTTCTTCGAAGAAGGGGCTTGAATTTTTTTATAGCCATATTGATAACAAAAATTTCCTAATTCTCTCACGAGGCTAGACTTTTCTTTTGAAATTTTTTATTTAAGTTTCATGTCATTACATAAACTTAATCCTTTAGCGCTTATGGCTGTGAGGATTTGACCATAGGTTAGATATCTTATTGGAATAATAAATTCTCTAGCTATTTGTTCTTTGACTTTATTAGCAAAAAGTTTGAGAAGTTCGCAGATGAAGCGTTCTTTTTAGTATTGAGAATTATAATCTTTTCTCGAGAAACTTTAGTTAGAAAAACATCTTTCTACCAACGAAAATCTTGAAGGTTTGGACAAGTGAGATTTTGGAGGATCTCTCCATGCTTTTCTCGATATTGATTAAGGTTTCTTATAAAATGTTTTATAATTGAATATAAAAGGGTGGATACAACATCCTCTATATACATAACTTGGCCTTGATCATTATATACTTCCTTTTTAGCAGTTAGGATGTGAACATTTTCTTTGTTAGTGAGATAATTTTCCCACCAACCTTTAAGCATTAGTGTAAATCCAATTGTTAAAGCTTGAGCAGTGCTTTGATCAAAATTGCCATTTTGCTTATAAGAGTTAGTAGCTATGATCATTTGATTGATTATGGATAGTATTTGATATTTTGAAATACCATCTATATTCTATTCATATATGCCTTTGCTACCATGCACATTGATGGCGTTAAAGTCTTTTTCTTTGAACATAGTATCCAAAGGGGATGGCTTTGAATACCAATTTCTTTGTTTAGACCTATAAGAAGTTAATTTATCAATATTAAGCTTACTTGTGAATTGATTAGCTAAATCTTTAATTTCTTGGTCAATGGTGTCAACCGTTTTTAGACCTTTTAGTTTTTCGACTAATTCCTCTATTTTTGAATAATTTTTTAATTTAAAAATTTTCAAGCTTTGATCCATTGTAAGGGGATAGATTAGTTTGACCACATCTTTGATCACAACTTTCTCTTTATCTTTATTTTGATTTAAGTTTTCAATGATCATATTCTCTATTCTCTATTCTCTATTTGCATACCTATTGTGTGCAAAGTTTGATTAGTGTAATTATTTTGAGATCTAGTACTGGCTAACTCAGGGTTTTCTATTGAAGTATCTTTAAATGAAGTAACTTTGATATTAATTTCTCTTACTTTGATATCTATTTCTTGAAAAGGTGGATGGGTTGAGCATACTGGACCAACATTAGTTTCCCATTTTTTATGGGTTTATTAAGAGTTTGAATAAAATATCTTTTATTTGGACTAAAGTTTTCATTCATCCATTGGAAGAAAGGAGCAGTCATCTTTAGATGACTTTTCATATCAGAATATCATAAACTTCTTATGGTTTCTGTTTCTTTCTTGGTATATGTTTTGAAAAACTTATGTCTATTTTCTTTATTCTCTAAAGAATAGAAGTCTTTCCTTAGCAAATCTTTATCAAATTGAAAAGGCACTCCTGAACTAATGGTATTCAACTCATTTATTTGAGACAAAGTTGGAGAATTGGGTTGGTAAATGGCTTCTGGAATGTTTGGTTGAAAATCCACTCCTTTAAGTTTAGCCAAATTTTCTTTTGAATCCTCTTTGGGTTTAGTTTCAATTGGAACATCTATGTTTCTAAGTTTTTCTAGTCGATCAATGCCTTCTTGAAGGCTAAGAGTTCAACTAGGGACGTGACTTAGAGCAAGGGATTGCACTAGATATGATAGAGCAGGTGGTGCTGTAGGTTCTCTTTCAGTGATGAAAGGAAACCTGATTCTTATGCTTTCATCATCAAATCTTTGAATAAGGGATGGATTTTTATTTGAAATAGAGGGTTGAGGTAGCAATATATCCTTTAGTAACCACTCGTTCGAAAGTTTGACCTCATCTTAACGCAAAGGCTTTGGAGTAAAGCTTTTAGTATTATGGGGATTTGATTCGAGTAAGATGGTTTCTCCTTTAGGGGATAACCTCTTGGCTTTTGGAGAAATAGTTGATTTCATTGCCTTATAATATTTTTATATACTAGGGCAATGGTTTTAGTTTCTTCTAAGTAATTATTATTTTGAGATTGGATATAAAGCAAAAGGTTGTCTAATATTTTTGGATCATCTAAAGCTTATCATAAAGTTTGGATAACACTGTATACCAAGGTCCTTGGTGTAAATTGGTTTGGGAATAGATAAAATTGATTCATGAAAATTAGTATTTCTAGCATCTCTTAACCATACTAGAATGGGTTAGTTAATACTAGTTCGATGTAAAGGAACGATAGATAATTGAATCAATCCTATATAGAGGAAGTTATAATTATCTTTTATGTGTTTGTTCAGAGAGTCTCTTGATAATAGGTTGAGCACTTCATGTTTTCCAGAGAGGCTGATGGTTTTTTCCACTGTTTTGATCACGTAATCATGTCTTAAACTAAAGCTTCCTATTTGATAAATGGACCTAGGATGTTCTTTGAATATTGACCAATTTCTTAAATCTTGTTCTATATTAGCTATTTTAACTTCATATTCAATGTAGACATCTTGATCAGAATAGTTTAGATCCGCATCACCTGTCATTTTAGAGGTAGAAAAAGATTGTGAATCTGTTCTTCTAAATAGGTCCATTGTTATGAGTGGTCTTTCTTAAGCTTAACAAACTATTAACAGATGCTGTATAGTACTAAGTTATTGCTAACCAACGGTCTCACTGCTACTCCTCTCGAGGCTTATTACCGAGACCACAATCTTGCATACACAAGTGATTGCTATGTAAAGTGTTTATAACTAAGAAACGACGACTTATAACAATGATGATAAAAATATAACCCTATCTCCTTCTCCCCCTTAAATGAACAGTAACGTGGCTTTGATACCATTTTTCTCTAGGATATTTTATTTTATCATTATTATCTTCAAATAAATAGACCATTATTTTTATTTTACTGTGTGTTGGTGGGCATGGAGAGTTTATTATTTACCAAAATCTTCTAGTGTGCATATTACAAGTACAATGTTTGGTCTGTATATATTATTGACTATTGATTGTATGAAAGTGGATGCATATAAGCTAGTAAACACTCATTGCGTATGTAAAAGTAAAATATAATAGTTTCGCTTTTACATAATATATGTGTTATTATGTTTAAGTGCATGCAAAGTGTTAGCATCATAAGATACACAGTATAAATAATATAATAATTAAATAAATTAAAGTAAAAATTGTAGAGAAGTTATTTTAAATAATTATGTAGATAGTTCTTCTTTAAATAATGATCCATATAAAGAAAAAGTTTCTTTTTGTCATATAATATATTTACTTAATTGTTTATTATTTATATTGGCATAATGTGGTGTGACTTTCATTTATATTAATTTCATTTAAAAAAAAAAGAATTGAAAGAAAACCATCCCCATCTCCATATAGGGATATAAGCGAGGCGGGTAATGTCGGGTTCTAACTGTTGAAGTGTGTTAGCATCATAAGATACACAGTATAAATAATATAATAATTAAATAAATTAAAGTAAAAATTGTAGAGAAGTTATTTTAAATAATTATGTAGATAGTTCTTCTTTAAATAATGATCCATATAAAGAAAAAGTTTCTTTTTGTCATATAATATATTTACTTAATTGTTTATTATTTATATTGGCATAATGTGGTGTGACTTTCATTTATATTAATTTCATTTAAAAAAAAAAGAATTGAAAGAAAACCATCCCCATCTCCATATAGGGATATAAGCGAGGCGGGTAATGTCGGGTTCTAACTGTTGAAGTGTGGCTCATACTCCTCTACGATAGGAAAGTACATGGGTTTCGCTCTACGCTGAGCGGGCGGGGCTTCGGGGAAGCCGCCCCGGCAAGGGTCTCAAGGGGGCAGCGCTCTCTAAACGCTAGGAGGCTTTTAGCAATTAAGCCTATTTTTATTTATTAAAAGTTTGGGTTTTGGCTCATGAATAACTGTTCTATATATTCTCTTTTTCACTTGTAATTGAGTGACGAAAAAAACAAGAGAGTGAGGTGATAATTTTAGTGGAATTTTCTACTGGACGTAGCCCTAATTAACTAGTGAACCAAGGTAAAATCTTGCATCTTTATTTTCTTTTCTTTTTTAACTTATTTGTGTGCGGCCGACCCTAACACTAACTCGATTGACTCATTAGAAACTCTATAAAATACTACCTTATCGAGTTTGGAATGAGTTACGGTTTTTTTTTTTTTTAATTTTATAGAGTTTTGAATGGGTAATGAAATAAAATTAAACTTATTAGGAACTTAAATTTGCTAATTTTTTTAATAAAGGAAATAAATATTACTATATATTTATCAAATAGTTTTAAAAAAAATCACTATGTGACTTTAAAATAATATTAAAATATATATGATTAGATATATTGAATGTGTAAATTTTATTTATTTATAAGAACGTAAACTATATTTTATAAAAATAATCATAATAAATAAGGACTTAAAATTAATAATCAAATATTTAAAAAAAATACTGATGAATTTGAGATGAGTTTTGAATCATTTATTAAAATCTTATAGAATTTGGAATGAGTTATGAATACTCCATAAAAAACTTTATAAGATTAGAGGTAGATTTGAATAACTTTATAAGATAATGAGAAGGGCATTAGAGTTACTTAACCCAGCATTAGAATTACTTAACCCAGTCTAGCCTCGTCCCGCTTACATCCCATCTCCGCCTGCGCCTACGGCTTTCCGCGTTCTTTACCGCAGTGGGTAATTTCTCCTTGTATTTGTTTGTGTTTGTACGTATTTCACCCTTCCTTTTCCACATATTACCAAACTTGCCCGTCCTCCTTTGAAAGACCAAGACCGGCCTCGCCTTCCCTCGACCAGCTTCTTCCGGTGATCTCTTCTACACTTCCCCCATCTCTCTCTCTCTCTCTTCTCTCTCTCTCCCTCTCTCTTGTTCTCTTTCTTCTTCATCGTCTCATTCAAGCGCCCTTGCCCCCCCGCCCTTCTCACTCTCGCGACTTCAAGAAAGCCGCGCGCTATCCAAAACCTCTCTCATGACAATCATGACTCCTGCTCCAATCGACGTACGCTCTCTTTATCTCCATTCCGTACACGTATTCATATTCTTCTTTAATTCTCGTTTATACGCGTATTCAAATATCGTAAACGCTGTTATCGTACTATAATTTATGTACTTTGATCATCCATGTAGTATTTATATATGATTATATTGATTGCAATGCTTGCTTCTAGTTAGGGCTTTGACTTGTTGACTTCAATGCCGTGTATTTACGGTAATTCATTATCGTTGATGTTGTGTGAAATTTCAGAGTTGGAATTCTAGGGTTTTGCGGTCGATCAGTAGGGTTTTTCTGTTCGGTTAGGGTTGGATCAGGATTTAAGGACATATTTGATTATCGTTTGTGGTTTCATGATGCAGCGACAAGAGGATGAGGAGATGCTTGTTCCGCAGTCAGATTTGCCTGTGGAGAATAATCATGAAGGTGAGTCAAAATCGAAACGTGTCATTTCTTTAAATGTGCAGTTGGTGCCATTTTTAGGATAAGATTTAGGGAAAGTATAATTCCGTTGGTGATTGATCGATAACTTTCTAAGATGTGGTTCTGCCTCTAGTGAATTGTAGGAACTATGTGTTTTAGTTGGTTAAGAGTGAGTTTTGACTAATGTGTAAAAGCAATTAAATAAGAAAATTATAGCACTTTTATCATCTAAAAGTGCTGCTACATTTGAAGGGAGAGGAAGACAGATCTACTGGAATGTCTGAATGCTAGTGCCACTCTAAGATGTGGTTCTGCCTCTAGTGAATTGTAGGAACTATGTGTTTTAGTTGGTTAAGAGTGAGTTTTGACTAATGTGTAAAAGCAATTAAATAAGAAAATTATAGAACTTTTATCATCTAAAAGTGCTGCTACATTTGAAGGGAGAGGAAGACAGATCTACTGGAATGTCTGAATGCTAGTGCCACTGCAAATTGGCTTTTGGTTTATATGGTGTATGATGACCTTCTTTTATTTTCATACTGTACTTGCACTTTTACCAGTTTTTGTGCTTTATGTTCATCTTAATGGAAGGGCATTTCAAATCTTTATTGAAATATTTAGTTGAGCTAGTGCAAAGTAACAAAAAATACCAAATTTTTTTTTGTGCATAGACTTTAATGATTAGAGTATTCCAAGGCTTATATGCTAAAAGCACACAATTGTGCATATACGTGAGAATAACATGTTTATTATCTTAAAAATTGGGAAAGTCATACTTTAATGACACACTGGATGTGTGCCACAAAGGCATACTACCTACTTAAAAAATGTGAAGATGAAAAACACTTCTTGAGTTTGTGGTAAAATGGATATTCTGCAATAAATATGGTTGTATAGGCATTTATTTTCCAGGGAACGGTCATGTGGTTCTGATTTTTCTTTTTTCTTCTTTATAAATTGCCAACAAGAAGTTTCAGGGCCAGCGGAGTCTGCTAATACAGTGGAGAACCAGCCAGTGGAGGATCCTCCCCCATCGAGGTTCACCTGGAGAATAGACTACTTCTCTAGGTTAAATACAAAGAAGTTGTACTCAGAGACTTTTATAGTTGGGGGTTATAAATGGTGGGCTATTCTCTTTATTTTACTGGCTTTATCTTGCAACTTGTTCTTTGGATATGATCTTTTTGATTGTGTTGAATCTTGCAGGCGGGTGCTTATTTTTCCTAAAGGAAATAATGTGGACTACTTGTCTATGTACTTGGATGTTGCTGATTCAGCAAGTTTACCCTATGGATGGAGCAGATATGCACAATTTAGCCTGGGCGTGATTAATCAAGCGCATAATAAATATTCTGTAAGAAAGGGTATGGTAGAATTATTATCAAGCTTTTAAGGCAGATATTCATTGGAGTTTTTCTTAAGATTACTGCTTTCTGTATGCGTAAGATTCTAGATAGCACATGCAATCTTTTGATATACTTATTGCAATTACATATTATTCTATAAACTTTATTCCCTGTCATCTGTTATAGTTGCAGATGCTAAGGTTTATATGTGTATCTGAATAATGATACTATGTAGTAGAGGATTTCTGTGCAGTAAAGTGGCATTTATTTTAAGTTAGGACACATTAGGTGGGAGCTGGATGGTTGTCACAACCATTGAGTGTCATTCTCTTGACTTTTCTAAATGTCGAGAGAGAAATCTTGGAGGAAAGTAATATACACTTCTAAGGGTTGATTATTTCTGGCTTATGTCTCTCTTTTACTAAGCGGCTGCTTATCTGGGATATAGCTCACAACTCTTATCTTTCGACTCCTCAAGGAATGATTAATTATGGCTTATTGTGCCTTTACTTGTGGTTTGACAGTCATATCCTGCTCCTATGATGCATGGACATGGACATGCATACATGATATGACAGGACACCAACGGTTTCCTCATGGGTAAAAAAATGAAAAAAGAAAAAATTATGCATTTTATATTCTAGACTTAAGTTGCTCAAATAATTACCTAACACAAGTAAAAATAATAAAAATATTTACTTAAAATGTTTCAAGATAATATCCACCTTTTACATAGGAATCACATTTAGTATTCAGTAATAATACTACACGATTGAAATTTCAGTTCAAAATATACCTGCTCGTTGATGGGTGACATTGGAGCACAGGATGGTATTGAAGTGAGATAAAAGGTGGTAGATGGGGGTTGAAAGTAACAGTTTTCTGAGATTTACTGAACAAAGTGAAGGCTATTGTTGGAACTAGGACTAATTCGATTTTTAAGATTGCAATTGTTATGAAAGTAGAGGGCACACTGTCTATGATTTCCTTGCCCTTCTATCACAGTGTGTTGCTCGGTACAAAGTTGTGTGGAACACAACTTTAATTCCAAGGCATGCATTTTTCCTGTGGTTAGCTTGCTAAACAAGTTGCAAACACAGGACAGATTGTTGTAGTGGGGCATTGGTACCTCAACAGTATGCTACTTATGTGCAAATGGGACTGAAGACCACTCACACTTTTTGTTTGAGTGCTCATTCTCATCCCAGGTTTGGCTACAAGTGTATGAAGGCCTTGAGCGTCCTTCCTTCCATTTATTACAAGGTGAAACTAATGCACTTATCACCACAGCTAGTTCAAAACATAAAAAATTTTGCTGTTAGAGAGCATCACTTGCTGCGTTAGTTTACTGTATTTGGAGAACCCGCAATCGAGTTTGTCTAGGAAATGATAACTCTCACCCTAGGTCCTTAGCAAACCAGATTCTTGCCTATGCTAGGCTTAATCAGTCTCTTAGACAAATCTACTCTTATTTTCCATAGTTTTTTTTGTGTACTCTTATATTTTTTTGAAAGAGTAGCTGTATAAACCATGCTGTCCATTGATGGTTGTATATTCTTCCTTTCAATGAATAAATTTTCTTATCCAAAAAAAAAAAAAAGTAGTGGGCACACTTACATACCCTTGAATAGTGTGTCTAAGATGCTTTTTGGATTCTTGTTTTTTCTTTAACACAACGAGTATGCTTTTTCATGTGTCAGACATGTGGCCAGCTATGTTGGACGCATACCATTTCAAGTGTGAGAAGCCTTATATGGCCTTCAGGAAATAGTGCCAGTGTATCATAATCTGTTACAATCCCACATGAAATAATAGTATGGACTAAATGTTGTACTTAAGTTTAAGGGATTTTTCACTTATCAGACTAGTTTTTCAGATTGAGCTCTTTCCTTTGGTTTAATTCATAATATTTGGTGCTTCCGTTCATTCCATAACTGCCAGTCATTATCCACTGCATTTCTCCCTTTATAACTGACCCATACCACAACTGACACAGCAGCTACACTGACATCAACTACATAATACCAATGTACAGAATCTTACATATTATATTCAATGACTACACTACACATTCACAATCAAATTCAAAACTATGTAATACTACCAACAAGACACAACACAGCACGACCATCATGACACCACACAGCCACAAATGCTAACTAAACTTCCTTAGAGCTTCTTTTATCCTTGCATGTATAAACATGCTTGAATGGGGTAATTCCACCATGAATTTGAGCTTTCATGTGTAACATCAGGCTTGGGGGTCGTTACATAATCTTGCTCTAGTCTTCGTTTATGCTATTTACATGGTTTTGTATTTATTGGGGTCTTGTTTTGGGTCTTTTGGCACATCCTATTCTCCTTTTTGATATTTGTTCTTCCTACGAAGCAGAACAGTTTGTACATGAACTTTTACATGTGGATTTGAATTACTTTGGTTTAGTAGAGTATTAAAAAGACCTTGGTGCATGGGAAAGCACTCTTTGAGGAAGAAGGGTGTTGATAGATAATGGAGCTCTCTGTTTTATCCTCGATACCGCATTTAAGTGTTATTATGCTGGCCACATAATTTACATCTGAATGACTTACTAGAATGGCATAAGTTGCCCGTAGTTCCACTATTCTCAAGTTAATTGCAATTTTAATAATAAAATTTTATCAATTGTATGAATGTGGTTGTCTTATGTATGGAATTTAGCTTCCTTTGTAGTGGAATTGGGCATTGTTTTGAACAATCCAGTGGGCAATACTGGTAGTTGAATTGGCTATGCAAGATTTCTGTTTGAGAATTGAGAATTGTTAGGTTAAATATGTGGTTAAAATCAATATGTTGAATTGCGTGGGGTTTCAATGGTTGCACACTGCAGACACACAGCACCAGTTCAATGCTCGGGAAAGTGACTGGGGCTTCACATCCTTCATGCCGTTGAGCGAACTATATGATCCTACACGAGGATATCTTGTGAATGATGTTCTTGTAATTGAAGCTGAAGTTGTTGTTCGTAGAGTTTTAGATTATTGGACATATGACTCAAAGAAGGAGACTGGTTATGTTGGTCTTAAGAACCAAGGAGCAACATGTTATATGAACTCTCTTCTTCAAACACTCTACCACATTCCTTACTTCAGAAAGGTAAGTCTTCCTTGCATCTCCTGGCAGGTCACTTGTCTTTGTGTCCATTTATAAGTTTGCTATACAGCATTTCTCATGTGTTTTTACTCAGGCGGTGTACCATATGCCTACTACTGAGAATGATATGCCATCATCAAGCATCCCATTGGCTCTCCAGAGTTTGTTCTACAAGCTTCAATATAGTGATAGCAGTGTGGCAACAAAAGAGTTGACCAAGTCTTTTGGATGGGACACATATGATTCTTTCCTGCAGCATGATGTGCAAGAGCTTAATAGGGTTCTGTGTGAAAAACTTGAAGACAAGATGAAGGTGAAATTTATGAGTGGATCCACCTTGTCAAGTTCTTGCTCTCAAAAGATGCTTGATTAACAATAGTCTGAGAAACATTTTATTGATGTTCTTAGGGTACTGTGGTTGAGGGAACCATACAGAAATTATTTGAGGGACATCATATGAATTACATTGAATGCATCAATGTGGACTACAGGTCTACAAGAAAGGAGTCATTTTATGGTAGAGTTGTTTATTTGGTGTGCTGTTCTTAGAGCTGATTTTAATGAGGTGAGATCTTTCTGTAATAGTTTTTTGTAAAAATGCATATGCAGACTTACAACTTGATGTGAAAGGCTGTCGCGATGTTTATGCTTCATTTGATAAGTATGTTGAGGTTGAACGGCTTGAGGGCGACAACAAGTATCATGCTGAGCAATATGGTTTGCAGGTTAGTCGGCTTACCTTAATGGATCCTTATTTAGGAGAAGTCCCTTGGAATATTGTTATTTTCCCACTCCCATATTTCCTGCAGTCTTCTTTTGTCTCAAAATGAAGTACAAAGTTCTATTTATTGAGTTCTGCTCCTAATACATTGGAAACTGCAGCATCTTGGTATATCTAGTTTGATGATAAGCTTCATATGATATTTATAATAATTGAAGCAGGATATATGCAACAAGTGGTACAATCAAAACTGCTCTAAGCTGCAAGCGAAATTGTTATAGGGCTTAGGATGTCTTTGCTTTTTTCTTCTCATCTTTACTAATTTTCTAGGTTGACATTGAACGCATGAATATGTGACAGATCATTGTTTTGACTGGTCTCGTGTAGTTATTTTTTTACCTGCAGTGCAGTACTTAACCCTTCTAAAAATATAGCAGTCCAATATTCCCTTCCATCCATTGGTCTCTTCTATGATTATTTTGTGCAAGGAGATGGTACAGTTGATGTGTTAAGTTGATAGTTGTTTGGTTGTATCTAGCATCTGCATTTTTCTTTTTTTTTTAAAAAGACAATGCATGCTTGCTTTGGGGAAAAGTTTTGGAAACACATTTGTAGAAGGAACAAACTTGACTATATTTTCTGCTTTAACATCAAGTAAAAGGAAAATACTAATGGAATTCTACCAGATTACTTTTAGGAGATTCTCTGTGCTGATGACTTAAGTGTTTTCTATCAGGATGCCAAGAAGGGTGTTCTTTTTATTGACTTTCCTCCTGTCCTTCAACTCCAGTTGAAACGTTTTGAATATGATTTCATGCGGGATACAATGGTGAAGGTTAGTTGAATACTTAGCTTTTAATTATTGAATGTAGTCATTTTGTTGACGGCCCAGGTAACTTTAGGTTTAGGGAGGTCCTAGGTTTTAGGTATTTCATATGTGTAAGGTAATTGTGAGAGCTTCAATTTAGAGTCTTCGATTCTGCTACTTTTAGTCTCCATTGCTTTTTGTTATGTATAAAATAACTTTTATAGTTGGTGATTCTCAGTTGCTCAGAAAATTTTCAGCTACACATGTTCTCTGGTATTAGCTTTCCTTTTTTCTTTTCTTGGGTCAATTAACTTCCCTCCATTAGTTTTTCATACACATAAAAGTTGTACTACCAAAATGCAGTTCCCTCTCTTCTAATTTCATGGGTGTTTCGGGTGTCCTGATAGTACTAGTGGTAATTGAAAAATGTCTATTCATGGTAAATTTCAAGAATGAAATCCCAACGAAATTAGAAACTCAGAAACCTATTTTTGGACATAAGGTTCATTTTTTTTTTTTTTTAATTTCTCCTCCCCAAAGGGGCATACAAATTCAATCCCATCAGCTGCAAGTATTTATTTGTGGACTGACTTGTTTACAATCAGACGTCTGATTGATACCATTTAAATTATTGTTTTTTTTGGTTTCATTGTGACATTATTGATAAGGAGTAAAGTTGTTACCAATGATATAAGCTGACTATTTAAAAGCTACTACCAAGGCCTACATAAGCTTAGTTTGCTTATCTTTGATCATGATTAATTGAGTAAAACCCAAGGGATGGATAAGTAGCACAACTTTAAGATTGAAAAGAACCTTCTAGTTTGCATATACTAAAAGAAACTTGAAAACATTTTTTTTTTTCCTTGTGTCTTTCACAAGCTCAAAGACATATCTTCTACATAAGATTTTTTTTTAAGACCTTCCGAAAGGTGAATATGAATTCTCATCTGTATCACTGCAGACATGGATTCCATCTTGACATGACAAATAGTGGTACCCACCTGTGGAGTGTATTCCGCCCTGCAGCCTTGAATATTTGTTTGTGGACAGTTGTTTACATTCATAAGTTCTGTTGATACCATTTAAAAGGAGTAAAGATGTTACGAATTATGGTTATAAGATATATAAGCTAACAACTTAATCAGTCAAGACATGGGTAAGGGCTTCAGGAGTAAAGTGACATTTAAACCTTATCCTTGAAATTCTTATATATTTTTGGGAATAAATTATGATTAGCAGGACATTTACAGCTCTGTAGTGACATTGTGCTTACTTCATTTCAAAATCAATTGAACTATGTTTATCCATTCAACTTTTAGATTATATTCTGAGGAATTGTTGGGAGAGCTAGATTTTACATTACTGAAAGCAGCTTCTGTCTGGTTATCCATTCAACTTTAGATTATATTCTGAGGAATTGTTGGGAGGGCCAGATTTTACATTATTGAAAGCAGCTTCAGTCAACTAAAAGAAATTGGAGAATTCCTAGAGAGCCTCATTAGGTCTGAGGCTCCTTCCATGATGTGATATGATGTTTAGTGAACAGACAAAAAAGCTGACTTTGAACTCTGGTTGAGAGAGAGAGTTTTTATAAGGGAAAAAATGGGTGGGGTTGTTAAGTTTTTGCTTCTTCCTCTCCCTCCCCTTTATGGAGTGGTGAACTTCTTTCCTTTATAAGCATTGCTTATATTTTGATTATTCAATGACATTTGTCCTACACAGATCAACGACCGGTATGAATTCCCTATGGAGCTTGACCTTGACCGTGATGATGGCAAGTATTTATCACCGGACGCTGATAGAAGCGTTCGAAATCTTTACACTCTTCATAGGTACTGCATTTTGTTAGTGTTTCATCATACAATCTGGCATCTTATTGCAATGTCCTCAGGGATATATTATAGTTCGGGCATGACTGATAAATAGGAGAAGAAACCACATTGCTGTCCTATCAAAAGATGGAAACTAGATATGCAAGCAAAAAGAAATCGTGGAAACATGTAAGAATTATGCAAGTAACCGAGGAAGGATTTAGTTTTGTATGAACAAAACAAAGAAAAAGGGGAAAATTACATAAACATAACATGTGTTTTGCCCCTTTTGCAAACTTATGGCCCGTGTTTTCTTTTTCAATAAATACATGCCAGTGTTTTGTCACTATTTGTTAATGCTAAAGCGGGGACATGTGTTGGCCATGATTAGTCAATAATAATTATTTTAATATAATAGTATTATTAAAAATATTATAATAAAAATAATTAAAAATTGCAGAAGATGAAAAAAAAAAAACAACCAGAAAAAAAAAAAAGCTGTTGGAAACTTATCCCAACTTGCTGATTACCCCAAGGGGTGGTCAGCAATCATCAGAGTGGGCTATGAGAACACTCCAACCCAATGTGGTCACCATGGGTTAGGTTCCAAGCCAAGTAAATTTATTCTTGTTTTGATATTCTGTTTTTGCTTTGCCTTAATTTTAATTGCTTTATTATAATGTTTAATTAAATGTATTTAACAGTATTATTTTATTATATAAGTATTGTGGACTAATCATAGGCTGACTTGACCCTTTGTAAGCATTAGCAAATAGTGGCAAAAAATAGATCATTTGTTGTTAAAAAAAAAAAAACACATGGGTTATGAATTTGCAAAAGAGCTAAAACACATGTCATGTTTTTGTAATTTTCCTTAAAAAGTGTGCTTCTTATAAGATATCACGAGTGCAATGAGCAACTTTAACCCTGGTCCTTAGCACAAGGATCTAGGTGAAGGATCTCCATGTGGAGGTCTTAAGGAATAAATGTAAGTTGTTATGTTAGGACCAGTCCTTGTCAAAGGATTGGTGCCTAAGTCTTTTCTTTGTCAACTTCTCTGACAAAATGTCAAAGCATGGTTGCCCCTACATTTCCTTTTATCATTTCCCATGTATTGAGCTAGTTGTTGCTCATTTTACAATGATAAAAACAATGGCAGTCTTTATTCTTTTTTTTGTTTAGCTCTTATTAATTATATTTATTAATAATAATGAATAAAAATTATCAATATACTTATATGGTTTCATGTTTTCTTTTTATTTAATTTCTTATTATTATCGCTAAAATAATCTTAAACAATATTAAGGGTCTTGGTTTAAAAGTAATAATAACATGATACTTGCAAAAACTTAAAAAATGCTTAGGAACTTATCTTAAGGACTTAAAAGGATAAAATGGAGAGGTCTTAAAGAGGAGTGTTTCTGAAATGTTGATGTGGCTACCTAAAGGCCCTATGGAGATCCTTAGGGATAAAAATGCTCTGAGGAGGCTTTACAACAAAGTGACTTGTTCTTGCTGAAATTTTATCACTTCTTGAGTTTTCCTTGATCACTGTTTTTCGTTTTTGTGACATTTTTTGGAGCTTGAAACACTGATGTGTATTGATTTCATTTACAGTGTTTTAGTCCACAGTGGTGGAGTGCATGGTGGACATTATTATGCATTTATCAGGCCAACTCTTTCTGACCAATGGTGTGTGTGTTTTTTTTTTCTTTTAATTTTTTTGATTATCTGGTTTTGTTTATTGAGGATATGTTATTCGTTTAATGATATGATCAATATGTATATGTTGTGTGAAGGTGGCATGATTTCCTGCATTTTCATTAGCTTTTTAATGCTTTTTTAAATGTTCAATTGCAAGAAATGTGCACAGTATGCTTAGTGTATCAGTGGAATGAAGTTTGGTTTAGCGACACATCTTCTTTTTGCGAGGGCATTGTATCCTTTGGGGCTTGCTGTTCTTGATTTCAGAGTACAAATATGCCACTTACTATGTCAAATATGCCGTTCTCCACTTATCAAAAATAAAAAAAATGCTGTTCTCCATATCAAATGGGCTAATTTTTCTTTATTGCATGGAGGTTTTTGGTATAAGTTAGGGAAGCGGATACATCATCCCTCTATGATAGTAATAAACCTACCTAGGATATCCTTTTTATCGGCTAAGTAAATGAGAATATTGTATCAATATGGAATAATTATCTAGAATTCCTTCGTAGTGATAGATTAGGAGTTCCTTAGTATATGATATGATTATTTATCCTGATTAAAGGGCTAAAGGTTGGAGAAGCTTCATGTTGCATATTTAAATTGGGGAGGAAAAGGATAAATTCCATCTTGATTTGCATCCTGCCTCAGTTTTTGATATTCTTGGTGCAGTCAGAGACTTTCTTTTTATTTGATCTATAGTAATTATTTTGTCTGCTTAAAAGATCATAGTTCAAATCTTCCTCTATCAAAGAATTATTTGCTTACTAACCAAAAAAAAAAGATCATATTTCAAAATTTTTAAATGTTCATTGCATGTTAACTTGAAAGCATGAATTCCTGTGGAGGGAAAAACATTTACATGTAAGAATGTTATAATTTGTTGTGGACATTTGGGGATTTTAAGATAATGTTGGTCAACTAGTGAGACTTCTACTGTGGTCCCAGTCATTTTATTGTTCCACTCCCACTCATTTTGAGTGCTGTTCAGGTATAAATTTGATGATGAAAGGGTAACAAAGGAGGAAACAAAAAGAGCTCTAGAGGAACAGTACGGTGGTGAGGAAGAGGTAAGGATGGTGTCACTAATATTAGCTAGTTGAATTTATTTGTATCCTGGGTATGTCTTTTCTCCTAATTGTCCTCCCTGATTAGTCTTACCAAAATTCCAAATGTGCATTTCTTTGACTTTGACAGTTGCCACCAACAAATCCTGGATTCAACAACACTCCTTTTAAATTTACCAAATACTCCAATGCATATATGCTGGTGTACATACGTGAAAGTGACAAGGATAAGATAATCTGTAATGTTGATGAGAAGGACATTGCTGAGCATTTGAGGGTATGCTTTATTCCTTCCTTTACCGTACAGAACATTTACTGCTTGCAATTGAAATTATTTAGGTGATGCAATGTTCACATGGACCTTGAAATCTTGTATATATCATGTATTTTTCCTACTATGGACCAGTGTGAAAAGAATGTGATCAAGATCCAGTAGGTTATTCTGCATAGGTATTAGTTTGCCTAAAAATGTTGCAAGTTACAGTTTTTGTGTATAGTTATTTGTTTCACTTGCAATTGAGTTAAGCATATTATCTTGATTTTGCTATGCCTGCGGTTACATTCTGTGAGGGTCTTGACCAGGCAGTCTCATTGATTGTTTCAGGATAGATTGAAGAAAGAGCAAGAAGAAAAAGAGCATAAGAAGAAAGAGAAAGCAGAAGCGCACTTATTTACCATCATAAAAGTAGGTACTTTAATACTTGGTAACTCACAGGCAATGTTGTATTAAGAACCACCTTAGATCATTAGTTGAGGTAAGTGTGCTTATTGGTATTTTCCAGGTTGCACGTGATGAAGATCTTGCTGAACAAATTGGGAAAGACATCTTTTTTGATCTTGTGGACCATGACAAAGTCAGGAGCTTTCGCATACCAAAGCAGATGCTTTTCAACCATTTCAAGGTACTTTATAACATTGCAATGATTGCTCTTCTTTCCCTGGCTACACACCCCACACAGCTCCACTCAAAGAAAAGGCACTGTTTTTTTTCAACTATTGGAATAGGCAATGTTGTTCTGCTGTCAAGGTGTTTTATGGCGTTTATGAAATTGATTATTCATGAATATTATAAAGTCTTCTTATTTCATATTTCTTGTTTTCTTGTTACAGTAATTTTTGTTTAAATTCCAAATTCTGTAAAATTCCACATTTCATATCTGAAAAAAGAAACGTTTCATCAACTATAGGGTTGAACTCTGGTGATGTGTTGGATCGCGTCAGTATTCATCCTTTTTATTCCATTTTAATTTGGGATGAAGATTCACAATTACTTAGCCATGGTTAACGAACTACTTGCACATTATCTAACTCCATTGAGAAATGCCATCTTTAAGCTTTTTAGTGGGTCCATTCTACTGTATCAAATATGACATTTGATAACTAGATGAAAGAAATCTGTGGATTTGAGGAAAACCCTTCTTCTTTTTTTTTTTGGTGGTGAGGAAGAACATATCCACGAGGTAATATAAATGCATTAATAGACAAGATTTCTTAGAGTAGATGAATTTTACAATTGGCTTATGTGAGAGCCACTGTTTTAAAAATTTGTTGGATCATGGTGGCAGGAACGCTACTGCATCATGCAAAGGAAGAATTACTAGTTATAATTGTGAACCTCCACAAAACTTTTCTTTTCTTGGATTTATAAAATTATGGAAAATACTAAATGTAACAAGTGGACTTCGCTTATCATCTACAGCCTAATTTGGATAGACTTTGATTTCCTGTGGTGTTATGATGAGCTAGGAAACTTTATGATGTTTCAGTGGGGCAATGTGCTTCTTCGGGTATATAGCTTGCTGTAATACAGCCAAGATGGTTCAACATGAACTCTGAGTATTATTGGTATCTTTTGGGGTTTTACAGCTTGAGTTCTTCCATATTAGGCTCCTACCAAATTTTCGTTAGTTTTTATAGCTCTAGTTCTTCTAACTTAAGCTTCTATCTTAGATTTTTGTACCATTTTTTGTTGTTTATAATATTTACTTGAATACCAAAAAAATATATGGGCTTTTATATAAATTAAATAAGGAATGCCTTCAAAGTAACAGTTGAAATCTTTGTCCTTATTTTCCTTGAAGAAACGAGATTTATTGACACCTGGGCCTATCAATTTCCAAAATTGGACATTCTTTATTATTCACAATGCAGTTTTCATATATGACCGAAGGAAGATTTGTAAGCCATAATTACCTCAAAAAAAAAAAAAAAGATTTGTAAGCTATGGGAAGTCTAGTGCTGCACATTCATCCAATCTTCCAGATAGCTTTATTTAATTGTTTCTTGAAGCCGGCTGAAGGTCATCACTTAAAAGCAGCTTAAGAAAAAATGAAAGCAAATCTACAAACTGTTATCATGCTTAAGAAATTGAGGAAAACAAAAGCTGGATTGAATTAGAAGGCGGTAATCATGCTTCAGTGAGTAGTCAGCTTGTTCAGGATAGCACACACATCAACAAAGAAACTCATTAGTTTCTCCTTTGCTACAATTATACTCAATTATGGCCTTCTGTCTCATACTTAAATTCTTTTATCATTTGATGTTTTTGGCTTTGGGTGGTAGTCACTCTTAGGAAATGGGTCCCATTGTTTTACTAGAATTATAATTCTACTTGGATTTAATTCCTCATTTAACATCTTTTGCACTTTTTGACCTCTTCTTGACTTGACCAAGTTTCTTTCTGCAGGAGGAAATAGCTAAAGAGTTTGATATTCCAGTTCAATTTCAACGGTACTGGCTTTGGGCAAAACGGCAAAATCACACTTACCGCCCTAATCGCCCATTGACACCACTTGAGGAAGCACAATCTGTAATTACCAATTCATTGTTAATGGTTTACCTGTTCATGTTGTTTTTGTTCTTTTCCTTTTTTGTGCATTTGAGTTCAAATTAGGAAAGATGGGTATTTTTTTTCCCTGTTTTTACTCCCTAACTGTTGGTGGGTTACGTTCTGATAGGACCATGGTGTCTTCTTACATGCTATTGTTTATGGCTTGATATTATGTACCAATAATCAAATTAATCTTTTGTCTGCATAGGGTTGGTAGCAATAATAGAAAAACTAAGTGTAATGGTTGAACTCAGCTGTTAAGAACAAAAATCCATACTCTGCTAGTGAATGTTAGGTAAATGGGGTTAAGAGTCTCTGAAAGTATTATTGACATTGTCCTCCTTGTTGGTGATTGCTTCCTTGATCTTTAATCATCAGTTACTCCATATTATGGATTAAATGTCTCTGTCTAATTCTAAGATTGAAATCAGCATCTTAGCACTCTTTCATCAACAGTAACTATGGTGTTCCTTGCCATACAACTATCAAGTTACAGTCGATTTTTTTTTATTGAAGAAGTCAGTCTTGCGTGTTGGTCCCAGTGCCATTAGTGTAACTGATAATTTTTGCTCCTTTTTATTTTTGAAATTTAAAGCTAGCTGATTTTTAGCAGACTTTACTGGATTTTCTTTCTTTTTTCCCCATTTTCCTGTGCAGGTTGGACAGTTAAGAGAAGTGTCAAATAAGGTTCACAGTGCTGAACTGAAATTGTTTTTGGAAGTAGAGTTTGGCCTGGTAAGTTGTTTATTTTTTATTTTTTATTATTAATCATCTTGCTGAGGATTGCAGAAAACTGGATCCATTCTGGTGCCTCTCATTTCTAAGTTGGTATAATGTAGGATTTACGCCCTATTGCTCCACCTGACAAGACGAAGGAAGATACTTTGTTATTTTTCAAGCTTTATGATCCTGAGGAGGAGGAACTGCGGTGAAGTTTTTTTCTTTGTTGGCATAATTCCTTTTTTGTCACTATTCCATTAAATTGACCTGTTACTTTTGTTGCACTACAGATATGTGGGAAGGCTATTTGTCAAGACTGCTGGTAAACCGGAAGAGATCTTAGTGAAATTAAATGAAATGGCTGGCTACATGCATGATCAGGAAATTGAGCTTTATGAGGTCTGTGTAACATTTTCTGTTAGACATGGTATCATTATGCTACTGACTTGTGTCCTCTATCTTTTACCAAACGGAGGTTTTTAGGATACTAATGGACTGCTAGTTGTGCTGGGCAATGTACATTAAATATTAGCATCAATTATAATCGACCATTGTAGGTGATCATCTATTTTCTATGCAGTTGTGGCAACAATGTACATTAGATGTTAGTGTCTATTAAATTCACCGTTATAGGCGCTCATCTATTTTGTATGCAGCTCTGATGGCTGATGCATAATGTCACATGTGGTGGACTAATTCAGATTTAAACCTATTGATCTTCTTTTTTTTTTTTTTTTCAGGAAATTAAGTTTGAGCCAACTATCATGTGTGAACCTGTTGACAAGAAAACTCCATTTCGATCTAGCCAGGTAGATGCTCTTTTCATCAAATAGTATTGTATACAAAGTTTGGCAATTTGGTCTTGTTAATTGACTGGGGCTGTACAGCTTGAAGATGGAGACATCATTTGCTTTCAGAAAGCTGTGCCTGAAAATGGTGGTCAATTTCAGTATCCAGATGTTCCTTCATTTTTGGAATATGTGCAGAACCGCCAAGTATGAAAATTAAAGATTGCGTATTTCTGTTTGAACTTGGTATTATCATGTACTGTGCCAGAGCAGAAGCAATAATCTTGGTTTTGTTGCTGTGTTTGATGGATTTCACTTCGTGCATACTGGATTACTGTTGCTTGTGTGTTTTGCTTGGATTTAAACCCAGATAGTGAAAATATTTTTATTCTTTTAGTTCTTGGAATCTGTCATCCATTTCAGTAGAGAAGTCAAATCCCAGCCTGATCTTGTCAATTGAACACTGGTTTGGGGCAGAACCAAGGAATAATAGGCAATGACTTGGGATAGCAAATTTGGCTTGGCTTTATTGAAGTGCACATGCTATTTTTTATTGACAAAGATCACTTTAATTAATTAAGGAAAAAAAAAGTGCTATTCTTGATTTAAGCCTGACGGAGAACGGTTTAAGAGATTTTAAAAAAATTACTCCATATTGATATGGATATATATATGTGCACATTTGTTTTTCCTTTGGATAAGGTGAATTTTATTGAAAAACACTATTTAGATACCCTTCTCTTCACTGCTGCTCTCATTTATGTTAATTCATTTTGGTACTTGATCTTAGGGAACTATGCCTTGCAGTGTAAGATCCATCACCCACAATTGTCTATGCTTGAAAAGTTATTCTGGACTTGAATGTGTGGAACTTTTTTAGCATTTCGACTAAATGTATAGGTTTTGATGTTGATTGATTTGGAAAAATCTGAATACTTTTATTGCATTACTTGATACACGAGTGCATGGAAATTTATTGGTAGCCTATGTTTCTTTGCATAGGTTGTCCATTTTCGGTCTCTTGAGAAACCCAAGGAGGACGACTTCTCTTTGGAGATGTAAGTAGATGGTCCTTTTTAATGAATGAGTCAAACCATCCGGATTTCCTTTTGTCATTGAGTCATGGTCGGATACATATACTTTAACAATATGTTCATTTGTTTGCGATGTATCTTTCACGTTTAGGTCAAAACTCTATACATATGATGACGTTGTTGAAAGAGTAGCTCAGCAGCTAGGTTTGGATGATCCATCAAAAATTAGGATTACATCTCACAACTGCTATTCTCAGCAACCGAAGCCCCAGCCTATAAAATATCGGGGTGCAGAACATTTATCTGATATGTTAGTCCATTACAATCAGGTATATCATTGATTAGTGTTCAAGATGCCTAATCTCTATTTTTTAAGTTGAAATCTAGTCAAGAGAAGCTAAATTGTTCTTTCATAATGCTACAGACTTCTGATATATTGTACTACGAAATATTGGACATTCCTCTGCCAGAACTGCAAGGATTGAAAACTTTAAAAGTAGCATTTCATCACCCTACAAAGGATGAAGTACGTATGCAGGGTGATTTTTCTTTTTATTGCTTTAGAGTGATTATTAAACAGTGTGGTAGTTTCTCCCTCTTGTCAGGTGGTTATTCATACAATTAGGCTTCCAAAACAAAGTACTGTTGGTGATGTACTCAATGATATCAAAACTAAGGTACTTATTGGGTGTTGGCTTTTAATGCTTAACATCGGTATTGCTCTCTTAATCTTGATGATTGATATGCTTGTGGTGACTGATGCAGTAGTTTTTGTCCTTTTTCTCAGGGAAAGGAATATAGTATTCCTTTTATAAAAATAGTCCTAAAAATGTGCCAATTAGGAAACTAACCCAAAAAGTATGCCACTTAAAATCGGCAGTTAAAGTGCTAATTTTATTATGAGTATTGTCGTGTTAATATAAAGTATGATAAAATCAGTAATTCAACCAATTTCATTGATTTCACGTAAAATGAAATTGATAATTCAACTGCTGATTTTAAAGCTCTAATTGCTGATTTTAGACCAAGTTAAATTCGGCAGTTGAAGTGTCAATTTTAAGTGGTATTTTTTTGGGATTAATTTCCTAATTGACACATTTTTAGAATTATTTTTAAAAAATATAATATTTTTTTTCCTTTTCCCCCTTTTTCTTTGGAATAGGGATTCTTTTTTTCCCACCTTGTTTTAGTCAGTTTCACAAGATTGCTAAAGATAAGTTTCTCGAAGTTAGTTTTTTCTATTTGTCTCACTGCATCTTTTTCTTCATCTAGGTGGAACTGTCCCAGCCACAAGCAGAACTTAGGTTGCTTGAAGTTTTCTATCACAAGATCTACAAGGTTTGCTGATTTTCAACTAGCCATATTTGTCATCTATATGCTTTGTTTATCAGTGGTCTCAAGAAGTGTTGCTTTCATTCATCAATATGGTTTTATGGAAAATTCAGCTTAGAAGACTTACGATATCTGTTTTACTTGATCACTTTTTAATTACTTTACCACAACTTATTGATAACATTTCTGTGTTACAATGCTAGACAAACTAACTATAAGGATGGTACAGGAGATGAGTTATTACCTTGTATGTCTTTACTTGATCATTCTTGTACTGTGCTGTTGTGATACAGTGGGCGAGAAGGTGGATATAGATGTTTTGAGAAATAGTGGTTCCTTCCAAGACAGAATGTGAAACAAAAAACATTAGAGGCTTTACTTTGGATCTTTTTTTATCTTATATGAATGTTTTTTAAAAGATTGATCATACAAACTCCCAGGACTTCTCACATCACCTGCTGCACAGATTGGTTAGATGAGGTTGATAAAAACTGCCTATGATTTACTGCTTCAAATAGCTCCTGTTAGGTTGTTTAATTTTAAAGCGAACTGCATCTTGCCTAAAAATTTCCAGATGAAGTTCATCTGGAAGAAAATTAACTTTACTTATTAAACCAATGGGAATGAAACCTGTGAGGATGTGCCTAAGTGGTTGTGGCCTTAGCCTGAGATGCTCTAGCACCTAGATCTGAACCTCATGGGGAGTGGCATTAGGAGACTGTACTTCCCTTGTAAATCCCCTGTACAAGCATGGACTAGGCAGTCTTTGACTCATTTGGGCAGTTGTCTGCCAAAAAACCTAAAAAAAAAAAACCAAAATGAAAAAAAAAGAAAAATCAAAGGGGAAAAGAAATTGTAGTTTTGAGCAGCGATTCATGTGACTGTCTTTATGTAGGTCTTTCCTTTGAATGAGAAGATTGAGAATATAAATGATCAGTACTGGACATTGCGGGCAGAAGAGGTATGTAGCTCCATCCCTTTTCTTATTGTGAATTACTGCGTTTAATTTTGGGGTCTCACATGAGTAAGCATTTGTTTTATCTTTCTCATTATCCATGGAGCTTCGAAGAGATTAGAACTTTTTGGATAAGAAATATATTAGAACTTGTTTTGGTGTATTAGGATTATAGGATTTTAATAAAAAAAATCTACTATTTTCTTATCTCATGACCTGTATCAAATTCTCTTCCAAATATGCTTCAATATGGCAGTCAATGAATATAATATCTTTCTGGTTTGAGGCATGTTTAAATTGTTTTCTTTTTGTAAATCTATACAGTAGCTGGATGTTGCTTAGCACACTATGCTGAATATTTTGTGCTTGAAGTACCTAAGGGGCATCTACTCTTGTTTTTTATTTTATGACAAACAGATCCCAGAAGAAGAGAAAAACTTTGGTCCAAATGATCGCCTAATCCATGTGTACCATTTCATGAAGGATGCCTCTCAGAACCAGAATGTAAATGCATGATTAAGCGTTTTAGAATCCTTATTTTTATTTTCTTAAAAAATGCTGTTGCCAGACTCAAAAATTTCTCTCATTTTTTCAGCAAGTTCAGAATTTTGGGGAACCCTTTTTGTTGGTCATACATGAAGGTGAAACTTTGGCTGAGATTAAAGGACGTATACAGAAGAAGCTGCAGGTTCCAGATGAGGAGTTTGCAAAGGCACACTTTTACTAGCCATCTCTTCTTGTTGCATATCCAACTAACTTGTTTGCATATCAAATCTCATTTTATTCTCTCCTCTGTCAGTGGAGATTCGCATTTCTCTCTCTAGGTCGGCCAGAATATCTTAGTGATTCAGACATTGTGTCCAGCCGTTTTCAGGTGTGTGTCTATAAATTTTCTAAGTCTACTAACTTCATGTCTTTAGGCTTTTTTCTCACTTTACTTGTGGGTTCCTGGCATTTTTCCTATAGAGAAAAGAGGTGTATGGTGCTTGGGAGCACTATCTTGGGCTGGAGCACCCTGACACTGCACCAAAGAGATCTTATGTGGCTCAGGTAACATTGTGTTTTGCTTTGGTGTTATTTTAGCAGCAGCACTGTGACAAAACCAGATGATGCTTTGTTATGCTTGCCAATTTGCACTATAATGGGTCCTGGTCTCAATCTCACTTATGGAAGACAATTCTCAGTAGTTGCAGAATGAAATTGGGAAAATCCAAAACTTATAGATCAATTGTGCCCAACCACAAGCTCTAATACCAAATTAATTATGGTGTGAGCATATCCTACAACCGGAATCAGAATCCGATCTTGATGCGCAATGAACCTATGGATGATGAGAAAATATGGTTTTTATGTGTTTCTGGTATATTTGATAAAGAAATTTGAAGGATGTGTTAGCAGCAAGCGTTTGGGAATGTGTTCTTGGGCGAGTTGAATCACTGGGATGATCTTTAGTCAAGTGGTGTGCCTTGCGACCTAGTTTCCCTATGATTGTTGTTAATTTTAGGCTTGTTAAAGAGAACCCAAGGATCTCGTGTTAGTTGTTTGTTTGGGATAAAAGCCGATAATCTTTTCATTCCATGTTTCCCTTTAAGTAGTACAATAGATTGGATCAGTTACATTTTTATCATACCTGTCATGTTTTCGAAATTCTAAGCCCACTACTACTGGATAACTGGCATGTCCTACCCATCTCCTATAATTCTTCTCACATGTCTACCCTGCCTAACTACATGTACCCACCCACTACTGCCCTTCCATCTTGTTTGCTGGACGTTTGACCCACTACTGCACACTACTGCACTTTCCTTTGTCTACGAGTCGTGTGCGCTGCTTTTACATGTTTGCAAATGGGGTGATGCCATGCTGGTCCTTATCATCACTCCTCCCTTCGACTTTGTGCATGACCTCATGCACAATCATTGTGACATCTTCCCACATGGCTTTTGTTGGCGAGTAACCTTTCCAATATGGATTAGGACCTCAGGGTGCGAATCTTTTTGTCGTGCTTCAAGGATTGCTTGTGGAGTTGGGATAAGACGGCCTTGACTGATTACTGGTAGCTCAGGTTGTGATGGAGGTTCTCCAATGAATTTTTTAAGATTGGAGATGTGGAAAACTGGTGAATCTTGATTTCTGGAGGAAATTCTAGTTTATATGCCACATGTCCGATGCGTTCTGCCATGCGGAAGGGCCCATAGAATTTAGGTGCTAGTTTGGGGGACTGTTGCTTGCCTAGTGTTGCCTGTGTATAGGGCCGGAGCTTGAGGAAGACCAGGTCGCCCAATGCAAATTGGAGATCTCTGTGTTTTGTGTCATACTGACACTTCATGACTTGCTGTGCTCTTTCCAGCTGCAGCTTAAGTTCTGACACCATTGTATCTCTATCTTGCAAGGCTGTTTACACTGCATCCAGCTTGGTCCCTCCGAAAATGTAAGATAGTAATTGCAGGGGATCTCATCCATATACCATGTTGAAGGGAGTGGTTTTGAGCCACGAGTGGTAGCCGGTGTTGTAGCAATACTCCACCCAGGCCACCCATTTGGTCCACTTTCTTGGGTGATCATTAGTGAAGCATCGTAAATACATTTCCAGCATGCGGTTAACCACCTCTGTCTGTCCGTCGCTCTGGGGATGATAGGTGGAGGAGAATGATAATGTTGTCTCCTGTAATCGGAACAACTCCCTCCAAAATACGTTGGTGAAAGTGACTTCTCGGTTGCTCACAATTGACTCTAGCAGTCCATGTAGTTGTACAATAGTATCAAAGAAAAGCTGTGCAACTGTGACTACTAAGTAAGGATGGCTCATGGCGGCAAAGTGAGCATACTTGGAAAATCTGTCTACAACTACAAGGAGGACTGATTTTCCATTGGAGCTTGGAAGTCGTCCTACGAAATCCATGGAGATATCGAACCATACTTGGCTGGGAATAGGAAGTGGTTGAAGAAGTCCCACTGGTTGGAGATATTCGGATTTATACTGTTGACAGGTGCAACATGCTTGTACAATCTTGCGAACTTGTCCATGCATCCCTTTCCAGTAGAAATCTTGTGACACGGTGGATGGTCCTTGTGTAACCTTCGTGACATGGGTCATGAATAGCATGGACAATGGCGGCACGCAGCTTGGAATCGGATGCTAGGAAGACTCGATTTTTGAAGAAGACTAGTCCTTGTCTAAAAGTCCACTCCGACCCTACCTCATTTGCTTGGATGCATGCTGCCAATTGGTGCATTTTGGGGGATGAGTGAACCTCTTTCCTCACCAACTCGAACAGTTGCAGTTGGTGTAAAGAAATTGCAAAGGTGGTAGCAACATCTTCATTGCGCTTGGATAGTGCATTAGCCACCCTATTTTCCCTTCCTGCCTGATATTCGATGTCAAAGTTGAAGCCCAGTAGTTTACTAATCCAGTGTCGTTGAGGTGACGTCAATACTCTTTGCTCCAACAAGAATTTGAGGCTGTAGTGATTCGTCTTGACCGTGAATCTCCCCCACAAGTATGCTTGCTAGTGACGAATGGCCTTGGCTAATTTGATGAGCTCCTCCTCGTAGGCTGCCAACTTGAAATGCCTCTGTGCGAAGGGCATGCTAAAGAAGGATATGCCTTTCTCATTGCTAGAGGACTGCCCCCAAGGCGATGTCTGAGGCGTCGCATTGCACCACAAAGGGACGATCAAAGTTAGGTAGGGCAAAGACCAGGGCTTTCATCATGGCAATTCGAGGGGATTTGAAGGCTTGTTTTGATTTTGGAGCTCGTATGAAATTGTTCTTTCTCAGCATGCGAGTTAATATGGGTCTGCAATGGCATCGTAATTCCGAACAAACTTCCAGTAGTATCTTGTGAGGCCAAGGAACCCTCATAATGCTTTGATGGTTGTGGGCGTAGGCCAATTTAGCACAGCCTCTATTTTGTGCGGGTCTACTTCTACTTCCCTTTCTAAAATGAGGTGTCCCAAATACATCACTTGCCTCTATGCAAAGGTACACTTAGAGGCTTTCAGATGGAGGTGGTGTTGTTGCAACAAAGAGAATTCCTTGCTAAGATGTTGCAAGTGTTCCACCCAAGTTCTATTGTAGACTAGGATGTCATCAAAGAAGATAAGGACGAACTTCCGTAAGTGTCCTTTGAAGACTTTGTTCATAAGATCTTGAAAGGTCGATGGGGTATTGGTGAGTCCAAAGGACATGACAAGGAACTCAAAATGCCCCTGATGGGTTCAGAAGGCCGTTTTCTCTACATCCTTTGCTTTCATCCTAACCTGGTGATACCCGAAGCATAAATCTAATTTGGAAAAATAGCAAGCTTCGAATAGTTCCTCGAGGAGCTCTTCAATCACTAGAATGGGGAACTTGTCCTTGATAGTCTTCTCGTTGAGGCCTCGATAGTCTATGCAAAAATGCTAGGAGTTGTTGGTTTTCTTCACTAGGAGCACAAGGGACGAGAAGGGTGATTGGTTGGGTCGTATCAATCCTTTTTGGATCATCTCCTCACATTGTTGTTCTATTTCGTCTTTTTGACCGTGAGGATACTGTTAAGGTCTTGCAACTTGATGGCATGGTCACAAGTGCAAGTGGGAGGTAGACCTTGTGGTGGTTGGAAGATGTCTTGGAACTCGGCGAGTAGGTGTTGCAATTCTCCACTTCCCTTATCGCCATAACAATTTCCGGCAGAACTGCTATTTGAAGGTTGCCTTGTAATTCCACTCATTCTCTTCCACGCGAGAAACACATCCTCATGGCAATAAAATCCCAAGAAATGGGACCCAATGATTTGAGCCAATTGACTCCCAACACCACGTTTACCCCACACAATGGTAGTGAATACAAATCTATGACGAATTTCCTTCCCCCTAGCTCCAGAGGGACCCCCTTGGATACCCCCTCGCTTCCAACCCTCTCCCTGTTGGCAACAACCACTCACAATTTCTCCCTTGACAATAGTGGTAAGCCTAAGTCGGATACCAATTCTACACACATGAAGTTATGCGTGTTGCCTGAGTCGACAAGTATGACTATCGGGTGTCCATGGACGTGATTGCGCATCTTCATGGTTTGAGATTGAGGTAATCCCACCATGGCGTGTAAAGAAATTTCTAATTGACCTTACTTCCCTTTGCCTCCTTCGTTATCCTCTTGGTCTTTTGCCGCCTCCCATTCAAGCCAAAACAGTTTCTTGGACCTATGCTCGACGGTGAAGGGCTAGTTGCAATTAAAGCATATAACCCTTTACTCCACCACTGCTCCATGTCTGCTTGGCTTAGTTTCTTAGCATACACTAGTTGGGTCTAGCGACGCTACTAGCCGCCTCCTAGTCTCTCCTTCCTCCTTAGGGTCCACATGCCTTTCCTCATACAACCTAGTGAGGCTCATGGCTTGCGTTAGGCTGGTAGGGCGGTGGAGTTCCACCTTGACTGCTATTGCTTCCTTCAATCCACTGATAAAGATCGCGATCTCCTGTTTTGGTGCTAGGTTTATCACTTGGGTGGCTAACTACTTGAATTTCTGCTGATAGTTTTCCACCATGTTTAGTTGGTGCAATTTCGATAACTCGTCGACCTTGTTGCTTCTAATTGGGTGACCAAATCTAGATCACACAGAGTCTTGAATTCGGGCTAGGTCAATTGAGGATGCTCTCGCTTTAGCTTGAGGAACTACAACTGACCATCTCCCTCTAGGTGAAAGGTAGCTATCTTCACCTTCTCCTCTTCAACCACAAGTTGGTGCTCAAAAAACTGTTCGCATCGGTTGAACTAGCCTAATGGGTTGTCATTGCTGTTGTGTTTTGGGAAATCTAATCTGGCAAGTTTAGGAACGGACACACGACGGTCTGGTTGCTTGCTCTCGACCTGGTTTTCACCCACTTCTTTTGCCATTGGGCCTAAGGATTTCTATTGTGTGCCGTCAAGTGTCAGACTTTCCAGTTGATTCGCTAGGCTATCTTGGCGTGCTTTCATCCTTTCCAAGCGGGCTTGGTTATCTTGATGCATGGCCAGTAATGCCTCAAATTGCTGGTGAACCTTCTTCCAATCCTCCATTGTGTCCTATTCCGAGACCAAAATGTTAGCGGCAGACGTTTGGGAACATGTCCTTAGGCGAGTTGAATCACTAGGAGTCATCGAGTGGTGTGCCTTGTGACCTAGTTTTCCTATGATTATTGTTAATTTTGGGCTCGTTAGAGAGAAGCCAAGGATATCTTGTGTTAGTTGTTTGTTTGGGATAAAAGCTGATATCCTTTTCATTTCATGTTTCCCTTTAAGTAGTACAATAGATCAGATCAGTTACATTCTTATCATGCTTGTCATGTTCTCGAAATTCCAAGCTCACTACTATTGGATAACCGGCATGTCCTACCCATCCCCTACAATTCCCCTCACATGTCTACCCTGCCTAACTACATATACCCACCCACTACTGCACACTACCACACTTTCCTTTGTCTGCGGGTCGTGTGTGGGTACCGCTACACATTTGCAAATGGGGTGATGCTATGCTGGTCCTTATTAGGATGTGAACACAATCAATATTCTGACACACCGATATAAAAAACAACTGATTTTTTGGTCAAATTGACGATTGCTGTTATGCACACTCACTAAAATAACTATGGATTGGTAAATGAATTGATATGACATATGATTTCCAATATCTGGCTCACCACAATAAAAGGATTAGATTGATATAATCTCATGATTTTTCTCTCAGATACTTCATTTTGTTATGGAGTATACGGATAAGAGCTTTGATGGTTTAGTGTCTTAGAAGGAAGTCTATTGATGAGATAGGCTGAAGTTAAGATAGCTTCCCCCCAAATTGGTGTGGAACAGTGTTTGTTATCATTAAACATGAGTTGTTTTGTGTAGATGTCGTTTTTTTTTTTTTTTTTTTTTTGTGGAGTGTATGGATGGGAGCTTTGATGGATGATCCCATGTCCACTTAGATAATTATCAAACCCTTTTGAGAAGTATTCCCTTCCATTTTTAGATCGAAGAATTTGGATCTGGGTTTGAAACACATTTGCAACCATCTTATGAAATCTTTAGAACACCAAGTATGCTTCCTGTTTTTCTTTTAATAAGTAAACTCAGCTAACTCTTGTATGATCATGTATAAATGTTATAAACCAATTATATCTTGGTAAAGCAGTAACTCTTAAGGGTCCCCAAATGTCACAATGAATAAGATAAAATGGTTTTGAGGACTTACATGGTTGAGTAGGATAAGGCTTTCATGCAAATTTTGAATTGTCATAATGCTCCCACCTTAAATCATTGACATTTTTATTCCAGAATAGTTTTGGATACAACTGAGACATATAACTAAAATTAGGATGTCCTAGTTGTTGATGCCACAATAGGACTTCATCATTGTTCCCAATAGATGAGAGACTTGACTTGACTTTCTAAATAATAGAAGCCATTCACTTCTTCAACATTGCCAATTGTCTTTTCAAATATCTTTCGTTAGTTTGTTGATTGATAGTAGGTTATTTTGTAGTTTAGGCACAAAAAAAGTCTCATACAGATATAAATTTCCTATTTGAACAACTCCTTTCCCTTTGGAAAAAACATGTTCTTCATTAGCCACCTAAACCTTGTGCTCACCTGGATGAAATTCCTTAAAATAGGACAACAAACTACATGTGGTCAATTGCTCCGATATCAACTATCCACTTACTACATAGATCACCCTTGGAAGAGGATAGATAAGTACCTTTTTGTGCTGTAGCAACAAGAGGCAAGGCTTCATCCAATTTCTCTTTTTCATCACTAATCTGTGTATCATTAAGAATCCTTTCAATCATAGCTATTTTGACTAAGAGTTAAATTCATACCAGCTTTGAAGCTTTCATGGTTAGAAATTTCAGCAACTTGTACCATTTTCGGAAAATTCTTCTACTTTCTTTGCCTCGTAGTTCTAGGTTTCCCATTTAGCTTCCAGCTAGTTCCGCTTGTGATAGTATTTTTTGCAAAAATCACACCAAGGTTCATCACATGAGGCCTCCTCCTCTGTTGCCAAGGCACCAATCATTTGAAGATGCTGCACCCATCACACGTCTCCTACTTTCTAACTTCAGCAAATGCTTCTTTCAAGCTTGGAAAAGGCTTTTGACCTAACAATTGTTTCCTTACTTCATCCACTTCGGAATTTAGACCTTATAGGAAGTCAAATACCCTATCCTTTTCCTGCATCTTAGCAAACTTCACACCATCCTTGACACACATCCAATTAATATCATAAAATAAATCTATTTCTTGCCATAACTCCATCAAAGTATTGGAACATTCAGTAACAGTAGAATTACCTTGAGTGGTAAGTCGAATTATTGACCTGAGTTCAAACAATTGGGATGCATTTTTCTATATCTGAATAAATTTCTTGGACTGTGTCCCATATTTCCTTAGCAGTGTTACAAAACAAATACATCATAGCAATTTTTGGCTCCATTGAGTTAATCGGTCAAGCCATTACCTTGGCATTCTCGGCCTCCCATACATTGTACTCGCTTGACTCAGCTGCTAGTTCTTGACATGTTCTCATTAGATAGCCTAATTTCCCCTTTCCACAAATTACTAGCTTCACAAATTGATACCATTCATGAAAATTCTCCCCATTCAATTTGTGTTGGGTAATTTGAAGAGAATGGTTTGCCATGGAAGTCCCTGCTTTTGTGGAGTAGGGTTGGATAAGTTGATGCTTTCATCATTGACAGTGTCAAATTGGAATTTGGAATCAGGTGATTTGGTTTTCCCTGAGGTATTGTCGCCCATAATTACTTGAGTTTTCTAATTTGGGTGGATGGCTCTTATCAGTAAAAAGACATCTAATTTAAGAATTTTTTTTTTTTAAAATAAAAAGTTGCTTTTTTGAGGTACTTTCATTTTGTTATTTGTGTAACTTTATGTTATGTTGAGCTTTAATCAAACTGTGAGTTCTATTCTAACAAGATTAGTTTTTCTTGAAGGTCAAAAAAGTCATGGAATTTCAGCGATAATTAATATTTGATATTTTTTTTAATAATTAATACTTTTGGTTACTTAAGCAAACTGTGTTCTTGGGATGGGGAGAACTAAACTGGAAAATGGTCATCTCAGCAATTTGCCACTGTTTTTTGGTTCCTGAAACTGAATATCCTTGTCCATTTTTGTGTGTAGTATATCTACATTTTCTGGAGTAAGCTATTTGTTATCATTACATTTATACAATTTCTTTTGCTATCATAGAATCGACATGCATTTGAGAAGCCAGTGAAAATCTACAATTGAAAGTTGAAGTAATGTTTTTAAGCATCAACATTTACCAAGAGTAATTGCTGAATACACCTATTGCTCATGAAGAGGGGATCTTCCTTAGAAGCTGCCAGGAACAGCTCTTAAGGCATTAGTTGCCTTGGAGATGGTTCTTATTGGCTGGGTGATGATCTTGATTCTCGTAATTTGTTCAATTGTGGATCGGAATGAAGTACATTCCTCAAAATGGCATGTGTAGTGGAACTTCACTGATCACCCTTCAAGCTGTGACTGTCAGCTCTCATGTGTCGGCTTGTGCAGCTTTGCCCTCGCTGTATGTTAGGGGTACATAGACGAGATTTTGGATAAATTTACGCTGGGTACAGTTGGTTTGCTTTTGGCTTGTCCCCCTCAGTTGCTTCCTAATTTTGCTTGTCTAGATATGATTGGAAAAGATGAAATTGTTGTAATGGTTGATAGCTACACCAAGCAAGCATGTTTCTTTTGTAAAGAAAGCTGATGCTGTATTTGCCACAAGGTTTCCTAAGTATGTGGTCTCCACCTAATTTTTGGTGGTGAGGAATCACTTCGCAACTTCTTCTCTACTGATTTATTTTGGTATAGTTCTTGAATCTGCTAAAGTACAGCTTTTTGAATTCATTGCTGATCTTGGTTGTTGGTTGTGCCACTCTTTTGCCGAGTTCTTTTTGTGACTCAGAGGTACTGCTCGAGACTACTGTTGAAACCCCAGAGATACATCCTCCTCTCTGTCTGGCACGTGTGCCACAAGGCATGATTCTGATTCATTGCAGTTTGGTGGTATCCTCAAGCAGAGCTGTCTTAAGGTACTCTTCATGCATGGCACTTTTTTATCGTTTCATTCAAAGCTTAGAAGCTTTATATACCCGTGGATATAATAGAAATGCTTCATACGTATTAAGAGAGAAGATGATCAACCTTTCACTTCCTGCTCTGCGTTCTCTTTATGCCTAAGTTGGGGATTCGGTTTAGGTGTGACGTGCATGAAATTATTTTAATATATGATGAGACGCATGAAAATATTTGCTTTCCGAGTGGGTATATCAAAAGGAGAGCATGCTAGCAGGGGTTTATTCATTTTATGGGATTCAGTAATACTTATTGGTCACCGTGCTATTGACAGTGTGGTAAGGAGGAAGAATCAATGAAGTTCTTGGTTTCGATATCTATAAATTGTACGTTTATTTTATGGGAAGATGAATTAGATGGAAGCATAAAATTGAATGAATCAACAATGGACAATTTAAGCCGGATTCTAAGATATAATATGAGACAAGCGTGTCTTTCTATTTTAATCTGCTGTTTTTCATTGAGATGGGGATTTATCTTGATGAAATTGGACATGCCTCTTATCAGTTCTGGCGGCAGTAGATAACAAGGTTTGTTCTATTTAACTTTCTATTTTTAACTGAGGCGCATGTTTCCTTTTCTTTTCAAAAAGTTAGATTGGACAAGGGGCAGAGCCATCTTCGTATCTGGCCAATGTCCTATGGGACTTGTGCTACATTTGGCAAGATGAAACACCATGGAATAAAACAAAACAAAAGGAATGGAATGAAATTATTTCCTTTTCTTTTTTTTTAGATGGAATTGAGATGGATAAGCTGGGGTGATATTGGTTAAACAATTGTATGGAATGAATTTGAAATACGTTGCTAAGAAGTTTTTGAAATTTTAGTACCTTAGAGAGTTATTTTAAATCTACCTTGAAACGTAGTGGGAACTTCTACTTTATTTTCTACTTTATTTATTACATGTTCTTAGTTCTGGGTACTCGGTTTGGATTACTTGAAGTTCACGCATTATTAATACATCGAGAATACCCACCTGTGTAATATAATTTATCAAATATATGTAGGGTAAGGTGAACTTGGAATATTAAATATACCTCATACGTATATTTTGATTTGATGAATATAATGAAAACTTAATCACGCAGATCCAATATATGTCTATTTTCAATGGGAATTGTGCTTAAAATTTTGGCAAATTATGCAGTCAACCCATCTAAAGTTTTGAAAACAGAGTCACCTTAAATTTTGAAGATATTTCTTTTAACTAATGTACTTGTTAATCTAATTTTCATTATGAAAAGTCAACATATACGTACGTACATATTTTTCTATTTGATCCAAGGTTGCAGATGTATTGAGGTTTTGACTACAATTCTACTCTTAAAATAGACGAATAAAATCAACACTACAATTCTACTCTTAAAATAGACAAATAAAATCAACAAACGACTTGGTAGGTATATGTAAACTCAATACTGCATATACAAGCTTTGAATCAGGTTATCAAATTATAAGATATGTGTATATTACCATATGATGCAACTTTTGCATATCGGTTATCTAGACTCGAAATGAAGCGAAGTAGCCTCGGTAAAGGTTTATCAAGTATATAGTGAATCAAGTTATCAAATCATGTGTATTGTATGATGCAACATTTGCATATTGGTTATCTAGACTTAAAATGAAGCAAAGTAGTCTAGATAAAGGTTTATCAAGTATGTAATATGTTATTGTATCCATGGATAAAACAACCTACAACAAACTGAATCTTTCAAATATTGAACTACATGCATCAATGCCTATAAATGAAGAGAAAAAGAAAGGGAAACAAACCTTGGTCATAACATTCGCTAATTGAAACTAAGAAAGAACATGAATCGAGAGAAATCAGTATCAACCTAATAACGTGTCAAATCAATATTAATCTCAATGTGCTTGGTATATATATGAAAACATGAATTGTTGGAATGAGATGTAAAGATTTATTATTACAATATGCAGGTATAGGTATAGTGTAGGGAGAATGTAAAAACTGGAAGAAAGTTTTTCAATTGTCACCATTTTGGTTTTCCATGGTACCAAGGCTTGACCAGAAAAGACACAATAACCAATTAACGACTTCACTTATTAAGCAAGCCCATAGCTTGAATTAGAACCACCCATGATATGATAACATAAGTATTTTTCTGCCTTACTCTTACATAAATAGTAACCTCTTTAACTAAAATCAATTAGCTATTTCCCTTGGTTTTTAACTTTTGTTCTTCTTTATCTCTTATTGACGGCTTGTTGTTGATATCAACATGACCCCTTCAAGTTATTTAGTTTGCTCTATGGTTAGGATAGATTAGTTTGAGTGTTGGCTGTTGCTCCATGAATAATATAATTGCCCTTGATACTAACTGTTCAACCTATTTGCTTATACAATACATGTTTTGATTGAAGCTACATTCGAATGTTAATATCATCTTTCTTTAATGATAGCCAACCACATATAAGAGTGAATAATCTTGTAACTTAAATGTCTAATACAACTTATCATCAAAATATATCATTCATAATTAAAAAAATTCATAAGACTTTGCCATTATTGTATTTCAAATCACATCATTCAAATCAAACACATGCTTATGCATATACAAGAGAGCTCTATTCCAATAACCACAAACAACATGATGTATCATAGATCCACTAGCTTGGCATGCTCTGGAAGCCATAATAATCCTTTAAGATAGTGTCAAAATCATCATAAACAGCCTCCATTCGGAAAAAAAAGAAGAAGAAGAAGAAGAAGAAGAAGAAAAGAAAAGAAAATTATTTATGAAAATTTACTATAAAGAAAAAGTATATAGTATATTAAATACTTTAAAGAGTGAATTTTTTTTTGTTGTTAAATATGGTTTATCATTTTAGATATAAGATTATAGATTCAAATCTTATTGTAAACATTTTATCTTTTTAAGTTATATTTATTGTTTTTTTTACTAAATGGATTTCATTATCTTTTTAATTTTTTCCTCAATATCTAGTAAATTTAAATTCATTTATTAAAAGAAATAGTTAACTAAATAAACTCTAATTACATATTTGTTGATGCATGATTCTCATTCCCTGGACAACTGGTCTAACTTTCTTGTGGTTATTGAACTTTTAAAGGAATGACCTTGTGAAATGAACACACGTGAGCTATTGAATTGTGTTGGAAATGATTCTAACATTATTACTCAAATACTTATGTGGTATATTTGCTAACAAAAATAAAGAAAGCTAAGCTATTAAGGAATTCCAACCAAACTCAAATTCAAACCAATTTGTTAACAATAATTTTTATGTGCACCACTATTAGTAATATTAATCTTCTCTTTGCAACTAAAAACTTCCATCATTTCTTTGCACTTCAATCAAAACATAAATCCTTAAAAAGAAAAAGAAAAAGAAAAGAAAAGAAAAGAGAAGAAAAAAATCATAACATACATAATAAAAATAAAAGAAAATTCATATAAGGATGAATGTTTCGAATTAAATTCAAGTGGATAATAGAAAATTTTAAGTTATTCAAATAGAGATAAATGTTATGAAAAGTGTTGCAAGTGGAATATGACATTACATAAAATGGTGTAAGTAGAAAATGCTGTTATGCTCAAATATAAAATAAAAATTACATACTAATTGATAAATGTTTTATGTACTTAATGTGTCACCTCACAAAAATAACAACATTATTCTATAACCCTAGTGTTATCTTAAACTTAACCCTAAACGTACATCATCTAATACATAATCTTTCTAAAAACAAAGTTAGGAGGATACATAAAAACGTTACATTTCAATTAGATGTGATGTATGCATGATATATGTACCTAAAAATTGCAAAATAATCAAAAAAATATTTAATATTCAGTTTTTCATAATAAAAAATTTTCCTTTTTAAAATTATTTTCATTCTTCATACTGGATCAATTTGGTAACTTTATATATTACAATTTCAATAAAACTCCTCTTAAATATAATATATATTAATTTATTTCTATTTTTTTTCTTAAATTTCAACCATATAAAGATGTTTTCTTCTGTTTTCCTCTTATAAATAAAAGAAAATAAAATGGGGAAAATTATATTTTTTATTTTCAATATTTACTCACTTTTCTATTTGAATTTTCAAATTTTTATCTTTTCTAATCAAATCCTCAATGTTTTCTAACCTTCACAAAATCAAATTTTTGTTGAGACAGTTAAGTTTTCCATTCATAATTACCATGTGACAATTGCTTATTAGTCGATAATAGTTAATTTAAATAATTTATATTATTAAATATATTTAATTATATAAAATAACCAAAAATTGGAAAATTTAGAAAAGGCCAAAAAAAAAAAAAAAAAGAAGAAGAAGCATTTCTTTGGGTTGGACCAAAGAGAGTCTTGATTTTTGTTGAATCAATGCTAGTCGTCCCCGGTTCTCACCAATCCCAACTAAAGATGCAATATCTACGACGCTAAAGTTGAAGATACACACACCTAAGGGAGTTGAGTAAAGGCACACCCAGTTAAAAATACCCGACCTGGACGAAGGAAGGATGAGTATGTTCGACTAATCGAAGAAAACTCAAAATAAAGAAATCTGTAAAAGGTAAAGCTAAAAGACAAAAGATGAAAACTTAAGATACAAGGAGGCTCAAATGGAATCAGATTAACAAGAAAAAGGATAAAAGCACCAATCTGCAAGATGCCACACTTACTTTGTTCCACCGACATGAATAAATGGAGGTTAAGCCAATCGAAAAACTTAAAAAAAAAAAAAAGAAGATTCAGAAAGGTATTAATAAGACTAAAAAAAATAAACAAGCACGTAAAGAAAAACAAGATGAAAAAATAAAAATAAAATAAAATAAAGGATGAAGGAAGATGAAAAAACATTTTCACTTACACTAAAACACATGCAAGGAAAACAGCTAATAAAGCAAAATGCTTAAGCACCAAGTAAAACAAAGACTGACATTGGCTTTAAAAGCATGAGGTATGTGTGAATTTCTCGGTTCTCAACAAACTATTTTCTAAAAAAGATTTGGGGAAAATTATTTTTTGAAATACCGTGGCAAAATCATAGTTCTAACCAGCGATTTTGTCTTTTGTTAAAAGAAGAAATCGCATGTTAAACATGCAATTTTCAATTTCCAAATCGCATCTCCAACATGCAATTTCTTCAATTTCTTTCTCTTTCCACGCTAGGCATCTTTCCTTATCCATTCTACTTCTGGTATTCAGGTGACCCTAACGGATGGAACTTCCAATTCAACAAGTAACCTCCATTGCCTCCGATTATTTGCTACCTCCATTACCTTCGAGCATTCATACCATCATTCACCACTCTCTCCAATTTGAGATGGCCACCCACACGATGGAGACGAAACCACCTAGCAAAGTAGGACGAACAACTCCCCCCACCATGTCTTGCATGTTCGATTTCAAGCTTCACCAATTGTCTCTTGTTGCTCTTTCTTTTCGACCTTCTTTACACTTAGATCTAGGCTCAACTGGCCAAGAAAGGAAATCGCATGTTGAACATGCAATTTCTTCTTTTGGTGAAATCACAGTCTCAACCTACAATTTCACCATGGTATTATGGGAAATAGTTTTCCCGAAACCTTTTTTTACAAAAAAGTTTGCTCATGATCAACAAATTCACACATACCTCTCAAAAGCATCCAGTCCAGATTAAGACCTTTTTCTATTTTTTTTTAATAATTGAAAATTTTCAAAATGTTTAATAACTTTATTAAGGAAAAGTAGGCATTTATTCTTTAACTTTTACTTATTTTTCTATTTGAGTTATCAATTTTTTCTTTCTATTTAAATCCTAGATATTTTCAAATTCTTATAAGAGAATTTTTTTTTTGGTTAAATCTATTAAGTTTTTTATCTATTTGTAACACATATCAACTTTAAATTAATACTAATAATATTTAAATTAACAAAACTATAATATTAAATAATTTTATTTACATTATACAATAAAAATGATATCGGATATACTTATTGACATATTACAAAAAATAATAATAATAATTAAAAAAAAGGGTTGGAAAGAATTGGATTTATCCTAACCATCTTGGCCAACTAGCTTAAGATGAATCAAAAGCTAATATATTCTTAAGACGATAAAAAATTTAATATATTTAATAGAAATTTTATTTTTATAAGGTTTCAAAAAAAGTTAAGAACTCTAATAGAAAAGAAAATATAGACTAAAAATGTATTTTTCTAGTTTTTATTAAGTTATCTAATTAAATATATTAAAAAGCATATTTATTTAAATTAATTATTTTCAACCAATGAGGAGCTATAAAGTGGCAATTATTGATAGAAAACTTAATGGTATTAATAGAATTCCCAAGGTTGGAAAACATTAGGGACTCGAATAAAAAAAAAATAAGTTTTAAATAAAAAAGTAGATAAATATTAGAAAGTAAAAATTTATTTTTTAATAAAATATAAATTGTTTCTTTCTCTTTAGAGGGGAAAAAAAAAACCTACCTCTTTCTTTAGGAAAAAGGGAAAAAAATGTTTATTTTAAAAATGTACCCAAAATTATAACTATAACAAGAATGTTCTTAAAAGTATAATATCTAAAATCATGTTAACTATTTATACTTATTTGAAGTTGTTGGCAAAGGTCACGATTGCTAACCACCAAATCAGAGAACCGTGTTGCTGTCATTTTTAAAAGATTTTTATTAAGGATAGGCTTTTTTCATGTTAGTGATCAAAGTTTTTTATTTTTGTTTTTCCTCATTGCCCTTTGAAAAACCATTAAAATCATGGTAGAATTTTCTAAAGTTTCAAACTCTATATCTTTTTATTCAGATTTTAACAAAGTTCGAATGTTTATTTTAGCAAAATTATAAATTTTATATTCTTATATCCAAGTTTTATTAATGGAAGTTGGACTTAGTTTATGACATACGTTTGGAATTTTCATAAGTGCTGTATTTCTGAATTATTTTAAAAGAATTATCTTCCTTTACGATGTGTTCCGCAATTTTCAATAAAGAAAAAATAAACAGAAAAGAAAAAGTGTAATTTTTATTTTATATTATGAAGAAAATAAAATTAGTATTTAACAAAATTATATTTACTATTATTTTGATTAACATTATTATAAAAAATAATTTTACAATTATATCATATTTTTACCGTTTCCCTTCAATTTTAAAGAGAAAATCTTTCCACTTATGTTTTTTTTTTTTTTAACCCATTTTCACTCTCTATTTAAGTTGACAAAACACATCATTCCCATCGATTTCCTTTCATTTCCACTCGTTTTCACATAGCCAAACAGAGTGTTAATTTCTCTTTCCTTTACGATAAAAACCTGCATGACGACTCCATCGACGCTAGACCCCCGAAGACTCTCTTACTAATCCACAAGAAATTGTCTAGTGTCGCTGACACTACTTGCTCGTTCTCGGTGACGTCGCGGCTCCGACTCAAGTCTTCTGTAGCCGTTAGTAAGCAAAAGCATGCATGCACGCTCTCTCCCGGTTTCATCCTTTCCGCATTTTCACCGCGCCATTCTCACTCTAACTACGATTCTCATTTTCTTGTTTCCAAGAATAACAAGGTCTTCCCCTGGCGTTCAAGCTCCTTGCCATTGCATTTCTCTATCCACATTACTCGCAGGTGAATTTTTTCATCTGTCATCGGAATTTATGTTGTGGACTATTCTTGCTTCGCTATATAAATTTGTTTGCTTTATTTTATCCCATAGCTATTTGTATAACTTTTAAACTAACTTCACTTATGATGTTGGCATTTTTGGTAGGTCGAGATGGTCCGTAATGTCAAATTTTTGGTTTATAGCAACGGAAATATCTTTTTTGGTGATGAAGGGCCTTATTATGATAGGGATCCATTGAGGAAAATAAAAGTGAAAACAGATGCAAGCTTTCAGAACCTCTTGGATATAATCTGCACTGGTATTAGGATCAACCCCACTACCCACCAATTTGAGGTGATTCATCGGCATCCCATATTCTCTAAAACTACGGGAGTGCGAGCTCATTATTCATTGGTGCCCATCATTGATAACGATGATATGGCAAACCTTATTGAGATGGCTGAATCGATGGGTGAGAGTTGTACTCAAGAGCTGTTCATTAAGGTGCATGATAGGGTCATAAATTCGCTTGGGCACGGGACACCACAGGTTGGATAATGAATTCTAATTCGACTTTTTAAATGTTTGGGTGTTCCTTCATTTTCTGAATATGTGCACAACAACCAAGTATCTCCACAGTTGTCCGTTTCTGTTTGACATTGGTATCATCTTGTAGCGTACCCTTGCAGAACCGGTTTTCATGGTTTTGTTGATATGTTTGATGGATTTCTGGTTGGGCAGGCTGGATCTTTCTGTTGCATTTTCTTGGAAGTAAAATGTACTTGTTTGTTTCTATATTTTCTGTAATTTGTGGAGTTGGTTTTTTTTTTTTTTTTTTAAATTTCATTGTCGAAGGTTGAGGGATTGTAATAACAATCGGATATAATTTTATTTTATAAGTATAGCTCTAATAAGGTATGTCCCAGATTTCGTGGAAGGGATGATGTTGAATTCAAGGTTGTCAGTTAATATTGAAGAAAGAGCATAAGACGAAAGAGACGGAAGAAGCGCATTTATATACCACCATAAAAGCAAGTACTTCGATATTTGGTAACTCACAGGCAATTTTGTAATGAGAATTACCTTAGATCATTAGTTGAGTTATGTGATAGGTTGCACGTGATGAAGATCTTGCTAAACAAATTGGGAAAGACATCTTCTTTGACCTTGTGGACCATGACAAAGTCAGGAGCTTTCGCGTACCAAAGCAGCTGCCTTTCAAAGATTTCAAGGTACATTATAACATTGCAAATTAATATGGCTAGGGTTTGAGTCACACAACAAAGTTAAATTTTATTGATATCAAAAGAAGAATTACATGGTCCAACCATGAATCATATAGCATCCTTTTGTTACAATTGTTTTCCTCTCTCTCATTTGCTACCTACACGTTACTTTTTATAGAGTTGCTAGGAATCAATCCTCTAGAACCTTCTAGAGAGATTTAACCCTGATTGTCTAATAGTAAACTACTACCTGTAAAGAAATAAACATTAGTAGTAAAACAAAAGAAAACTAAAAAAATAGAAAAACTAAGTCTGGAACGTCTCTTGTAAATGCAAGGAAGGTCCACATGCCTGACGTGGAATCATATCATTACCCCCCCCCCCCCCCCCCCCCTCCATTGAACAGGCCTTGTCCCTAAGGTCAAAATATGGAAACTGCAACTAGAAAGCATCCATATCCATCTATGTAGCATCCGCTGAAGAATAACCAACCCATTGAACTTAAACTTGAGGAACATCTAACCATCACAAACCAAAAAACATCGGCTTAATATGTGTGAAAGTTGACGAGATTCTTCTATTTCATCAGAACTTAAATCTAATAGTGATATCAGTCTATCTTACTATTCTAAGACCTATAAGTAAGTGTATTTATCAATCTTATAATATAACGGATATTACTGTAAAGTGTTAATCCCAAAGAGATTGTGATTACTAGTAATTACCCTTTTTTATTATCTAATATGTAAAATTAAATGAAATAAGTGGAAAACAGTAAGTAAATTTTAAGAAAACAACTATCCATAAAAGTATACCCGGATATTGAATCACCCTAAAATTATTAATACAATCAACTAATTATTATTCAACATTATTATTGTTAAACCATTGAAATTTCTAAATCGAATAAATAGCTCACTCGGGTCTACTAATTCCTAATTTTAGCTTAATTAATTGGAATTTCTTTCTAATTGAAACCCCTATAATCGCATTACTTTCGATTTATGAATTCTATTATTAGGTTTGACCCTAATTCAGAAAATTTACGTCATCCTATCTCTAGGATTACATGCAGTTCCTTCCAATTATGCTAAATCTATTTAAACATAGGAACTCTCGATCTCTATGAATGAAATTAGACTTCAAACTAATACATCGGTAATATTAATTTGAAAACAATAAAGCTGACATAATTAGATTACAAGAATATCAATAACTTCATTGAATAATAAACAAAAAATTATATGTTTATTATAGAATTCATCAAACTCGAGTATAAAAGAAAATTAAGTTAGCATCATGTTAAAATTGAAAGCGAAACTATAAAAATAATGCATAAAGAAAAACATCAATAAAGTAGTAATAATAGTAAAATTCTATGACTATGCTATTACTAGTTCCAAAACTCTATGACATAAGGCTTGGAGTTTACCTCCTTTTATACAAGTTGAATGACTCCTGTCTCAGATGGTTGTAATTTCCTAGAGTAGAAAAGAATCTTTATAGATGAGGAAACAATGCTCTAGTAGGCGAGAAATTGCATCTTGAAATAGTAGGAAACTTAGCTTTTGAAAAACGAAATTGAATCTTCATGATGAATCACTCTTCGAAACAGTAATCTTTAGCTTATGTGATTATTTAGAAAGTAAAATCCTTACTTAGCCTTTTGTCTCATATTTAAATTCTTTTATCATTTGATGTTTTTGGCAATAGGTTGTAGTCACTCTTAGGAAATGGGTCCCATTATTTTACTAGAATTATAATTCTACTCCGATTTAATTTCTCATTTAACATCTTTTGCACTTTTTGACCTCTTCTTGACTTGACCAAGTTACTTTCTGTAGAAGGAGATAGCTAAAGAGTTTGGTATTCCAGTTCAATTCCAACGATACTGGCTTTGGGGAAAACGGCAAAATCACACTTACCGCCCTCTTTACCCATTGACACCACTCAAGGAAGCACAACCTGTAATTACCGATTCATTGTTAATGTTTTACCTATTTGTGTTGTTTTTATTCTTTTCCCCTTTGGTGCATTTAGGTTCGGCCCAGCAAAGATGGGTATTTTTTTTTCTTGTTTTTACTCCCTAACTGTTGGTGGGTCATGTTCTAATAGGATTGTTGATGGCTTGATATTATATACCAATAATCAAATTAATCTTTGGTCTGTGTAAGGTTGGTAGCAATAATAGAAAAACTAAGTGTAATGATTAAACTTAGCTGTTAAGAACAAAAATTCATAAACATGCTTGTATCATATCAACTAACTTTTTGGTTTTAGATAGAGAAAATGTTCTCCCTTCTCTTTAGCTTTACTACCTTAGCACCCCTTAAAAGACGGTTACTAATCTAAAATAAGCAATTTAGATTAGTTTTTTCCATTATATTCTACTGTTCCATTGAGGCGACCATGATAGACATCAGAACATCAGACCTCCCAACTCTTGGAGAACACTTCCCTAATGGTTTTTTTTAAAACAACCATGATAAAAAAGGAAAAAGAAAGGGTGTTGGAAGACTTACAAATGACCACTCCAATGAAGAATGATAAAGATGTCAAGAAGCATAAATCTAACTAACACCAGACTAGAAGAGCTCTTGTCTAAGGAAAAAGCAACTAGTTCGAAAGGAAAAAACAACCTAGAAGAATCATCTTCAAATGTGCAAAATGGAAAGCAACATTCTCCAAAGCTACAACAGAGATCCTTTACTAAAGCCTATGTAAGTCAAGCATCAAAGAGGAGGAAGGAGCCAGAATTCAAGCCATCTTTCTTTCCTCTAGCATCCAATGGGCCCACGACAACAGTAAGAATGCTGGAGAGGGCAGTAGAGAATGGAGTGAAACATTGGGAGTCAACTCTGATAGGATATTTCCTTAGTTGGAAAATTCCATTCTCTTTGGTAGGAACAATAGCATTTTGACTATGGAAAGATTATGGAATCCTAAACGTTTTGGGAAACAAGGACAGATTCTTCTATGTTAGATTTAAATCTTTGGCAAATTTGGTTGTAATCTTAAGCCAAGCCATGGTACTTTGGACACAGGTTCTTAGTTCTACAAAAATGGAGGAGAGGAATGTCACTAGAAAAATCGCAACCATCGGTCCCTGCAGCGTAGGTCTTGTTTTCCAAGATACCATATGAATATTCCGATGAAGTAGGTATTAGTTATATTGCTAGTGAAGTAGGAAAGCCTAACTAAGCTAATGCGATGATGGCCTTCAAGGAAAGAGTTAACTAAGCACAAGTCCTCATTGAAATTAGTGCTAGAGAGGAGCCCACACATTAGGTCGAGGTTGTTAGCGAAGATGGATTTGTTTCTCGAATTGTGGTTGAATATCAGTGGATACCTCCTTGATGTTCAGATTGCAAAGTTTTTGGACATTCTCATTTGGCAAAGACTATTAAGACTGCCAATCTAGTTAACAAAGGTCTTTCGTCTCCAAGGAAAAAAGGAAAAAAAGAAAAAAATCCAATAAACGGGAGAAGTTCCTAGTTAGCGAAGGTCCTTCAAATGTGGAATCACACGAAGCTAATGAAGAAGACACTTCCCCTCTTGAAATAGAAAAGGAAGGAATGAGGAAATGTAGAGATGAAGCATGCAATGTCCCTTAACTCCCAACCCAACCAAAACCGCTGTAGGAGGAAGTAATTCCACCTTGTGTTTTGGAAACTCCCGGTCCTTCAAATGTGGAATCACATGAAGCTAATGAAGAAGACACTTCCCCTCTTGAAATAGAAAAGGAAGGAATGAGGAAATGTAGAGATGAAGCATGCAATGTCCCATAACTCCTAACCCAACCAGAACTGCTGTAGGAGGAAGTAATTCCACCTTGTGTTTTGGAAACTCTTGAGGATGAGATCAAATAGAGGCCCCCAACTCCAAATCCCCCAAGTTTAAAGGAGTTAAGTGAAGAGCCAGCTTCTCCTAAGCAATCCATGGCTGTTATTATTATAGTGAATAGGATACATCAAAGAGAGAATACCTCAAGATCCTCTTCTAGAGGTGGAAAAAGCTCATCAAACTGCAAATAGAGGAAGAAGTTTTTAAGTGCTGTAAGCACACGTTTACTTAACCATCTCTCATCCACAAATATGAATTTTACAACTTGGAATGTTAGGGGTATCGATGACCCAATCATGGCAGCCGATGTAAGGAGATTGTGCAATGACAATGGTATATCTTTAGTGGGTTTACTTGAAACTAAAGTAAACCATTTGTTTGAAGATAATATCAAACAAGCCATTAGTCATTCTTGGGATTTTGCTATAAATAGCTTGGCCAAAAAGAGAATTTAGATTGGATGGGATGCAAGAACATGTGATGTTTTAGTTTTAAAAGAACATGCCTAGTTTAGTCATTATTCTTGTACAAATAGTGGAGCAAACATATCCTTCATAGTATCTTCTATCTATGCTCCTAACTCAACCATGGAAAGAAAACAATTATGGAACCAGTTAGAGAGTATGACTGCTTCTATAGTGGACTAGCCGTGGATTATCTTAGGTGATTTCAATGTGACTAGATGCATGTCGTAAAATCTAGGAGGTAACCGGAAGATTAATCAAGGAATCTTAGATTTTAGAAGATTAATTGATATGGGTGAAGTGGATGATTTACATTTTATAGGAAACTTCAATTCTTGGTCAAACAAGCAAGTGGAAAATCCAATATTAAAGAAGCTTGATTAGGTCCTAATAAACATGGAATGGCTGAATAGATTCCCGCAAGTAGAAGCCAAATTCCTACCACCACTACTATGTAATCATGTAGTGTGTATAGTTTGTGGTAATTTCTTTCCTCTAAGGCACAAATCACCATTTAAGTTCTTTAAGTTTTGGACAGAAAGAGAGGAATTCCTGAGTTTGGTGTCGAATGCATGGACAATAAAGGTGGAAGGTTCAAAACTCTATCAAGTTGTTAGAAAGCTTAAAATACTTAAGGTTAGGTTGAAAAACGTGAATAGATGGAAGTTTTCCAATATATCTAGTAGAGTGAACCAAGCCAAACAAACCTTGAGTGCCATAAAAAACTCAATAGTGCAAGTAGACCCGACCATGATAAGGGAAGTGCGTGAAGCCTTTAAAAAATATTATACCTTGAGGAATGCAAATGAATGTTTCTTTAAATAGAAGTCCAGAATCAAATGGTTATCGCTTGGAGATAAGAACACTTCTTCTTTTTTCATAAAGCCATGCTTCAATGACATAACAAAAGTGTGATCTGATCTCTAGAACAAGAGGATTGAACTTTGGCAGTTGGTGATGAAGCTATGAAAAAGGAAGTGGTGGCCTATTTTTCTAATATATTTGAAGAACTTAATGGGTTACAAAATGAAGTAAAGGTGGATGACATGGTGATGTGGAAGTTAAATGTTCCTTAACTCTCCCTTTTTAGAGGTAGAAATTAAGGACGCTTTTTTCAACCAATCAAATAGCAAAGCCCCGGGGCCGAATGGCTACTTTGTAAAATTCTTTAAGGTAATGTAGTCCATAATTGGGGAGGATATTACAAAAGCTATTATGGATTTCTTTGTCACAAGTTCTCTCCTTAAATAGGTGAACAACTCTATTGTTACTTTGGTGCCTAAGGTTTCAAATGCATCGAAATTATCAGATTTCAAACTTATCTCTTCATGTAATGTCATCTATAAAGCTATATCTGAAGTGCTTATAACTCGAATTAAAGTGATCCTTAGCTCCCTAGTTGGGAGAGAGCAATCTACCTTTATCCTAGACTAGAAAATCACAGATAACATAATTATTGCACAAGAATTGGTCCATGGGTATCATAGCAATCGAAGCTCCCCTAGATGTGCTATCAAAGTAGACATCATGAAGGCTTATGATACATTGAGTTCGTGTTTCTTAGAAAAAATGCTACTATATATGGGATTTCCTGCTCACTTCACGAAGCTTATAGTATAATGCTTCACAACTCCAAGATTCTCTTTTAATTTAAATAGGGAACTTGTTGGATTCATCCCTAGCCATAGGGGGCTACGATAAGGAGATTGTTACATGCGAAGTGGTCTTACGTTCACAAAATACAATAGTGCCCTTCAACTAGGTATTCTAGGAGGAAGCAGCATAAGAAGAGTGGTTGAACTGTGTTATGTTCAGCCGAGGTCTACAGCGGATAGGTGTCATGCTATGTAGTGATGTCTTAGTTGCTTATTTCTTTTTTTTTTTTCTAAGTGTATTGTGTCTAGCTGGATATTGTGTGTCATAGTTGTTTCTGACTTTTCAATTTAGTTTAGGTAGTGTGTCCTAGTGTCATGTCTTAGTATTTCAGTCATGCTACTGGCCACTATGTATACGGTTAGTAGTAGGGGAAAGAGTGGAGTCGTAGAGGGGAAACAGGGCAACCTAACAAGTGGGCAATTATGGTGGAAACCAACTACTAATGATTGTACAAAAAGAATGGAATTGAAGAAGATGAACATGCTTGATATTTCCCTAAATTCTTCTATTAAATCAAAAAACACCGAGATCGTCAGGTTCTCTCTAACAAGCTCAAATCCAGTTAACAAACATAGGTAAGCGAGGAAGAAAATTTTTGGATTTTGATAATTGAGGATATTGTAAGAGGGTATATTTTGTCACCCTAATCGGCTTCGAAATGTAGAGAATTGAGTACTTGAGAAGTGAAATGACATGGTTGTGTCAAGAAGAAAAAACTGTAGATCAATCCCAAGTAGTTGATCTGATGGTTGATGAGTTTGGGCTATACTATACTATTATTGATCTAGCCTCGTATGTTGATTCATTTTTAAAATTTATTTATTTGTGAGTTTATTTTCTCGTTAATTTATTTTTACCTAGTTGGTCTAGTCTTTCTTGCTATATCTATGACGTGTAATGCTTGATTCTTCTTGCTATGGTGAATATAAATATAAAGTGCAGATTGTTTTCATTGTAGGATTGGCTTGTAACCATTTATTGTTTGATCACCCCGAACCCAATTAATTAAAGGATTGAACTTAACTAAAACTGGGCATGCATTGTACGATACGTTGCATAAAATTGCAGGTCACCATTGCTATAAGGCGCATCGGAAGTAATTGGAGGATTATTGTTCCACTAAGTGCGTAGTAACTGATTAGGGGATTATCGCGCCTTACAGCTCCAAGTCTAGTCTGTCCTTAAGGGTGTTTAGTGCTCAGTGTGTGAGTAACACTTGAGCTTATAACATTAATATTAAGAAACGATATCTAATAAAGAGATAAGAGTAATCAATTAAGTGTGAGACCCGAGCATTGATGGTATGATCTGAATCCCTAACCTAAGGTCAAGGGAGGCGTAAACCCTAAACTTCACGTCCCTAAACTTCACGCTGGTTACTGGAAGACCACGTGTAATGTTGCATTCATATGATTGCCCATGCATAGCATATGTTTTGAAAACTTTCTTGAAATTGCTTATGCATGTGTAGTATTAAGAGTATTGCACTCCCATCTTACTAAGCCGTAGTGTGCTCATCCTTCCATAGACTATTTTACAGGAAACAATACAAAAGCTTAAGGTAGGATAAGATATGATATGACGAGAGCTTTGGGAATCAAGAATGATGGAGTAAAAATTGTGACTGATAGATTATTTAGATGTAATCTTATTCTTAGGAACTTGATGTGGAAATTGAAATTATGAGACTTATAATTATTTTTCCATTCTACTATTTTGGTAGGGTATTTTGATTGTCTGCAATCTTGGTCGACCGTAGAATATGGAAATCCATAGTTATATTCTTATTATATGATTATATGTAATATAATTAGTTGTAATTATTTAAATAATTATTTAGAGTCTTGCGACCTCTAACTTACAAGATGGTTGTCATGTTACGGGTACACACGTGACGTGATGGCTTTTTGTGGAAACTCTTAGCCCCCCCGTTAGGGCATGATAGTCGAAATACGCCCACCTTGATTTTCCAAGGTTTGATGGCAAGTCTGACCCAATCGGATGGTTGAGTAAATGTGAGCTTTTCTTTAGGCACCAACGTACGCCGAAAGGGGGTTGGGTGGAATTAGCTACTTATCACTTAGAAGGGGAGGCTCAACTGTGGTTCCTTAAAATGGAGCGGGACCAGCCTGGAACATCTTGAGAAAACTTCAAAACTATCTGTAATTCTCAGTTCGAGCCTCCATTCAGAAGCAACCCGTTGTAGGAACTGGCTAAGTTGAGACAAGTGGGGTCTATGGAAGAATATCAACAATGGTTTACCTAGGTTTTGACCTAGCCACCTTCTTTAATGCCGAAACAAGAGGTGGCTTTATTATTAGCGGCTTTAAGGAATCCATTTCCATGGACATCCTAATTCAAAACCCTAGGGACATGATCTGAGCAGTGGCATTAGCGTGACTTTATAAAAGGAGGAGTGTAGCTTTGCAAGTAAAGGCGAAAGCATAGAGGAGGAAGGCTGGGTTGGCAGCCAAGGGGGAAGTACCCCAGAAAAAAAAAATTATGGCAAACCCTAGCCTTGTTGTAAAACCCTTTGTAAAACGGTTGAGTAAGCTAGAACTAGAAGAGCAGAGGAGGAAAGGCCTTTCTTTCAACTGCGACGAACCCTCTTCCGTAGGGCATCGATGTAAAAGGTTTTTTTAGTTGGAGTGTGCCGAAGAGAGTCAGTGGGGTCGGGACGAAGAGGCGGAAGAAGGGGATAAGCAGGAAGAGGAGGAGCTAGCAACAATATCCCTTCAAGCCATGATTAGCTTATGTAAGCCCTAAGCGATAAAGCTATAAGGCATAATTAGGGAGCACGAGGTCATTGTGTTGGTTGATTCGGGGAGTATGCACAACTTTGTGGATGCAAGAGAGGCTCAACGATTGAAGCTAACGGTAGAGCTATGGTAGAATATCAAGGTGATGGTCGCAAATGGGGAAAGCATGCGAAGTGGAGGTATTTGCAAGGGCATCAAGCTATTCCTAGCAGGCCATCCATTTGAAGTGGATTTTTATACACTACCTTTGTGTGGAATAGATGCTGTACTGGGGGTCAATTAACTGAAGTCTTTAGGGGCGATTGACTGGGATTTTCGCGATATGAGGGTGAAATTTTGTATGAATGGCAAGGACATTTAATTGAAGGGCCTCTTAAAGTGTGGACGTGATGGTGCCTCCTTAGTAGCCATGCAGGAGGCGGAGAAAAGCCACAAGTTGTGTATGCTGCTAGATGAATTTGAGCTGATCTTCCAACCCTTATAAGTACTCTCACCGGTCAGACCTTGTGACCATAAGATTCCCTTACAACTTGGGATTGCACAGGTCATGGTGAGGCCTTATAGGTGCCCACACAAACAGAAGGACGGGATAGAAAGGCAATGTGAGGAGATGTTGACCTAAGGTATCATTTAAGTAAGCTAATCTCCTTTTTCTTCCCTCATATTACTTGTACGGATGGTTGATCTCAGTTGGAGGTTTTGTGTGGATTATCGCACACTGAATAATAAGACGATCAAGGATAAATTTCCCATCCCGGTCATAGAGGAACTATTGGAAGAATTGAATGGGGCCAAGTACTTCTTCAAGTTAGATTTAGCCTCCAGGTATCATCAAGGGTGTATGCACCCAACTGATGTGGAGAAAACAGCCTTTCGCATACATCATGGGTACTTTGAGTTCCTTGTCATGCCCTTTAGCCTCACCAACGCCCTGTTAACCTTCCAAGCCTTGATGGATATGGTTTTCAGGGGGGTGTTGTGTAAGTTTGTCCTAATCTTCTTTGACAACATTCTGGTTTACAGTAGCACCTAAACTGAGCATTTGCAACACTTGAGGAAGGTGTTTATGCTATTGCAAGCACACCAATTGTATTTGAAGATGAGTAAATCTGCATTTGCCCAGGAGCAGGTGGTGTATTTGGGTCATGTCATTTCCAGTGAAGGAGTGCGGGCAGATCCGAGAAAGGTAGAGGCTATGTTAAATTGGGCGAAACCCATGTCCATCACAGCCTTGTGAGGGTTCCTTAGATTGATGGGGTACTATAGGCGATTTGTGGCTAGGTATGGAAAGATTAAGGAACCATTGACAAAGATGCTTTGCAAAAATAGTTTTCAATTAACCATTGAAGCCGAGGTGGCATTCAAAAAGTTGAAGACAGCCATGATCGAGACTCCCATCTTAGCTCTTCCAGATTTCTCCCAACTGTTTATAGTGGAATGTGATGCATCTGAGGGGGGAATTGGTACGGTCCTTCAACAGCATGAGCATCCAATCTCCTATTTCAATTGCCCTTTTACAAGACAACACTTGAAGCTAACAGCTTACGAAAAGGAGCTGATTGGGTTATCCAAAGCCGTATGACATTGGAGACCATACTTATGGGGAAGACGATTTTTGGTAAGAACTGATCATTGCAACCTGAAATATCTATTAGAATAGCGAGTGACAACTTCTCCTCATCAACATTAGATTAGTAAGTTGTTAGGGTTCGATTTTGAGATCCAGTATAAGGCTGGTCAAGAAAACAAGGTGTTCGATGTACTTTCTAAGAAAGAAGACGTTGCCAGCTATCTCGTAGCCATCTCTTGCCCTTAGTTGTAGTTATTCGACCAAATTCAAGAAGAAAATTAGCAAAATCAAGAATTGCAAAAGTTGAAGTCATAAGTAGAGGTGGGGAAACTAGGGCAATAGTGGGCAGTGAAAGACGAGTTGTTGTTTTTTAAGCAGAGGATTTATTTGATTCCTCACTCAATCTTATGTTAGTCATCATAGAGGCGCTCCACTCTCCATACTATGAAGGATACCAAAAAACTCTCCATAGAATCACAAGGGATTTTTATTGGAAAGGGCTCAAGCAGCAGGTGAAATAGTTTGTACGTGCTTGCAAGGTTTTCCAACGAAGTAAAACTCAATAACTGAAGCCAGCAGGGCTCTTGCAACACTTACAAATACTAACTCAAGTATGGGTTGATATCTCCATGGACTTCATTGAGGGATTACCATTATCCAATGGAAAATTTGTCCTTTTTGTTGTTGCTAATTGATTTTCCTTATATGCCTACTTCCTACCTATTAGCCACTCGTACATGGTTGTTTTAGTATCCCGAATCTTCTTTGATCATATCTTCAAACTCCATGGAATGCCAGAATCCATTATGAGCGATAGGGATGCCACCTTCACAAGTGCCATTTGGAAGGAGCAGTTTAAACTACAAGGCACGCAATTGGCTTTTTCTTCTTCTTATCACCCCCAAAGCGATTGATAGACGGAGGTCGTTAACCACACCATTGAGATGTACTTGAGGTGTTTTGTGGGAGACTAACCCAATAAATGGACCGAATGGGTCGCATGGGTTAAGTTTTGTTATAACACAGGGTTTTACATGACATTGAAAGCAACTCCTTTTGAAATAGTTTATGGCCGAGCATCTCCACATTTATTGGCTTACTACTCAGGATTGGCTAAGTTGGAAGCTGTACATCTCGCCCTCTTGGAAAGAGATCAAGTCTGGTAGCAGCTCCAACAGAAGTCAACCCAAGCTCAAGCGACCATGAAGGAGCATTATGATAAACATCATTAGAAGGTAGAGTTTCAAGTGGGCGAATTAGTGTAGCTCCATCTCAAACCCTATAGACAAGTTTCAGTGGCTGCTAGGCGTAACCAAAAGCTCGCGCCAAAGCTTTATGGACCTTTCCCATTAGTAGCAAGGGTTGGAACTGTGGCATATCACCTCGCGCTTCCTCCTTAAGTGAGGATCCACACTGTTTTTCATGTGTTCTACTTAAAGAAATTTGAAGGCCCTCCTACTACCCAACCCTTAGTGCCAACAGTACAGTAGGGAACAGCGATTCCTTACCCTAAAGCTATCCTAGATACATGTAAAGGCCAACACCAGCCAGAAGTGCTGGTTCATTAAGAAGGTTATTCACCAGTTGAAGCGTCCTGGGAATCAGTCGAGATGATGATACAAAAGTACCCTTCATTCGCACCTGACGCACTCTTGAGGGAAGGACAAATGTTATACACGAAGTGGTCTCGCGTTCACAAAATACAATAGTGCCCTTCAACCAAGTATATTCTAAGAGGAAGTTGCATAAGAAGAGTGGGTGAACTGTGCTGTGCTAGGTCGAGGTTTGCAGCGGATAGGTGTCCTACTATGTAGTGATGTCTTAGTTGCTTATTTCTTTTTTTTTTTTCTAAGTGTATCGTATCTAGCTAGATGTTGTGTGTCACAATTGTTTGCGACTTTTCAATTTAGTTTGGGTAGTGTGTCCTAGTGTCGTGTCTTAGTCTTTCGATTATACTATTGACCACTATGTACACGATTAATAGTGGGGGAAATAGTAGAGTCATAGAGGGGAAACAAAGGGGCATGATAAGTGGGCAATTATGGTGGAAACCAACTGCCAATGATTATACAAAAAGAATGGAATTGAAGAAGATGAACAAGCTTAATATTTCCTTAAATTCTTCTGTTAAATTAGAAAATACCGAGATTGTCGAGTTCTTTCCAACAAGCCCAAATCCAGTGAACAAACATAGGCAAGCGAGGAAGAAAAACCATAAAAGCCACCTTTGAATCTGACCTAATAATTGAAATAAAGCAACTCAACTCAGGCATATATGGCATCTATGCAACAATAGCAATAGAGGCATTTAAGCATATTGGATACACACTATCTTCCTAAAGGGACAGATTTTCTAGTCAATTAAAACCCCTTCATCATGTTTTAATCTCAAAGGAAACTCGTAAAACTACATGATCAATCAAGACCCTTACTTAAATAGAAAGTGGGGAATGGTCCTTCCATATCCCTTTGGTTAGATTTTTTATTTCCACAAGGTCTGTTGGATAGTATAGTTGGTGCAAGGGAAATAACTTCCTTGTGTTTATCCCAAAATACCAGAGTTTGTAGCCTAATTGAGAATGAAGAATGTATCCTCCCTCAAGGACCTTTTTGGAACAATTTCAATGTCCCTCCCAATGTATGTCTGAACCTAGTCGTAGAAGACAAACGCATATGGAGACTATCCCCAAATGATGTCTTCTCTATCAAGAGTGCATACTTTTCACTTAAGCTTACCAATAATGATATGCTTTGGACCAAATTAGTATGGAACCACAAATCCATACCAAAACATAGCTTTATCTTATGACTGGCAATCAATGGCAAATTATACACTCTTGACAAACTAAACAGGTGCGGAATTATAACCTAGACTTCGTGTTTTTTGTGCAACCAAAGCATAGAATTCCACCAACATTTGTTCTTCTAATGCTTAGTCTCATCAACAGTTTGGACTAAAGTGATGTCTAGTTTGAGATGGCTAATGTCTCATATTTTGTGGCAACAAGTCTTAGATGGTTTGACCTATACTCCATCAAGTCAATAGACAAATAAATGGAAATTAGTAGTAGCGGCTACAGTTTATTATATTTGGCATGTAAGAAACTTGATTCGTCAAGGACAAAGGATCCCTAACACAAATAATTTAGCAAGACTTATTTTGAATTATACTTATGTATTCAATAAGGCATAATAATCTAGTGTTTCTAATTTTTTGTGTTGTAATAGATTAATGGTTGTTATAATCCTAATCAAACCTTGTAAATAGTGGGCATTGCCTCATATTCGCTATGCGGTTGTATATTTCTTTTGGTTGAATGGAATTTCTGAATTAACCAAAAAAGAACAAAAATCCATACTCTGCGAGTGAATGTTAGGTAAATGGGGTTAAGAGTCCCTGATAGTATTATTGACATTGCCCTCCTTGTCGGTGATTGCTTCCTTGATCTTTAATCATCAGTTACTCCATATTATGGATTAAATGTCTCTGTCTAATTCTAAGATTGAAATCAGCATCTAAGTACTCTTTCATCAACAGTAACTATGGTGTTCCTTGCCATACAACGATCAAGTTACAATCTCTTTTTTTATTTTTTGTTTATTGAAGAAGTCAGTCTTTTCATGTTGGTCTCGGTGCCATTAGTGTAACTGATAGTTTTCGTTCCGTTTTATTGTTGAAATTTAAAGCTATCTGATTTTTAGCAGACTCTGACTGGATTTTCTTTCTTTTTTCCCCATTTTCTTGTGCAGGTTGGGCAGTTAAGAGAAGTGTCAAATACGGTTCATAGTGCTGAACTGAAGTTATTTTTGGAAGTAGAGTTTGGCCTGGTAAGTTGTTTATTTATTTATTTTTATTATTAATCATCTTGCTGAGAATTGCAGAAAACTGGGTCCTTTCTGGTGCCTCTCATCTCTAAGTTGGTATAATGTAGGATTTACGCCCTATTGCTCCACCTGACAAGACGAAGGAAGATACTTTGTTATTTTTCAAGCTTTATGATCCTGAGAAGGAGGAGCTGCGGTGAAGTTTTTTTCTTTGTTGGCATAATTCCTTTTTTGTCACAATTCCATTAAATTGACCTGTTACTTTTGCTGCGCTACAGATATGTGGGAAGGCTATTTGTCAAGACTGCTGGTAAACCGGAAGAGATCTTAGTGAAATTAAATGAAATGGCTGGCTACATGCATGATCAGGAAATTGAGCTTTATGAGGTCTGTGTAGCATTTTCTGTTAGACATGGTATCATTATGCTACTGACTTGTGTCCTCTATCTTTTACCAAACGGAGGTTTTTAGGATACTAATGGACTGCTAGTTGTGCTGGGCAATGTACATTAAATATTAACATCAATTAAAATCGACCATCGTAGGTGATCATCTATTTTCTATGCAGTTGTGGCAACAATGTACATTAGATGTTAGTGTATTAAATTCACCATTGTAGGCGCTCATCTATTTTGTATGCAGTTCTGATGGCTGATGCATAATGTCACATGTGGTGGACTAATTCAGATTTAAACCTATTGATCCTTTTTTTTTTTTTTTCAGGAAATTAAGTTTGAGCCAACTATCATGTGTGAACCTGTTGACAAGAAAACTCCATTTCGATCTAGCCAGGTAGATGCTCTTTTCATCAAATAGTATTGTTTACAAAGTTTGGCAATTTGGTCTTGTTAATTGACTGGGGCTGTACAGCTTGAAGATGGAGACATCATTTGCTTTCAGAAAGCCGTGCCCGAAAATGGTGGTCAATTTCAGTATCCAGATGTTCCTTCATTTTTGGAATATGTGCAGAACCGCCAAGTCTGAAAATTAAAGATTGCGTATTTCTGTTTGAACTTGGTATTATCATGTGCTGTGCCAGAGCAGAAGCAGTAATCTTGGTTTTGTTGCTGTGTTTGATGGATTTCACTTTGTGCATGCTGGATTTTACTGTTGCTTGTGTGTTTTGCTTGAATTTAAACCCAGATAGTGAAAATATTTTTATTCTTTTAGTTCTTGGAATCTGTCATCCATTTCAATAGAGAAGTCAAATCCCAGCCTGATCTTGTCAACTGAACACTGGTCTGGGGCAGAATCAAGGAATAATAGGCAATGACTTGGGATAGCAAATTTGGCTTGGCTTTATTGAAGTGCCGCACATGCTATTTTTTATTGACAAAGATCACTTTAATTAATTAAGGGAAAAAAAAGTGCTGTTCTTAATTTAAGCCTGATGGAGAACGGTTTAAGAGATGTTAAAAAAATTACTCCATATTGATATGAATATATATGTGCACACTTGTTTTTCCTTTGGATAAGGTGAATTTTATTGAAAAACACTATTTAGATACCCTTCTCTTCACTGCTGCTGTCACTTATGTTAATTCATTTTGGTACTTGATCTTAGGGAACTATGCCTTGCAGTGTAAGATCCATCACCCACAATTGTCTATGCTTGAAAAGTTCTTCTGGACTAGAGTGTGTGGAACTTTTTTAGCATTTCGACTAAATGTATAGGTTTCGATGTTGATTGGTTTGGAAAAATCTGAATACTTTTATTGCATTACTTGATACATGAGTGCATGGAAATTTATTGATGGCCTATGTTTCTTAGCATAGGCTGTCCATTTTCGGTCTCTTGAGAAACCAAAGGAGGACGACTTCTCTTTGGAGATTTAAGTAGATGGTCCTTTTTCATGAATGAGTCTCATACGTATATTTTGATTTGATAAATATAATGAAAACTTAATCACGTAGATCCAATATAAGTCTATGTTGGTTATGAAGTCATAGACCGTGAAAAAGGCTTGAAGTATGAGAAAATCTAGTGGGGATAGCCGAAGGGGCCTTTGTGCCCCAATTTATTCTGTCATTTCTAATTTCAATGAGAATTGTGCTTAAAATTCTGGCAAATTATGCACACAACCCATCTAAAGTTTTGAAAACAAAGTCACCTTAAATTTTGAAGATATTTCTTTTAACTAATGTACTTGTTCATCTAATTTTCATTATGAAAAGTCAACATATACATATGTACATATTTTTCTATTTGATCCAGGGTTGCATATGTATTGAGGTTTTGACTACAATTCTACTCTTAAAATAGACGAATAAAATCAACAAACGACTCGGTAGGTATATGTGAACTCAATACTGCATATACAAGCTATGAATTAGGTTATCAAATTATAAGATATGTGTATATTACCATATGATGCAACTTTTGCATATCGGTTATCCAGACTCGAAATGAAGCAAAGCAGCCTAGGTAAAGGTTTATCAAGTATATAGTGAATCAAGTTATCAAATCATACAATACGTGTATATTACCGTATGAAGCAACATTTGCATATTGGTTATCTAGACTTAAAATGAAGCAAAGTAGTCCAGATAAAGGTTTATCATGTAATGTGTTATTGTATCCATGGATAGAACAACCTATAACAAACTAAATTTTTCAAATATTAAACTACATAGGGCTGGTAATTGCGGGGCGGGTCCGCGGGTTGACCAGCCCCGCCCGCAAAAATATGCGGGGCGGGCAAAAAAATTTTGATCCGCAGAGGTGCGGGCCATTTTGGCCCGCGCCCGCTTGACCTGCGGGGCGGGGAGGGCAATCCCCGCGGGCGGCGGGCCAACCCGCCGAAAAACGCAGCCTACCTGCGTGACGAGGATGACGTGGCCGTGCTATAACTCTACGTCTCTGGCTCTTTGCTCTTCGTCCTTTCTTTCGATTTTTGTTTCAAATTTTTTTCTCGTCTTTGCCTCTTTGATCTTTGCATTTAAGCGTTCACAATCACAACACCAGCAAATCGCGTCTCCGTTCAAATCGCCAATCTTTCTCAATTCTCACACAGCAGCAATTTTCCGTCGAGCAAATCACGTCTTCATTCACAATCACAACTCTTGCGTGTGAGCTGCGACTTGGGAGTTTAGTTCTCGCAACACCTTTAACGATCCATTTACTCCTGCGTGTGAGCTGCTCTGCACTGTGGACGACGTAGCCGTGGGGACATGACGAGCTGCCCTACACCGCCGCTGCCGACCAACGTGCCGGAAAACGCAACCTGCCTGCGTGCAACTGCGAGCTGCCCTACACTGTGGACGACACGACCCTGGACATGACGAGAACGACGTGGCTGTGGGCACATGACGAGACGACTGACGAGCTGCCCTACACCGCCGCCGCCGACCAACCCGCCGGAAAACACAACCTGCCTGTGTGCGACAGCGAGCTTCCCTGCACTGTGGACGACACGACCCTAGCAACAGCCCACCCCACCGTCCGTGCACCCCCTGTACTCCGCACCGCCACCACCGCTTGTTAGACTTCATTAATTTTTTGTGGGTCGTCACAGGCCAACCCGCATTGGCTCGCGAGGCAGGGCGGGCCGACTTTTCTAACCCGCCAGCCTTGCGGGCCACTGCGGGCCAACCCTCGATGACCCGCGGGCCGGCCCATTCGGCCCGCATTACCGGCCCTAGAACTACATGCAACAATGGTTGTAAATGAGGAGAAAAAGAAAGGGATACAAACCTTAGTCATAACATCTGCTAATTGGAACTAAGAAGAAACACGAATCGAGAGAAAACTAGTATCAACCTAATAACATGTCGAATCAATGTCAATCTCAATGTGTTTGGTATATATATGTGAACATGAATTGTTGGTATATATATAGCGTAGGGAGAATGTAAATCATTGAGAATGTAAAAACCCGAAAAAAGTCTTTCAGTTGTCATCATTTTGGTTTTCCATGGTACCAAGGCTTAACCAAAAAAGACATAGCCAATTAACGACTTCACTTATTAAGTAAGGCCCATAGCTTGGATTAAAACAACCCATGATATGATAATATAAGTATTTTTCTACCTTACTCTTACATAAATAGAAACCTCTCAGTTTTTAACTTTTGTTCTTCTTTATCTCTTACTAACGACTTGCTGCCAATATCAGCATGACCCCTTCAAGTTATTTAGTTTGCTCTATGGCGAGAATAGATTAGTCCGAGTGTTGGCTGTTGCTCCATTGATAATATAATTGCCCTTGATACTAACTATTCAATCTCTGTTTATACAATATGTGTTTCGATTAAAGCTATATTCGAATGTTAATATTGTCTTTTTTTAATGATAGTTAACCATATATAAGAGTGAATAATCTTGCAACCTAAATGTCTAATACAACTTATCATCAAAATATATCATTCATAATTACAAAAATCATAAGACTTTGTCATTATTATATTTCAAATCGTATCATTCCAATCAAGCACACGCTTATGCATATACAAGATATTAGAGCTCTATTCCAATAACCACAAACAACATGATGTATCATAGATCGGCTTAGCCGATCGAGAAACATCAAAAAAAAAAAAAGGAAAAAGGAAAAATAGAGGTTCCGAAAGGGATTAACAATGTGTTTGGTAAATTTTTATAAAGAGGTAGTGGGTGGAAATGAGTTAAAAAAAAAAAAGAAAGGAAAGAATTTTGTGTTTGATAAATGATGAAGGAAATAGAATTAGTATTTAATAAATTTACTTTTATTATTTGCACTTCAATCAAAACATACATCCTTGAAAAAAAAATTTGAAAAGAAAAGAAAAAAAAAGAAGAGAGAAGAAAAAATCATAACATACATAATAAAAATAAAGAAAAATCCATACAAGGATGGATATTTAGAATTAAATTCAAGTACATAATAGAAAATTTTAAGTAATTTAAATAGAGATAAACACTATGCAAAGTGTTGCAAGTGGAATATGACATTATATAAAGTGGTGTAAATAAAGAATATTGTTACATTCAAATGTAGAATAAAAATTACATACTAATTGATAAACGTTTTATGTACTTAACGCGTCACTTCATAAAAATAACAGCATTATTCTATAGCACTAATATTATCTTATATTTACATCATTTTGAATAATGTCCACCATTTATTTAAACTTAACCCTAAACGTACATCATCTGATACGCAATCTTTCTAAAAATAAAGTTTGGAGGATACATAAAAATTGATACATTTTAATTAGATGCGACTTATGCATGATATGCATACCTAAAAATTGCAAAATAATCATAAAAATATTTAATATTTAGTTTTTCATAACATAAAATATTCCTTTTTTAAATTATTTTCTTTCTTTACACTGGGTCAATTTGGTAATTTTATAAATTACAATTTCAATAAAAATCCTCTTAAATATAGTATATATTAATTCATTTCTATTTCTTTTCTTAAATTTCAACCATATAAAGATATTTTCTTTTCTTTCCCTCTTATAAATAAAAGAAAACTTAATAAGAAAAAATAAATTTTTTTAATTTTTAATATTTACCTATTTTTCTATTTGAATCTTCAATTTTTTATTTTTATTTTTTCCAATCAAATCCTCAATGTTTTCCAACCTTTACGGAATTGAATTTTTGTTTAAACAGTTAAGTTTTCCATTTATAATTATCACATGGCAATTGCTTATTAGTCGATAATAATTCATTTAAATAATTTATATTATTAAATATATTTAATTATATAAAATAACCAAATTTGGAATTAAGAAAAAACCACAAAATTGAAAAAAAAAATCTTCTTCGTTTTATTTTATTTTTTTCTTTTGGTTGGACTTAAGACAATCTGATTTTTGTTGAATCAATGCTAGTCTTCCCCGGTTCTTACCGATCCCCAACTAAAGATGCAATATCCACGATGCTAAAGTTGAAGATACACACACCTAAGGGAGTTAAGGAAAAGTAGGCACACCCAGTTAAAAATACTCGACCTGGACTATGGAAGGATGAGTACGTTCGACCAATCGAAGAAAACTCTTAAAGACTAAGCTACTTTATACATAAAAGATGATTCAGAAAAAGGATAAAAGCACCTATTTCCAACAAAGGAAGATGACATGTGTCACACTTGCATTGTTCCACCGACCATGAATAGATGGAGGTTAAGCCAATCGAAAAACATCCCAAAAAAAAAAAAAAATGAAAAAAGGTTCAGAAAGGGATTAACAGTGTGTTTGGTAAATTTTGATGGAGAGGAAGTGGGCAGAAATGAGTAAAAGAATAAGAAAGGAGAAGGATCGAGCGGAAATGGAATGGAGTATAATTTTTATTTTGTATTTGGTAAATTATGAAGAAAATAAAGAAAAATAAAAGTAATATTTAACAAAATTATTGTTATTGTTATTTTGATTAATATTATTATGAATGGTAGTTTTGTAATCATATCTTATTTTTGTTTATTTTCACCTTTTTTTTAATTTTGAAGAGAAAATTAATAAGATTATAGAAATAAAGAAGCAAACTTAAAGAGAAACTAGAAAAAGCACCCTGTTTCTAAAAAAAGAAAAATAAAATAAAATAAAGGATGAAGGAAGTCTAAAACACACATGCAAGGAAAACAACAAAACAAATGCTTAAGCACGAAGTAAAATAAAGACTGACATTGGCGTCAAAAGCATCCCGTCCGGATGAAGAACTTTTTTTTAATTTTTAAATTTTTTTACAATGTTTAATAATTTATTAGAAAAAAATATACCTTTATTCCTTAATATTTACTTATTTTTTATCTAAATCATTAATCAAATCCTTGACTTTTCCAAATTCTTATAAAAGAATGATTTCTATTAAATCTATTAAGTATTTTCATCCATTTATAACACGTATCAACTTTAAATTAATTCAAATAACATTTAAATTAATCAAATGGTAATATTAAATAAATTTATTTACATTATACAATAAAATAATATTAAATATACCTATTAATATTATGATAAAAACAATAATAAACACAAAAAAGACAATTAAAAGTAATTTGAAACAATTGGATGTCTCCTAACTATTTTGGCCAACAGTTAAGACTAATCAAAAGCTAATATATATTTAAGATAATAAAAAATTTAATATATTTAATTGAAGTTTTATTTTTATAAGATTTAAAAAAAAATTGAGATCTTTAATAAAAAAAAGATATTCTCTAAAAATATATTTTTTTTATTTTTATTACTTATTTAAATTAATTATTATCGAACAATGAAAAGTTACTGCATGGCAATTATGAGTAGAAAACTTGACAGTATTAACACAATTCCCATTTCTTAAAGTTTGAAAAACATTAGGGATGTTTTGTTGTTATTCCCAAGAGACCGGGTTCAAATCTCCAGAACGGATATCTGCTAACCGCCAATCAGGGAACCGTGTTGCGGTCATTTTTAAAAGATTTTTTTATTAAGGATAGGCTTTTTTTAAGTTAGTGGTCAAAGTTTTTTTTTTTTTTTTTTTCCCTTGCCCTTTGAAAAACCATTAAAATCATGGTAGAATTTTCTAAAGTTTCAAACTCTATATCTTTTTTATTCGGATTTTAACAAAGTTCGAATGTTTATTTTTGCAAAATTATAAATTTTATATCCTTATATCCAAGTTTCATTAATGGAAGTTGGACTTAGTTTATGACATATGTTTGGATTTTTTATAAGTGCTGTATTTCTGAACTATTTAAAAAATAATAATTTCTTTTTCTTTTTCTCTCTTCCTTTACAGTGTGTTAGACAATTTTCGATAAAAAAAAAAGAAAAAATGGACAGAAAAGAAAAATAGTATAATTTTTATTTTATATTTTGAGAAAAATAGAAAAAAATAAAATTAATATTTAACAAAATTATACTTACTGAAATTTTGATTAACATTATTATAAAAAGTAATTTTATAATTATATTTTATTTCTATCCATTTCTACCGTTTTTCTCTTTGAACATTGAAAAGAAAAGAAGTAAGTCTTAAAGCGAAAAGGTTTTTTTTTTCCATTCTACCTCTTTCCTCTTCTATTTAAGTTGATAAACGTAACATTTCCATTGGTTTCCTTTCATTTTTGCTCCTTTCCACCTATCCAGACACAGTGTTACCTTTTCTGTCCTTTACGATAAAAACCTGCATGACGACTCCATTGACGCTAGACCCCAGAAGAATCTCTTACTGATCCACAAGACACTGCCTAGTGTCGCTGACACTACTTGCTCGTTCTCGGTGACGTCGCGGCTCCGACTCATGTCTTCTATAGCCGTTAGTAAGCAAAAGCATGCATGCACGCTCTCTCCTGGTTTCATCCTTTCCTCATTTTCACCGCGCCATTCTCACTCTAACTACGATTCTCATTTTCTTGTTTCCAAGAATAACAGGTCTTCGCCTGGCGTTCAAGCTCCTTGCCATTGCATTTCTCTATCCACACTATTCGCAGGTGAATTTTTTCATCTGTCATCGGAATTTATGTTGTGGACTATTCTTGCTTCGCTATATAAATTTGTTTGCTTTATTTTATCCCATAGCTATTTGTATAACTTTTAAACTATGCAAATGTCTGAACCATTGCTAAAAGCCGGAGGAAATCATTTTCATGATTTTCGGAATTCGGCGATCGTTTGGTGCTATATGCATATTTTAAAAAAATCACAGTAATAGTTTGGATATATGCACATTTTAAAAAATTATGGAGTGACAATGCGTAATGTTTTTAACAGTTTAGGTTATTTATCCACACGTGCAGTTTTTAAAACGAAAGTTGCAGTTTGTCATGGCAGCCTCTTATTCATAGGAAAAGTTTTAATTTTAATTCAAACGAGTTTACTAACGTCACTTATGATGTTGGCATTTTTGGTAGGTCGAGATGGTCCGTAATGTCAAATTTTTGGTTTATAGCAACGGAAATATCTTTTTTGGTGATGAAGGGCCTTATTATGATAGGGATCCACTGAGGAAAATAAAAGTGAAAACAGATGCAAGCTTTCAGAACCTCTTGGATATAATCTGCACTGGTATTAGGATCAACCCCACTACCCACCAACTTGAGGTGATTCATCGGCATCCCATATTCTCTAAAACTACGGGAGTGCGAGCTCATTATACATTGGTGCCCATCATTGATAACGATGATATGGCAAACCTTATTGAGATGGCTGAATCGATGGGTGAGAGTTGTACTCAAGAGCTGTTCATTAAGGTGCATGATAGGGTCATAAATTCGCTTGGGCACGGGACACCACAGGTTGGATAATGAATTCTAATTCGACTTTTTAAATGTTTGGATGTTCCTTCATTTTCCGAATATGTGCACAACCACCAAGTATCTCTACAACTGTTCGTTACTTTTTGACATTGGTATTATCTTGTAGCCTGCCCTTGCAGAGCCGGCTTTCATTGTTTTGTTGATATATTGATGAATTTCTGGTTGGGCGGGTTGGATCTTTCTGTTGCATTTTGTTGGAAGTAAAATTTAGTAGTTTGTTTCTATATTTTCTGTAATTTGTTGAGTTGTTTTTTTTGGTTTCATTGTCGAAGATTGAGGGATTGAGATAACAATCTGATATAATTTGATTTTATAAGTATAGCTCTAATACGGTACGTCCCAGATTTTGTATGCAGTTGTGACGGCTGATGCATAATGTCATTTGTGATGGACTGTTTTAAGTTTAAACTCACTGCTCCTTTTTACAGGAACCTAAGTTCGAACGAAGCGTCTCTAGTGTGCCTGTTGACAAGCAAACTTCACTCCAAGCTAGCGAGGTATATGCTTTTTTTCATCACATGGTGCTGTTTTCAGAGGTCGTGGAGGGGATGATGTTAAATTCAAGGTTGTCGGTTAATATTGAAGAGACAAAACCAAACTTTGAATAAATAAGTATTTTTGGAAAAGAAGTTAAATTGGTCTATTGAATTTTGAATATCTGTATTATTTGTTGAAAGCATTTTTGGAGTGTATTATGCAAGAGAAAACTCCTTTCAAACATCAATAGAGAATGAATTTGATTGGAGTCAAAATCGAGACTTATGGACCATGCAACAGAGAGAATGATGAAAGAGCAACCAGTTACTTTGCGAGGGTCTTGACTAGGCGGTCTCATTGATTGTTTCAGGAGAGATTGAAGAAGAAAGTGCAAGAAGAAAAAGAGCATAAGAAGAAAGAGAAGGTATAAGCACATTTATATACCATAATAAAAGCAAGTACTTCAATATCTGGTAACTCATAGGCGATTTAGTAATGAGAATTCCCTTAGATCATTAGTTGAGGTAAGTGTGCTTGTTGGTGTTTTCTAGGTTGCACATGATGAAGATCTTGCTGAACAAAATGGGAAAGACATCTTTTTTGATCTTGTGGACCATGACAAAGTCAGCAGCTTTCACGTACCAAAGGAGTTGCCTTTCAAACATTTCAAGGTACTTTGTAATATTGAAATTGATATGGCCAGGGTTTGAGTCACATAACAGAAGTAAATTTTATTGATGTCAAAAGAAGAATTACATGGTCCAACTATGAACCGTTTAGTAACTCGGCTAGGGTTCCTTTCTTACAATTGTTTTCCTTTCTCATTTGTCACCTACACGTTACTATTTATAGAGCTGCTAGGGATCAATCCTCCAAAACCTTCTAGAGAGATTTAACCTAAAATATCTTTCGACTATCTAATAGTAAACTACTAATAGTAATACTTGCAAAGAAATAAACATTAGCGATAAAATAAAACAATACTAAAAAGTAGAAAGAAACTAGCTATGTTTAATGAGCAAGTTTGGTCTGTCTCTTATAAATGTAAGGATGGTCCACATGTTGATGTGGAATCATATTAATAAACCCCCCCACCCCACCCCTCGGGGTTGAACAAGCCTTGTCCCTAAGGTTAGAATACGGAAACTACAACTGGAAATTATCTATATCCATCCATCTAGCATCCATGGAAGAAGAACCAACCCACTAAACTAAAACTTGAGGAGCATCTAACCATCACAAGCCAAAAACCATTGACTTAGTATGTGTGAAGGTTGACAAGGCTCTTCTAGTTCATCAAAACTTAAATCTAATGGTAATATTGGTCTATCTTACTATTTTAAGACCTATAAGTAAGTGTACTTATTGATTCTATAATATAACGAATATTACTATAGAGTGTCGATCACATAGAGACCATGATTACTAGTAATTATCTTTCTTTTATTATCTAATCTGCAAAATCAAATGAAATAAGTAGAAAACAATAGGTAAATTTTAAGAAAACAACTATCCGTAAAAGTATACCTAAATATTGAATTACCATAGAATTACTAATACAATCAACTAATTATTATTCAACTTTATTATTGTAATATTAGATCATGAGAATTTCTAAACTGAACTAATAGTTCTCTCAAGTATACTAATTCATAATTCTAGGTTAATTAATTAGAATTCCTTCCTAATTAAAGCTCTTATAATCGCATTACTTTCAATTTGGGAATTCTACTATTAGTTTCGGTCATAATCTAAAAAAATTAAGCCATTTTATCTTTAAGATTGTATACAACTTCTTTCAATCATACTAGGTCTATTTAAATACAGGATCTCTCGATCTCTACGAATAAAATTAGATTTCAAATTAATACATCAACAAGATTAATTTAAAAACAATAAAGCCTACATAATATACTTCTTTGGGTATATATATATATATATATATATATATATATATATATATGTAATTTAGCCATCAATAATAATTCAACTTAACCTCCTGACTACTTTTGGTGTGTTTTGGTCTTTTATAGCTCAAGTTTTTCCATATTAGGCTTCTAACATTTTTTTTTTTTTGAAATTTCATTTACCTACCAAAAAGATAAATAATGGGCTTTTATGAAATTTAAATAAGGAATGCCTTCAGATACTAGTTGAGATCTTTGTCCTCATTTTCCTCGAAGAAACGGGAATTAATTGACACCTGGGTCTCTACCAATTTCCAAATTTGGAAATTCTTCAATTTCCATTCCATGATATTAGATTGCATATATGACCAAAGGAAGATTTGCAAACAGTCGGAAGTCTGGTGGTGCACTCTCGTCTAATCTTCCAGATAGCTTTATAGAAGCCAGCTGATCATTCACTCAAAAGCAGTCTAAGAAAAAAGATAAAAGCAAAGCAAATCTGCAAACTGTATCGTATTTAAGAATTTGGGGAAAATAAAATGTGGATTGAATTGAAAAGGCTGTAGTCGTGTTTCAGTGAGTAGCCACTTTATTCAGGATAGCATGCCCATCAACAAAGAAACTCTCATAATCAATTATGGCCTTCCGTTTCATAATAAAATTGTTTTGTCACTGAATTTTTTGGTTTCAGGTCGTAATATCATTCTTTATTTGAAACTCGGTTCGGTTTTTCACTGGAATTATCATTCTACTTGGATTTAATTTTCCATTTGACATCCTTTCACGTAGTGACCTCTTCGTTTTCTCGGCTTAACTTGTTACTTTTTGCAGTACATAGCTAAAGAGTTTGGTATTGCAGTTCAATTCCAACGGAATTGGCTTTGGACAAAACGGATAAATCAAAATTACCGCCCTCATCAACTACTGACACAACAGCAGGAGGCACTATCTGTACTTACCAATTCATCGTTAATGGTTTATTTTATATGTTCGTGTCAATTTGTTCTTTTTCCTTTCCTGTGCATTTAGGTTCACAGTATGGAAGATGGGCATTTTTTTTTCCCTTGTTTACTCACTAAGAGTTGGTGGGGCACATTTCAGTAGGACCCTAGTGTCTTCTTACATGCTGTTGTTTGTGGCTTGATATCATATTACCAATAATCATTAATCAAATTAATTTTCTGTCAGCATGTGTTTGGTCTTGGGAAGCAATAAATAATAGAAGGACTAAGGGTAATGGTTGAACTCAGCTGTTATTAGGTAAATGGGGATAAGAGCCACTGAAAGTATAATTGAGATTGTCCTCCTTATTGGTTCATATTATGGATTAAATGTCAGTGTGATTCTAATGCTAAGATTGAAATCAGCATCTAAATACTCTTTCATCGACACTTTCTATCGTGTCCCTTGCCATACGGAAATTAGTCTATTGCGTGTTGGTCCCAATACCATTAGTTGTAACTGATAATTTTCTTCTTTTTTCACTGTTGGAATTTAAAAAGCTAGCTGTTTCAGCAGAGTTTGACTGGATTTCTTTTTCCCCATTTTCTTACGCAGGTTGAACAGTTAAGAAAGTCAGTTAAGTATGGCAACAATGCTGAACCAAAGTTGTTTTTGGAAGTAGAGCATGGCCAGGTAGGTTATTTTTCTTATTCAATCATCTTGGTGCGAATTGCAGAAAACTAGATCGTTTCTGGTGCCTCTCATCTCTAAGTTGCTATAATGTAGGATTTACGCCCTATTGCTCCTCCTAAAAAGACGAAGGAAGATATTTTGTTGTTTTTCAAGCTTTATGATCCTCAGAAGGAGGAACTGCGGTTAAGGGTTTTATTTATTCATTTATTTGTTTTCCCTAGTTGGGATGGTTCCATTTTTATCAGTATTCCATCAAATTGACCTGTGTTACTTTTGTTGTGCCCCAGATATATGGGAAGGCTTTTAGTCAAGACTTATGGTATACCGGAAAAGATCTTAGCAAGATTAAATGAAATGGCTGGCTATTCGCCTGATCAGGAAATTGAGCTTTATGAGGTTTGTGGAACATTTTCTGTTGGTCATGGTATCTATATGCTCGTCGGGTCCTGTAAATATTACCATATGGAGGCTTGTTAGGTTACTAATGGATTGCTAGTTGAGCTGGGCAATGTACATCAAATGCTAGCCTCTATTAAAATCGACCATTGAAAGTGCTCATCTATTGTTTTATGCAGTTGTCGCAGCAATTTACAGTAGATGGTGTCTATTAAAATTGAACATTATAATTGCTCTTCTATTTTGTATGCAGTTGTGACGGCTGATGCATAATGTCATTTGTGATGGACTGTTTCAGATTTAAACTCACTTCTCCTTTTTACAGGAACCTAAGTTCGAACGAAGCGTCTCGTGTGTGCCTGTTGACAAGCAAATTTCATTCCAAGCTAGCGAGGTATATGCCTTTTTTCATCAAATGGTGCTGTTTTCAGAGTTCGTGGAAGGGATGACGTTGAATTCAAGGTTGTCAGTTAATATTGAAGAGACAAAACCAAACTTTGAATAAATAAACAAGTATTTATGGAAAAGAAGTTAAATTGGCCTATTGACTTTTGAAAATCTGTATTATTTGTTGGAAGCATTTTTGGAGTGTATTATGCAAGAGAAAACTCCTTTCAAACATCAAGGGAAAATGAATTTGATTGGAGTCAAAATCGAGGCTTATGAACCACGCAACAGAGAGATTGAAGAAAGAGCAATCAGTATCGCTTTATTACTTTGCGAGGGTCTTGACTAGGCGATGTTATTGATTGTTTTAGGAGAGCATGAAGAAAGAGCAAGAAGAAAAAGAGCATAAGACGAAAGAGAAGGCAGAAGCGCATTTATATACCATAATAAAAGCAAGTATTTCGATATCTGGTAACTCACAGGTGATTTTGTAATTAGAATTACCTTAGATCATTAGTTGAGGTAAGTGTGCTTATTGGTGTTTTCTAGGTTGCATGTGATGAAGATCTTGCTGAACAAATTGGGAAAGACATCTTTTTTGATCTTGTGGACCATGACAAAGTCAGGAGCTTTCATGTACCAAAGGAGTTGCCTTTCGAACATTTCAAGGTACTTTATAACATTGCAATTGATATATGGCCAAGGTTTGAGTCACATAACAAAGGTAAATTTTATTGATATCAAAAAAAAGAATTACATGGTCCAACCATGAACCATGTAGCAGTTTTGCTAGGGTTCCTTTCTTCTAATTGTTTTCCTCTCGCATTTGTTACCTACATGTTAATATTTATAAAGTTGCTAGGGATCAATCCTCCAAAACCTTAGCAATCTAATCCAAAATATGTTGTGACTATCTAATAGTAAAACCTACAAAGAAACAAACATTAGCGGTAAAAATAAAACAATACCCCCCATTGAACAAACCTTGTCCCTAAGGTCAAAATATGGAAACTGCAACTAGAAAGTATCTGTATCCATCCATGTGGCATCCGTAGAAGAATAACCAACCCATTGAATTAAAACTTGAGGAATATCCAACCATCACGAACCAAAAATCATCGGCTTAATATGTGTGAAGGTTGACGAGGCTCTTCTAGTTCATTAAAACTTAAATTTGATGGTGATATTGGTCTAATTTACTATTCTAAGACTTATAAGTAAGTTCACCTACTGATTTTATATTTTAATGGCTATTACTATTGAGTATCGATCATACAGAAAATATGAATACTAGTAATTACCCTTCTTCTATTGTCTAATCTACAAATCAAATGAAATAAGTAGAAAACAAGTAAATTTTAAGAAAACAACTATCCATAAAAGTATAGCCGAATATTGAATCACTCTATAATTACTAATACAATCAACTAATTATTATTCAACTTTATTATTATATTATTGGACCACGGGAATTTCTAAGTTAAACTAATTTATCTTTCGAGTTAATTAATTCCTAATTCCAAGTTGATTAATCAAAATCTTTTCTTAATTGAAATCCTTATTATTGCATTATTTTCGATCTATGAATTCTATTATTAGGTTTGACCATAACTCAAAAGATTTACGTTATTCTATCTCTAGAATTGTGTGCAACTCATTTCAATTATGCTAGATCTACTCAAACTCAAAACCTCTCAATCTCTATGAATGAAATCATACTTCGAACTAATACGCTGGTAATATTAATTTGAAAATAATAAAGCCTACATAATTGAATTACAAAAATATCAATAACTTCATTTAATAATAATAATAATAAAGTATATGTTCATTTTAGAGTTCATCATATCTGAGTATAAAAGAAAATTAAATTAGCATTACGTTGAAATTGAAAGCAAAACTATAAAAATAATGCATAAAGAAAAACATCAAAAAGCAATAATAAGTAATAACGGTAAAATTCTATAACTATGCTATTACTACTTCTAAAACTCTATGACATAAGGCTTAGAGTCTACCTCCTTTTATACTGGTTAAATGACTCCTATATAAGATAGTTCTAGTTTCCTAAAGTAGAATGGAATCTTCATAGATGAGGAAATAATGCTCTAGTCAATAGGAAATTGCGTCTTGAAATAGTAGGAAACTTGGCTTCTAAACAACAAAATTGAATCTTCATGGTGAATCACTCTTTGGAAAAGTAATCTTCAACTTATGTGACTGATTTGGAAAGTGAAATATTTACTTGACATGGTCATGGCACAGTCATGTAATTGCCCGTATATCTCTCATCTTGAAATTGTTTGAAAATCATTAAGAATTAGCTTTAACACGCCCTTTAAGATGAGTGTGTCACTACTTATGTAGCTTGTCACAGCCTTTGGCATGGGTGCTCCTTTAAGTCTTTTTTCTTCCTCTATTTGACATGGCTTCTGATACGGTTGTGTTGTCGACTATATTAGCCTTCCAATTCCATAACTTCAACATCTTTGCTTAGATTCGCATGCAAACTATGCACTTTGTTTCATTTTATCCAAAGTTACATTTTAAATACTTGAAATCAAAATAGAGGTGAATTATATGTAATATCCATTTAAAATATTCCAAAATTAAAGCAAAGGCATCACGAAAATGCTCTCTCCTCTCTCCTCTCCCTACACACTTTCCCATACACTTTTACCCCTAGGACTCACCGTAGCTAAACCTTCCCTTTCCCAATAGTTTATAGGACACTTCTAGTCACTGATCACCCACCATGGCAACTCCGACCAATGAGGGAGAGTCTGACCGGCTGAAGGTGGCACTGGAATTGGGGATGACACACCATGCTTCCTAGAGTGGATTCTCATTACCGGTGAAGGCTTATCAGAGTGCTCATAAGGGGTTGAACACGGTTCTAGAGGAAGCATTGAAGGTCAACTTAAAAGAGGCAAGATAAATGCCTACTTTTGCAGTTGGGAAAAGCAACCGGCAAGACTTAGCTAGGAAAGGAAATGTGGAGACTTGTGCCCACATAGACTACAGTAGGTCTAGCACATGTCACCTTTGTCCCCTTAGCGTAAAAACATCTAAACCACCTATCATTGTCACACCCTTGTCCCAAGAATTTCCTTCTTTTGGAAATTCAACCTTGGAAGAAATCAACGTGCTGCTTAAGGAAGTCAAGGGCTCTAACTGGAAACCACTTAGCCATGGCCATACAGCCACTGCGAGACCTCTAGTTGCCAGAACCTATGCCCAAGCTCGCACCTCCAAAACTGAGGTCACCCCACTGGCGTTCAACCTCAAATATATCCCTCCGGCTACCAAAGGACCGTCACCGACGGTGAAAATTCCTAAGGCAATGGGGGATTTAAGGGGCAGAATTTTGGAACACAACACTTGTGGGCTATTTTCTTAGAAACAAGCTGCCCTACTCCCTAGTCCGATCTACTGCCTTTAAGCTATGGAAGGAGTTTAGCCTTGTAGATGTGCTTAGAAGTTTGGATGGTTTCTTCTACTTCCGGTTTGGCATGGGAAGTGATTTCACCCTTGTGCTTGAGAAAATGTGGCATTTTGCCCAAAGATTTCTCATCCTACAGAAATGGAGAAGAGGCATGTCACTTGACAAGCCACAACCCATAAATGTTCCCATGCGGGCAACGTTCTCCCGCATTCCTTGTGAATTCCTAGGAGCATAAGGGCTAAGCCACATAGTGAGTGGTGTAGGTGTCCCACTCAAGGCTGATGTCTTGACATCTAATAGGCAAAAGGCGAACCATGCAAGGGTCTTGGTTGAACTCGATGCACGTGATGAGCTGGTCACCCGTGTAACGGTTGATGGAAAGAATGGTGCCACTACTGTTGTCCATATGGAGTATCAGTGGCTCCCTCTACGTTGTGCCAGTTGCAAAGTCTTTGGACATAAATGCAACCCCAACCAAGCACCACACAACAATGCCGCTGAGATAGTGGGGGAGGAGGGAAGTACGCGCACTCCACATGGCGCTACTGGAAAGAAGAAGCTACAGGAAAAGGAAAAGGAGAAGTATGGAACACCTAGTGGCAAACTACAACAGCCCAAGAGTGATGCAAGGAAGAGCTCCTCCAAGGACACTGCAGAAGCACATGTGGCTGAGCAGCAAAGGAGGAACATGTTGTCGATAGAAGGGAGTCGCCTAGCTGAGGGGATTGCTTCTTAGGGAAGGATAATTGCCAAGGGCATGGAGGTCGATAGTGCAATTGTGGCACCTGGTTTGAGTGAAGGAGTGGTCCCAGATGTGGGTCCAATCTCATCGGCAACCACTGTGGTGTCGGAGTCTCCTAGCTGCGCAATGGACATGCAACAGGTTGGTCAGGTCGAGGAGGTGGAAGAAGGGAGTGATGATTATGAGAAAATCCCACTCAACAAATTATTAGTTCAAATGAACCAAGCATCGGGAAATCACCCCACACTTAGCAAAAGCTCTAGCTCCTCTAGTCGCCGCAAGAAGAAGCAGCGCAAGATGAGGAAAAATTTCACATAACCAACTATCTCCGTATTTCCATGTTGTTGGCAGCATGGAATGTAAGGGGCTTTAATGACCCCATCAAGGTCTCGGAGGTTAGAAAGTTATGTGCTACGCATAGCATTAGCCTTATTGGCTTGTTGGAAACAAAGGTGAATGTTGCCAATGAGGCCACAATAAAGAACATGTTGGGTCAACATTGGCAAATATGGATCAACACCGTGGCGAGGAAACATATTTAGATCGCTCAGCAACCGAGGGAGTGGGATATCCATGTGGAAATAGAACATGCACAATTCCTACATTGCACCGTGGCAAACTTAAGAGCACACAGAGACATGGTGGTCACGTTTGTTTATGGATCTAATAATGACCGAGAACAAAAGGAGTTGTGGTTGAACCTCGAGTCATTGGTCCACAATATAGGAGAAAGACCATAGCTGGTCATGGGTAACTTTAATACAACCCGACTAGTCACAGAGAAAAATAGAGGAAGAGCTATGGTGACGAATGCAATGTTAGACTTCCAGAGGTATATAGCTAAATTGGAAGTAGAAGATTTAAGATATACTGGGGACTTCTTTACATGGTCAAACAGACAATATCAGGTGCCTATACTTAGGAAACTTCAAGCCATTGTCAACCTCCTTTGGCTGAACTTGCACTCGAATGCTCATGCAAAATTCCTCTCACCTATCCTATCTGATCACTCATTAATAGCGGTTCGTATGGAGTATGGATTGATAGCCAGAAGGAGCCCATTTTTTTTAATTATTAAGCAGACCATGAGGGCTTTAAAAACCTAGTTAGCAACATATGGAAGAGGGACATTAAGGGATCTCACATGTTTTAGGTAGTGAAGAAACTCAAGCTTATTAAGGAGGGCCTTAAATGTTTGAACAAATCTGAATTCTCCAACATCTCACAACGAGTCCAACATGCGAAGCAACAATTGGCCCAATTGCAAACCACCATACATGCGTCTGGGGACATGTCTAAATTAGAGGAGGAGCGCATAGCCTATAAAGAGTATTACACATTACGAGGGGCGAAGGAAAGCTTCTTTAAACAAAAATCTATAACAAAGTGGCTGAAGCTAGGTGACAAGAATACGACTTATTTCCACAAGGTTATGAAAAGCCTCCACAACCACAACTCCATACATAGATTGATTAGGGAGGATGGCAGTGAGGTAGTCGGGGAGCGAGAGGTCTAGCAAGAAGTCCTTCAATATTTCCAACATTTATATGATCCACCTACATCCCCTAGCATCCCCGTTGATGAGGAGAGCTTCATACCCCAGACTCTAAATGAATAGCAACAACTCACCCTTGATGCTGCACTCTCGGATGAGGAGATCAAATGGGGTTTTACATCACAAGCAAATGAGAAGGCTCCTGGTCCCGATGGATTTTCTAGTCGTTTATTTAAGGAGGCTTGGGACATTATAGGTGCGGACATGATCACTACGACTAGAGAGTTCCTGATTTCAGGTCACCTGCTTAAAGATATCAACAATACTACTATTACCTTAATGCCTAAAGTTGTCAATCCTACTAAACTGGGTGATTTCAGGCTAATAGCTTGCTGTAATGTGATCTACAAGGCAATCTCCAAGGTCGTTGTAGTAAGGATGAAATCGATGTTACCTACTCTAGTTGGGAGGGAGCAAGGGGCATTCATTCTAGAAAGGAGGATAACTGACAACATATTCTTGGCCCAAGAGCTCATAGCAAACTACCACTCCTATATGGGAGCTCCCTGCTGTACACTTAAGGTGGACCTTCAAAAGGCCTATGATACAGTCAGATGAGACTTCATCTTAGCGGTACTTAAGGCTATGCAGTTTCCTTCTCATTTTTGTAGTCTCATCAGCCAGTGTATATCTACACCCAAATACTCCATCAACATCAATGGGGAATTAGTGGGTTTCTTCGCAAGCAAATGATGGTTAAGGCAAGGGGATCCCATATCCCCTTACTTGTTTGTCCTATGTATGGAAATCCTCTCCACACAGTTGAAGTAGTTGATCCATAAACCTGGGTTCTCACTACATTGGAGATGTTAAAATGAATGCTTGACCTGCCTCTGCTTTGACGACAACCTCCTCATATTTGCTAGAGGTAACATGGAATCTATATCCCTAGTAAAAGAAACTTTACAGGATTTCCAGGCTATCTCGAGATTGGCAGTAAACAATAGCAAAAGCAACATTTTCTTCTCTCATGTCCCAATGAGTACCAAGGAGGCCATCCTGTAATTCACTCAATTCACTGAATACCAATTACTAGTACGATACTTGGGGGTTCCTCTAATTTCCTCAAAGCTCAAAAAACAAGACTGTAAGGTGTTAGTAGAACGCACCCTATCTCAGATCAACTCCTAGACAACTAAATATTTGCCCTATGTTGGTAGGCTTCAATTAATCAGATCTGTCCTATTTTCCATGCAAGTCTACTGGTGTTCTGTTTTCCTTCTTCCTAAGTCGATTGTCTCTAAGATAGAATAACTACTAAGGAATTTCCTTTATAGTGGCAGCCCACACATATTCACCAAAGCTAAGGTCAGATGGGCAGAAGTGTGTAAGCTCAAACGAAATGGAGGCCTAGGGATACCGAATATCCATCTCTGGAATAAGGCCATCTAAATCAAGCATATATGGAGACTGTGCAAGGAGGGCGCGAAGAGTTTATGGCCAAAATGGGTTCATTCTACTCTACTTAAGGGCAAGAACTTCTGGTCCTCTAAAGCATTAGCCATTTGTTCATGGACTTGGAAGAAACTACTGAAGTTGAGAGGCTTAGTAAGATCTTGTTTAATTTAAGAGCCCAACAATGGCCTTGAAATCTCGCTATGGGCAGACTTCTTGCTCCCAACAGGACCCCTGGACACATTGTTTAGTGCACGAGCTATGAGTAGTACGGGCTTCCCACACACTACGAGACTATGCTCCATCATGGACGGGAATGAATGGTGTATCCCAGAAGACCCACTTTAGACTATTATCTGCATCCCACCCTCCCTCAAATCAAACGTTGCAGTTTCGGATCGTTTTCACTGAACACATTCAGTGACAGGAGAGTATACCATCAAGAGTGGCTATAGTTTCCTTAACCCTCTAGAGCCCAACATGGAAAAAAGTAGTCTGGAATAAATCTTCCTTACCTAGACATACTTTTGTCATATGGTTAGCTTGGTTAGAGAAACTTTCCACCCTTGACAGGGTATACAATTAGAGACTAGTGCAATCCACTACTTGCTTCCTCTGTAACCAGCATCCGGAGAACCATGCCTACCTATTCTTTCAATGCGACTACACAGCTCAAGTTTGGAATGTAGTCTGTGATTTCCTACACTGCCCAGCCTCATCCAACAACTGGCACCGTATTACCAGTTTTATGGAGGCACTAGGGGACTCACTGACCCATTAGACTTGGCAAGCTACACTAGCGGTAATAGTCTACTACATATAGCGTACCCAGAATAAAGTGCAGTTAAGGGAACTCCTCCTAAGGATTAGCGTGTTAGCCCATCAAATACGATCCTATGTTAAGTTGCTGTAGTCTTAGCTTGTAGTCTTAGCTCAGACGCTATGCATTTAGTATGCTAGCACAATTGTTGATTGTACGCATTTTGTAATCTTATTTCACTTGCTCATCGTATTTTTCTATCATTCAATAAAATTATCAATTATCCCAAAAAAATTAAACCAAAGGCTATATAAAGATTACAATTAATGTGTGTTTTATAATACTTATCAAATGGCAAATCAGACGACATAGTAAAAGACCCAATAGTTGGCTTAAGAAGCGAAACATGAAAAATCGGATGAATTCGGAAACCCAAGGAAATTTGCAATCTATAAGCCACGACCCCTATCCATTCAATCATCTAATAAGGACCAAAATACTTAGGAGCTAACTTAGAACGTCTAGTAGCTTGGACCCTTCGTTGAAGAAAAGGTCACAAGCGCAAAAACACCCAATCACCAACTTTATAGGAAACATCACAACGATGTCTATTAGCAGAGTGACAATTTTGGAGCTAAGCTTGTTCCAAATCAGATTGTAGCTGCTAAATAAGTGTGGCACGGTTCTGAAGTAAAAGAGCAAATCAGAAGTAATCGCGTGAACAGAAGACTCCGATAAATATCTTTGCAATGAAGGAGGCTGGCAACCATAAACTAACTTGAATGGAGTTGACTGAGCAGAGGTATGGCAAGACGTGTTATATGAATATTCAACCCAATGCAACCAGGACGCCTAAGACTTTGGCTACTCAAAAGCAAAGCACCGTAAATAGCATTCCGAGCATCGATTAAAGACTTCGGTTTGCCCGTCCGACTCAGGATGATATGATGTGCTAAAGTGGAGAAGAGTACCTTGCAATTTAAACAGCTCGAGCTCGTGCCAAAAATTGCTAAGAAAAAGTGGATTCCGGTCACTCACAATGGTGCGAGGAATACCATGTAACCGGACAACTTCATGAAAAGATCAACAACCATTTTAGTAGTATAAGGATGACGAAATAGAATAAAATGAGCATATTTAGTAAAACTACATTATACCCTCTAGATTTAGGCAAACTGGTAATGAAATCTAGAGAAATATCTTCCCATATAGCAGATGGAATAAGAAGAGGATGAAGTAAACCAGCAGGAGCCATATGTTGAGCCTTGTATCGCTAACAGATAGCACATGAAGCGACAAGCTCAGCCACATCTTTCTTCATGCCAAACCAAAACAAGTTAGCAGCAAGTCGGCGATAAGTTTTGAGAACCCCAACATGACCACCCGTAGGAGACATATAGAATTCATTCAAAAATGTATCAACCAATCGAGACCTAGCAGGAATTACCAACCGACTATTATAGTATAACATATCATTCACTAAACAAACCCCTAGCCAGCATCTTTGCCATCGCGCAACAACTGCATTTTATTGTGTAAAACAGAGTCTTGCAACACAGTAAATTTAATAGCTTCTAAATCAGTCCAGATCGTACTACTAATAGCTATACAACCCTTGGCTGATTCGTTATGAAAAATTCGAGAAGGAGCATCAGCAACTTGATTATCATTGCCACTTTTGTATTGAATCTCAAAATTGTACCCCATCGACTTAGACAACCAGTGCTGCTAATTCAGAGTTACAATTCACCGTATAAGTAAATGATGTAAAATCTTTTGGCCAGTTTGCACCAAGAATTTATGTCCTACCAAATTAGGACGCTAATGACTAATGGCAAACACTAAGGCCATTAATTCTTTCTCATAAGCGGATTTCGACAATGTTTTATTCACAAGAGCCTTACAATAAAAGGCTATTGGCTGTCTATCTTGCTTTAAAACCGCACCTATGCCATTTCCTGATGCGTCGCTTTCAATAACAAGAGGCCATGTAAAATTGATATGACCTGGGTTCGAGTTACACAACAAAGGTAAAATTGGTTGAAATCAAAAGAAGAATTACAGGCGGTCTAGCTATAAACCGTATAGCAACTCCGTTAGGGTTCCTTTCTTACAATTGTTTTCCTCTCTCTCTCATTTGTTACCTACACATTGCTATTTGTAGAGTTGCTAGGGTCAGCCTCCTAGAACTTTCAAGAGAGTTCCAACCCAAAATATCTTCCAATTATCTAACAATAAACTGCTAATGCTAATACCTGCAGAGAAACAAACATTAGCAGTAAAATAAAAGAATACTAAAAAACAGACAAAACCAACTATGTCTAAGGAGCGAGCCTAGAACCTCTCTTGTAAACGTAGGGAAGGTCCACATGCTGACGAGGAATCATAACAACAATACTTACCACTGTCTCCTCGGCCTCACACCCCACCCAACCCCACGCCATTCTCTTGGCCCAAAACTAAAAGAAGGGCTCTACTTACCACGGTCTCCTCGGCCTCACACCCCACCCAATCCCACGCCATTCTCTTGGCCGAAAACTAAAAGAAGGGTTCTACTGTGGAGATTTTTATTGGCGTTTATGAAATTGATCATTCATGAATATGGTTAAATCTTTTTTATATCAGAATTATTGTTTACTTGTTACAGTAATTTCTACTTGATTTCCAACTTTAGTAAAATCCCATATTTCATATCTCAGAAAAGAAACATTTTATCAACCGTAGATTGATCTCTGCTAATGTGTCAGTTCACACCAAAATCCTTTTTATTCAATTTATTATGGAACAAGAATTCACGACTACTTAGCCAAACATATGGAACTACTAGCACATTGTTAAAGTCCATTGAGAAATGCCATCTTTAATAATTTTATCATCATCTAGTTGTTTTTGATTGGGTCCTTTCAACCATATCAGATTTGACAATTTGATAAATGAATGGATGAAAAAAATCAGCGTAATTTTTGGGTTTTTTTTTTTCTTTTTTTGAGGAAGACAATATCCATGAGGTAATGTAGATACATAAATTGACAAGATTGTACCTAGCTTATTTGAAAGCCATTTTTGAAAAATTAGTTGTATCATGGTAGCTTAGCGGGACCACTACCGCTGCAGGTAAAGGAAGAATTACTGGGTATAATTGGGAAATTCGGGAAATAATAAATGTAACTAGTGGACGTCGCTTAACATCTACGGCTTAATTAGCATTGACTTTGAATTCTTTTGGTTTTATAGCGAGCCGCCCAGGAATGTTGATGTGCAGTGCGACGATATGATATACTTCTTTGGGAAGATTTGCAAACGGTCGGAAGTCTGGTGGTGAACTCTGGTCTAATCTTCCAAGATAGCTTTACTTAATTGTTTCTTGAATCCAGCTGATCATTATCACTCAAAAGCAGTCTAAGAAAAAAGATAAAAGCGAAGCAAATCTGCAAACTGTATCGTATTTAAGACTTAGGGTAAAATAAAAGGTGGATTGAATTGAAAAGGCTGCAGACATGCTTCTGTGGGTAGCCAGTTTATTCAGGATAGCATGCCCATTAACAAAGAAACTCTCATAACCAATTATGGCCTTCCGTTTCATAATAAAACTGCTTTGTCGTTTGGATTTTTTGGTTATAGGTTTTAATCATTATTTGAAACTGGGTTCGGTTTTTCACTGGAATTATCATTCTACTTGGATTTAATTTTTCATTTGACATCCTTTCACGTAGTGACCTCTTCGTCTTCTCGGCTAAACTTGTTACTTTTTGCAGGAGGAGATAGCTAAAGAGTTTGGTATTCCCGTTCAATTCCAACGGTATTGGCTTTGGACAAAACGGATAAATCAAAATTACCGCCCTCATCACCTACTGACACAACTGCAGGAAGCACTATCTGTAATTACCAATTCATTGTTAATGGTTTATTTTATATGTTCATGTCAATTTTGTTCTTTTTCCTTTCATGTCAATTCATTATTAATTTATTGTAATTACCAATTTATGGATTTTTTCCCCATGTTTACTCACTAGGAGTTGGTGGGGCACATTTCAGTAGGATCATAGTGTCTTCTTACACGCTGCTGTTTGTGGCTTGATATCATATTACCAATAATCATTAATCAAATTAATGTTTTGTCAGTATGTGGTTGGTCTTGGGAAGCAATAAATAATAGGACTAAGTGTAATGGTTGAATTCAGCTGTTATTAGGTAAATGGGGATAAGAGCCACTGAAAGTATAATTGAGATTGTCCTCCTTATTGGTGATTGCTTCCTTGATATTTAATCAATCACTTGATTCATATTATGGATTAAATTCCAGTGTGATTCTAATGCTAAGATTGAAATCAGCTTCTAAATACTCTTTCATCGACACTTACTACGGTGTCCCTTGCCATACGGAAATTAGTCTATTTCATGTTGGTCCCAATACCATTGGTTGTAATGTAACTGATAATTTTCTTCTTTTTTAACTGTTGGAATTTAAAAAGCTAGCTGTTTCAGCAGAGTTTGACTGGATTTCTTTTTCCCCATTTTCTTACGCAGGTTGAACAGTTAAGAAAGTCAGTTAAGTATGGCAACAACGCTGAACTAAAGTTGCTTTTGGAAGTAGAGCTTGGCCCGGTAAGTAATTTTTCTAATTCAATCATCTTGGTGAGAATTGCAGAAAACCGGATCCTTTCTGGTGCCTCTCATCTCTAAGTTGCTATAATGTAGGATTTACGCCCTATTGCTCCTCCTGACAAGACGAAGGAAGATATTTTGTTGTTTTTCAAGCTCTATGATCCTCAGAAGGAGGAGCTGCGGTTAAGGGTTTTATTTATTCATTTATTTGTTTTCCTTAGTTGGGATGATTCCTCTTTTGTCAGTATTCCATTAAATTGACCTGTGTTACTTTTGTTGTGCCCCAGATATGTGGGAAGGCTTTTTGTTAAGACTTATGGTATACCGGAAAAGATCTTAGCAAGATTAAATGAAATGGCTGGCTATTCGCCCGATCAGGAAATTGAACTTTATGAGGTTTGTGAAACATTTTCTGTTGGTCATGGTGTCTATATGTTCGTCGGGTCCTGTAAATATTACCAATGGAGGTTTGTTAGGATACTAATGGATTGCTAGTTGAGCTGGGCAGTGTACATCAAATGCTAGCTTCTACTAAAATCGACCATTGAAAGTGCTCATCTATTGTTTTATGCAGTTGTCGCGGCAATTTACAGTAGATGGTGTCTATTAAAATTGACCTTTATAATTGCTCTTCTATTTTGTATGCAGTTGTGACGGCTGATGCATAATGTCATTTGTGATGGACTGTTTCAGGTTTAAACTCACTGCTCCTTTTTACAGGAACTTAAGTTCGAGCGATGTGTCTGGTGCGAGCCAGTTGACAAGCAAACTTCATTCCAAGATAGCGAGGTATATGCTTTTTTTCATCAAATGGTGCTGTTTTCAGAGCTCGTCAGTTTGGTCTTTTTAACTTTTGACTGGGACAATGCAGCTTGAAGATGGAGACATCATTTGCTTTCAAAAAGCTGTGCCGGAAGATTTTGGTCAATTTCGGTTTCCTGATGTTCCTTCGTTTTTAGAATATCTGCACAACCACCAAGTATGAATGTTTACAGTTGCGTAAGCTTGACCTCGGAAATGTTTGTCGATCACCTGTTCTTTTGGCAAGAGAGATTCAAAAGTTTATGGAGACTGGTGGTTATTCATTTTTCTAGTATACTCTTTTCATAGGTATTGCTTAGTGGTGATTGACATTGTGGGAAGGAGGAAAAATCTATTAAGTGCTTGGTTTTGCTATTTGTAAATTGTCTGTTCATTTCATTGGATGAGAAATCAGATTGAAGCATACAGGAAGGTTTGGTACGATACTGTTTTATATGGTTAAACAATTGTATTGAATGAAATGAAAAATACTCTCTCTCTCATAATATCATTTGCAAATTATCTTCCTACTGTAAACTATAAACTAATAATACACCAATAGTAATTTTATTTTTTTCAAACCTGTTCATCTTCACTATACATTAACATTAATGTAACTCTAATGGTATAGATAAATAATTTCTAAGCGAATCATTCCAATCATTATTAATTAAGAAAAGATAAATTAAACTCTAATCCAAATATCAGAATAAATATCTATCAACATATAATGAAATAACATATTTAAAAGTTTATAAATCATCTCCAAGTTCTCTACTCAAACATCCTCAAGTTCTATAAAAAGAATCATTCATTTACTCCCACCTCACGCATCACCATAATAATATTGATACTCTCCTCCATTCTCATCCTGATAATAATAAATTAGATTCTGATACTCATTGTAGTTGGCATACTCGTTGTACTCATCTGCAACTGAAAAATAAATGGAATGAGCCTAGATCCATTACATGAGTATCACATAGGTATGTGTGTGTCACATTAATCACAATACAAACACATGTAAATGCAGTGGATGAACATATCACAATCATCAAATTATTTATCTTTGATTTAGTCAACATACAATACAAGGGTACTCATAGCCCTTACAAGCCTCGTCTAACCTTAATTTACCTTGGTTCATTTCGGTATAAGACTCCACTATAGATAACATCATATACTGATCATCAGGGTATCTCCTAAGGATCTACCACTGTAGGGCCCTAAGTCAAGCCAAACACAAGCAGCACATATATTTAAACCCAATATCCAATTAAATTTATTTTTATTACTAAGTTAACAATCACAAATAGCAAATACGGTAAATACATACCTAAAGGAGTGGTCTCACTATCAACTCTTACATCAACATCAAATGTCTATTACTTGTCAAATTCCAAATACTAAGTTTAGTTCTATTTTATGACATAATTTAAGTTTACTAAGTGGTTAATCATATCTTAATTGCATATTTCTCTTCTCCATTATTTTAGTGTGCATAAATCTTAGTTTAGAATTGTAAAAAAACGATATAGAAGTGAAATATCGGCGTTCTAGAGCAAGACGACCGTATATGTGGCTGTGCAAAGGAATACGGGAGGAAAGACGATCATAGACCTTTCTATGTATAAAACTTTTCCAATACGCCCAAGTACACAGTCATGTACTCGGCTATGTACTTCCACACAAGCAGGTACACGCTCATGTACTGTGCCATGTATCTCATATAATCGCAACATTTCATTTCTATTCAACATAGTAAAGGTGCACGTCTATGTAGCTAATTGTGTATCCTTCTGTTTCAATATTTCTCCTCTTCCTCTTCTCCAATCCTAATTTCTATGAATACAACGCAATTTGACTTAATTAACTTATAAATTCCATATGTATTACGGATTACATATACTTACTTACTTTGATTGTGATTGAAATCCTCAAATCATTTGATCCCACGTTGGTGCTTGCTCTGTCTCACCCCTTATTCTAAATTCTAACAACACATCACCACAATATACTTAAACTCATGATTCTAAAATCAAGAATACCTATCTTTAATGATCAAAGCCCTTACCTGGTGAAAACAATTGAATTCCATAGCTTTCCATTAAGTCGCCCTGCATGTGTTTGAGAGTGTCTTTATGGTATTCACTATGTAAATAGGGAAAAGGGGAAGCAATAGGTCAAGTAGAGTTTTAAATACCCTAACCTTAAAAGACTAAATTGCTCCCCATATTTTAAACTTATTACATTTTATGACCTTGTGATTAAATTATAATATATAACCTAATCTATATATTTTACATTCTCCCCTCACCCCTTATAGAAATTTTTGTCTTTGAAAGTTACATATGTTTGGAAAGAGGTTTGAATGCTTCCTATACATATCTTCTTTTAGCTCCCACATTGCTTCCCATTCTATCTTATTTGTCCGTATTTTTATGTAGGGAATCACTCTTCTCCTCAACAATTATTCCTTAGTGTCCATAATCCTTACAGGTTTTTCAATAAAGGATAAATCCAGTTGTATGTTTACAGGTTTCAAAGCCACTACTTAATCTAGATTCGACACAAACTTCCTCAACTTAGCTACATGAAATACATCATGTACCCTATCTAAACATGGTGATAGAGACACACATACTTTAGATTTAACTTTCCTTTCAAACCAAATCTAGTTACTCCTTTAGTTAGAGATACCTTCAATAAAACCTTATCCCCAACTTAAAATTCTAAGGGGTGTCGCTTTCTATCTACGTAACTTTTTTTGGTGACTTTGAGCTAAAAGAATTCTCTATCTTATCATCCTCACTTTGTCTACAGCTTCCTGCATTATGTCTAGCCCTATTATTTGTCTTTCACCAACCGCATCTCAATGTAAGGGAGATCTATACTTTTTGCCATAAAGTGCTTCATATGGAGCCATCTGAATAGTATTCTAGTAGCTGTTGTTGTGCACAAATTCCAATAAAAGGTAGTGATCATTCTAATTACCTCCATAGTCTAAAGCACATGCTCGCAACGAGTCCTCTAAAATTTAAATGGTCCTTTTAGATTGCTCATCTATTTGAGAATAGAAAGTAGTACTAAACTATAATTTAGTACCCAAAGCTCGATGTATACTTTTCTAGAATCTACAACGAACCGTGTATCCCTGTCAGAAGTTATAGTGACTAGCACACCATCTAATCTAACATTTTTCTTAATATACAACTAGGCAAGTTTCTCTAACGTATACTTCACCTTAATTGATAAGAAATGAGCTGATTTGGTCAATCTATCTACAATCACCCAAATTGCATTATGTTTTTCCTTTATCCTCAAGTGAGTTGTAACAAAGTCTATAGTTACATGTTCCCACTACCATTCAAGTACAATAAGTGGTTATAACTCACCAGCTAGTCTTTGATGTTCAACTCTAATCTACTGACATATTATGCATCTGAGTATAAATTCTACTATCTTTTGTTTCATATTTCTCCACCAATAATGATTCTTCAAATCTTTATTTATCCCGGTGTTTTCGAGATGTACTATGTATCCTAAATAATGAGCTTCTTCCACAATTTCGTTCTTCAATTTTGTGTTATCTATAATTCACAATCTCGTACCATATTTTACTATACCTCTAGCATCCTCATTAAACTTGTTGTTTCTCCTTATTTTATTTTGCTCTTGATCTTTTGAATTTCAAAATCTCCCATTTGTGCTGCTTTAATTCGATTAAGAAGAGTTAGTTGAATACAAAGATTAGCCAATCTAGTTCCCACTTCACGTATCACCATCTTTAACTCTAACTTGTGCATATCTTCCAATATTTGTTTCTAAGAGAAGATTAAAGTTGCTATACTAACCTATTTCTTTCGACTATGGGCATCCGCTACAAAATTTGCCTTCCCAAGGTAGTAATGGATTTCAGCTACCTTCTCTGCCTTATATTCAGATCCTTCTGTGTGAATAAATATTTTAGACTCTTGTAGTCTGTGTAGATTTTGCACTTCTCACTATATAGATAATGTTTTCACAGTTTTAGCACTAAGGTCACTGCTGCTAACTCTAAGTCATGTGTAAGGTAGTTCATCTTATAAGGTTTCAACTGATGAGAGGCATATGTGATAGCTCTCCTATTCTATATGAGTATACATCCTAAACCTTGAGTCGATGCTTCACTATAGATCTCAAATTCTTTCCCTATCTTAGGTAGAGTTAAAACTGAAAATATTATTAATTTCTCTTTTAGTGTTATGAATCTATTTTCACATTCGTCATTTCACAAAAATTTCACCTTCTTCTTTGTTAGTTAGGTTAAAGGAGTTGCTAAATGAGAGAATCCTTTCACAAAATGCTTGTAGTAGCTAGCTAGTTCCAAAAAGCTTCTGACCTCTATCATAGTCCTTAGTCTTAGTTAGTCAATCACTGCTTTTATCTTCTCAGGATCTACTAGGATGCCATTCTTATTTACCACATGTCCTAGAAAAGAAACTTGCTCCAACCAAAACTTGCATTTATTAAACTTTGCACATAGTCTCTTTTCCTGTAGTCTTTCCAAAACTGCTCTCAAATGTGTTTTATGTTTCTCTTTGCACTTAGAATAGATGAGTATATTATCTATGAACACCACTACAAATTGATCTAAAAAGTCCTTAAGCACTTTATTCATAAGATTCATAAAAGTAGTTAGGTCATTTGTCAATCGAAAAGGCATTACCAGGAACTCATGCCCATATCGAGTTTTAAATGCCGTTTTTTGTATGTCTTATTCTTTGATCCTTAGTTAATGATACATCGATCTTAAGTCAATTTTAAAGATGACCTATATTCCCTATAATTGGTCAAATAAGTCATCTATTCTTAAGAGGGGATATTTATTCTTGATTGTAACCCGGTTCAACTCCTTATAATCAATACATAACCTCATGCTTTCATCTTTGTTCTTAATGAAAAGTACTGGAGCGCCCTATGGTGAAACACTTAACTTAATAAAACCCATTACCTTATAACTCTTGAAGTTGGGTCTTCAACTTTAACAATCCAGTAGGTGCCATTCTCTAGGAAGCCTTAGATATTGGTGCCGTTCTCGGTACTAAATCAATGCAAAATTCCATTTCCCTAACTAGTGGTAAGCCTGATAGATTTTCTAGAAAAATGTCTACATATTCCTTCACAATCGGTATGCCTTCTAGTTTAGTAACTCGTTTAGCCATTACTAATAGTGTTGATATTCTACTCTTATCTCATAACTCATAAGTATGAAGAGTTGTAGGCCTTTGTGCTTCTAACTTAAATATAATTGAATCTTCATTGGGGAAATTGAAAAATACCACCAAATTGTGACAATCAATTATGGCATAGTATTTAGATAATCGATTTACCCCTAAAATAACATCAAATTTTGTCATCTTTAACATAAATAGATCAATTAGCATTTCTTTTCCTTGTATTTCAATCCTAACATCTTTACATATTTGATCTAACCTTCCTCCTACTCCTAAAAGAGTATTCACAATCATAAAATCATTCAGCAACACAGGTTTCAAACCACACACATGCGTAAAGATAGATGATATGTAGGAATGTGTCGCACCAATATCAAATAGTACATAAGCAGTAGTTGAGTGGATGAGCAATGTACCTGCAATAATATCTTGATCTAGAGTATCTTGCTATTGCTATCGTTGTAAGGCAAAAACACGACTTAGTGCTTTTTGCCTTGATTCTGTGTGTTAGGGTCTACTAGTTGGTACTCTAGGTGGAGCTCTTACTAGTTGCTACACTGGAAGTTGTTGTGATACTACAGCCGTCTGATTAATGGTAACACCACACTTGAATGATCTATGACCTCTTTATTTACAAGTATAGTAAAATGCTTGTGGTATAGCTTTCTCAATACATGTTATGTTGGTGTGTCCTATTTTACCATAAAAGAAGCATGCTCCTTTAGTCCAACTAAACTAACTTAATTTATACGATCCCATATATCGGGGATATCTCTGTCTTGATCCTGCCGGTGAAGGTGGAGGCAAGGTAAATAGTATAAGTCTCACTTAAATAAGCCTAGGTGCAAAGGCCACTAGTCTAGCTTGGTATACCATAGGTCTCTTCCCTTTATTTGTATAAGTTGTACTAGAGGCCGACCTCTCCCTTAACACCACTCTAACCCTACAAGATAACTACTCTTCTATTATTTTCCTTCTCTATTCCATAAACTTGACCTTGTCTACAACTTCTACATATGTGGCCAATTGGAAAGATCCCACCTCATGCTGAAGATTTGGTTCCAAACCCCTTATAAATCTCTTAGCCTTTGAAGCATCATCAGTACGAATTGTCTCAGGTAAGAATTTGATCAAGCGATTCAACTCCACTTTATACTTTTCTACAGCCCGGTTACCTTGTTGATGATTATAATATGTTGCCTTCATCCGATCCTTAATGTTGTTAGGGAAGTATTTGTCATAAAATACTTCCTTAAATCTCTACTAACCCATAGGTGCTCCTACCAGTCTAGAGACACTATCTCACTAATCTACAACCAACCCTTTCAACATGAAGCTGCATAATCCACCTTCCCATCCTCTGGCACTCTAAATGCAGTAAAAGTCTTCTCAATTTCTATGATCTATTGTTTAGCTTCTATTGGATCGTTAACTTTTGGATGAAATTCTTTTACTAGCTTGATAAACTTGTCTAACCCAAATTAGTCCTCTATAAGCCTAACAAATCTCATGGTTTGTTACTGCTGTTGTGTTATCATCCCTACTAAGGCATTTATAGTCTCTAGCAATTGTGTAGTCATGTTAGTTGTTAGTGCTGGTGCTCATTGTTGTGGCGGTCTTGGACGATATCTTTCATCTGGGGCATCCCTATCTAGTCTCACACTAAATGAGCCCTGTCCTGTGATCTTTTGGAAGGCATTCTGTTTGAGAGGAGGCAACCGAATAAACCCGAGGGTTATATTCAGTTTAACATGTTAGTGATGGTATACACATGTATAGATATATCTACACATATATACACATATATATCTATAAGTAAAATAGAGATTTACAAGAAACCGTAATTAAATATAATAATTAAAATAACTTAAATTTCTAAATAAAAACAATTGATTTGTAATGTAACTACTCTCTTCATATCTTACTATCCTATAGATTCAATGCTTAATCTATATAAAGATCACAACCTACTTTCTACTAATTGAAGCCTATAACTTATCAATCATCAACCTATTTTCCAAGGATCTTCAAACCTAAACTTTATGGATCACAAACCTATACTCTATTAATTAAAACCTAAGCTTTGATACCACCTAAGCTATAACACCTCAGAACCCGGAACACTACAACTTACTACATGTCATATTAAGTAATGACATGCTACATGTCATATTAAGTAGTGATACACTAAGGCTTTCTATCTCACTTGCAACTTTAAACCTATTCATCTCTACTTTATATCAAAATCAATGTAACTCCAATGATATAAATAAATGATTCATAGGTGAACCATTTGAATAATTATTAATTAAGAAAAGATACATTAAACTTTAATCCAAATATCAGGATAAACATCCATTAACATATAATGAAATAACATATTTAAAAGTTTATAAACTATCTCCAAGTTCTTTACTCAAACATTCTCAAGTTCTATTAAAAGAACCCTTCATTTACTCCCACCTCACTCATCATCATAATAATATTAATATTCTCCCACATTCTCATCCTGATAATAATAAACTAGATTCTCATACTCATCGTAGTCAACATACTTGTTGTACTCACCTGTAGTTGAAAAATAAATAGAATGAGCCTAAACTTGGTACATGAGTACCATATAGACATACGTGTGTCACATTAATCATAGTATAAATACACATAAATACAGCGGATGAACATATCGCAATCATCAGATTATTTGTCTTTGATTTAATTAACATATAACACAAGAGTGCTCATAGCCCTACCGAATTATATATTGCTTATATATATATATATATTTGGGAACTATCATTGTGGGCTTTATCTAACCCTAATCTGTCCTAAATTATTTTGGTATAGGCCTCTACTAGAGATAACGCCGTATACCAATCATTAAGGTGCCCCTTAGGGATTTGCCACTATGGGCTCCTAGACCGAGCCAAACAAAAGCAGCACATACATTTAAACCAAATACATAATTAAATTCATTTATATTACTATACTAACAATCACAAATAGTAAATAGGGTAAACACGTACTTGGAGGAGTGATCTTACTATTAGCTCTTACATCAATATTAAAGGTATATTACCTATCAAATTCCAAAGACTAAATTTAATTCTATCCTATGACATAATTTAAGTTTACTAAGTGGTTAATCATGTCCTAATTGCATATTTTCCTTCCCCCATTGTTTTATTGTGCATAAATCTTAGTTTAGAATTATAGAAAAAAGATATAAAAGTGAAATATCAGTGTTCCGAAACAATACGACCATGTATGTGACTGTACAGAGGAATATAGGAGGGAACACAACTGTGTAAATAGCCACGTACCTTTCTGTGTACGAAACTTTTCTAACACGCCCAAGTATATGGTCGTGTATTCGACCGTGTACTTTAATGCAGGTAGGTACACGCCCGTATACCGTGTTGTTTATCCTCTATAATCACAACATTTCATCTCTATTCAACACAATGAAGGTACACGTCCATGTACCTGACCATGTACTCTTCTATTTCAATAATTCTCCTCTTCCTCTTCTCCAATTCTCTTCTTCAATCCTAATTTTAATGAATCCGAAGCAATTTGACTCAATTAATCTTGTAAATTCCATACATATTATGGATTACCTACACTTATTTGCCCTAATTGTGATTGAAATCTTCAAATTGTTTGATGCCACGTTGATGTTTACTCCATCTCACCCCTTATTTCGAATTCTAATAACACATCACTACAATATATTTAAACTCATGATTGTAAAATTAGAAATACCTATCTTTAATGATCAAAGCCCTTACCTAGTGAAAACAATTGGATTCCATAGCTTTTTGTTAGGTCACCCTGCATGTGTTTGAAAGTATTTCTATGATATCTACTATAAAAATGGGGAAAAGGGAAGGCAATAAGTCAAATGGAGTTTTAAATACCCTAATTTTAAAAGATTAAATTGCCTCTCATATTTTAAACTTATTACATTTCATGACCTTATAATTAAATTATAATATATCACGTAATCTATATATTTTACATATTTACTCATGTTTGCTAAATAGGTGAAGAGGGCAATCACGACGACTGCCATACAAGGTTTCATTCCATTTTATGTTGTTTTTTGAGTAATTAATTCTTTACTTTAGTTTATGAATTTTTATAAATCAACTTATTTATATGAAATTTGGCTGATATGTCATGCCACATTGGAGCTTCGTGCCATGAAAAATATTGATATGGTCACATTAAAGTCACTCAGCATATTAGGAATTAAGTAGGTGTTTCAAGAAGTTTCGATCTTAGAATATTGAAAAATTTACCAGGTCCTACAGCCATTGCAGGCCGAACGTTGATTTATACGTGTGATGTAATGCCACTAAAAATTATCGATCCAGACAAAATTGCATTGTAATGAAACAGCTTCTTGTCCCATTTAACCACTTTCACATAAAAGACAAAGACAACACTCCATTATTTTCTACTTCATATGATTACTACAAAATTCCAAACTTCCACTCTTCAAAGCCGCCTTTCCTTAACTCTTCCCTTGTTGTAACCTCCTCTTTCTTCCTTCCTTCCTTCAAAACCCTCTTCAACCACACCACCATTTTCATTTCTCACTCTCATCGAAACATGGCAGCAGACACTGCCACTACCCCGCATGAGGTTGACGATTGCCGGGGTGTCCTTAAGGTATTTAGTGATGGCTCTATAATCCGGTCTTCCAAACCAAGTTTCGATGTCCCTGTCGGGGATGATGGGTCGGTTTTATGGAAAGATGTCTTATTTGATCCTGTGAATGATCTATACCTTAGACTTTATAAACCGAATTTTTCGCAAAGTTCATCTTCCAAGCGTCTTCCGATACTTTACTACATCCACGGCGGTGGATTTTGCATCGGCTCGCGCACTTGGCCGAATTGCCAAAACTATTGCTTCAAACTGGCAAGAGACCTCCAAGCTGTGGTTATATCTCCGGATTATCGGCTTGCACCCGAAAACCGACTTCCTGCTGCAATAGAGGATGGATTTGCAGCTGTCAAGTGGCTTCAGGAACAGGCTTTAGCTGAAGAGGCGGATACATGGTTGACCGATGTGGCTGATTTTGGTAATGTTTTCATTTCTGGCGATTCGGCAGGTGGGAACATTGCTCATAACTTGGCGGTTCGGCTCGGTGCGAAGTCGCCGGAACTGGCTCCGGTGGTGGTGAAAGGTTATGTGCTTCTGGCACCTTTTTTTGGTGGAAGTGTGCTGTCTAAGTCTGAGGCTGAGGGTCCAGTTGATGCCTTCCTCAATTTGGAGCTAATTGACAGGTTTATTTGTTTGTTTATTTGATTTTTCGGACACGTATTAAATATCCAAATAAAAGTTATCACGCTTTGTTATATTGATTATATATATTATTTTGATTTTTTTTTTAAATGGATGAAAACGAGTCATAAAAGATTTTCAAACATATAAAAAGATGCGATAAAATAAGGAAAAGAAATCGTCAAACAATAGGCTAGGTAAAGTTATATTAGGTAGTATCTTATTTCAAATGACTAATTCTTGCATGGGTTAGGTTTTGGAGGTTGTCTATACCCATTGGAGACACTCAAGACCACCCACTGGTGAACCCATTCGGACCGGCTAGCCGTGACCTTGAGCCGGTGGACTTGGATCCAATCCTTGTAGTTGTAGGTGGAAGTGATCTCTTGAAGGATAGAGCAAAGGACTATGCAAAGAGGCTCAAAGGTTGGGGAAAGAAGGTTGAGTACGTGGAATTTGATGGACTACAACACGGTTTTTTTACCATTGACCCTAATTCAGGAGCATCTAAAAAATTAATGCAGATCATTAAGAGGTTCATGGTTGAAAATTCAAACTAAATAGACAATGCATTCGATATGTGTTCTAGATGAAATTTGTTCGATTTGCCTATTATGGAGTTGCGTAATTTGGATTAAGTTTTTGTTTGGATTTTTTTTTTAATCTATATGTATTTTATATTTGATTTGTATCTATTTTGTATTCGATATGTATTTGTTTAAAATTTGACATTTAAAAACTATTTCATCTTTATCTTACATGTTTTTATTTCATAATTATAATGAAGAAAATGATTAAAATATATAAATTAGAAAATTAAAATTCATTTGCTTTTAAGGGGAATGATTTAATATATATATATATATATTTAATGCATTGGAAAATTAAATTTTAATTTGTATTTTTATAAAAAATAAATAAAGTAAATGATAGAATAATTTAACTTTATAGGGATTTATTAGATAATTAATTTTGTAAGAAAAGAATATATATATTTATAATTTTATCTTTTTAATATCCTATTACAAACATACTCTTTGAATGAATACCAAAATGATACTAAAAAGATTAGGGGGGGGAATACAAATGGATCCTAAGTTTTGTTGAAATGTTGTTTACTTATTTTGTGATTATAATTAAAGATAGTTATCTCACTAGAGAGGTACTCTATGATATGTGTCTTAAAATTAAATAATGTCAAACTGCTTGATGTTGAATGTGAAAGAGATTATATAAACCAGCTAATACAATATGGTTATAAGAAAACATTTGTTTCATGTAAAGTGTACTATGAATTGTTGAGCTTGAGAGTTCATTAATGATTTAATGAGATGAATATGACCACAATTAGTCGTAAAATCAATATGAGATTTTAGATTTGGTGTTGAAATGAGATGATCCACATTTGAGATCACTTTTGGTTTATAGGATCTAAGTATTTGGTCTCAGAGCATTGGGGTGTGTGTTTGTTACCAACTTAAACATGATAACTAAATTGAAACCATGTACAGTTTGTTGGTTGAGAATGCGTTAGTGTATTGAATGGGTATCTATGTGACATGCAATTATGTTTTTGTCAACATGAAGTATCATTGTACTAGGTTTTACCGCTCTTCATGTTTGGGACTCTGATTTTAGGTGCCGATGAATTTTAAGATATTGATCGAGTGCAATTTCCTTGGATATGATTTATATATATAGTGGGAGTGGTGATGATAGCAATCATGAAGACTATGAAGAGTAAGGGATTTAGTATTAGTTTGAAAAACACATTAAATTTTTAGTTACTACTATATTTCAGAGACATTTTATAATGTTGGTATATTAAGAAGTTTCATTTCGTGTAATTTGATATGCATAATAAACTTGTGGGCAACTTATATTTTATTTGAGAGCAAAGTATTATGAGAACATATGATGAAGTTTGTTACAAATTCTCGAGTTTTACATACTCCAACCGACGCACTGGCAACATTGGCCAAGAATGCCATATAGAAAACTTTTAACAACCAAAGTTGAGCTTCATTAAATTGGTTTATCATACTTAGGTAAATCAAAATTAGAGGTTAAATGAAGGCGATGTCGTATAGGTTTGAGAGCTTGACTAATAAAACGAAATAGTTATGAAAAGAATTATTATCATTCAACTTGTAATCATAGAATGTTTAACACTAGTCATATGTATAAAATGTGGTACCAAAATTTTTGGTGTGCCATGTCTCATTGAATCTTTGATAACATGTATTAAAGGATTAATTGACCCTCCCTTATGGTTGCAGCCAAGTTATTGCTTTAATAGCATCTACATCATAGGCTCTCGACCAAAAAAAAAAAAACAAAAAAGAAAAAAGAACAAAGCTTATATAAAGAAATGGAAAATGACTAGCTGCATTTTTATGGGTAACATGAACAAAATATAGGTAATGTTTGGTTGCCACAAAAATGTGGTATTGGATAGGACAACTTTTTTTGTCTTGCGTTTAGTTGTCATTCATGAAAAAAGTACTTGACAAAAAAGTAATATGGTATTGGACAAAAGGGTAAAATTTTGTATCATGTGTAATTCGGTACAAAAAATGTGGTACTGGACAAAAATTTATTTTTTTTTTCAAAATCCCCAAACTACCCTTTATTTATTTCCCTTACAGACAAACGCTACCTTCATCCCCAAACCCTTTCAAGAGAAGTAGGAAAACCTATCCGTGTCGCTCCAACAAAGGGCTTCATCGTGCAATTGATCACTGTTCAAACATCACCGTCGTCACGCCACAAGTCACCATCGGGTTCATATCCTTTTGTTCTTTCTCCCTTGCTTACTTTTCTGTCTTCCTCGCATGCTCTTCATTTGTTTGTCGTTGTTAGCTTCTTGTGTGTGTGTTATGTGTGTTTGCTGGAATGGTGTAGGGGCTAGTGTAGTGTCTACGTTTTGGCCAGTGATTGTGTGTGTGTGCTAGAATTTTGTGTGGTGTTACTTGTTGTCATGGCGTATGGTGTTACTTGCTGTCAATGGCTGTTGTTGTTGCGTCTAAGAAAAGTGAATTTTTGGCTCAGCATAACTTTTAGCACAACTCATGTAGACATCCATGTTGGGTGAAGAAAATGGTCAGAAACCATGCTAAGATGTGCCCCAAGTCTAGCACAACTTGTGCTGATCAGTGACAACAAACATCCTGTTCAGCCCTACCTTGAGCATGGCCATGCTGGAGGTCGTGCTGAACTGGGCAGTGAAAAATAACATGTTTCGAAGTCAGCGCGACCTCGAGCACAGTTGTGCTGACGCCCGTACTGAACTCTGTTTTCGCAAGAACTATAAATAGACATGTTGTTTTATTTTAAAAGGACTTCTTATAACATGTTCTGAAGTCAGCACAGCCTTGAGCACGGCCGTGCTGACACTCGTGCTGAACCATGTTTTCACAAAAACTATAAATAGACGCGTTGTTTTATTTTAAAGGGACTTCTTTCCTTCTAGCTTTATTCTACAAACCTTAAGGGAACTTTATTACGAACTTCAAGAGGAGAATTGTCTGAGCATCGTTGAAGATCATAAAACAAACAAGGGATTATTCTTTTTAGCATGAATCAATACTATTTCTCTAGATTCTCTATTTTTATTAAAAACTCAATGGATGAGTAACTCTTTATATATTTCATCTTGTGAAACCCTAACTCATGTACTAAACCATTGATTAATTAATGAATTATTTATATCTTTGCATCTATTCATGTGTTTCTATTGTTGTTGTAATTGATTTATGCACATAAATTGATTGTATGTCTAATTTTTATTAGATTGAAAGAGGTTTCGTCTAGTAAATTAGATCTTCATAAATAGAGAGATTACATGTTTTACTTAGAGGTAGGAAAACATTGATTTTCTGCCATTTATTGGAATTTTGAACTTAATGAGATCTTGTATAACGGTAGTGAGAGAGAGGTCTCCATTATCTTATGCATGGTTATGAATTGATTGACTCGAGGGAGTAATTGATTTTACTTGAGAATTCCTACAGTGCAAAGTGTAAATTGATTTGTTAATCGATATCTTATTTTGAGAATTTAAGGGTTAGGGTGGAACAAGATGGGGGGTATATTTTGTGGTTAAATACATTTTTAAGACAATATCATTCAATTCTAAGGTTACTAGGATTTGTTAGTCGTTTATTTAATTCATAATTCCTATATCATAAATTAGACTAGATAGTATAGAAAAGGTAATACTAGTACTTGTTTTCTAAATCTCAGGGGACGACACTTATTAAATCTATACTATAATCAATAGGTATACTGCTTAGCTTGATAGTAGATTTTATTGGTTATAAATTTAAAATTTAAACGATCAGTTAGATTCGAGCGATACCAATTTACACGAATTATTTCATATAATTTATAATTTCTTTAAATTGTATTTTCTTATAATAATATCAAATATGTATAAATAACCATTGTATCATTAAAAAAAGATATAATTGTCAAATTTACTATGTTTAGTCCAGTACTTTGCGATTCCAAACACTGGACATAATAAAAATCCTTGTTCAGTACTAAACAAACCAAACATGGTACAAATTTTTTTTTATTTTATATTGTTCAGTACCAGTAACCGAACGCTACCATAGCATGCTACTTGTATTAAGGTATATAAATTGGAAGGACATGAGTTTCGGCTGATATTTTTGCCAAAACATACCCTCTATCCTTACTCCTAAAAAAAAATACTAGTGGATGTTATATTTGCATTACGGGTATTTATAAAAAAAAAGAAAAAGAAAAAAGAAAGAAAGAAAGAAAATTAATTAATTAATTACTTATGGGATTATTTAAAAAATACTTTTTTTTATGCGATATAATTTACCAAGGAATAATATGTACATACGGTTATAAGAGCATCCCAAATAACTTCCATGTAGCCAATTTATTATAACTTTCATTTCAATATCCTAATTGTATTTCTGTAATAGTAAAATATGTAAAACAACAAAAGCCCCTCAATTTCTTTTAATAACCAATATCTTAATTGTATTTGTATAAATTATTTTCTTTAATTATATAGAAGACTATAATAAGATATGTAAAACACCAAAAGCCTCTCAATTTCTTTTAATAATAGTATTAACAGTGCAATTGGCATGAATATTAACCTTTTATAACACATTTGGTATGTTGGAATAAACCTAAAATAGAATTGTAATTTTGGTTTTCATTCCTCTTTTCATGTTTGAAAATGTTTTTAGCAACTGGAATCATAATTTCTTAGAATAAATGATTTTTACTTAGGGAATTTGATTCCATCATAGAGGGATAGAATCATAATTTTGTTCCACCTTGTTAATGATATTTACTTAAATAATATATAATCTCATTAACATTTATTTATTATATTTACGAATTAAGGTTATTTTTAATATATATCATTATATACACACTCCACTACATTTCAAATATGTTATAACCAAACATAATATAGGTATGAAATTTACGATTCTATGGACATCTCCACATAGGAATGGTAGCATTCTGTTGCTAATTCCATTCCATTGTCTATGATTTCCATGTACTAAACAAGACATTATGAGAATGGTATATATTTGATTCTCCCTTTTTATAACCAATAAAAAAGGTTATTTATAAGGTTATATATATATATATATATATATAAGGTAAAAACTATGGGTGGGCATGATTTGGTTCGTAAATTTTTTATCCTAAAGAAAATGTCTCAATCTGGTTTAATTCATAGTTAAGATTATTTTTATGCGTTTTATTAATTTTTTTTATATATAAGTTAATAAGCCATGGAAAATTGTACTTGATATAAAAATAATTTAATTTATTATTATTTTTTTGTATCACTCACAATGTTCAATGCCTATTTGATATATTTAAGAAAATTTTATTATCTTCATATGGATAATTTTGGTTTTATATTAGTCATTAAACGAAAATATGAAATGAAAAAACAAAAAATTACTTAATAAAAATCAAATAAGAGATAATTAAATAAATGATATGAACGTCTTTTTTTTGTTATATACTCTCTAGATTTTTACTGTTCTTTTTATATTTTATAGCTTAGTTTGGTTTATGATTTTTTTAAATAAAAAATTTTAAAATTAATTTTTAATTTGATTTGGTTCATGATTTAAGGGTTTTTTTTTTAGTAGAAACGCTTAATATAACAGCCAGCCTATTTTATTTGCATCGGGGACATGATTGTAATTTCACGGCGCCCATACCATGTAGGAAGAGGCTCCACATGAAATCATTTTCAAACATAAACCCAAACGGTCTCTAAATTCAAATCCAAAACCAAATCCCGACCGTCCCCTCAAAAAAATATCCACCGTCGGATCTCTTTCTCTTCGAACAAAACCTGATAATTCATTTTCCCTCTCAAAGCAAAACCCCAAACACACAGACTCTCTCTCTCTCCCTCTCAATTTAATTCTTCAATTTCCAAACTCACAAATCACACAAACATGGTGTTAATTTCTGAGACTGTGAGTGCGGTGAAGACCCGGTTCGGCTTCACGGACCACCATCAATCCGATTCAATGTCATCGGAGATTCAAATTAGATCTTCATTGCTTACCAATACAGATCGCGAAGACGATGGAGTTGTTGTCGACTCCGGTTCAGCGTCTCAAAGTTTTGAATTCTCTGAAGATCCTTCCTTCTGGAAAGATCATAATGTGCAGGTTCTTAACGGGTTTCCAGTTTCTTTCTTGATTTTGATTAGGTTGTGAATGTTTGAAATTATGGCTCCTTTCTTTTTGAAGTTCAGTTTTCTAAGTTTAGGTTTTGGAGTTAGGGTTTTGAAATTGGGGGTTCTTTATTGGATTCCTGGGCTTTTAGTTCGATTGCTCGAGTAAATGCTTACAGTGAAGCCGGTTATGAAAACTAAAATGCATATCCCGAAAGATAAATTTGATATCGAAGTTGAAGCGGTCGACCTTGAGTTGATCATTGTTGAACTTGATTTCAGTGGGTTTGAAGAATACAGGGAAATGCTATTCGTGTTCAGTCCCATAGCTTAAATAAAGATATCTTTTATTTTAAAGTATATGTTATCCTGCTTTTCTTGTGTTAGTTGCAATTTAGTATCTATTATGGGCAAATATTATGATGGTAATTGTGGTGATATGAGGTGGTGGAAAATGGTGGATCTGCATTGAGAAAATGAAATCATTTCTGCATTTCTAATGAAGCTTATTTACTTCAATAAATAGTATTTTCCATTAACTCATATGTTTTCTGTTACAGAAATTAAGACCATATTAGAATATACAATCAACATTGGCTTAATTGCCCAAGCTTAGTGGAAATAGATTAAAAATAGAATTGAAAAAGATTAGCCATTGGCATAAACATTTTTCATTGAAATAATTGCACCCTGAACAGTGAAGCCAGTAAACTGAAGTAACTCTCTGTTAGGCTATAAAGTTGTAAATTTCGCTTTTGAAAGTTGGATAGAAGCTCAAACTTTTTACTGTAATGGAAACAGCTTGAACTGCAATGTTGCTTTTTGTGTTAATAATGGTGATTGGATTCTAAACTATTCATTTTTAGGTCATTATAAGAATACGGCCCCTTAGTAGTAGTGAAATATCACTGCAAGGCTATAGCAAATGTATTAGACAAGAAAGTTGTCAGACTATTACTTGGACTGGACATCCAGAGTCTCGGTTTACATTTGATCTTGTCGCAGATGACAATGTTAGCCAGGTAAATGATGATTTATTTTTCCAAGTTCTTTGCTTTTTGTAATATATGTACATATATGACAAGAAATTTACTTTTCTCAATTATCAGGAGAAGTTATTCAAGGTGGCTGGTGTTCCTATGGTAGAAAATTGTGTGGGTGGGTATAACAGTTGTATGTTTGCTTATGGTCAAGTGAGTATAAACTTCTCCTTAGTTTGATATTTTGATTTAGTTGCTATCTAGGAAATGTTGCATCTTCAGTCTTCCATGGTTGTACTATTTGCTGATCTGGTGCACTTTGGCAACTCTTCTATAAGTCGTTTCACTTTCTGCTTGTAGACTGGAAGTGGAAAGACACACACAATGCTTGGAGACATTGAAGGAGGAACTCGTAGACATAGTGTCAACTGTGGTATGACGCCTCGGGTTTTTGAATATTTGTTTCAACGGATTCAAAAGGTGTGTGTCATTTTATATTGCTTCAGAATAAATAAGCATGCTGGCATTTCATTCCTAGAGACATAAAATGACTGCTTTTACTAAATTTTATGTTGATTTTCAATGTTTGACCTAGATTTCAAATTTCGCCTTCATACTAAGATATTTATATTAATTAAGGGGCAAGGACCCATTTCGGACTCCATACCTTGTTTCCTACTGTCCCATGTTGGAAAACACCGAGAGGTGTTGGGATTTTAAAGATAGCAGGGCTGGCAGTGATTTCACCATTAATATGCTAGAATCCATGTCTCCATGTTGATGCAGACAAACGATCCATTTATGATCTAATGCATTCTATGTTCTCCTTTTGTACAGTTTTAAAGTTCTGTGAAGTCCTGTGATAAAAAAGAAGTCCTATAGTACTTTTTCTTTGTCTAATCTTTTAGATGTTAGACCCATAGCTACTCTTCGCTGTTACAGGAAAGAGAGGCTCGTAGAGATGAGAAGTTAATGTTTACTTGTAAATGCTCATTTTTGGAGATTTACAACGAGCAGATTCTGGATCTTTTAGATCCTTCATCAAACAACTTACAGGTAAGGATTACTTGCAGAGGATTTTATAATGGTTACCACATTTTCCCTTTTGAGACCATTTTTTAGATCCTGCTTTTCTTCCCTTGAGATAAAGTTTGTCCCATGTAATTTATTTGAGGCAAGAACACTGCTTAAGATATCTGTTTTGAACTTCTTACACATTTAAATGAATTTACTCTTTTACAAAGAAAGTTTATTTGGATTGGTCATATGCAGATAAGGGAAGATAGCAAGAAGGGGGTTTATGTGGAGAATCTCAGGGAAGTAGAGGTTACAAGTGCCAGAGAAGTGATTCTCCAGCTTATTCAAGTATGTGGTTTAATGTTTTATCCTTCACTTCTTAATCTTCAATCTTCCTTCTGCAGCTGTATCATCTATTTCAAGTGTTCAACTAGCTTTAAAGCACTTCTGTTTATAGCTATTCTTGATTATTCTTCCAAGAGGCACATTCTACAAAATTTCTGGACCATAAGGTTGAATGATATAGGGCCCCTCTGTAAAGTGTCAAATTCTAAATTACAAGTTATTATGTATCTTTGCTTGATGTAAGACATGAAATTTCTTCAGGGGGCTGCCAACAGAAAGGTTGCTGCTACTAACATGAATCATGCAAGCAGTCGTTCTCATAGTGTTTTTACATGTGTTATTGAAAGCAAGGTAAGTAAAGATGTTTTCCGTTTTATGTGCTCTAAATTAAAATTGTGCCTCTTAATTCTTTAGAGTATTTTAAGTAATGGCTATATTTATGAAGACTGTAAAAATTATCTTTTGTTTCAGTGGGAATCTCAAGGTGTAACTCACCACAGATTTGCTCGTCTTAACCTAGTAGATTTAGCAGGTTCAGAAAGGTAAAATCAGTGTATGTGTATGATCATTTTGAGAATTCGACACTTTACATATCTTTCTTAGTAAGCAGAGTGACGTGTATTGTTTTCCAGGCAGAAGAGCTCTGGGGCTGAAGGGGAACGTCTTAAAGAGGCTACAAACATCAACAAGTCCCTTTCAACCTTGGGGTGAGCCTGATGCCATTGCGTATTTGAAGTTCAAGGCTTTTCTTTGTCTTGTGTGAAATAGTTATTTTTGTTTGGTTTGGTTTTGTTTCATGCAGACTCGTGATTATGAATCTTGTGAGCATATCGAATGGAAAATCTCTCCATGTCCCTTACCGGGATTCTAAGCTGACATTCTTGCTTCAGGTTGAGTGCACATCTGGAAGAAAGATAATCAACTGCATATCTGCCCCTTGTATCAGTTTGACAATTCTTTTCACAATTTTTATACCACTATACTTGCTAGAGTAACCAAGATTTTTGGTGGAAGGCAGCCATCTTATATACAATTGCTTGAGCCTCTTTGACAATTAAAGCCAATATCTTTAATTTTCTTCAGCTAAAGCTCAATTCCATGCTCGATGCCACCTGATTCTGATTTTGCAGCTATGTTGAATGCTTGTTACAATGCTCCTTTATGAGCATATATTTTTGAGAACCTGTTTTGTTGGTAGCATGTTGGGGTTTTCTATGCCATGCTTATCTTTAGTTCTTGATATGACAGGACTCACTTGGAGGGAATTCGAAAACCATCATCATCGCAAATATTAGTCCATCTAACTGGTTAGTCTGCTACTTGATATATTTGTAGTGTTTTCATCCTGCATTAATCTCATCTCCTCCACAAATTTCTTTATTCTTTTAGAAAATAGACATGGGCACTGAATGATGTATATTGGCATCCATACAACTTTGCTACATTGAGCATATGTCATTTAACTTTCCTATATCATGTTATCTCCTGTCAACTCATAAGATTGGTTTTTATTATAATAGAGATCTCATGAAGAAATTTATGGATAACATATCCTTTTTGCTCTTGCAGCTGTTCACTAGAAACTTTGAGCACTTTGAAGTTTGCACAACGTGCTAAGTTCATCAAAAACAATGTATGCTGCTTTCACTCCAATAATTATGTATCTCAATTTCCCTGTAATTTATATTAAGTAGAGATTTTAGTTCCATTCATGTAATGTTAAAGCAAAAAAAATTACACCTTTTCTTTTATCTAACTATACCATGAGAGGGGAACCATTGTAAGGCTCATAGCAACTTTGGTAATTTTTTGAAGGTCTCTAATAGAACTCTTTTCTTAATAAACTCATGCAAGTCTTATAATTGATGCTGAACTGATGGCATTTTCTTTTATTAGGCAATTGTGAATGAAGATACAACTGGAGATGTTATTGCCATGCGCCAGCAAATCCAACAGCTGAAGGTATGTTATTACCATCAGCCATCACTGCAGCCAATTTTCTTCCTTTTAATTTACCAAAAATCATCATTTTATAGCCTATAATCTTCTGGAGCATATTGCTTGATCAACAGAAGAAGTCTTTCTTACATATCTGTTTTTTCCAGAAAGAAGTAGCAAGACTGCGGGCTTCTGTAAACTTGGGAGCTGATAATTTGGACAATGATGTGCTGTCTGTCACATTTCCTGGATCTCCGGGATCCTTTAAGTGGGAAGGACTTCATGGGTCATCAAGTCCACTTACATCCAGTAAAAGGACAACCTCGGTAGGTTTTATATTTTCCTCAGCTCAATATTGTGTGTTTTTCAAGAACTTCTTATTATCCCCTTGCTTTTACAGCAGAAGAAAGATTGTGATGTTGCCCTTGTTGGAGCATTTAAGAGGGAAAAGGAGAAAGAACTTGCTTTTCAGGCTTTGGCTTTAGAAAATCAAGCAGCTTTACAACTGGTATGGGTTTATAAAATGTTTCACTATTCCACCATCAAAACAAATATCTGCTATAATGACAAATGGATTTTTTTTTTTTTTTTTGGTTATAACTGTTGCAATTGAGTATATTAGAGGATGAATACATAACTTCTCTTGGAAAAGTTGAGTTTTTTTGGATGTTCATTTCTAGTACTTGTTTATTCAGTCAATCTCATTACATTACTTCAACGTTTCTGGTGAGCCAGGCCAAGCAAAGAGAGGATGAAATTCAAGGGCTGAAAATGATGCTAAGGTTTCGAGAAGCAGGAATTAAAAGGCTAGAGGCTGTTGCTTCACGAAAGATTTCAGCTGAAACCCACTTACTGAGAGAAAAGGAAGAGCATCTGAAGGAAATTGAATTTTTGCGGTCCCAGGTCGATCGTAATCAAGAAGTAACTAGATTTGCGATGGAAAATTTACGGTTGAAAGAAGAAATAAGAAGGCATGTTTGCTTTCTATTTTTCAATTTATACTACACGTATCAAGCAACTTGATCATTTTTTACTCACAGCAAGCCAACTGTTTGAACAAGATTGAGTGGAAAAAATTTTCAAGAATTTGATGGATATATTTGAAGTAGAGCAAATGCATTCTTCTTTGTGGTATTTGTTGTGGGCTAAAGTTTTCTGTATGTGATAAAATTGCAGTTCTGATGCATGCCTTAAATTTGGAATTTGATACTGATATATAATTGCTTTTTTGATGCCTCCCACACAGGTTAAAGTCATTTTGTGAGGAAGGTGAACGCGAGGCAATGGTTGAACAGATTGCAGCACTACAGAACAAGGTGAAGATCTTAAGTTTTACACAAGATGCCCGGTATAATTTTGTCATCAGTATTAACTTTGCAAATCTTCTTCAGTTGCTAGAAGCTCTCGACTGGAAATTAATGCACGAATCAGATGCTTCAATAGTCCGGGTTTGTTTTTTACTTGCATTCTGTTTGATGAAGCTTGAAACTGAAGTAGAATCTAGGTGTCATCTTTCTAAACATGCAATGCATAATTTGTGCAGAGGGCTGAAGGAATTATGGCGCCAGATGTTCAAAACAATGACAATCTGCTTCTTTGTAGTAAGGTAAGTTTAGAGTCAATATGTCCTCCCATTTTAGCAAATTCAAATACTTATGTATTATTAACCCTTGTAAACTAATGAAAATTTTGAGTGGTGCATCAGAGTAACTGTAATACCATAAGAGCAGTTTCCTTGTCTATTATTCTCTAACAAATTCATATTGAGAAAAACTAAATTGTTATATCTCTTCCACTAATTTATGAAATATACACTGCCCTTTTATAATACAACGCAAAGAAAAACATAAACCAAAAAAGGAAAACTAAATCTCCCTAAGAAAGGAAAAACAATCTAATTGAATTCCTCTAATCAAGGGATTTCCACTAAATGCTCCTAAGATAAATATAGCCATCCTAATATATATTTACAGCCTGTAAAAAAGTATTTACAACTCATATATCTCGACACTCCCCCTCAAGTTGAGGAATAGATGTCTTCGATTCCCAGCTTGAACAAAAAATTATGAAATCTTGAACTGTTCAACCCCTTTGTTAGAATATCAGCCAATTGATGTTCTGATGGAACATAGGACATACACACTAGCCCTTCTTCCAATTTTTCTTTGATGAAATGTCTATCAATTTCAATATGCTTTGTCCTGTCGTGTTGTATGGGATTATGAGCAATATTGATAGCTGACTTGTTGTCGCAATAGAGCTTCATAGGACCTTCCCATTTGATCTTTAAATCATTCAAGATAATCTTTAGCCAAAGTAGTTCACACAACCCTTGAGCCATAGCTCTGAATTCCGACTCAGCTGATGATCTTGCCACTACGTTTTGCTTCTTGCTCCTCCATGATACTAGGCTGCCTCCAAGAAAAACACAATACCCCGTAGTTGATCTTCTATCCACTAGAGACCTTGCATAGTCAGCATCGGTATATGCTTCTAGAGTAAGAGTATCATTCTTCTTGAACAAGACCCCTTTTCCTGGGTTCCCTTTCAAATAATGTAGTACTCTATAGGCAGCTTGAAGGTGTGGTTCCCTTGGATCATGCATGTATTGGCTGATCACACTAACTGCGTATGCAATGTCGGGTCGAGTGTGAGCAAGGTATATAAGTCTTCCCACTAACCATTGGTACATTCTCTTATCAACAGCTGCTCCTTCTTTAGCTTCTCCTAGCCTATGATTTGGATCTATCGGTGTAGAAATAGGCTTACACCCAATCTTCCCTGTCTCTATTAGCAAATCAGTCACGTACTTCTGTTGAGATATAAAAATCCCTTGTCTGGAATAGGCAACCTCAATACCAAGGAAATACTTTAGTTTTCCCAGTTCTTTGATCTCAAACTCCTTGATTAATTTATGCTTCAATTCAAGCTTCTCTCTTTCATCATTTCCAGTTACTATGATGTCATCCACATAGACTAGTAGAGTAGTTATTTCTCCTGTAGCTGAATGTTTAATGAAGAGAGTGTGGTCACCTTGGCTTTGTTTGTACCCAAACTCCTTCATAACTTTCGTGAATCTCCCAAACCATGCCCTAGGAGATTGTTTTAACCCATAAAGAGCCTTCTTCAATTTACACACCTTGTTGCTTGTGTTTTCTTCAAAACCAGGTGGGATGTTCATGTATATTTCCTCTTCTAAGTCACCATGAAGGAAAGCATTTTTTACGTCATACTGTAGAAGTGGCCAATTGAGGTTGGCAGCCAAGGACAATAAAATTCTTACAGTATTCATTTTCGCAACTGGAGCGAAAGTCTCGTGGTAATCAACTCCATAAGTCTGAGTGTATCCCTTGGCTACCAATCTTGCTTTGTATCTTTCAAGAGACCCATCAGCCTTATACTTTAACGTGAAAATCCACTTACAATCCACGATATTCTTCCCTCTTGGTTTATCAATAATCTCCCAAGTCTTGTTCTTCTCTAATGCACTCATCTCCTCCCTCATAGCATTCCTCCATTCCGGTTTTGACAATGCCTCAGAAACAGTATTTGGAATAGTAATGGTGTTCAAACTTATGATGAACTTTTTGTAGGTTGGGGACAAGCGTTTAAGGGAGACATAGTAAGATAATGGGTAACGTGGTCGTTTTGTGCACTCTCGGGTATGTTTTCTAAGAGCAATGGGAATGTCTAGGTCATTTGTTGGGTCAACAGGTGAAGGGTTAGGTCTTACCATGATCTCATTTCGAGAGTTTGAGTTGGAATCTTCTTGAATTCCAGGGTCTGAGTAAGAGGATTCTTGGACTTGCTTCTGTTCTTGAGCAGATTCTTGAACCTGCGTCTGTTCTAGACCCTTTTTCCTTGAATATACCAAAGGGAACTTTGGATAACTATGAGTATCAATGGCTGATTCAGGAGATGGAACAGTAGTAACTTGAGGAGGAGATGACTTTGAAGACTCAACAGTGCGGATAGGGGGAGGAAGATCAAGAGGGTCAAAGGAATCACAAGGACTATCTTTCATCATTGTAGCCTCCCCCTGAAGAGAGGCCTTCGAGAAAAAAGGTGTATTTTCTGCAAAAGTAACATCTGCAGAAATGTAAAATCTTTTGGATGAAGGATGGTAACACTTGCACCTATTGCAAGAAACCAAGGCATACAAAGGAGAAGTGTTGGAAGCTGAATGGTAAGCCTCCAAGCCGTGAGTGGGGAACCCGTGGAGGGCAACAAAAGCCTCAAGTACACATGGTAGAGGAGACAAAACTCGAGGAAAAACCTGCTGCTGGGGGGCTCAACACTCAAGAAATTGAGAGGATAAGAAGCTTGTTGGGGTCACTTGAGAAGCCTTCTGGAGATTGCTCATTGGCTCTTTTAGGTATTCCATCATTTCCTTTTTGTATGAATGCCTCAGAAAAATTTTATCCCAACTCTTGGATAGTTGACTCCGGTGCCACAGACCATATGACTCCCACATCTCAATTTTTCCATTCCTATACCCCCTGCCCAAGCAGTAGGAAGATTGTAGTAGCCAATGGCACGTTAGCTACTGTTGCTGGTTTTGGCAACATACATATTACACCTACTCTCATTCTAAAAAATGTTCTTCATGTACCAAAATTATCAGCCAGCCTCATCTCCATCCACAGACTCACCCATGACCTTAAATGTTATGCCATTTTTTTCCCTTCTTACTGTGTTTTTCAGGACCAGGACTCGGGGAGGAGGATTGGACTTGCTAAGGAAAGAAGCGGCCTTTATCACATTGAATCATCCCAAAGCAATATTTCGATGTCTTTTCTCAGTTCCTCAAATAAAGATGTCATTTGGCTACATCACCTACGTCTAGGTCATCCTTCTTTTAGGGTTTTAAAAACCATGTTTCATAAATTGTTCTATGGATTGAATGTTTCTGAATTTCATTGTGATGTTTGCGAGATGGCAAAACACACTCGTGTATCTTTTCCTATTAACAATAAAAGAAGTACTCAACCTTTTCATTTGATTCATAGTGACATTTGGGGTCCTTCCACTGTACCTAATATATCTAGAGCTCGTTGGTTTGTATCCTTCATTGATGATTGCACTCGAGTTACATGGATTTTTCTTCTCAAACAAAAATCTGATGTTAGTCAAGTAATACAAAATTTTCATACAATGGTTCAAAACCAATTTGGGGTGAAAATCAAAAGCATTAGAACAGATAATGCCAAAGATTATTTTAATCATGTTTTGTCACCTTACTTCCAGTCACAAGGCATTATCCATGATTCATCTTGTGTTAGCACACCCCAACAAAATGGGGTAGCCGAGAGGAAAAATGGGCATTTACTTAACTCTACCCGAGCGCTACTTTTTCAAGGGAATGTTCCTAAGTACTATTGGGGAGAGGCTGTTCTTACTGTCACATACATGATAAATAGACTTCCCTCGCGTGTTCTAGACAACAAAAGTCTCATAGAAATTTTTAAAACCTTTTACCCACATTTCAGAACCTCTAATGGTCTCACACCTAGGGTATTCGGGTGCACTGCCTTTGTTCATATCCACAGCCAACATAGAGGCAAGTTAGACCCCTGAGCCATTAAATGTGTCTTCCTTGGCTACTCTTCTACTCAAAAAGGGTACAAGTGTTACCATCCTTCATCCAAAAGATTTTACATTTCTGCAGATGTTACTTTTGCAGAAAATACACCTTTTTTCTCGAAGGCCTCTCTTCAGGGGGAGGCTACAATGATGGAAGATAGTCCTTGTGATTCCTTTGACCCTCTTGATCTTCCTCCCCCTATCCGCACTGTTGAGTCTTCAAAGTCATCTCCTCCTCAAGTTACTACTGTTCCATCTCCTGAATCAGCCATTGATACTCATAGTTATCCAAAGTTCCCTTTGGTATATTCAAGGAAAAAAGGTCTAGAACAGACGCAGGTTCAAGAATCTGCTCAAGAACAGAAGCAAGTCCAAGAATCCTCTTACTCAGACCCTGGAGTTCAAGAAGATTATTAAGTTTCCCTTTGCCCTTAAGGTATGTATGTACAAGTTGTGACCATTTGAGATAGTTCTTCCCATTGAGTCTATTGGAGGTTCGGATGTTCTGAAGCTCACCAATTTTCTGGGTAGAATTTGCCTCTTCAGAATGATTAGAAATAGTAATTTCAGAGGCTGACATAATATATTAACAATGAAGGCTATATGGAAAAAAAAATTGAGGGCTGGAGGGACAAAAAGAGTCAGCAATGAAGGCTGAGAAACAAGTCAGCAATGGAGGCTGAGTAAAAAATCAGCAATGACGGCTGAAAAAAAAAATTGTGCAGCAATGAAGGCTGCCCGGGAGAAAAAAAATTCTAAAATTATTATAGCTCTGATACCATGAGAAAAACTAAATTGTTATATCTCTTTCACTAATTTATGAAATATACACTGCCCTTTTATAATACAACACAAAGAAAAACAGAAACCAAAAAAGGAAAACTAAATCTCCCTAAGAAAGGAAAAACAATCTAATTGAATTCCTCTAATCAAGGGATTTCCACTAAATGCTCATAAGATAAATATAGCCATCCTAATATATATTTACAGCCTGTAAAAAAGTATTTACAACTCATATATCTCGATACATATTTTGATAGAAGGATGTAATATGATCTCTTGGACCTAATCCATTGCCAATATTTTCTCAACATTATTTTCCTTATCATAATTTGATAACTCATTGTAAAATCTATCAGAATACTGTTTTCTAGTGGGTTCCAACTTCGAAATAGCAGGATCAAAACTTACACCTGTAATCTTTATTATCATATCAAGCAGTCATAAGGAATTGTGCAGGACAGATTGACTACAGCTTACCTAAATTTTAGCTAAAATTAACGTTTAAGCTGTCACCTCAGGTTGTAGGGATTCAGCATAATTTACACCCCACTTTCTACATATGGATATAAGATAAGACTGCTTTATTGCAGGAGCAGGAATCCCCTGGTCGCTCTTCCATCAAAGGGGAAAATGAATTTCTCCGTTTACAGGTCCAGTGAAAGCTTTCTAGCAAGAGTTGGATATTTCCTAGTTAATATTACTGATAAGTATTTGGATATTTCTTACTAAAAAGCTTGCTTGTCTTTTTCATAGGCTATTCAATACCAGGCAGAAATTGAGGCGCTCAGGAAGAAACTCGAGGTTTTCCAGGAGGACAAGGTGAAGTTGGAAAGGTATAGAATTCTCTAACTTGCATAAAATATGCTGTGCTTTATTTTTTTTCTTGCTCTCTTAAGAAGATACTAATGTTCCCTTTCTGTTCTGATTTCTCAATGGTCCTGCTCTTCAAACCTCTCTTACAGAAATGGTGCTCTCTAGCTAATTATTTATGTTCAAACATTATTTCAGGCATATCAGTGATCTAGAGAGAAATCTAGAAGAAGAGAGATCTTCAAGAGTTATGGAAGAAAAATTCAAACATCTGCAGCTTGCTTCATCATCAACTGGTGCACCAATTCCTTTTGATGCTCAAATGGAGATCAAAACAATGGTTGATGCTATTTCTGCAGCTAGTCAAAGAGAAGCAGAAGCTCATGAAAATGCAGTTACCTTGTCAAAGGAGAACAATGAGCTGCGTACGAAGCTTAAAGTCTTGATTGAAGACAATAATAAATTGATAGAGTTATATGAGCGGGCAAATGCTGAAAGGAGAAATTCCTCTTTAATTGCAATTGATTCTCAGGTTGAGAGAACTGTACCTGCACTTTCTGAAGAAAAGGAGGGTGAGATGAGAAAGGCCATTGAAGACATGGAGCATCAACTTGTGGAAATGCACGAAGAGAATGAAAAATTAATGAGTCTTTATGAAAAGGCCATGCAGGAAAGGGATGAAATTAAGAGAATGCTCTGTGCTAGTGGACAGGATCAAGATGAATCGAAGGAAGAATATGATTGCCCTGAAAAGCTTGTTGAAGTTGATGAAGGCGAATGGCTTGAATCAGGTCATACACCAGATTCTGGGGAGAACAGTGGTGAACTGGCTTCAGACATCCCTGAAACAACTGACCATCTTCATGTACATGTGGACAAAAATGAAGGTGGAAGGTCAGATGACCAAAGTGGAAATATTGCAGTAAATGTTTGTCCACAGTCAGATGAAACTTCCTGCAACTCTGAAAAGAAAATTTCCCTGGAAGAAACTTCGCAGCTGATGAAACTTCTTGTGTTTAATGAATCTGAAATATTAAATGAAGAATCTGGTTTTGTTCAGTCAAATGGGCATGAATCTAGATTAGAGGATCATCCAGTGAAATTACATAGTTTTGTGGAATCAAAGCCATCCAATACAGTAGCAGAACATAATTTACAAGAAATTGAATTGGTGAAAGAGAATCTTGTAAATGCACACCAACAGCTTGAAAGCTCTGTCAAAGTAGTTGCTACTTTTAGTTTAGTGGAGAAAGCCATTGCTGAGGATGATGAGCTTTCCAGACAATATGAAGAACTGGATGGTGAAGTTGAACTCAAGCGGCAAGAAATAGAATTGCTTAAGCATCTCTCCTCAGAAATACAGGAAAGAATAGCTCTCACTGATAAGAAGATTTCTGCTGTTAAATATTCGCTGTCAGAACTTTCTTCTTCATTGATGTACTTGGAACAACGAGAAGATCGTGCAAGGTCAAGGGTACACGCTTCATCAGCTCACTTGGAGCAGAAGAACAAGGAGTTGGCAGATTTAGAAGCCTGCAAGAGTGAACTTGACAAATCTCTGACGAAGTGCCAACAATTTGAAGAAGAAGAAAGAAGAAAGCTGTCAAGCTTAAAATTGAAGTTGGAGGAAGAGAAGCAGAAGTTAGAAAATGAAACAGTACTTTTTGCTATAGATAACATAGAAAAAGTTGACCCTTCAAAGAGAAACTTGGCCGTGGGTGGTAAAGCTACTGATTTGCTTAAGTCAGAGGAAGAGAAAACCAAGTTGCAAGCTGAGATTAATGCATGTCGTGAAAGGCTAGGAATGATAGTAAAGGAATATGGAAGATTGAAAGAGAAGCACAAAAAGATAGATATGCAAATACAGGTTTTGCAAGTAGAGATAACAAAAGGTCGTCAGACTTTGGAGGAGATGGAGAGTGCACTTCAGGGTGTGACCCAAGAGAAGGAGATAGTTGTAGAGATGACAGAAAATGGAAAGACTGAAACTGACAGTATGGTACTTGCATACCAGCAACATGTATTTGAAGTGGCCTTGAAACTAGAAGAGATAAATATATTGAAAGAAGAATTGGATCAGGACTTGAGAAAGATGGAGGAGCTCAAATCAGCCAGGATAGTGTCATCTCGTAGAAAACTCGAATATTTTGATGAATTGAAGAAAAATTCATGCTTATCAAGTAAAATGGAAGAAGAGTTGCAATTTGCCATGGGATTTGTTGAGAAGGCGAAGTTGCTTCTAGGTGAGGATAGCTCAAAATGAGAACATCTGTAGTTAAATTCTTTAATTAGGATTGCCTAAGTCTAATCTAATTCTCAATGTTTCAATAGCGCTGTACCGACTAATCTAACTAGAAGTTAGCACTGTCTTAACAAAGATGCCTTTGAATTGTGTACTTAGCATAATCTTCTAAATTCTATTTGAATAGGGAGATTTTTTATGACATGTGCTCCTTTTCATTTTTCTTGCTTTTCTAAAACTAGATATACTCTTTGTTTTGCTTGTAAGTTTTGAAGCATTATTTCATCTTTTTAAGTGAAGAGATGAACATAAATTTCTGTAATATTTTTGTACCTAAAGCTATTAGCTGTAATTAAACATAATGTCTAATATGTTAATTGGTAATTAAAAGATTGAGCCAATGATTTGGTGACCTTAGTTTCTGTTGCTCAAACTAGATTATATTTTTTGACCAGAATCATAAACTTGGAAGTTTAATTCATCAAACTTGGATGAAAAGTGAAAACCACGGTTTCCATTTTACTGAAGATCTACTAAACACTTGTATGTTTGGTTAATTTTATAGAATCAGAATCTAACTTTATGCCTCTGCGGACAGGAAAAAGAAAAAGGTTTCTAGCGTTCCAATTCCTTCAATCTAATAGCTAATGGGAGAGAAAATTGATTTCCTAGCAATAAAGAGCTATGGAACCACATTCTGTAGTCCTTACCTTATATACGCTTCAAAACTCTCGTTAAATCAAGAACAAATTGAGTTTCATGCTAATTTAACCTCGGGAAATTTACCTTGTAACTATTACAGCATTAGCATATAACTCTCCTGTTGAGACTAGCACAATAATTTCTATTGATTGGTTGTCAAAGAGTTGGACAATGAAAATAGATGGTGAATGCCTGATCGAATGCTTTGCAACATTTTTTTCTTAAAAGAAAAGAAAAGAAAAAATTATGAGTTTTGTATATTTATAATCATCTTTCAACGTTATAGAAATTTTCGAGAAGCCAAGATTTTATAATCTGACCTATTTTATATGGACTAATTATGTAATGAGCAGCCACAACAACTCATAAAAGAAAGAATAAACAATTATACTTGAGTTTAATATCATTGGTACACAGTGAAGTTGGGTAAAAATGCCTACAGCCGTTTAACTACAAAACATATTCCGAAACTCCCAAAGGTGAAAGTGCAACATCTAGCAAAAGGGGGCAAAAAACAAAAAGTAATAAGTTGCAAAATTGGGGGGAAGGTTAACACACCAAACTCGAAATTTATCCCCATCTCTGTCACATACTATGCATATACTGATATTGTCTTCAAGGTAATCAAAGTCTCTATTTTAGTTGAACCTGTGCTAAACTTTCCTAGCAAGTGTTCTCTGCTTTGTTGCATGTTGGACAATCTTTTCCTCCACAGGAAGACCCTTTCGCCGTCTAACAGTGTCAATCAGCTTCCTTGCAGTATTGGGTGGTACACTAGAACCATCTCCAAACTCCTCAATCTCCTCCTCGGTCTTAGGCACAAAGAAAGGATCCTCAGGAAGAGCCTCCCAGTGACTCAGCACAAGGAGAGCACTTGCAGCTCCAGATGTCCATCTCCTTAACTCATCTGCAAAACCAAAGCTTTCAGCTACAGGAACATAAGCATGGACAGTGAACAAGGGGGAACCTTCTTGCATCTCTTCCTTCAAAACCCGAGCACGTCGTCGAGCAAGCACTGCATACATCGGACCCAAATATTCCGTTGGAGTGTTCAACTCACAAAAGTACATGGCTTCAACTAGTCTTGGCTTGTTTTTAAGTACTGCTGCCCTGCATGCGTCTTTTACAGCAGCCATAACGTGCCCACTAAAAAGACCATGCTGGTCACTTTGTTGGTCCTGATCAGATTCATCAGAATTCAATGAAAGGGGAGAGATGCATGCCTTGATGACAAAAGCCAATCCCCACATTGGTTCATCACACAAGGGACCAGCTGAAGAAGCAAGCTGAAATCCAGATACAACACTGCTCTCAAGACTCTTTGCTTCCGTATACACAGCTTGATCTGATTCTGGTGTTTTCTGAGTGGTACTATTATCATCACCAAGATCATCCAAAAACCCCAACGTCTCAGACACATAGGAGGAACCTCTAACAAGGACAGAGTCATCAGTATTCTTTTTCTTAGGATCTGGGGTAAAAAGGATGTTAGGACCCACATGTCTTGGCCCAAGTGACCAAATCCTCCTTAAAAACTTGAGCCACTTTGCTTTGCATTTTTCAATCCGATCCTTGTCAATTTCACCCCAAGCATTAATATCACTGTCTATAGCATCCAATATTCGTTTCTTAAGTGCCTCAACAGAGCTCTCTTCCTCTCCAGAACTTGATTGCTGGGTTTCCACTATTTTACTTGTTTGCCCTTGCTTGCCACTGATAGCATCCCCAAGGAGATCAGCACTCTCGTCAAGCACCTTTGTCAATGCAGGTGGAAGCTTCATAACCTGGACATGAACAGCACATCTTCCATTTGGTGTGGTCTTCTCAACATAATCAGAGTTCGTTGTTAACAATTTCAGGCTTTCTAATGGATTTGACTGATCACCTTCAATAGTCTCTTTGTAAGACACAAGTGGAGGAGAGACTTCTAATCTAACCTTGGCAAATCTCTCCTTCAAATCCTTAACACATCTCTCGAGATGGACTTCTCCAGCTGCAGCAAGCACATGTTCACCTCTAGCAGAAACACTTACCTCTACAAATGGGTCAGCATGGTTGAGAAGCCTCAAACCTTTCATAAGAGCACCCATATCCGCTGGATCAGAAGGTTCAATAGCAACTCTAAGAGTTGGCGAAACCTGGAAAACCATGCTTGAGAAAGGCCAGCAGTTTAACTTAGATGAAAGGGTTGCACTTTTTAAAATATGTTGGCCAAGCCCTTGAATGGCAACAACATTTCCTGCCTTAGCAGAAGATACAGGTTTCAATCCTTGACCCATCATTAAGTATAAGGATTGTAATTCTGCTTCCTGCACATGTTTCTGCATTGATTCTCCTTTCATTGGATCATATAAGGCTGAGAGCACGAAAACTCGTTGTCCTGAATAAAGAACCCCGCTAAAGATCCTTGCAAATGCTAGGAAGCACTCATCAGATTTTCCATTCGAGCCTTCATCACTAGCATTGTTCAATATTTCCCCTTGTGGACCCCTTTGAGGAAGCATTTTCACTGGGACAGCAAACATCTTTGATACAAAAGCAATGCATGGGGCTTCCGGACTACTATCACAGTTCTCGACAGATCTCCTGACAAGCTCTGCCTCTGCAAGCATTTTTGAATCAATTTGCTTATCTATGACCTCTCTTTTTGGAAGCAATCTTGATATTCGGAATGATTGTGCTGCAATTGGATCTGGCATGCATTTAACAACCATAGACAAAATTGCATCAGATAGTGGAAGCCAACGGCTCATGACAGCCTGAAGCACAACTTTTGGATCCTTATGCTGAAGCTCACGAGATGGCACAGCCAAGTTAAATGATTTAATAACTTTCTCAAGCATTGCTTTATCTCCATCAGGCTCTAGAGCTGCTTGATAGACCTGCCAAAGAGGCTCCAGCATGAACTGCACAAACATCGGCCTTGCCTTGCTTCCCGCACCTAAGCCCTTCTTTCCTACAATCATTTTTGTCTTAGGAATAAAGTACCGCGGACCCCACAAAGCCTTCTGCAATGTAACCGCACTTGCTCCAAGCTTCGAGGCGTAAATCTCAGCAAACTCATGAATACTAAAACCCCAACCATCCAATGCACACACAAACGCCACATTCCCTTTCTGAGGCTGAAAGGTATCTTCCTCATCATCTTCAATGGCCTCATAATCCCCATCACCCACTTCTCCCATGGGAGCCGAAAGGATTGAATCCACATCCGACAAATACTTCTCTGACTTATACGCACTCATTATCCCGTTCACTTCATGAACAATCCTCAACAACCGATTATACGCCTCCAAAGGACTCAACCTCAACTCACTAATCAACCTATCAATCTTATTAAGAACCAAACACGGTGTAAGCTTCTCAATCCATGCTTGCCGCAACACAGCATGAGTTTGAATATGTACACCTTCTACAGCATCTACTAATATCAAAGCACCATCACTTAACCGCGCAGCAGTAGATACTTCACTGCAGAAGTCCATATGACCAGGTGAATCAATTAAATTAACATTATATTCCTTATATTGAAGTGAAATTGAAGAGCTTTTCATTGTAATTGCTCTTCTTTGTTCCTCATCTAAATAATCCATAAACCGAAGCTTACCAGCGAGCTTCGGGTGGAGTAATCCACCACCCGAAGCCGCGATTAAGTGATCGGCAAGCGTAGTCTTACCGTGATCAACATGAGCTAGTATACATATGTTTCGTAGATTCCTAGCATCAAAATCACTCATTTTTCACTTATCGAATCAAAGAGAATACAAGTAGTGATATGTATCTGTACACTTATCAATCCTCTTAATCGACGTCCCTTCTTTACCGCCGCTTTGCCGCCACCAACCGAAATGCTGCCGCAGCTGAATTCTATGTCAGATTCCACCCCGCCACTGCACCACCGACTCTGTGTTGTAACTTTTGGCTATTGATAGTTGGGAGTGGACAAATTAGGGTTTCGACGTTGAGGATTTCGAGGTCTTGCTGTTAACAAACGATTTACAAAAGGAAATCGATATACCATATATATAAGAGAGATGGATGCGATATATGCCAATGCCACCACCAGAATAGGGAAGAAAGAGAAAGAAGAGAGGAGAAGGCACGTAGGGTAAGGCCAAGCAGGGGAGAGAGAGAGAACAAGAAAGGGAAAAAATCAAGATAAAAAATTATTACGTATAAATAATTAAATAAATAAAATACTAAAACAAAGAAGTTAGGTAATAAATTATTCCATGATAAAAAATTTTGATTTTGAGCTGGATGGTTTTTTTCTTTTTATTTTATTTTATTTTACTTTTAATAATTATTTTATTATAATCAAAATAATTTTACTGTAATATAAGAAAGTAAATATACTATATAATTATTATTAAATAATTATATTATATAATTTTCTAATAATAAACTACTTGAATAGTTTATCTAATTGAGTTCATAATATTTAATTTTATAAATTTATAATGTTAATAAAATTTAAATATTAATTAAGTTTGAATCAAATTTAGATATCGATATTCATTTAATTAGAGTAACAGTATTTTTATAGATAAATAAGTTAAAACAAGTTTTATTTACTTCAACTTGAATTTGTCTAGAGCAATTTTGAATCAAGCTTAAAGCACAAGTTTTATTCTTGTGTCCTATCAACTCGTCCTATTAATATATCTAAGTAAGATAATAAATTTCCTAAGAGATATCGCAATGTGTTAGGATCGTTGCTATATTTTTTTTTTTCTATTGGAAAGAACAAGAGCTAGTTTTTTTGAAAAAAGAAAAAGAAAAAAAAAACCTCCTCTTTTCCAAAATAGGTAGAATCAATTTTGAAATACATTTAATATGAAATATTCCATTTATCTTAAAATTGTTTTATATTTCCTAAACAATCGGTTATTATTTCATAATAAGTTATTTCCAATTTTATTTTTCTTCTTGTATATATATATTTAAAAAATCAACATATGTTATATGAAAAAATTATATTCAACTAATCAATTTATTTTGTTATTATGTTATATGATTTGAAGCAAATATACCAATCAAATTAGTAGTATAGTGGATTGAATACGAATATCATCTGACAAAAGCTACGAATACTAATACCAACCTATACTTTATTATTTAATTGATAAATTTTCAAAATTGATTAAACTAGAATTCTAAATCTAAATACTAATTAATTAATTAAGAAACTCAATTAAAAATGAGAAGCAAAAACAATTTAAAATTAACTTTGAGATTGTAACATAAGTATCTAGATCTTGTGTTCCTTAGGATTTCTCATTTGACATCAATAACAATTATCCAATTCCATTTTTAATTTCATTGATCGGAAGAATTCCTAATTTAAGTCAATGGTTTTCTCAAGTTTACTAACCTTAATATCAAAAATACCTATTTGAATCTTTTCGCAATAGTGTATTTTCAAAATTGTATTAATGAACAACGAATTCTCTAAAAATAATTAATTTAAATCCAAAGGATCATATAACTTATTTTTAAGATTACATAAAATTCTTTTCAATAATGTTTAGATTTAATTATATACTAGATTTCTCAATCATAACGCATAATATCAAATAATTAGACTAATACCCTAAAAATATCAATCACACATAATTGAATAATTTTTTTTTTAAGATTACATTATAATTGACACAATAACTAGTCATATAATAATTTTAGAATCCAGAAGTTTAGCTATTGGAAGAATTAAGCTCTAAACAAGGTGAAAGTAGAATCCTTTAATAATGTAAAAACATACATTGTCAAAAGATTAAAAAATAAAACTCTGATCTTGAAGTGAAAAACTTACTCTTTTTTATCTCTAAAAGGCCTGAAGTCTCCAAAATTTATGTTCTTAAGATATGAGTAAAAGTCCCCAATTTCCTTTCAATAATAGTTGTTAAAAAAAAACCCTATTTTAATGTCAACACACTGTACAACACAATTATACTTTAGGCCATGTCAAATCTTTAAACTTTTGAATGTTATCTAAGAATTAAGAATTAATGTTAATACAATCTAGACACGCTCGTGTTTACCAACATGACCATATCTAAAAAATTAATTATCAACGAGAGATATACGACCCTTAGATACGGTCGTGTCTCATCCTATATAACTAGCATAAATAATTTCTTTAAGCCTCCAATTCAACCCAATCTTGATATGATTGTGTTTGCTACTTGTTGCTATCTTCCGAAGCTCATAAATTTTTTATTTCAGTTTTAAGTTGAGTAAATTTTGATTAATTTTCTTCCTTTTTAACTCAATAACTTTTCAAAGCCTTGAAATCAAAATATTACTCAATTAAATATCAAATTCTTCAAAAACACACCAAAATTCTAGGAAATTATTATAAATCTTTCTTAATAAACATATCCAATTAAGCACCTATCATCATATATTGATTATTTGAACCTTATTATATTCATTTTGAGTTTCATACGCAAAAATCATTCTTTCAAAAATATGATTTAATTATTCTTTTTTTTTCATTAAAAGTATTTATTCAACTAAGCAAAAACATGTTATTTGACTTCATGTCCCGTAAAAACTATTAATAATAGTTAAATTGCCATTAAATCTTTTCAATTTCATTAAAAATTAATTTTTAACCACTCTTACATCCACAATTTATAAATTTTACAATCCCACATTTTGTAAAGATAATTGAAGATACATCTCCACAATTTTTAAATGCAAATCCTATTCCTACATCTTCAATTACACTTGAGCCATCTCAATATTCTTTTGTTCTCCAAATATGCTAAGCTTTAATAAAGTTTACGATTCCTAAAAGCGGCTGTTTTCGTAAATCAATATTCTTTTGTTGTTCCTAGTCAAGGAGAACAGGATGCTAAAGAACTCTGACCTAAGCTTCATCCTGGTAAAAGCTAAAAGGAAATTAGTAGATTGGAAAGTGAATTTGCTAAGTATAGCGGGAAGAAAAATTCTGGTGTCCACAGTGCTGGAAAGCATTGGAAATTACTATCTGCAAGCTGTCCCATTGCCTGTGAAATTAATTTCACAGTTAGAAAAGCTGCATAAGAACTTCCTCTGGGGTTCATCGGAAATTATTAAAAAAAAAAAAAAAGATGGTGGACTAGGTTTATGGATTTAAAGGAAAGAAGCAAGGCGAATTTCATAAAACTTGCATGGACACTAGGAAGGCACAAGGTCTTATGGGTTGAACTCATTAAGCAAAAAGACAGACTTGATAAAAATGGTTTAGGGCAAAAAGGGGATCAAGATTCTTCAAGAAACTAAAAGGGATGGGAGATTGGGTGGAATGGCATTTGGTAGTGAAATTAGGTAATGGACGTAAAGTTAGGATCTGGAGCAATAGCTAGACGTCTGGAGGCTGCATTGGGAGATGGTTGCAGGGGGCGCTGACATGAGATGGTGAGAAAGCTACAATAGCCGATGCTTGGGCGAGGAGGGAAATTGGAACGAAGATATAATATGATACCCAATTGGTGATGAAATCAGTGAAAGAATTGAATGTGATGATTAGGGAAGAGGAAGATAGGGAGGACATAAAAAAAATGGCCGCATGATGTTGATGATGACATCAAAACAAAAACGGCATACAAGCTGTTGTAGAAGGAAGAGAATCCAACAGAGGCGGAGAGAAATGGGAATGGGTGTGGAAAACTCATACGATACCGAGGATCCAGTTTCTAAATTGGAGGATACTTCTATACAATGGCTTACCAACCAAGGATAATTTGAGGAAAAGAGGATTAGATTCAACCCGTTGTGTCCTTCTTGCGGTGAAGAAGAAGAATCTGTGAGCCATTTTGATACACTTAGCCTAGGAGCTTAGTAATTACTAGGGTACAAAAAATTGTGTTAAAGAAAAAGAAGAAAGAACATTATTAGGTCTAGCTGAAAACCCGCGAGCTACTTGCGAGATATGATATACCCATAAGTATACTAAACCTAAGATTGCTACCTAATATAACTTACAAGCATTAACACCAAAGGGCACTTGCCACAATCTTGTTAAAGGGATTGATAAAAGTAGTGATAAGTTCAAGAGCTTATGTACTTATGAGAAAGTCGAAAGGAAACTGTATTTGTATTTTCACTAATGTGATTTTTTTTTTAAGTCCCTAAGGCTGCATGCCCAATAAGAAAAATTCTCTTAAGTACATGACAAAAATACATTGCTGATATTAAACAAACATAGTAAAAATATAAAGAGACAAAAAGGAATACTCTTTAGGATATGTGCAATTGTCAAGTACCAATGATAGGTGTCATTGCAACATTGGACGCATTCCTAACAGAAAAGACAAACATTTCCAAGCACCGTTTGAGCTGATGTGAGTAGGGTCTTCATGGAACAAGTCGGTCGATCATTTGACTAGCTTCAAGAAGGTCGGTAAGGGTGTAGGATAGGTTGGTCTGAGCTATTCAAACTATGTGGTTTGTTTGATAGTACTTTGTCAACTCAGAGAGAGATAAGCATTTGATGGGAGCTCAAAGGATGATAGAAGTGGAACTTATGAAGGTGGACGACTTTTTCCTCGATTGGCTAGTTGGAGAGAGTTTTTTACGTCAGGTTTTGAAGTCCGTGCAGTCAAAAGCCTATCATAGCTTCTAGGATGTCATAGAATTTTGGATGTTTGGAGATCAGTTGGAGTGAATTACTTACATGAAAAGCTAAACATGAAGACTTAGAAAATGTGGATGAAGAAAAATGGATTCGTAAGAAAAATGATTTAGGAAGAGATACCAAGATTAAAAGAAGTGATTGTTATCTTCATGGTTAAAGCAATTTGGAGGGAAACAAATAGGAATCTTCAATAGTAATAAAATAACAATGGATTGGAAACTACTTGCAAAGCTAAAGTAGTGGAGTAGTGGGTAAAGCTAACAATTCGTATTATTGTGTTGTATCTCATATTCATGTCTAAATAGGTTTATATCTAAAAAACCTTGACTTATAATATGACCCATTTATTAATTATATATAAAAACCTAAACTCGTAACTCAACCCATTTAATAAGCATGTCTCATATCTGGATTAGACTCATTTATTAATTAAAAAAAGTTATTAGTAAGTATGTAAAATACTTACATATAAAAAACAAAAAAGGGTAATAATAAAATTAACTTTTACAAATACTAACGACATAAAGTTTTGAAAGTTAACATAAAATTACCTTTCAAACAAAAGTTTTGATGAAGTCTCATTAAATATAATGAATCTAAAAACCCATAAGTTTCATAACAAAATAATTTACTTGTCTAATAAACTCATAAAAAGACTAATAGCAAAAGTATTATCTAAAATCACACAAAATAATTTATTTTCGATACCTCAATCAGTTAACAAAGTCATTGCTTTCTCAATTAATGCAACATAGTATTTAGAGCTAGCATATATGCAAAACTCAAAATCCTTTTTTTTTTTTTTTTGCAAGACATAATTTATGTGTAGTTATAAATATATATCAATTAGGAGCTATTGATGTCTACAAATTAGATGCTAAGAAAATTCTATTAGGACAGTCTATAAACTTGTGTTTGATCCTATTTCTTACCCTCTTAAATATCTTGATGAAATTAGCTTTACAAGCATTTCTAAATATATGTACATCATTCTCGTTTTAAATATTCAAATAATGTTCTAATTCTACCATTCTCCTTTTAGCATTTTGACAAGGGATTGCTGCGTATTTTGGTATTTGAGAAAACCCATATCTTAAATCAAATTATATAAAGTAGGATAATTCATTGGAAAGCCCAACTATCGCATAATTCTATAAGACTCAAAAATGAAAAATAGAAGATAGTTCTAAGAAAACTTAATTCTCAAATGATGCTTTAAAGAAAATTGCTAAGAAAGTACTATAACTAAAAATAAATAAAATAGAGTGATTCGAATAATACCCAAGTATATATATTACAAACAAATCCTCAATTGATTACAACATGACGGAAGATAGAGATATCTTTCCTTTTCTAACTAAGGAATATCAAATTGGCTCTCAAAACATACAAAACACAATTCAAACAACACACGTGTTGAAACTTTCCTATTAACACCACATGAAATTGTAAAAACTCTAATATGTTAAAACAAAGAGAATAAAACTTTATGCATCATCAAACCATAAAATCACCAAATGGAAAAAAGGAGGGGGGAAAGGTGGAAGTCACATCTTATTTGTTATTAAAAAAAAAAGTATATTGCACACTTGAGAAAGAGGATTTCATAGAGAGGAGGTAATGGTGACTATGATTGAATGAGAGCGACAAAGAGATGAAGTGAAGGAAAAGATGTTATATTAGATATTAGTTAAGGTTTTTTTATCCAAACATATATTCATTGGGAAAAAAGGTATTTTGTGTCATTTATAATTTCAAAGAGGATATTTGGAAATAAAAAATCTAAAAATAAATAAATGTATACATTATTAATATTAAATAGGTTTGCAGGCTAAACTCATAACTTGTTTATAAGATCTATTTAATAAATGGATTTGTAAACAGGTTTAAGCATTGACATTGAACCTAAAAACAGATTTTGTTGTATCTAAATAGATTTGACCAATTTGCATCTTGTGTTAGTTTTTTTTTTTATACAAATTGTTTATATCGTATCATGTTGTGCCTTAGTTTCACTAGTCAAGTCTTGAATTGCCAATCCTAGTGGTGAGCCACTTAAAAAAGGAGGAAGTTAAATCCAAATATAAGTGAGAAAGTAACAGGTTTGAAATGAAGGAAGCCAGAAGAGGGATAGGTTAAGGTAAATTGTAATGGAGCAACAAGCATAGAGACAAAGCGAGTTGGGATTGGGGGAGTTGTTGGAGATGAAAATGGGTTAGTAGTGGTTGGCTTTATTAAGAAACTACATGCGACATCTCCACTTAAAGCACAATGTTAGGCAATTAATTGTGGTCTAGAGATAGTGAAGAGCAATGACAATCACAAGATTGTGGTGGAATCAAATTCCCAACAGGCTATAAACTAGTTGACAAAAGCAGGACTAGATAAAGATATGTGTTAACCTATTTTAAACCATTGCCGGAACCTTATTTGCAACTTTAATGAAGTTATTTTTTGCAAGGTTCTTTGTGAAGCAAATAAGGTAGTAGACAGACTTGTGAAGGAAGGATTAGCAGCATTTGACGATCAATGTTTTGATAAGGCTACTCCTATGTATTTCCTAAGCTTTAGTTAAGGGATTTGGAAGAAGCGAGTGTTAATTTAGATAGAACTAGTAATGTACTTAGAAGGAATATCCTACCTATGAGAGGGTAATTTTGGTTGTGTATAATGATAGCTATATTTTTTTTTTCGTTTTTTCGCTATGTTGGAATGAATCCTAGTACTTTACCCCTAAAAAAAAGAAAAAAAAAATCTTTTGTTGTATTCTAATCCTAATATTCTTTTACTGTCTTCTATTTCTATCTTAGATTATTTTGGAGTGTATATTTTCATACATTTATAATAAATGCTTACTTATCAATATTATTTGACCTAATATTACCCATTTTAATGCAACATGATCAAGGTCAAATTGCTTTTCATGTGATCATTTTTTTTTTTGGTTAAAATCTCTAGCATCACTTTTTTTTAAGAAAAAATTTCTATATTTTAGATTTTTACAAATAAATTATTTGCATTTTATTTATTAAAGAATACATGACTTATATTTTAAAATTAAGTATCTAATTAAGTACATGTGTCTTAGGTTACAATAATTAATTAAATAAATATAATATTATGAAATAAATTTAATTAACTAATGTATAAAAATAATTAGAAAAATGGATAAAAAATGCAAAAAGTAAAAATAAATAAATAAAACAACTTGTGGCTGTTTCAAGTCACCTTAAGGGTAGGAATAATCGATAACCACGTTGGAGGGAATTTTGTGATCATAATTGTTGGCCATCCTTCGCCTTAGGGTTGTTAGAAATGGCCAAATAAATTTGGTGGGTCTGTTCATAATTGTGAACAATGACTACTCATAATCTATGAAAATCGTATGACATTTTAAAATGGTAAACTAAAACTTAAATTAAAAAATATATATATATCATTCCGAAATGATCACAAATTTTGTTACCATTTGTTTTTATTATTTTCTCAATATTTTTTTTTCTTTTTTCTTTTTCTGCAAATTTTTGCCACTACAGATAATAGGAATTCGTATTAACATGTATTAGTAGACGCTGGTGGCCAACCGTGCATGCAACCCCGTAAAGAAAATAGTAAGCTTTCTGAGTTATGTCATTAGCCGAAACTGACCGGTGACCACATGACAGTAGCACAAGCACCACAAAACCACCCACTAGTCATATATCCTTAAAAAACTAGAAACTTTATCCTCTCCATGGCGTTCTCCATATCTAACGTTGTTACATGCTCAAACTCAGTGTCCCTTGACAATTTGACACTACATAGGAAGATATCCTTAACACCCAGAAACAACAGCTCAAGCAGAACCTGTTTTGTGGTCAAGTTTGAATTGGATAATGATCAGTCATCAACCCCAGAAACAAATTTACCTGCTGCTTCCAGAACAACTGGTTCAAAACTGCAGATTGGTTCTCCTATAATAGTTACTGAAGCTCCTAAAATGATTAAAACCGCGGCTTCTGTTCCATGCCTCAGGGTTAATTCTGGCTTAGTCAAGCCTGGCGATGTCGGAAGGTATATTCATTATTCTACTTGACTTATCACGCCTAATGAATTTAATCTCTTTTTTGTTTTTTATTTTAGATTCATGGTAGCAGAGTACATTTTATATTTTTCATATGAAACTCAAGTAACATGTCATCTGAAACTTATACTACGTGAAAAACAATTTATACGTACCAACTGCAATGGAAATCATAGTTAATAACTATCTAGTAACGAGAAATCATTAAAAAACATTAAAATTTACTATTTTCTCTTCCCAATGGTTTGTGATTGTGATTGGCGTAGCATGCGAAATTAGATTAGTTTTTGGGGTTGTAATAATCCCTTGAAATATATTGCTAGGATTTGTTATGTATTGCTTTCTGCTAATGCTGCAACTTGATCATGGTAAATTCATTTCACAGAAGGGTAATTGTAAGATAAAAAATCTTAAGGAGATTGTTAATCAGCGTCTAATATACCCGATAATTATCGAATTCATTATGCGCACGGGATTAGCAATGGCTGGAGAGCATGTTTAGATTTATGTCCTTTTTATCATTCATGTTCATTTTATTGGACAGCTTTGGTAGTATAGAAGGTGAAATTTATCATGTCCAAAAAATTTAGTCCAGAACCATTTCACAAATTGAAATAGTTGTGGGTTTTAGCAACCTGGGATTGTCGTGATGGTGATGATGATAGCAGATTCAAATGTGTGATTGCAGAATTGTTTCAAGAAAGCCTAAGGATGTATGGGCGGTCCGACTGGCAATTGGCACATATCTCATAGATGGCAAATATTTCAAGCCATTAGAGCTTGATGTTTGACTGTCAAGCCATAGGCGAAAAGTTGTATGGTCTTGGGCCGTGGAAAAATTCGTGCACCAGCCGTTTCGAGAGTGTTGGATTAGTAAAATCTGTACTCATTGCAGCAGATGTCCCAAGCAACAATTTATCCAGACCAGCATTGGTAGCAGAACCAATCAACATCATTAAGCTATCTATTGGATCAGGTATTTAAAGAATGCTTCCAATACAATCAAGTATTTCTTTTCTTATCATGGGAGGACACATGTAGGAATTCATGTTAATATTTATGATAGTGCTGGATAAATAGGAAGCTAGCAATTCTTGTAAGCATAAAATTTTTCTTCTGATGTGGAGAAAAAGATGCTTCTGGTGGTACTGTACCAAGATTTCAGGTGCAAAGGATATAAAACTGCACTAGATTTAATGAGCTGAACATTTTAAATTGGATTGTTGTTGAGATCATTCAACATGGTATCACCGTATCAAAGCCAGTGGGTCCTAATCTTGCATACAACCGAAAGATATATGTCATAGTCAATATGCAAACAAGAGATTTATATCTATTGATTAAATTTAGGATGACAATAATTTGTTAAGGCTCGATACAGCTCTAACATGATATCATTCTTGAATGAACTTAGAGCAACATGGCATGGCAATGCCCTGTCTTTGCTTTATGTGCGGCATTCTAGAGTAGAAAATGAGCAGAGGTCAATAAAATTTTCCATCCAAATCATGCATGATATTAGGAAACATGGCGGTTTAAAATTTTTATCAAAATCAAGCACAAATTAAGCCGATGAACACATCTAGCGGTTGATCAAAGGGAAAAACAATAGATGGAGCAATCAGAACAGACATATCCCTAATTAGCTACCACTGGGTCAGTTGTGAGACCATAACCAAAGGGGAAGAGAGGATCATAACGAGCATCACCAACATTCATGGGGAGCTGATCAACTGTTTTGAACCAAGTGCAGGGGAGCTTCCCAGTAAATCCATAGTCTCCAAAAAGAACATCAGTCACTCCTTGGCCTTCAGTGCCTGGTAACCATGCAGCAACAAGAGCATCTATTTGTGCAAGGTAAGGTTGGATTACTACAGGTCTGCCAGAGACTATAGTTACAACACACTTGACACCACCACAAACGTTATTGATGATATCAGGTCCCGGATCAGAAATGGTCAAGTTCTGACTGTCTCCATTAGTCTCGGCATAGGGAGGCTCTCCAACTACAACGATGGCATATGAAAAGTTGTTCGATTTAACAAATTCAAGATCAGGGTTCTGGCTGTAAATGATTTCCGTGCTTGGGTCTACTGCCATGTTAATGGCGTTTAAGATTGTGGTTCCTGTTGTTATTCAGTGTTACATTAAAAATCAGAGCGTTGATCTCCAAGGCAATTAAAGTCAAGATGCTGAACACCTGAAAGAAGAGCATACCTTGAGTATGGTTATTTCCGTTTAGTCCTTGCCAAGTAATGGTCCAACCTCCACATTGATAACCCAAATTATTGGCATGAGTGCCAGCCACTAGGATTCTGCTTGCAGTTTTTGATAGAGGTAGAATTGGATTATCTGCACTTTCACCATTCTTCAACAGAACAAGCGATTTCCTCACAGCTTCCCTGGCCAAGTTCCTATGAGCCTGTCAGAAATAAGTCATTTCAGTGCTTTTTATCAGATGTAGAGAGAGTTTAGCAAATTTATTGACAAATATCTTATCCCATAATATCCAAACAAAAGCAATATGATAGCTAAACCTACAAATACATGAGAAATAACACACCTGAGATCCAAGCTCCGATGTAAAGCTGTAATCAGCCATGGGATTCTCAAACAAACCCATCATAAACTTCACTCGCAGAATCCTTCTAACAGCATCATCAATACGATCCATGGGAATGAAGTTGCCATTAACAAGTCCAGTTAATGTATCAATGAACTCGGTATGATTGTAAGGAACCATGATCTAGCAACAAGGAAAACCTCACTCACTTTGATGAAACATGTTTAGATCCACACTGCAATGCATGGAATTATAATAAGTCCACGATGCAGCAAGTAGCTACATACCATGTCTATTCCAGCTTGAACACCAGAGAGAACCGAATAGGTGTAGTTTCCATGAGGAGGATCAGTCACCCTGTCAATACCTTGCCAATCAGAGATGACAAAACCCTGCAACCAAACGCAGAAGATGGCAGAGTTTGGATGGGACATGTATTCATTACAAAATCAAGGAAAGCAGAAGCTGAAAGTCGGAGATAGTCAAGCAGACAAAATACCCTGAAATTAAGGGTTTTCTTGAGGAAGTCCGTGACTAGTTTATGGTTTGTGTGCATTTTTACTCCATTCCAGCTTGAATAGGAAACCATAACCGTTGACACACCCTTGATTATCGCATTAGAGTAGCCGGGCATGTGAATGCTCATCAACCCATGCCAGTCAATGACTGTATTGTTCTCATTGATGCCTCTTGTGGTGCCACCATCACCCACAAAATGTTTTGCACAAGCCAAGACTTTGTCTCTAAGTAAATAGGCTACATTAGTTTCTTTATGCAATCAAAAGTATCCGATCACATCAGTAAAACACTGAATCGAAATGCAATGAAGAATGAGCTTACTTTCCACCAATATAAGGTACACCCTTCCGTCCACCGGGTGGAATTTCCCCCTGCAATCCTAATATGATGTCGGTCATTTCTTTCACAATTCTGGGATCTTCACTATAGCTCTCATAACACCTACCCCATCTGGGATCTCTGCAGACCTATTACGAGTTCAGGTACAAAATACTAGGTGAGTAAATGAAAATTCAAATATGAAACTTGTATTATTTAGATCTATACCGCAATGCATGGAGCAAACGCATAATTGATGCCTGTGGCTCTAACTTCCCGTGCTGTTGCTGCTCCAATCCTCTTTACTAGATCAGGATCCCTGCAACATGCAGACTTCTTTACCTAAGTATTTTACCTTTGGCATTTGACACAACATCAATCAACTAGTGTTCCCAAGAAAAAGGACTAGCAGATAAGGATTGAAATGAAGTATCCTTGCCTTGTCGCTCCAAGGCCAACATTATGTGGAAAAATAGTGGCTTGATACACATTGTTATGCCCATGGACCGCATCGATACCATAAATCATTGGTATTCCAAGGCGGTTAGACAGTGAGGCGTTTTGAAATCCATTAAACATGTTTATCCAGTCCTCCGCCGTGGCTTTTGGGAGTGGCACACTTCCACCACCACTGAGGACACTTCCAATTGAGTAATCCCTCAAGATCTCAGGTGTAGTCGCCACCCTGTCTAGTTGCACCATCTGACCTATCTTTTCAGCAAGGGTCATGCGGTTCATAAGATCGTTTATCCTCACATTAATTAGTTGTTTCGGATCCTTGTACTTCATATATTCTGCTTCTGCTCCTATCAATGCTGTGCAGCAAAACAAGACCAGAATCACTCCCCTTACGGGGCTTGCATTCCGCGCCATAGCGTGTTTTATCACTGCATGATTATAAGTAACAAGCATGATCAGAAACCACTCATATCAACAACAACATCGATAACAACAACACTCAAACCTTATTCCCACTATATGTAATGTTTTCCAATGCACTTTATCATAACCAAATAATAATATTTAATCAATTGCATGGTGCATAACTGAAAAATATTCATGCGAATTGCAAAACATCTAACATTTACATCAGTCAAGGTGAAACGATGTCAGGAAAAATGTAGTAAATATTACAGCACTGAATCAATTGAATTAATGTTTCCATGATACATAAATAAAGAAAACAAAAATGTTTCAAAACTATGATCTTCAACCTGTGAACGATGCTAAAAATGTAGGCTCAATGTGTTTCTTTTTGGATGTTTACCGTGCCGTATTCTTATATAGCAGCTAGTAAGTTAATTATTGGAAAATAAATAAAAACCCTAGTGAGTTGAATTTCAAAAGATTGAAATCCGGAGCTTCATACAGCTTAATTAAATTAATGATTTTAGCTGTACTGGATAAGCACAAATAACAGCGTAATCTTTTGAATGAATCTTTTCAAATCTTCCAAAAAAAGTTAGTTTTATAATGATTCAAAAATCAAAGATAACATTCCATTTATTTATTTTTACAACGATCATATCCATGTAATTGTAAATCCTACTTTCTTTTGTATACTTATCATGACTCTCACAAAAGAAAAAGAGACCACACGTATATTAAGAAGAGATAAAGAATATTTAAACATATAATAGTAAAAATTAAATTTTAAATGATATTAATCTAGAACTTGACAGTTACGTAATAACATAAAAGGATAGACTTAATGAATTTAGTTTTACTACTAAGTGTACAATTTTTTGAATCTCAGAAAGGTTAATTTTTTAATAATTCAAAAATTAGAAGCACAAAATAGTAGTATATTTTTTGTAGATTGTAATAATTAAGTTCTTATAAAATCCACCTTCTATATTCTGCATGCCTAGAAAAAAGAGATTTCATATATATTATTAATGAGTGATAGACGAGTGCTAATAATATTTAAACACACGGTAATTTAAGTTAAATTTTAGAGGATGTTGATCCGGATTTTCATAGGCCTAATTAAATGAATGATTTTAGTTTTATTGGATAAGCACAAATAAGCATAATCTATCAAATAAATCTTTTCGAATCTCCAAAAACAGTTAGTTTCGTATGTAATTATTCAAAAATTTAGAACTAGTCATATAGTTTTAGCAACAATTGAGTCCACATAAACCCTACCCTATATATTTATACGCTTACCATGGCTCTCAAAATGCAAAAAGAATCCCTACATCTATTAATAAGTGACAGAAAAGTACTACTAATACGGTAGTAAAAATCAAATTAAAAGAAAAAAAAAAGTTAATATGAAATTTGACAGGTGTTCAATGGCATAAAAGAATAGGATTAATTAAATTAATGATTTTATTTATACTAAATAAGCATAGTATTAGCTTATTTAGAAATATAATGATTCAAAGATTAGAAATATAAGAGTGTTTTATTTTTGTAACGAAGGCCTTACATTAGTAAGTGACAAACCCATAATGACATTATACGACATACTTAATTAAATTAATGGTTTTAGTTAAATTGGATAAGCACATTATAATCTTTCAAATAATATTTCTTTTGTCGAATCTCTAAAACGGTTCATTTTATAATAATTCAAAAATTAGAAATACAAGGTAATTTATTTTTGTAACGATTAAGCTTACATGGACCCTACCTTCGATATTTGTGTGCTTATCATGACTATAATAAAGGAAATGGAGAACTACCTATTAATTATTGTTATATCAAGTATGTCTCTATTAATCACATTTAGATATTCTAATTAATATATAATTATATAAGTATTTTCTATCATAGCAAGTTATAACACTCCAAAACCTAAGACATTATTACTCATCATATAGTTCTCAAAGGATGAGCTAATACCCAATAAGTATAATCCACAAACACATGCACATGATCAAGTATAACTTAAATCATATATACCAATGCAACAATAAAACAATTAAACAACATGTTATTATTTTATTTAGTTCTCAAATAGTAAAAAGAACTGAAAACCTGCCACATTATATATATATATAATACGTAGTATGGTATTGAGAATTACCATTATGAGTCTCAACACTCATGAGTCCTTAAATCTACTAAATTATCTGATAGGAATTAAAATCTTACAAGACCTATCATTGGGTCAAGAACCAAAGGATGTCAAATCTTTGCGATGAGGGTCTTTTTTAAACAAATCGACCCTAGAATTATTTATATACTAACATCTTTTCTATTACTTATGTATTATGTATTCCAACAAGCACACTTATCAGGCTTTACAGGGCGATGAACAAACTCACTAAGACTCAGCTTGTGAGTTATCCATGGACTGACCTAAACCGAAGATGAGTTGAACCGACGAATTCCATTAAAGAGCTGGCTTGTGAAGACTATTTTTGTATTTGTTATTTTTCTTTGAACCATTTATTTTGTAAGCTTTGCGGCACATTTTATTTGGTTGTAATTGTGGACTCAGGATCGACCACACTTTAGTGGCATAAATGTAATTGTTTAGTCATTTTAACACTAAGTGGAATAAGTATAAATACTTGCTTAAGTAGGGTTTGTGGAGTTAGTTGAGAGTATACAATTTGCTGCCTATTTTCGTGAGAATTAGGATTCTTACTCAAATTTTCATAAGATTCTTATCAACTTTTCAAGGAATTGTGGCGAGTAGCAACTTAAGGATTTGTGAGTCATATCATTTCCTTAGTTGATTCCATTTCATGCTAGTGTGTAATATCTAGTTTTGATTTAGATTATGTTCTATTGGTTCTTGATTTCACGACATTTGTAGGGTCAATTTTATCATTTTATTGCTTGCAATTTAGTGGAATTGTATCCTAAATTGTATTGTTGATTGTGGATATTCAATTGCTAGTGGAATTCATCACTTGCGTGGAGGTTTTTGTATAAGAAGTTCACTCCATTTTTAGTCTTGTTGATCATTGAATTTCCAATTAATCTTGTGTTGTGTGCTTAATCCATTTAAGCACATCATCTTTTGGTGTAAGATTATTTGAGCTCAAATTGGAATATAAAAGGGTTAAAGGGTTTCACGCCATTGTAGAGCATTGATCCGGATTTGCTTCCTTGTTTGTGTGTATATGCTTTTTTTGTCAAATTAAGATATATCATCTTTTGGTATTAGAGCTTAAGTTAAGAGAAGGGATTTATGTTGATTGATTTTGTTTCATGGTCAATTAAGGTTCTTCAATTTGTGATCCAAAATTGTGTGTTGCAAAATTGAGGTTGCGTAATTGTCTTGTTGAGAAGTTGAGATTTGTTGCTTGTTAAAGTGGAAGTTGAGGTCTTGTTGAAGCTCCTTATTGTTGATAATTTTCATGAAGGAAGAGGAGTAGAAGTGTATTATTGATTCAAAATTCAAAACTTGAAAATTACCTCATTTGTGAAGAAAGTGGAAGTGTATTCCTTGCTTATGTTGTTTCGAACATAAAGAGTATAGTTGTACAATTTTCAGAATTGAATTGTGTGGATTATATGGAAGCTATTTGATTTTCAAAACACACATTAAGTAATAGAAGTTATTGTGTGTTCATTTGAATTTGAAAGTGGCTTCTTACCAATTGTGGAAATGTTGTAATAACTGAAATCATTTGAATTTGAATTGAGCTACCTTGTTAAGTTACGACTTGAAAGTGTGTTGAAGTGGAGAAGTGCAACGTGTGGAAGTGTGTGTGTGTATGTGTGCTGCACCGTGAGTAGAAGGAGTGTGTGTGTGGTGTTGTGTTTGTGTATTTAGTGAAGGGTATGTGTATGTGGCGTTGTGTTTGTGTGTGTTGAGTAAAGGAGATTGCAAGTGGTGTATGTAGTGGTGGTGAGTGTTTGCACCGTAAGTAAGGGAAGTGTGTGATGTTGTGAATTGTACATTGTGATTTATAGTAGTATGAAACCGTGGCAAGAAAAAAAGGTTTAAGTCGTAGAATTTGAATTCAAAAACAAATATTAAAGTGTGAAAGTAATTGAACTCATTACTTAAACACTTGTTGGTTCAATTTAATTGCTTACTTAAACTGTGGAGTGTAGGGTTATATTTTTGTGTTGTTGGAATTAAACACAATCATGTCTAATGAAATGTTTTTTTCTACTAATGTACTGCGCCAAACATTGACTACTTTTACTACTGAGGATGATGAGCAAAGGGAAAATTTATTCCATACTTCTTGTAGGGTGCAAGGTAACCTATGTGTCATTATAGTTGATGGTGGTAGTTGTACAAATGTGGTAGCAGCATCGTTAGTATCAAAATTGAAACTTGCCATTACCCCACATCTTAAGCCTTATAAATTACATTGGCTAAGTGATCAGGGAAGTTTACATTTGACCCAAAGAGCTAGGGTACCTTTCAGTATAGGCGATAAGTACTGTAATGAGCTTGAATGTGATATTCTTCCTATATGTATATCCCATATATTGCTTGGCAAGCCATGGTTATATGATAGGAATGTCTTATATGATGGCTTCAGGAATACCTATGTATTCCAACAAGAGGGTAAACGCAACATTCTAAATCTAATGTCACCTTCAGAGGTCCAAAAGGTTCAGCAACAAATCCATAGACCATTAGAGATTCCTGATAATCATAACCACATGAACCAACCTTCAGAGGACCAAACTGTGCAGAAGTGGATATGCCCACCTTCAGGGGTTCCTGAGCTTCTTAGTTACATGAGCCAACATAAAGAGGATAACACTTGTCAGACACAGATGTGCCAACCTTCAGAGGTTCTTGAGGGTGATAGTCAGATGAGCCAACCACCAGATGACCAAACTATTTAGAGGCAATTGTATTCAGCTTCAGAGGTTCTAGAGGTTCATAAGCAGTTGAGCAAACCATTAAGGGGGCAAGAGGGTCAAAAACATACAGTTGAATCGGGGAAAAGGACAACAACATCAGTGGAACGGTTTGAGACAGGGGAGGTCTTAGTAGATAATGGACCACTATATGTGTTACAGACGAGGTATATCCTAGAAATGGAGGAGAGAAAGCAATCACCCCCTATGGTATTTCAAATATTGGGATTCTGCAATGATACTTCTTCAAATGACTTACTAGGAAGATACAGAGTCTCTACTGCGTTTGATCTGTCAGATTTGAGAACAAATCTCTTTTAGGCCCGAGGAGATGATAGGAATCAAAATCCTACAAGACCTATCATTAGGGCAAGAACCAAAAGATTTCAAATCTTGGCGGTAAGGGTCCTTTTGAACAAATTGACCCCAGAATTATTTATATACTAACATCTTTTCTATTACTTATGTATTGTGTATTTCAACAGGCACACTTATCAAGCTTTACAGGCCGATGGACAAACTTACTAAGACTCAGCTTGTGGGTTATCCATGAACTGACTTAAATCGGAGATGAGCTGGACCAACAAATTCCATTGAAGAGCTAGCTTGTGAAGACTATTTTCGTATTTGTTATTTTTCTTTAAACCATTTATTTTGTAAGCTTTTTGAGACATTTTATTTTGTTGTAATTGTAGACTTAGGACCGGCCACCCTTTAGTGGCATAGATGTAATTGTTTAGTCATTTTAACCCTAAGTGAAGCAAGTATAAATACTTGCTTAAGTAAGGTTTGTGGAGTTAGTTGAGAGTATACAATTTGCTACCTATTTTCGTGAAAATTAGGGTTCTTACTCAAATTTTCATAAGACTCTTATCAACTCTTCAAGGAATTGTGGCGAGTAGCAACTTAAGAATTTGTGAGTCATATCATTTCCTTAATTGATTCCATTTCATGCTAGTGTGTAATATCTAGTTTTGATTTGGATTGTGTTCTATTGGTTCTTGATTTCACGTCATTTGTAGGGTCAATTCTATCATTTTATTGCTTGCAATTTAATGGAATTATATCCTAAATTGTATTGTTAATTGTGGATATTCAATTGCTAGTGGAATTCATCATTTGCGTGGAGGTTTTTGTATAAGAAGTTCACTCCATTTTTAGTCTTGTTGATCATTGGATTTCCAATTAATCTTGTGTTGTGTGCTTAATCCATTAAAGCACATCATCTTTTGGTGTAAGATTATTTGAGTTCAAATTGGATTATAAAAGGGTTAAGGGGTTTCACACCATTATAGAGGATTGATCTGGATTTGCTTCCTTGTTTGTGTATATATGCTTTTTTTTTGTCAAATTAAGGCATATCATTGTCTCAATATACAACTCCATCAGGGACACCACTACATACCGATCAATGGATACCCCTTAAGGTTCTATCATTATCGGTTCTTAGACCAAGGCAAATACAATCAACAAACAACTTAACAAATCGGGTATGCCACTAGTTCCATTTCTTAAACTAACTTAAGAAGTACAAGCAATACAAAAAGAATACACATACCTGAAAAAGTGGTATCAAACTCAACTTGGTCATAACTAATATTCCTACCGAAATCTATAAATATATAGAATAATTAAACTTAATACTTTCCTAGAGTATTGTTTAAGTTATTCTAACATATTGGATCATTTTTCCTTCTAAGTGGATTAGAATAAATGAAAGATAAGATTAAGAAAAAGGAAAATAAAAACATAAAATGAAGGTTTCAAAGAAGTACAACCATGCATAGGGTTGTGTAAAAGAGCACGGGTAGGGAGCACCACCATGAACATGGCTATATACCCCTTTTTTACATGTTTGCTTTACAACATGCTCAATTACACAAGTCGTGTATAAATACACAAGCATATACCTAGCCGTAAACCCCAAACTCACATTTTCTTCCTCCAACACAGCACAAGCAGGTACATGGGTGTATGCTTAACCGTGCACCTATCTATTCCTCTTTGAATTCTTATCCCTAAATCACCAAAATCAATCTTTTTGAACCCTAATTGCAATCCTAGTACTTCTATGTCTAAATTTGTATTATCTATAGTATCAAAACACTAAATTGAATCGAATTTAATTACTTACTAGTTTGGATCATTCCAACAATCATAGTTTTACCTAAATCCCTTTAGAACACAACGTTTCTTTTGCAACAATACCCCTAAATGAGTTCAACTCCATTGTAACTAGGTAAAGGACTAATAATTCATTTAGTTAAAGTGCTTACCTTGCCAATTGTGTTTAGTTGAGTGGATTTGTGTCAAAAATGCGAGATCTCATGATATGGATCTACATATTAAGGTTTGTCTATTATAGAGTCTAAGTGTGTGTAGAGAGATGACAAATGAGGGATTGACTATATTAGTATGTTTTTATGCTTTTCATGGTAAAAGTCTAATGTGCCCCTCTCTTAAAAAAAAAACTTTTTATTTTTATTTCCCCCCGATTTCGTCACTTTATTTTTCTCTATTTTTTTTCTAAGTAATACATTCTTCCTTCCTTACAAAAACTTTCATCCTCAAAAGTTTTATCTATGTTGTGGAGTAACATTTAATGCATGTTCCTCATGTCTCCCTATGAATCCATGGTAGTTTTCCTCTCTCCATATTGTTGCTCAAGTGAATCTTATTGTGCTTGCTTGTTTTTCCTTTTTAGAACCTATTTTCATACTCGAGTCTTTTCCTTATTGCAAATTGATTCCCAAGTTTGCTATTAGTATCCAAAGTACAAACCATTGTGTTATTCATGTGGCCACTAATTATTGTTCCGTAAGTCTCCATTGGCCAAAAGAACTCCATTATATCTATTTGGCTCTTACGATTCATCCTTAGTCAAAATGTAAAACATCTCCTTGATCCTTTAATCCATTCAACTTAAAAAGTTCAAGCTTATATAAATCATTTTCCTAAGGCCACCAAACCACTAATATCTCCCAACAATAAACTTATATTCTCATAACTTAAAGACTTCATTAAATCTCATAAGCTTCAAATGTCTTGTAATAAATTAATGTTTGCCACCATATTATACTTCTTTCACCCTTAGTTAAATTACTTTGTTGTGTTTGGAAAATCTTTTCCTCAATTCAACTAAACATAATAGTTGTATATATGTTTATCATCTTGCTAGAATAATTTATTACTAGTTTCTTACTATTATTATCATCATTATTGTCATTCAATTTATTTTATTACTTTTAATGTTAAGTTTAGTGTTATTGTCGTAATCAAACATATGGCATGTACAAAACATTTTATTAAATTATATGATAGTCATTCGTGAATCTTTAAGCACATATTTATATAAGTAGAAGTAACAAATCTAAAAAACATAAGACAATTTGAAATTTGACATGATTCAACATGATATGACACGATGTGAGACAAAATAACACGACACGACACAACACAACATGGCACAACATAGAATTTAGATGGGAAAAAACATATGAATTTGTCATCCCCTTCTTATATTTACACATACTGAAGATATTGAAATAAAATCTTTTAAAACAATTTTGTTTTATTTTCAACTGCGTACCTCAATTACTTATATGCTCTATTTCCTTTTTTTTTATATGTATTATAACTATAAATTTGTAATATATATATTTGCATTATCTATTTATATATTTATTACTTTTATACATTAATAAACATATTTATTGTTATCATTACTTTTATTAACATTGTTATTATTATATTTGTTAGCTGCTTTTATTGCATGCAGTTATTCTTTTATTATTATGCTTTCTCTCACTATAAAGATACAATGAGATAGTTATGTTATTTTTAGAATTATTATTTAATTAATACGTTTATCGGCATTGTTATTGTTATCTATTGTTATTATTTTGTTAGGATAATATTGTCATTTTAGGGAATGTAGTCAATAGAGATGCTTATTTGTTTAAGGAAATTTGTAATAGTTTTATTAAGAAAGATGATCAAGATGGATTTTTTTTCTCTCGTTCACACAAATTTAAATTCTATTTTCATGATGTATTGATTTTACAGATTTGTTGAATATTTTAGTTAACCTAGGGTTACTAAGGTTAAACACACTTACTTTTCTTTTCTTTTTTTTTTTTTTGGTCATTTATTAATTTCACGTTTTATTACTTAATGGATACACCTTCATTGAGTTTATGAATATATATTTATTATACAATATTTATATCTACGTTCCTTATTTAATTACTTTTTATATTGCTTATGTTATAATTATATAACACTAGAAATATGCATAAGAGGTGGCACTACTAGCAAGCAAAAATAACAAATTATATTATATTTGTATAAAATTTAATGGTACAGAACATTATTCTCGCTATAACTTTTACATTCACATATGATGCAAAAATTCAAAGAGTTGCCTAATCTTGTTTCATAGGCTTAGTTGTGAGACCATAACCAAAGGGGAAGGATCATAATGAGCATCACCAACATTTATGGGGAGCTGATCAAGACTCTTGAACCAGGTGTGTAGAAGCTTCCCACTGAACCCATAGTCACCTAAGATAACACTGGTCACTCCATGGCCTTCAGTGCCCAACAACCATGCAATAACAAGAGCATCATATTTTTAAGTGTAAAAAAATATATGTATTTATTTTTAAATATTGTATAGCTATAGTTTAGGAAATTATTTTTAGGATAATTTCCTAATTAGTATTATAACCATTTTGTTTTATACATATCTCTAGTAGATTAATCAATAAAATAAGATTTAAATCCTATTTTCAATATGGTATCAAAGCATCTTAGGATTTATGAAAACTTTTTTTTTTTTTTTGCCTTCAATGTTGGAATTCTCATCTTTTTTCTGGCCTTCATTACCAAAATTCCTTTTTATTTATCACTAGATCATTGACCGACTCCAAGCCTCTTTTTTTTTATTTAACCCTGATTAGCTCTCTCACTCTCATTTGCAGTGGGTCGTCGAAATTTGCCGTGGGTTAACGGAATTCTCTCACTCTCGCCAACACCTGGTGGGATTTGAACCCACAATTGTTTGATTAGAAGTCAAACCTACAAACGCCTGGTGGGATTTGAACCCACAATCATCTTATTAGAAGTCAAACCCACGTACCACTATGGTGCGCCAATTTTTTGGAGTCAAAAGCAAGGTTTGCCATGTTTGGTCTGAACAACAGTAGGGTTTCATGTGTTTAGCATAAATGACAATAGAGTTTGACGTATTTGGTTTGGTCACTGCAGTTTGTTTTTTGTCGTAGAAGGGTTTAGCTGACATCGACAATTTTTTTGTAGTCTTTTTATGTCGAAAGTTTTTTGGCTTGGTGTGTTTGGAGTGTACTGCTCTAACTTGGCTTGGCATGTTTGGCTTGATGTGTTTTATGCCAATTTTAGGTTGATCTGGTCGTGACATCTAAAATCAGAGCACAATCAGATCACATTACTCAATCTACGAAGGATGGAAATCATTCTCAACAACCTGGAGAATTACAACACATTCAAGCAATGTATAGATTGGATGGCAAGAACTATTTGAAATGGTCTCAATTAGTTCAAACCATTCTAAAAGGAAAGGAGAAAATAAGTCATCTCACTGAAACTGGACCACAATTAAGAGACCCCTTGTTTTAGAAATGGAGTGAGGAGAATTCTACAATCATGGCATGGTTATGGAGCTCTGTGATCCCTAAGATAAGTGATACAACTTTTTTATGGCCACGATTAAGGATATTTGGGATGCAATCCAACAGACATGTTCAAATGCTAGAGATGCAACTTCGGTATAAAAGGTGAAGGTTTAGACTATGGTTGCAAAACAAGGAAACAAAACAATGGTGGAGTATGCTAATCGATTGAAATCCCTATGGCAAGAACTTGATCACTATAAGGTAATTTAAACTAGGTGTTCAAAGGATGTTGTGATTCTAAAAAATTTTATTAAACAAGATAAAGTTTATGATTTTCTTATTGGTTTGAATCTTGAATTTGATCAAGTCAAAATTCAAATTCTTAGAAAACAAGAGGTTCCATCTTTCAATGAGTTAGTGGCCATTATTAGGGGTGAGGGAAGTAGGGCTCTAATGCTTGGGTCTTCTCTCACATATGGCTCGATCATGATAGCTAAAAATGCCAAAACTAGTTCATGAGGAGCAAAAAGAAGCACTAGTTTTGAAACTATGAAAAATGTTCAGTTCAAGGGCTTGAATTGAGAAGAATTATGGTGCAATTACTACAAAAAGCCATGCTACACTAAGGAAAATGCTGAAAATTACACGAGAAGCTCCCAAGTTGTGAGTGGGGGTAGAAAAGTGGTACATCCCATGGCTTAAGACAAGCTCAAATTGCTGTTAATGCAACAAAGGAAGAGAAAAAATAAGAGTCAGCTGATCTTAATTAAGAGGAGGTTGAAAGGGTGAGATCCTTCCTTAGTAATATAGAGAAACGTTTAAGGATTTGTTCTTTGGCATATTCAGGTGAGAAGCTTATTTCATTTAGATTTAATGTCTCAAAAACACCCTTGTAACACTCTTGGATCATGGATTCAAGAGCCACCAACCACATGACATACTCTTCCAAATATTTTTCCACACACTCCATGTCCAAGTAATAAGAAAATTACCACTACAGATAAAACCCTAGCAACTGTAGCTAATATAGGAGATGTCCAGATTAACCCATCTATAACCTTAAAAAATGTCCTCCATGTTACCAAACTATCTACCAATCTTATTTCAATACAAAAACTCACATAAGATTTATCTTGCAAAGTGATATTTTACAATTATTATTGTATATTTCAGGAAAAGGATTATTGGACTTGCTAAAGAACGGGGTAGTCTTTATTGACTTGAAGAGCTAACTAAAGCAAGCAGTTTCAAGAATAGATTATCTCACTCTTTCATGTCTGAATCCATCTTATCTAATAAAGAAAGAGCCTTCCTTTATCATTGTCATTCGAGTCATCCATCCTTTAGGATTGCTAAAGTTTTATTTTCTTTATTATTTTCTAAACTTGATGTTGAGAGTCTTCATTGTAAGGTGTGTGAGCTTGCTAAACACAAGCATATACCTTTCCCAATAAGTAATAAAAGAAGTACTTTTCCTTTTTACCTTATTCATATAGATATTTTGGGTCTCTCTACTATTTCTAATGTTTCTAGAGCACAACGGTTTGTGACTTTCATTGATAATTGTACTTAGGTCACCTAGGTTTTCTTTCTCAAGAATAAATCTAATGTTAGTTCTATATTCCTTAATTTCTTTTCAATGATAAAAAATTAGTTTAATGTGAGTATTAAAAGATTAAAATTTGATAATGCTCAAGATTATTTCAATTAAATTATCGCTCCTTACTGTCAAAAAGAGGAAATAATTCATGAATCTTCAAGTGTTAAAACACCACAATAAAATGGGATGGCCGAGAGGAAAAATGAACATCTTTTAGATCAAACACGAGCATTGTTGTTCCAGAAATGTGTTCCAAAACATTTTTGGGAGGAAGTAGTTCTCACAGTCACATATCTTATTAATAAACTTCCTACTCGAGTTTTAGGATTCAAGAGCCCAATGGAAGTACTTTCCTCTTTCTATCCAAATTTTTCCATCACAAATAATCTTATACCTCGCATTTTTTAGTGTGTATCCTTGGTTCATGTCCACAATCAAGATAGAGGAAAACTTGATCCTCAAATCCTAAAGTGTGTGTGTTTTTTTTTTTTTGATATTCCTCAACTCAGAAAGAATATAAGTGCTATCATCCTCCATCTAAGAAACTTTTTGTGTCAAAGGATGTCACTTTCAATGAGCAAGAAGCATATTTTACCCAAACTTATTTTCAAGGGAAGAGCTTTAGGGAAGATAAGGTGAGTTTGGAGACTTTTCTTCTTAAGTTAAGTGACCTTTCTCTGCCAATTCAATACCCTCAGCCTACACCTATTGATTCCACATTGATTGAGTCCCTAGCTACTAGCCCACATGTTTCTGACCTTGAAAACTTTGTTCTTGAAGATGTACGATTTGGTAAGAACTAAGTGTACTCAAGACAAAAAAAGGGACATTCACATTCCAAGATCTATGCAAGTTCAAGGATCTAACACAAGTTCTTCAAATGAGGTAACAATTTCTAATTTTCCTGCTTTGCAAAGCGAAACTAAACCTCAAAATAATGATGATGATTAGAACCTTCCAAATGCCTTGTCACGATACCTTTCTTTCCAAAAATTCTCGCCTAACCATAGAGCCTTTCTTGTCAACCTTAACACCATCACCCTTCCTACTACCCTATCTAAGGCATTATATGATAAAAAATGGAAGCAAGCCATAGACATTGAAATGGAGGCCCTTGAGAAGAATAAGACTTGGGAACTGGTCAAATTGCCAACAGGAAGAGGCTTGCAAGTTGCAAATGGGTCTATACAGTAAAATATAAGGTTAATGGGTTAATTGAAAGGTATAAGGCAAGTTTGGTAACCAAGGGATATGCGGAGAGTTATGGAATCAACTATCTAGAAACATTTGCACCAGTTGCAAAGATGAACACGTGAGAATCATTTTGTCCCTTGTTGCTAACCTTAGGTGGAAATTATAACAATTTGATGTGAAAAATGCATTCCTGCATGGAGAACTAGAGGATGAGATTTATATGGAAGCCCCACCTAGTTACAGGAACAATATGGGTACTAACATAATGTATAAGTTAAATAAAGCCTTATATGATTTGAAACAATCTCCTCATGCATGGTTTAAGAGATTTTCTAAAGTTATGTTGGCTTCAGGATACAAACAAAGTCAAGGAGATCATACTTTGTTCATCAAACACTCAACTTCAGGGGGGATGACAGCTTTACTAGTGTATGTGGATGACATCATTTTAACTGGAAATGATGAAAGAGAGCAACAAGTTATAAGTCAATGCCTAGTTAAAGAATTAGAGATCAAGACGTTGGGGAGATTGAAGTATTTCCTAAGAATTGAAGTTGTTGATTCCAAATGGGGAGTTTTTATATCTCAATAAAAGTATGTGATCGACTTGCTCAAAGAGACAAGTCAAGCTGTATGCAAACTAGCAAGTACCCATGTAGACCCAAATCATAAACTAGGGAATGCAAAGGAAGATACCATAGTGAACAGGAAATGCAATACCGTCTTATCGAATGACTCATTTACTTATCTCATATTGGACCTGATATAGCTTATGCAGTAAACTTAATAAGTCAGTTCGTGCATAGCACAAAAAAGACTCACTTGCAAGCTACATATAAGATTCTGCAGTACCTCAAAGGAATATCAAAAAAGGGGATTTTTTTTTAAAGGAATAAAGATATAGCCCATAAAGCCTACATTGATGCAAACTATGCAAGATCTATTATTGATGGGCGATCAACAACAGGTGTCGAGTCTAATTTTTTATTTTTCTCATTCCTAATCCGATCTATACTAGACCCTATGCTCATCTAATGTAGATCCTCGACTTGAGTTAGGAATTTCGTTTTATATTGGAGTCGCCACCCAACTGTGGTTGGGAAAATTGAATTAGGATTAATTGAGCAGATTAATCCTAATTTAGACCACTAGTCGTCGTGATTTCCTTTTTCATTTTTGTGAAAAGAAGAAAGAGAAAACCAGAGTTTTTGAGTTCGGAGGCTAACTTATTAAAACCCTAAGATTACCACCCTAATCTCCTAAAATCTTAAACCTTATTCGAAATGTCTTTTATTTATTTTTAGTTGTCTTTTTATTTTGTTTTTTGAATAACCTATTATGAGAAAATGATTTTTATTTCTTTTTAGAGTTGCCCCAAATGGGTGCCTACGTACCTGCTATTCAGGATCAAACGTGCCATAGTTCGCTTTTCTTAAAAAAAACTGTAATGTGTTGATGACTTTTAATTATGAAATTTCTTTTGATTTATGTTTTTACCATCTTAGCATTTTGCTAAAAAAATCTAAGCCTAAGCTTGATCATTTGATTTTTGAAAAATAATAACTTTAGGAAAAAACCAATTTTGGATTTATTTAAGAAAATGATTTTTCTAAGTGGCAAAAATTTCATTTTTCTATTTTTCAACCTATTTTTACTATTATAAATTTTTATTGATTTTTCATTAATTAATTTTTTTATAATTTTTATTAATTTTTCTTAATTTTTAATTAATTTTTTTTATTGAAAGGTTCTCTTTTATATTATTTACCTACCCTAAACTAAAACCTAATTTTTATATATTTTATCATTTTTCATTTTTTTTGTATTTTTTTAATTTATTATTATTATTATTATTGTTTTATTATTTTCTATTATCCTCCCTAAATTAAATCCTAAAAAAAAAACTAATCTAAATTCCAATATTTTTTTATTTTTGAATCATAAATAACAAATAGATAAATAAGTAAATTCGAAAAAATAAATAAAATAACTAAATAAAATAAAATAAAAAATCAGAAAATCCGACTTCCTTGGATTCGGGTCGGTGCGCAGGTCGGGTCAGGTCGAAGCGGGTTGGGTCAAGTCGATCGGTTACGGCGGTTGGGAGTGCTCGTTGACGGCGTTTCAGCGACCTTTCGAAGCAATTGAGATGTTGTTTCCTAGGTTTTCGGGGGTGGGGAACTCAACTATGGCGATGGATTTCTCCAAAAACGCCTCCCGGTGGCAGCTCGATGCTTGATCGGTGGTCGTGGCTTGGTAACTTCGGCGAGGCTTCGATTCTCTCTCTTTTTCTCACTTTTGATCCGTTATTCTGCTTTCTCCCTTCCTCATCTATTTATAAGCGTAAGAAATCGAGCTGGATAAGCTCAGATTTCCTCCTATTGAAGCAAATCGAATTTCGATTGAAACCCATCTCCGATTTGTGCAAATCCTTTGATTTGTTGTGATTTGATTCCAATTGGATGATGTTTATCCTATTTCAGTTGAAGATTTGTTAGATTTGCGCAAAAAATCGAATCAAAACAGCTGAAATTCGATTTTTCCTCCTCGCCGGCGATCTCAGACGAAGGTTGAAGATGATCACGCGCCCAACGCGTACGTCCGCTCCAGCCAATCAGCTGCTACCACGTGTCTCAGGTAATGAAGAAAAATTGCAAAATGTGGATTCTGCCTCCTCCGCGTTTCGAACCTGCGACCTAAGTTAAAAGATTCAAATGATATTTGAAAGAAATTTACTTAAAATTAAAGATATTAATGTGAATTATGATGGGAATAATAAGGCATAAATGTGATCAAATAATAATTCTAGCTAACATTTAAAGCGGATATGACTAGCCCCACTCATCCACAATTATGTCTTCTTCTTTTTTTTTTTAATTCTAACATTGACTTCATATGTCTTCCAAATAAATAAATAAATATTTCATTTCAAAATGAACCAATACACTCAATTAATGTTAATTCCAAAATCCCTAAGTAACTTACTTATTCCCAAATCATTTGCTATTGTATGCAACATTAACGGCTTACTTACTTCATCGAATGGAATAAGGGGAGATTGAATTTTAATTTAATAGGAATTGAATAGATATGTAATAGTTATTACATGTATATTACTTTGTTTAGTTGATACAAAAATAAATAATGAATAAAAAATAAATTATCAATTATGCTCCTAAAATTTCTATAATTTTTCACTTTTCAGAGTTATTATATACTTAATACATCTTACAATGATAAGATATTTATGACAAAAAAATGGTAAATAAGTCATTAAATAGTAATTCATGGGTTGGAGATATGAATTGCTATTCAATGTTTTTAATAATAACAATTTATTGATAATTACTATTTGGTGAAATGAACATATAGTAAAAGTAGTGCCTAACCAGGGATAAACTAAGTTTGTCTAGTAATAATATCATATCCAACATGATATAGAGATTGTAAACCATAAACACCACAAACAAATTATTATATAATTAAAATTTTTACACCACAATTAAACCATTCCATTTCATTTCATCAACATTCTATCACTTAAATTGTTTCCAATATGATTTAAACTCAATGATTCTACCGTGGTTAATAACTCGTGAGTTATTATAAATCCAAACATCTAATAATGGAAAACAGTTCCCTAATTTAAGAGAAAGATGAATTTTATTTTAACCAATATTTATGCTCCATATACTTCATATTATACCAAACAACCACTCTATTTAGGATCTAAGATAAGATGATGTTGAATGGTTTAAAAAGACTAACACTCCATTCAATATCTTATATTTACAGATCAAGCCCGTAGTACCCTTTTAAGTCGTATAATGTGTGTATTTTTTCCTAGGTCCAGTCAAAAGTTCTAAGGGATGCGTTGGTAGGAAGTTCTAAAAATATGTTTTTCTTCTCATTAGAATAATAATGATAACGAAACTCGATTAATATTTAAACTTAAGTTGAGATTAATTAGGTTTATAAACTAATTCACATTAATGTTTAATCAATATGAAAAGAAATTTTTACTTGCCAATTAAGATGGGTTCTACTAGATTTTGCTAACTTGGTTCTCCTATTCAAACTTATCACACATATTAAACAAATAATATCGTCAAATACCAAGATAAAATATATAATGTTATTTAATATATATGATATGTTATGTATGCTATAGACTACTAATTAGCATATAAATTATTTTAATTTCTATAATAAAGTATTTTACATAATTTAACTACTGTTATACGAAATATTGCATAATATTTTTAAAAAAAATTATTCATAAATTTTTTTATTATTAATATTTTAAATCGTTACCTGCGCATTACAATCTATCACAGTTGAAAAACCATATCCATACCATATTACAAAGGTGTTGGCAACTTAAATCCATTTTAATGCACAAATATAACAAGCAGGAAGACTTATCCTAATAAAAATACAAGACTATCTTGTAGTTCTAATTTCAGAATGCTTGTATTTAGTTAAGCCTATCCTTCTATTGTCACTTAGCACCTCAAGTTCCGGATTAACAACCAATTTAAAAGCTTTTTATCTAGTAATAAGCTATTGTGTTGCTATATATATATATATATATATAAGGTATACTACAGGAAAATTTTTTAAAAGAAACACATTCCACTTTGTTTTACACTTAGAAGCTCTCATTGTTTTTCTAAGGTTTGAAGCATTTTCATGTTTCACTGAAACGTTAATTCAATTATTGTTTCGGTGATTAACGTGTGATCATGGATTTCTCATGAATATTTCTTTGTTAGTGTATCAAACCAATATATATGGCATTTTTTACACGACCAATGTGATAGAGGAGGGCTAAATGCAGTACGGTTTGAGTTTTAACCGAAACTCATTTCAAACTAGTTTCAGTTTTATTTCCATTTGAATTGCGTTTTTTTCGTTTTTACCATTCTTTTATATCATATTTTTTAAATATCTTATCTTTAATTGTATTAAATTGACTTTTCATTTCTTAATCATGCTTTATTGTAAACTTTTAACCCATTTGGCAATAGACTATATATATCAAGTGATTTAAATATTTGAGTATTAAAAGTTAGAATCATCTAAATTTAAAATAAATAAAATAGAATAACTTAATCAAATCTATAATATAAAAGGTGAAACGGGACCCTTCTATACAAGTTAGAAATTTATTAAAAGAATCGTGTTTTATAATTCATCCAGTTTAGTGCATGGTTTTATTCGATCCAGTGAGCTTTCGCAATTTAGTATGAACACTTCTCGGCTATGCACCATGCAAAAAGCTAAATAAACTAATGTTTGGTAATGGATTTCTCCATATTTCCTTATTTGGACATTAATTCATTCGACTATTTCACTTTACCAACGTAAATTTTAGATGTCTGACATGAGTGTTTTTCTGATCATTGATACTACTTCGATCATGCATTGTTTATACCCAATCGCTAAGGCGCGGATTGGCAGCCCCTCAAGGGGACTGATTCGAACGAAAGATCCCCTCCAACAACTATTCAAGAGTTGTGTTAGTTCAACATTGTCGGCCAATTATTTGTCAAAAACGAAAAAAAAAAAGGAAAAGACCACCTTGGCTGTAATTTTCAATCAGCTGATCATGGAGTGATATCCTTCCGGAAAAATAAAATAATAATAATAATTTCAAGAAAAAATAAATTTCTTGTAGTAGTTTTCGATCATCGCTCTTCTTATTACCAAACTTCAATAAGGCAATAAGTGATCTAATCCGCATCACATGGACAGTTGTGACCTTAGTCCCCTGCTAATGGAATTCCACGTAAGTAACAAAAGTGATTAATACGTTTTTATAACGTAAAGGATTTACGGATACCACGCTAGTTAGTATTTTGACAACAATCACTAACGTTCTCTTATCATCACATGAATCAAGCAAACAATCAATCAGCACAACCTTGCAGCTCTATACAAAGAAATAAAGGGAAGGGAAGAAAAAGCCACCCTGCAGAACACAACCGAGCCACCGAGGTGGCAGAAGAACCAAAATTCCAATATGAGACTTCTGACTTCCCCATGGTGAATATTTACATTTCTCTGCACACAAAACCAGCATCCTAGATCTTGCTTTCGCGTTGAACGTACTAACCAGCGGACACACACCCCAGCGAAACAGACCATAAGTGGAATTTGACTCAACCTCAGCCACGGTCTCTATTGAAATGTGGAGGTGTTACATTGGAAGTGGGGCAATGTTAAAGATCACCGAGGTTCTATGCAAAATGAAGCACCGGATTGAAACAAAAAATTCAACCGCCGCATCAGGAAATCCATATGACAATAAGGATATAGATGCCTTCTCTTACCCCAGTACGGATGGCATTTTGGTATGTAAAGATCACGTAAATACTCCCAATTGCCCCAATCGGATGTTACCACAAGGCATGGTGATTACTGTCCTCTGCATAGTACTCATTGTAGTTAAGATAATGCCAGAAACAGGACAGTCCAAATTTCCCATGCTTAGGTGACCTGAGGTAAATCGCGTGCAAGTCTCTCATATTTTTTTCAAACCTCTGCTTTATTTCTCGTACCTGCAAAATCCAATCCAAGCTCCCCATTATTAAATATATGCAAAGTCAAAAAGATATGTAAAATCATAGTGGAGCTAACAAACATCTTTTTGCATTTGGATACACCATTTCTATAATCTTCCAACTTGATGGCTTCTATATAGTTGATAATGCATGCAGTTGTCATGACAAGCTAGCCAAAAGGTTTAGCAGACACTACACCAGGGCAAGGAACAAAATAATCAATCAGAACGCCCACCAAGAAAATATTACATTTGTTAACACATTTATTGATGCAATTTGGTTTTGAGCAATATATTTTGGGTAAATTTATGAGCAATATATTCCAGTCAAGAGGTCACAAATAACCTGGACCAAATAAATATGGCAAATAGGAACATGCCAGCTATCAAGAACTAAGAAGTATTCTATGGAAACAGCTGCAACAGCGTGAAGGGGATAAAATGAATCATCTAGAAGCACGATATTACTTGACTAGACTAATCTGTACCTAGGCCAACAAAGCAAAATTATGTGATTTAATGAAATGCACAAAACTTCTCAGTAGAAAGTTAAAGGGAAAAAAAACAGCTAGATAAAATGAATAATAAAATTTTTTTTTGGATAATTAATACTTTATTGATCCAAAGAAATTATACAACCGTCAAAAGATGAGAATAGTACATGAAAAGTACATATAAAGGAGAAAACAACCCAAAAAATATTAAGTAAGAAAAGTGTTATAAGAGGATACTAAGTGGGTACAAGTGTGGTGTCTGCTCTAATTTGGTGACCATAGTGTAATCTCTAGTTGTAGAGTGCATCCAACAAAGTCGATCGGGTTTAGAGGCATTCGATTGGATGTGGGTCGGGATGTCGAAGTCCAACCAAAATGGAGTAGCAGGTAAACACCGGGTGTTATGTTCCATCAAGGAGCAAAGCTTAGTCGACAGAGGGAAGCTTGTTCTTCCAATCTCTCCGGTACTGTAAATTGTGTCTAGTGAGCCTATTGAAAGCCAATAGTCTAACCATAATGATATGGACAACCCATCACTGAGCTCCCATTGAAAGTTGTTTCTGACCAAGGACCGTAATTTTAACAGCTTTTTCCATGACCAAGAGCAAACAACTGGTGCACGTGAAGACTAGAAGCTTCTACCCTTTACTAGGGTAGAGTGTATCCATTCCGGCCATAAACTTCTGGGGCCAGGCTTACAAAGGTGCCATATGTGCTTGATTTGGATAGCTTTGTTCCAGAGGCAAAAATTCGGGACTCCAACACCTCCACACTTCACCGATTTGCAAACCTCAAGCCACTTTACCTTAGCCTTGGAGTAAACATTGGGGTTGCCACTTCATAAGAAATTTCTAAGCAACTGTTCAATCCTAATTATTAGTGCCTTCGAAAGGAGAAACACAAAGCTCCAAAACACCTGCATTGAAGATAGAACAGACTTTACTAACTGAAGTCTACCCGCATAAGATAGGTGTTTGGATGTCCAGGACATGATTCGTGCCATGGTGTTCAATAAGGATATCACAGTCTTCTTTCTTGAGTTTAGAGGAGATGAGTGGAACACCAAGGTAACACACAGGAAGCTTGGTTTCTTGGAATTGGGATATCCACTGGATGTTTTCTTTAGTTCATGGGGGAACTCGAAAGAAGAAAATATTGTTTTTATTGTTATTGGAAACCAACCCTAAGAGTGAATGAAAATATTGAAGAACATCCCTGATTAATACAATAGATTCAATTTCACCTTTAGCAAATATGAGGAGGTCATTTGCAAAACAAAGATGGGTTAGTCTTTCAAGTTTACATCTCCAATGATAAGAGAACTTGGGGTTAAGTGTGAGATGTCTCATAGGGTGGAAAGAACCTCCATGCCGATCACAAAGAGAAAAGAGGAAATGGGATCCCCTTGCCTCAACCCTCTTTTACTAGAAAAATAACCTATTAGCTCTCCATTGATGCAAACTGAGAATTTAGGAGTGGTGATGCACTGTTCTATGAGGGTGCAAAAGTGAGGAGGGAATTGCATAGCCTTAAGCACTTCTAATAAGAAATCCCATCTGATCGAGTCATAAGCTTTCTGAAGATCCACTTTTAATGTATAGCAAGGAGCCCTTTTTTTTTAATAACATTCAGCTACCAGCTCCTAAGCTATGAGATATTATCTGTGATACGACAGCCTAGAACGAAAGCAGCCTACTCTCTACCAACAAGAGAAGGAAGCATTTTCTTTAGGCACGCCGCTAATATTTTAGAGATAGCTTTGTATAGTACATTGCAACAGGCAATGAGTCAGAATTCCCCCATTTATGAGGGATTAGCTATCTTTGGAACTAGAGAAATGATAGTGGAGTTAACCTCCCTGAGTAAGTAGCCTGTAGTGAGAAACTACCTTACTGTAGCAAAGACATCATTTCCTATGATCCCCCATGTCTCTTTGAAGAAACGGGTTGTGTATCCATCTGGTCCAGGTGCTTTTTCATTAGCTTGGGAAAAGAAACTACTCTTGATCACATCACTTGAGAATGGAGCATTCAATTCATTCTTCTATTGGTTAGATAGTTCCTTATCAACTAGGTTATGAATTTCTTCAAGGTTAATGGAGGAATGAGTGGTATTGTACAGTTGCTAAAAGTAAGTGACAACCAAGGACTTGACTTCCGTTTCCCCTATAGCCTCAATCCCATCATCTCTTGACAACCTATGCAAAGCACTTCTATTATGGAGATTCTTCATAGTCTTATGGAAGAAAGAAGTGTAGAAGTGTTTCTATCGCCTAGCCTCAACCAATTCACTCTAGATTTTTGTTTGAAAAGGCATTCCTCAGCACCTCTCAATAAGCAATACTTGTTAAAAGCAGCTCTCTCATCCACCATGTGTGATGTGTCTCCTATGCCTTGTATGCAAGATTGCAATTGGTGGAGGGTGTTTCGCGCTAACTTGAGCCGATTGGATATGTGAGAGAACTCAAAGTGATTTAGCTTCTTCAGCTCATGTTTCAACAATTTGAGCTTTTGGACAACTTGAAACATTTTTGAACCGGTGATCTTTTTGCTCCATGCTCGAATAACTATATCCTGGAATTGTTCATGTTCAAGCCAAAAATTGAAGAACTTGAAAGGGGGGGCTTCCTAACACCATGCCGAACATCCATGCATGCAATCACTAAGGAATGATCCAATAGAGATGGGGGATTGAACTAAGCTTGAGTACTTGGGATGACATTCAACCAATGGTGATTAACTAGGACTCTATCAAGCTTCCTCAAGATAGGATTGCGCTCCTGACGGTTGGTCCATGTGAAGAGGTTGCTAGAGAGTCTAAGATCCTCCTACTCAGAGTTTGCTAGACAGTTTTGGAAGTCATTCATCACTGCTGTCATTCATGTTGTTCCCCCTTGCTTTTCCAATGGGAGCCTCGTGGTATTAAAGTCACCAAGTACCAACCAAGGGCTCATGGCGAGAGTTGGAGCTAAGGATTCCAACTTATTCCAAAGAGATCTTCTATGCACATCATGATTTGAGCCATAGACAACCGTGACAAAAAGTGGAGTGTTTGTTGACAAGCATTTGACTGCACAATGCGTGTGCTGCAAATTGACATCCTCAATACGGACATCCCAAACTGTCGAGTTCTAGACCAACCACATGAGTTTACTAGCGAGCTGATTCACAGTTACTTTCCACCTATGTCCCAAGATGGTCTGAATTCGACTTTCATTTGAGGCATTGACCTTAGTTTCCAATAACCCTATAAAGGAGATTTGATTGTTCCCACACGCCCGTTTGACCTCAGCAATTTTGATAGGCTCATTAAGACCTCTTATGTTCCAAGCTGCTATATTCATAAGGTTGGTTGGTCTGGACCCTAAAGCACCTATGTATAGGTGCGGCGCCTTTTCTTTTGCTTCTTCTTTCGATGCCCCAACGAGCTGGAACCCTTGTTACTCGCCTGGTTGCTGCTGGGGGCCTTGTTGATTTGCACAAGGAGTTTGTTTAATGGTGTATTTTCAAACTCCACGTCTTCATCCTTATCAATCGATGCTGGTTGGGCATGGTAAGTTCTTATTGAGTCTAATGCCAGTTGCTGAGGAGAATTCAAACTCAATGAGGAACTATCTTGCACTTTCTGATGAGGGGTATTTGTTGGATTTAAGTTAGAGGAAGTTACATCCACTCCCACCTCCGTATTTCTTCTCCCAAAGGATTTATCTTGCATTACTTCATCAGTGGGAATCTGCCCAGATTGTTGGGGATTTTCCTCACTTGCTGTTTGCATCAAGCTGACATCCACATCCATACTTGCAGCATGTAAGTCTTGGACAGTAGGCCATGATTTCTCAGTGGTTTGGTCCTTCAGCTTACTCTTTCCACTGCAGGTGACTTGTACCCACTGATCAGCCTTGGGCCTAGAAGTGCTGGGTGTTGGTTGAGGATCCGGGGAGGTTTTGTGGGTGCAATTATGGCCAAAGACCTTGCATGAAGGGCACCTAGGTGGGAGCCACTGATATTCTATGGATATATTAGCTAGAGAGCCATCCGATTTTTCCACCTCCACTTGAGATGTCAGCTCCTCACCAGCCTCGATTTCAATAAGAATGCGTGCCTGATTGGCTCTTAGTCTGGCAGCAGTAAGCGCATCCGCTTTGATGGGAGTACCTATTGCACTAGCTATGTAGCTAACTCCTTCAGCACTTAGAAGCTCGCATGGAATCAGGCTGAAGGTCGTCCATACCGGTATATGCATAGGTTGAAGTTTGTCTAAAGACATACCCCTCCTCCACCTTTGTAGGATAAGAAATCTTTGGGAAAAGTGCCAGGTTTTCTCAAGAATAGAGGGGAGGTCCGTGCTGTCCAAGAACTGGAAGTAATAGAACCCCTCCTTGTTTGCCAGCACATTGATGAGCCCATGATCCTTCCAAAGCCTAAAAGCCGTCTCTCTAACTAGTGAGTAAGGCATTTTGCGCCCAAGAAAATAGCCAACAAGGGTGGAGCTCCAATACACTGCTCCTTCGTCCTCCACCTCGCTTGGAATCCGTACCCGGGGAGTGCCTCCCTTCTTTACCGGAGGGATAAACCTAAGGTTAGACCCTGGGATCTCCTCATGCGGTTGGCACACGTTAGCATAGGTTTTGGCCGAGGGAGGATGGGTGAAGGCTGTTTTCATTGGTGGTTTTCATCCTCAAAGTTGTCCTGGAAGTGGTTTTCTTCCTCCAAGCTGGGATTTACCTAAAATAGTATGGCTATTGGACTTGGGGACAGAGCACACATGATCAGACGTTGTGGACCCAACGTTGACCTGCTCCAATCCTCCAGCTGGCTTGCCCTTATGGGCAGAGGCACAATGCTCCAAGTTACCACTGTTGTGTAACTGGTTTTGGGTGGCCACAGCAGGTGAAAAGGTACTTTTTGCTTTCTTCTTTTTTGTGTCAGTAAGCAAAACCACCTCTGTAGCCGTGTACCCAAGGTTTGAATCGCGACTTTTGTAGAAGGATGGAGGGATAAAGTAGCCTAAGTTGCTCCGGCGACTCAGGTGGGAAGGGGAGGAGCTGGTGACCGAGTCTGAACCGCGCTTTTTCTCGTTCTCCTCCTCCCTCTCTTCCCCCCTCCCCTCTCTCAGGCAAAGCAAAAAGGTGGATCGAGTTCCTATAAAATGCAAACGAGAAGGTTTTGGTTTCTACCACTTAATGTCAAATCTGACTCCCAAATCCTAGATAAATCTTCTATATTTACACTTTGGGAAGCATTCATCTAAAATACCTTTTGCCCACATAGCTTTTGGTTTTTAACACTTAATACCATTTCTCCATAATATCCTTTTGGCAACTTATAATTTCGTCTCAATTTACCTATAACTTCTCTATACTAATACCTTCTTCCCTTTTAACGGTGTGTCCATAGGAAATGCCTTTCATGTAAAGAATGTTACTGAAAGAGGAATCGCAACCTTTGCATGAAATAATGCGAAATCAATTGTCGATGCATGATGTATTCCCAGAATTAAAAATATTGGTCATTCATTTTAAAAAACATATAATTTCATAAAATATAAAAAATCCATATAAAACTACAAAATGATACGAGTACTTTTATAATTAAATAATAGTATTTACTTAATATTTGAAATTATTTATGTACATTGTTAATAAGTTAATTGTGATCCTTTTTGAAATAAATCTATTATTTTCAGTGATGGCACACATGCCACTCCAGGTGAACAACCACAAAGCATAGAATTATATGCCTGCTTGCAAGGATTCTACCTTAAATGAATGGCATGTAACAAACACCATTGCAATTGGCAAGAAACCAGACCCATAAATGACTGATAATTACCTGCGGAACAATAATCGCTGAAAAGTTACCAAAGAAATCTCCACGAGCTCCCACACTCAAACAAAATTGGAAGTCAAGAGCACATTGCATAGCATTTTTTATCCTGCTACCCACAGCATGCATCTCATCTGACAAAAAACATCTACAGAAAATTTGCACCACAATTACCTTCTAGAGTCATCACGTATTTACCCAAACACAATTAAAAGTTCACAGTAGAATAGGAAAACTCTTAATACAGCATAATTACATCATGACAGTGCAAAAAAAAGAATATATATATGTCGTCATTTGAACCACTTTAGTAATTGCATCAACTAAACACAAAACATCAAAAACCATATCTTTCAGGACAAGGCATCAAATCAAAACTTGACAGTTGACCTTGTTTTTGAAAACCTGATCCTCGCTAAAAGTCCGCATCTTCACCTTCATATGCTAATATTAACAGTTTAATATAATGGTCTAAAGATTATCAAAAGAAAATAATGAATAAGCACCATTTAATGCAATACCATCGAACATTTGCTTAGAAGAGTCACAAATACAGCACTAATGTTTGATGTTGCACGCCTACTTTTGGCTTAATTTTGAGTCATGATAAGTCTTCTGGCCAACAACGGACACCTACTTTTGGACATCCTCAGTTTCCATGTACATGTTCCTGAATAATTAATTGATCTATGATTTTTTTTTTTTTCTGACCATCCAATGTCTTATTTAATTACCGCCCCCCCCCCCAAAAAAAGGCTCCATAGTTACCATAGTAATATCTATAATGTGAACTACACTACCCAAAAAGAAATATTCTCCAGTCAACATGGCAATATATATGCAAACTGTACCGCTAATGCCTAAATACTCACCAGAGAAAGAATCCTGAGAAAGATGCATGGACCCACTAAACATCAACTATTTCCATCAGGCCACTTACTTCATTTAGATATCGATTTTAAAATGCTTCAGTGCTGACAACAGAAGAGATCCGCTTTTCCCTGTGGAGTGGGGGGAGGAAACCCCATTCCTTCCATAACTTAAACATGTAAGTGATAACAAAGTTCTATAGTGCTCCACATCGATGCTACGGTTTGACTTATGAAGGGCAGAATTAGGGGTTTATCGCTTCCAATAAGATGGGGCAGACATCTCTATACTACAGCAGCTCAAATGGAAATCCTTAACTGCTGCTTAAGCCTTAGAAAAGGGGAATGCTCTCAAAGGCAGTAGCAAGCCGGATTCAAGACAGTAGCTGGTGGAGCCATCAAGTGAGTCTAGCTAGCAAGGAGGGTGGAGAGGGGTGGTGGAAGGGAGAGAGAGAGAGAGATAAAAGTAAAATAAAATAAAGAATGAGGAGAAGCAAGCTTACATTTCCAAACAATCAGAAAGATAGTCCATGTGCACTGACTCAAGATCCATCATATCTTTGACCTACACGTAGGCTATTACTTCAGAATGTCAAAGTTCCAAAAACTGGTCGCATGCTTTGAAGCAACAGCATATAATCCATCCAAATTAATCACAGCTGTTTATCCATAAGAAATACTTGACAAATCCATCCTATATGAAACATATCTAGTCCAACAAATTAGAAAATCCAACAATATTTTTAATTATTTCCAATCTTTGAAAATCAACAGCTGCAACAGGGCACATGTAAACCATCAATGACTTGAAGTAAAATAGAAAAACCACAAATGGGGTTCATGATAAGACAAGAATATAACAAACTGACAGAGAAGATGACTGCAGATATATTAAAAATTCTGCCACAAATATCCTTCTCTTCTCTCCCTGTGAAAGCTCTACATGCAACAATGCACAACTGCTATCCTCTAGTGTTAGCCCATAGTTTAGAGAATTACACTATTCTTAGTCTTTAATATCATACATCAGTAGTTTTAAAGAACCGAATACCACAAAACAACACACTCAAGCCTAAATCCAACTCGGCAGGTCAGTTATATAGATCCTATTTCACCACGGATGGGATTTCATTTCTAGTAGCACTCCAAAAAGAAAAAGGGAATTCAAGGAGCTTTAGATTTCAACACAAAAAGGGTAAATAATACAAGTTACACCACCAAATTTTTAAAATCTACAGCCTCTAAGAGAATTGAATGAGAAGAATAATACTTCATATAGATTTGTATCAGACCTTATGTTGAAGGGAATGAAGAAATCTACACCATGATACATGTGATAGTTGAGAATGCACATATTGCTGCAGCATGGAAACAAAATGATTCAACTGGTTCCTGGCAATGAAAACAGAGAAAAAGTCTCATCAATAGCACAGCATAAGAGAGGACAAATTTGTATGATGACATACAGGAAACATCCTTCTATAAGAAAGGACCAAAGGAACATAACTGCCAAATTACTCTATTTAAGGATGTTGATGGGACAGGGAAAAACCAAGTTGTAGAGCCTGAAACCAACCGATTGGGAAGATTTTGGTAGGGAAAAATAACCCTATCAAATGATGGTAGTAATGCTTTGCCTGCAGTGTACCATGGTGCACTATGTATGACAGCACATTCCAACACTTATTTACCCTTGATATTATTTCTTTCCTTCTCATTATAAGGCGCAATGTTAAATTAACAATGTTTCAATGTTGCTAAAGACAAAATTTTGTACCTTTAAAATTTCTACCATGTTTCTCTTATGAAAGAAAATTAGATTTTAAAATTACATGCTCTACAATGACCAAGGTATGGAGTTTTATGCATCTCTTACAGATAATGATTTGGAGTTTCAGATAAAACTTTATTTGACAAACATGTATTAGCCTCTACTTTTCAAGGTTTATTATTGCACAAATGGTGCCCCATGAAACTTGTGGGTCAACGATGATCATAGCTTTTACTAATGCAGAACAACAATGCTAATGCATGCCTCCAAACCACCTCTCTATATTCATGCATTCTATGCAAGATAGCAAAGTACTCATGTTGAGTATAGCATGCCACTAATCCTAAAAATTGTACCCCAGTTTTTTTGGGTAAGTTCAGAAAATTTTCAATGATAAAGAAAGTAGTTGCGATGCACAGTCACCATACAACTCAAAAAAAAAAAAGCAGAGCATGCTTTTTACTGCCACCTCATGGAGCAAACTAGAGGATACTCTTCCCATTGGGTGTAGGCTACCAACCAACTCATCTAACATACAGGAGCTGCAGCTGTTCAATGAAGTTGGCTCCAAATTTCCGTCTTCTTGGAAGGTTTTATTAGAGCCGGGAATGTGGGGCGAGCCAGCGGGCTGACCCACGGAGCCCGCAAAAAAATTGCGGGGCGGGCCGAAAATTTTGGCCCTCACCCATGTGGCCCGCAGGTCAGGGCTGGCCGGGAATGTGCTGGCACGGGTTGGCCCGCAAAAAAAAATAATAATAATTACTCCAATGACTGAGTAGTGACAGACGGACACAGCCTGTGTCCATGTGATCATCACACAATGTCAGGAGGAAAATCATGTTATAGTTAATGGTTTCATCTAGGTTGATGTTTCCATGTGGTAGAGAATAATATGTTCTCCCACCAAAAAAAAGGATAATATATTCGGACTTTTAGGAATTTGAATTTGTGAATGGAAGTCATCATCATTTCATTTACCCGAAAGAAAAGAAAACTTTAGAAAGTAATCACATATGCAAATTTTGGACCATTTTCGATTTGTGTGTATCTGGTGTAGATAAATTAAAGAATATATATATATATATATATATACAATTAATATTCTTCTTACTAATCTTTGTTTACAAAAAAAAAAAAAATTCAACTAGATACTTTATTTTTCGAATTTTATATAGTTTCACTCGTATTTTTGATGAAATTGATTCAGTCTTTAATTTTATTATAAAGTTATTTATTAATGGTAGATATTTAATTATATAATAAAGATTTAATATATATAATTAAATTGTAAGATTGAAAACTGAATCAATCCTACTAAAATAACAAATGAGATTGTAGAAGGTCCTTATTTTTTTCCACAAGGTGAGGCATCATTCTGCTGTCTTCAAATGAGATGAGCAAAACCTTGCTAATTATATTAAGGGTGAGAATTGAACAAATAATTAGCAAATTAATGTGTGATTGTATCACGTTATATTTTTTTTATGATAATTACAACGAAAAGAAATATTCAAATTTAATTTATTTTATATAAAATATTGATATTTATACTATTAAATTATAAGAGTCTTATCTATTATGATATTATTTAGACCAAGACCTATCATATCACGGTGAATGTAAATGCAAAAAGACAATGTCATTCTAAAAAAAGATTGCAGGACAGGGCGGGTCAAACTTTTGTACCCACAACCCTTGCAGGTCGGGGCGGGCCAGCCCGTTTGACCCACATTCCCGGCTCTAGGTTTTATCAAGCTTAGTTATTTACTATGTATGAAACAACAGGAATAAGAAGAGGCTAGGGATTGATATAAGTACTACTGATGATGTTTATCGTACTGTTCTTTTTTTATTTCATACTTTTGAGGACTCTTGTTGAGCGTGTATCCATTTTTTGTGTGTAAAGTGCTAAATCTTAGGTATCTTGTGAGTCATTATCCTTATATACAGTGTTTACATCTTATATTAATGAAGTTCTGACCTTTAACCCAAAAAAAAAACCCATCAGGCACTTACATGTATACTTAGAATGGTGATAAAGCATTTGGCCACATATAACGACAAGCATTCTCTCAGTATATCATAGACAAGAAGGTATGTCTTTTTACATTAGTCAACCATAAGAAAAACATCGTAGGTTCATCCATTCATATGGCAAAATGTTCACAAAAAAAGATTACCAAGCTAGCCACCCCATTGTGTTTGAGATCCCCTGTGAAGGAGCACAAAATGAGCCACAGCCTCAGGGCACTGTGATGTAAAAACTAAAAAGGCATAATGGCATCCATGGGACCACAAGTCTAGAACTCTGCATATTGAAATGTTTTCGCACCTCCCAAGGTTAGTAAGAAATTTTGAAACTATATCCCAGTAAGGGAGGGAAGTAAATAACATTTATACCCCACCCCCCAAAAGAAAGGAAGTGAATGACTACCCGTGGAAATAACTTGAAGCCAAAATTTACTGAGTTTATCCATCCCTCCCTACCATTTTCTTGTGTCTCAAAATGTAAGTTTCAAGGTCTTGAGGCATGTAATGGCTTAACAAAAGGGGGGGAAGGTTTCAAAAAACTAGTTTCATATTTGGAAGATGAATCTGAAAATTATCACAATTAACAGATGTGGATTGTATTTTCAGGAAAATTCTAGCTTCTTCTAGAGAAATTGATGGAAGTTTTCTGCACTTGTAATTTGTTTATTGGATTATGCACTCTTGTTTTGTTGATGCATAAGCATAACCTAATACTGTCTTTCATTAGCACTTTTTTTTTTTTTTTTACTATATAACATGCTCCTTTTGTTTTACAGCGGACAACCAATCTGTGTACTTTTCGCTATCAATGAAATTATCTGAATTTACCCAAGAAAAAAAAAAGTAAATTCAGGAATTCATTTTGTCATCACAAGCTTCTTTAAATGGTGTAGACACCTCCTCCAGCAAAAGATAAAAACAACAGATTATTCTTCTCTTTATAATGTCTTCAGTTTCCATCAAAAGAAAAACCTATTTCAGAATCGTACAATTGGTTCAGCTACCTGTTTGGCTATTTTAGGGGAAATTGTGGCATTTGAGTTAAGATAGGAGCATCTCCAACATTACAAGTTTAATGCTTTGAAAATCTAAACTCATCTATTACCATTGAACTATGGCCAATAAATGGTTAAGAAAAGACATAGCAAAACAGAGACAATTAAGCTTTGGGTTCCTATAGCAGATGACAAAAGAAAACATCAAATGAAAAGGACCTTGAGACTTTTAACTTCATAGAGGATATGACATTCAACAATACAACAATCAAGAAAATAAATGCAATACACCAAACAAAATTTCTCCCAAGTACCTAAACTTCAATAAAATTCTGAAGTGGTTGACTTTCTGTTTGTGTAGCTCAGACTGACGATTCCGATCGATTGAGTGTCTTAGATCCTGTTGATTACTTAGGTTCCAAGTTAGCACAATAACTAATAAATGCTATCATCCATACAGTCCAAATTAACATTTCGGTCAATACCTAGCATTAAACCACTCCTACTTGCTGAAGTGAAGTTTGACTAATGCTCATACAGATTGGGTTACTACAAAAACCATAATCTAAAATCAAAGAACCTAAAACCATTTTGGGGGTTGGGGGGTGGGTGGGGTGTGGTGGAGAGGTGGGGGAGGGAAAGGCATTGGCATTAAGAAAACAAACTAATTTTAACTATAAAAGCCAGAAAGCAAGGTCAGTCTGAATTGGGAAAAATACATCAAAAGGACCAAACTTTTCCCTACTTTTCCATCTCAAGATCTATGTTTTCATCTTTTCCCCCCATTTTGAGAATTGGGTTCTAAAAAATAAGTAAATAAGACCTCCATTGCTCTCTCTACAAATGCCGTCATTTAAAGTGCGCTAACATAGCATTCTATTCTAACTCATTTTTAAAACCCAGATCCTCAAATGAAAACAAAATCAAAACACAGATGTTGGAACAAAAAAATAGGACAAACTTAGGTCTTTCTAGAACAGTAGCCCCACTTCTCATTATTTATAAACCATCAGATAGGCTTGATAAGATGTGTTACATTGGGGAATTGAATATAAAGAATTAAAATCTAGAAACTAGACCATATCTATAACTCATGCAATTATTAGTCCAAACAAATTAAGACCTAGAGAATTTCACATGATGGCTTAAAAGAACAGAACAATTAGTTAGTGATATGGATGTACCACGTAACCCCTCCCATGACATATGTATATTGGAGAAAGAAGAAGGGAGAGGTGGAGATTGGTAAGCAAGGGGGGAGCACTGTTGATAACATTATTAAGCAATAGCATAGTGAGCTGGAAATATTTTTCTTTTATTGGATGGTTAGTGGGCCAAGTCTTTATAGCTGTTAGGACCCATTCTAGAAGTATATGTGCTGCTATACAACCTGAGACACACAGAAACTAGATATACAACCCATACACAAACCCATATTACCCTCTCATACACATAACCAAACAGTACCAGCATGCTCATCACTGTTCCACCTTTCTCAATGTGAATACTACATCTGATTAATAATATTGACCATCTCTCTGGCTAATTTCACTACTGCATTCTCTACTAGTTTAAATTACCTTGTGAGCTTCAGCTAATTGCATTGTTTGCTTATTGTTGCCTTGTGGACTCTTACCAGTTAGATTATAATAAAATTTAAAAGAAAAAGAAATCATTAAACACAACAGTGAAAATAATTAGCGATATAAACTAAAAGGAAATTAAGATTCTAAAGATATCTATCAAGAATTTTAAACAAACTAAATCTGTGTTCAATAAATAAGATGGTTGTGAATAAACAAGATTAGGGATTGGGTCAATAAAGGCTAGGATTGGGGGAAAAACCAGTCAAACCCAAAGAGTCAACCTTCGCCTAAGGATGGTTAATCGAAAAAATATAGCATCACAGGTATGGTGAACTGTTCCTTATACTCTAATTATTTTAGTTACTGTACATAATAATTTCTTATTTCTAAATTCTATTACAATATAACCCTAATTATATTGTTCTTCAAATCCTTATTTTAAAATTCTTTAGGTCCTCATCTGCTCAAACTATCATTAGAAGGTTTGATTTCCTCTTGTTGAATCAATTGATTTCATCTAAATTTAAGATCCCCAATTTGTTAAATTCAATACCCCTAATATAACCCATCTTATTACTCCTATTTGATTAATTATCAATAATGAAAAGAGGGTAAAAGTACAATAGAAGGGCCTAAATTTTTCCTATTTTCCTGTTTCTAGACTGTTTTTATTTGTTCATTTCAAGAACTGAGTTTTCAAAATGTCAAAATAGAACACTGTGTAAGCATAGGTTAACAGCATGCAATGGAGGATTTATTTTGACCGTTTTTTGAAAACTTAGGCTGTAAAAAAAATAATAAAATTTAAAAAATAGGTCCTGCAACCAAACAAAAAAAAAACAAAAAGAAAGAAAGAAAGAAAGAGAATAAAAGTAACATATGGAAAAGTTAGGCCTTTCTAGTGTATTTTTCCCATCTGACTTCTATAGCTACAGGATTAATTTCTTCCCTGCACTCACTTAATAATTTTAGCACAAAAATAGAAAGAAAGAAGCAAGAAAGGTATAAACATGTGACAGCTGAATTACCAAGTGAACCAAGTCACGACAATGGATAAAGTAAGGAAAGACCAGATCTTACTCCTCATATTGTTGTGTTTGAGAGAGAAAGTCTTGACCTTATTAGCAAAGCAGCTGAAATTTAGCTAGCCACAAATAGAGATTTGAATCTTTGCTTTCCAAGTCATAATATCTTCTTATTTAAATCCTTACCATTTTTCTCAAATTACATTCTCTTTCTTTTAACAATTTTATAAAATTATGTTCTCAATCTCGTTCCACAACTTGCAAGCTCTGATATTTCCCCTTAATGTCATCATGAAAAGGACTGCATTTTACAGTGTGTAATGGTTCAAGGCTCCATTTCTTAAAACAATTAGAATTGGAAATAGTAGCACACCAGGTATGCAGACATATCTAGACTTCATTACTTTCAAAGATACAGGAGAAATAGCCTGTAAGAAATTTTTACACCAACAAATAGCAACATCCTACTCACATTGGGAAAATATAAAAATCCATACCTTAAGCAAAGACCAAATCTCAGTCAACGAGAAAGCAGCAAGCCTCACTTTTATCAAAAAATTGAATATCTCAGAATATATCTTTAGAGATGCCTGAGTCAAGATAATGTTTACTGGCCAGTTTACTCGGTACCCCAGACCTAAAAACTCCAAAGCATGGATTCCTGCAATTGCAAATAAATAAAAGGAAAATCCATATTGGAATTAGCAATAGCTCAATGAAAAGCAGAAAAGATGTTATCAAGAACCAAAATAGAAAAAACTACCAAGAATATAGAAGTAAAACAAGTACCAGTTAAATAAGTTGACTCAATAGTCATGTCCTGTCCTTTAAAGTAGACAAATAACCTCTGCTTATTTCGGTCGCTTTCACATGAAGACCTCTGGATTGCAATCTCAAGAAGCCCTTGAATTTCCAGAATCCTTTGCCCTGCCTCAGCAATAAGTTTTTTCTGCAATCAAACAAGGTAACAATGCTGGCTCAAAACTATATAAAAAGAGTCATGTTTTCAACAGAAGGGAAAAAAATACTGAGATAAGTTACATGTTTCAGTAGTGACATGATAAACAAATCCGCCCAGTCTGCCACTTCCATAAAATAGAAACGCCGTAAAGCAAGCAAGTGTTGCTGTAAGTCAAATCCTTCTTCAAGGAACTTGATCATCAATTTGCTAACATAATAATATCTGATATCATTAAGGAAAAATCGTAATTCCTATATGATATAAACACTATAACTGGGAGGAAAACTCTATTCGTCATATACCATAATGCATCCCTGCAAAAGTATGATTCATCAGTGATTCACTTCTTCATGGTTCTTCTGTATCTTCCACCATTAAAGTCAGCCAAAGACACAGGCAACTGATCATACCTCACTCCTTTAAGCAAGGCAGTTAAAAAAGGAAGGCCAGTGTCTTTATCAGTGCTCCACTTGTTCACAGTCCTTCCTGTATCTTCCATCATTAAAGTCAGCCAAAGACACAGGCAACTGATCATACCTTGTTCCTTTAAACAAGGTATTTAAGGTCATAAAGTTGCCAATAATAAACTAGAAACATATAATCTTGGTCAGATTATTGACGCATTCATCTTTGTCAGTTCCTCAGTCACATTCCAGCAATTGAAATGCAAAAGAAAATAAGCAATATAAGCAGACCTTCTGAAAGAGGGAAACTTTCTACTGGATTATTCATATGATAAACTCATTTCAGTTATCAGGAAAAGATAAAGCACCAAAATAAATCAAGTATTTTGCATACTGAGAAACAAAAAAGGATACTGGAGCATAATTTCCTGCAATATGCATTTTTCAATGGCAAGATCAATGGGCACCTCTGAATCAGCAATCAAGTGCTCTTCACCATCTCTGACCCCATTACTAATGATGGAGCTTCTGCAACTAGCAAGCATACTCGCCCAACCACTTCCACCAGAGATATAAGATGAGGGGGCATCTTCATGCTGGTCATTTGAATTATCAAGAATAATGCTGTCTAGATCATTGACTTTTTCCACAAAGGAAGAAACTTTGACACCAGAAGCTGAATCTCTAAAGTGCATAGGATGGTGCAGTTGAGATCCATATTCATGTATAGAAAGAGCAGCCAGCTTTTCCTTGCAAACTTTAAGAGGGTTATCCACAGAAGAAAAGTCAAAGTAAGGCAGCAATCGGCCAGAATATTTGATAAACGTTTCCCCTGGTTTGTCCATTGAACGAGTGAAAGCATTCTTTGTCAACATGGGGTTCAAACTCAACAAGTTAGAATGACATAAATGGTTCAAAGGCTGCAGCTTAAATAAACTTGAATGATTGTCATCAATAGTGCAGTGTTCATTTTCCATCACAACCTCCTCATGAGCATCAAGGGGTGGGAATTCCTTCAAGGATGGTGTCGTGTTTCCACATATTTTAACATTTCTTTTGCCTGTGCTTGTGCCCAAGTCTGATAGGTGTAATCTGCACTTCAATGAAATTTCTTCAGGATCCTTTAGAGGTGAAATATTTAAATATCTTCTCTTCGATGGAGAATACTGATTAAGCTCCTCTTTTTGAGGAGGAAAAGCATAATGACATTGCCCTTGCACATTATGATGAGAAGACAGGTCTGCACCATAAAGATGCTTTTGCTTGAAATCCACATGTAAAAGAGTTTCCTCATCTTTAGAAACTCTGTTTATTTCCAGTGCACTGCCCAGACATGTATCCGAAGAAAATTTTAAAGCAGATAAATAGTTCTGTTCTAGATGAGCAAAATGAATGGCAGGCTCAACCAACTCCTCAGACTCTATCTGCTCATCAGATGTACATGAAGATGAGCAGTCATCTGACTCATAAACATCCTCTACCTGCGAGTATTCATTTGCTCGAACGTCATCATTGGATTCTAAATCTCCAGCAACCCTAGGAAGAAGACATGTAACTGTTTTAAATCAATATGCCAAACAGAAAATGCATAAAATTTGACAGAGGGTAAGAAAGAAAGAGCTGTGATCTAGATGCAAAAAAAGCACATCCATAAGAATGCAGCCTAAGGGCTATGGCCAATTTACTGTGCATGTTCAAGTTCTCTAGTCAGAATTTGATCGTCTGGAACATGTTAATGTAGTTTAGAAAAACGTAAAGAGCACCTAAAGGTCCATCACCATCCACAGGACCCCACCAAAAACACAGAAAGCACACATGTGGCAGTCCTTTTTCCCACAACTCCCCTTAGAGGGGGAGAGAGAGAGAGAGATTACCAAATTGAGCCTTTATTCTCCACAGTTACAGGAGAAATAGATGTCTCTGCTCTTCCCAAATTCCTCCAGCTGTCAATGAAGGGTAAATTGCCGCATGAAAATGCCTGAAGAGGAAAAAAAAAATAATATCACATCCACACAAATAGGCTACTCACAGAAAAAAGAGATGCAGAGGACTTGGATGAAGCAAAACTGCAGTGCATGGCATTGAAATTCCAATTTTCTCTTCCATTAGGTCATGGCAACAGGGAATGGAGACTCTACAGGTCACCTAGTGAATGATAATATATAAGCCAACCAAATCTAAAGTCAGATGCAATGCAGTAAGAAACTTAATTCACTCACTTCCTAAAAACATGATAAGAACTAGAGAGAGAAAAACCGGCCTCTTGAAACCTGCAATACAAATCCTTGTGGTGTGCATGCATTCCCAATTCCCAGCATACCAATGGCATCAATGAACACATATCAAGGAATTTTGCATCTGATTTCTCGAATAGAAAGTTATTGAAATCCATGCATAAGCAAGACTGACTTCTTCTGAATGATTCAAGAAATATGGATTTTTAGCTTGTTTTTTTTCATCTGATGCCATTACTAGGAACTGAGGTTAGCTTGTTCGATACAAAGTTCATTCATATACAATAATTGCGCTGCAGCTGGTATAGTTTAGTGGTAAAAGTATTATCTGCTTTCACATCAAGTATGTTCTTATTATATATAAAAATGCCCCACCAGCAATAGTGTATTGGATAATGACTCCAGTAACATTAGACACTCACTAAAGATTTCAGCAATGGAGCATACATCAAATCTCTAATTTTTTAGAAACATATAATCCAATCATTTAAAAGCAAAAGACTATTGCTGAGAGCCTATCCATAGATATTTCCTCATCCCACTATCAATTACAGCATCCATTAAATTGAGCGTGAGATAGTGTTTAAATGTCTTGCTTCTTGCACCAAGAACCATGGAAAGGAAAAAAAAAATAGGTTTGTTGCATTATCCAGCACACGAAAAAAATTATTTCTAATCATCCACCCCCTGTTCAACAATAAAATTTTTCAAAGACTAAAAAGGAGAACCTATCACATTGAGTTACCTCTTGATGTCTTACTTTTAACTTCACCCAGAACTTTTCAAGATTTTCCTGCATCTTGACATAATAGTTATTCCTTGCATGAACTAAAGCCTGTATGTTCTTTTTGCTGAAAGTTAATGGAGATGAAGGAGACAAGAGATCAATGGAAAAACCTCTCCAGCTGGGAAGAAAGTCACCATGGTTAATACTTCCAAGAGCATCATAATTATACATTTCAAACAGTTTCATCAGAACATGCAGCTGCTGTCCTGCCCTGACAAGTGGAATCAAAGATTCCTTCAAAAAACATGGAGTTGCAACTCTATCTTGTACCTGAAGGATACAAGTATTGTGATCAGCAGTAGCTGCTATCAATTAAAATATAAGGCCACATTAGCATCCAAACATGATGCTATAGAATCAACAGTATAGGAGAATTACCAGAACATTTTTCATTGGAAAGTAACTACTTCCACTCTGATCTTGCGTGGAGTCAATGGCACATTCCACTACGAATTCCTTGTAAGGATCATTAATTTCAGCTTGGTATATCCAAGATCTAACAAGCAAAAAATAAGGCTCACAGGACTGAAGAAATAGATACTTGAGCAGTGTAAGGTGAGTTGGATCTGCAACCTAAAAGGCAAAAGAAAAAGGAAAAGCCACAGATGATCAGTCAGAGAATCACAGGCGTGCAATGATAGGTGATGAAGTTGAAGTGAAGTGAACAAAAACCAGATATTTGAAGGAAACTGAGAACAATCTCTATTGCAAAACTTCAAATATGCACTATACATATAATGGCACCAATTTTATATAATAAAAATATGATATCACAAAAGCATAAGTAAAAATGAATGGCTGGGTACATTAGTTTATATTCTTAGCTGTGTATCATTTAATTTCCTCATTTTCTGTGAGCATTACTGATAGCACACACTTAATCCTTTTTAACATTTGACAGCCAAATACTTTTGGAAGCCGTCTTGAAGAGAATAGCAGTAAGATTCAATAACTACACAGGATTAAGATCAAAACAAGCAGTTTTTCTTTGCAGAGAGATCATTTTTGCTCTGTTTTTCTAATGATGACAATCTTATTATCATTCAATACAACATTTTCTAAAACATGGTAAAGGTATTAGCAGTATCCTTCATATAAAAGTAAACAGAAAACTTAATTTGCTACATGATCAGAGCTATTTAATCCAAAGGAAATAAACAAGTTCAGCCAACACAACTTGGCATGCTCAAACAGCAGAAGAGATACATCCCTTAAAGTCAGAAGATAGTGTCTATACGGTCATTAGCTTATAGAAGAATCCCAAGCTCTAGTTTTTGTACTAAGTCAATAAGCATAAGTGCCCTACCCCCACCATAAAAGAAAAGAAAAGATAAGGAGAAACAGAAGATTGCAGCATATATAGGAAAGCTGTTGTAAGTGACAACAATGAAAAAGTTCATCACTTTGTGAAAGAGGAAGAAAGGCATATAATGCAAAATGGGACACGTAGAAACAAAGGAATAAAGTACTCTGTTTTTATATGCATAAATGCATCTAGAAATTTTCACTTTATATCATACTTATCTCTATGCAAAGAAAGATGCTTACAAGACCTATGACCAAAAGCAAAGCATAATTGGTTCTATTGACCTACCAACCTTCAACTGCTCGTACAAATAAGTAAGTAGATTGCCACCTATAGGAAAGTTACAGAACTCCACTGCTGCTTTAGCAAGTACTTCTTCAACAGATGATACTGAGAAGTAAAGGGCAATGTTGTGCAATTTACATATATTTACAACAGATTCAATTCGAGTCCTCAATTCCACTGTGTGGAGATACACCTCTAGAAGGGAAATGTCTGGGGGCACCACACTTGACAGACATCCTACCCCAGAAGATGCATCAAAGGGGCAGCTGATACCCCTTAAAGGATGCCTAAAATGAATCGATGCATACAATGTGTCCAAACTGAAGATATATCCTTCTAAAATTTTAGCCACGGCAACAGCAAATGCCTGATTAACCAGACTGTATGGAAGATGCCCATCTTTCTTGAGCTCATTACCACCAAAATTTTCATTTTCAGATGCTTCAGTGTTCACACCTCCACTATTAACTGGCTTATCATCCAAATTTAAATTAGTGAAATGCTCCACAAACTTCCTAAGGAGGAGAACTAAACATCCTGAGAAACCTATGTCCTTAAGGATCTTTCCCAAGGCATGAGTGCTTGAAAAATGAGTCCAAAGACTAGTAATTCGATGAAAGGACCTGTCAGCAGCATCAGAACAAAACACAGCAGAAAGCTTCTCGATACTAATAACTGCCGATTCTACACCTTGCAGGGCATTCGTAGCCAACCTCACTAAACTTGATTCCTGACATAAAACTCCATGTAAGTCTATAATAATGAGATGCAAAAAGATAAATAATAAACAGCAATCACAACATCAACACCTAATTACCGCTATCTTGATAACAACGTTGCAATGTAGCATTATCATTTTTCACCACCACAACACAGATCACAGAACATACTATTTCCATGACTCTTAACAACAGTTCCACCAACAGATGTTTGGTCACTCATTAAGACCCAGTTTTACTTCCACTAACAATCATCGCATAAAATATGCATATATTTAGAAATTTTTACGGAACATGCAAACAAAACTCGTTTCGTAAAGTCAATATCACGGGGCACTCTGTTACCAAAAACTTCTCATAGACAAAACATCACAACATCGAACCCCAATCCCTCCACACACAATGCAAAAATGTGCCCCCTAATTCTGCTAATACTCATCTCATCACACAAATTTAACAACCCAGAAACCTTAGACAGTCCACATTTATACCTAAACAACTAAAAAACAAATAATTAGACCACATCACCACCACCAGTACTATTACAACTATAAATGACTGCTACTACTAGTACTACTGCGACTACTAGTGCGCGTACTAACAGAAACGGAGGAGGTATCGAAAAGATGCTCCTCCTGAGAAGAGTAAGATTGAGATTGTGAATGAGAACGAGCGAGTCCACTCTCTGAAGGAATAGATTCCCAAGTTCTAGGTGGAAGCCATGGATCTTCCACTTTCAGCTTCTCCAAAAGCGAAGCCAAGTTGTTCGTATGCACCGCCATGTTTCTGGAAAATTACAACGAATTGGAGATCATAATCAGTGTGTATGTGTGCAAAGGGTGCTGTTAAAAATGGAATTTTGAGTTTTTGGGGTTTAGGTGATTTCGTTCGATTTTAGGGCAAATGTGATTACTGAAATTGGGGCGTGTTTGGAAGGAATGTGATTTTTTGAAGTGAGAATTCGGGGCAGATCCGAAAGTGAAAGTGGAGGGAAACTTGAGCGGATTTTTCAACTCCAGTTCACTCTTCCAGGCGGATGGCTTGATGTGTCAAAGTAAGGCAAATTTATGCTCCTCCACTTAAACAATTTACTGGAATATTTCAACAGTATTTAAAAAAATTGTTATATGTTTATTATAATATATAATTCTAAAAGTTTTTGCACATTTTACCTTTTCATTTTTTTTTATTGATAAGTCCATGGTATTGCATTTTTATTGTTGTATCTCTCCACTGTTACTTTTTTTTTTTCCTATCACATTTGATTTTTTTTTTCCTCTCAATCAAGGCACCATTGGTCTGTTTTAATCTGTAATATAAAAAAGAAAGGGCCCATTTTGGTGTTTTTAGTATAATAAATACTTTTGATTTTCCAAAATACACCATTAGGGCACACATATTTACTTCATCCATTCCAAATTTAAGTTGTCTTCAATCGTAAATCATTAAGGAAGTTTATAAATGTAATTCCTGACAATAGATGGCTTTTTTCTTGTCTCACTGCCACTCACCCATGATTGTTAATGCTGAAAGTTACTTTTAAGTTTGTCTGGACTAAATTTCTCTCTCTCTTATTCACTATGGAAAATTATACAAAATAACCTTCGAATTACTACTGTTGTGTCTATAACATTAACTTGTCTCTTTATAGTAGTTTTGTTGCTCATAAGGCTTTGTTTTTATGGTTGTATTATTAATATGGAATTTCTTAAGGCAAACAATATCAAGCTGAAAGTCCAACTAGAGAACTTTTTCTTTTTCATTATGCTTAATGATTTTATAATAAATGTAAGTCCATCTCATTTTCTATCTGCTATAACAGATAACAAATAGATGGATGAACAATTATAAGAAAACTGTCTTTCATTGAATAGTTACCATTTATGTTGTTGTAATAATATTTTTTATGGTCAATTTCATTGTAATTTTTAATATATAACATGTTGTTGTTTAATTAATTATATGAAGGTAGGACATTCTGATAGTAATGGGTTTGATTAGTGAGCCTTAAACTATGAAAAATATTACCACAATCTTTGGAGAAATGTTAGACAAGGGGAAAAAAATTGAATTATGATTTTTACCATTTATCATTACCCTCTATAGAAAATTTCAAATCTTTTTCACTTTCTAGCAAATGATATAAATTTTAATTTCATAAGAAATAGATGCAAAATTACCTTTACCAATTGGATAAACTAAAGCCATTGTCAACAAACATCATAAACAACATATGGGTGTTATAAAGCAACAGAGTGGCATTGTGACAATTACAAATTCATTGGTATAAGTGGTGGTAGTTTTCATTATCATGGGAATAATTATATGCATTTTATGTTCGCACACCTTACTTAAAAGAATTTGATATTTATGTTTTGGACATTTTGGCAAAAACAATTACAAAAGCTATTATGAAATCTTTTACAATAGCACAATGTATGTTGCACAACGATTTAATGTAAGCATTCCTTTATGTTATTTTTTGTTCAATTTAAAGCATGAATTTATATTCTTCTTTGTTTCTCCGGTTATGTTTCCATGTCCATTTAGTTGTCACTTTTAGCTAATTTTCCTCTTCATAGTTCATGATTTATATAAACTGTTTTATCAATATTTATTTTTAAATGATTGAAAAAGTTCTCACTGATTCATAAATTTACACCAATAACAACCCCGACCCCCACCCCCCCACCCCCCAATTCAATTATTGAGCTAAATTTATTAATCTAATAATATTTTTTATTTATTTTCCAACTTAATCTTTGAAAATGAAGCCTCACATAATATAGGTCCATGTCAATTACCACTCTTATATAAATTTTATTTTCTTTTGGCAATTATCAATATATTGAAATAGCATGGCTAATATTATTTTATTTTGGATGTTACTTGGGAAAAAAGAGTTAAGAAATATCGTCACTATATTTTGGTGCTTGCACCATGGTGTGTTATCCACCAATACAGTTAAAAATAAGAAATAATAGTGTTGCTTTGATAGGAATTTAATACTCATGAATCATGAAACAAGAGATAGAATGGAAATATACAAATAAAGATATGTTTGGTTGTTATCACTTTAAGCTACTACTCTAGACAAATTCCTTACTCCTTATTTTAATGAACCGAATCACTAAATAAAATAAACTCAAGTTACTTGATAAAATCCAACAATTTTTTATCACATATCTTATGATACAAGAATTAATTTCACTTGACAAAATAAATGCATTACCAAAACTCATAGAATTAACCCTATGGTAGTGTTTGGTTAATATATTAGATAGTATAAGTAGAATAGCACAGTACTGTACAAGAAGAAACATACAGTACAATTTCCTTGTACCACATTCGATTTGTGTAATACAAGATAAAAATCTTTTTAATTATATCGAGTTATTTTTCGTATTAGTACAAGAATTCATTAAAGGAATTTTGGTATAAATACAATAGTAAAGGAATGATGATAATATAAATTTATATTTTGGATTTTGAGAACGTACTTATTTTGTTCAATGAAATAAAAATATCTTTTGGTTGTATGTTTTTATGGTTCATATACGATAGATCTATGCTCAATTTGTCTCACATTGAAAGTGGAATGAGCCTAGGACTCTTGGGTTGTAAGCAATTGTAGGAGCTTGTCAGAGACATGTGAAAGAATTGGACTCCATTGTACCAAAAGCTGTAAGTTGTCACTAATACCCAATTGATAGTGGCATAACCTTCGTGGAGTTGGTAGGAGTAGGGATAGGATCGCTAATAGAATGCCTGTGGAGGGTGATGAATGAGCTGTAATGAGAGCTGAGCTACCTACAATATCCTCAACCATAATGGCTAGAGGAGTGTGTTTATGATGGCTCTACTTATCCCTCCGTCACTCTCCTCTACTTTTACTCTAGTAACCTTATGGCATGATGGTGGTGTAGGCATAGAATCTACTAGAGGTGCATACTCCGAGTCTACAGTATCTTCCCCCTATAGTGGCTTCTTATGCTAAGCGGCCGGAAAAAAGTATGATTTCACAATGATCCTTATCTAGTTGTACGCTAGCATTAGCTAGGGAAACTACCGTAGGTAGATTAGATGCTATAGCTTGGAAGAAACAGAATAAAACGTATTAGTGTAACTTAATCATATAGTTTAGTCGATGTAATATTGTAAGTATATTTCTTTATAAGTGTCTAATTATCATTCCTATATATTTCCCACTTGTTACATATGCACGTGTAATTCTTGAAGTCTACAGTTTATGTCTTGCCTCCTCTTTTAACCTCAATTATCATGTGCTGGGGCCCTATTAAGATGTCAAATATTTGGTTTGGTCTGCCGACCCTACTAACCTTATAGGTGTCAACCTTGCATTTTCATTTTTCTATTTTCTCGTTGGCGTACTTTGTAAAAACCTAGCTTGTTGCTATTCCTTTGTGCGCATCCCTAATCATTCTATTTTGATGTTTGACATAATTGTAGACAATTTTTTTTTACCAGCTCAATCATTTGTAAGCCTCTTACCTTTCTTTTTTTTTCAAAACAAAATTATAACTTTCAACAATGTTTATAGTAATTTATCCAAAATGGTCCCCTCCATCATATGTAAGTGCCTATTGTTCAAGTGAGATACTATGAAGCCATGCAAGGGCATCAGCTTTTATTTGCCCAACTAAGTCCATGTAATGCCGAAACTTGTGAAGTTATACCTTCATCTTAGTAACTGTTACCTATTTTCTACATTGCAAATTCTTATAAGCGGTGTTAAAGTTGTTAGTAACATATGCAAAAGTGCCACACCATAGAGGCAAGCCTTCATCCATTGTTCTATTATTCAACTGCAAAGATGATACCAACATGTCTATCAGGAACAGGACAAATGGGTTCTTCACGATTACCTACAATATGCTCATTCAGTTTTCGAAGAGTCCATCCCTACATTTCTGTTAATTCCTTGTCCACTACAGCAAATGCAAGAGGACAATGTAGTTGTTTCCATCCAAACTACATGCAATCAACAACTTATGAGTGTATTTCCCATATATAAAGTATCGTCGATACTAAGTACAAGTCTGCAATACTTGAATGCCTCAACACATGGACCGAATATCTAAAAGACCCATTTCAACATACATTCCCCATGAACTATCAAATCATGTCAACCCTATTCAACCTATATTCTGTGATTACTAATCTAGATTGTGTTTAGGAGTTTTGGCAATTCATTATACGATTTATCCCATTCACCTTACATAGCTTCAATAGGTTTCTTCTTCGCATCCCACACCCTTCTTAAGGAGATTGTATGCTCAAAGTTAGCTTCAATTATAGAACCAAGGTCATCAACCTTTATATTCAGGTTTTTTTTCTTACATATTCAATGAAGATTTTAGCCATCATATTTGAATCTAACTTCAGAAGATCTTAATGCATCACAACATCTGTGCATGTGTGAATTCCCTTGAAGATTGTGCTAACAAAAAAGCCTTCCAACTTCTTCTTATAAGCTTGAAGTCTCCACTTACAACCATTGTCCCTCTTAGCATAGCTAATTGACCATAAAGTCTCGTTCAATTTTTCAATTGCAATGATACAGTGGTTTTTATGTAGTACACTTTAACAACTTGTATCAGCTATTTCTTACTAGTGAGTCTCATTCCCTTTCTAAGCTCATCACTAGTGTTGAAGTCACCATACATAACAACCATATATTCCTTAAAGAGATATAATCATTATCTCCTTCAACATTGAAAAATGAAACGGCATCTTTAGGTTCGCTATCACTTAAATGACTCGTTTTTTAGAATCTATGAGCTTGCATATCATACATGTGCATTAGCTGATGCGTGGCATGCATATCATTTATAATATTTTTGGCACAACCCTTATTATCATTAGAATACTCTTCACACACAGCAAAGTGCACCATAACGGTATCAATTTTAGTTAGAAAGTGGAGGGCCTCATTTAATTCTGAATTATCAAAGTTTTTTTCATTGCACAAAGGTTCAAAAGCTAGCACCAGAGTCATTTCATCACACATCGGTGAATTAGTCATCATGTTTGACCCTTTTTTCCCATTGAGATGATGAGGTACCAGTTGCCAAGGGCTCTTCTTCATTTAGATATTGTAATTCTTCATGGATTTGAACAAACTAGTTTTGTAGACACTTATCTCTGAAAGTTGTAGCCATTTCAGTTACATTCTCAACATTATCATCATCTGTTATTAACATTAACTCATAACTCATCGCACATGAAAGCAATGTAGATGCTTATATAGTATCTCAACATGAATTATATTTAGATCAACTCTAATAATTCTATAAATCATATGTCAAAATTCTGTATAGTTTAAATTCCTTCTCACCTTTAACTTTTTCATCAACTTATTCTCATAATCAGACCTACCATTGCCATACACAATGTTTCATTTCGCATACACAATAAATTTCATCACCTCAGCCATTTTCAACCTAATTACATGTCGTGTCTATATTTAGTCTCATGAAAAATTGCATCAATTCCCTTTTGAGTGATTTTGACTATTTCTATCCATGCACTCCAATCAAACATTATTCTCAACAATTTTTAAACCTCTACAACTTCCACATTTCATATATTTTGCTAATACTCCATACACATTGTGAAATAATATATATTTTTTGTAACTAAAATCTTCAATTGCACACATAACATAATAATATCAAATTTAAGTTTCAAAATTAACTTCATATTAAACAAAACACTTTTTGAGTAACTTTGACGAATACCTTTCGTGCATTCCAAACAGCTATCATGCTCAGCAACTTTAACACGTTTACAACTCTTACACTTCATATATTTTAACACTCTAGCACACACAAAATAAAACACTACACATTTTTATGACTAAAATCATTGTTTCTATGCATAATATAGATATATTATACATGAGTTTCAAACTTAACTTTACAAATAATACCCTAAATTGCTACATAAAATGTAATGTAACACAAATAATTGCATACCTTGTTAAATTTGTTCAATTTGATGTTGATATGTGCTTTATTTGTGAAAAAACCCCAATTTTTCTTGTCTGTCGTGTGGAAAAGGAAAAAAGAGTTTATTGGAAGTTTGTGTGTCATGAGCTGGAAAAATGGCTTTCTATGAGTGTGGGGGTGTTTTTGTATAGCTAAAAATGCATTCAGTGTATGTATTTTTGGTTTTCTTTTTCTTTTTCTATTGAAAACTGATGCATTGAATATGTTTTTAGTATCTTATTTGTGTAATATTTTTTTTCCCAGTGCTATTTTAATAATATTTAAAAAAAAAACACATTTTTTTGGTAGTTTGTGCCATACATATCGTAGGTACATTATTGTGAGTATTACTTAAGCAAAGGGGATTAATGCAACACATAAAATTTCTAAATTAACTCATTCCTTCTATCAGAAAAAATAAAGTTAATGATGGGTATTTATGCATAAATAATAATTTGAATTTAAATTTTGTTATATAATTGTATAATTTACATTTTTGAAATAAAAAAGAAACATTTCTTTAGATAATAAAAAACCAAATACTTAACCTGGTCTAATATGAAAATTTATTTCCTAAAATGGGTTTAGGAATACTAAACATATTTTACTAAAAATTTAACTAATTGACAATAGTTGCATGTTTCCAAATATGGCAACAGCCGAATCTAAGTCAATGTAATTCTGAGCACTAGCTTTTGTTTCCTAAAGACAAGTTATTAATAAAGACACGTGGCCTAATCTGTTGTTGTTGCGACCTATTCCTTTGCTATTGCAACCTATTTTGCTGTTCAACTCTCACTGTCTGTGCTTTGTTAGCTTTTTCCTTTTCGATTTGTTTGGTTATAAATAGAATTATATTCTCTTACCATGCTATTGCTCTTATATAATAGAAATATCTGCATTGAATCTCTGTTTGGAAGCAAGAAGAACCATGGCATGGTGCAGCCACTGCCAAGTAAATAAAAAACCAAGCTACATTGGGTGCTTCAAGTGAGAGTTATCCTTTTCTTTCTTTTATGGAATTCGAATTTGTGTTTAACTCTTTTATTTCCTTTTAAGTAGAATGATTCAAAATAGATGTACTTTACTTATAACAAAAGTGTTATTACCTTTAGAAATGCTTCATTAGAAATAGTACGTTACATTAACGATTTATTAGTAGATATGAATAGATAAAAATTTGAGATATTAAAACACCTATAATCGCCAGTAATGTAATCTTTTTAACATAGCGGTGCATATATACTATACGTACATGAAAACACAAAACTTCCAGCGTTTGCTTAGGAGAGCTTTCTAATGCATGTATACTATATGTATTTTGTAGGACTTGCTCCTTCTGCGGAAAGGTCATAAAAGATATGAAGTCCTCATCAAAGGTTTCCAAGGGGACACCGAGAACGAAGACAAGGTGAAGAAGACGATTAGACTATTGCCATCCAATGCTGGCTGCATAATTTTTTGCAGCATATGGGTTCATAGATCGATGTCATAAGACATGTAAATTAAAGTATCATTGCAATGCATTTATATATTTTCTATTTACAGTAGAATGAATTTCTTCATCTTTCCTATCATTTTTCCTTCTCTAATAATTGTCGAGAATGATAGTTTTTTTTTACCCTATGGTTGTACTGTAATGGAATGATAATAAAACTAAAACAAAAACAAAAACAAAATGAACATTTCAATGATTTGTTTGGTAGCAACCTTATGACCATAGGGTCCACGATTCCATTGCAGCATAGCAGCAGTTTGTTAGATTTAAGCATATTTTGAATGAAAGAGAATGGGTATATAATTGTTTTTGTTAACAATTAATGTTTTTAAAGCCTAATAAAATATAAAATTGTTTAAAAGCCTAGATAAAGAAATAGATACAAAATTTATACATAGAGATATTTTATGATTTTATTTATTATTTTAAAGGGATCAATTTAATTTCTAATTTTACTATTAAGTTAGGTGTATTAGATTTTCATTATTGATGACCATTAAATCGTTATCGTTAATACGTAAATTAACGATGGGATTAAAAGCTAAACTAGTTTCGTAAAAGATACTTATAAGATCATAAATTTTTTTTAATGTTGATTTTCAGGACATGGACCAGGCTCGAAATGGGAGTTTAAAAATGTAAATTTTCATTTTCCGATTGTTGAATCGGGCTTTACTACAATAATAGTGATCCTCCACTCGATAGATACATCATTTAGAAATCCAGCAATACATTTGTATGCCCAAAAATCTCTTCACCATCAAGAAACCTTTCAGTTTTCGCTACGATACACGACTCTTTTCACTCTTGCCCCCGCGAGCATTCTTAGATGTTTCCCCCCTTGCCACCGCAAGCAAAGAGCATTCAAGATACTGAGCCAAATGGTTAGGGGTGGGAATTGCGGGGCAGGTCCGCGGGTTGACTCGCCCCGCCCGCAAAAAAATGCGGAGCGGGCAAAAAATTTTGGCTCACTGAAGCTGTAGGCCATTTTGACCCCTGCCCGCGTGACCCGCGGGGCGGGGCGGGCAAGTTCCCGCGGGCGCAGGTTGGCCCACGGACCCGCGATCAGAAAAAAAAAAATTTGCTGATTGGCGATGGCGACAGCAATGACGAGCCATTGGCTACCCAGTTCATCGAATACCTACATCACACCCAAGTACAACACTCGACTACTCAAGTCGAGCTCGTGAACTACGACGAGTGGAGCGTTAGGGCAAAGGATGTCTTGTCGGGTGAAGCGGAAGAGTACAAGGCGAGGTTCGTGGTGGTGGCAACTGGGGAGAGCTGTGATTCACCGGCTAGATCAGGCTAAGGTTCGTTAGGGCAATGGATGTCTTGTCTGGACATGGTACGGACTTGAGAAGATCGGAGGAAATGATAGGAGGTCCGGCGGGGTTCATCAGAGTGCAGCCAGCCTCTGCTAATACGGCCACCATTTTGTCGACGACGGCCTTTTTGCTGGCTTAGGGTACGTTTGGACATGGAAAGAGAGTTATCATCTCCGGTTTGTGACTGAGTGTGGAGGGACGAGGGAGGAGTCAAGGGCCTCGTCGAGGACGACGGGCGTTGCGGATGAGGTGAGGATGCAGCCGACGACGACGGAGTCGAGGTGAGGATTGAGGAGTCGAGGTGAGGATGAATATATTTTTTGAATCATCTAAGAATGCATTTTTAACATATAATAGGAACAGAGGCTAATATCGATCCGCAGCATTAGAAAGCCATAGACATAAATTAGAAAATGGAATCACAATTCCATACTTTAGACTAAAAATTAAAATTCTAACTAGATTTATAATGGTTTATGAAATCACAATTCTAACCTTAAATGTCTCATCATACATGATAAAAGAAGCAAAATTTGAAATTATGAATTCATTTTGAGTCATTTCTGTATACTAGATGTGCCGTTATTCCCCTAGGCTTATGACCACAACATGAGAATTAACCCTGAAATGTTAAGAGTTCACAACTCATGAGCAAAGCGTACGCTCCGTTCCCATAATCTATATATATGCTATTTATAAAGGGTTTGTTTTTATACATATAAATATATGTATGTATGTGTGTAATCTATATTTGTTTAAACGTTTAGAAAATTATCTTATCAATATGTTATTTATTTTTATTTTACAATTATGATGAAAATAGTAATTGGGAAATAAGAATTGATAAGTAAAAAATTCATGTATTTTGAAGAGAAAATGTTTAAAAATATATTTATATTGGAAAAGAAAAATTTAATTGGTATTTTGTAAAAAAGAATAAGTAAAAGATTAATAAATCAAAATTTACAAGAATACGTTAAGTATTTAATTTTGTGAAAGAAATATATACATATATATTCATATTTACATTTTTTATAGCTTATTTTTAATAAATATACCGTTTGAACATATGACAAAAAAATACAACAAAATAGGCGAAATAATTGGACCTTACTATATGGGAATTAACTAGAATAGAATTGCAATCTTAAGTTTCATTCTTATCCCATGTTTGGAAACGTTTTGAGAAGCTCAACTTGATTTCATTCCATCCTATTAATTAAATTTATAAAAATAGGTTTTTAATATATAATATATATTTGTTTTATTGATAAATTAAAAGCATTTTTGATAAATACTATTATATTACAAGAATGGAATCAACAATTCCGTGAACGTTTCCAAACATTAAAATTGATCTATCATTCATTCCCGACTCTATTTCATTTTATTTCATACCACCAATTCAAACGTTTAACTGGTTAAAAACATAACCCAAACTTTTCAACACTTGAAATTGGATTCAAATAAAGTCTCTTTTTTTATAGGACAGCGCTAGATATGCATGCTTTAAAGCTCATATTCTGTCCAAGTTTTTTGAGTGGAAATTCAAATAAAGTCCAGGATTTTAGGAAGATTTCAATATTGGCATTAAGGCTTAAATCTTCTAACTATGGACTCCATATTTGTCAAATTTGTTCTTTTTCTCTTAATTGTTGGATTTTATTGGCTTTTGAATAATTTACTTGTAAAACCATAAAATCCCATAAAATAAAGGGAAAAAAACATTGTCATGTAAAATCATGGATAGATTTACATGATATCAAAAAGGTCATAATCGATTAAACATCATAAATAGTTAATTGTATTTCATGCCAAATTCAAGTCACTGAAAATGATTTTTTTTTTTATCAATTATAAAATCGATTCATAAATAGTTAATTTATTTAATAACCACACCGATTGTTTTCGTACCAAACTGTATGTTTTAAGCCGTATCATATCAAGTTGAGTTGTCCCGAATTAAGAAAACTTGGTAAAAAGCTCGTGTTATGCGTGATAATCAATTTAAACATATTTATTAGTAAAAATAATGAATTTAACTGGAAAACCATCATATTGAATTTGTTAACAATATATTTAAAGTATTATAAATATATGATAAATTTTATTATTTATTACGAAAATAATTTAATAAAGTTTTATGTGACTACATAATGTTTTTTCCATAAAATGATATGCCTCTTGGAAATAGTTACAATATTTAAAAATATAGGTGCCAAAATATTATGAATGTGAGATGTTGTGTTGTTTTCAATTAAATTATGCAAATGTTGCAATCATTCTAAAAGTTATCTTACTTCTATTAAAATGATGCACTTTTCAATAAAAACATATAAAAGATATAGGACAAAGGCTATTATTCGTTTGAGTGTGTGTGTGATTTTTATGTGACAATTTTTTCTTGAAATGAAGCGTTATGTGGAAAAAAAAAATTATCATCTTTAAAATTAAGTAGTGAAACATCACGAGTGTAAGGGTAGGGATAAGCGAGTAATTCTGTTGTAAAAGATACTCATCACCAGTACCCTACCCAACTAGAAAGGTTCTAGGTAAGTGTTAAATGTTATGAGAAGTTTTCGAGTATAGATTTTTCAAAATCTGCACCTACATAATAGAGTACGAATATTAAGTAATTCTCTATTGTATTCACCTTAAAACCTTTATTAGGATTCCCTGTACCCTTATAAAAAATTATTAAATAATATTAATAAATTATTAATAAATAGCAATGTTGTATTTTTTGGTTAACAAAAATTTTAGTAAAAAAAAAAAAAAACTCAAGTCCATAAGTTAATAACTCTTGAATCAAATATCACCTCTCCCACTTCACATTTTCCATTTTTTGCCTTGTTTTTTCTCATTGTCCTTGTTACATCATTTCTCCTTATTCTTTCTTATATATTGAATAGTAAGATTATATAAATTTAAAATAATGAAGGTAACAAGTTTTTTTTTTTTTTTTAATTTCACAGATTGCAATTTTTGTAAGTTTTACAAATAAATAACTTGTAATATCATACATAAATTATTTTTCTAATATCATATAGGGTTAAAATTTATAAACAAAAAAAAAAGAAAAACAAAACTTATAGGCTTCGCAAGGTATTTTGTACTTTATATGGGTACAAGTTTTAGATTATTTCATACTATTATAGCATATGTTTTAATTCAAAATTTGAAAACTTATATCTTACAAGATATGGTACGAGCAAGGTCTCATACCCTATCTATCCTACACACATTCACGGGTTGAATCATATATATATATATATATATATACTTATTATTAAAAACTATAAAGTTACTTAAAAGATTATATTAATTAACATGTTAATTACCTATACCTATAAATTATTATAAATATAGCACAAATATAATTATTTATGTATCACAATTTTATCTTACATTATTTAAAAAAAAATGAAATGATGTATCATTTAAAAGGAATTACATCTTTTAAGCTATAGGTATGAAACATCACGAATGCATACTGCATAGGTTGCATCATTTTGCATTAATTATGCAAAAGTTGCAAATATATCTATACCATGAATTACATAAGTAATGACCAAAAGTGAACACCAAACAAGTATTATATATAAAAAAAAAGGTATAATAAGAAAAAAGTAATATTAACAAGGTATAATAGCAAAAAAGGTAATATTGAAAAGCAGCAATAATGAAAAAAAAGGTAATACCGAAAAAGTACAAATGTATAGTAATAAAAAAGTTTTTGAAATTTTATTTATTTTTACGATCGACTTCTTGATGTTTAAAAGTTTCAATTTGGTATTATCCATTTTTGTATTGAATCACCTAAATTTTACCCTTTTTATAATTGATTTCGAAAAATTTATAGATAATAACTTAATATTTTTAATTATATAAAAAAGATAAAATTTAGATACTAAATGTAATACTTACCTAAACTAAAATAATGAAAGTATGACCCACTGTGCAAATAACCTATCCCATACTATCTTTTGTATCCTTAATATTATGGAAACGATATTTTGTTCCAGACAAACAAGGCAACTTGGGAGATCAAGTCAATGTCCCCTCGATCCTCGTACGTTATTTCCCTTGCGCCCCAAGAGTTTAGTTGCCATAATTACTCGCGTCGAAGAGGGAAACGACCCCTTCATGCAATGTTTCCTTAAAATACCTCCAATATTTACACACAACATATATACATACATACACATCCCTTTGTCGTGCAAACTCTTGGGTCCTAAGGTTATTACAAGTTGGTGCAAGCAACACGTTGGTTATTACGTAAAACCAACCGTGATTACATCAATATACATTGATGAGTGGTATATACAAGAAGTGGGTGATAACTATCTGCAGACCGTTTCTCGTTCTAATTAACAGGTGTTTATGTTTTTTTTTGGCGATGTTGCAGTTTATTAGCATTGGTTGGAACTAAGAGCAACCGCCATGGCATGGTGCAGTCATTGCCAAGCTAATAGGAAGTCCAACTATGGTCTGTATTTCAAGTAAGTAACCCTGTTCTTTGGAAATAACCGAACATGTTTTGTCCTTTTGAAGAAAAGATGGCAGCGTAGATTGATCAGTGATCGATAAATATCAATAAAGTTTGTATTCGTGATAGTGTTCGTAAAATATGAATAATCATTTTTTAAAAACTATCAACTCTCATTACTTTTGTATTCAAATAAAATTGATATTTAGCCACATATACATGTGGGTGTGTGCTAGTATTGGTATTAATAAATCTTTTTTTTTTCTTCTTATATGTATAACTAATATTTGAATCAACACAGCAACGTGACTGCTTAATGGAACTCTTATAATTATAACAGGTCTTGTTCATTCTGTGGAAAAGTCATTGCCGACATTAAAACCTTAAAGACTACGAAGTCTAACAACAAGAGGAAACCCAAGAGAAAGATGAGAAGAAATAAGAAGGTGTTGAAGATGGAGAAAAGGATTGTTGAAGGGAAGTCTACTTTTTCATGACTGTCTAACAAGATCTTCCAATAGCGATGAAGATAAAATTCTTTCTTGAATTCTTTATTGGAAAGTAAATGCCATACTTTGTATCTTATCTGTGCGTATTTTCTTAAAGTTTTTTTGTTTTATTTGATCCTCTCTTTAATTTTTCGCCATTAATGCTGAAAAATCTTGATGATAGGATCATAAAACAACTATAACTAGCGCAGAGACTTGTTGCTCAAACTGAATAATGTTACGAAATTATGGAGCTTTTTGATCCTCCATATCAAATTTAAAAACGTGCCCCCATTTTTTGGCCAAATTAAAAATGTGTTCCTACTAAACCATTTTGCACTTGAAAAAAATAAACCCATAATTTTGTTTTTAACTTTTTTGTATATAAATATTTTATTGTACTTTTTAAATTTTTTTTTTTTTGCTATATATAATAAGGTGAAATAGGGATCTAAAAGCATGTTTTCTAAGATTTGAAGACTCAAAAAGCTAATTTTAATGAGAGAGAGGCTATAAGGCGCACTCATAGTAAACATAAGTTATCTTTTTATAGATGCAGTTTTTGAAACTTTTGTGATTTATACTTTTTTATGTAGAGGCAGTTCTATTCTTTTAGGGTTATAATCTTTTTCATAATGCAAAACGAGGTAACTCTTGGGGTGTAGCGTACATGAATTATAAGTCTACGAGGCATGTCTTTTGAAAGAACAAAATAAAAAAAAGAAAGCGACATGTCCAATTGTCCATCATATATAGAAATTGCAACTTTTATATGACACAAGTTGGCAAGCCATCATTAATAACTCATTGTTCTTAGAACCTTTTCAACGATACCTTTTAATATTATATGCCCAACAGATGTGTCTTTTATTTATTTAAATAAGATACGTCTTCTATTCAAATAATATAACTTATAATTGTAACATTCGCACATGTAGACGGACAAGATTTCCATCATTATGACATGGAAAAGCTTCATAACCCTTAATATAATTATATGCCTTAATGCGACATCTTCTGTATACAACGGCTTTACTTAGAATGTATGACTTTAAAAACCTTTTAGTACTAATAATATATTTTGAAACTACATGATTCAATATAAAGGATGCAACCCTTGCAATAGATGACATATTTTATACACATTGGCCAAAATATTGAGTATAAAGGGAATAAGGAAACAATTGATGTAATTAAAAAAAAAAAATCCTAAAAATAACTTTTTAAAATAATCTGAAGAATATGGAATAAGGAAACAAGTAACGTAATTGAAAACAAAAATCCTAAAAATAATTTTTTTAAATGTAATCTAAAGAAGTTAAAATCACATCTTCAAGATACAACTTTAAATTGCATTAAATTCGCACTTTAAGACACAATTTTAAATATTATATTGTTTTTACTGCAAAATAATAAAAATCCTGAAATAGCAACTTATGATCTACAAAAGATTTTTATTGTAATGTTGTTACGATACTTTGCTATCGACACCCGACGGCTTTGAGCATATAATTAATAGTGATATAAAAATTAAAACTATAGAATACGATACATATTTTTACATTAAATAATGTAATTCACACAAAAATTAATAAATGTATATTATTAATATTTTGACTGTGATAATATGTCAAATTAATAAATTCACAAATCAAATTCCTCGCATAATACAGGGCTTTCGCTAATTTGCCCTAATTTTGAAGAATTATTCCTCCCAAAAAATTTATGATCCTAATTCTTATTTTGCATTTGATTCGTCTATCAAGAATAAGGCTTTCACAGAGAGTTGTTAATGGGTAATAATGCTGAGATTTACGATCTTCAATGGTGATAATTGCAAACTACCTATAATTGCCACTACACACTTGCTAAAGTCCATGACTCGTTTGCTGAGCTTTGATACACAGGAAGAACACAATTTGATCAATACGTTGCATCATGAAGAGGATTTACACATTCCGTACAAAGAGGGACCGGTTATGGCTGTATTAGATTGGAGAAGACGATTAGAACTTGTGATCAAATCGTACATCGGTCACAAGAATTTAATTAAACTGCCACTAGTGCATTGGCAAATCAGATGATAAGAAGATAGAGCAAAATAAGAGTGAGATAACTGCCTTAAAGTGAAGCTCTTTTCAAGCTGCAATTCAGGAAGCATCAGCAAGCGAAACCAGCAAATTTCTACGGGGTAATTTTCCGTGGATAAGAGCTGCTTGGATAGAGATCTCACCATGACTTTTGACATATGAGGAATATTATGGTTACTGATCGCAAATTTTAAAGGTACATGTGCATCCAGACTAGATGGTGTTTACCGTTCTTGAAGCACAGATCTCTCTTGATTTAAGCAATAATTCAGTAGCTCGGAGGTAATTTTCCCCTGCATCCAAGAATCGATGGACCAAGGCATTACAACGCTGTTTATCATTAGCCATCGATCGCAATAGAAGTTGGTATATAGAGGTTGCCCCCAAGGATTGTGCACAGGCATCCACATTAACGTGGACTCAGAAGAATTCATACATTAATTCATGTCCTAAGACAGATAGGATGAAGCCCAAAATTCCTAAGTTCCTGCTTGTAACTGTTAGCCCTCATTAATACCGGTTTCCTATGAGTGTTGACCGGCGACAGAAAAAGTAAATTAGTTTCTACTAAAGGTGCTATATGCGACTTATAGTGATATTGTCAGATATATGGATCTGAATTCTGATTAAAGAGTAGGTGATACACCACACGTTTGACTGGTTTGTGCAGTTTCAAATTTCTATTAATGAATAAATATACAACCACACTGGCATTTATTAGCTTAAGCTTTTTGATATATTAGTTATTACAGGTCTAAAGTTGACATGGCATCAATGTGAGCTCACAGACTCTCAACCCACAAGTGTGACAATATCAAAAGGAAAACCACATGAGCATCTATCAGCTTATCAGTTAATCGAAAATATAAGCCACTGTTTCTATAATGCAAGCAAGCCAGCTTACTCACTCTCCTGGTAGCTTCTGCTAATGGCAAGATAGCGAAGATTAGACCATACTTTCAATATGTTGGCTCGAGCACAAGAAGAACAGAGATTATAAAGAGCGTGGAGAAAGAGCTTTCCCAATGATTGAATTTCTGCTATCCCAATAGCTACTCAAAGCCGTTTGAATACATAACCTACAAAGAAGCGAGCTAATCCAACCAATCTTCAAAGTAAAGTTTTTACCTATATCAACCACGGGAGAGAATTCCACGTATTGAACCAGCAACACCACGCTTTCTTCCCTGCAAAATCAGAAAATGAAGTCATTTCTCAGATGTTTCATATACCATTTGCAGACAAGTAGATAGCAGCAGTATTCACCTTCTCATTATTAAATAAATCTTCTGCAATGGCTTCCAGCTGCTTTCTCCTTTTTTCTTCTCTGACAGACTCAGCTACATCCTCACTTTCATAGTCTGAATCCCTAATCCAGATTCAAAAAATGCAAATGAATCAATCAATATGGAATGAAAATTACAATAATCCAGGCAAATTCAAAAATAGACAACAATAAGAATGCAAGACAGGAGATGAAAAAGGATCATAGCATAAGGAGAAGAGTACAAGTTAGTACTTGTACGGAAATTTTGAGAATGGCACAAGATTACTGAAGCTATTTCCCGAAGCAGTGTTCATCTGAAGTACATTTTCCAAGAGAAGAAGCCAATGTCAAACATGCATTGAGAACAAAGACAATACTGTGAAGTATGAAGTAACCAAACAGAGACATATTCAATTAAGAAACAGGAAATAGCTGATACAAATCAGGTCAAAGTTTAAATGGATGAAATTCTCATATAAGCAGACTATACAATGATGAGGGACTATAACAGGATGCAATGTATAAGCTTGTCCTGGTTTATGTTCTGCTTAATTGGATCAAGCCATGGGTTATAGCTACTAATTGGAACTTATAAACAAAAGCCAGAGATAATATGGACTCTTTTTCACTTGAGGGGAAGAAAATATGGAGGCATGTTTTGCCTTTTTCTTAAATAGTGCGTTGCATGTAAAGCTGCTGTGAACAATATATAGCTGAGCTGCTAACTCAGGGCATTGCCTTTCTGAAGCGTTTAAAATTTACTCCAGCAGATTCCGAAGATTTTTCTGGGGGCAATTTCGCATTCCTTACTATCAAATCCTGGCTATAAATAATATCCAAACTGCCTTCATGGTCCTCAACTCTGTCTCTTCTTACTGTTATATTCCCATTCTCACCCGAGCAGCTCATACATTGAGCCTGACTGTTTTCAACATTACAAGAGATATTTTCTTGGTTTTCAATAATGGTGTTGCTTTCCATTGGAGCCATGGAAGCTGCACCACGTGATACAGCTGTTTCCTCTTCTACATCAGAATCAGCAACCACTGTCTCATCCGTAGAGCATGAAGAAGAAACAAGCACTGCAAAGAGACAACAAATCAACAAGCAGCATCTGTGTGAGAGAAAGATGCTTATAATGCTAAAATAAAATCAACAATATTCTTTTATTAAAATATTTTTTAAATGCTTATTGCTCCTCAAAACGTTGTGTAATCTTCTTGTATTCTCATGCTTTACGAAGACAGGAGAGCCAAACATCAGTGATCTTACCCTGATCAAGGGCACAAGACTTGAAAAGAGCACAAAGGCAAGGGTGGTTGTTTTCTAGAAAACATTTACAAATTTCTTTTAATTACTATTATGATATAATGTTTATAAAGGTAAATTATTACAGTAGTAATGAAAAGAATTGTCGGTGGTGAAGAAGATAATGGAGCTGACTGCTGGAGGTAATTATGAAAAAAAATTATTGAAAACAAGGACAGAGATATCCTACTTTGAGAGTTGGAAATTATTTTCCCTTCTTTTTGTTTGGTTAACCACCACCAATGTCCATCCATTGCTCCAGTCACCTCCTACCACCATTTACTGCTAAAACTTCTGCTAGACACAACTGCTTTTTATTACAATTACAATATTGAGTATTATAAAGACGAGACTATAGACTCACCATTGCAATTAGCATGTTGGGTTTAACATCTATTTCTTTCTGTTTGTTCCTTTTTTTCCTGCTTGGGCGTGGGACACCCCAATTTATGTGGGCATCAATAGTGAAAACACTGATTCTATGGTTTCTTACGAGTAAATATTTTATCCAATTATATATGAATGCAACAGAAAGATGGCAAAATGGACTTTCTCATCACTATTATGATAAGACAGCTAAATCAATCAGAGGAAAATGATCATATTGCCTTAACCTGGGGGTGATGATAGAGAAGACGAATCAAACTGTCCAGACAATAGAGCACGTATCAAATTAATCTCATTCACCCTGTAAAATGAAGTAAGTTTGCTGGAGTGTGGATCTACAGACCCTTCCGGAACAACATATACCACTCTATTGTTGTCTTCGTATTCTGATGTCTGCAGTAGAATAGAAAAAAGAAGTCAGAACTAAGCTCTTGAAGCTTCAAATTAGATCCATGGACTATGCCGGAGTCAAAATAGATGGAAGCTAAATTCAATAGAAGACTTTCTTTCCCTAAAAGAAAATGAAAAAAAAGAAGGAAAATCAACTGGTGCCCCAAAGCACTCATTAAAAGGCCAAAAGGCATTTTTAACTTTCCATGTATTTGCTTCTTTCATAAATATATAGGAAAAGCTAAAAAGTTTCCAAAAAAGTAAAAAGTTTCATCCAAAAAAGTAAAAGGTTTCTTTTCTTTTTGGTCTTTCACAAATGCCCAAAAAAAAAAAATTTATCTGTCATCAATGGTTTGTAGAGCAGGATTTTGAAAGCCACTCTCATTTTGATGTTTCTTGTCAATTTTTTCGTGGTAAACAGCAGTTAGAAAATCAATAAGCAGAGCTGATCCAATTATAGCTGACATAAAGTACAATTCTATGACAACCGTGATCAGTGACCCAAAAACTTAGGAAGGCCAGTACAGAAGCAAGTTACAGCTCCTTTACACATTTTAACTTTGACAAATCTTCTTGTCATTTGCAGTACCATCAACAGAGTTCTTAAAATCAACGAGGAGACTATTCGTCACTCCCTTTCAGAAAAGATAAAAGAAAGAAACAAGTCAATGTGAAAAAGGATAAGAATTTCTAACTGTGGAGATAGTGAAACACAAACCTGGCTAGACAAATGGAACTCATCAATTGAGAGGATCCTCGCCCCACTAGTGTCCAACAAATTCTTCAGTCGATCTTTAAATTTATACTACATGAATTTAGATGTGTTAATAGACCAATATCAGGATACATCATACTACTTAAACTCATGAAAAGAGCTACAAAATTATCCAAAAGGAGAATTAATGGCAAGACTCACATAACTCCCAAGATGTTTATTTCCCCTTTTTTTTGGGGTAATTGTCTCTTCAGAGAAATTGATTGTTCATTCATCATAAATCTAGAATAGACTACTCCCGTGAAATATATCGGTGGATCATTATCCACAATATTGCAGTCCTAAAGCTTTATAATAGTTATAGTACCAACCAAACAAATTGTGCCAGGAACTTCAATTCATACAAGTGGTAAAATGTCAAACTGAATATGTACACAATTCCAGAGAGCTTCAAGTAACTTAAGTGATCAAGAGACCAAACGTCTCACCATTTGTATTGATTGCAGTATAAAAGTGTATCCATGAAGACATTTTTCACGTGTTTTAGGATCCACAACTTTCACAGACATTCCTTCCACTGCCAAAGTTGGAATGTGACTGAAGAAAAGCATAGAAAAATCAGCTTAACAAGAAATAACGAATTTGAGGATTGCCAGGCAAAAAGAAAGGTATGATTGAATGAAACTTACGAAGTATAGGATGGAAGTTCATTTCTGATGCTCTTCTCTGCAAGAAACTAGAACATATAACATATATTAAAGTAGTTTCAGTAAAAAAGTTGAGTACGGATTACATGGAATAGGCATTTAAATCTCTACCACTTTACTGCTGAAAAGAACTTGCGTAGAAACATATGGAGTTCAAACACACCATTACAAGAAGGATGAACATTTTTTAGGTACTACTAGCATATTTGTATATCATTTTCAAAGTCTTGTGTTACAGTCATAGCTGCTGATGTGTGTGTGTGTTTAACACGCAGTAGGTGTATGTCTGTTGTGTTATGTGTGCTGTAATATATATTACTATGTTGTAAGTGTTGTGTGTCAAGTTTGCAGAAGTGCTGTGCATCATGTGTGTAGGGGGTAGATCAATTGTGTGTAATTTGAATTATGTGTCGGTTATTTTCAGAATAGGGGTAGTTTCATTATGTCAGTTATTTCCAGAGAGAGGGTAGTTTTATGAGAGACAAATAGGAAAAGGCAGTTGAAGAGTAAACTGCCCATCATATGTTCTTGTATTGAAATTTCCATGAAGGAAAGACAAGTCCTATTTTCAGAAAAATTACAAAATTGCTTTTGAAGAGATCAAAGGGTTCTCTCTTAAAGCGAGCTCTTAATTAGATATCATAGGGTTCTCTTTATGACGAGCCCTAAAAAGAGATTGTTGGGTTCTCTCTTAACGAGTCCGAAAATTTATTCTAAAACCAATCCTGTAACAGTTTGGTATCAGAGCCAATAGTTATGGAAGAATTCAAGATTGTCCTACAGCAACGTGAAGCCTTCCTCACCATATATGAGGAAGACCAACAGCAACTTAAAGCATGCTAGCAACAGCTATTAGTTCAGCATGCATCTTTGTTGAAGGAAGCGACAATGCCAAGAAAGATGACAGAAGAGCATAGTGACACTAGAAATGTCAGAGGAGCAACAAGCAGAGGGATTTGCCGAGAAAGTCTGTTTCAAGGATATTATTTAACTTTGAGAATGATGCCATTGGATATCGTTTATGGACAACCCCCTCCCTGGCTGATCACTTATTGCCCAGGCACTACTAAACTGGAAGCAATCAAACAGGCAATGATCCAGCGAGAACTGATGCTAACAGACTTTAGTTGATCGTTGCTCCAAGTTCAGAATTCTATTAAGGTTATGTATGAGCAATGTAAGGCTGGAATGGCGAGGACAAGAATGATTATTTTAGCCTCCTGTGTTTTAAGTTCTTCCCTTCACAGAGGAGTCTAAGGACTATTATTACCAGAAAAGACATGTGGATGGAAAAACTGGTTGTGCCCAACCAGATTAGATATATCTAATATTTTGAATATGTCTTGACATACTTCAATGAAGAAAATCAGACTGGTAGAAGATGCTGCTGTGAATCCCAACACTACCCAACATTTGTGCATGAGGTCATGCACATACTAATTGTTAGGTGTATGTCTGTTGTATCATCTGTGCTGTAATATATGTTACTATGTTGTAAGTGTTATGAATCAGGTTTGCTGAAGGGCTCCGCATCAAGTGTATAGGGTGTAGATCAATTGTGTGTAATTTGAATCATGTGTCAATTATTTCTAGAATGAGGGTAGTTTTATTATGTCAGTTATTTCCAGAGTGAGGGTAGTTTTATGAGAGAAAAAATAGGAAAAAGCAGTTGAAGAGTAAACTGCCCATCATATGTTCTTGTATTGGAATTTTAATGAAGGAAAGACAAGTCCTATTTTCTAAAAAATTCCACAATTACTTCTGAAGAGATCAAAGGGTTCTCTCTTAAATTGAGCCTTTAATTAGAGATCATAAAGTTCTCTCTCTAACAAGCCCTAAAAAGAGATCGTTGGATTCTTTCTTAATAAGCCCAAAATTTTATTTTAAAACTGATCCTGTAACATCTTGACAGGTCTTAGATGGCAAGTGGCATCTAACATGGACTTCCCAGCTAAGATCACTATGTAAGACTCTTCCTACACAAATTAATTAGAGAACCCTACAAGGCCTTTAAGGGTGCCTATTTAGATGTTTAATCCTCCTATTCCAAAGTTTTCAATAGCTCAAAAGTATCTCAGGGAGTTTTTGAAGAATAAATTCTCTATAAATAAATGCTCATATGAAATTGTACCTACAGATAGAGATGGGAACAACTAACTTTTTTGGGGATGCAATATACCAATTATTTCTAGTGGATGTTAGGAAAAGCTTATTGGACCCAGACTTATTGTCGATCGTCCATGCTATTCTATTTCATTTCATTTCCTTTCTATGGGTGAGTTTCACAAATACCACAGTTGGCTATCCAAGATTGACAATTCAGATGTAAAAGCAGCAGCTTTAAGCTTAAACTAATTTTGGTAAGATTTGGAATAGAAATCTCTCGTCTGATGGCAAATTTCAATATTAACACACAGATTTTACTTACAGAAGGGGACAAAGGAAAAGGCAGATCCAAGTTCCTTCCATCACTCACGGTGCTGGAGTCTTTCTAAGTGAAGATGCTGATTGCAAGCTAATGTATCAGGGGATGCTACAACAGGTCAGAAATCTCTCCTGTCCAAAATAGTGTGTATTAAATGCTCTCAGCTTCCAACAGCCACTTCCCATTGAGCTTTCTCATGCAGCCTGGTAAAAAGAGTTCAGTGCATGCTGCTTCATCTAAGAAAGTGGTACAATAAGTGTATTCACCACACTAATCATAATTAAGATTATTGTTGATTATTCATCTTCCAAACACAACATCTATTGACACTCGACCAGGGACCATTGTGACATTTGAGTGGGATGATAAATCCACAGATTGCTCAAAGAATTATGCTACGAACATGTTAGCGGACAACCTCCACCACCAACCGTAAAAGTCTATGTCCGCAAACATGGAAGGTCTTCTTCGAAGTTCCAGTTGACAGATCAGCAAGAGGGTCGTGGGGGGAGAAAGGAATAGCTAGGAAGTTAGTCTGCCAAGCCACTAGGATGATTGTTAGACGTGGCAAGAGGCAGGTGTAGTGGGTGAAAGTTAGTTAGTTAGTCTACTAGGCCACTAGGAGGATTGTTAGACGTGGCAGGAGGAAAAATAGGAAGTGGTTGGTGCTAAGAAAACCGACACCAGCAGATGTAATTTAAGTATGGAAGGAAATGAAGAGAAAAGGATAAGGCTTTTCTTCCCAAAAACAGATTCTTGAGATCGTAGGGTTCTCTCATAACGAGCCCTTAACACCCACTAGCAACCATAGGTAAACAAGGAAGAGATTCCCGTGCTAAGGGAATTGAACCCGAACCACTAACTCACCACATAGTGACTAGATCCTCTAATCGATCCGCTAACAAATTGGTATCAGAGCCAGATATGGAGGATTTACAAAAAGTTCAACAGCAACTTGAGGCACTCGTGACCATGTATCAAGAAGATAGGACGCGAATGGCTCGTATGGAAGCTCGCCAAGAGCAACTGTCACAGCAATTGGAGACCCTTTCGAAGGAAGGAACAGGGTCGAAGCAGCCCGATCTGATGTCGGAAATGGGAGGCGACTCGAGGGGAGAGGAGAGAAGGGACAGAGGGCAGGCGGTTCCAAGGTATTCTAAGTGGGATTTCCCGAGGTATGACGGAAGCACAGACCCCCTCGCATGGTTGAACCGCAGTGAACAATTCTTCAAGCATCAACTGGTGAAGGAGGAGGACAAGGTGGAGCTTGCTGCATTCCATCTGGAAGGAGATGCGCAGTTGTGGTTTATGAAGTTGGAAAGGGAGAACCGGAGAGGCAATTGGCGGGAATTTAAACATTTGTGTGACTTAAGGTTTGGTCCGCCCATCCGCAGCAACAAGGTGGGGGAATTGGCCAAATTGCGCCAAGTAGCCACGGTAGATCAATATCAACGCAAGTTCGAGCAGCTTTCGGCGCAAATTGAGACCCTCACAATAGAGAATGAGATCGGCATCTTCATCAGTGGATTGAAGGACTTTATCGCGGTGGAAGTGGAACTCCATCAACCCTCAAGCCTGTCGGAAGCCATGAATTTGGCACGGCTGTATGAGAGGAGAGGCCAGCAAATAAAAGGGGAAATAGAGGCCATAGGAGGGAGAATGCGCCAGCCAACGATACATACCACAAACACCAAAACACCCTTCATCCGCAGACTAAATAAGACCGAACTGGAGGAAAGAAGGGCGAAGGGCTTGTGTTTCAATTGTGATGAACCATTTACAGTAGGACATAAATGCAAGAGGTTGTTTTGGTTAGAATGTGAAGAGGAGGGACTGGAAGAGTCAAACAAAGGTGAGAAGGCCCTGCGGGAGGAGGCTGAAGGGGAGTTAGAGATTTCACTACAAGCCATGGCTGGGGTAACACGAGCTCAGACCATGAAGATCCTCGGACAAGTAGGGGGACTCGAGACAAAGGTCCTAGTGGATTCGGGAAGCACCCATAGCTTCATTAATTCCACCTTAGCCGCTCGAGTTGGGCTACCGGTAGAAGCCCGTGCCAGGCTGCAGGTGGTGGTAGCGAATGGGGAAAGGATAGGGAGTGAAGGGATCTGTCGGGATGTTCAGCTAATAGTGGATACTTTTCCTTTCCAACTGGATTTGTATTCCTTGCCCTTATGTGGAGTAGGGGTTGTTCTTGGAGTAAACTGGCTGAAATCCTTGGGAACGATCGCGTGGGATTTCACCTCAATGAGAATGTCCTTTAAGAAAGAAGGAACCTCAATCACGCTTAAAGGTGAAGTGGAAACAAGGGAAAGCTCACCATTAGTTGCTGAGATGAAGGAGGCTGATCAGAATCATGAGCTGCAGCAGCTATTAACCAAGTTCAAGGAAGTCTTCAGCGAGCCCCAAGGACTGCCGCCATCCCGGACAAGTGATCATGCAATCAACCTACTACCGGGCACCACCCCCGTCGTGGTAAGGCCATACCGGTATCCTCATCACCAAAAGGACGAGGTGGAACGGCAGTGTGAAGAGATGTTGAGAAGAGGCATCATCAGGACGAGCAAGTCCCCCTACTCTTCCCCAGTGCTGCTGGTACGCAAAGCTGATCACACCTGGCGTTTTTGCATTGATTATCGAGCCTTAAATGAGAAGACAATCAAAGATAAGTTCCCCATCCCCGTAATAGAGGAGCTTCTGGAAGAACTACACGGAGCTTCATATTTTTCCAAATTGGACTTAGCCTCGGGATACCATCAAGTCAGGATGAGACCGTCGGACGTGGAAAAGACAGCTTTCCGCACGCATCATGGCCATTTCGAATTTCTGGTAATGCCTTTTGGACTGACTAACGCTCCCTCTACATTCCAAGCTCTCATGAATGAAGTTTTTAAGAACTACCTCAGGCGGTTCGTACTAGTTTTCTTCGACGACATCCTCGTGTACAGCAAAACTTGGGCAGAACACCTCCAGCACACCAACATAGTTTTAACCACACTGCAGCAACACCAACTCTTCCTAAAGAAGTCTAAATGTTCCTTCGGACAAAAACGAGTGGCATATTTAGGACATCAAATTTCTGCTGCGGGGGTAGAGGCAGATCCACAAAAGATCATTGCCGTCCAGACTTGGCCGAAGCCTATCACGATCACAGCACTGCGGGGGTTTCTGGGATTAACGGGATACTACCGAAGGTTCATTAAAAACTACGGGGTAATTGCAGAACCCCTAACCAAGATGCTACGAAGGAACAACTTCCAATGGACACCAGAATCGAAGGGGGCATTTCTCAAATTGCGGACAGCCCTCACCCACAATCCGGTACTGCGCCTTCCGGATTTTTCCCAGACGTTCACCGTGGAGTGTGACGCTTCGGAGTCTGGGGTTGGAGCCGTGCTGCAGCAGGAGAACCAGCCGATCTCGTTCTTCAGTAGACCATTTGCACAGCGACATATGAAACTTCCAGCGTATGAAAAGGAATTAATTGGATTGACCAAGGCAGTGCGACATTGGCGAGCGTATCTGTGGGTACGCCGGTTCATTGTGAAGACAGATCATTACAGCCTAAAGTTTCTCTTGGAGCAGCGCATCACCACCTCTCCTCAACAACATTGGGTCAGCAAGCTCATGGGATTTGACTTTACCATACAATATCAGCCGGGGCGTCATAACCAGGTGGCGGATGCTCTTTCCAGACGCAACGAGGAAGAAGCCTCCCTCACAGCTCTCTCCACGCCACAGCTAGAGCTATTCGACCTGATCCGCAAAGAAACCGCTTCTTCCAAAAGCCTGCAGGAGCTCATTACACAAGTCGAGAACAGCAGCAAAGGACCTCAGTGGAAGCTACAGGATGGTCTCATACTGTACAAGGGACGAGTATATTTGAACACCACTTTGGAACTTTGTGCCACCATCATGCAGACAATCCATGACTCGTGTCACGAAGGTGCCCAACGCACACTATACCGCATTAGCAGGGACTTCTTCTGGCCAGGAATGAAGAAACAAATCCGAGAATTCGTGCAGACTTGCCCCACTTGCCAACAGCATAAAAGTGAGCATCTACAACCAGCTGGCCTTCTATAACCTTTGCCAATTCCACAGCAAGTCTGGGCAGACATCTCGATGGATTTCATTGACGCCTTACCACCATCCCATGGCAAAACAGTTCTCCTTGTTGTAGTGGACCGTTTTTCCAAATATGGGCACTTTATTCCACTTAGTCACCCATATAATGCTGTTTTCGTCGCAAAAATCTTCTTTGATCGCATCTTTTGCCTCCATGGATTACCGGAGACCATCGTGAGCGACCGAGATGTGACCTTCACCAGCTTATTCTGGAAAGAACTCTTCAAATTAAGTGGCACCAAGCTGGCTTTTTCCTCAGCCTATCATCCACAAACGGATGGACAAACTGAGGTCGTTAATCGTACGCTCGAAATGTACTTACATTGTTTTGCAGGTGACAGGCCACGCACTTGGGCAAATTGGATTCCGTGGGCAGAGTATTGCTATAACACCGGATTCCACTCCTCATTAAAAGCCACACCCTTCCAGGTTGTATACGGTCGTCCCCCACCAAGGCTACTGTCATACGCAGCAGGAAGCACTAAGCTCGAAGCCGTGGATCAAGCACTCTTCAACCGTGACGAGGCCATCAACGAATTGCGGGCTCATCTACTTCAAGCTCAACAAAGAATGAAACAACAATATGATTCCAAACACCGAGAAGTTTCATTCCAACCAGGCGACTTCGTCCTCCTTCGCCTGCACCCCCATCGTCAACGTTCACTAGCTGTCACCAAATTGCACAAACTTTCAGCGCGTTACTATGGTCCATTTCCAGTCGTGGCGAAAATCGGCCAAGTCGCCTACAAGCTTCAGCTTCCTGCCAACACCAAAATTCACCCCATTTTCCACGTTTCCTGCCTCAAACGCTTCAAGGGACCGCCGCCAGACAATCCCAGCATACCACTCTCTGCCGAGGGCCACTCCATTCCCTACCCACAAGCCATTCTCCAAACTCGTGCCAGTGGGGACACTTCAGACGTCCTAGTTCATTGGGAAGGATATTCTCCAGCAGAAGCGTCTTGGGAAGATGCCCACATGCTCCAGCTACGCTATCCTCACTTTGCACCTGAGGTCAGGCGCCATCTGCAGGAGGGGAGCCATGTTAGCGGACAACCTCCACCACCAACCGTAAAAGTCTATGTCCGCAAACATGGAAGGTCTTCTTCGAAGTTCCAGTTGACAGATCAGCAAGAGGGTCGTGGGGGGAGAAAGGAATAGCTAGGAAGTTAGTCTGCCAAGCCACTAGGATGATTGTTAGACGTGGCAAGAGGCAGGTGTAGTGGGTGAAAGTTAGTTAGTTAGTCTACTAGGCCACTAGGAGGATTGTTAGACGTGGCAGGAGGAAAAATAGGAAGTGGTTGGTGCTAAGAAAACCGACACCAGCAGATGTAATTTAAGTATGGAAGGAAATGAAGAGAAAAGGATAAGGCTTTTCTTCCCAAAAACAGATTCTTGAGATCGTAGGGTTCTCTCATAACGAGCCCTTAACACCCACTAGCAACCATAGGTAAACAAGGAAGAGATTCCCGTGCTAAGGGAATTGAACCCGAACCACTAACTCACCACATAGTGACTAGATCCTCTAATCGATCCGCTAACAGAACATTTCTACCTTGTCTTGGTCCTTCCTATTTCAGAAATGATTAATAACTTAATATTGCATTACCGCACATTATAAGAATTCTACTATGTTCTTTGGAGCTTGCATACTTTCTAGATGAAGAAGAAGAGAATTTACAAAGCTTTAGTATGCATCTTTCATTTCAAAATTTTGCATTTGTGTTGTTCTGAAGAAGCCTCTTTTGCTGCTCATGGCTGGGGATATAAGCAAGTCAAGTCTATTCATAAGTTACCCTAGTATGGTTAAAAAAAAATCGAGTTTGATTTAACATCAATCGAGTAGAGTATTTTATTGAGCTCAAGTTTGAGCTTCACAATGTTCAATTTAATTAACTCATGAGCCCAATTGAGGTCTAGTCGAATTTTAATATTAGTCGAGTTTCAAGGTGAATTTAAATGTTGGTATTATTTTTATTTAAAATAAAATAATTCTACATATATCAAGCCTAAAAGAGTTTAATCAAGCTGAGTTCGAGCTTTGAAATTTTGAGTTTAGCTCTAGCTCAAGTTCAGCACTATGTCGTCCTGACTCGACTTGTTTACAACTCAACTCATTGATAACTCTACTCGACTCATTTACAACCACCTAAAAGACTAGTCCGATAAATGGAAGAAACCCTTAAAAATAAGTATCGTATTTTGCTCATGTTACTATCCCATGTGAGTGTTATAACCCAAAACCAAGAGAAGAGCCTACCTTGAAAAATTAGTATAATAGGTGGAAAGATCCCTTAAACTTAAGAATTCTATTTAATTTATGTTATTATCTTATGTGGGATTGCAACATTATTACCTCTCTTTGAAAGTCAACACCCACACCACGTTAGCTTATTTTGGACTGCCCACTCTAGGTGGCTCTCATTCTAAACAACTTTCACTCTATTTCACCAAGTAATTCTTTTCCAAGTAACCTCTTCTCAGGTCACTCCTTTTCTAGTTCACCCCTTCTACAAGATTAGCTCTCAACAAAAGCACCAAATGTTACAACTCAAGTTCAAGAGAAGAGTCTAACCTAAAAAACTAGTCTAATAGATGGAAGAACCCCTTAAACTTAAATGCCACGTTTATTTATATTATTATCCCTTATGGGATGATAACATGTTCATTCTATATTCATCCCCTCTTCCATGATTCCCCTTATTTATTGTCCTAGGCACCATGAAAAAAAAAGAAAACCACCAGGACTAACTTTTTGTATGAATAGTATTTTAGACTATAAGCCAACAATCCTATTACCCTTCCGTCGGCACCACCAACACCAAGAGTTACACCCTATGCACGCGTGTACTAGAGGCATAGAGCCAAGGCCAAGGAGAGTGGAGGGCGTGATAGCAACCAGGAGAACATAGGGAGTGGAGGTCGTGACATCAACAAGAAGATCGTGGAGAGGTCCCTCGAGGAGGCAGAGTAGTGGGGTAATGGGAAGGGTAGAGGATCCGCATGTACACTAGGGAAAAGGAGGGTAATATGTAATTGCTAGGGATCTCCGCTTGATTATATATATGTACGCAAAAGGAATGAAATGGCATCTGGAAAATTATTAAGTTCAAATCCCTTGAGATCCCAGGTTCTCTCTTAACAAGCCTAAAACAACTCAGTCACCATAGGAAAGTTAGGACGCAAAGCCAGGTCCACGGCTAAGGCAGCATTTAGTGATTACCATAGACCCCACACAAGGCAGCAAGCCACGGTTGCTAACAAATCCCTTGTAACTAAGTTCAAGTTGCATCACAAAAGTGCAACTCCAGCAAGCCACGGCTGCTAACATTCTGATATCAAAGCAGGAGACAATGATGGACTGGGCGAAAGTTCACCAACAGCTGGAAGCCTTGCTAGCGATGCATTAGGACGATCGGGCTCGCCTGGAACGAATGGAGGCACGACAGGATCTTTTCGTCAACCAACAGTAAAGTCTGACGAAGGAAGCGACGCAACCGAGAGAGCAAGGAACCGAGAAGGAAGAAATGGGCGAGAACCAAGCAGAAAGTGGGCAGTCCAACCAAGGTGGCACCCTGCCCAGGCTGGTATGGTGGGATTTTCCCAAGTATGATGGAAGTGAAGACCCGCTCGGGTGGTTCAATCGGTGCGAACATTCTTCAAACACCAACCCATAGCAGAGGAAGAGAAGGTCAAGGTGGCAGCCTTCCATCTAGAAGGAGACGGGCAGTTATTGTTCCTCAAGCTGAAACGGGAACATCCCTATTTGGCATGGCCTGAATTCAAACACCTTTGTGATCTCTTGTTCGGCCCCCCATTCGGAGCAACAAGGTGGGCAAATTGTCCAAGCTTCGTCAACTAGGCACGGTGGAGAACTATCAGCGCCAGTTCGAGCAATTAGCCGCCCAAGTGGTAGATCTTGCACCCAAATACGAAGTGGCCATTTTTATCAGCGGCCTTAAGGAGGCAATAGCGGTCGAGGTAGAACTCCACCATCCCACCAGCTTGACCCAAGCCATGAGTCTCGCGAGACTCTATGAAAAAAGGATTGTAGGACCATGAGATGAAGGAGAGATCAAAAGGCGACGGGCGGCAACTATCGAGGTTCCTCCGAAACCCTCGTTTGCCAAGAAGATGAGCTGAGCTAAGATGGAAGAAAGATAGAGCAAGGGGCTCTGTTTTAACTGTAATGAACACTTCACAGTCGATCACAGGTGCAAGAAACTGTTCTGGCTGAAGTGGGATGATGCAGCCAGCTAGGAGGACGGGGATGAGGAAGTCAAGGAGAGCCAACTGGAAATCTCCTTGCAGGCCATGGTGGGTCTGCCGCAAACGCAGACCAAGAAGGTACTCGGCCATATTAAAGGGTGTTCCATGGTGTTATCAGTGGACTCAGGAAGTACGCACAGCTTCATGTGAGCAAAATTAGTCACGAAATTGGGCCTTCCCTTGCAAGCACAAGAGAGGCTGAGAGTGGTGGTCGCCAATGGGGATAAGGTGGGAAGCGATGGAGTCTGCAAAGGGGTTCGGTTGGAGTTGGGAGGAAGTGTGTTCACCATCGACTTGTACTCCTTACCCCTATGCGGAGTGAACGTGGTCCTAGAAGTGAACTGGCTCCGATCTCTCGGACCCATCTCTTGGGATTTCATTGCAATGAGGATGTGTTTTTGGAAGGGAAAGGAAAGGGTAGAACTGCAGGGTAACTTGAGAACCGCCGTGTTTCCAGGAATTACATACCTGGTCAAGGAGGGCGACAGACACAATGAACTACAATCTCTCCTGGCAGAATTTCAGAACATTTTTCAACCCATACTGGAGCTACCCCCAATCTGAAGGTGTGATCATGCCATCAAGCTTCAACCTGGAGCCCCCCTAGTGGTTGTCCGACCCTACAAATACCCCCATGGTCAAAAGGATGAGATTGAGAGACAGTGTGAGGAGATGCTAAAAAGGGGGTGGATCTGACCCAGCCGCTCGCCCTTCTTGTCCCCAGTGCTACTAGTAAAGAAAAGGAACAACTCCTAGAGGTTCTGCATCGATTATCGTGAGTTGAACGAGAAAACAGTGAAGGACAAGTTCCCAATCCCGGCGATCGACGAGCTTCTATAAGAACACTTCCTGGCTTGCTACTTCTCTAAGATGGATTTGTGCTCCGGATATCACTAGGTTAGGATGCAAGAAGGAGATGTGGAAAAGACCGCATTCCGAACTCATCACGGGCACTTCGAGTTCCTAGTCATGCCGTTCGAACTCACGAATGCCCTATCTACATTTCAAGCCCTCATGAATGAAGTCTTCCGAGAGCAACTGCAGAAGTTTGTGTTGGTTTTCTTCGACGACATCCTCATATATAGCAAAACCTAGGTGGAGCATCTTCAGCACTTGAGTAAGGTGTTCTCCTTACTACGACAGCACCATCTTCGGCTTAAAACTTCCAAATGCTCCTTCACCCAACAACAAGTCACCTACCTTAGTCACCTCGTCTCTTGTAAAGGGGTAAAAGCGGATCCACAAAAGATCAAGGCAATGTTGCAGTGGCCAAAACCAAACACTATCCAAGCACTTAGAGGGTTTCTGGGCTTGACGGGGCACTATCAAAAGTTTGTGAAGGACTACGGGATCATCGCGGAACCACTTACACGTATGCTGCGGAAAAACAACTCCGCCTGGACCCAGGAATCAAAACTGGCCTTTGAAGCCCTCCGGAATGCCATGACACACGCCCCCGTCCTGGCAGTGCCCAATTTCGATCGGGCCTTCGTGGTGGACTATCACGCCTCGGACACCGGTATTGGGGCAGTGTTGCAGCAGTAGAACCAACCGATAGCACTCTACAGCTGCCCTTTTGCACAAAGGCATCTCAAGTTAGCGGCATACAAGAAGAAACCGATCGGCTTAGCTAAGGCCGTTTGCCATTGGCGATCTTATCTGTGGGGACGAAGGTTTGTAGTGAGGACAAAACACTATAGCCTCAAATTCTTGCAGGAGCTGCGCATATCCATGCCCCCCACCCCACCCCCCCCCCCCCCACAACATTGGATTAGCAAGCTGCTGGGTTTCGACTTCGAGATCGAATACCGAGCTAGCCGCAAGAACAAAGTTGTGGATGCTCTGTCAAGGCGCCAAGATGAGATCGCCGCCACCTTTGCCATCTCCCTTCCTCAACCTCAATTGCAAGAACTGGTGAAGCAAGAGGTCGCCTCCTCTCCGGAATTACAGTAGCTGGTGAATAACATCCGAACCAAGGAAGTAGGGCCGGAGTAGTCATGGCAACAGGGGCCTCATCCTATTCAAAGACCGTGTCTTCTTGCCCCCCACCTTAGTGCTGTGCTCAACCATTATCCAAGCTATCCATAACCAATGCCACGAGGGATACCAAAGAACCCTCCATCAGCTCACACGCGAGTTTTATTGGAAGGGAATGAGAGGACCAGTGAAGGAGCTGGTGCGAGGTTGCCCAACTTGTCAACATTACAAGGTCAAACATCTGCAGCCAGCCAGTCTTCTCCAACCGCTGCCAATTCCCCATCAAGTGTGGGCAGACATTTCCATGGATTTCGTGGAGGGACTCCCACGCTCGCACGGAAAATTAGTCCTACTCGTGGTTGTGGATCGATTCTCCAAGTATGGCCACTTCATGGCCATGAGTCACCCCTCCTCGGCGGTTACCATTGCGCGGCTCTTCTTCGACACAATTGTGCGCCTCCATGGGATACTAGAGTCCATCATTAGTGATCGAGACGCCACCTTCACCAACACCTTTTGGAGAGAATTATTTCAACTTCAAGAAACAGCTCTTTCCTTCTCCTCAGCGTATCACCCTCAGAGCGATGGTCAAACGAAGGTAGTCAACCGTACATTAGAGGTTTACCTTCGCTGCTTCACGAGGGACCATCCTCAGAAGTGGACCGAGTGGGTGGCGTGGATAGAGTATTGTTATAACACCAGCTACCACTCTTCCCTCAAAACCACTCCCTTCCAGGTAGTCTATGGACAGAAGACACCAAAGTGGCTGCAGTGGACACAGCCATACGAGAACGTGACAACATGTTAGCAGAATTAAGGTTGCAACTAGAACAAGCCCAGCAAACCATGAAGCACCACTACGACTCGCACCATCAAGACATCCACTTCGAGGAAGGCAACCTAGTTCTCCTTAAATTGCAACCATACCGCCAGGCATCCATGGACAAGCGAACCTCAACAAAACTAACTCCCAAGTTTTATGGGCCATTCCGCATAGTGGAGTGCATTGGCCCCGTTGCTTACAAGCTGGAATTGCCTCAAGAAGTCAAGATCCATCCCATCTTCCATGTATCCAAACTAAAGTGCTTCATCAGCACTCCTCCAACTTAGCTGGGACTACCAGAGATCATCAAAGGGCATCTCATTGCAGCACCCCAAGCAATATTGGAAGCATGCCATACTAGCTCGCATCCTGAGGTCCCGGTCCACTAGAACGAATACTCACCTACTAAAGCCACCTGGGAAGAGGCAGGAAAGATGTGTAGCCAATGGCACATGAGGTCATGCGCCACGTCGAAGGGGGGTGTGATGTTACCCTTCCACTGGCACCACCAACATCAAGAGTTACACCCTATGCACACGTGTACCAGAGACATGGAGCCAAGGCTAAGGAGAGTGGAGGGCGTGACAGCAACTGGGAGAACGTGGGGAGTGGAGGTCGTGACATCAACAAGAAGATCGTGGAGAGGTCCTCGAGGAGGCAGAGTAGTGGGGTAGTGGGAAGGGTAGAGGATCCACATGTACGCTAGGGAAAAGGGGGTAATATGTAACTGCTAGGGATCTCCACTTGATTATATATATGTACACAAAAGGAATGAAATGGCATCTGGAAAATTATTAAGTTCAAATCCCCTGAAATCCTAGGTTCTCTCTTAACGAGCCTAAAACAACTAAGTCACCATAGGAAAGTTAGGATGCAAAGCCGGGTCCACGGCTAAGGCAGCATCTATCAATTCCCATAGACCCCACACAAGGCAGCAAGCCACAATTGCTAACAAATCCCTTGTAACTAAGTTCAAGTTGCATCACAAAAGTGCAACTCCAGCAATCTCCTTTACAAACCCACAATGCACACATGCCACTAGAAAAAGAAACTAAAATTAGCATAGAAACATCAGTGGGAAAGGTATTGAGGATTCTAGAAGCAAGAAATCATCAAAAAGAGGTCTTGTCATATATAGGCCTTACACTCAACCACTGTTAGATGTGCAATCCCAAAAAGCATTCAGAAAACCAAAATCCGAAAGAAGTCCTAATAAAAAAGTAATATGAATTGGAATTACATACTTCAACCCAACTATTAAGCACCAAAGGCTTTTTTGCAACAATTGCATCCAGTAAGCTTTTGTTCACTTGCATATGCTCATTGACAAGCACATGCGTGCATTTTGGGTCCAAATTGCCAGTTCTAGAAGCACCTGTAGAATGATAATATGGCCATAAACTTTCAAATGCTTCCTTGTAAGGTACAGAAATTAAAGATATAAATGAACATAACAAAAGATATGAATGGACATAACAACTTAGTTAGAATAAGATTAGACTAACACTAGCTGACTTCTCTTGTTAGCTTTAAGCATGAATCTAAGCTAAAGGATGCCTTAGGAACCCATAGAACAGCTATAGTAATTGATCATGACTTACAAGGAAGAAGCTTTTGGCAATTTATAACTTAGTAAAAACAGTAACATGTTCTGTATTTACATATAAACGACAAGATGTTCTGGCATTCTTGCTTATACTATTCAAAATCTCAAAAGGAGTACCAACCAATTGACAATAAACTGTCTTGAAGTACTGTGTTTTCTTGGGAGAACTCTGAGCAGCAGATAAAAAAGGTGAGAGGAACATAACAGAACCTGCAACATTTGGTAACAGTTTGTCTGAGAATCTTATGGATATAAAGTGGAAATCCTAAAGCAGAATGACCATCAGTCACAAACTGCAGTACGTGTATCAATTACTTCATTGACAAAGACAAATGAAAACAGCAGTTAGGTTACCTGTAGGTTGCAATACCGGTTCCAAATGTAACACTATCACCATCTCTCAGAGTATACTCTTTATTAGGAAATTCATGAACTTTTGCTTGAGAAGCAAGATTCTTGTTGATAAATGTGCCATACTTAGAGCAATCTCTTATTTGGACCTTAGATGATACGTTAGAAGTTCTGACTGCCAACAGACTCAAAGAAGTCATCTCATCTACGATTATCTCCGCATGGATACGAGAAACTCCTTTGCCTTTATTAATGATTATGTCACAGCCTACAAAAGCGAAAAAATAAGGGTTAAAACTCAAGCCAACCGATGAAATTTCAATCACCAATAGATCTGCTCAACTAGAAATAGGTCTCTATCCATAGGTTGTAAATTGTAGTGCAGCTTCTATACTATTTGATGCATAATTGAGAGGTTTAAATGAATCCAGTACTATTCATCAACTACTAATGTAAATTTAATCCTTTCTATGTTAGTCCTAAGAAGAATTTGTGGACAAACAAAGCAGAGTTTGAACTTTCTTTTTGCAATTCAATGTCTCAAATTTGCAATTTAGGATGTGAAGGTTTTTGCAATTCAACTCTTAAACCTTTTGTTTTTTTGCAATGTATTGTTTGAATTCCGCAACACCTGAAACTTTATTATCTCTTGGTGTTACCAAGCTTTTCATTTTGATTGGCGTCTGACCTTTTGAAACTTCAAAATTAAGCATCTCAAAGACATTATAAAAAAGTTTAGACATCAAATCACAAAATCAACAAATTTAGACACTTGCAAAAACACAATTAACATAATAAAGTTGCAAAAGATGAAAGTACAAACCCCTGCACAGTAATTACCTTGAGGAATTTGGTTATTGAAAATTCCTCATGATTTGACTTTTATTCTAAATCTCCCCTGTAGGGGCAGTAATATTTTTGTATATGAAGTTGGTTTGATCATCTGCCATGCCTGTGCAGAGATTTTATTGATGCTTCTTTGGATACTTTGCCTTGGCTTTGTGTTGCTTCAATGGGTAAATAAATAATTCAATTGCTAAAGTGGAAGAATTTACAAACTGCTGAGCACAGGAAGCAGGGATAAACATCAAAATCCCAACATGCACAAAATACAAAAACAAGGAAACTAGGGTAAACCAATCACTAATAATTTAGAAGGAACTTGGTATAACAGTAACTTAAGATCTGTCTGACAAGAAAAGGAACTGAAGGGAGAGGCTTTCCCAACCAAACATCACTCTTTACTCTCCAAATAGAGCAGGCTGCAACTGAAAGTGCAACATACCAGGATGTCGAGTTAGTTGACTTGGGCAAAAAATCCCTTGCAAGACCTGTCATGATACTAAGCCAACAAGAAAACAAAGCTGGACATCCCAGTAACAAGAGCCCAAGCTTGCAAAGTACAGAAGCAATTGAATAAGAGAAGAGAGTGATCGTCATCACCTGCATTACATAAGTAACGCTAGGAGTGGTTGAGTAACGCCCCAGACACAAAGCTTGTCAATGGAGTAAAGCATTTTGTTCCAAGCTAGCCATAAGATAAAAGGGTGTCTTAGGATACACAGAGTTCTCAGAGTAAAATGGGCACTTTTACTCAAAAAAATACCATACGAAGCAGGAGTTCAAAGCAGAGAATCTGGTATGTTAACATTGGATTGGATGGACAAAGGGATACTGAAATTTTCCCAAATAAACCATAGGGCATGACCCAAATGTCACCCTCAATCAAGGAACGAAGGCAAGCATTTAGAGGGAGACCCAAGCTAGTAATCTCTCTAGCCCTATGTGTCTCCACCAAAGGGCCAAATGGCAACAAATAGTGTGACCTCAAAATTATAGAAACTTCATCTCACGCCTTCCACATTAGCCAAGGCCAAGCTAAAGGATGAAGTTTAAGGAGTTCCTCCAACTCCGTGAGCAAATTAGAGGGGCACTTCAAGTACCAGAGTCTGGAAGCTTTTGCCTTTGAGAAAAATAGCTTTGATCCATTCTACCCACATCCGTTGGGACCACTCTTATAAAGGTGCCAAATATGTTTCCACAGGGCAGCTCTATTCCATGTTTTAAGTTGGGAATACCCAAATACCAACAGTGTACACACTACATCTCAACACATCTTAGCTTTAGTCAAGATATTTGGCCAACCAATCAACCAAAAATCTCTCATCATTTGCTCAATACGATTCACAAATTTCATGGGGAGGATAAAAATTGATGCCCAATATACTTGCATTGAAAAGATAAATGATCTAATGAGTTGTAATCTTCCTGCATACAATGGAAATTGCTCATCAAAGAGGTTATGCAACCCTTAATTCTAGCCACCAATGCATCACAATCCTCTCTCTTAAGCTTAGATAAAATCAAAGGGACCCCAATGTAGCAAATGGGTAGGAAGCCTTCTTGAAAACCTGGGCAAAGTAGAATAGCCGTCTTAATTGAAGGAGAGATGTGACAAAAGAAAACCTTACTTTTCTCTCCATTAGCCCAAAAAACTGATAAGAATTTAAAGGTTTGGGAAAGCTTGCTGCATGAGAGAATTAGAGGCCACATCCCCTTTAAAAAAGATCATTAAATCATCCACAAAACAAAGATGGGTGATTCTCTCTTCTTTACATCTCCAGTGAAAAGAGAAATGGGGCAAAGAGACCACATTTCTAAGTAGGCCAATGAACACTTCCATTGCCAACACAAACAAGTAGGGCAAAATGGGGTCTCCTTGGTGAACTCTTGAGCTAGAGAAGAAACCAATGAGCTCACCATTGAGACTAAGAGAGAATTTAGGTGTTGAGTAGCATTGCTCCAAGAGTCTAAGAAAATGGGGCACAAAATCCATACAAACAAGGACTTAATCCAAGAAATCCCAACTAAGTGTGTCATATGCCTTCAATATATCGAGTAGACATATTTGACTATGCTTCATTAAACTAAAACAAATTTCAGTTGGTAAATGGATTTCAAACCCTTTTTTTTTTGGGGATAAATAATTTAATTCCTTAAGAAGGGAGAATGTACAAACATCAAAGATGGAATTTTGAAACCCATATTCAAATCATGAAGCTGTATTGTTCCTTTATGAGCCACATAATATTCTAAGCCTACAGTTAAGTAACTCAAGAAAGAAATTAATTACTATAACCACAGGTTTTATAAGTCTGGAGCAAAAATTATCAGTAGGGAAATGAATCTACTATCCCGTGTGAATTAACACTTGAAGGAACTAACGTCTAGTGCAATGAAGCATGTTGAAACACGTGTCAATAAGCAATTTTTCCTGCAATGTGCCCACTGAGATAACAGACTAAACCGAAGTGAGCAGAACACATTCCGGGTTACCAATACTTTTCATGGGCAATATCTTATACTTAGAACAAAACTCCCCTGTCCTCGTTTCATCTCCCGGCTTTGTATATCAATCACACGTTGTTACATATACGGCAATATTTAATACATGCCCCACATGATGGTCATTTATTCATACATGGCAATATTAGATTGGCAAATCTATTGACTGGGACACCAAATGGGACAGAAAAGTTCTATCCTCAGATGCATATTTCAACAATCTGGCCATGCAAAGTTAATAGAAACTTAATACGTATTAATTACAATATGGATCCTCTTGATATATGTAATGTACATAGCATCCCAATTCTTTTTTTTTTTTTCCTTCAGATATTTAATTTGGAATCAGATGATGATGGGGAATACCAACACAAACACAAAAACTTGAGCAAGTGAACATATTTAAATGAAACAATTTTCACAACCGTGAAAAGGCAACGAAGGAGCATTACAAAATAATCAAATGATAAGATTAAAATGAAACTGAAATTTGAAATTTAATCTATTCTAATCAAGGGGAAAAAAAAAAGAAAGAAAGAAAATAAAAGTGAAGAACCTTTACCTTTCCGTCCCACTTTGAAAGTTCCTTTCTTGAAGATGTAATACTTATCATCACCTGTCATTGTCAACAGTGAAATCGCCACAAAGCAGCATGAGCATTCTACCAAACACTTCCAATCAAATAGAGAGAGAGAGAGAGAGAGAGAGAGTATTGCCTGAAAGGGGGTCAGCGGGAAAGAGGCCCCAAACCATGGCTCGGAAACAGAAGCGATTTAGGGTTAGGTTTTGGTTTGGATAGAAAGAGTAGTGGAGAAGTGTGTTGAGCACCGACTGAGACACTTCTGGGTTGTAGTGGATGATGTTTTGATGAATGATGATCCTCTCCAGTTCCAGCAACAGACAGAGTGAGCGACAAAGTGCGCAGGCGCCGCTGGCGGTCTTTTCTTAGCATTTGCATTCGTATTTTACATTCTTTTTCTAATTTTCTTTAGTTTAATTTTTTTTTATTAGTAAAATTACATGTTTAGCCTCAGTGCAACTGTACTGTGTCTTGGAATGGAAATAAAAAAACATAAAAGAAAATATTGTAATTTCCTTTTTCTTGCTTGTTTGATTAGCATATGGAGATGAAAAGAAAAAGATATAAAATAACTATCTAAGACTGTGTTTGGATTGGTAAAAAATGAAAGAAAAGAAATTTTGTATTTGGTAATTTAAATAAAGAGTGAAAATGAGTAAAAAATGAATGAAAATATTTTTATTTTTAAAATCACTTGTTTTTTTTTCAAAATTAGAGAAAAATCGATCAAAATGCAATATAATTATAAAATTACCCTTTCCATAACAATAGTCTTCAAAATAATAATAAAAGTAGTTTTATCAATTACTAACTTTTTTTCACTTTATTTCCTTATATTTTTTTTAAATATTACCAAACACAAAATAAAATTATACTTCATTCTATTTCCACTATTTTCTTTTTCATTTTTTTCTTTTCCACTCATTTTTACCAAATTCTACTCAATTACGTATCACTAAACATACTTAAATTACTCTATAAACTTTCTTCTTTTATTTTTTGTCTTCTTATAAGGTTATTTTTGTAATTTCTCAAACTATCTATCTGTTTTTTCTTTTTTATTTCTATTCAAATTTAAACGGAAAATAATAAGGCTTTAGAATTCATTTTTATCAATTCTATGCCATTTCCATCCCAAGCAAACACATAATTTCATCCTTTTTTCCATAGGTTTCCTTATATTTTTTGCAATTTCTATGGATATTTATCTGTCTAAACACGTTATTATTCATCAATCTATGTTCATTTTTGTTATTTAAACTTTTATGTTTTTTAACTTTTATAAAATCTGCACTTCCATGAGCCCATAAAATATTTTATCATTTTTTAACTCATATTAAGTTTAGACCATTTTTTTTTTATTTGAGCTTTTGTGTTTTTAAATCTTATAAAATCGACACTTCTATAATGCTGTAAAATATTCTATCATATTTTAATCGTATTAACTTCTGATTATTTTAAACAAAGTAGAAGCTATTAAGACAGAATTGTTGAAATTTTTAATAGAATTGATAAAAATTTTATTTTTGTAAAAGTTTAATAATGTTAATAACTTGAATAAAAAGGAGAAAAAAAAAATCAAGGTATTGAATAAAAAAGCATGTAAACATTGAAAGTTAAAAATTACTTTTTCTTGTTACTATATTATTTAAGTTAAAATACTTAATAAGATTAATGTCGCGTTCACTATCTAAATTTTTACAATTAATTATCCAAATTTTAAAATCAATCAATTTAATACCTAAACAACTTTTCATGTTTGATAAAACTACCTAACATAACTTTGTTATTCTTCGTTAGATTGTGTAGCATGGATATTCACCCATAACACAACATATGTCTTGTTGTGTTTATGTAAGCTAAAAACACTATACATAAGACTTTAGCTCGACCATGACATGGATTGAATGGGATAAAAAAAAGATACATGCTAGCACAACATCAAAGAAGAAGAGTTAATAGTGTTACATCGAAAGATAAATAGAAAATACCTTAACCTCTTTCCTTTTGTGACATTGATGTTCAAAAGATAAAGCCTAATTGAATTTCCCCACCTGAAAATCTAGCTAAAAATCAAAATCAGTAAACATGGAAATAGCCCTAAAATCATGTAATTAAGGAAACCCTAATTTGTATGCTTGAAAAAAGGCTGGAATGAGAACAAACTAGAATTGTGAAGACGAGGAGGTCATGTAACACTTTCGTAGTTTCAACCTAGCAAACATCATTAAGGGTTTAGTGAGCTTCTTTTCTACAACTTTAGATTGAAGGTGAGGTTTTTAGTTGCAAAGATAAAGATGAACTATAGCAAGAGGTTTTATGACTTTTATCCTAATTTTCCACATTAAAGGTCAAGTTGTTTCGAGACTGTGGGATCTACTTAGGGGTTTTTAAACTCTTTGAGTTTTTGGTTAATTGTTTGCTCTTGAGTGTTTATAATTAGGGTTTTCCTTTAAATTAAGGTTAAGGTTTAGCCGAATTAAGGCTTTACAGTTTTAGGTATTGTTGATCATAATTAGGAGGTAAAAATGGGCATGATGTATTTTTTCTTTTCCCACTCAATCTATATCATCGCCTAACTAAATTTTTATGTGTAGTATTTTTAGTTTACATAAACACAATGAGACACATGGGTTGATGTTTGGGCCACACAATTTAACGGAGGATAGGAGAGTTACATTAGGTAGCTTTGTTGACTATGAAAATTTTGATTAGGTACCGAATTGATTGATTTTAAAGTTCAAATAGTTAATTATAATAATAGTAAAAGTTTCGATAGTGAAAACAACATTAACCCTACTTAATAATATTATTTTTATTAAATCAATTATTACAGCACATGTGTATCTATTGCTTAATATTAGAGCCTAAATGCGTAAATTGATTATTTGGATTATTTATTTATTTTATCTTTATCTTGACTATATTTTATATATATTTAATTTATATTTGATATGTATTTATTTAAAAAATAATGTTTAAATAAATTATCTAATATATATTTAATTTACTTATATTTAAAAATTTAATTTTTATAATAACGATACATATATAATTATATTTTTATTTAAATTTTATTTAATTTTAATTAAATACTTATATTCAAACCGCTGCGCCGACCGCAGCCAATAATCTTAGTTTTACTCTTTTCATTCCGTATCATTCCATTGAATCTGCTAACTCATTCGTCCACGTGGCAAGATACCATTCAAAACCTAGATTCAATCCCATACGCTCGAGCCCATAGCACTTATTCTGCAACCCTCCTCTCGTCCCAGAACATCGCCGACCAACCAAAACTACAACGTCGTATACCGTATAAACACACAACTTCATCCTCCTCCTCCTCTTTCTTCTGCTTGTTGAGATCGATAGAGGGAGGGAAAGGAGATCGAAAATGGAGTCGGTCATGCAATCCCACCGAGTGGAGATGATAAGCTTAGCCATCGCTCTTGCAGCGATTGGAGCTGGAACTGCTTACTATTTCTACGTCAACAAGAACAAGAAACCTAAAGGTAAAGACTTTTCGATCTCCGTTGTAGATACATGAAGCGATGGTATAAGGATTACATGAGTGTTGTAATTATATTGCAGGTCTCGGTCTTACGTGTAAGATTAGGGCTTTACTTTTGTCTCAAGAAAAAAACTTTGCTTTGCCGGTTCGGTCTTTATTTCATCATTTCGTGTCTTACCAATTACATTTGCCAACTATGATTAGAAGTGGGACCCATATTAAATAGGAAAATGTAAATGGTTTGCTTGTGTTTGGAACGATGAAAAAAGGTAGAAATCTATGGAAAAGGAAAGTTTATGTTGGGTATTAATGAAGGTGGAAAGCTGCAGAAACCAGCGGAAATATTTCCACTGTTATGGCCATTTTGTTTTTCTCCACTTTTGGGAGAGAATCCGGTGGAAATGAGTGAAAAACAAATAAAATTATAAATATACACCTAAAAGCAAAGTTAAAAACATCTATTTATGATATGAAAAATAAATTCCTTACATTTCCATCTTAATAATCCAAACATAAAATGAAAACCATCTTTCCTTTCCTTTCCTTTCCTTTCCTTTCTTTTCTGCTGATATCTGCATATTTCCGCTCTCTGAAATTTGCCAAACATAATGAACTTCTTCAGTATATAATTAATATCAGAAAACGTGACTGACGGATTCATGGGGTAAATTGATCTTGCCTCAAATGAATGAAACATGTTCCTGTCAATCATATACAATATGTATCAGCGTGTTATTTCTGAGGACACAGAAGGAACACCAAATGGGAATGTGGAAGTGTTGTACATCCTGAATACTGATTTGGTGTATGTTGGTGTTGCTTTGTGCTTAAAATGGTGGGGGAAAAAAGTTGTTCTGGTCAGTGAGAGAGTGGAAAAATATGAGTGTAGACTGAAAGTTATGCATAGTGATGTTGGTGTTGAAGGTAGAAGAAAATAAAAAACTGTTTCGTAATCTGAAATAGGAGCGAAAGAAGGGGATTTTTTTTTTTTTAGCTGTATTTTCGGGTTTATCAATTAATGATTTGGAAATTCATGCTATTTATGTGTTCAAGAAATTAGTAGTGTCTTTTGAACCGAATTGTCAGTTAAAAACAAGGGTTTGATGTGGTTGCAGATGCAATGCGATCATATCTGCATTCACATTTGGACCTTTCTACAATGGTTTCTCAGTGTAGAGGAGGATAAGACAATGAAATAACATAATATAATAAATGTGTTACGTTTAAGACAAAGTTCATACTATCTTTCATTATTTCATCCGTACTTAGGATAAAAGTGTGGCATCTTATACGTGCCAATATACTATATCAGTACTTCACTATCAAGGGATGTGCAACAAAAGCAAGATAGAACTATATTTGTCTTATCGATGCCCTTGTAATGACATCCATAATTTGCTAAATGAAGAAAAGGTGATGCACAATGACAACAAAGAAAATATGCATCACTAGCTGTCTAAGACCTATAGGATTCAAGAAGTGACTACAAGATTATTTTATGGCTAAAGAGTTAAATTGTTGACGAATCTATTCAGCTCGTTGGTATGTGGACTGTAAAGAGCAGCTAGGCTTAGAAGCAATCAACAGATAGATGTCCAGGTAAGATAAAATAAGAATGAGTTATATTATTGGCACCATTCTATCTACTTCCATGCTTTAGAAAATAAATGAACATATAGGTGAGGCATAATGAGAACAAAGAAAATATGCATCATGAGCCAGTTAAGATCTATAAGATTCAAGATGTAACCACAAAAGATCATTTTATGGCTACAGAGCTATAATTGTTGGCAAAATGATTCAGCTCATTGGTATGAGGATTGTAAAGAGCAGCTAGGATTACATAGCAATTACAATGGATTTTTTTTCCCCTTATTTACACAATGAGTTAAGTTGCACATGATCCTTTATTTGGTAATTACATATGCGTTTTTTCTTTATCAAAGACAAAAAACTTGATTGAAGATGGGGTTGTAGCATTTCAATCTCTGCCATAAATTGCAAGATTTGCTTATGAGGGGAATCTACTAGGAAATGATTCCATAGACTAATGTTCTTTTGATAGGAAAATGTCATTTAGCTGTGCTAGAAATTTATTGTTGGGACACGATTGCTTGTAAAATCCTATGCAGTAAATGCAACCTGGCCTCTTAAAAAAACTCCCAAAAAGTGATTTTGCTTTTCACAAATTTCCCAAAGGTGATATTTGTTTTTACTCCCAAAAATTCCCATTTTGGGGCAAAATCTTTAAAGAATGTTAGTTTCAGGGAGTTATGAGGAATTAAATTTTTCGAGTTTTAGGATAATCACACAAACCTAATGGTTAATGCCTGAGAGATTCGCATTACAATGAACTCCATTTTTCTTATTCTTTTTTCCTTTTAATTATTTCATTGGAACTTTTTGAATTCCTTGTCTCAAACATGCTTCTTGCACTATAATTTTATTTTTTTTTCCTTCATCTCTGTCTTGTAAATTAGGTTGTCTGGACCCTGAAAACTTTAAGGAATTTAAACTTGTCAAGAAGACCCAAATCAGTCATAATGTGGCAATATTCAAGTTTGCTCTTCCTACTCCAACTTCAGTACTGGGACTTCCAATTGGACAGCATATGAGTTGCAGGTTAGATTGCTAGACCTGATTTTCTATTAGGAGAGCTTCCTAGAAAATGGAAAATATCATACGTAATTCCCAATGGAACTATTTTTAACAGAGGAAAGGATAGTCAAGGGGAAGAAGTAGTAAGAGCATACACTCCAACAACTTTGGATTCTGACATTGGATACTTTGAGCTCGTAATAAAGGTTGAACTGACTCGAAATTATCGATCAGATTATTCATCTACAGACTTCATGTCATTTTTTGACTGCTGCTTTCAGTTTGAAAAGTTATTATATGATTTGCAATTAGATGTATCCACAAGGAAGGATGTCCCACCATTTCAGAGAGCTGCAAGAAGGTGACTACCTGGCAGTGAAGGGACCCAAGGTCAGTCCTTTCTTTCTCTGATTGATTCAGTGCTATATTTTCTATTGGGGCAGTGAATACATGAAATGATGAGGCAAAACAGCTAAACATTTACTGAAATGGTTTAGACTAAGATTCTGACCTAGGAGAAGTCCAGTTATGAAAAGAGAGAACAAAAAGGTGGCTGAACTGAACAAGCTTACAACTTTTGCTCTTGCATGGTTGTTTAGGGCATCCATATTTTTAGTCATACAACATAGACTTTACTTTGCATGTAAATTTCATGTCTGATTTGAATTTGCATGTAAAGCACATTTCTGCATGCAATTTGTTCCAGTTCTCTTGATTTAGAAGCATGGTTGCAGCTTTGTGCTTGTTCAGTTAGTGGAACAGTAAGTTCAACTTGAGTCATGGTCTCTTAATTGAAATTCAGCATCCAGTTAATTCTTGCAGACTACGACATAATCAAGTTGCATCACTAGCCATATAATCTGGTGGTAAAATTATCTGTTATTTAGACACCTAGGTTTCAAATGCTAAATCCAATTTATAATTGCCAAACAAAAAAAAAAAAAGGAAAAAAGAAGAAGAAGATTTGAAGCATGGTCAACTTATGCTGTCTGGCTAATGCCAAAATGTTGTTCATATTATGGAGACAGTCAACGAGCATTTATATGTCTACTTCTCCATCAGTACGTCTAAATTATGTGCTTCCATTGATTATTTTAGGGGCGCTTCAAGTATCGTCCTGGCCAAGCAAGAGCATTTGGCATGCTTGCTGGAGGTACAGGCATAACCCCCATGTTCCAGGTAAGGAAATGCTCAGGAGGGCTAATAAGTAGGAAGTTGACCTATTTTGACCTTCAAATCTTTTTGCTTATAACTCCATACGGTCTCATCTTCCAATGATAGACAGAGTGAAAAAAAAAAAGCCATCTTTTTACATTATAACAGTAGCTTCTGTTTTCTGGATTGATTAGGTTGCTAGGGCAATATTGGAGAATCCACAAGACAAAGCCAATATACATCTGATATATGCTAATGTTGCATATGATGATATTCTTTTGAAGGTAGCTGTCTATCCCTCCCTCTATCTTTCTATGCCTTTATGTGTTTCCTTATTGAGCTGAGAGTAAATAAAATGTTTCACTTCCAGCACCAAAAGAAAGAAAAGAAACGCAAGGAAAGAAGAAAAAGAAATATGAGATACCTTAAGTTCACCCGACTGCTCTTGATTGCATGTCGGAAGATCTTTATTCTGCTGAGCTTGGCATTTAATGATTTAGGAGTAAGTTCTGTCAAGGATGGACTCTCTGAATATATGCCTAGGTGGTAGGTTTGTCTATGACATACGTTTTACTATTAGGCTATTAGCTGATATTATGATGCCGCCTCATCAAACCCTTTTCATGTGTAATTGCCTTATGAAAACATGTGCTTGAGTAAAGCTTGATTGGTTTATAGGAAATTGAACCTGAAATTTCCTTTGCATTAATGTTTCAATCAACCACCCTCATTTTATGATATTATAGTCAGCAAATATCATCAGCTCATATTAAAGGCTCATAGTGGTTATTTATATTCAACATGACATTCCTCTATTCAGTAATCTCACACTTTACTGGTATCATCTTCTGAAGAAACTGTACCTGGATCACTATTTCCTTTTAGATGGACTTCTTGAATGTTGTAAATGATCTCCTTTTTGTTTCTTAATTCAAGAACAGCATAAATGAGCTTGTTGTCTTTCTCTAGAGACCCACTTTATATAAATGTGATTCCTTTGCTATGAAATGCGGTGCTATTACCAATGCCTTTATCCTAGAGTAGGAGGTATTAACAATGATGGGATATGGTGTCATGGTATTATCTCCAGTTATACAAAGCAAGGATGGCTAGCTGATTTGTTCTAATCCACATACATTTTCCATGCAGGAAGAGCTGGATAGTTTTGCTAGGACTTTCCCAGATCGCTTTTCTGTCTATTATGTCCTGAATCAGGTATTTCAGCGTGCCTTCCTTGTGTACTTCCGTTCTGATTGTTTTGTTATGTTATTGGACAAGTTTCGTTAATTTATTCAATGATACTCTTGCTTCTATTGTTGTCAGATTACGTGATCTTTTAGATGCGTGTAAAAGGAGAGAAGCCTAGTGATTGATATTATTGTGTTAATGCTTTTAAGTATGATATTAAACTCCATTCAATTTTGGTAAAATGGAAAAAGTAGCTATTCTTTTCCTTGTCAAAATTGACTAAAAGCTTGTGTCTTACTCTAATACTTAGCCACCTGAAGAATGGGATGGTGGTGTTGGTTTTGTGACTAAAGAAATGATCCAGACTCATTGCCCAGCGCCTGCTTCAGATATTCAGGTTTGACCACTATTATTAGTCTAACACCCTTTTATCTCCCAGAAGATATTTATTAAAATTAAAAAAAAAATGTACTTTTTGCAGGTACTGAGGTGTGGACCACCACCCATGAACAAAGCTATGGCTGCTAACCTTAACGACCTCGGTTACACTCCTCAAATGCAGTTCCAATTCTAGTTTTAAACCATTGAATTTTCATTGTGAAGCCAGTAGCAGCAAGATAAAAAATACTCTGTTATCCTGCTGCCGTTGCTTGCTATCCACTGAGGGCATCTATTTTTTTGGGGGACAGTTTGCAGGCGGGACCTGTTGCTGGCATTTTTTCTTTTCTTTTCTTTTCTTTTAATACAATTTGAACATTTCGTTGTGGAGGGCATTAACCGTGAGCAAGGGAATAATGGGGATCTTTTTAATGATCTGTTTGGTGGATTAAACTACATTGATTTGGTTAGATTATCAATATAATTACTCTGAATGAATTTGAATCTCGACTAAATAACTCATATCTGCACATCTATGCAAATGTGCAATCTCTGAAGGCACGAACTGGGCAGAAAATATTGTCATCAAATATGCTGTGGATTTAGGAAGTTGTCACAAATTGCACCCAAGAAATAGGTTAACAAGTCATCGGTTGGAAAAATCATCCCTCTTAATGAAAGAAATCATGAAATGGAGAAATTCCACACTCGATTGGGAAGCATCTTATTTTTTCAGGATGTGATCTTCATGCACAGGATGCGCACGAGTGAATACTCCAATCTTAGCAATTTTTTTATCTACTATTAAACATACACGGCTTATTCGAGATCAATAAAAAGTATAAAATAATCCAACTATTACTTGCAATATGAAAATTAACCCGATAAATTTGGTTCTCAATATGGATCACAAGAGGCTATGCTCTGAATACTTGCTATATTCTAGGGAACCAGGACTAGCAAGAGTTGGTCGATGTTTACAACTGGTAAAATAAGTTGTTATATCCTAAAAACTCATTTACAGTAATACACGTACAATTTCCCGTCTGATCTGCTCTTCAAAAAATTGTATGTAGTACAAATATACAGACAAAAAAAATTATCTCGGTATACGAGTGACGATATAATGGCCCTTCTCCAAATCATATATTGTCTTTACCTGTGGTTTTTGCCATTGCAAGAACAAAATTACCGCTACCACAACGATTAAAAGAATAGCAAATAATGAGAGGTATGTAACCGACTCATTTCCAACAATTTGATCAAAGCTTTGTGGTTCTGGTTCCAGGGTCTCCTGCATTGCCTGCATAACAAAAGCTCCGAGAGTCCAATCGAGGGGTAGACTGCCATTGCTATATTCAACCCCAGCACTACAATATTTAAATGAGAACATCCGTTAGAAAAAAGTAAAATCTATGGCAAAAACCTATATGCATTGTGCTGCAAATGTGCAGATGGCATAAACTGCAATGTTTTGGGATCAATATCTGCAGTTTTGCAATCTTTCTGACATCACCTGACCAACTTATAAAGACAATCATCTATCCTAACTTGCTTGTTAATAACTGGAAGGGAAACGAACACAAAGACAGGATAAAAATGATCAAGATAACACTTCTTTATAAATGGATGAGCATGATTTTAATTGACGTTTCCTTTGGCTCTATAGTGTTAAACACTATGCAGGGAAAACAAAACTCAATGGTAGAGAAGAACTTCTTAGAATTGGTGCCAAAAGGAACCGGGAAAAGGCATTGACCGTGAAGGAAGCAAGTTCATGCTCAATGACAGCAATGATCATCTGCTCTCTCACATTCAGTTGCAACTAACATGACATGAGACAATGAAGGAAAAGAAATGACCTTTATCATTCATCAACTATGCTGGTTTATGTTTCAAATGGAAAGTTCCATCCAAACTTTCTAGTGTGTCACAGAAGATAGTATAAGACTGCAAAGTTAAGGGCAAAATATACCTTTCATCTTCCAAAGAGATTCCCAGGCCATCCTGCAATATTGCTAGTGTGTATGCAGAAGTGAAGCAATATCTTAACAAGTCCAAATCATCAATGCCCGCATGCTGTGTACTCAGTGTGTCCCAATGATTTTCACAATAATGCTGTCCTGCTGCCCTCAAGTCAACCAAGCCCGCCCTAGAAAACATCCCAAAAAACTGCGCAAGGTTCAGTAAATAAGTTGAGGATAATTTATCCAAAAAAAATTAAATTTACCCAAACAGAGTTGAAGATAACAGAGTAGTCAATGGGAAAAATCAGCTGCGGCACAAGATCCCCATGAATTCAAGTATTCAACAATAACTAAAGAAATAAGAAGGTAAAAAATCAGGTATCATATTTGTAACAGGCTGGTCCCCAGCACAACAGTTAATCTTCTTTCTGATTACAAAACCATTCTGACAACAGCACTTTTTTAATATAATATAGTTCTTCGGTACTCTTCCTAGCTTTGCTTGATTGCCTCATACAGTGTTCAAATGGTACTAGTAGCCCCAAAATCAAGCCTTAAGCATCAATTGGACTACTTTGAGGCTTACTAAGGTGGTCCTATATACCTCTAAACATCTTTAACCAGCAACTCCATCAATATAAGAGAAACAAGAGAAAATTGATCTTGTCAATGTTCTAAATAGTCCTAGTAGCCCCCAACCCAAGCTTTTCAAGGGCCAGAAGACTGCCTTGAGGCTCTAAAAGTAGTCTGAATATTGGTAGCTATCTTTAACCAGCAACTCCACTACGTTAGGAAAAGCAAGAAAAAGATTGGTCAAGCCTTGTATATATCACTTGTCACCAGTCAAATAGCTGTTTCTAGCTAATGGATTATTTATGTACCTCAGATGCATAAAAGAAATTTTCTGGAATGATTTCTTTGCCTTGCAACTCAAAAAGGGAAGCCTGAGGAATTTTGCAGGGCCGACTCATGCAATCATCTGCACATCAGAACATTTAAAGTACTTACACACAATCATGGTACCACAAGCAACTGAAAAAAGAAAACGCTCAACAGTGTGTTACTCATCCATAAAAATGGGTGGAAAATCATGGAAATGGAAGTGGCTGGGAAACACCTAACAGTATGTTAGTCCAACTTATATTTCTTTTCTTTCCATTTACTTTTATCATGTCAACAAACAATAGACAATGAAACATTTCCTTCCATTTCCTCTCATTTTCTTCATATAAATCCAAAAAAAGTGGAAACTATATTACTTCTTTCCTTTATGTCCATTTCCACTCAATTCCACTTTCTATAAAATTACCAAACAGGCTGCTAGAATAGAAAGCAGCAAAGTTGCGTATAGAGGTATGGTGCAAGTACTCGAGGCCAGAAAAAAAAAAAAATACATATATTTTTATCTTGACCAAAAATTAGTAGTCTTATAGACTCTCAAGAATGCTGAAAGGATCTATCTACACATACGAGATGATACATCAGATCCCTCATAGAAGTTATCTTTATCATTGGTAACTACAATGTATAACTTTCTTTCTCAGCTAGAACTCATTGGTAAGTACAATGAATAAGTTTCCTACAATAGTATATGATGTTATAGGAAAACCTCTTGAAGTCTTATTTCTCTATACATTGAACTCTATCAGCTAGATGCACAGATGCTCCTCCAGATACCCAGCTCTCTAGAGGCACAGACACATGTCAAACTACCAAAGAAGTGTGATTAATTTTATTTGAAATGTTAATGTTTAACACGACATGACGCATCTGGAACACGCAAGGGATTTAGGAAAAAAAATATATCCCCACATCCAACCATAAAATCTAAAACGTAAAAACATGCCTTGGTACCCTTGTCTCATTTTTCCAATTTCACAACTCAAAACAAACATCCCCAAAACTAGACCCTACCTTCCATTAGAGAGCTTTGGAGAACACATTAGCAAATAATGATGATGTGGGCTCTTCATACCTCTTAACATTCATGTCATGTATTTTCTTTAAATTCAAAAACTATTGTAATTTTTTGTTTTATTTTGACACTTATCTGTGAAATGTTTTTAAGTTTTGATTTTAATGATGTTAAAATACACCGATGCATCACAGCATTACACGGTTGAGCAGTCTTCTTATTGACCACTTGTATTTAAACATGTGTTCCAGCCATGTCTATGTCCAGCTTTTCTTTTTTTTTTCAATTCCCACGTCTCATGGCCATCTCCTTGCAACCTAGTCTACCAGAAGTTCTATGCTAAGCACTGACAAAAAAAAAAAAAAAGACATTTCATGATAGAATGTCAGACACCCTCCATTGCTCCACAATAAAATCTTCCATATTAAGAGCACAATCAATTCTTGTTGTGCATACAGGGGTGAAAAATGAAAATTCAAAGAGACAGCAGATTATTCTTTTAAGAATTGCCAATGAGCTTGGTATACCTCCTTTTCTTGATCTCAACAGTAATGATGCCTCCATTTTGCATGCGGAATAATTTCCAGATGGAAATGATGCCAAAAGCCTTGCATCTGCTTTACCCAATATCTGCTCACAGCCTCTGGAAAAGCAAGGATTCTGGATTCGTTTATTTTTAGAATCTGAAGCTGCATTCCAAGTCAAATTGTCTAAGGAGCAAGACGAATGCTTTAAAGAGCACATGCATCTTATGAGCTCTCTTGAAGCATGCAAAGTCACAATAATATTCAATTTAAGTTAAAAGAAGACAAAGGAGACACACTTAAAACTTACAAGTTGTGATTACTTTGGAATTATGGAGTTTATTGAATGAATCCCAAGCCACATCCTACATAAAAAAGTAAGCAATTAGGAATATTTTATTAAAGCTTTAAACTCTTACCCTTAAGGTAAATTATCCAAAGAGACAGCTCAATAAAAACTTAGGTCTAGTGAGCCACTCTAGGCACCTAAAGTGTAGTAGAACATTGACAATTTATCATCTCTGTGAATTACATCACTAAAAAACAAAAATTTTCAGAACTTACCAAATAGAGTTAGGTTACAATAAACATATAGTGCATATCAGCATGTATTAACAAAAAAAAATAAAAAAAACGTTTGTTCACAAGCTTTTGAGTTGCACTACTTCCGTTTCCTATCTAAAATGGATTATAGGCCACCCTTGCAGAAGAAAGAGAACAGGTGACTCAGTAGAGTTACCAAGAGAATACGAACCATTGACCTAATTAATCAGGAAGAGCTGCATCTTACATGTATTTCATCTATATTTGATATGCATTTGTTTGAAATCTAATGTTTAGAAAACTATATGATTTGCATCTGATCTATTTCTATAACAAAAATTTTCTTTTTTCCATCTCATCATAATTATGATAAACATGGGGATTGGGGATTGGAGGGTGAAAAATGGAGGCGCTGTTACTGAAAGTTCATCTTTTGGTATATTTAACAAATCCTTACAATTTCACCTTTTCAATATCTTCTTCTTCTTGTTTTCTTTTTTCTTTTTCTTTTTATCCTGCATGTGTTTTGGGGGGGTGTTGGTGGGGGAGGGGGGGGGTGGTAGGTAATCTTATTTTGATATCATAAGATGTGAAAATGGTTTCAAAACATACAAAAAGATGGGGAAAAAAGGAGACTAACCCAAAGGGCCCTTATTTTAGCAAGTAAATAATCATTGACTCTCCCAAATAAAAGTTGAAAGGAATCACATAACACTGGACATTACATGGGAAACACCTGACCAAACTGCGGGAAGCTCAGGGAATGAAGATTGTATAAGTTTCCAGCCAATTTGATAATTCTTGAAGACTGATCTTGTTTCGTTTCTCCCGAAGCAAAAACAACCTGTGATGAATACAAATTCTATTCATTAGATAATCAAAGTAATATCAACCAATCCCTTATTCAGGTCATATAATAGACAGCTGGTTGAAAAAGACTGTATTTAACTAAAGGGAAAAATAATGCATCCTTAGTTGGTAGATATGGGAACTACCATCATCACAAGCTGTTGGAAAGAGGGTATGACCACCTATATAAGTAGTGTAAATGAAAGTGTACAACTTATAAGCTACACGAGTTTGATCTAATAGTTACTTTCAGGTGGATTCTAGTATAGTGAAGCCAAGCTCAAGCATTAGCTACTCAAGTAGCTTACAAAGTCACTTTACAATATCATGGAAATGATCTTGTAACAGGTCTAGATGGAAGAAAATCAAGGGATAGTTTCTTCTTTGATTTGTATCCTCATTTACCTATTTTGATAATTTTTAGGGTTTTGTTTACAAAAAAGCCAAGATCTCTCAGAAATAGACTGATAAAGGTTTGATCAAGCTCAAGCTTGATTTCAAGCTCAGTACACTTTGATTTAGTTTGATTTGTTTACACCCATACCTCCAATGACACAAGATCAAAACTCCTAGAATGAAGGAAATAGAAAAAGAAACACTCGTTAGATATAACTTAGCAATCTAATAGTGAAGTATGTCATGCCCTTAGGATAGGAATTTCCATGTGATTTTACAAGGAAGAGAGAGTGCACTCTATTCTTTGTTGTTCTTGTAAATATAGGTAAGTAATGCAAGCTAACTCAATAAATGAAGTAAAGAAAAGATAGACCTCACACTAAAATCAGTTTATTACTCTAGAAACAAGTGACATCAAGGAACACACAAATACACAATTACTTCAAGTTATATAATGAACATACAATATACCGAGCATATTTCATTCTATTTTATAAATAAAGCAAACATAAAATATCCATTTCATTGTCAAAGCCCCTCTTCATGCATTTATTTCATGGTTTATAGCCCAACAGGCTAGCTCCACATGTACAAGGATGAGAACAGGATCCAAGTTTCATTATAAATGGAAAATAAAAAAAAATTCACTTGTAGTAAGATGATGAACCTCACAGACAAGCATGTGCAAACATGGAAGCTTTTTCTGAGTTTGAATATATATAAAAGCGATTGCTTTTACCTGCAAGGACCGCCCACCAAGTTCAATTATCCCAGTAGTGTCCTGAGATTTGCTTCCCAATTTTCCAAGGACATAATTAACAGCAGTCCAGGCATAAATACCCTCTTCTTCACCTGCATCGGTATCATCTTAGCAAGCAGTATCTATTAATTAATGAAGCAACTGTATGTTCCTTTCCTTGTAATAAAACTTTAATAGTTAATTCTTTCACAGCAGAGACAGCAATGCTGATAGAAATGTTGGTGGAAAAAAAGAAAATTTTCATAGTGTGAATATATAACCCCATAATCAGGGCAGGCACGCCCCGGGGTGGGGGGAGAGGGGGGTGGGGTGGGGGCGCTGGGGGTTGGAAACGAATAAAAGTGATGACATTAGTTAAAGATGATATGAGATAAAAACACAAAATAAAGTAGGTCGGAGGTAATAATAGAGTAATATTTCACAAATCCTCTTTGCTTTTTAAACCAACAATTCCACTCCCTACAACCTAAAATAGAATTGGACACGATCTATGAGATAAAAACACGGCATAAAGTAGGTAGGAGGTAATAATAGAGTAATATTTCACAAATCCTCTTCGCTTTTTAAACCAACAATTCCACTCCCTACAACCTAAAATAGAAGTGGACACGATCTCCATGCAATAGACAATTTACATACAGCTCCTCTCAACTTTTCCTCCCTGTCTAACTGAACAATATACAATTAAATATTAATTCCCCAAACCCAACACCCCCACCCCCACCAAAACCAATCCAAAAAAAGAAATGAAAAAACACTGGACCAAAGACTTGCACACAATTCACACCAACAACCACGTTGAAAGCATTTAAGGTGTACATTCAAATGCCAAATCTATCCATACAACCCAACACGAATTCAACAAAACGCACTTCAAAAACTTGCTTAAGCACTTCAATCATCCAATCTAAAATTGATAAAAAAAAAACAGAATACTAACGGTAACAAACAACTAACTAAAGAAGCAATTGATCCAGTAAGACAGCACATCTCGAACTTCAATCACAGTTTAAGCATATCAAACGCAACGAACCGAATTCTCACCCAATCATTCATGCATTGACTCGATTCCACACTCACCTTGCATCATCACAGCCCAATCATCCCTAAACAAAAACCCGGATTTCCGCAAAACCCCACGACACTCTTCCAAACCGTCCAACCCCAATTCACTGCTTCCCACAACCACAACCCTGGTACTACCCCACTCCTTTTTTGGAACTCGTCCTTTCGCAAACTCGATTAATTTCCCGATCCCCAATTTAACTCCAACTCCTCTGAATTTCATAACCCCGGTCCCAGACCCATCGAAGGCCACGGCGGGCAAAATTCCCTCATTAACGAATTCAAAAACCCGAATCTGGGACACGGCGACACCGGCATTGATCGTGATGCCGAAGGATCGGGACTTGGGGGAATCGAATTGGGATGAGGTGTGGATCTTGAAGAGAGAGAGGAAGAGGAAAGGGAGTGCGAGGAGAGAGAGGGTGAGGAAGAGGAAGAGGATGTGTTTGGGAATTTGGGGTTTTTTGCGAGGGAGAAATGGTGGTGAGGAAGAAGGAGAATGGAAAGGGTACATGCGAGGATGTAGCTGAGTACGGTGGAGAGGGATGTAGGGAATTGAAGAAGAAGAAGGAGGAGGAGGTGAATTAGGGTTTGATTGGAGATAGGAGTAGTCCATTGTTCGGATCCCGTGAGATTGGATTGACGGAATCGGAATGCTGTATTATTTGATTTCACATTGTGATGGAGATTCGAGAGCTTCCGGTGTGTGTCATGTCGCGGGGGAGAGACGCAGTGATGAGATGTGTATCATTGTTAGAGGACGACGAAGCTGTGGTGCTAAAGTAAATGAACCAAATTGAGCCGGTCAACTACATTCGATCCACTTCACTTTCAGTTCGCGTTCACGACACACACAGGTAAAAACAAAAAGGTTTGTTACTTCGTACTTTACAACTATTTATCAATTTTAACCATAGGATATGTGTCATTTTTTAACTGATGCATGATAATTAATTTAATATTAAAATAAAATTGTCCTTGGAAAGGCCTCCAAATACATCTTCGATAAACTTTTAAGTGGCACGTCTTCTTCTGCTTTTTTGGCTAGTTGGAAATATATGGAAATAGAAAAAAAAATCAATAGAAATGTGATGTTTAGTTATTAAAAATTAGGGTGGAGAGGTTAGAAATGGAAATAAATAAGTGAAAATATTTGCATTTTTAAAGCCAAAAGGTTTTTTTTTTCTGTTTTTAGAGAAAAAATGATAGAAATAAGTAAAAATTAAGCATAATTATAAAAATATTTAAAAAATTAATTAGTAAAATAGAATTTTTTCGTCTATCAATAACATATAAAAGAAACATTTCTTTTCATTTTCTTTTTATAAATCCAAATTGCATTTCCATTATTTTCTTTTCTACACATTTCAGTTAATTTCCACTCTTTGCAATATCACCAAACATAGTGTTATTCTTGGAAGACTCCAGGCTTGAGTAAAGATATTCTTTATCTTAAGTTTTCTTTATATAAAATTGTTGTGTTTCTTCTTTACAATGTGTTTGGACAAGATATATCAATGTAAATGAAAAGAAATAGATAAAAAAGGAAGAAAATAGTAAGGCTATAAACAAAACAAAACAAAACAATTGAACATTAAGTATATATGAATTAAACATAATGGGATGTATTTGCGATTTAAATTTTATTAAATTGATTAGTATGGACCAATTGGAAATTAACATGCATTTAAAACTAAGATTAACAAGTGGCTGTAAAAGGCAAGTGCACAAAATGTTAAAAACCAAGACACGGGTGTCTAAAGTGATAGAGGGTAAAGATACATATATATCTTTAGTGAAATTTAATCAAAGAAAAAGAAAATGGCTATCCTATTTGCACCTTGTTGACAATTGACCACTATGTTGTGAAATTACAAACATAAAAAATAGTTATTAGTAAGGACACAATAATTTTAGGAAAAAAAATATTGGTTGTTAAATTATCATAAGAAAAATAATAAATAGCAAATTTTTTTTTGAGAAATATGGTACTATTGTTTGTTTTCTTATGGAATGATAGTAGCGAGGGGATGGAGCTGGTTTGAAACACTAACAATTTGTTAATGTTGTTGGGTAGGGATGTAAACGAGTTGAGTTTGAGGCGAGTTCACTGAAATTCGAACTTGACTCGACAAAAAATTATATATCCAAAACCCTTCTCGATCAGATAGGTTTTTTTTTTAACCCGATTCGAATAGCAATTAAATCTTTTTTTTTTTATACTTCAACTTATTTTTATATATTATTTATTTAATTTATTATTAATCTATTGTGATGGAAAGAAGAAAGAAATAAAATATAATAATATAATAATAATAAAATAAGATATACTGATCATAATTTATAATATTAATTTATTATTTAAAATATATATATATTAGGTCGGTTTTTTTTAAAATTCCATAACTCAATCCTAAACTCTGTCAGGTTTTATTCTATGTCTCAAATCCAATCCTAAACCCTATAAGGTCAAACCTTGCAGGGTTTTTATCAGATTGGTCGGGGCGGGTACCTTATTACGACCTACCTGGTTGCATCCCTATTGTTGTTGGGTTAAGTTTGATTGCGTGATTATGGTAGCAGTCCATGATTTGCAATGGTAAAGGAGGTATTCATAATGTTTATTGGATATGGTTCGGGTACACCAATGTTAGGGATTGAACTTTTTTTTTTTTTTTTTGTATATGTAGGGATATTTATGCTTTGCCCTTAGACCATGTACAATGCTAAGAATTCTATTTTGGATATCTAGGTGCTACATTTACTCTTAAGAAATTCTACTTTTTAAGAACTTTTCTACTTCATCTCAAAAGTCCTTAAATAAAAGTTTTTTAAAATTTATTTATATTATTTATGAGATTTAAAATAAAAATTTTAAACTAAAATAATACTTTTAAAGAAAAAAAATAAAAAAGTTTACTTTTTAAAAGATGACTCCAACTTTTGCATGACCTTTCCTCATCAAGGAAGGACTTGAAAGTGGGTATTTGGCATAGATTATTGTGCCAAGCACCTTCCATTACACAAGCTCTTAGAGAAAAAGGTCAATTCCTAAAATTGTGGGTAGCAACTAAATATATAGGTGTGTATGGAAAGGGGTTGAACTATTTAAAAACCTTGTTATCTTGTTGATAATAACAAACTTTTCATGTTATTTAAACAAATTTAAACCAAAGTGTATTCTCTCTTGATTAGGTATTTTTTTTCCATGTAAAATCATTCAAATTACAAGCATGCAAGAGTTAGAGTGAAGAGAAGGAATTTTGAAAAAACTAAAAGAGAAGACGCATTTTGTTTGAGAAAGAATTAAGTACTAGAGGATGGACATTGAAATTTAGGTTTAAATTGAGGACTAAATAATTTAGTGATACAGAAAAGAGATGAACATGATTGAAAGTAATACAATTAGAGGATATTGTTATGCTGTTGCTATGACTTCATTTATATGTTGGCGCGTGTTTGGTAGAAAAATAACAAATAAACAATAATACAATCAAAACCCAAATGAACATCCACTCAAATTAACTCCTTGATTCCTAAACTATGTACAAAGTACGAGAACTAAAAAAACATTTTTCACCCTTGGAAGAGTCGACCGGTGTAAAGAAAAATCCCAAAATCCACAAATGGTAATGGAGTCCTAAATATTTACTTGCAAAGTAAATCGATAACCAAAGCCCTAAATTTCATTAATACTCCATATCCACAAACGCACAACAAACGCATGCATATAGTAATATCTTTATTTAATTGGAGGATGAGAAGATTATTTTTGTATTTAAGGTTTGTAGCATTCGTGATAATGTTGATACCCCAGTAATTGATGGATTTACCCTTGAAGGTTGATGCTTGCACAAAGTATGGGTTTGTGGATTTACTTCTAATTCTTCTTCTCGCTCACAAATCAACCATGGTTCGTTGAACTACAGAAGAAATTTTTTTTTTTTCAATCTTTGGAACCTAGGGTTCATTTATAAGTATCTCCATCGATTTATTTCAACTGCTATAATCATTGGCTTTCATGCCAATAATGATCAATTCGGTACTTAATGCACTGCATCAATGACATATAAGGAAGCTGCAAGATTGTTGTAAAAGGCAACAAGTATAAATACCTTATTTGTAATAATCCTAACAAATTTCATTATTAGGACAATATCATGATTGCTATTTGAACTTTGGATAGAATTTCAATTTACTACATAATATTTAAATTTGTTAAATTTAGTACTCAATTCAAAGTTTTCACATTACTACTATTACTTGTGTTAAAATCTTGTGATAACTACCTATCCAATCATGTCCTTCAGTCATCATTAGCGCAATATGCGTTTCATTAGTTTAAAGAATATTACATTAACATTGTTTTTGCATACCCTAGATTCAGTAATTAAAAAAAAAAAAAAGAAGGTATAAAAATGCATTAAACTACATAGAGCCAAAAATAACATCCTTCCAATGTGTTCAATAGTGCCAATGTAACATCCTTTAAACTAATGGGACATGTATAAAGCTAATAATGGCCGAAGGATATGACTAAACAAATAATTATTACAAGATTTTACGCGAATAGTAACAATGGCACGAAAGCTTTGAATTGGATACTAAATTTATCAAATTTAAACTTTAAGAAATAGATTAAAATTTCATTCAAAGTTCAGATAGCATTCATAATACTATCCCTTTCATTATTTATCTACTCTTGATTGAACTTGCATTTGATTATCTTTAGCTATTTAGGGAAAAAATATATGGAGTGTTTTACTTTCAGATTTAGACAATTTAGTGTCTAAAGTTTTATTCATTAAAAATTTAATACCTAGTAAAGATATTACATCGTACATTATTTCAAAATATAAATACTGCATTTCTAATGAATAAAACTTGAGGTATTAAATTGCTCAAATTTGAAAGGAGAAGTACTTTATGTGCCTTTATTCTTTAGCTATTTTTATTGCAAACCAAGCAATAAACTCTCTTGAGCCAAGTTTCTCCTTCTAGTTCTCTCTTACTTTAGGTTGTGTTTAACATTATATGTTTTATTATCAATTTAATATTTTTTTAAAACTTATTTAGTTGTTAATGTGTAGCTAATTAATTCAAGAGATTCATTAGTGTAGCTAGGCAAGATTTATGGATGCATTTAGATTTATTATGTTTGGATTTTTTTAAATCCTTATTTCATCTATATCTTATTTGTATGTTGTCTGTATTTTATTTATATCTATTTGAAATTTAGTCTTTAGGAAATTATCTTATTTATATCTTATTTTCATAATTATAATAAAATCGGTGATTGAGAAATAGGGATTGAGAAATTGAGAAATAAAAGTTCACAAAAGGATTGGAAAATATTTTTTATATATCGAAAAAGAAGATATTAGTTTATATTTTTATAAAAATAAATAAAGTAATAGCTAATTAAATCTAAGGCTTTAAAGATATGTTAGGTATTTAATTTTACAAGAAAAGTATATATATATATATATATTCATTTTTTTGGTATCATATCCTTGATAAATATAAATATTTGAATGGATGTTAAATAAACACCCAAAAAAGAAAGAAAGAAAGAAAGAAAGTCAGTATCGACCTTTCACATTCGAGAGGCAGGCGAGTTAGTAATTAAACATCAGTTCCAGTAACCTTAACTTTAATAGGATGAGAATAAATGTTAAGCTATGGCTTTCCTAAGACCTTAAAGCGTTTGTGCATCTGTCAATGTATAACTAAAGTTGATTATATGGGGGTGGGTTTATGATGCTGAAATCAAATCTAGGCTGATTAATATGCAAGAGAAATCAATATGATTACCATAAAACTAAGTTTCACCGGCCAAAATCATCACCTCCACCTTCAGAAAACTGCATTATTTTAGTTCTCTTGAATTTATCACTTTGAGTCAAGATTTTGTAGGATAGAAATCAAGTTGTTATAACTTCGGCTCTCTATGGACACAATAATAGGGCTTTTATAAGTTTCTTTTCACTACAACTTGCTTGTTAATTCAATAGAATGGCAATCTCACAAAGCAAATAACAATCATATCAAATAAGGAATGGCCATTCCTTGTTATGATGCCCCACTGCCATAAGCAAATCCATACCAATACCACACTATAAACAAGAAAGCAAATCCAAACTTTCTTTTTTAGCAACCAATTTTCTAAAGCACTCGTTAAGAGAACAATAATTTAAAGGATACGACCCACCTAGAATGCATTCATCCAAGAAAGAATCTTCTAAACATTGTTGATCCAATAACTGTCCATATCCATACATAAAAACGTATATCCTGTTACAACATTCAACTACTGGCGTAAATAAGAACTCAACCAAACAATTAGAAGAAAATCGGAAGAACAGCAGCTCCCAAGGCAGTTGCTAGTGCAAATACAGAAACGACGGCTCCTCCTGAGGCACCATTGCCTCCTCCTCCTGTCGGGGACGATGATGATCCTGATGGTATCGTGCCACCTACAACTCAGAGTTTCGAAATTCAATTTTTTTTTTTTTTTTTATGCATGGGATCAAAGTCATATCAATTTATACAACTTGGAGATATCATGGATTCATATAGCTTATGCAAAATGCCTCGAAGCATAATAGGACGAACTCACATTTAGTAAGATATACTTATTAAGATTCTAAAGACAGAATAAAGTTTTTATCTTTTTATGTACTTGTTTTTTTCACAATAGTATATATCCATTTCGCGAAATGGTGAAGTGGCTGTGCACCCGTTAATCGGACTCTTTTATTTTTAGCCATTTAAAAGGGCTAGGAGAAATTACCTGGTGCCGCACTCGCTGCTGGTTGACTTCCGGTAGGTGAAGCGCTTGGTCCGGCTGTGAAAATGAGACAACATCATTAAATTCACCATTTCTATGTAAAATTGAAACGTATAAAACCGTAGAATCATATATAATTATAAATTTATAATTTTATTAATAATTAAAATCTAAGCTATTTTATATTTATTTTAATTAAAAAATCTCATAAAATTATAAATTTTTAAAATGAGTTAATTCTTAATTTTAAAAACCATACTTGCTTTTCCTTTTTTTTTTTTCTAGGTCGGTCGAGTACGCTTACATTTTTCACTAACTACTAGGCATCTATTCCCAATTTCAAAGAGAGAAGAAAAATGTGATTTTATGAGTGAAAAATTTACCATCTAATTCCTTTCTATTTATTTTCACTTTCACATCGTTAAACACACAGTCAATTGAAGAATTACTTTCTACATTTATGAACAACTTATATGTTTGCTTCCATTCATGTAATATATACGTATATATTTGATTTATCTAATTAAATGACCGGTATTTACACCTAGAAGACTTTAAAAACATAGATAACACTGAAGACAATCTTCCATGTGATGCCTTAAAAATACAAGACAAGATTTATTAAAGGGTATCTTCTAAACACTTATCCACGCGTTATATTTTACCTTTCTGATAGGAATCAAAGTCTTGTAAAAATGGAATATTTGTCATTAAATCTGTTTAATATACGATGAAAGAAGATCCATAAGGTAACATAGAGCGATGCAACTATGAATCTCACAGAACGTATATTAGAAAAGCCCTAATCTATTACTACCAACTTCTATATCCCTTTCTTCAGTCTTAACTGTTTTCTCAGGGAACATGGGTTTGAAAGAGTTAAATAGGATATGCAGAATATATTCCAATTTCCATGTCATTTAAACATGTTAGCTTGAACCCAAGAAAAGAAATTTACTAATTTTTTAATAATTAGATTTCTTCCGATCATATGCTTTTTAAAAATTTCTCTTCTCTACCGAAAAATAATATAATTTCAATAAATCTTTATAATTAAAAGAGGACGGAGCATTTAAATTCAAGTAATACTTACGTGGGCACAAGCTAGATCCAGGTATATTAACGTTACAAACCATAGGAAGCTCGAGTGCCTTACTGACATTGATATTATAGGTCGCTGCTTGCCCAATCACTTGGCAAACGCACGTGAGATGGTGCGTCACTAGGACTCTCACTTCAGGGCAGCACCGCTTGTCGGGTTTCGTCTCGTTACTGTCATTTGAGATAAAGGTCAAGCAGTCTTGTGCAGATCCAATCGCGACCAGGCAGTTCTCTGCTGTAGGCCCCGGTGCCGAAGCAGGTGTCGGAACAGGAGAGGACTGCCCTGATACCATGCTGAATTTGCCGACCGCAGCCACCATGGTAATTAGGATAAATTTGGCAATTGTGTTGGTGGTCATTGTGGTTAGTGTTGCCAGTTTTGAGTCCTAGGTGGGCGGCGGGGCCGGGGAAGAGAGGTAGAATATGGAAATTAGGAGTCAAGAGGGAAGAAGAGCTGGTGAGTGAGTGTTGTAGAATGGGATTACTGGTTGTAGTGGGAATTTGTGGAAAATAGACTTGTTGGCATTTTCATAGGAAGAATTAACGGACCTAACAACCACGAAGGACCGGCTAGACTCTGAATAATGAATGCAAACAACAGTTTGCAATAATGAATACAAATATAATCCATAGTTTATTATCTTCTTACCTATACTTGGTAAGTTTAACCAAGAAATCGTTTTTCACTACTGTAGATTGGCTAGTAAGAGGAAAAATTAATGGGATAAGTGTAAATACATCTTAAACTAATTTATTTTCTTAAAAGATATACGTTAAATATGATGTAAATAGCTACACCCTGCCCCTATTTACATGCATAGATGACCCATATGGTACGGTTATAGGCAGCGGGCCTACCATTTGTAAACTAATATAAACATATAATAAATTCAAGCAAAGGACATTTTAGTATTACCAAAAAAAAAAGGTTAATAGGCACTTATAAGATATTAAATATATAAACTCCTCCTTTACTTTTTATAAATTTGATTTTTTACAAAATGTTTAATCTCTAGTTTCTTTTTAAAGCATGAGACTTTGTATTATTACGGAAAGTAGCCTAGCTCAACAGTCATTTTCCGTGAGACTTGATTTAATCAGGAAACTTCCTTCAACAAGCCTTGGTTAAAATTTAATTACTGGTAGATCCATAGGATCTAGTGGGATGAGGATAATAATTTAGGTCCCTCTATGTAAGATTTATTTAGGCATAAACACTTTATTCTTCTAAGCATCGGTTAAGATTTTCCTAGGGGTTTTGAAATCCTAATGAGAAGTGCTGCTACAGGCGCCAATTAACCAGCCTTACCCCAACACCCCCCCCCCCCCTCCCCCCCCACCCCAAAAAAAAATAAAAAAAAAATGGAATATTTCTCATTCAATCTGTTTAATCTACGATGAAAGAAGACACATAAGGTAATATAGAGCAATGGAACTATGAATCTCACAGAAAGTATATTAGAAAAGCCCTAATTCTATTACTACCTACTTCTACATCCCTTTCTTCAGTCTTAACTCTTTTCTTAGGGAACATGGGTTTGAAAGAGTCAAAAGACAGTGACTCCATACTTGTATAATTGTATGGTGGATTGACAAGATAAAAAGATACTCTTATTCTGCTCTCCATATGAATTCAACCTAAATCGTTTTGAGTAGTCTAAACCAATATTGGGAATGTTTTCGAAATGCTCTATTGCCAATGTTGGAAATGCTCTGGACAACTTAATCTCTTTTTCTTAATATATGACCATCGTCTTTGTTTTCAAAGAAAAACTAACACTATGTTTAGCATGAGGAGAAGACATAAAAAGGAAAGAAAGTGTTAGCAAAGGAATTAAAAAGGAAAGAATTAAGAGAGTATTTGATTTTTCTCATGTGTTTCGATATTTGAGGAGAAGAAAATATAATGAATCTTAATTATTATAAAAGGTAAAATAATGTATATAGTAAAATTACTAATCTAGAAAAAAATTGGGAAAATATATATATATATTGGAGCAAATCGGTAATTATAAGTTCTTTTCCCCCTTTCCCTTTACTTTCCATCCAATTTGCGGGGAAAGAAATTGAATGAAGCCCAGATAAATACCGTAAGTTTTATCTCCATCTTCTGTTGGGCTAATCTCCACTTTTTCCCCCTTTATTTTCTTTTATTTCACTTTCAATCCCAAGAAACGGCCAATCCTGCCAAACGTAGCAGTAAACAAAGAAGAGAGAGAAACCAGAAAGAGAAGACCCATGTGGATAGTCAAGTCTAAATGCATCGATGGCTTCCAAGGCCAAGTGGGGGACCAGCTAATCACGGGAGGACTGGCAGCTCGTTTTTCCATCCACTTTGCATCCTATTTCTGTCCCCGTCTTTTTCTTGTCTGTTCTTCATGTTTTGATGCAACTCATCGCCGAGGTTTCGGCTTGACATATTTCAGAACATGATAAAACAGTATCCCAATCCAACCCCAACCCCACGCAAGCCCAATTGATGACAATAGCATAACATAAAAATGCGGTACATTTACTTGAATATAATAATAATTTTATTATGAATTTATTATATGTTTACTTCGTGGAATAGCAATTCATACGAAATTGTAATTCTACAAAATCCTAAATCACTATTCCCTCCCTCATGGCTCGTAATAACAATTCGGTGCTATTCGCCGTCAGTCATCCATCATCGATTTGAACGTCAATTGACTTATTGCCGGTGGAAACGTCGATCATTGTGGAACCTCGATCGTGCATTTGCCATTGTCGTCGTCCTCACTGCGGTCAACCATCGTCATCGTTCTCGTGCAGCCTCGCTTGTCCCTCACCATCATGGATCTAGCGTCGGTCCTCGTGCAGCCTCAATCATGCATTTGCCATCGTCGTCGTCCTCATGCAATGTCACTTGTCCTTCGCTGTCGTGGATTTATCGCTAGACCTTGTGCATTGTTCCTCGTTTCGCCAGTCATTGTCGATTTTGATCGTGCCTCGTTGTGGTAATCGTCAACTCCATCGTAGCTGTTTCTATTCAACCCTCCAATCATGGATCTACCTTTGTTGTTGCCGATCTCGGCTGTGGATCTACCCCCATCCTTTATTCCACCCTTATTCGTTCCCTTAGTCCCTTAGTTCCTATTTCATTACATCCGAGTAAACAGCATCATATTATTTCGTCGTAAATAGTTATTCCCCAGTAATAGTTATTTCATTTAAGTCTTATTCTATTCAACGAAGTAAACGAGTTGTTAAAAAAGTACGGATTTGTAGGGTCAAATGTTGATTCAATGGTCTTATCAATACATCTGTCGAAATTCCCATAATTTTATGCTGTTTTGTGTTTGTTAATATATCTAATTTTCTTATTTTACCAAGAATAAGATATTGATATTCATTTAATAATAAATACTTTAAAAACATCCCTTAACATCACCTTAACTCTAGTATTATTAGCGAAAGTAGCCTAGGTTAATGGTCATTTACCAACATACTTATCTTAATCAAGAAACTTCCTTAAATAGAACAGAACATTGTTAAATTTGTGCATTTCAATTTATTTGCCTTGACTTGAGTAGTAATAATTAAGGGTGCCCTCCTTCTTCATTAAAATTTTTGGTTAATTTAATATTTCAACATCTAGACCTTGTACCTAATGTAATAAATTTTGGTCATATTTTGTGGTACGAATAAAAGCAGCGGCAAAAGGAGTGGTACTTATTAAAGTTTAGCAGCAGTAGCATTAAATTCTGGATGGATTATTAGGTAGACTAGATAGTTACCTTAAATCTTTACGACAGCCTCACATGTTTCCATTTCCACCCGTTATTTAGCTTGATTCGAATAATTGAAAGGGTTCATAACATGTGTTGAGATACTCATTAAAATTAAAAAAAATTAGTTTATGCTTTCTAATATTGAATATATACTTATAATTTTTTATTTAATATTTTAATATTTATATCCAAATGATCAATTGAAGTAAAAGTTTTGTTAACAAGTATCTTTAAGATATTGATTAACAAATTTATATAAAAAAAATCTTAAATGTTTTTTAGAGATAAATATAAAAATATATATAAAAATTTATTTTAACCGATAACAAGTGCCATCAAACACACAATATAATGCTCCACCTAATAAAGATACCTAGAATAACGTTGGTTCCCATCACCTAATACCCAATAACTACCAACAGATCCAGCCGCCTTAAAATAAAAGAAAAGCCAACAAGGATATGCAGAATATATTCCAATTTCCATGTCATTTAAACATGTTAGCTTGAACCCAAGAAAAGAAATTTACTAATTTTTTAATAATTAGATTTCTTCCGATCATATGCTTTTTAAAAATTTCTCTTCTCTACCGAAAAATAATATAATTTCAATAAATCTTTATAATTAAAAGAGGACCAAGCATTTAAATTCAAGTAATAGCACAAGCTAGATCCAGGTATATTAACGTTACAAGCAAGTCGCTGCTGGCCCAACCACTTGGCACAGTCACGTGAGATGGTGCGTCACTAGGGCTCACTTATAAGATATTAAATATATAAACTCCTCTTTTACTTTTTATAAATTTGATTTTTTACAAAATGTTTCTTTTTAAAGCACGAGACTTAATATTATTACGGAAAGTAGCCTAGCTCAACAGTCATTTTCCGTGAGACTTGATTTAATCAGGCAACTTCCTTCAACAAGCCTTTGTTAAAATTTAATTACCGGTAAGATCCCTAGGCTCTAGTGGGATGAGGATAATAATTGAAGTCTCTCTATATAAGATTTAGTCAAGACCTTATACCTAAGTTTAGGCATATAAGCATTCTTCTAAGTATCGGTTAAGATTTTCCTACGGTTTTGAAATCCTATTAAGAAGTGCTGCTAAAGACCCAATTAACCAGCCTTGCCCAAAAAAAAAAAAAAAAGAAAGAAATCGATTACACGTTTTCAGAGATAATAAAAATATAAAACTAAATTGAGGGTATTATTTTTTAACCATTAACAATTACCCTCCCACGGAGCAAAGATATATCTAGATTATTTCTTCTAGATCCAGCCTCGGAAAAATAAAGGAGAAGCTAAAAAGGATATGAGGAAACAAAGAAAATGGAATTAACAACTACCATGCATTTAAAAAATAAAATAAAATAACATAAAACATAAAAAGAAAATGATTATAACAAGCAGAAACCCACCAAAATAATAATAATAATAATTTTTGGATGATTAATTAAATAAAAGGAGGATCAGGCATTTGAGTATACTTACCTACACACGGGACGAGTGCTGGAGATACTTTAACATTACAGGCTGCAGGAAGCTGGCGGGCTCTAGTGATATTAACACCAAAATCTTTTGCTTGTCCAATCAATTGGCATAGGCACCCGGGGTGGTTCGCCACCAGGCTTTTCACTTCAGGGCAGCACGGCTTGTCAGGCTTGGTCAATTTACTATGGTCCTGGATAAAAGTCAAGCAGTCCTGCGCGGACGACACCACTGTGAAGCAGTCCTCTCCTGCCGGCCCAGTTGCAGGTGCAGGTGCCAAAGTAGGTGAAAACTGCCCCACTACCGTGGTGATTCTAGCGACGGCCACAATGCCAATAAGGACAAATTTGGCAAATGTGTTAGTGGTCATTGTGGCCAATATGACTAGCTTCAGTTCCTAGGAGGGGAAGAATGTGGAGATTTTGGAGCTAGATGTGTGTGTATGTGTAAGTGTTAGTAGGGAAGAGGGACTGGGAAGTGTGTGTTATAAAAGGGGGTTACTTGGGGCGAGTGGGAATTTAAGGAAATTAGATTTGGTGGCTTTTTGATAGGAGGAATTAATGGACCTAACTACCACCAAGCACCAGCTGGAATTTGAATACAAACGAAAGTTATTGAATCCCCACTGATGTAGGTTGGCTCATTTAGTGTATGATAAAGTTTCTGTCTTGAAGTGCGTTCGATACTATTTTACAGGTCTTTATCGTTTAAACATTAATCCTTATGAATAGAAAAATTTATTGAGATGATTATGGTCTGTTTGGATTGATTTATATCTTATCTTATTTATAGTGTTTATTTAAAAATTAATATTTAAAAAATTATTTTATTTATATCTTATCTTTATAGTTATGATAAAAATGGTGATTGAAAAATGTAATTTTGGAAACTGAAAGTTCATGTACTTTAAAAAAAAATGTTTAAAATATAAATTTTATACATTAGAAAATAAAATATTAATTGATACTTTTATAAAAATAAATAAGGTAGTTGATAAATATGTATAAATTTTTAATTTTATAAGAGCGGTATATATGTATTTTTAATTTTATTTTTTTGTCATTTTATTCTTAATAAAGACACATATTCGAATTGATACTAAATATAGACAGAATGAACAAAAAAATAAAAATAAAAAGAACCAAACTAGAATACACTCCCTATACTGTTCACTTAGTATAATAATATATTTAAACTAAAATGCGATTTTATCTTTTTATGACTTTTAAAAGTATATAAATACTCTATAATTCATTATTATTAGAATACCAAAACCATTATTAATCAAAACATTAACAGCAGTTGTATTGAACTTTATGGAAGATTTTTGGGACATATACATATTTTTAAAAGGTTATAGAAGGTGAAAATGTATAGAGTAGGAATTCAAAAAGGCTATCCTTCTCAATAAATACCTTAGTGATCCTGAATTTATTGTATCTTAAAACATATGATTAGGGTTAAGAATCGGCTGTCGTTCTCTTCCTAGTTGAAGGGATGAACTGTAGTTTGGCCTGATTGGTGAGAAAAGTTCTCTTGATGGTTCACATGATTAGATACCCTTTGCAAAGGCATCGTTATGTGCAAAAAGTAATTCGCCCCATGATTTGCAAGTGAAGCACGTGATATTAAAAATAAATATATGAAGGGCTTTTGTTTTTTAATGGAATCGAAAAATGTGGAAATGTAATTATCTTCCCAAACAATATAGAACAAGCATATTTCCATTACTAGGTTTAGTTAGAGAAAACAAATGTATGTAATAGTTTACAAATCGAAAAACATCCTTATTTACATGAAATATATCGTTATATCTCTTTGTGTTTTCAGTAATAATTAATATTCTTTTTATTTTTCTCTTCTTAATTGTCTAAACATATTGAAATGAATTAAAAAAAAAAATCAAAGGATTTGAATAGGTTTCAAATTCTAAGGAACCTTCACGATAGTGACTTATTTGTATGCCGTGATGATAAGAGTTGCCAGCTGACAATGGTATGTAAATGGTTGGCCAAAAGAGGGAACTTGAATAGAAGTGAAAGAAATAGCAAACCACCTGTAAACCAAAGCCATAGAAGTTACTTGCTGAGATGACACAAAGACACCAACTCCGGCACGAAATCCTCTACTTTCTTAGATAGTTAAAATGCACATGCACCGACCCCTTAACACTTTGTAAACGTCACTTGATGAAATTGAAATCTGGGGCACAGTCCTATTGTATTGTTTATGGGGAAAACAATATTACGTAAATATATGAAGTTTCTTCTTGTATCGTATTAAGTGTACGATGAACATATTCTTTCTTAATGAAACTTTCCATTTTAGTCCATTTAGCAAAATCCAGAAAAGACTATATTGTACAGCTAGTTTATTGATTGATCAAAGGCTTTGTAGTGGAAAATAACTAGATGTTTGGAGATCATCAATTTATTGCATTGATTTTTTTTATTAGTAAAATAATTTAATTGGATTCATATACGAGCCCATTTTATATAGATCACATTGTTTCACTTGTTATATAGTGAATAGAGGAATCGTCCCAAAATGGATGATCGCACTAGTACCACAATTTATCCATAAAATATTGATAAGGGTTGACGACTTAAGTGTTCTTATTGTTTTTATAAATTGCTTAAATTGAAAACTTGTTTTTTGTTTCAACTAAAATGTTTTTTTTTTGAAAAAAAGAAAAACTAATCATGTATTATGGCAACATTTGTAAGTATATCCATAACCCGCTAGTAAAAATACCATAACTAATAATAATTTTAGCTTTTAGTAAAGTATTTTTAGATGATGATATCAAAAGTTTATTCGTTTCTAACAAATGACTATGTGAATACATTGCATGTTGCAAAAACCATGTTGAAAAAACGTATGCAAATACAAAAGGATTGTAAAACTAAAACCACCAACTCTTAAGAATATAATCTGCCTTGTAAGCAACATTTGTGGAATTTGCAATGGCCAAAACTTACAATGTTACCATTTTACTTTTGTTTTTTCCACATAAACTAGAAAGAAAAAAGATTTCTAAACTGGGATGATAAAAAGTTGACAAGTGACCGTCCATTATGCAGTTGGAAAAAGGGACCACATGGGACTAGAATGTTGGCCTACAACTTTGGCAATATCGGTTGCGTTTTGACTCTTTCACTTATGTTCACATGCCACAAGGATCGTGAATGATGGGGTATTGGAAATTTAAGAATAGAGCTTTACCCCTAAATTTGAGTGTCACACCAAAAGCAAGCACTTGAAATGAGATCATACTTCTGCTAGTGGAAACATCACAAGATATGTGCCACTAACTGAAAATCTACCCCGCATCAAAAGCATCGCATTAAGATTATATGGGCTAGTGGAAAAGCCGCGGTTCATATAGTAGTAGATGGAATTAGGTTGTAATCATGCCGAGCTGCTTATAATTTTTGTTTGAACTTGAGTTATAAACCAATTAAATTTGGACTTAAAATAATTTTTTTTATTTAAATAAGTCAAGTTCAAACTTCTATTTAGCTTTATGAGTAAGCTCATTTATATTATTAACGAGCATGTTCATGACTTATATATAAATTGTATATGAAGTTAAGTATGCAAAATAAATATATAAATAATATATATATGGGTTGCAAAATGCTAAGCTACACATAAGCTACTCAACTTTAAACTTAATTCGTAAGGTAACTAAGTTTAAGCTTAAAATAAAACTTGTTTGTACAAACAAGCAAAGCTTAAGCCTTCAAAAGCTCAATTCAGCTCAACCTATTTACAATCCCAAATGAAACTTAAAAAGTAAGATTGTAATCAGATTGTGTATACTAACTTGAACTAAATCAATTAGAGAAAGAACCTGATATTTGACTAAACTTGATATGCAAGATCATAGATATTTATTAAAATATGTTAAAAGCTTAAAATATGGGTTGCAAAATGTCAAGTCACCCAAACATAAGCTACTCAATTTTTTAAGCTAATTGAGTTTGAGCTTAAAATAAAGCTCGTTTGTATTAAGAAGCCAAGCTTAAGCCTTTAAAAGCTCAATTCAGCTTGGTTTATTTATAATCCTAAATGGAACTTGAAAAGTAGGGTTATAATCAAATCAGGTATATCTTCTCGAATTAAAATCAATTAGAGATAATGGCCTTAATTATCAATAAGAGTTTCTTACATGACCTGCGTTATTAATCTATAAGAAGATAAAGAACTTGATACTCGACTAAACTTAATATGTCAGATCACAAACATTTATTAAAATATGTTAAAAGCTTAAAATATGGGTTGCAAAATGCCAAGCCACCTACACATAAGCTACTCAACTTTAAGCTCGATTTGTAAACTAATTGAATTTAAGCTTAAAATAAAACTTGTTTGCATAAACAAGCCGAGCTTAAGCCTTCAAAAGCTCGATTTAGCTCAATTTATTTACAATCCTAAATGGAACTTGAAAAGTAGGGTTATAATTAGATCAAGTATGTCAACTCAAACTAAAATCAATTAGAGACAATGGCCTTAATTATTAATACAAACTTTGTATAGTTTCTTACATGTCCTATGTTATTGATATATAAGAACATAAAAAACTTGATATTTGACTAAACTCGATATGTAAGATCATAAATTTTTATTAAAACATGTTAAAAGCTTAAATTTTTCATCCTAGAAATTGCACGATTGTAATATTTACCCCTATGACAAAATCTTATGAGCTTATTTAAAGGGTTATATAATCCTTTGTTGGGTAACTCATTTTCTCATTGAAGGATGACTACAAAATAGGGCCTATCATAAAGAATGGTGAATTAGAATTACTATTCTCCCATTTCAACAGCACAATGAGTAGTTGATATGAAAAATAAAGGAGAATGGCCAATGTAACAAATCATTTTTCATAATAAGTACCTAAATTCTCCAATTAATAAAACACTTGTATTAGCTTATATTCTAGATTTCCAATATACATAACTTGAACATGCCATCAGTTATAGAAGTGTCTCTACTTTTTTATTCAAACAATTTAGTGTTTTAAGTTTCAAAATTTGCAATTTAGAACTCATAACTTTAAAAGTTATTCAAAATAATGTCTCTATTATGTCAAAGGTTAGTAAGCATTAATGTAAATATAACTTGGCATCTTAGGTGACATTTTTTTTTTAACATAAAGATAAGTGTTTGCTGGCTTAACTATTGAAATTAATGTAATATCTCTAAAATAACATACTTTTGTTTCTCTCCATATGAAAGCCATTGAAGAAAAATACAAAATAAAAGGTTTTAATTACCATCATTACATTTACATAAAATGTGTGCTCCTTTCTCTAATATGTGAAAAAGAAAGTCTTCCTAGCCTTACATTCACTTCTATGACCACATTTATTTATTTATTTCTTCCTTTTTTTGGGTAAATGATTGGATTATTTATGTCAATTTATGGATTAATAAAATTGTACATAGTTAATGTAACTTTAAAAGCTAATTATAGTACTATCTCTCTGTTACGTGAGATGTTAATATATATTCTTTTTCAGATATGAGATAAAGGAGTAGATGTTATGTGTAAATACAAGGATAGTCTTTTTAGCTTTTATTTTATTCTTAATAGCTGTTATATGAAGGGAAACAAAAGTATGTTATTTTAGAGGTATTATAATAATTCCAATTGTCAAGTTAGCTAACACTTAACTTTATATAGAAAAATGCCACATGGGATGCCAAGTTGTATTTACATTAACCTCTGATATAACAAAACACGATTTTAATTAGTTTTTAAAGTTATAGGTATTAAATTATAAATTTTGAAATTTTAGATATTAAATTACTAAATAAAAAGGTATAGACATTTTCTTTGCCTCACAATAATTTATCATTTAAGATATGTTAAATTTTGATTTTATAGAAACAGTATTTTGAATGACTTTTAATATTATGAGCATTAAATTGTAAAGTTTGAAACTTTAAATACGAAATTGTCTGAATTGAAAAATAGAGATATTTCACACACTTTTTTTCACAAAAAGAATTTGGTTTCATCTGGCAATATTTGGGAGGACAAGGACTCCGATTGCACCTTGTTTGCTTTAAAGAACCTAAGTGACAAAAGTAATAACAAAAGCAAACTTAAAATTTTTCTCCACTTTTACTATGGAAGAGCCTTGGAATACTTTGTTTGTGCTTTCTTACTTATCAATAGATGGAAAATCATGTGGTAAAATGTTGCCAATGCATGGAATCAAACGGCTGACGTTGTGTTCATTATTGGCACGGTCAACTACATAGCTATTGTTGCTGCATCGGGTGCTTCCATTTCGACTTATTTATCAATAGATCCAGCATTTCCATGGTTGGCATCAATCGCAAGTCATTGTCCTTCGTCACATTACAATCCTTTTCCATGGCATTGCCCCGAAGCGATCGATCACTATTGATCTTTTGATTTTTCTACCCGGTCGCTAGTGATGGACCTGGCTTCTATGCTTTCATACAATCAAATGTGGCCAATCGTTCACATTTGCTCTCCATTCAGTTCGACTCTAATAGTGAGAGTGTCGATGTTAGGGTAGGTTTTGCCCGTTTTAGCGATGGAAGCTTGAAGAGGGGATAGATATGGGTGGCGGTGATCGGCTATGGTAGGAATGAAGAAGAGGATATGAAAAGGGGAAAGAATGATAAGAGAAGGCTAATTTTCATTGTTTATTTCATCATTGAATGCCTTAGATTTATACAATAATAAAGTTTATAATCGTCTCTTAATTCTTATTATCTAACTAATATTGCTAATTGATTCTCAACTAGTTACAGTTTCAACTATTTTATCTAGTAGTTTCTAATAGCTATAAAAAGCAACATTGTTCTTAGTCGAATGGATCAATTAGTGGCTATTGTTATTTTTTTGTTAGAGTGCCATTTTTATCCTAGAATTTGTATAATCTTAAGATCCATATGGCCCTTAAAGATAAAATGACCATTGTGCTTTTAATTTAATTTTTTTCATATTTTATTTGATCAAATTTTTATTATATCACAATTATATTATATATATATGTGTGTGTGTATATTAGAATTTGCAAGTATGTATTATGTTAACTTAGTACCCCATAACTATTGAGAAGTCGACTTGTATAGTTTTTTAAGACCCAACTGTTATAACTATAATTATGACCTAGCTATTAAAATTGCTAGAGTTCGAGCTATTCAGTAAATTTTCTTTCTTTCTTTTTTTTCTTCCCCAAACGTTTAGGAAACTGTTAACAAGCTATGTTAAGCTAAAATTGGATTTTGCCTTTTAGCCAAACAATGATGCCTATTTGATTTGGGAAGGTTTGGTATAATGAGCTTAAAGTAAAAATCACATAACAAGATCATTTGCTCTCCACTTTTTTTAGAAAAGTTCATGTATCTAGAGAGGTTTTCCATGAATTTAAACTTAAGAAGAGCTTGTATAGAAATCCATCGATATGAGGATTTGTTTTTGCTATCAATCATCAATGCAATCTAATAGACAGTTCTTTAAATATTCAAAAGTTACACCTCATTCAACAATTCAAGAATTGAGAGAAACAACATTAAGTTGTAATATTGTTACTACAAAGGATTAAACAGAGCTAAGAATTATGAAGGCACTACATATCTATAGAATTATGTGATCGATACTCTATATCTTTTTCACCGATCATTAGTACAGTTAATTTTTTTAAGAATGTTTCCTATTCTTCTTTACTCTTTTTTTTAAGTCATTTCATGTACACTATTTAATATCACTCATCTGAGACTATATATATCATAAAATGTGTATGACCACTATAACAGAATCCCTCCAATACAACGCTTAAGGATGATCTTTAAGCTAATGAGTTTCCAAATTTTATAGATTTAACTAGACCGAAATCTCCTACAGTAATCAACCACACATCAATTGATAATTACTGAATTTATTTTTTGAAGTTTGAACGTTTGAAATCAAAGTAAAATAAACAACATAATCCACCTTGGGTTGAGTAAAGAGAGGGCTAATACACTCTACTTAAAGTCTCCTTTGCCCTCGAACTAGTTTTGATGAATTGATGTTCTTTAGATGTTTTTTCAAAGTAAGGCATCATAGGTTTCTACGACTTAGTAAGGAAACTTCTTTTTTTTTTTTCATAGAATTTGAAAACCTATGCATTGTTGACATAATGGCCCACCTGTCATTTTTTTTTTATTTTCTTTTTTAAATTCTGAAAATCCCAATTTTTAACCAAAAAATTAACTTCAAAATTTTGGACCAAAAGTTGAATGAAATAGCTAATCTTGGGCTCGTATATTGAATGCCCGTTTGACCAAGTCCCAAAAGTGGTGGACGGGCTTACAATGCTTTCGCAATACCAATCCAGGAATAGCATTAACATTGGGCCTATTGGAGTACCACAACCCCGTTACCAAACACACTCCAAACCCTAGTTATCCAATCAAACAGAAGCCCCCAAAACCCTAATCGCTAGATATATAATCGAGCTTCCTAATGTCTCGTCCCCTTCTTCAGTGGCCGTCTAAGGTTTGCGCTTTCCTGCACGACTCGGAGCTCCGAAGGATCGAAAATGGTGTCCTCAAAGAAGACTGTGAGTCTCTCGTCCTTTCTCTGTCCTCTACGATCCGAGGATCGTCTTCCTTTATGTTTCTTGTAAGACGGATAACTATGGTTCGGTTTTGTTCATTTCGAGTGATTGTTTGTTAATGGATGAACATGCAGAAGAAGACTCATGAGAGTATTAACAATAGGCTTGCTCTCGTCATGAAGAGTGGGAAGTACACTTTGGGATACAAAACAGTACTCAAGTCGTTGAGGAACTCAAAAGGTACTTTCTTTTCTCACCTTTTTCGTTGATTCCACATCTGCTTTCGGGATTTTCCGTGTCTTTGAATGTTTGAATTTCGAGTAATTTAGGGTTCTGATGCTGGTACTCTTGATCTGGATCGATTGTTCAGTTGAGTTTGTAAACTGTATTTTCTGATCAGTGATCAATATTGCTGAAATGGTTTCGTGCTGATAAGGGCTCCAAATGTAAGCATTCTTGACAGTGGTAATTAGGCTTGAGTGCTGCTGTTGCATGATAGACCTATGATCAATCTTGGTGAGAATTGAAACTAGGATTTATGTGATTTATTGCGACATTGTTTTGGCCATATCAACTACCTGATTCATTTAACATGCTAATTTTGTGAACAAGCTAAGTGGAAATTAATGGCATCAGGATTCGTTGGCTGATTTTTCTATCGTTTTAATTTGGTTCTGCTTGCTGTCTGGTTGCTAAAAGTTAAGTGATTCGTAGATAAGAAGCTGTGGGTAAAGAAGGTAAATGGTAAAATAGGGTAAAGAAGGTAAATGATGAAATAGGCATTCTGTTTAACAATGTACTGGAGAGCATCATTTTAAATGTGACAATGGTTGGTAATATTTGATGTGGGAGTTGACCTTGTGATGACAAGTAAAATTGTGAATTGATTTTAGGTAAGCTGATCATTATAGCCAACAACTGTCCTCCACTTAGAAAGTCTGAGATCGAGTATTATGCAATGTTGGCCAAGGTTGGAGTTCACCACTACAACGGAAGTAAGTCTTCATGCTTGCTCTTTCAGCTTGCATCTTGTTTTCGCACTGGGGCTTCTACTGCATTACATTTTATAGTGCGTCCAAAGGCTGTCTTTAGTTTACTCTTGGGTAATCAAAGTATTCTGCTATGTTTTTTATTTTTTTTTTCTTTTCTTTTCCAAGTTTAATTGTTCTCCTTTGCTCAATGAATGTCTACCATGCTTTCATTACTTCTCCTGCATTGCTGTGCTGGATCCTTTTCTTCTTCTTCTTCTTCTTCTTCTTCTTCTTTTTATTTGACTTATTTGGTTTGTTATCAAATAGATTATGACCAGAAGTTTGTGCTAATTCAGTGTATCTTGCAACTCTAAATGTGGCTCCATTATTCAATGTTATTGATCAATAGCTGTGGGCCTATAAAAGGGCATCGAACAAAAATTCTTTTGTATCCTTCAGTTTGCTGCAAAGCATTTTGTCTGCGAAATTTGATTTTGAGCATTTTTTAAATGCAAAACGTGGTTCTTAACATGATAATATAGGAACTTGTGCTAGCCTGATGATTTACTGGTTCAGTAACACTAAACTACTTTGCATTAGCAATTACAAGTTAATGATTAAATGAATTCCATCTGAATATGTCTTGCTGGCACATTTTTGAAAACTTAAGATGACTTGAACTGTTTTCTTTCGTGGATGGCATTGAACTTTTCTCTTGATAGGCAAGATTGCTCAAAGGTTCATACTATGAAATCTCTAGAATGGCAAGTGTTTTTCTCCCATCCCTACATATCCTGAAGACATTTCTGAAAATTTTCCCTATTGAAGGTATCCTTGTGGCTTGCTGAAAATCTGAGATCTGTTAAATCATCCCTTTTTGGTTGTATATGGCATTTTCCTTTTTCATTGCCTCTGCAACTTATGAAAGCAAAATCTGTTCATCATTGATTTTTTGGTCTGAGAGTGTCTTGAAAAGGGCTTTCTGTGTATGATTCAAATGTATCTTGTGCCTCCTTTTTCTTTTAGATTTTGGCTGCATGTTGTTGTAAATTCGACATTTCCAAAATTCAGTTTTTTTTTTAATCCAGTCAGTCTCTTTAACCATGTTACTTTTTATGCCAGACAACGTGGACTTGGGAACAGCATGTGGAAAATATTACAGGGTTTGCTGCCTCAGTGTTATCGATCCAGGTAAAGTCTCAATGCTTATCAATACTTTTGCTCCTTGTGAGCTATATAATCTGGTCTGATTCCTATACTTGCTATGATTTGCAGGTGACTCTGATATTATAAAGAGCATGCCAGGAGACCACTAAGCGAGGATCAGTTTTGAGCGATTAGATATTTCTTATTTTCTTTTCTCCATTATGAGTTCCCTTTTAGACCGGCAGAACTTGGTGTTTGATGATAACCATATTTTTATCTCGAAATCCCAGTGCAGTTTGATAGCCAAATGTCGTTTAATTGTTATGTTTACAATCTTTTTTCAGTAGAATTAGCAAAAGGCATTGGTATTATTCTGAGTACTCGTTTAATTGTTGTTGGGCTCTGCTATTCAAGTTCTGATAATTATCCAAGAAAAATGATAAACGGTGAGGAAAGTTGTCGAAAGTTTTGTGGAGAATTATGTGTTTGCTAAGTTTTGGACAATTTGTCCTTGGATTATAGAGTGTGGAAATTGTTATTGGTTCATTTTAAATTCTTAATAAACTTTCTTAACAGTTTCTCACTGTTGATTGTTTTTCAATTACACAATAACTGCTGGATTGTACGAGGACGAAACATGTTTATTAGAGGCAAGGATCAGCTAACCTTTACATGATTGCATATGCTGTCCATTGTCTTGAGTCCGATGGTTAGGTGGAATATTTTCTTCCCTTTAATGGAGTAGATAGAATCCCTGCGTAATTGCAAGAGATTGTTTTGGTATAAGATGCCATTTGTGGTGTGTATAGTCCCATTAAAAATAGGATAACTTTATATATAGGGGTTGGATGATTATTATAAGTGGTTACAATTGCGATCACTTGTTTAATTTTTTTTGTGTTCTTGTTTATCCTCGTTTCTTTTTATATTGCATATCATTCGTTGTGAAGTACTTTTTTACATAGTCTTACTGAACGCGATAAGTTTGTGAAAGAATTCTTATTGGGGGACGTATTAGCTTATCACAGGTTATAGTTGGTTCAATTGATTAAAAAACAACTTAGAAAAACAGTATAGTGATACTATAGAGATGTATGTAATGCCCATGTGTTTTTAGAGCTCTTGCCATTTTCTGTTCTTTGGTTTAATTATACCCTTCTTTGTGTTTAATCTCCTATGTTTAAATTTTAACATTTACAGATCTGAAAAAAAAAAAAAAAGTTTGATTTTATTCTTATATGACTAATTTATCTTGATAGTTATACGTGGGTTTAAATACACATATATTTACTGTATGTTTATTATTTACTTTAGGTGAATGATTATTCTATTTTCTTTTATTTCATATAGAGTTGATACTGTGATCTTTGATCCACCAATAGCCATTTTAATTAACATTATTATTTAAAATATTGAATAACCATTTATGTTTTTAATTTATGAATGGTTATTTAATTGTTCATTTATCATTTTTGTCATAAATATCTAATCATTGTAAAAGTGGATAGGAATAGGAATTTTAGGGGCATAATAAACAATTTGTTTTTTATATTTGCCTTATTTGTTATTTATTTTTATGATATAGTTATTACATATTTATTTAATTCTTATTAAATTGCAATTCAATTCTTTCCTATTTTATTTGATAAGATAAATGGGTCATTAGTTTTCACTCTGTTGTTTTCACTTTGTATTTTCAATATCTATGTTAATAAGTGCAAATTGTATTTGATCCTTAATAATTAGTTTAATAAAATAACATTATTAGAAAAATTGTATTTAAGTAAATAGTAAAAGCTACAATATATCGCTGAAAATTAATGAAAAAAAGAAAAAAATTTCATGATACAATAATTTGCTGCCACAAAGGAGAGGAGGGAGTGAGGGAGGGGGTGGTGTGGATGTTGGACTAACCCACCATAGATGATGGGTGGTCATGGTGTGATTTTATACTAGTCATAACTCAGTGTTTAATGAGAGTGGTGTGATCCTCTTAGGGTTGTACACTTTAAATAATAACAACAAAAAGAATTTTAATTATAAGTGTAATAAGGTTTGTTACATTGGTTTTTTTTTTTTTTTTGGAATGTTAAGGATGTTAAGTTATATGATGTTGAGTGGCTACTTATCATAAAAATACATTGTATGTGGCCAACTTGTGGCTAGAGTTAGTCAATCACACTCTCTAAGTTTTGTTTTAATTTTAAATTTTTTGAAATTTTTATTATTTATATCTAATAGTATTATTATTATTTTTAAATTGATTAACGTCCCAAGTAAAAATATCACAAGTACCGCTTAGTCCTAATTTATCACATGGAAAATGATAATTGAAATGTTCACACATATTTACAAATTAATAATGATAGATTGAGCTAACACATTGGTACAGATAATAGAAAAAAAGAAAAAAACTATACATCAAAATGTGAGAACATGTATGTAGAACAAAATTTACTCATTCAAGAATGATAATAAGCTTGCTGGAATCGGGTGCCTACATGCATTTGCTTTCAATTTTTGGTGATCTAGTATGTGGACTTTTATTTTTTATGATTTACTATATGTACTTTCAATTTGGAGAATTTAAACACTAACATAATGTTTGGCAGTTTTTTCATAGGAAAGAAATGGGTAAATTGAGTGTAAAAAAAAAAAAAAGGAAAAAAGTGGAAATGAAATGAAGCTTAATTTTTATTTTGTGTTTAGTAAGATATAATGAAAGGAAAATTTTCATTTTTTTGTTTGGTTTGTCTTAAAAAAAAAATACAGAATTAGTATTCAACAAAATAACAATTATTTTTATTTTGATTGCCTTTCATTTTCACCATTTTTCATCCGATTCTCAACTGTTTTTTGAGAGAAGAAGAAAGTGGACTTCAAAATGGAAACATTTTTAATCATTTTATTGTTTTTAACCATTTTCAATCTTTACTTAACTTGCCAAATATTTCTTTCTACTTCCTTTAATTTCCTTCCATATTTGCCTTTTTCTACTCATCAAAACATTGTAAAACATGCTAGTGAAGTAAATGTATGGATACTAAATTACAGTGTAATAAATCCTTAAAAAGGTTTAAACACTAAATTTATAAAGATTTGAGATGCATTTATCCCTAAAATACGTAGAGAGTTTTATACATACCCATATTATTTATTTGAAGTACACACTTTGAGAGTGATTAATCTTTTATTTAATCCAACTTAAAGCAAGAAGCACTTACATATATTTGACTGAATCTAACTTATATCTGGCCCATGCCGGTTCAAGTAAAATCTGTTGCTGTATCAAAATAATCCTCTCTTTTTCCTTTTTTCAGCAATATTTCAGGAACTGCATGTCACTATTTGTAATTTTGCTAGAACTACGGAAAACGGAGATCCATCTTGAATTCGCTTTTTCATGCAAACCTAGACCTTATTCTCCTTCAGATCTCACCAACTGTCTCTTCCAAACACACCAAACACCACCCCCCTCCAATTCGTAACTAACTGTGTTCTTGCATTAACACGATTCTTAGTTGGAAGGGAAAGGTCGAATCGTGTTTTGAAGTTGAAAATGGAGGGTTTGGAATTCAGTGCGGAAGATCTGTCGACGATAGGAGGAATAGCGACAGTGTCGGTGTTGCATTCGTTTATACCAACTCACTGGCTTCCTTTCTCCGTTGTTGGCCGTGCTCAGAAATGGACTCTCTCTCGTACTCTTTTCGTCAGTTATTACTCTTTCTCTGTCTACTTTTTTCTGCCTTTTTTTTTTTTTTATTTGTAGCTAATGATTATTCAATTCAATTGATAGAACATGTGTGACCTAGAAATACTGTTTATTTGTTTGGTTTTGGGACTCATTGTTGTAGAGCGTTTTAGTGTCTTTTTAATTTGATATCAATGTGTATTAATTTTGTAATTAGTGATTAATATTCGATTTCATGTGGATCTTGGTTTGATTTTTTTTTTTTTGTGGGGTTGGGGTTTAAATTTCAATTTCCGAAGTTAAATTGAACTGCCAAAAGAAAAAAGTAATTGATTTTTGTAAATCAGTAACACATTGTTGTTTGCATCAATGTGGATCTGATTGTTCTACCGCTAAAATCGATATGGACCATCCTTAACTTAAATTTTATGAATGTAGAATTTTTCAATGTCCGGGCATAGTGATATGCAGCCTAGTAGTACAATGACCGAACAGCAATTCGGGGACACGAAGGAACCGACGCCTGCTTATTCCCCAAAGAAAGGCACTTGGAGCTCTGGAGTGGAAAATAAGCATGGGAGGAATGTCGTTCGTTTTTGAATTTCATCTGCAAGTTGTAATTAGGGGTAAAATAAACTAAGTTAGTATTTCAAAAGGAAAAAAAAGGACTAAGCCAGTGCTTAAGCTGCTCGTGCTCCAGCTACTTTATCTTGAGCTTCTCTGATAGCTTTTGAATTAAGTTTGACCTATTGGAGTAATTTATTGAGCCAATCTTGAGTTCCTAACTACTTGGACTCAACAAGTTCAATTCAGCTCTTCTTTTTTGTTAAATAAACGAGTGTAGATGAGATTAGTTGAGTTGTCTTCAAGCTGTGATCCAGTTTAAAGATCTGAACTTGTGCTATATAATACGCCCACTTATCATGCCATTTTTGGACAACTTTGTGGTTCTATTGAGCACGAGCAATGGCTGGTTGCTCATGGCTGATAACACTAGAGTAATATCAAAATTTGGCATGCTAGTCATGAAATTTCAAGGTTGGCCGAGACATTTTTCTATGTGTTTGGAAAGCGCTCAAAAACTGTGGGCTTTGCTGGTTTTGATTTATTGATACATCTAGTTTGTGAAAAATTGGAGGAATCGTTCCTTTCACTGTGAGCATGGGAAGGTGATTCTCCATGGTGACAACTATATGTAAGAGTGTGTACTTTATGTGACACAATGACAGGAGAGGTGTTTATACTTTAGACGCCTTTAAGTAGAGGAGTCTATTGATGGAGGATTGATGAATAATTCTGGCTATGTAAAGTTTTGATGTAGTCTTAGTGTGTACTAGATTATTGATTTAAGGAGTGATATGTCATGTTTTTGCATACTCAATCATTCAGAAAAGGAAAACATTTAATATACTATTTCTTTTTATTCTTGCAGCTTCATTTGGAGCAGTTTTGCATGTACTATCCACTTCACTTCTTGGCATAACTGCTATCACAATGGCAAATACTATAGCTGGAGAAGAAACTGTTCATAAGCTTGCTTCACTTTTGCTTGTTGTCCTTGGTGGTAGTTACATCCTATTGTTTCTTTCTGGGAAGGGTGGCCATAGTCACTCCCATAACCAACCAATGGAGAAAATGGCTGTTGCTGGCCTAATTCTTGTTCCTGCACTATCTCCCTGTGCTACCACACTTCCCGTATTTCTTGCTGTTGGGAATTCGTCATCCATGATGGTACTTGCCATCATAGTGCTGTTATTTAGGTACTGTTCTAATTTTACTTCAGTTTGCCTTCCTCTCAACATGCTTCTCTCTGCCTTTTTTATTAGGAAGTTATTGTGTGAGTTGAAAACATTCTAAATTTCTTTGCAGTACCATAGCAGTGATGACTTCACTTGTCGCTCTATCATTTTATGGAGCTAGCCAGTTGAAGTTTCATTGGGTAGAACGATATGACAAACTCCTTGTGGGCTCAGTTTTGTGCTTAGTAGGGATTTTGACTCTTATTTTCCATGATCATGATGGAGATGAAGGATCTCTTGGACACCATGTACACAGGAAAATTATTTCTCTATAATGTGGTTAGACAAACACTGTGGAGCAATGCCATGTAATGTGGAAAATGTCTCAATCAGCATTGCATTGATCTGTTTGTTGGTTATTGGGGCCTTTTTCTTATTCTTACTGTATTTAAGAACATATTAAGGGCCACCTGTCTCTGGGTAATTTTGTTGGGAAAAGTTGGCATGTTTATATTGGAGCTTGTTTTGCTGAATATGCTAGATTTTATATGAACAAAATATGGAACTAACTACAAACCAAGAAATAGATGAAATTTCAAGGTTTTGGTGACTGAAATGGATGCTTTAACCATAGAGCTTATGTCATGTAACCGTCAAGAAAAATGCAAGGCAGTACATTTTTATACCCAAGGCTCCTGCCTGTGAGTAAATATAACAAGCTTGTTGCAACTCTTTGACTCAAATGTTGGAAGTGGCTGCAATGCTCACTCAATCTGGATAAAATATCTTGTTAATATTATTCCTAAATCTTGTGTGGCACAATATCTGAATGGGAGATGTATTGGTGAGGCAATCTGCCAAGTTTTAGCTTTCCGTACCCCCTTGAGTTTCTGTTAGTCTGTGCAAGCGAAGTTATGAGTTTTTGCCAGCTACCTGAAATAAGTACTCGTTGACAAAATGAAGCATCAAAGAAGATCACAAAATGGAAAATCTAAAGCCATTCTGGGTTTGTTGTATGGTGGAATGATAGCTGCTCTTTTGATTTTCTTACTCTCGTGTATATTGCCGAGTTCTGAAAGTCTTTGATAACATCGGTTCTAGCTTTCTTGTGCTTCTTGTTCTTTGAAATTTTAAATGCATAAATTAGTCGAATTACAGAGATCATAAAATTTAAAGCCACTCTGGGTGAATTAGTTGTATGGCAGAATGATGGCTGGTCTTTGATTTCTTACTTTCGTGTATTTTGCTGAGTTCTGAAAGAGCCCCTGGTAACATCGGTTCTAACTTTCTTGTGCTTTTTCTTTGTGATTTTAAATGCGTAAATTCGTTGAATTAGAGAATCTGACTGGAAGCAGCTCTGATGTTCATTCTCATGGAGGACTAGTTATTTTTTTGTGTATACTTGTGCTATTTTGAGCACAGCGGACAAGAACAGTCATAGCCAACCTCACACAATCGACACTGTTTTTTCAGCCTTAACTATCATCTCAGCTGGTGAGTCAATTCTCTCTTTTATAGATATATAGTAAACTGTTTAATTCACCGATTGGATAGGTTCCACACGGAGTTCACGGCCCTTCAATAGCTTCAATAATGAGGCTATGCTAAATTGCATATCCTAATTATTCCATTTTCTAATTTCCTGCTCTAAGTACTAAACTGAAAAATAAAATGAAATAGAGCTATCCTACTTGAGGAATTAAGACCAATCTTATGCTATCACATTTCTAGATTCATTTAGTTGATATGGTTAAATAAGCAATGAATGTCTATCTTATCAGATGTAGATGTAGTCATCCGTTCCTCTGATTCTGTTCTCTTGTTCTGTTCTCCACCCCGTTCTAATTTATTTTGAATAAGCTGGAAAACCGAGGACTATTCTTCCTTCTGATATCAGTAGTGCAAATTCAAAGATTTTTTGTGACCTCTCCTCCTTATCCTATGCATATGCAGTTCACAAATTATACCAAACATGAAATAGATATTTTTCCGCTGTCGGAATAATTTTTTGATTCAGAGGTTTTATCGAATTGTTTTCGTACCTTCATTTAAAAACTTGTGGTCCAACCAGTCTACCTTTGTTAATCTGATGCTCAAAGTAGTCAAGATTGATAATATGGGATTGCCTGAAATTTCATCAACTCACTTGGCTTTTGCATGCTCTCCTGTAAAGCTCAATAAAACATCCATGATTCCTAGTTCGTACGTATGAAAGAGTTGCTTTACCTAAAATTATGTTACATAGCATTGTTAAGAGGGATACAGATTAGTTCAATTACAGAACTCAAAATATGTCATCTCAAAGTTCGAACATTGGGGTGACCATTTCATAGAAATATATTCCAGTCCATACACCATGATATATTAACATTTAGCAACAGATTATGCCACGACCATTTGGATTCTTGTCAACTCACTGTAAATCCTCTTGAATTCATCCAACACCTCCTTCACCATCTCGAGCTTATTCTTCTCTGTTAGTATCTTCAACAAAGCCACAACATGCCTGTGAAACTTCCCTTTCTTTGCCATATCCTTAACAACTTGTTCTTTCTCTTTCTTCCCTAACAAAGGGTCCACCAGAATCCCATAGAACTCCACATTCTGCAGCCACTTTGACAGCCTTTGTACATCTTTCTCCACTTCCACTAGGGAGCTGTTACACTGAGCTATATCGATGAGTGCTGCAGCATAGCCACTTGCAGCTCTTTGATGAACCGGAGCAGGAGATGGATTGTCTTTGACGGTTATCTCTCTGATTGGAGCCGGTGAAGTGAAACTCGTGCGTCTAAGAGAGGTTGTGTTGTTGGATATGGAGTTCCGTTTGCTAGAGGGGGCAGAGAAGAGGGTGTGTGATTGAAGGTAAGACGCAATAGGAGCTGATTTGAAGTAACCCAATTCCCGAGATGATGAATTGGGAATAGGAACTTTGATAATTGAAACTGAGCTTGGAAGAGTATCCATGGAAATAGCAACAAAGATGGCCAAGTTTGTTCAATTACATACGGGGATAAGAAGGCAGGAATTTTTTCAGCCACTGGAATTGTGGACCTAAGTGCATAGAAGAATTTTGCTTATGTGGAGGTACCAGAGCTAGCAATTTTTTTATATTTATCTTTCCTTAAGTCTAACTGAGGAGAGTGTTCATTTCTATCTTGTCCTGACCTTAGCTTTGCTTTCTTTATTATTATTATTTTTTCCCCATATATATATATTGAAGACCTGTTCATAGTGTGTAAATAAGTATAAATTAAGGGAAATATAATAAAATCAGTGGAAAAGTAAGGAAATTGTGTGTTTGGTTAGGATTGAAATAGATCGAAATTGGTGAAAGTATTTCCACTCTAAAGTCTTTTTTTCTCTCTCTCCAAATTTAGAGAAAAATTAAAAAAATGAGCAAAAACTACAAGAATTGCCTTATAACGAGACATGAATACGAAAAAAAAAAGAAGAAAGAAGAGATTTATGAAGATTAATTTAATTCAATTATCATTTTATTTCTCTCTCTCTTTTTTTTTTTCTTTTTTAATGAAACATTTTTATCCTTTCTTTTTCCCATTTTCACTTTTCACATTCAAATAAAATAAAAATTATGCTTCCTTTAATTTCCTTTTTATTTTTTCTTTTTTCTTTCCATAACTTTCCTTTCATTTCCTCTTTCTTTATAGTGTCGCCAAACATACTGGTTGTCTAAGGGTTGCAACTAGCTAGATCAAAGATATGGTCTCTGTTATTTAAAAAAATGCGAAAAGAATATGCATTTTTGTATTGTAATACAAAACATTTTATCCCTAGGAGGATGTAATGGTCTGAACAATGAACATGAGTCCCCTAAAAGAGAGTTGTAAAATTTTGGGTAACTTACAATGATACTTGTAGAAGACTATCGGGATTACATAAAGATCAAATTTCTAAAATGCTATTTGGGCACATTAAAAAATGTTAACATCGGAAATTTTCTCTCAAATTAAGTGTTAATCTATCTCTTATATTGGCAGACAATCACAATTATTTTTTTGTAGACTTTTGCACAACTCAACCGTATTAACCAATTAAATATCAACCATGTCTATAAAACCCTCGGATTGGCCTAAAAAATAACTGCAAGTACATATTTACGTAAAATAATGATTTGGTATTACATTGGAAGATTTTTTCGTTTTCAATAAGATTTTTATGTAATTTTTATATTTCTTATAAGTGCCTAAAAAGAAAATCACGAAATAATTCGAATTCAACTTTTAATAGAGAATTATATATATTATCAAAGAAATTTGTACTAAAATGAACCGTACAAAAGTGTACAAGTATTTATAGTATGTGCTATGTAGATAGATTCTGGCTTCATTTTGATAAACATCCTCTTAATCAGCTAATAAATGCCTTTCACATCTCTTTTTTTTTTTTTTAATCATTTCCGATTCATTTGGTTTTGGGTAAGTTTCGCACCAATAATCCTTAAACAAGTGTAAATTTCATGTGATTCAATGAATTGATTATAAATTTTATTATTCTTAGGTTAATGCATATGATTTTATAAAATATGGGTCAATAATAATTTTTCTTTTTTTTTTTTTGAGAAATGCAAAATTCAAAATGTTGGGAGATGGAAATGAGAGATGGCTACAATACTTGGTTTAAGTCATATATAATTTGAAAGATTTTATAAATTCATACATCATGACTTAATAGAAGAACTTTCTACGTTTCCAAAAATTAAAATATTTTCACTTTGTCTTCCACATATTTGCTCATAAGTTTCTTTCATCTGGATTTTCATAGGAGGTGGTTTCTCTCCAGTGATTTTTCATATCTTCGGGTAATTGCAAGCAGACCTTCGAAACCATTTGTTTGGATGCAAAAACATTCCCAAAACTTTGAATGTACAATTTTTTCTTTTTAAAAATTTTGAAAGATTAAAAAAAAATACATACATAATGACAAAAACATAACAGCAATTTTGGAGTTTCAATAATATATTTCAAAAGTTTAGGAAATTCATCATTCTATGAATGATATGTATGATTAATAATTTTTAACCTTATGATTTTGACTGAATGGTGGTTATCACGAGGTAAATTTCCTCTTATTTATTATGATTAACTTCATAGCGTCCGAGGATGACTTTTTTTTTTTTTTTGTGCATATCATTGAAGCATAGTATCAAATTCCATGGAAAAATATTATATATATCCATTCAAATTGACCATATCATATCATATTTGAATTTTTCATGAATAGTTTAATGTCATGTTTAGTATGCATGAATGGTATGGAATGGAATAGACTAGGATGGAATTGTGATTAGAATGATAAATCCATTCTTATATTTGGAAACATATATAGAATGAAATACATATAAAATAGTATTTGTTAAAATTATTTTTAATTATTAAATATAATAAAAAAATTAAAGATTAAATAAATAATTTCAATTAATGATCATTAAAAAGGTCGAAATGAAATTGTGATATCGCTATCTCAAAGGCATAATCGAATTTCCTCTTGAAAGCAGAATTAACGATTTTCAAAAAATTGTGATTTCAACTTTTAAAAATACATCCAAATATAGGAAAAGGAGGATAACTTGCAATCATGATTTTATTCCTATATACCAAATGTACTATAAGGCGAAATTGATGTGAAAAATCCACTAAAATAATATGTTTTTGTAAAAATTATTGCAAACTAGGATACTTAGAAAAGTTATTCTTAAAATAGGTAATAAAGATGCGGACTTAGAATGCGATTTTAATTGAGCCAAAATTGGCCCAACTGAAGGCATATACTCGGAATGCACTTTTGGTACAAAATGCCGAAAGTGCATCTCGAGTACACATGATTAGTAGGTATCACAAATTATTTTTTAATAAATTTTAAATCAACTTTTATAGCTTTTAAATTTATGAAAATTATTTTTTTTTGCATTCTTATGTAAATTTTAAAATTTTGTAAAACAAAAAATATTAATTTGAGAAAATTTATCATTAAAAAATAAATTTATGAAAAATCATATAAAGAAAATCATAAATAAATTTTGTGAGAAGAATTATAAAAAAATTTAAAAAAATTGTTAAAAAAGCGAGTAAAAGTGTAGATATTAAATAGAAAAAAATAATTTATTAAAAATATTAATAAAAAAATAGTAATTTACATAAATCGCAAATGTTGATAAAAACTTTACATGTCAAATAAGATAAAATTGTATAATATCCCTTATTGTTCTTTTTCTTACTGAATTGTCGTGCAAGCCACGAAAATACATTTGTGTACTCTCTATTCGACCTTACATCTGGAGTAGGAGAAGCCTATGACTTTTGTGTTAGATGGTGCTGGGAAGGGGGGGTGGTGGGTGGGATCGTCAAAGTCATAGGGAGGCACTTAACTCTAATTTATAATAAGTTGTTAAGATTAATCATGATATATTGTTTGTTTATCGATGTGTTTCTTTTGCAAAGTCCACGAAAATACATTTGTGTACTCTCTATTCGACCTTACATCTGGAGTAGGAGAAGCCTATGACTTTTGTGTTAGATGGTGCTGGGAAGGGGGGTGGTGGGTGGGATCGTCAAAGTCATAGGGAGGCACTTAACTCTAATTTATAATAAGTTGTTAAGATTAATCATGATATATTGTTTGTTTATCGATGTGTTTCTTTTGCAAAGTAGGTGGTGTAAGGAAATGATCACTAATAAAATGATGATATGGTATGACATATGTGCTAAGTATTGGAGCCAAGCTATCATCCATCTTATCGACATCTAGTGGGGGCTATTGGACATGTGCTACATATTCTTATGCTTGAGCTCGGTTTTAGGGTAGTCTAAGTCCTACAATCCTATAACATGCAGGAATTGGCTGTTGCTGTTGTCAAATATTATTAGGTTGCGCCTTTGCCTCAACCTTTGTGCCGCTTCCCTATGAGTACAACGATAACACATAAATTCAAGACCACGATCAACTAGAGTAACAATCATAACATGATTTGAGAATAAGTAGATTTGTTGTAATGTATCAACTTGTATGTTATAATGAACTATAAATTGAATTAGTATTGGATACATAATGTATCACTTAGCTAGTATTGATGTTGTACTTATCAAATATCTAATAATTGCTTCTATATGTCTTATATATTGACAACTGATAAATCTATACCACCTTATGTATTCTTGTTATACATATGATTTATGTCTTCGCAACTTATTTTGGAAATAATTTTTTTAGATATCTTATTTTGTAATTATTTAAAATATATATTATTTTAATGGATTTCTCGAATTAATGCCCTTATTTTGGTCTTATGTCAAACTTAACCATGGTTACTTGTTTTTTTTTTTTTTTTAAAGGCATATATTTTTAAAACTTTATATATCTACATCGAGTTTTTTTTTTCAATTTATTCTTAAAGTTTTATCATTTAACTCATAAGAAATGCATTGGAAGCAACCACGGATATTTTCATTAAAAAAAAAAAAAAGAGTAAAGTGAAAAGCATATAAAACGAAAGGTTCAAAGCATTTACGTAACAACAAACAAGACCTAAAGATATTCGTTATTCGTGCTTGGTTGGCACTAGTGTTTTTGTCCAAAAAGACAAAGACTTAGCACATGAGATTGAGCATAAAGACCAGTAGACCACCATTGTTGCGGCATATTTGGTCTCTGCTTATAAAAGTTTGGTTCCTCTCGGGTCCGCTTGCTGTCCTTTCAATTCCTATGGTGGTTTGGTTTGGTTCTTCTTCACTTTGCAAGCAGTATCAACCGAAATTTCCGGAAAGAAGGAAAAACAAAAAAGGGTTTAAATCTTAGGAGCAATTGGGTTTTCCATTACCATAAGAAGTTCTAATGGTTCGATTCTTCATATTAAGGTTACAATTAACTTGAATCAACATATTTTATTTTCAAAATATTATATCAATAGTAGTTGAATTTATTACTTAAAATATGGCTCAAACCCTATATAAAGGTTTGTATTTTTCTTCCTTTTCCCATTAGGGTCGGTTATTAGTTTTCGATTTTAGGTTATCGATGAAAAGATGAACCTGTCTATCTTAGTTAGGAGAATCCTTAAAGTCACCCTGTTCCGCTCTCGTCATCTGCGATCTGTGCAATTTTAAAGAGCTTCTCTATGACTGTTTTCGGTTCCTAAACTGACGATCTTATTGTAGAAGTCCTCGATAGATAAAATACTTATATAAATCAACCTGTATTGGTTTGAATGTAATAATAATATTGGGCCTATAAAAATTTTAAAAATCGTTAAAGAATTCTTTTTAATAAATAACCTCATAAATAGGATATAGAGTTATTGGAGTTATTTAATTTATGTTGCATCACTTAAAACCTCTATTTCTTATGAATAAAGATGAATCCAATATTAATTGTCACATTAAAGCCTTGTTATTTAGTTAGCATGAATATTGTGTTATAAAATAAACCATATGGATTTATATGTTTAATTGATAATAATAATTTGTAATAAGGCTATCGTATTAAATAAAGTGATCTAATTAAGATATAGACTTTAGTGTATTAAATAAGCATAGGATGTCATGTGTGGAGATTTCTTGTTTTATGATTGGCAAAATTAAAAATAAAAGAGTTAACAAGTAATTAATATATATATATATATAGTTGTGGACCTCAAGTCATAGATGATACTATTATGTTATCTTTGACATCTAATCATCGGAAAAAACATAAGACAAGAAATCTCTTCGGAGCATTCTGCTGACTTGGAAAGTTGTACATCATATTAAATGAGAAGTTTCATAAGTCATGAATTCATATATACTTCTATTCATTAATTTTATATTATGTGCCCAAATTTTGTATATAGACTGTTCTTAGGTAATATGTTTATGAGAATCATTATATGAAAATCTCAACACATTGTTCTCCCTTTGATATGGAGAGAATTCGATGGTGTAGCCATTTAATTATTCTAATTATAATAAAATAAGGTTAATTAATGGTAAAAAGTAATTGTTAAGAACCCTTCAAAGAATATAGATAATTCTTTGAAAACTATTGATAGTTTTATATGCACTATTGGTAATTTTTTAATAGTAAAATACTTTTGATCATAATAAATAAAAATAATTCATAATAAAAAATAATTATATTATTCGATCACTTTTAAGTTATTAAACCATAAATTTTTTTTTATATAAAACATATTTAAATCCTTATCTCTTATCAATTATAAATAATACGAAGAATATATATATCAATTGTGTGGACCGATAGAGATCTTTTACTTACCAAAAAAAAAATAGAGATCTTTTAAAATGAAAAGAAAATGTAAAAATATAAAATACAGTCTCTCTCCTAATGTAATTATTCCCATCTTACGCTTTAACTTAAGAGTTACGAAGCTCGCGATACGGTTGAGCTGACCTAGGAAAAGGGTTTCAGCGCGCACGTTAGAGTTTAGATTCCGAAAGCAGAACATCCGACGTATGACACCCACCTTAACTTTTTATTATTCATGTAACTGCGGGAACACCATACGCAGAAGATTCCATCCGAAGGTAATTTTTCAATATTTATACTCAAGTTGTGGAGGGAGAGTACCAGGTTTTTCACTGGATCCTAAGCCCGTACGTTTTCAATATAAAAGACGTAGATTGCCTTTCAGAGCTTTCCCTATAGTTCTCTTTTCATGGCTTTCGATCTTAGTTCTCTCACTCCTGTGCCACAGTCCCTTTACCTTTCCCATCCCTCATCTCTCTTAGTTAGTTCTAGTAAAATGATACCAAAATCACAAACGCAAGATTTAGATGTATTTACAATTACTTCCGAATTTTAATGTTGTTAAACATTTATATTCGACTGAAAATTTTTATCTATCATATATACTGTTGCATCTGTTATAGTTTATTGAAAGGATAACAAGTTTGATTATGTATATAATTTAGATAGTGTTTGAATTACAGTATTAGACAGTATAAAGAGAATTAAACAATACATAAGATAACAAATAGGAAAATATAGCTCTTTTGTACTATATTTGATGTGTGCAATATTGAAATAAATATACAAAATACTGTATTAAATATGATATACAAAGTACTAAATAAAGATTTTTATGTTTTTTTTTCTGGTGAATTTAAATTTGTATCATATTTTCTATAGTATAAAAATAATCATTTTATTTAGTATTTTAGGATTATTTTATCAAGTAATTAAGAAAATATATAAATCAAACAAATGATAATATTTTATCTAGTTCGGTATCATAAATTTTTAACAATCAAACGATACTTTAATAACTTTAAACTTTAAGCACTTGGATTTTAAAATTAGAAGTAATTAATTGTTCCATCAAGCAATGGAAAATTTAAGTTTCATCACAGGGCAAATGAGGGACACTATTCTATCCTTTTACACCTGAGACTTAAGTATAGACATTGAGAACTTGATATTTTACTATTTTGTTGTGTAATTTATTATTTTACTATATATATATTTGTGAACATTAGGTAAAAACTTACATATCAAGCGAACCTTCTAAAAACTTAAGGATATGTTTTAAAATAGGTTGCTGACATGAGGATTTGGTCAGTTTGAAGTAACTTATACAGCATATACATAGAAATACAACTAAGCAAAGACATTATTAAAAAATCTACACCTAAAGAAGAACTATGATGATAAGGTATTTTAAGAAAAGGTTATTAAGATTTTCAGGTGTTTAGATAAATCTCAGTCTTGTTTCGAAATTTAACTTAACTTACACGGTTATTATATTTTTATAAATAAAGTTTCCAATCAGCGAAGGATGTTTACCAATTTGCCTCCCATCTAAAGTGTATATAATTAGATGAAAGTTTACCATGCCAAGGATATTGTAATCATGTTATACTGATATGTTAAAATGTGTTACGTGTGGAATTCAATTTAAGAATAGAAACATACGGAGAAAACGGAAAACCGATTGTAAGAGATTATGTACTACGTGGTGCATTTTAATAAACCGATACAATATTTTTAGCATAGTAAATTTTAATAGGTACTGAACTTATCTTTTTTCCAACCTTAAATCAATATCAACCATTATCATATTTCGTATTCGAATCTAACCAAGTTCGTACAATATAAATCATTTAATGAATATAAATCCGTAACATGACTCGTTTAATAAACATGTTTCATATTTAATTACAACTTATTTATAAAAAATTATAAATTAAATATGTTATAACTATCAAGTGTTTATTTGAAAAACATATTTTTAGTATTGTATGAGATTTGCTAAATACTTATAATAAAAATTACAAAATTGCTTATAAAGATGACTTTATAATTCTAGGCTAAATCTATGGAGATAAGCCTAACTACTACACGATAGCATAAGAATCTAATTATTAATTCAAGATTGGAGTGTAATGTGCTTGACTTAAAAAACCATCCCCATGTTTGCTAGGACTCTATTTTAACGACTCTTTCCATTTCTTTTTCTTATCTTGGAAAACATGCATGCATTCGTATTGCGGTACATAAATAAATATTTATTTACATTTTTAAAACTTTTAATATAAAATCAACACCACTAAAAAAAATCATAATTTATTTAAGATATAAATATCATAAAACTTTAAGATAGCATTTAAATTATAGTATTACTTAAATAGAGAATATTGGATAATACATAATAAGAAAAACAAGACAGTATAATTTTCTTATACTATATTTAGTATATATTATTTTGAATTAAAATTTTTGTAATGTTTACTATTTGAATATATAAAATACTGTACTAAATATAATATATAAAGTATTAAACAAAAACTTTTATCTTTTCATTCAAAAATGTTTATATTTATATTATATAATACAAAATATAATAATTTTATTTAATATTCTAAAATTATTTTTATTTAATAATAAAAAAAATATTGATATGGAATATCTAACTTTTGTTTGTTCATCTATGTTGTGAATAGTCAAAGATCCAAAAATATAGAATCGGATTTTAGATATTTAATGTTTTGATAATACATATTTCCATAACTCACTAAATTAGTATTAATAGACCAATTAGGAGGTTATGTTCTACATTTAATTTGTGTCGGTATTCGGAGATCCTCGTGAGCGATGACTCAATGAATATGGCAGCTTTGTAACGGCAACGTCGAAAAGTTACAGAGCAAGAAGAAGAAGAAGAAGCGATGGATATCGAATACATTTGGGCAGCGTGGATTCGATTTTGGAATATTTTACAAAGAGCCGCCTCAGTTTCACCGACGCCAGCAGTGGCACGGAATCCCAAGTCCACAAGTTCACTGCAACTTCCAGCTTGGATTTTTTTAATTGTTTTATTCTTTTCTTTTATTATATATATATATATATATATATATATATATATATATATATTTCTTTTTTCATTCTGACAGCATGAATATTACATAAATATTTTACACTCACCGTCCTCGTCAACCCATATTTTTATTCGACCATATATATGTTTGTTTATTGACTTGGGCAGCGACCTCTAAAGTTAAGGTTTAGAAGAAAGCGAAGCCACCTAACAATATTAATTTTTATGCGCTTGGTTGATACCTACACTGGTTAATTAGTTTTTTTTTTTTTTTTTTGTAATGAGTTAATCCTGATAGGTTCATTTTGATATTATATTTGATTTACGGAATAAAATAAAGTAAAAAAACTATAATTTTTAAACAATAACGTATAAAAGTATTTATTATAATTTTGTTTGATTGTAATTAAAATAATATTAATCTTAAAAATGTGTCATTAGATCTCCATTCTACCATTTTATCCCATAGAAGTGTAATAAAACAAAAAAATACTTAAAAATAAATAATATTTAAAAAATAAACAAATCTAGAAAAAAATAAAAAACTTAAAAAATATATTATGCATATCACCCTATAAATTTTCATAATTACACAAACACCACCAATTTTCAAATTTAAGCACTTTTCCTCTCTTATACATGTGGACCCATCTTTTTTTGCTTACATAGACTATTACATATAAAAAAAAATTGACATGACAAATGAAATATTATATATCCAAATAACAAATGCCACACGAACTTAAAAAAAAAAAATCAAATACAAAATTATAGGAAAAGAGAATAAAAAAATAAAAATAAATGATAAATGAGCCCTCACCACAAAAAAGTCCTCGTCTTCCTCTTTCTCATATCAAATTTTCTTAGCCACTCAAACTCTCCCTTTAAACTAGCCCCAAGAGTCAATGGGTACCTTCCTTAGCTTCCTAGAGTAGCTAGCAATCTTTTTAAAGCTCATCGTTGGCAATGTCCAACTATCCCACGGGAGGTGGCTAGATATGCCATCTCCTATAGTGTCTCTTTCTTCTATAATGGTTCTTTGACTGCAAGTTTCTCGATAACTTGATCACAATCATCGTCATCCCTATGGTTACATTTATTAATAGGTATTTAAATGAAATATTTAGGATGCTATATCAGCATCTCAAGTAATTTTTTTTTAAATAATTCTTTATTTTATTAAAAATTACTTTCTCAAAATTCCTTATTAATTTTTAAAATCTTTTATGGATCTTATATTATTATTATTACTTTTCAAATAATATATTAAATGTGTTTTGAAGATTTTTAAAGTATAAAAATTTATTTTATTAATATTATATAATATAATAGTAATATCATATTTATTATTATGGAAAAATAAATAAATAGAATACAACCAAACAATTAAATAAAAAAATTGCTATTGTTCAACGCCATAAAATGCATGGACAGGAGCCTATGTTCAACACCATACTTTGAAAAAAAAAAAATTCATGGTTGCATCTAACAAAAGTTAAACAAAATTGATGATATCAAGGGCTAAGTAATGGTGCTTGGCTAAGCATGCCTATGTACTCACGAGTGTTTCAACTTTATAAAAGAAAGTGGGATGCTTAACACAAAAACATATGTCAAGCACCTTTTATAAGCATATCCTAATAGACCCAAGAATTCGTGTTAATCTATCATATTTCGTATTCGAATCTAATTAAGTTGGTACAATGTAAATCATTCCTTGAATATAAATCCGTAACATGACTCGTTTAATAAACATATTTCATATTTAGCTACAACTTATTTATAAAAAATTATAAATTAAATATATTATAACTATCAAGTGTTTATTTGAAAAACATATTTCTAGTATGGTATGAGATTTGCTAAATACTTATAATGAAAATTACAAAATTGCTTACAAAGATGACTTTACAATTCTAGGCTAAATGTACGGAGATAAGCCTGATTACTACATGATAGCATAAGAATCTAATTATTAATTCAAGATTGGAGTGTAATGTGCTTAACTTAAAGAAGAATTAATGTTATGGCTGCTCTAGTCGTTTTAGTGTACAACATGTTGTAACTAACTTAATAAAAAATGATTCATACATCCAATTTGATTTTCATTTACAATTCAAGTGGTTTTATTAATAGGGTTAGGATCTAAATAATCTATGCATTGTAATGGGTCTATATACAAAAGCAAAACTTAAAATTATAAATACACAATACTTTTATTTTAAAATGTTGGAAATTCAATTAGAGTATAGAAGGGAATTTTAAAAACAAAAAAATAAATAAATAAGAGCATTACTCTTATGAAAATGGGAGTGAAGATGGATGAGAACAATAATTAGAAAGAGAGCAACAATTGACAAGATCAACAGTAGAGATATATCACTAGCAATGGATTTCGTGTGTGTGTGAGAAACGGGTTCAATGCCTAGTTATAAAACTCTTGGAAAAAGAGGATGCGTGTGTATGTGTTGGAGAGAGAGAAGTGTAAGTGGACAGGAGAAAAAAAACTAAAGTAAGTTGATTTTAGAACGTAAGATCGAACTATAAATAATAAATATCTTAATTTTAAATAGATTTATTTTTTCAAATCTCAACATATTTATTAAACAAATCAGTATATTAAATAAGTTTATTAGTGTGTTTTAATATTAAAATTAATCTCGAATATATTTATAAATAAGTCTAATCTATTTTTTATTCATGTTAAGTTTTATTTATTTAAATTAGCACCTATATGCTAAATTATACCTAGTAATAATTAGCAAATCTAGATGGTTCTCCAACTGGGCCACGGGCGCAACGTTCTTTATCTTGGTGTATAATTGACCCGTCTCTTACTTCATGATGAGTTGGCTTCTATACGAAAGTTCTTAGTCAACTCTTCGTATGAAATGACCTACGAAAAAGGCATTTTTTAGCAGAGTAGAATCTACCATTCTGTTTGTATAAAATAGGTTAATAAATGTACATAAATGAATAAATAATGATAAAGCAATAGCAATAGTTTTTTTTTTTTTTTTTAACTAGCTAATATTATAATTTTGATTTATCTCGTTAAAAAATTAATATTTTTATCATTAAATTATAAGAAATTTATGCAATAACAATAGATTAGTTGAAAAATAAAAAAGTAGTTTCTTAAGCTTATTAATGAATCTTAGATAATCTCTTTTGTCTGACTTTTAGGTTGGACGGTGTTGCTTTAGAGCTGCTAGTTGCATCTATTTTCCGGGAAAGTGCAACAAACATCCATCATTTATTCTATATTATTTATTTTTCGTCCTATTAAATTATTCGTCTCTTTTAGCTTTTACATTTGAATTCTCCATTTTTACTAATATTTTATTTAAATTCTTTACATTCAAATTTATCTATTTGACTCATAAGAAAAGCCCCTTTATCGCAGTGCTAATGATTCAATTAATTTTATCATTTTGAACTTGAGTAAAAAGTTATAAAGCAAATAATTCAAATCGAAAACTATTTAAAAAGAAAGACCAGATGATTCATATAAAAAGGTTTAACAATGTTTGTTCTTTCTTTTCTTTTCTTTTTTTTTTTTCTTTTTGGATTTTTCTTTCCATTGTGGAATTAGAATGTAGAAATTGAAATAAAAAATATTTTTACTTTAAGCTGAAGCAAAAATTATAAAAATGTTGGTTGGGTCCATTAGTGCATGTGAATGGATTCATGTAATCATCTGTCTATCAGGAAGGAAAAGGCATGGGCCATGATGATCAACATCATGACAACCCATCGAAACGAAATGTACGTAAGAATAAACGTTAAAAGTATAAAATGAACAGTTCGAGGAATACAAGAATTATTTTACTAAAATGGTTATCGTGACCATAACATACATTGTTGACAAAATAATCCTCAAAACATGCAATAAATAAATTTCTAAAACCAGGTATTGTACGATATGATCTGAACTTGTTTGAATAACATAGCAATATATTAAGTTTCGATCTTTTATTTTTATTTCCCTATCTCTCTCTCTCTCTTCTTCTTTTTTTTTTTTAATTTCTTATCGATATTTAAGTTTTTTTTTTTCTCTTATGATTTAGCTGCTATGGAAATTTCGTTTATAAATATGATAATAGTCGATATTGATTTAAGGTTGGAAAAAAAGATAAGTTCGGTACCGATAAAAATTTACTATGCTAAAAATATTGTAATTATATTATGTCGGTTTATTAAAATACACTACTATGCTAAAAATATTGTAATTATATTATGTCGGTTTATTAAAATATCCATCAGTTTTCCGTTTTCTCCGTATGTTTCTATTCCTAAATTGAATTCCACACGTAACATATTTTAACATATCAGCATAACATGATTACAATATCCTTGGCACAGTAATTTTTCATCTAATTATAAGAGAGGAAAAGTGCTTAAATTTGAAAATCGGTGGTGTTTGTGTAATTATGAAAATTTATAGGGTGATATGCATAATATATTCTTTAATTTTTTTATTTTTTTTGAATTTATTTATTTTTTAAATATTATTTATTTTTAAGTATTTTTTTGTTTTATTACACTTCTATGGGATAAAATGGTAGAATGGAGATCTAATGACACATTTTTAAGATTTAGGGGGCATACATGTATATTTTGAAAGATAAGAGACCTAACCATACACTAGAAAACAATGAAGGGATTTTTTTTTTTATTTACCCATTTTTAAAGAATGTATTATATGACTCAATTAATATTTTTTAAAAATATTTAAAATTTTTAAGGCCTATATAACTTATTAATACATTTTCAACCAGATGAACTAGATTCAATCTTCTTCTCTCCTAGTTGTGAAAATAGGTGCATCCCATTTATTTGTCTTGGTAGTTGGAAAAAAAGAAAGTTTAGAATTGAATAGCACATCTAGACATGTTTAAGACTTAAGTATTTAGATTTAAATGCGCCTTTATAAGTGGTTGTGGCTCTGTAGATACAATCAACCTACTACCTAACTCTTTTCCATTTAGATTGAAACTCTATATTACGATAGAGAATGGTTTACCCGTGGCCAATGATCTCACGGGACTGTTTTAGATAAGGCCTAAATCAATCTTAGTGAATTGATACCGGATTTATTATTAATTGGCATAATTAGGGTTATAAATAAATCGAGTCAAAATGATATGACAATAAATTTAAGCTTGATTTTAATTTTAAAGTTTGAGTTCAACTCAATTAAATCCATTTAAGCTCGATTTACCTAAAAAATCTTTTTCCTAATAATTATAACAATAATATTCAAACTTGACTTAAACTCAATTAATATTCATATCCCACTTAAGCTTAATAAGACTTATAAGCTAATTGAGTAAAATAATATGAAGTTTAAGCTCAACTCAACTATTTTTTAATCGAATTTAAGTAGTTTTTGAGTAGTTTAACTCATCTATATCTATAAACTTAACTATAGAAATAAAGGATTTGGTCAATTTCACCTGTGAATTTATCGATAAAATCAAAATCGTAAGGTTGTTTTATGGCTTGTCAAATTTTCCGTTCTTTTAAATTCCGATAAGCATATGCCAACTAATGTATCATCAAATTACTCAATTTTGAACTCAATCATATAATTTTTTAAAAAAATGCACGTCCTTTTTTATGTTAATATTGAAAATATGATACATTTCCATGAATTTAGGTCTTGAGAGGTTTGGGATTTTTATGTTTTCCGGATGTATCCTTGTAAAATTCCATAAGTCAATAGGATATTATAAATTCTAATGCATTTATACATCTTGTAAAATCTATATGCTTTTTTTTTTTTCATAAGTGTGGTGAAAATTTAATATTTTGTTTTTGAGTAAAATCAAGAAGTGTTTAGAAGCAGTTGTGAATAAAAACCTTACATTTTATATTTTTTTAATTTTAGCATTGCAAACTTGAATTGTATTTTGTGTATGAGGATATCAATGGGTAGGGACTTTTTTGGTTGCATAAGTAAATGAGATTCAATCTTTTACATACTAGATCAATAAAGTTTTTTTCCTTTCAAATCTTCAAGATTTATCATACATTTTATTGAAAATTTATAAGGATGAGTAGAATAATTCATTATTCACTTACCGATATATTTCATAGAATTATAATTTTATAAAAAAAGACTAAAAAAATAATTTTTAATATTTTCTAAAATATATATTTCTAGACTTATCTATAAGATTTTTATCTAATAGTCAAGTCAAATGTTAAGTAAAGATATGTTGATACTTGTAGATATATTTTTAATTTAATATTACTATTATTTTAAATGTAACAAAACAAAATTATAATGAATACTTTTATACATTATTACTTAAAAATTATAATTTTTATTTTATTTTATTCCATAAATCAAATATACTATCAAAATGAATCTATTAGGATTAACTCATTAAAAAAAAAAAACTAATTAACCAGTGTAGGTATCAACCGAGCGCGTAAAAATTAATATTGTTAGGTGGCTTCACTTTCTTCTAAACCTTAACTTTAGAGGTCGCTGCCCAAGTCAATAAACAAACATATATATGGTCGAATAAAAATATGGGTTGACGAGGACGGTGAGTGTAAAATATTTATGTAATATTCATGCTGTCAGAATGAAAAAAGAAATATATATATATATATATATATATATATATATATAATAAAAGAAAAGAATAAAACAATTAAAAAAATCCAAGCTGGAAGTTGCAGTGAACTTGTGGACTTGGGATTCCGTGCCACTGCTGGCGTCGGTGAAACTGAGGCGGCTCTTTGTAAAATATTCCAAAATCGAATCCACGCTGCCCAAATGTATTCGATATCCATCGCTTCTTCTTCTTCTTCTTGCTCTGTAACTTTTCGACGTTGCCGTTACAAAGCTGCCATATTCATTGAGTCATCGCTCACGAGGATCTCCGAATACCGACACAAATTAAATGTAGAACATAACCTCCTAATTGGTCTATTAATACTAATTTAGTGAGTTATGGAAATATGTATTATCAAAACATTAAATATCTAAAATCCGATTCTATATTTTGGATCTTGATTCATGAATTAAAATCTTTGACTATTCACAACATAGATGAACAAGTAAAAGTTAGATATTTTACACTAATATTTTTTTTATTAAATAAAAATAATTCTAAAATATTAAATAAAATTATTATATTTTATACCATAAAAAATATAATATAAATATATTTTTTTTGATAAAAATATAAAAATTTTTATTTAATACCTTATATATTATATTTAGTATAATATTTTATCTATTTAAATAATAAATATCATAAAAAATTTTATTCAATATAATATATATTAAATATGATATAAAAAAGTTATACTATCTTATTTTTTTTTATGTATTGTTGAATATTCTCTATTTAAGTAGTACTACAATCTAAATGTTATTTTAAAGTTCTTTGATATCTATTCCGTAAATATTCATGGTTTTTTCTAATGTTAATTTTACATTAAAAGTTTTAAAAATATAAATAAATATTTATTTATGTACCGCAATACGAATGCATGCATGTTTTCCAAGATAAGAAAAAGAAATGGAAAGAGTCGTTAAAATTGAGTCCTAGCAAACATTGGGGATGGTTTTTTTTTTTTTTTTTTTTCCAACAGACGGACCGGAGGCGGAGGGAGAAAATCAAGATCTGATTCGACAAAGATCCACCAGTCTCATGAATTTTCCATCTTTACCGGTGGAGTTAAAAGTCCTGGTAACAATAAATACGGTAATAAAAATAAATAAAGTAAAGGCCACTTGTACTGATCAATGGGGTCCACTTTCCACTCTCACTACACCGTTTTGTCTGCTCTCTCTCTGTTTTCTGTCTTCTTCGTCTTTTTTTTTAATCTTTGTTTGCACATTCGCCTTTTTTGCATGGCAAAGAAAAGGAAACCGAAACCAAACAGAGCAGACTCTCTTACTCCATTCTCTCTCTCTCTCTCTCCTCTCTCTCTCTCTCTTACTGCGATAATATGAGTTGACGATTCTCGTTCTCTGAATTCCAAGTCCCCGCTATCCGTGCAACGAACTCAGGTAGATGATAGAAATAGAATTGCTCGATTTGTATATGTTCTGGATTGTAATTTCTCATTGTTTCAATTGATTGATTCTTGCGATTTGCTTTTTCAGGAACTGTCTCCTTTAAGTGCTGAATCAGAATGCGGTTCTATTTTTCTGCAATCATTTACTGTAAATCTCTCTGTGTCGGTATGTTTGATTTCTAGTTACGTTTCTATCTCTCTTGATTCAGTTATTCAATCGTCAATTTGGATATTTCATTAAAAAACTTACGATTCTCACTGTTGTCTGTATTTTTAAATTCATTCTAACCTCTCTTTCTCTCTCGGTGAAATTCTATGAATTCTGACCTCTCTCTCTTGTAGTATTGAAGTTTTGGATAGGTCACGTTGCTAAATTTGGCAGTAATTTATGATGTGCTTGCTTTCTGATGGCTTCATTTGGTTACGTGAAATTGCGATCTATTAAATCTAGTTTATGTGTATTTTGCAGACAGTAGTTTTGTTATTGTGGCTCGTAGATAGTAATCTAATTTGTCCGTTGTTTATTCAATTGGACATTCGCTCATCAGTACAATTTAATTGAGTAGTCAGGAATTTCCAGGCCAGGTGGCTTTAAATTTAAGGATGAGTTTGAGGAGAAAAGATATGACAGTTGTTGAATACTGCTTGGTAGAGCTTTATGATGAAACTTTTCTAGGGAATATTCTTGCTTTTAATTAATATATTTTCAAACAGACCGGTGAAATAGAAATTCACCACTTTAGCTAATTGAATACTCAAAGAATTCAAGGTCAAGTGGCATATAAGTTAAAAGGATGAATTCAAGGGGAAAAGCGATCACATGTCTTGTGTACTTTGTAGTGGATTTTTATGATGAAACTTTTTCTAGTGAATATTTTGTGCTTTAATAAGATATTTAAAAATGGATCAATAATAGTTGAATTCATCACATTAGTTAGTAGTATACTAGTGAGATTTGAATTTCTTCAGCCGTTTGCAAGTCCCGTTTATCAGGCTTTTATTTGCAAATTCTCCACACTCAAATTAAAGAGGTCCTTGTGAAGTTCAGGCCACTATGTTTTTCTTGGTCTGCACTTCTTTCCCTTTGTTCTAAACCTTAAATGTTGACCAGCAAATAAGAGTGAGCTTGGGAACTATTCTTGTGGTTGATGATAGTTAACAAGAACACCACTGTTAGAAAATGGTGTGACTGGCTGGTCGTTTGAGGAAGTTGCCTAAAAGTTGCTTAAAAGACTGTTTATAGAGAGAGGAGAATCACATAGGCCCCCTTAGTGTTTATCAGTCAATGTATTGTCCCTCTACTGAGATAGATACACAATAATGTGGTAATCCTTTTACTCTTTAGTTAAAAGATTAGCTAGTGAAGGATGAATTAACAATTTTGGATTTATACATCCACAACTTTGTGGAACTAATAGATGACAATTGAGAATGATATCACCTTTTAAGCAAGTGGAAGCTGGAGGAAGCAAATATGGCTTGAATGAGAAGTAATAGTAAATGTTAGTCTTTTTCCTTTTTTGCATTGTTAAATCTGTGACTGCAGGAAATAAGCTCTGATTTCAATCTTTTGGGTGTCAGTATGCTGCCTTTCGTCCGATAGATAGTATTGTGGGATCTTATGTATGCTAATTATAGAAATCTGGCCTTATCTTGAAAGTTATGTTTCCAAGTTGCCTTTTGCTTTTAAGCGTTTCACAAACTGACATTTGTTTGATTCACAGGGTGATGCCTCAATCTTGATCACTTTGGGAATACCATATCTATAAATTTCTACTGGAATATGGGTGCAGCAAACTCTAAAATTGAAGAAGATAAAGCACTGCAGCTATGTCATGAAAGGAGAAGGTTTGTTAAGCAAGCCCTAGATGGTAGGTGCTCACTTGCAGCAGCTCATGTTGCATATATTCAATCCTTAAGAAGCACAGGAACAGCCCTTAGAAAGTTTATCGAACCCGAAGCTCCAGTTGAGTCATTGTTGTATTCTTCAACCAGTGCAACACCTGAACCCCTTGCATTGACTGAGAAGTCCTTTTCACATTTTTCTTTCTCTTCTCCAACAATTTCGCAACATGTTGATGTTACTGAGAAAATATCCTCATCACCATCTCCTCCTCCCATCTCTACCAGGTTTCAGGTAAATCATATGAAGTTCAGTGGTAGCTATTCTAGGGAAGTACAAGAAAGACCGTTGTCACCTGTTACAGGGACAGTAACTTTTTCAGGCACCCCACGAAACAATACACCTCAATCTAGTGAGCAACCCAAAACACCGTCATTTGATGGTCCTTCAATCACACCTGGAACACCCCCTTGGGATTACTTTGGTTTTTTCCATCCAATTGACCATCAATTTTCCTTTCAAGAAGGAAAGGAATCAGGGATGAACCAAGCTTTTGAAAATGCTGATGACATAAGTAGGCTTAGGAAAGAAGAAGGAATACCTGATCTGGAAGAGGATGAGCAGAAGGCTTCCTCTTATGGATCTGAGGAATTACAGGACTCAGAAGATGAATTCGATGAGCCTTCAACTGACACATTGGTACGCAGATTTGAAAATGTCAATAGGGTGACCGATCAAGGCATGAAGAGCTCTTCTCCTGTAATGCCTTCATCAAGAAGTGTAGCTTCAGAAACAGAATTTGCTAATGGAGAAAAACGTGATTCTTTTGATTTGTCATCATCCAAGAATGCATCTACAGCAGTTGGCCCCCAAGTTGACGTAAAGAAGATACCAGACAATCAAAATGATATTGGGCCTAAGGACTTCCTTTCAAGCATGAAAGATATCGAATTTCTTTTCATTAAAGCTTCTGACTCTGGGAGAGACGTCCCTAGGATGCTGGAAGTAAATAAGTTGCACTTCCGACCCATATTCCCTGGGAGAGAAAGTATGTATCCTCCTTCGCCCCTTTACTTTCTCTAATATTAAGCAAAACACGACACCCTCATATATGTCCTTGGCGACCTTACAAAATAAAGCAACGGTTTGTCTCTCTGTTTAATTAGTCAATTGGATTATTATTGAACTGAAAAGAGAAATTCATCACAATGGAGTTCTTTGTAACCTAATGATAATTTAAGGGCAACTTTGTCTCTTTCAACTAAATATGGTGGAGATTTGTCTTGGATTGTCTTAATTATGGAGGTTAAGGTAGACTTTAATTGGTTGACGACATTTGAGAGGAGTTATTTCGTGTGGCAGGTGTGTCAGTTGTTTCTTTATATGTCAAGGCTTGTTTTTCTTGTGGGCAAGATCATCGCCAGGTTCAAGAAGGTATATATATGCTTTTTTTTCTTTTCTTTTCTTTTTTTTTCTTAAATAATTTGCATGGACAGAAATCATTACAAGCATTTATGGTTAATCCATTTGATTTAAAACTCCTAAGTCAGATGGTGATTGGTTCTGTTCAATGAGGTTGGTTCTTGATTTTTCTTCTTTTTTTTTTTTAACATCTTCTTGTCTTTTGTCAATTCAGAGCCCGCACAAGCTGCAGTTAAGTATCTGACATGGCATAGAACAGCATCTTCTCGTTCCTTTCCATCCCTCAATCCTCTGGGCTTGAATCCAACGGCTGACAATGAGGAACTTACCACTGTTCCAGTGGATAATTTTGAGATGATATCTGGTAGTCATCCTTCAACTTTGGATAGGCTGTACGCATGGGAGAGAAAGCTCTATGATGAAGTGAAGGTATTATGAATGTCTGTTCAGATATAAATTTCTTGCTCTTTATGTTTGATTTGTCCCCTGTTCCGTGGGCTGGATTACCTTACATGTTCAAAGAAATTTAGAGATAAGGCATGAAGAGGAGTGGAAATTTATCGACATGCTCATCCTGAATCAATTGTAGGCTCTGCATCAGTAGTCGCTACAAATTAGTTCGTCACCATCTTTTCATTGCATGTGGCTATAGGACAAAATGGATACTCAGTCATTTTTTTTTTTTCCCCATTGGTTGAGCCGTGCATGCATTAAGAGACCAGTTTCTTGCATGCCTAAAGTCATAGATTTTCCTCAGATCAGCTAGCCTGCCTATTATGATCAGGAGTGTTAGCCTTAGAATGCATATAAATTTACGAAGACTTTTCTCTGATGTATGTCGTTAATGCTTGTGGATCATAGAGACCTATTGTAGAGTTGATATTTTTAGAAGGCTGGCCGTTTCAACTCATTTCTGGTTGCTGATGCACCAGTTATTTCTTTTTTATCCCTTTGTGAAAAAATAACTTTGTTTAAAATTTTCTTTTATGGGTTAATTAGATTGCTTAAACTACATTTTTATTATTTCCTCTCTGCCTGTGAGAGGCTGCTAATATTCTCTTAAAATTTTGCTTCCCACACCACCCCCCCCCCGGAAATTGGAGAAATGTACATGGGAAATTACTGAACATTTGGACTTAATACCAACTGGGTCCTATGGCTTTTAGAATTTGCAAAACTTCCTAAACTTTTTCAAACACATAATTTTTATACTTCTATTATATTAGCTCTCTGTTCTTTAATAAAATGGCATATGTAATATGCAGTAACAGGTGGTCATCCAATATCATAGAAACCCAACGATCAAAAGCTAATGTGAGAACTAATAGATATGATGGGAGAAGAAGCCAAAATTGTGTTTTGAAACGTGTTAAGAATTGATTGCAAATTTTGAAACCTAACTACTCAATTAATATTGACCTAAAGTTTGAAGACTTCTTAACTAATTCAAAGAAGTTTTAGGACTTTGCATACACTTTTTCCTTTAAGATTGTGCTGTCCCATATCCAGGCAAAGTCCTGCATCTGTCACTGCTGTTACATGATCCTTCACCTGATAAGAAGTTTAACCTTTGATGTTGTTCTGCAGCTGCAAATACAAGGCTACAGCATGTATTTAGATCTTGAACTTATCCTTCATATTGACATGCTAGTAATTGTTTTGCAAAGTGTTGCATATGAGTTCCGGAGAAGTTCAGCTGGATATCAAATTTTTAGATGCTGTATTTCACAATTCATGTATGGTTATGAAACTTAAAAAGATTACTTTCAAACTATATATGCATGGGTGCATATATCATGCAGTCAAACTTCTATTATCGGAAATGTTTCAACTTGGTGTTCTGGTATGCATACTCTGCATTGTTAGAATGTCATTAGGACTTCGTTTTGCTGGTTCCATTATATCAGCTCATGTCAGATCGTAAGAAATTTTCAGGCTAGTGAGATGGTGCGGAGAGCTTATGACCTGAAATGTAAATTTTTAAGACAGCTGGAGTCAAAAGGACTAGATTCCCAAAAAATTGATAAAACTCGTGCTGCTGTCAAGGATTTACATTCAAGAATTAAAGTTGCAATTCACAGAATTGATTCTATTTCAAAGAGGATTGAGGAATTACGAGACAAGGAGCTTCAGCCACAACTGGAGGAATTAATTGAGGGGTATGTATCCTTTAAATTATTGTACATTTGCAACGACTCTTTCCTCTCTCTCTCTCTTTCTCAAGAGTCCACTTTTTTTTTTACCCAAAACATGATCCAAATTATTTCAACAACTGTCTTACAGCAGTTCATACTCAACATTGCAATTTTGGCTTGTGGACAACCCTTAAATAAGTCTTGTCTGATAGAGTAGTTTCAAATAATATCGAATTTATGGCTACAAGTAAGAAAATTCAAGTTCATTTTCCTCTTCATTCATTTCATTTCAAGTTTTGTTTTTCATAAAGCATATTATTGGAAATTGTGTGAGATCCATCAACATATAAAAATGTCACTGGTGAATTTTGTGCGTTCTGGGGAAATTTCTTGTGGACTGCATGTTCTGTGAGCCAGCACCCTTGGAAATGAAGACTGTTACCTGAGTAAATATAAATTAATTACCATGGTGACAGAAAAGAAGGAAAAATACATTTCTATGAAGGGATCCTTCTGGAATCGTAACTTGGTTCCATGGATTCAGCTTTTTTTGTATACCCAACTTTGTGATTAAGTAGGCATGTTGAAGAAAGCGGTCTCTGCTTTGTGTTTACAAACTGCATTTGATTGAAAATAAAGGTCAAATTCATGCTTGCAGAAATCATTTTCTTGGGTTTAAAAACAGTAACCGGTAATTTTGTCTGTCCTTTTTTATTTTAAATTTTTTGAAATCAGGCATTCTAATTGAGTAGGCTGCATGAAGTGGTATGAACTTAATGTTTATGTGTAGCTAGGTGACATTATTTTAGGACATTGGAAGTATGTGACAAATATTCGGGATCCAATTTTATTCTAATATCAACACTGCTGAGGACATTCTGGATGGCCAAATGTAGTTGAAGTTTCTATCTTTTCTGTGTGATTGGATTTTTTCTGGATTTAGTTTATAGCAAGACTTGATAAACTGTGTCTAGATAAACTTTTCCTGTCTTGCTCACGATTGCAAATTTTCTTGGTAGCATGATATTTTGTTGAGAGTAGCTCAACAAAATGTAGGATAGGCTGGTTGTCTTTGGCATTTTGTGGTACATACCAAGTATAATTGTTCTCATCTTTTATTTCATGTTGTGTTCTAGCATTTGCTGGTGAATTCAAAGAATGTTTCCCTCCCTACAATTTTAGTATACATGGTTTTGGCTTGTAGTGCTTACCAACAACTTCTTATTTTGGTTGCTACTGCGGGGGTTTTTCACCTGAATCTACTTGGATCTAGGTTATATCTCTTTTTGCTTAATGGCGGTTGAAAGTACATAGAAATAGTAGCCTGGTTTTTGGAGTGATGACGCATCTACATCAGATGTGTTCTATACTCGTTACTGTAGTAACATATATGTTAGCTATATGTTTTGGCATCAAAGTTTATTTTGAACTTGGCTGCGACTGCAATTATAGCATATATAGAGGAGTTTTTTGAGCAGTTACCCCCTTTATTTCAGGCTAAGTCGGATGTGGGAAGTGATGTTTGAGTGCCACAGGCTTCAGTATCAAATCATCTCGGTGGCATACACCACTAATAATTCTAAAGTCTTCACAGAGTCAGAGTCACGGAGGCAGATCACTGTCCATCTTGAAAATGAACTTGGCTGTCTATCATCTTGTTTTGTAAGGTGGATAGGAGCCAAAAAGTCCTATCTGCGGGCTATAAATAATTGGCTTTCCAAATGCGTGTCCCTTCAACATAAAACTTCAAGGAGGAATAGAAGGCCTACCCCCCTTCCATTATGGAACTACGGGCCTCCAATATATGCCACCTGCGGCATCTGGCTGACGAAGCTTGAAGATTTACCTGCTAAGGAAGTTGCCGAGTCTATCAAGACTTTGGCAGCGGATACGCGTCGTTTTTTACCACGCCAAGAAAAGAACCAAGTAAAAGGTGCCAGAAAAGCGCTTGGAACGTCGTGGGAAGCAGAAAGTGGTGGTGATTCCACAGTTAATCTAATAAGAGACGACACTTCTGAGGATGGGATGTCAGGTTTCGATCGTTTTCGGAAGAGCTTGGTGGATGGGCTTGGCAAGTTGAACGACTATTCTGAGCTTTCTGTGAAAATGTATGCAGAACTTGATAAATCCATCCAAGAAGCTAAAAGTAATTATGATAAGTTAAAAAGATAATGACAATGTGGCTATAACTGAGGTGTCAGACATTATCAGGCATACCATGAAACATCCTGGAGTTTTGATCAGGAAACAATATGGAGGAGATTATGAAGACGAGACTGATGAGAATGCCAAATAAAAGCTTAAGAATCTCGCGGGCTCGATTTTGTCAAATTCTAGCAGAAAAGGAGCCAATTTTCTGGTATTTAGATGTTGTGGGGAAAGTCTCTGTAGATTAAAGCTGTAATTATGAGGGCATAAATGGCGAAGAGGAGACATGCTTCTTGGTGAAAATTGTATAGCTTCTTTGTAATCTCAATAATGTGAAGAAATTTGAGCCCCATCGTTTGGTCATCGGGCTATCTTTGATATGGGATAAGCATATTCCTTCTAAGTTCAAATATAGACCGTGCATCGGGGACAGATTTTATAATTTTGGTCTTTAAATTGGACATTAACTTCCGTTTCCTTCACTTCGTCCCAAGCAGACTTGGTGTGTAGTCTTATTCTCCTTTTACCTTAAAAGAGCCTAGGTGGCATGGTGGAGAAAACGAGGTCTGAGTTTGGATCAATGGAACTGGCCTTGGAGGATCGCTTCAAAGTTTGATTCCCCTTTGCATAATTTATCCGAAATATTGACCAGACCAGTTGATAGAGAAATATATCTACTAGGAAGCAATTCAATTACAATAGTTGCTAGAAATCAATTTGAAACTCCAGGGTTCGATTTCAAATTGGCTTTTTAATACCATAAGATGATTTCATATTAAAAAAAAAAAAGTTGGTAAAATAAGTTGCATGTTAATTTAGCATATCTTCTGTTAAAAAATGTTTCGATATATAGATCGGTTGTTCTAGTATTTTTTATTTTTTTTCCCCTCATTTCAAACGATTGGAAAATGTCATTGCTGGATTAGTTTTACCGAAACGTAAGCTTTAGATGACTTATTTAACTTTAGAACACGGCTGGTTATCATCTATGTAGCATCGGAAATGGAAGGCCGATCTTCTCACAACCCTACAGGCATCGTGGACATGAAAGTGACTAGCAACCTGCTCGTGTTCATGTGTCATTTAAACTGTTCAACGCTGAAGACGGCACAAGCAATTTACATCCATTTTATTATTCCTCTCAACGGATCCATAAGATAATGCGCATCTACGCTCTCCTTTTTCTCTACTTTCAACTTTTTAGCCGAATCAGAGCATTACAGTAATACTAAGAAATTTCATTGATCCAGAAAAATCCCATTATTCTTCATTAGTTCCAATTAAATATTAAAATTTTTTATTAAATAAAGTAATAAATCAAACCATACTTCAATTAAAAAAAAAAAAATCAGTGTATAAGAATCCTCCATAAATCCTACATATGTTTACATAATCACAACTATAAATAAATATATCAAAATTAACATTATTACTCCAAACATATATTAAAATAAATCCACTCCATAACCACAATCCACTGATTCAATCTTCGATGATGCCGTCACCTTATCCACCGTCAAGTCACACGACACCTTAACGGTGATCTCCCATGTCTTAACGCCTCCAACCTTCAATTTAACGGGAGCCTTAATATTCAACTTTAACGGCACTTTCCCTTGACTTTGCTCCGTCACTAACGTCTGCTGCAATTCACTGTTCAACACAATGCCGCTCCCCCTTAATGCCGTTACAAACACCGTTACGTTATTCGTCGGCTGGTAAAAGGCCGGAACGGTGCCTTCGCAAAGCTTGACGTCGGAGTAGTACACATTGACGGAGCTGTCTTTCTCATAATATATCCCGATCTTGTCGTTAGGGTTGTCCGCCCTAACGGTGACGTCGATCACAGGAGAAACAGCCGCCAAGGAAGTGAGGTTCAGTCCGTTGATTGAAATTTTGTCGACGGAGTACGATGGAGCCTCCGGTCTGACGATCAGGTAGAACAGGCCGACGGCGATTCCGGCAAGGAAGAGGAGTGAGATGAGCGTCAGGAGGAAGCAGCAGCAGCAGCGGCGGAGACGGCGTGGCTTGCGTCCGGATCGTTGGTCGAAGCGGCGGGCGTTTTCCGGCGGAGGCACGCGGTAGATTTGGTCTTTAGGGATTTGGATAACGTAAGTTCCCGACGGAGGAGAGACAGGCTTGTCGGAGTCGGGGAGGTTAGGCTTTCGGGCTGATGAGTCGGCGGTATCGGGGCTCCAGTTCGGTGAAGAGACCGGTGAGTCGCGAGGGTGGATTCGGTCTGCCATCGTTGAGTTGGTAAGTGAGTGAACTCGGGGAATCAGAAAGAAACTGCACAGAAAGAGAGAGAGAGGGAGGGAGGGGGTAAGACGTTAGAGTGTTGAAACTTGCAAGAGACAGAGTTAGGTTTTGCGTCTGAGAATGCAATGCTAATGCAGTGAGAATGAGGAGAGAGAAACAGTAAAGTGGTGATGAGTATTTATAGGTGTGGAAAAATATTGGCAATGCGCGTTGCGCGTGAGTGTGTGGGGAAGAGTGAGTCTGGACTGTACGCGTCCGGGGTAATATGGTAAATTAGAAGCAAAAGGCACTGTCCTAGTACGCGGAGAATGAGATCAATCTATTCTAGGACATTAAAAGTACGACATATTACTAAACTCGACAGCGAGATGTATTTAAAATTTTAGAACTTCAAGCGGATTTAATTAAACTTGTTATTATTATTTTTAAATATTATTATTTTAATTAAATAATGATGATATATATTATTAAATCAAATTTAATTAATATTTAATCTCGATTTGAGTTCTATTATAGACTTATGAACATTATAAAACTTTTTCATAACATATCAAATAATTTGAATTCAAATTTAATTTAAGGACTTAAATAAATATCGAGTCATATTTAAATTAATTATAAATAAGTTTATCTCATTTATACTTTTACATAAATTCATTTGTTTGAGTTATAAAATAAAAAAGTTAAATGCAGGAAACATAAACTTGAGATAATAAAGTATACTTTAATATAGTTTTAAAAAAAAAATCCGAAAGGAATTATAAGTTTAGGATAAATTACAACAAGAGGCCAATCAATTGACTAGACAGAGATATATTTCAAACTAGGAAAACATTGTTTTTCCATCCAAAATTTCAATTCATCTGCCTAATTACTATAAAAGTCTCTCAAATGTACATCCATACGATAGAAGTCCACAGCATTATTTACATTAACATTTCGCAGTTCGTTTTCGTACCAACAGTCATTTCCATTAAAATAATAATACCTAAACTTTTAGTGATGGTTTTTGTTAATATTAAAAAAAAAAAAATAGTGATGGTTCCAATTTGCCCAATTGGGTCCAATCCTTGGACAAAGAGACGTGATATCATCATCTTTTCTATGCTTTCACAATTTCATGAAAATTATCCTAGTAGAGAAATTATTGTAAAATAGTGGGGGAGGGTACCAAAGTTTTAGGTGATATATTTGATTAATGTAAAATTGCCCATTTTTCTCTTTTTAATATAATTGTCAACCGAATCCAATTTTTTTGAGAAGAACCTTGATAATACAAGTGATAATCAGATCTAATCACTAATAAAAATACCAATAAACAATCTTGGATCCAATTTATCAATGGATAACCTAATGTTGATTAATTAAATAGTTAGTTATGTTATAATATACACAATCACTCTCTCTATATGTAGAAGAAAATCTATAAAAATTTAGATGACAGTAATTTTCATACTCTAATTAGTATTTCATCCGTATTCTTATCAAGTATATAATATATTGATAATACTATATGTTTGATAAAAATAATATCGGTTTGATTAGTGCAAATATATGGTGAGTATTTTTTTTTTCTTTTAGCTAACTATATATATTATAAAAAACAGATGGATAAGATTAATTATGTTTCACGCCAATACAAAAAATAGTGGTCAAAATCGTATGAGTTAAAAAAAAAAAAAAAGAGTTCAATACAAACTTCTCCTTTTAGTTTTTGGAAAGACAAAATGTGAATTAAGGGAGATCTCAAACACACAATTAAATTAAGGGAGTGATACTGTATCTACACATGGTATGTCTTCCATTTTCCAATTTCGCAGTTGGAAACTTAGGACTACATTCTCTTCATGTGGTTCCAATTATTGATTGGCATATAGCTCAAATTGTATATTCGTTAGTATATGGAAAAAAAAAAAAAAGTGCAATTGAAATACATTATATGCAATATATCAACTAGAAATTGCTTTTTAGTGTGAAATCACATAATTTGAAGTCATTGAATTTCCTGCGTGTATTAGTGTATGTGCATATATATAATTGTGAAGTTAAAATATCAAATTGGATTAAAAGCCTTTTCCTATGTTGATCCAATTAATAGGATTAAAAAAATATTTCATTACATGAAGTTTTGAACCAAGAAAGAAATATAATAATTTAGAAACTGCAAAAAGGAAAAGAAAAAAGAAAAAAAAGAAAGCACTCAGAAATCATGAATAAACCCTATGACAAAATTAAATTTTTAAAAAATATATAAAATCAAACTATATAAATATAACTTTCTATAACTTACGTAAAATAATTTTAAAAACTACATTGGGTGACTTACCAGTTCTATCAAAGTGAGATCCCAGCAAGCTATTTCCTTTCTCTTCTTGTTCCTTGCCTTGTCTTGTCTCAATTCTTACCTTTCTAAAGGCAGACAAGAAAAAGGTCTTAGAGATGAGAGAGAAATTCAATAAGTAAGGACATATTTATACGTTAAAGCCGCATGGTATCGTTGACCATGACTCATGAGCAGAAAACAAGTATTAATCAAAATGACAACATGACAGATAATTCCCAGATGTAAAGACACGGAAGAAAAGATCTGAACAGAGGTGGAAGTGGTCCTGTACATGTGAATATGCTATGCTTTCAACATATTCTATACGCGGTTTTTTTTCATGAAAATGAGATCTAGCTTACTTAGTCGTTCTCAAATTATAATTGGCAATAATGTCCAATGCCAAGTATGACTGGTTAATGAAAACACACGAGCTTTCCTTGGGCAGATTTGTCCTTAAATGCCTTGTCTTGCTGTCGGCTGGCTGTGCTGTACCAACACAACACATATGGCACGAGAAAAAAATTGTATGCTGTCATTTGTTGCTTGCTTTCTTGGAATTCTTTGGTTTGGTGTATATGGTTCATAACCACTTCTTTAAACCGCGTTCCATTTCATTAACCTTTGTTTAGTTTTAAGAATCAAGAAAGTATGGACCCTTTGCATTAATTTTTTGGGTAATGGAGTTGTTTGTTGTTTAGGTTAGGAGATGATTAATTAGATGTTATGTTGAGATTAAGATATTAATGGAGTGTGAGGATGGATTTTGCCTTTTTTACCTATACCCCCTTTGGCCTCTTTACTAAATACAATGTTATAAAGGCGAGATAAATCTTACTAGGATGGTAAAAGGACCGAGAGGGAGAAGGGAAAAAACCCTAGGCTTTAAGGGGCTTGTGCAATAATTTTTTGAGCATTGGATCCTAGCATTTTAGATCCAACGAACGATCTTGTAATAGAGATAAATCTGAATAAGAATATTAATAGAATCAAATCAAATCAATCGAGTTTTAATATTTATTTGTTTTAAAAAATTATATATATATATATTTAACACATATAAATGTTCTTTGAAAATTATAAAAAAATACACATAACACCATAATATAAAGTCTATCTTTACATTGTATAAATAGGATAACTAAACATAGTATACAAGTTAAATATTTTATATCAAAAGGGTGAATACCCAATAGAATAATCTATTTTCTTTATCTTGATTGGTTGTTCTATAATTCTAAATCAATTTTCTAAATTGAGATATTTATGAATGGTATATGCTCATATATCTCATTTTATGCGGTAAAATGTGTTGGGTTTTCTTTCTTTTTTTTCCTCCTTCCTTAACTAGAAGTTGCTCTCTCCCCATATGTACAAAAGTCGTTCACGAAGAGACATAACCTACATAAGTGGTAAGACTTTTGCTGCTACTCGTTTTCATAAATTAAAGTTCAAATCTTGGTTTAGAAAAATTAAAAAAAAAAAATCAAATCTTGACAATATTATGTGGACGTGGCCTTTTTCAATTATTTTATATCTACAAAAAATATATATTTTTTAGTAATTCATTATGGCTTAAACCACAACCGAACTTTGTTGATCTTTTATGGTTAAAAAAATTTCAATATGATGAAACCATGCCTATTCCTTACTACCATTAACTTGATTTCATTACAAGAATTTTTACATTAATAACATTTGCAAATTTTATAACAAAAGGCTTATTATTAGTACCGTTTAATAAACATCACAAAAAGCTTATTATTAGTAATATTTATAACCAAAGTTAAAAGATGAAAATATACAAATCGATTTGTGACATTTTCTAAAGGTAAACATTACTAAAAAAAATCATTTAAAAAAAAAAAACTAACCGACTAGCTTAGCCTAATGCTGATTATCAAGTTGTGACTTAGGAAAAAGAAAAAAAAACCTAATTGCTACATCTACCTCTCTACCTTGCCATGTTCTCATGTCTTGCCTCTTGCCTCTATTCTTGCAACTTGCCTCTGTTCTCTCTCTCACATCTCGCCTATCGCCTCTATTCTCTCTCTTGCATCTCTCCTCTCCACCCCTCTCTCTCTTGCCTCTCGACTTGCACACCCTAAAAGCACAAAAGCATGTGAGTGATAAGAACTACTGACCAACCCAACTATGCCTTCACAATCCTCTACCTTATCGCCAAACCCTCCATTGATCATTAGATTTGCCAAGCTACGGTCATCAATTTCAAAAACCACATTTGTACCTATTAGTCCTCTTCCTCCTCCAACACCATGGCAATGGAATCTACTCCAATCGCCAACCCCAAAAAGGAACAAGTTAGAACATTAATCGTCTCGCTTATATAAAGGAGAATTAGTATGTTATGAAGTATATCATGTGTGTTCTTGGAGTAGCTAACATTTCTCAGGGTGCTGCAGCACCTTCGATAGGTAAATGCATCTTGGCTAAGCAGCTTTTCCTCAATGGAAGGTGTTTTGTATTGTAAGCCTCACTTCGAGTAACTATTCAAGGAATCTGGCAATTTCAGTAAGAACTTCCACTCACGTATGTCATTGTTGTTTTTTTCCCCTGTTTTGATATAATTATCATCTTAATTATTGGGAACTTTCTTTTTATGTCACAAGTTGAACTGGATTCCATTTTTAATGGCTGCAAAGTCAGTTGAGAAGTTAACCCCCGAGTTGGTAAACATTAACGCACTGCTAGTTTATTTTGATTTGGTTTGTAGGAAATATGTGTTACATGTAGAGGAATTATTGCTGCTAATTTGAGCTACCTCATGCTTGGTTATAGATATGGTCACCTAGTAAGGTTGCCAGCATGTTCTCTGATACATAAGATAAATGTGCTATGTGGTAAAACTGCCTATCTACTGGAGAAGGTTATAGACATGGTCACCTAGCAAGGTTGACAGCATGTTCTCTAATACCTAAGATAAATGTGCAACTTGTGGTAAAACTGCCTATCCATTGGAGAAGGTATGAACTACAAATATCAAACTTGATTATATTACATTTTTGTAGATAGTCATTCTTTTCGATCCATGTCACCTTTAGAAAAATTATTCATCATTCAATGCACTTGACTATTTTTCTTACTCGTTTCATTGGTGTATTAGCATGAAGGGCATGTTTTTATATGCTCGCATGAAATAAGATATAAGTAGCATAGTTACAGTTTTGGATATTGAACTACAATAGACCTTCATCTATGTAAGATCGGTTAGGACAAGGATATCAAGCATAAATTTAGTTAGATGAATACTTACTACTATTTTCATCACATCTTAGGCTACTGTGAAATTTTGTGTCTTCTCATGCTTTTGTATGATCTATAAGATACCATTTCCATGCATAGAGTTATTACAATTATTTCTAGATTTTACTATTATCAAAAACTGCTGTCTATATTTCATGTATGTGGCAGTTATATGGCATGGCCAATGAATGTAAAGTCATACATGTGACGGCATCACTAGTCCATGATTTGTTTTGTTCCATATGTCAATGGTCAATCATGCAAATGAAACCACCTATCCTTTAATCGTATTACCATTCTACCAAGTGGATCCAATTCCCAAACTAAATTGGTCCTCTCTCCGTCCCATAACTATCCTATTATTGTGACTTTACCCATTTTGTCAATCTAATTTTGTAATTTGTTTTTTAAAAATTTATTTCCGTATATGTAATTTCTTGCATGTAGAATAGATAACAATCTTTCAATGTATAACATTCTATAGAGGATCCATTTAATATGAAATTTCATTGCATCTGTGAATAAATTGTTATGATGATGGAAATTACTGGGAAAAAATGGTGTGAGGGAAGAAGTGTATAGTTGGTCTTGGCTCCTCTAACTTGATTTCTATAATCGTGTGAGAATGTATGTAAAGAGCAAAGTAAGAAGATGTGAGAAAAAAGAGAGGTGAACACCATGTTACTTAGTTGTGTTGTCTATTAAAAGGTGGTGTTCTCAAATCTAAACATTAGATGTCAATAGAAATGGATATTTTAAGGCTTCTAGTGCACTTTACTACAATTTGTTTAAAGAATGTTGCAAACAATCTGTTCATTTTAATTGTGCATTTAAGAAGAGTTTATCCAACATGGGCCTTCTTTTCATTTTAATACTTCAACTTTACAAGAATATGTTCTAGTCTTAAAATTATCAAGAGTTTTTCATGAACAATATTTTTGTTTTAAGTTTATGCGCCTCTCGCGCTGCAGTGGTTGTTTCATACTGGTATTGATAATGTGCATACTAAAATAATTTTGCTTTTGTTATTTTGTGTCTCATTATAGTTTATTTTTTTGTGTTGGCTCACTGGCTTGAAATGCTTCTTGTCCATTGCAGTTATGTGATCAAAAGAAACCTTTTGTAGAGCTTAACTAGAACTTTTAGGATCAAACTTTCTCTCTCTAAAAATGCTCTCCCTTCTCTCTAACCTTGATTCCCATCCACCCTAAGAGACCACTTCTCTTAGGCAAATATCAAACACACCCTTCCTTTCCCCATTACCCTTTTCCACTTCATTTTATCTAAAATTTTCATAACTTTGTCCACCCCTCTTTTGGTATAGTTATAGTACTGCAAGTTTCCGGACATGACAAAGAAGGCCTTAGTAGGCCACCAGACCACCTTGGGGGATTATTTGCCCCTAAACTTCCTAGAAAAACCGGGTAGTAATGACCAAGGTATTGCTCTCAAGGTGGTTTTCTCACCAAGCCAAAAAGGTGAAAAAGCAAAAAGTGCTTTTGTCCACTTGCAAAGTACCATGCAACAATTAGCTAAAAGGGGAAAACCTTGGTCCAATTGTAAATTCTTGTCCAGCTATGCAACCTACTAGTAGCCTATTTTCTTTAGGAAAATTTACCTTAAAAGAAATCTACACACTTCTAGAAATATATTGAAGGCGTAAACTACCTTGGAAAACCAACCTTCATGGAAAACAACCCCAATGGCAACCCAACCGAACCTAAGTCGTATGTTAATGTGTGCACACTGAAGGTCCTTACTATTGAACTAGTCTTTAACCTCCATTTCGTCCCACCAATTAAGGAAGGTAATGTCCTAAGAGTAAAGATTCCATAGGCCATTGAAGATGAAAAAGCTTCCCACTGGTCGGCTACTTCCTTGGAAGGAAAATACCTTTCACTCTAATCCAGATGACTGCCTTCAAACTATGGAAACAACACGGCATCTTGGACGTGCTAGTTAACAAGGACGGATTTTTCTAGTTCCATTTTGCAAAAGAAGTTGACCTGACACCCACCTTAGAAAAAAACTTCATACTTCGCCCAACGCTTGCTGACACCATAAAAATGGAGGAAGGGGATGTTACTGGACCGACCCAAGCCCACCTAAGCACTTGTTTGGGCAATATCCAACCGTATCCCATGTGAATACATGACCGCTGAGGGAATAAGCCACATAGTTAGTGGTTTAGGCTCTCCAATCAAAGCAAACACTCTCACAGCCACCATGAAGCATGCGCATCAAGCTTGCATCCTAGTAGAGATTAATGCATGAAGTAAGCTAATCATCCAAGTGGAAGTAGAGAAATCAGATGGAACGCTTGCTATAGTCTATATTGACTATCAATAGCTAGCCCTTAAGTATGGTCGATGTAAGGTGTTTAGCCATGTTTGCAATGGAATCTAGAAAACCAACACCAAAGAGGATAAGGTGAGCTCCAAGGCAAAGGAGAAGAAGGACTGGTAGGTACCAATGGACTTGGGTAGCAAGGGGAAAAAAGGAAGCATAGAAACAAGTAGATGGCAACACTAACATACCTAGTACTCCTCATAATATAGAGGAAGTGGAGGCTAACAAGGACACCATAGCCCAAGCCAAATGGGAAAAGGAGGGAGTGGAAGACGGTGAATTTAGGGTATGTGAAATGGAGATTAAGGGTAAGTAGGAGGAAGTAGCTGATATGGTAGCAAAAGAGAATGAGGGACTGAATGGTGAAGGCCTAGGCCCTACCTTAGAACCACAAATGACCTAGTAAACCCCATTTATCACATCATGTGTGCTAGAAACCTTACTTCCAATGGTAGATGTGCAAGCAAATGTCGAACAACTCGCTCAACCTGGTAGTGAAAAAGAGGACGAAATAGAGGAGTATGAAAATACCCATTGAACAAGCTTCTTATGTAGATGATTCCAAAATCGAGGAGTAAAATAAGAACAAACAAGAGCTCCAGCTCAAGTTCCTCTAGTCGAAGAAAGAAGAAGTAGCGAAAGAGGCGTAGAACCTTCACCTAGGTGTGGAGAATTCACTTAATAAACGTCATAAATATTGCATCATGGAATATTAGGGGGTTTAATGACCTCATTAAGGTATCAGAGGTTAAGAAACTTTGCGAAGAGCAATAAATTGGGTTTTTAGGAATGCTTGAAATGAAGGTAAATCCTTTAAATGAAGAAGGCATACAAAATACCTTAAGGCAGCATTGGCAAGTGCACATCAATTTTGTAGCTAGGAAACGTTTATAGCTAGCTTAAGACCTAAGAGAATGGGGCGTTCAAGTTGAGATGGAACATAAGCAATTCATACAGTGTGAAGCCACTCACTAGCGAACCAATTTCACCCTATGTATCACATTTGTTTATGGTTCCAACAAGGATACGAAAAGAAGATCCCTTTGGGCAAATATTGAGAATCTCATATTAGAACTAGCCAAGAAGCCATAATTGGTTCTAGGCGACTTTAACACAGCTAAGGCTCCTACGAAAAAGGTTTAAGAAAGAGCAAATTTAACCTCAACTATGGTGGAGTTTCAAGCATGCCTTGTAGCGGCTGAGCTAGAAGATAGATATTTAGGGGACTTTTTCACCTAGACCAATAGACAGTAACACAATCCAACTCTGAGGAAGTTGGATAGGATTCTAATCAATCACCATTAGTCGAACGCCTTCCTTAGAACCTAAGCAAAATTTGTTTCCCCCTTGCTCTCGAATCACTCCATCACTACCATATGTATAGATTTCAATGTAGTAAGCAAGAAAATACCATTAAAATTCTTCAATTTTCAGACCGAACATAAGAGCTTCAAAGATATAGTGGCCTACACATGGAGTTGTGAAATGGAAGTCTCACAAATGTTTCAAGTTACCAAAAAGCTCAACTACTCAAAGCAACCCTACAACACCTAACCGTAACAAATATTCCCAACTTTCACATCGGGTCCAAGAAGTGAAAAATCATCTCATGCAGTTACAAGCTTCCGTACATAGGAATGGAGGTACGTCACAATTGGAGGAGGAAAGGATAGCTTTTTAGGAGTATTACTTACTCGGAAGGGCAAAGGAATTTCTTTAAACAAAAGTCAAGAGCTAAATGGCTGAAGCTAAGAGACAAAAATACCTCCTACTTTCACAAAACCAAGAAGAATCTCCACAATAGGAGCTCTTTATACTAGTTGTGAAAGGATGATGGAAGTGAGGTAATAGGAGCTGAGGGTGTAAAAGGGTTAGCAATTTCCCACGTCAAATAGCTCTATGGCGCCCCTAATTGACTGCCAAATCTTAAGGAAATTGGCAACTTGGTGACCTAAAAACTAAGTGAACAACAACAAGAGGAACTAAATGCACCATTTACTAAAGAAGTGACCAAATGAGGTTTCCTCTCTTAAGCTAATAGGAAAGCACTGGGTCCAAATGGTTACTCTACAAAATTCTTCAAGGAAGCTTAGGAGATTATTAGGAATGATATGATTGTAGCGGCCTTAAGAGGTAAATGCTATCATTATCTCCCTAGTCCTGAAGGTGGCTAATCCTTCCATTCTAGGACGATTTCGTCCTATTGTATGTTGCAATGTCCTTTACAAGGCTATATCTAGAGTCATTGCAGCACGAATCAAGAAAGTCTTACCTTTGTTGATAGGAAGAGAGCAAGCGACGTTCGTCCCTAGGAGGAAAATCACCAATAACATATTTATAGCCCAATAATTGTTAACTAGCTATCACATACAAAGAGGAGCAGTAAGATGTACCTTGGAGGTGGATTTGTAGAAAGTTTATGACACTACAAGTTAAGATTTCATATTAGAAACCCTTAGAGCTATGCGATTTCCCCCACACATCTACACATTCATTGTATAATGCATTTCTACCCTAAAATTCTCTATAAACATCAATGGAGAATTAGCATATTACTTTGCAAGTAAGCGGGGCCTTAGATAAGGAGATCTCATATCCCCTTATCTGTTTATAATAGGCATGGAGGTCTTATCTACATTATTGAGGAGACTAACTTCGCAACCCCAGTTTTCTCTTCACTAGAGATGCCATACTAAAAGGCTAACCCACTTGTGTTTTGCAGATGACTTGCTTATTTTTTCTAAAGGAGATGCAAAATCTGTGTCATTGATCTGGGATACATTACAGCAATTTCATCTCCTTTCTGGACTAAAAGCCAACAATAGCAAAAGTAGTATCTTTTTCTCTTTTATCCCTTTGAGAGATAAAGAAGAGATCCTTCATTCCACCTAATTTCAAGAAGGCCACTTACTAGTGTGCTATTTGGGAGTCCCACTACTTTCCACAATGCTCAAAAAGATCGATTATGATGCTCTTCTAGAAAGAATTATGGCCCCTTATCAATTCTTGGACCTCAAAATTTCTATCCTATGCAGGGAGGTTACATTTAATCAAATTGGTCTTGTTCTCTATGCAAACCTTCTAGGGTTCAATCTTTTTGCTTCCTGAAGCAATCATGAAAAGGATAGATCAGTTGTTAAGGAATTTCTTATGGAACAGGAGACCTAACACCTTCTCTAAGGTAAAGGTTTGTTGGGATGATGTATGAAGCCATTAAATTATGGGGGCCTAGGGATACCTAAGTTACATATATGGAATAAGGCCATCCAGATCAAGCACATTTGGCATTTATGTAAGGATAGCCCCGAGAGTTTATGGCCAAAATGGGTGCACTCCACTTTACTAAAAGGGGATAGCTTATAGGTAACAAGAACACCTACCAAATGCTCTTGGATAGGGAAGAAACTCCTAAAGCTAAGGAATATAGTGCGTAATAGCTTTCGTTGGGAGCTTAACGATGAACTAGCGATATTGCTATAGGCTGATTTTTGGCTACCAATAAGGCCATTAGACATAATATACAGTACTTGTGAGATGAGAAGCATAGGACTACCCCGAACTATTAAGTTATGTTCCCTAGTGGAAGAGAATGCTAGCCCATTTTGGTTTGATATCCACATCTTACCATCTCTCAAACCTAATGCCTCACTCCCGGACTGACTCTATTGGATCCACTTAAACTCAAGCGAATACACAATCAAAAGTGGCTATAATTTTCTTAACCTATAGAGTAATACAATGCCTTAGCACAAAGTGTTTGGAACAAATCTTCCCTGCCTAAGCACTCCTTTATACTATGACTAGCTTGGCTTGACAAATTATCTACCTTAGACGAACTCGTAACTTGAGGAATCGCAATGTCTGTAACTTGCTTCCTATGTGAACAAGGTGTGGAGGATCACTCTCATTTATTCTTCAAATGTACTTATACAACTCGTATTTAGGGTTTAGTTTGTGATTAACTCCATTACCTAACTTCTTTTAGAGATCGGGAAGGTGTTATAGATTTGTTAATAGCAACTGCAAACTCTTCATCTCCTATCTTATAGAAATGGAGGGTGTGCCTTGCTACTACGATTTACTTCATATGGAGAGCGCGAAACAAAGTTATAATAGGGGTAAACCTCCCAAAGTAGATTCTATAGCTAACCAAATTAGAGCTTATACCACACACTTGTAATATTGGAAAATCTTTTCATACTATGTACTTTACGTAATGCTTTCCTATTGTAAATCATTCATCATTTGACGGTTATACATCATTTGAATAAAATAAATTTCAATTATCTAAAAAAAAAGAACCTTTTGTAGAAATTCATAGCTTCTTGCATGTAATTGAAAGAATAACCTACTTTGCAAGTACAATTACTCAACCTAAGAAAATGTTATGGCAAGAAAATAATAATAATAATAACGCAATAAAAATTATTACACTTGCAATTTATACTACTATGCACATAAAATGTCTCTCGTTTTTAGAAATCGATTAGATTAAATATAAATACTAAACTGCATTCTTTTCATCTCCCTTTCCGCACATATTACATGAAAATTTAATCTCCATCATATTCATCTCAAGAGTTTGCCTTAGAAATTAAAAAATATATATATGTAATTGTTGATTTCAATTTGTTATATAAATCAATTTATTTATTCCTATAGACATAGTCATTTTGGCTACAAAGAGAAATGATGGAGGGCAGTAGTTATTAAGGTTTCAATATTTTATATAATCATATGAGAAAGGTAAGCATAGAGATTAACTTGTCGGAAATGTCTAGCACTTTGACTATTTTAGTCAATATAATCTATGAATTTAGGTTTATACTCATGTACTAGTCACTGGTTGTTGGGAGCTACGAAAGTGTGTAATTAATCACTAACTAAATGTACTAGAAGAAAAGTGCAAAGTCACAAGTTTCTTAAACCTTCTTTTTAACTTGCTCGCTCAATTCTACAAAATCAATTGGACATTGAGGAGTTTAATTGAAACATGCTTTTTTTTCTTTCTTTCTTTCTTTATTTATTTTATGATTTTCATAATGTCCATTATATCTATACAAATATAATGTTTTTTCTTAATGTTTTTAGAGGCTCACAGCTTTGGTAGGTTTTTGGAGATTAGTTAGTGTGAATACATACCTATTTACTCATACAAATTGCAAATATATGTAGATGTATTCCTATGTCAGGAAAAGCATATGTAGTTATAGAGCATATTTCTATTTGTATTTATGTGTAAATTTCATATGATTATATTATTGTTAAAACTCATCATCATTTGGTTTTAGAACCCGAGTCAACAAAGTGATATTGCTAATTTGTTAGGGGGGTTTTAAGCCTATGAATGCATTGTAATATATCAAAAATTTAAGGAGCTCTTTTCCAAGACATTTTCAATGAAGGTACTCTAGAACTATTAAAACACATTGTTTTTCATATTGGTCTATTCATTCTTTTCTCATTATTTAATATGGATGAGTGGAAGAGGCATCTAGTGTGAATGGCTCTCAACTCAAGACTCAAGGACCAAATATGAGAATGTTACAAATATCTATATCATTACTTCATATTTTTACATATTGTGCTAGTTGCCTCTAGAGTGCTTCTTGAAAACCTTGGATGAAATTATGGAAGATTGCATTGAAATTCTTTAAAATTTACTTATTCCAGTATAAATCTTGGATTTTGATTCCTCATACTTTATTTCCTTTTTCAATGTGCTATATTGAATTTGAATTTTTCTTTTCATGTAAAATCTGCCTTTTTAATGGAAAGGAAACTAAATATAGATGTATTTTAAGTCCATTGAAAATTGGTGCCAATCCCATTACTATATGATATCATCATAGAAGTCTTCCAAAGTTAAAAAAATTTGAAAAATGAAATATGAATGAGACTCAAACATGATGTGAGTTGATGCTATAAGACGGTATATTATTATAGTTGTTAGAAGGATTTATTCTAACAATGTTTGATCTTCTTAGATTTTAGTGCTGCATTATTTCTATTGTCAGTAATGATTTCAAATTATCTTGTATTACTTAAAAATATTTCAATAAATCAATATATCCAGTATTTTTTTTTACTGGAATGGTTTTTTTTTTTTTTGGGGGGGGGGGGGGGGGGGGAGGGGGGCGTCTTAACAGTTACATGACTCAAGTCTCTACATGGACCAATGTAGTTCTTTGAAAGTGCTAATGGTAGAGTGGCATATGCTTTTATTATCTACATGTATTGGATTAGTGGTGTATGTCTGATTTGTATTTTTCATGAGTAAGCTTAACTCCTTCTCTTTGTAGGAATCTTTTGAAGGTATGCTTGCTATAGAGTTTGAAAATACCGAGGATTCAAAGAGCTTGAGGAAGTATGTCTACATTTGAAATGTTTTGTCTACAAAACAATTTTGGGTTATTCTGATGCTCACTTGGTTTACTTTAATATTGTCTAAAGTTCATTTGAAATGTCTTTTCCCTCAAATGTATGGGCTCATAAGTTATTGTACATCATTATGGTGCAGTAACTGCATGTGCACAAGTTTGAATTGAATGGTTTTTTTTTTTTATGTTCTTTAGTAATCTATTGCCAACTTTACATCATATGTGCTTCTTTAATATTCATGTCATCTAAAGATAAAGTCCATTTATGACCTGGTTGGAGTGAACTTGGTGATCCAACTTATATCTTAATCTTTTGGCCAAAACAGAAGGCAAATGTATATTGCTAATATAACTCTATTGTGTAAGAGTTTCTCCATAGGAAAGTATTTTGTTACTAGATTTTCTTAGATTGCCCTCTACAAGTTTGGCATCTTTTACTTAGTTGCAATATTCCTGTGGCTATTCCACTAACATTTTTTTATTGGATATATGTGTTTGTCCTTTTTAGGTTTCTTTTAGTATATATATTGTTAAGAAGTTACAGTGCATATTTATGATTCAATGGAATTTGCACTCATTTGCTCTATATCTTCATTTATCACTCTTCTCGAAATTACCTACAAGGTGAACACAACCTAAAATTTAATAAATTTATTAACCTTATTTTACAAAAACCCAATCTTATATTTGTTAAAATCTAGTTACCAAGTAACTTAACATAATTTGGCACCTTTTTTTCTCTTGTGAATTATTATATAGTGCTTACATGAGCTTGATCTTTCCTAAGAAATTTTTTATAAGTTTTAGTGGAATTTTGGAGAGCTTGAGAGTTTTTGGTGGCGACATTATCGACTACGCTACAACTTAGTCTTCTAACTTGCTATTATAAGTGCACTTCCACTTGCTAACCGAGCAAACTATTTGCATTGCCCATTAGGTGTTCATTTCGGCTTTATGTCATGCTGTCATTTACATAACTAATTAGTTAATAATCTTTCATATTCAATTGTAAGATTGTAATGGCTAAAAGACGAAAGGTTGGACAAAGAAGGGGAGTTTATTCCTTCTACATTGCCCCTTGATTGTGGTGATGATAGTGAAAGTGAGGAAAAAGATAGCTTATGAAAGGGAGTTCATTTTGGTAGTAACTTTTTTGAAGAGGATCATGAAAGTAGGGAAGAAAGTAGTTGTCGAGTCTAATTTTTTATTTTCCATTCCTAATCCGATCTATACTAGACCCTATGCCCATCTAATGTAGACCCTCGACTTAAGTTAGGAATTTCATTTTATCTTGGAGTCGCCACCCAACTGTGGTTGGGAAATATTAAATTAGGGCTAATTGAGCTGATCAATCCTAATTTGGACCACTAGTCAGCGTGGTTTCCTCTTTTTGTTTTTTGTAAAAAGAGGAAAGGGAAAACCAGAGTTTCTGGGTTCGGAAGCTAACCTATTAAAACCTTAAGGTTACCACCCTATTCTCCTAAAATCTAAACTTTATCCGAATGTCTTTTGTTTTATTTTTGTTGTCTTTTTATTGTGTTTTTGAGTGAGTTGTTCTAAAAAAAATGATTTTTTATTCTTTTTAGAGTTGCCCCAAATAGGTGCCTACGTACCTGTTATTCATGATTAAACGGGTCATAGTTCGCTTTTCCTGAAAAAATTTAATGTGTTGGTGATTTTTAATTATGAAATTACTTTTGATTTACGTTTTTATCATTTTAATATTTTTCTAGAAAAATCTAAGCCTAAGCTTGATCATTTGATTTTTGAAAAATAATAATTTTAAGGAAAAAAAAAAATTTTGGATTTATTTAAGAAAAGGATTTTTCTAAGTGATAAAAATTTCATTTCCCTATTTTTCAACTCATCTCTTATTATTATAAATTTTTATTAGTTTTTACTAATTATTATTATTTTTATTAATTTTTATAATTTTTCCTTAATTTTTATTTAATTTTTTATTGAAAGGTTCTCTCTTATATTATTTACCTGCCCTAATCTAATTTTTATATATTTTTATCATTTTTCATTTTTTTATATTTTTGTAATTTATTATTATTATCATTATTATTTTATTTATTATTATTATTTTCTATTATCCTCCCTAAATTAAATCCTAAAAAAAAACTAATCTAAATTCCAATATTTTTTCTATTTTTGAATTATAAATAACAAATAGATAAATAAATAAATTCGAATAAAATAAAATAAATAACTAAATAAATAAAATCGAAAAATCTGACTTACCTGGATCCGGGTCGGTGTGCGGGTCGGGTCGATCGGTTACGGCGACTGGAGGTGCTCGTTGACGGCGTTCCAGCGGTCTTTCGAAGCGATTGATGTGTCGTTTCCTAGGTTTTCGGGGGTGGGGGACTCAACTGTAGAGGTGGATGTCTCCAAAAATGCCTCCCAGTGGCAGTTCGGTGCTTGATTCGTGGTCGCGGCTTGGAAACTCCAGCGAAGCTTTGATTTTCTCTCTTTTTCTCACTTTTGATCCATGCCTCTGCTTCCTCCATTTGATTCCTATTTATAGACACTCAAAAGCCCCTCCAGATAAGCTTAAATCCGCCATTTGGTTAAACCTATCTTTTTTTCTGTTTTAGATTCGGCCTTATCTCGGAGATTTGATGTCAATCCATTGCTTTTTTGTGATTTATCTGATGGATTTGGCTTAAAATCGACAGTAATCCAAAAGATTTGAGGAAAAACGAACGATTCCGCCTTCGTCGGACCTGCTCCAGCTTCCTCTTGCGTCTGTTCGAGCGAAGGAGATGATCACGTGTGAGGCGCGTGACTCTTCTTAGCCAATCATACGCTGCCACGTGGCAGCTCGAGGCAAAAGCAAAAAAAAATTGCACAGAGTGCTTGCAGGGGGATTTGAACTCGGGACCTCAGGCCTTCCATGCGTTCTCGAGCAGACATGTGAACCAGCTAAGCCGACTCAATTCTCAGTTTTTTCTATTTTTGCAATTTGCATATATGCAATGCGATTTTTTATTATTTTTGTATTTTTTGAAATTCAAAAAATTTGAAAAATTATTTAATCCCTTTTATTACTACTTCTACAATTATTTTCCAAAATTGATGTATTTTTCCTATTTATTTTATTTTTTGAATGTTTTTCCTATTTTTGCTAAATTAGAAAAAATGTAAAAAAATAGAAAAAAATTGATAATTGATTATTAGGGTAAAAATGGGGTGTTTACAATAGTTTATGAATGATGGTTTATTTTGTTATTGACTTTTTTTTGTAGATAATAATTAGACTAGGAAATAGAATAACTAATTTATGAAATAGAGTTTAATATCTAATCATTTTTTGGAATTTGATTGTGAATTTGTGAAAGAGTAGGTTATAAATAAAGTTTGTTTTGCTAGAAAATTTTGTAAAGTTTAGACAATATTAATTGGGACATATTAATGTCCTCATTTGTAACTTTTTTAAAGTTTGTAGTTGATGATAGAAGTAGCCAATTATAAGCTTATATGCAAATGTCCACTTTTATGGCCTATATTATTTTGCAATTGTATACAATTTTATTATGGGTTTAAATTGTTATATTCAAAAGTATAAATGGATTTATCATATTATAACAATTATTTTTGTGACATTTAAACATTATCAAATATTACTCTTTTTGTTACGTTTAAATGTTACCAAATATTACTCCTTTGTGATGTTTAAATGTTACTAAACATTATTATTTAGTCACGTTTAAATGTTACAAAAAATTAATTATTAGCAACATTTAAAAGTTATAAAAAAAAATTATACTTTTGTAACATTTAAACATTATCAAATATTATACTTTTTGTGACATTTAAATATTACTAAAAATATACATTTTGTCAAAAAAAAAATTGGTGTCAAATTATTAATATTTAGTAACGTTTGAACGTTACAAAAAATTACTTATTTATAACGTTTAAACATTACTACTATTGTACTATTAGTGACGTTTATAGTATTAGTAATGTTTATTTTTTAAACATCACAAAATACTTTCTGTAACAAACTTTTTGTGACGTTTATTAGTAATGTTTAATCAACGTTATAAAAAATCTTCTTGTAATGTTTACTTTAATTTTGGTGATGTTTAATAAATGTTGTCGAATATCAAAATTCTTATAGTGTTTCTTAAACATTAGTGGTATATTAATACTTTTTTTTTATTAAGTACTTATTTTAATTATTAAATGAAATATCAGTTTACTAGAATTTTGCAGATTATGAATGATAATTTTGCAGTATTTGTTAAATTTGGAATTTTATGTTTTCATCATTTCCATTTTAAACTCAATTTTTTTAGATATTTCGGATCGTCCATAGATGGAGGACTATTCTAACCTCCTTAAATATTTCAAGGATCTGAAATTCTAAAGCCCATTTGATTTCGATAATGACCCATTTTGAAACTAAAATTAGTGCAGAAAACTTGAGATTGAACTTTTAATGATTTGGTGAGAATTGTTTATATAAATCTACCTTGATTAGTTTGATTAAATTTTTATAATTAAAATGGTGTTATATTCCATCATTATCAGATATTGGATTTTTTTTTTTTAATTATATGATCACCTACATGGATCTTAGCTTTTCATAAGGCAGCATTTATAAAATTGCCCTTAGTCCTGAAACGAGTATGAGCCCCACCTTTTTTCTAGCTTAGCTACTTTATGAATAAATTGCAACCAGAGTGGACAGTAATAAGAGTATATTTAAATAATTAATGCAATAAAAATATATTAAAAATAAATAAAATAAAATAAAAAATAAAAAAGCCCAATAAAATTAGTTGGACCTAAGGGCAAGGGATGACATGCAACCATGTCAAATGAAATTACATTAATGCTTATCTGTGCATTTTTTTAAATTATAATAATATAATTTAATAATAATGATGATGATGATAATCTGGTAGGGCAACGTATCGTGAAAATTCTTAACTATGAGCATTCGACAACCCAAAGTCAAAGCATTTAACATCTTGACGTCATTTATACTCGTGCCATGAAAGATCCAGAAAGCCCATTCCAATAGATTCTTGAAGCATTAAACATAAATTATCCACAGTGAGATGCCTAAAGAAACAAATTTTTAAGAAGGGCAACGTGAGGATGGTTGGATGAATGTAATAGGATACGAGAAAAGGCATCCCTGGACATGCCTCATCAAAAATACCAAAATATGTAACCTTTAGAGGCAACATTTGACGACATCTGAGGAGCGTAAATGAGGCGAGACTGGGCGATTGAGAGGCGACCGACAGAGGAACAGTGAAGCCAGAGAGAGTTTAGGGTTTTAACTTTTAAAGACATAAAATAATTGGGTAATGGTTAATATATTTATTGTTTGGGTTTTTTTTTTATTTCAAAATTATATAGTTTTTTTTTTAAATTCTGAAAATTTATTCCAAACTCTATAAAAAAATTATTCTATGAAATAAATATTAAGTTTGATTAATTCAGATATTTTATATAAATCTGCATTTAAATGATGTATTTTTAATTATCTCTTAATTTTATATCTAATTTGTTACTCTAATCTAAATCTCCGTGATGGATCGACTGATCATTTAGAAAAAAAAAAGGCTAAAGACAATTCTTAAAAGTAGGGGGGACTAAATCAACTGGTATTCATAAAATAGTATAAATATCATCCTAAACTCAATTATGGTCTCTCATGAACATTTTCCCTGTCAATCCACACGTAAGTGCCTGTCTAGGAATCCTATTAACCCTATCAACACCTTCTGCAAAAACAGCTCCCATTCCAATATGCAAATGGGGCTCAATATGGCAATGGAATGCCCAAGCCCCTGGATTATCAGCCACAAACCTTAGTGCAGTCCATCCATAAGGAAACAACGCCACGGTGTTTCGTAGCGGCGGGTTCTTTAAATTGAATTTCTCCTCATCTTCATCCTTGAATTTCCCCTCTCCATAACCCAACACCCAGAAATCATGCCCATGTAAATGCCAAGGATGGATTTCACTAACATTTGCTGATAGCGCATTGGCATTTTGTAGTATCACATCAACGGTAGTGTTGAACCCTAGCATGTAAACACCATTACCAATGGTTGAGTTAGGATTCAAAGGTGGTTTCATGATGTCATAGTCTCTAGGATAGTCCTCTGGTGAGCTTCTATGGTCAAATGCAGTCTTTAGCCCATACTTAATTGCACCTAAATAAGGTGTTGGTGGTAGTTCCAATGAGATATTATTAATAGCCCATTTAATGTATCCATCAACTAGATTTTGAGTATTGAGGAGGATAATTCGTTGGTCGGGTTTATAAGGTGGTTGTAATGCACCGGGTGCAGCAAGGATTTTGCTGGAGAAGGATTTGCTATGGTTGTAATCATTCCAAAGAGGGGTGATTGGTGGTGGAGTAAGGGGGAGTTTTGAGGCTGAATTGGGTGAGTAGTTTAAGATAGTGAGAGCTTGACTAGTGTTGGGCTTTCTTCCTCTAACTCCTATCGAAATCCAATAATTCTGGTTAGGGTCTTGATCTGTTTTTACTAAGATTGAGTAGCTCTCTCCTGAATATATGTCTAGATCATCAACTGCAAACGGTTGGACATAGCCACCATCAGCTTCCACAACCACCATTTTGTGATTCTGCAAATTAGATATGGGAAAATGTTGGGTTGATTAAATTGCTATTCAACGCTTTTAAGTATTAGTTAGATGATATGGTACTTATATTTCATAAAAACAATCTCATACTCATTTGTATTTTAAATGAAAATTCATCACTTTCCATTCATTATATAATGTATTTTTTCTTAATTTAAAATTGTGGTGATTCATATGAAAGTCAAAGGAACAGCACTGTGAGCATGAAAATATAAATTACGGTAATATATTCTTTAAGTAAATTTTAATTTAATCAATATAACTATTGATCACAAGTTGATAACCTAAGTTCAAAAATATATGTATATATGTGATTGTCTCTCTAAAATCTCAAATACCATAAGTTCTCAAGATTTTTAAGGCCTTCATTCTTTAGATTTCTTCATCAATTTAAAAACCACTAAAAACAAACATTATGTCTAATTTTGATTTTTTGGTCATTACCTTTTTTTTTTTTTTTCAAAAAACAAATTACTTATCTATACTAAATGAATCACGTATCAAGTGACAAGAGTTCTTAGAAATACAAAGTCCATTTAAAAAATAAGTGTGTATCCCACATAGATCTAGTGACTTATATATGTAATGCACAACTTGATGTGAGCAAGAATTTCCCCTCAAAATAAATGAATAAATAAGAGGGTATAAAATTTATCCTCCCATCCTATCACCTTTCAGCCCCAAAGGAAAGAAATGCCATTTTTAATTGCTATTATACGTGGGTGATTTGATTTTATTAGTGGAGAATGAGACAGAGGCCAACATCAAATAAGATTAGAATGCTTGCCTGTAATTTATGTGTAAGTGGAGAGAGAGAGAGAGGATATAGAAATTTACCCCGATGGCTAAGTTGAGAGAAGCAAGTGAAGTGGCACTTGCAAGCCTGATCCTGTACGTCTTGTTTGGATGCACATGGAGATTCTGGGGCGCACACTGCTCGTTCCCTCCAAGCCCACACTGTCTTGTTGTGGAGTTTCCATATCCTGCTGCTAGGGAGCAATTGTATTGCCCTCTTCCATTGATCAACAAGGACTGACACAACATGAGGAAAAATAATTACTACAACAAAACATAAATAGTATATATATATTACAAATATAACTTTTTTATATTTACTTTATTTTAAATAGATAACCAATCGATACTTATAAAAAATATTCATAAATATTGTAATTATTTTTATCATACTCTTTATAAAATTTAAGTTTGGATAATCTAACATTTTAAACGAAGACTTTACCATTAAACTCGATTCCTATTTTCAAATATTTCCTTGAAATGATAGAAGGTGCAAATTAAAGTAAAGTTTTAATATCTTGGGAGTGGATGCACCCACTTTGATCAACTAGTGGAATTCTAGTCTAACTAATAGTCTCAGCCGTTGGAAGCATTTGAAAATTATAGCTGACGCAGAAACCATGACTCTTTTAAAATTATCTTGAAATTAAACTGAGTTAGGTAAGTTTTGGCAGATCCTACAAGATCCCAAATCTATATAATGAGGTAGAATTTAAAAATAAAGCATTTAGCTTAGATTAATACATATATCTATTATTTCCATTTATGAATACTTTTATATGCTTATTAAAAACCTAAAAATATACTTATTATATATTTTTTTATAATTAATTATACACTTCGCTTAAAAACAAATGAATAAATAAAATAAGAATATTCTTTATTTAACTTGTTAACACATGCTAAAGCATCTATTACAATTTTACTTTTTTTCTTCTATTTTTATATGATAGGAAACGGTGGCATTGGTAATATAAACAAAAGGCACAAGTCAATTGTGCAAAGACAATTGCTGGTAAATCATAGGAAGAGATAATATAAAACAAATATCTTGATCATTATGGATCCACATGGTGATGCGTGGAGTCAAAATCTTGCATTTCCACCGACTATATATTTCTTAGTGTATAAAATGAAATTATCATATTCCCAGAGACAGGTCCATTGCACCAAGCATACATACATAACAAATGAGGTGCATAAACTTAAAATAAAAATTTCAATCTTTGAAAGACTAATCTAATTGGAATAAATCACTTCAAAATGTACATAAAATCCTGGACGATATAGAATAATTAACTAAATAAGTGTTGAAACGCCATAGTGCTCCAAAAGAAGGTTTTAAGTGAAGGATTCGATTGAGATATAGACATTTCATCACGACGGATTTTTTCTATATAAATATGGTATGATTAGGATACGTACCTGGGGTTCACCAATCCAGCGAAATGGCTTTGCAGAGAGACCGACTTCTTGCTCATGGACACTTTGATGCCACCAGTCACTGAGCAGCATACTCAACTCAGCATCATAATGAAAAGGCTCCTTTTCTCCTTCAGCCACTTCTACTATGAGTGAGCCATATAATCCTGCTGATCTTTGCATCCCATAGTGCCCATGATAGAAGTATGTACCTGCCTACAATTATATTTTTAACTTTTACATTACTAATAGAAAATGCAAAAATTACATATCTACTAATTAAATAATTCTTTACATAAATGAATTAAGTAAAGTTAAGCACGATTTTTATTATTTAATAAATCAAACCATAGTTTTGGAATTTGATATTGAATATAGTAGTAATGAATTTTTTTGTGTTATATCAAAATCCACTCACCTATTTGGTAAGAAAAGTTAGAAATATTATAGTATCACTCGAATCTTGAAACTGCTAAATCCTTTGGTATCCTATAGATCTTGAATAAATCCTTTGGCAGGATTGAACTTTTTTTTACCTTGTTAACTTTGAACCTATATGCATAGGTTTCTCCAGGGTTGATAGCACATTGTGAAATGGATGCAGTTCCATCGGACCATGGAGTTCCAAGCTGAAAATCATCAAAAGCAATCCACTTTCTACTTAATTTCAACAAAATAAAAAGATATGTACACAAGCACAGGCACACCTATACATATGAACACGTGAATGATTAGCAAAAAAAAAACAAAAAAAATTAATGTTTTCCATAAATATGATCGATTTTCACAGTTTCATCCTAGCTAAAATTTAAAAACCGCAACCCACCTCTCTAGAGATTAAAATCCTGGATCTGCCGCTGTAAACATACCTGTCTAATGCCATGCCAATGAATGACCACTCCTTCTGTAAAAAGCTTGTTAGTAAGGTCGACATGAATGGTATCTCCAGCTTTGGCTCTAATAGTAGGACCTGGATACTGACCATTTATGCCCATGACCACATTCTCTACACAATCAGGAGACCAGAACAAGTTTTCCACTGCCCACTTGAAGTGCCTGACCTTAGTACCGAAACATGGTTGTACTTGAAAAATCAGAGAATAATAAGAAAAAACGACCAAGATGATCTTAGGATGAATTACAAGAGATTTAAGGTGCCTATGAAATCTTCCCATCATGTGGGTTTTGGGATAGTAGAAGAGAAAGTTTTAAAAAGTAAGAAATGAGTTGAGTGCATCCAAAGCAGAGTGGATGCTGGAATATATAATTTTACATCATAAAGGCCTTCAAGATGGAACAATAATGATGCTTTGCTAATAAGTTTGTAAAGATGGGTCACAACTTAGGGCATGTTCGATTCCAGCTACCAATATGAGGACTATATTGATGGATAATCTATAAATCCCGTGTACATAACCTATAATATCGAGGACCTGTTTTACTTATGGTGGTGATTAAAACCGGAATCACCCAAACTTGTCTTAAAAGAAAAAGAAAAAAAGAAAAAAAAAGAAGTTCTTTTTGCTGTATTGGACAAAGAAGCTCTTACATAAAGTAGGATATGTTCTCGTGCTTTCATTCGTGGAGAGCAAAACTAAATTACTTAAAAACAGTTGTAACAGGTACCGGACAAAGATAAAAGACATAAGCAAACATGAGGAAGCTGATGCTGTTAGTGTCCAAGTAGGTTTGAATGATTCGTGGATAAAAAGGGTCAAGTGTTGCTAGAATCCATCCATTTCGATTCAAAAGTCTTGCTCGGAAAGAATGCGACTTTTTATACTTTCTTTGCCCATCCAGATTGTCAATGTTCGGAGAATTTGATTACCAATCTATTGGAACAATGGTTTCGTATTATTAATGATTTTAGTGGTTTTTTCTTGTCCGCCGCTCTAAGGATATATTTTTCATCGGGCATATCAATTCCAACCATTTGAAATGTTTGCCTTTTTAATGTAACCCGTATCCTGAGTGTAATAACCAATGCTCAGGGTGGGGCTTGGGGTAGAGCAGAGTGAAACAGAGCATAAGGTGTGAGTGCAAGGCTAATATTGCAGGTGCGAACGCCGGGTAGGATATGTTTGCGAGGCCAATGCACCTCTAGAGCTTTAAATGAATCAAAATTCGACTTCAGCTCACTTTAAGCTTAGTATGACTCGTGCTTAGATTTTGTAAACTAGATGAACTTTGAGTTAAAAATAAAATCCATTTATTTAAATAAGTTAAATTTGAGCTTTTGTTTATACTTATGAGTTGTCTCAAGAGTAAAGTTGAAGTAAGTTTGTGGGCTGATATGTTATATTAAAAATCATATTATATCAACATAAGAATATAAGACTATGAGTAGTATAATTAGAAAACTAATAAAAATATATATATAAAAATGAGAATATAACTGTATAACAATTGAAAAAATAAATGCTATGGCCTAAAGAAAAAAAATATATTAAAATTTAAAAACCATTAACAAGTCATGTTGTAAAAAGGATAGTATCTACGCATACTTTGAATATAATGCTAGAGTAATTATCGACCTATGTTTTGCACCAAATATTTTCTTGTTACTTTTACGTTAAGAAGTAGTAAACTCTAAAACATATTGTGCTTAAATATAGCATGATTTTGTATGGATATAACCTGCTATTTTTATTATATGAATTTATACTTGAAATCATAAAATTTTGACTTAATTTCAATAAGGAAAAAGATTAATAAAAAAGGTAAATTTTGAGTCTTAGTTCAAGCTCGAGCTTGAACTTGAGCTCAAGTCTAAGCTCATTATTTATTTATTTATTTAAATAAGTTTAAGTTTATATAAACTTATTTATTTAAACTAACAAAACTCGAACTTTAAATTTCTTAATGAGATAAAGTTCGTAAATTTTAAGTTTAGTTTAAGTTCAATATTTATTATTATTATTATTATTATTATTATTATTTTAAAAACAAGTTAAATCTGAGCTTTCAAAAGCTTGATTTGGTTTAATTTAACTCATTTATAACCCCACATGCTGCAACAATATGATACATACTAAAAATTATAAAATCTAAAATCATATCAAGATTTGATGATTTAAGCAAGCCAAAGTATGGCCCATCGACCGCGTTTAGGAGGCAGTAATTCAAGGTTATGTTAATCAAAGATAACCGACAATCGACTAATAGTCTAATGGCGGTCAACTGTATGTTGGATCTGTCTTGACATATCTAATGTTTTGTCTTATCGGATTTATATTCATCCCAATTTATATAGACTTGTAAAAGGATTTTATGTATAAGAGAGAGGTGATATATATGCCCAGCATACATACTCTGCTACATGTTGAATTTGTTGCCTTACTTCCCGTGCTTTTTTTACCTAAGTTCATCTGGCTAGTGGCAGATCATCTTAGAGTATAGCTAAGTAACAAAGATGAAATAATATAAACAAACCGAATGAAGGTTACTTTAGTGTCTCAGTAGATATTTTTTATGGCTTTCGACGTATTTTAAAGGAAAGGGTCAAAAGTCTTGTTAGGGTAGGTGAATTTCGATTCTAAGTCTTGCTCGAAAAGTAAACAGCTTTGACTTTCTTGTGATCTGGATGATCAATGTTTTTGGAGCATTGATGTCCATTCAATTGGAATGGTAACTTTATTGGTTTTTTTTTTTACCTTTTCCTAATTTAAATCTTGAATTTACATGAGATTCGATTTTAAAAGAATAATTATGAAAGAAAGGCTAAGGGATGGAACCGAAGGTAATACGTGGTGCGCTTGCCGACTGATGAAGGGAGGAAAGAAATTATCAATTTATTTTGCTTGAAAAGTATACTAATATTTACTTTTTGCATTCATGATGGACGGTTGTTGGAGAATTTAATGTCCATTCTAGTAGAATAATGGTTGCACAATATTATTGATTTTGGTGTTTCGTCTTTTCTTGATCCCTTTTCATTCAAGGATGTATTTTCCTAGCTAAATATATCAAATTTAATATTAGGAATATCTAATTTTGTATAGTTTATATCTTGAGTTCAATAGTTGACGTGGAAATGGAGTAAAGTTGAAAAAAGGAGCACTACGGGTGGTCTAGGTAGTTAATGACTTACTACAAGTGCAGAACATTGAGTAGAATGGGTTGCAAGGGCACTAGCCTTGGTTCGGTATATACTTGTTGAAGGTTATCAAATTTGAAGTCAAAGTCGAGAGCAAGATCTGGAAATCCAGTTGAGTAAACACTGTTTGTCTATTTCCCTAATCTCTTTCCTCTTAAACGTTGATTGTTCACAGGAACACTCATAAATATTATAATTTTTTTTAATTTAACAAATATTATATTCATAATAATTATTTTAAAAATAAATTTTAAAAATATAGACCTTAATTATGATTTTTTTTTTCAAAATTTGTAAAACTTAAAGCATACACTAGATTTATATCTTCAGTACATTATTTGAAGGTGCGGATAGATCCACACCTTTAGTGTAACCTTTTTTTTTTTTTTTTTACACTTCATTATATAGAAATATAGCAATTTGACCTTTATAAAAATACCAAACGACAATGCGGTTTGGTCTTAATTATAATACACTCAAATTAGTCTTTTTTTTTTAATATATTATGAGTTTTATAACTCTAAACAAGCAAAAAATTATGATCATTTAAAGTTGAAAAACAAATCGCATCAATTTTAGGTTTTTTTTTTCCCAACTTTGAAATGTCATAACTTTTTTGCTTATTTAGAATTATAAAGCCCATGATATATAAAAAAAAAATTAATTTGAGTATACTATAGCAAAAAAACCAAACCGTGTTACTGTTTGGTATTTTTATTGGAGTCAAATTTCCATATTCCCATGTGCCAAAGTGTAAAAAAAAATTATACTAAAAGCACGGACTTTGTCCATACCTTCAAGTAATATGTTTGAGAGTACGAATGGTGTCTAGGCACAGACCGGATCTGTGTCTTCAGTTTTGCAAATTTTTGAAAGAAAAAAAAAAGAAGTCGCAAATCATGTCCACATTTTCAAAACCTATTTTTGAAATAATTTTTACAAGTATTATATTTCGGAAATTTTTTTAAAAAATAACAATATTTAAGAGTGTTCTCCAATTTTTTGCACCATGATAATTGATCCATACATCTAACTTTCCCATCCATTTACAACATTTTTATTGGAAAATATTTAATTTAATAAGTAAAAGGGGTAAAAAGCCTTTTGAAAAGATTGAAGAGAACTATACAAGTGTATCTAAAATATCAATGTAAATTTATTTGTATAATTATTAATTAGTATAACTTATTTATTTATATAGCAAAAAAACTATAACTCTACAAGTTAGAACCATGAAAAGATATAAAATATAACTTTTTCTCTTCAAATACTATCATTAGATAAGAATAATACTGTAGCCAACACATCTAGACATATGAACCAGTTCAACCCAGTCCTAAACTGACCCAAATCCATCGATTTGCATGTTTGACATATATGAATAAAAATCGGCTCTAATTTTTTTTTTTTTTTGCCTTGTATTTATCAATTCATCATGTGAACCCATTGAACAGGTAGGTTTGCATGTGAACTAGCTTGGATATGCCTAATTAACAGATCTTTTTCCAAGTTGAATGAGCCATCTCAAGTCGATTCACGACTCATAAACCAGCGAGCCAGTTCAAACCGAGCTGTCGGTTCAACCCGGCCCAAATCCCATATCTAAACACACCTTACCATTTTTAATCAAACTTCAAGATTGCAGATAAATAGGAGCCGGTTAATGTTAAAAGGCAAGCATCAAAATTTTTTTTATTGGATAAAAAATTGCCTTAACTAAGGTATTACACTAAAATAGAGATTTCACTTGATTAATATATGTACGGTTCGATTAGCAAATAATAAATACATATAGATAGCTGTATGAATTTTAGAAGATAACTTAACATTGCAGTGGGAAAGATAAATTTAATTAAAATAAAGCGCATTTATTAAATTAAATCTATATATTAAAAAAAAAGGATAATGCGTTTAAAGACCGAATGAAATCGGAATCTCCTGTAGTTGCCGTAGCCAGTGGACGCGTTTCATATATTCATATTGTATATCGTGTCCAAGGTCGCCATATAATATATAGAAGAAAAAGAGATATGTGCATTTAGTTGTATGTATTTTCGAATACATTTTCTATTAATTTATTAGCATATAATATTTGGAGACTATGATAGAGAAATTGGACTGTATATGAGACTCGTTTTATTGTATGTCAAAAGATTAATAAAAATGCATCTATTTTTACGTTAAAACATGTTGTCTGCTTTTTCAATTTATTTATTTTTTACATTTGTTATAAATTTAAAATCAACTTCTTAAAACTAAAAAATATTATTGCACTAATTTGAAAAAATTACAATTATAGATGGCACTTAGTAACAAATAATGGTGAGAATTGTGTATCACGATGGATGGCTAGTAATAACAACAAGTCATCATAGAAATTAACCATATTAATGGAAAATGGAGAAACAAATTAAAATTTTAAAATGAAATAAATTATTTTTTATATTTACAATTGACATTTTCCATTATTACTAGCTACTATCAATAATGGTAGGTCATTGCTATCCCACTATTATTATCAAGTGCTATAAGCTATTAGTATTTATAATATCTTGAAACTATTACAATAATATTTAAAAATTATAAATTTTAGCATTTAAAAAATATATAAAATAAATGTACAAAAAATATTTTCTACTAAATAACACAACATAAAACAATTAGCAATTTTTGACATAATATGTTGACACAAAGATAATATAATTAGAACCCAAATAAAGAAAGAAACACAAATATAATACGTAAAATATAATTGTAATATGATATAAATACAAAATATTTTAATATATTTTAATTATCAAGAAAAGGTATATAAATATTATATGCCACATGTAGTATTCAGTGGTAAAAATATAATAGGCTAGCCATGTACGAAGGCAATTCCATATGGAATTGCTATTAGAGTGTTTAATTAGTTTTTAACTGTAGAATACCAACACATTGAACAATCCTTATTACATAAAACATAAAATTGCAATTCCACAAAAAAATTAATCCAATTTTTCCCAACATACTCTCATAACAACACAGAAATGACAAAGGCTACCCTTATGTAACACAGGCAGAAAATACCCATGATAAAAAATCACACACGTTTAAGTATGAACGTTCGTCGATTTGGGGTTTTTGGCAAATGCAAACAATTGCTTTCTTCTTCGGTTGTGGTGTTTATAGGCATTGTCAGGGTATTTGTTTCTACTAAGATGGTATTTTCGTATTTTTCTTTCTTATTCATATCTCAATCCTCCTTCATTCTCTCAACAGAACAATGTAATACAAATTCTGTTACATCCAATTAAATAACATTATAGTAATTACAACTCTATCCAATTTCTCAATAATATTCATTCTATTACAGCTCTATTCTATTCAGTAAAGTAAACGACACATAAGTATTGAGTCTAAATTAGGAAGAGGATTATGGTAGGATAACTTTTCGTCTGTGTTTTTGTGGCGATCCAATCAACTGCTTGATTTGCTGCCCTCATAACCAGATTGAAGGTGACAAAGCTAAAGTATGGCAGAAGAGCTTCCATGTCATGAAGAAAAGTCCGAACTTGCCAAGGAGCGTGAGTAGGACAGCTAATGGCATTATGTACAGTGGCATAATCCATTTCAAACTCAACAAACTTCCATCCCCTCCAACGAGCATGCTTTACCGCATCCAGAACAGCTGTTAATTCTACAATTTCGGGTAAGGACACTACATGTTGCTTGGACCAGCCACCACATAGGATTCCTTGTGAGTTTCTAGCTACATGTCTAGTAGCAGCCACTTCAATAGATGGATCAAACATGCCATCTGAATTGATTTTAATCCACTTCCACAAGGAGCAGTCCAATGTGCAAAGGGTATGTTATTGTGGAGCACTTCCATTCTTCTATTTTGATATTCATAGCTTGGGACAACATTTACATCAGTACCTTGATCACTTGAGACCTACTATGTTGGACAGATATGCATTTCATGATGACTTGTCTCGATCATATGGTGATCAACTTGGGAATCATGTATAAAATCGCGCTTGATGATGTTAGATGCCTCTGAGAGAGCATCCCATGTTTCTGACTGACTGTCATTATGTTCTGCCTCCTAGGTCAGATTCACAAATATTGCCCCACTTGCCTTACCAAATTCAATTTTTGTTGGAAATGCAATTGCTAGCATCTTTTTGTTATCTCTAATTACTGCTATTTCTTCTAAAGCTCTCTTACAACAGTTTGTTACAACAAGCACGTCAAGTACCTTCGATCCAAATGTTACATCACATCTTGCGCTCCATATGTTCCACATTATTGTGTTTATTTTGGCAAATAAATCCAAAGATTCTTTCTTACTTTCGACCACTCCATTTAAGCAAAAGATTAAGCCAGACATCTAGGATAGTTATTCTATTAGAATCTACAGGTAATCCCAGTATGGCAAATTATAATGTCCCAAAACCTAGGATGTCACAATCCGTTACGTGCCATTACTAAATAATGACACGCTGAGGCTTTTAATCTGTTTAAAATCACAATGTATACATCGTTCCACAGTATAAAATAAATTCTTAAATTCTCAAATATCACAAATACATATCTCCGCTTTATTTATCAATACACATAATTCTAAATTTTTTTAGATAATCTAAAGTCAAATTTAAATTAATCAAAAGTATCATATAACAACCTAATTTATTACATGTCTCGATACTCTAGTGTTGAACCCACACTCAAAATTTAATATACTTAAGAAAAAAAATTCCCCAAATGGGGTGAGTTAATGCCCAATACCTAAATACCACACAGACATGCACATGTCATACAAATGACAATATCCACATGCATAAATGCAATAGGTATACACATCAAGTCATCAATTTATTTATCTTCAATTAATTAACACACAACATAGGGGTACTTATGACCCTGATATACATACAATATTTTCATATATATAACCTTAAATGAGAACTATCATTGCGGGCTTCATCCAACCCTAATCTACTTTAGATCATTTCGATACATAGCTCTACTAAGGACAAAGTGGCATACCGATCATCAAGGTATCCCATAAGGATCTCACATTACAGACCCTTAAGTCTAGCCAAGCACAAGCAACATATATATTAAACTCCAACGTTCAATTAAGTTTATTAAACATTTAAATCCTTAACCTCTTACAATTATTAAACATCTACCTAGCAACCACAAGTAGCAAAACAAGGTAAATACGTACCTGGAAGGGTGTTCTCACTATTGTCTCTTACATCTCTAGCAATAGGATATAAACCTATTCAAGTATAAAGAACTAACTTAATTCTATTCTACAATTAATCTAAGTTTACTCATTGATTAATATACATACAATATTTTCATATATATAACCTTAAATGAGAACTATCATTGCGGGCTTCATCCAACCCTAATCTACTTTAGATCATTTCGATACATAGCTCTACTAAGGACAAAGTGGCATACCAATCATCAAGGTATCCCATAAGGATCTCACATTACAGACCCTTAAGTCTAGCCAAGCACAAGCAACATATATATTAAACTCCATCGTTCAATTAAGTTTATTAAACATTTAAATCCTTAACCTCTTACAATTATTAAACATCTACCTAGCAACCACAAGTAGCAAAACAAGGTAAATACGTACCTGGAAGGGTGTTCTCACTATTGTCTCTTACATCTCTAGCAATAGGATATAAACCTATTCAAGTATAAAGAACTAACTTAATTCTATTCTACAATTAATCTAAGTTTACTCATTGATTAGATATATTTTAATTGTATAATTCCCTTCCTTGAGGTCTTATCGTGCATCTATCATAGTTTAGAATCATGATAATACAATTTAGAATTAAAGTATAAGTACTCTAAGACAACATGGTTATGTGAGAAATCGTGTAGAGGAACACGAGCTAAAGCACGATCGCATTAATAGCCGTGTATCTTTCTGTGTAATCTCGTCATTTCAGCATACCTAAGTATACGGTCATGTATCTAACCATATATGTAAATTTGCCATTTCAACATGCCTAGGTACACGATTGTATATCTAGCTATGTATTTTTCTATGGATTTTGTAATTTTGACACACTTAAATACACATGTATGTCCTTCGTATGTGTACCCTACTATACACACTTGTGATTCTACACAAGCGGGTACACGGGTACACGAGTGTGTATCTAACCATATATATACCGTTCATCACAAACCTTTATTCCCTTTTCTCTAATTTTGTTTGTAAGCCTAATTCATAGAATTCTAAGTTTAATTGATTAATGTATCCACTAATTCTAATGCATAATTTAGGTCTTGTATATTTACTTGATTTAGAATTGTGTTCAAAATCCTCTAAGTGTTTTATATTTACTTGATATAGAAAATACGACGTAATATAATCTAAAATATTTATATTTTATATTAAATTCATCAATATATACCAAATACATTAATACAAAAAACATATCATATGACATTTATATTGTAATGATTGAATGAAGTTAGCTTAATGGGGTTATGATGGGCATCACACGATGCATTTGATTTTGTAGTTTGTAGTACAATTTGTTTAAATAGTACTTATCTATTTATGTTACACTACATCATGTGTAGCCATTGCTAACACTCATAGTTTCTTTTAGGCATGCTATTCATTCTATTTCTTTTTTTCAAATTCTTTTCTAGTGAAGTATACATATGTGATATTTGTGCTTCAATATAATTTAGGTATTTTAATGTGTTTATGTCATGTGAAAGTATATTTATGGAAAAATTATCACTACTTTCTACTAAACTAGACACATTTCTAATATTATTTTTTTTTAAATAATATATTTCATGTTATATAATCAAATAACCAATTACCTTAATAGATTTATTTTTATTGCACCATGCAATAATCTTTTCAATCATGTTAACTTATGTGGAAAAAAATTTTGTGCCATAAAAAAAAAAAAAAACAGGATTAGCTACCTACGATGATGCATTAGGTTGCTTTTGGTTTAATTGCATGATGACAAATCAATGGTATAGGCCTAGAGAATAGGGGCTCTATATTAAGCTTTCACTTGACTTTAGATGGCCTTTATGCATCCAAAGGCAAATAGCATTAAGATTTAGCTTACTAATAGTTTGATAAAAGAAACAATTTCTTTAACAACTCCTATGCTATATATTATAATTATTGGGGAAAGAAATCATATCCAATCTATCCTGTTAGACGTTTAATGAAATACTTTTATACATTTCATATTTCTTCCCCCCTATTTTGTATTGCCAGTTGGCTTATACTAAATCTCTATACTAGTAGTGTCCTACAAATGTAGACCCGATATGTCATATAAATATGTATATGCAACCATATACAAGACAAATTAATACTTTAATACTAATAAGGACAAACAATATTTACAAGGGAATTAGATCACGTAAAGATGATTAGTATTGTAGTTCCAATGAGGACCTATATGATTCTAAGCTATAGTTTAGATCTATTAGGTCATGGCCTTGATCATAGTTGTAAGAACTAAATGGAATTCAATGATATTAAGATCGAATCCATGCTTGATTTGAAAATTTAAAACTGGAACTCAACTTTTTAGTTTTAGCTTCACTTGAAATTTTGTTTAACGAACTTAGCTCAACTCATTTAAAATTTTCAACTTATTTAGACTCCATTTTTTAGAAATGTCTGTATTTATAGAGGGACTAATATGCTAACATATCAAAATGAGCTAAGCTAAATTACATAAATAGAGTTATTTTAACTTCGAACTCTCACAAAGGTTCGTGGTTTTTTTTATTCTCCAGAAAAATTGTTAAGTGGAGCTTGACCCGACATCATCAAGTTAAAATAATCATAAGAAGAGTAAAATCTTGAAGCATAGATTTTTTAATGGTGAATAGAAACATATTGTAATATCATATAAATTATTTATAGTTTATATTATATTTATCAATATATACCAAATAAATCAATACAAAATACATATCGTATGACATTTATATCGTAATAGTCGTATAAAGTTAGCCTAATGGGGTATGATGGACATCCCACAGTGCACTTGACTTTGTAATTTATAGTACAATTCTTTTAAATAATACTTACCTATTCATCTAGCACTACATCATGTGAAGCCATCGATGACATTCATAGTTTCTTTTAGGCATGCTATTTATTCTTTTTTTTTTTAATTCTATTCTAGTGAAGTATATATATGTGATATTTGTGTTTTAAAATAACTTAAGTATTTTAATGTGTTTATGTCATGTGAAAGTGTATCTATAGGAAAATTATCACTACTTTCTCTTAAACCAAACACATTTCCAATATTATTTCTTCAAAAATAATATATTTCACATTATAGAATCGAATAACCAGTTAGTGGAATAGATTTATTTCTATCGTACCATTCAATAATCTTTTCAATCATGTTAACATACGTGAAAAAAAAAAGAAAAGAGAGACTTTTTTGTATGTGTATGTGTGTGTGTGAAATAAGCAAAGAGAGAGAGAAAGAAAGAAGAAGAAGAATTAGCTGTCAATGACCATGCATTAGGTTGCTTTTGATTTAATTGCATGACCACGATTCAATGGTATAGGCCTAGAGAATAGGGGTTATAAATTATGCTTTCACTTGACTTTGGATGCACTTCATGCCTCTAAAGGCAAATGGCGTCAAGTTTTAGCTTATCAGTAGTTTAAAAAAAAAAACAATTGTTTTAACAACTCCTATGCTATATATTACAGCAAAATATACTAAAATAATATACATATATATTTAAATTTACAAAATAATGTACTTGAAAAAATTATTTAAAAAATAAGTTTTAAAATCGTGAACTCGAAATACATATTTAGTTTTGTAATTTTTCTTTTAATTTTAAATTAATATTCATAATTTTTAAAATTATGATTTTTTTTCTATTGATATGTGAATCTTAAATTTAAAAAAAAAAATGGAATTTGAGAAAAGTTATCATTAGAAAAAAATTTCACAAAAAATCATAAATAAACTTTGTTAAAAGAACTATAAAAAAAATCTTAGAAACGAATGTTAAAAAAATGTGAAAGCGCAAATATAAAAATAGGAAAAAATAATTTACTAAACAATGTTAATAAATTTATCAATTTCAAATATTAATTTAAATCAATAAAAGATTTACATATGAAATAAAATTTATCTATTTTATGCAGGTTTAACTTATACATCTACAAGTGTAGAAATATCAAGAAGATATTTCTTATTTATTTCGTATGTATATCTTTCATCAAATTTTTTAGTTGATGTAAATTAACATGTAAAATTGATGAATCTATTAATATTGTCTAATAAATTATTTATCGAAATTAACATTGTCTAATAAATTTGATGGTTATTAAAAAAGTGTAGAAACAACTGTGAAAGAAAATGTAAAAATGTAGATAGAAAAATAGAAAAAAAAAATTATTAGAAAATGTAAAGAAATTACAAAATTTGAAATATTAATGAATAAGAATCACTAATATCTACAAAAGATCTCCCTCCTACTACGTTAAAATAGAATGGATGAAATGATTAAGGCTTCATCTAGTTTGCACAATGAAAAGAGAAAATGTTAGCATTATACAAGCGATGATTCGATATCATAAATGTGCAAAGGTAAGCTAAGATTTAACAAATCATGCGTATGATTATCCAACGTTTACCATTATCACATCGACGTGGGCACGTCTTTCTATTATGGCTTTTTCCTCCGCAAAATTCACATGTGATCTTATCTGAATGCTCCCTAATGTCCATCTCTATGTGGTATCTTTTTCACCTCAGTTTATCCTTTTTCCAAGCAAGCTTTAGTCTTGGATAGAGTAACGGGAATTATACCAGCTCCCAATCGAGCTAGTTGCTTATGAGCATGAAGTGGGTCCGATATATGAGCTCTCGGTGCATCCACTTGTACCAATTCGATATAGATGCCGTCATATCGAGCTTAATAGAAGCAGCAACTATTGCATAGGTGTAAGAGCATGGGATTCGGTATATTTGCCATTTTTGGCAAATGCATATGCTACGGGCAAAGTTAACAATATGTGTCTAACCCTCTTACCTCAAGTCGCTCACTACACAACGACTATCGATAAATACTTCAAAAATTTTCTCCTACCTACTATAGTCGATGACCCTATAATTACTAGCTCGTGAACTCTATCTACCTATCTTTTTGGCAGCATATTTCATGAAGATTCTATCATTTGCCATATTCTTGAGTGCCTTCGAATGCTTTTTGACGAAGTACTCCACGCAATTGTGAAAAGTCTTCTTTGCCAAAGCAATTATGGGTAACCTCCAAGTTCCCTTTAAGACGGAATTGTAGCTTTTAACATTATTAGAGATCATATACCTAAATCGATAACAACAGTCATGAGCCAACGTCTACATATCCACCAACACATCATCAAACCACACTAAGGCATTAGGCTTAGTAGTCATCACCTAGTCCATCATATAGTTCAGTTTCTAAGCTTATGCTTTCAACTCGGTGTATGTAAAAAACTTCTTACATTGCATATTTTATGTGTCGCGTTGAAGTTGTTTGCAGTATATCGTAAACAAAACCATCACATTGTCAATGGAGGCTGCTATCCATTGTCTTAGGCTTCAACTACCAACTTGATACTAGGGTGTTTGTATGATATGAGGCAACTAGTTTTATGACCTGCATGATTGCTAACCACACGTTCCTTCAATTTCCTCAAAAATTAACCCCATGTTTCAGTGGTCTTCTAATCTACGAGAGCAAATGCCAAAGAAAATATACGGTTGTTGCCATCAATGCCACAAGCAATCAATAACTTCCCCTACAAAAAAGTTTCATCAATAGTAACAACCGGTCTAAGACATCTCTACGCTGCAATACACGGCCCGAATGCCTAGAAAAACTACTTAAGAGTGGACATTTTAGGGGTATTTAATCTTTTTCACCCCCAATCAACTTGTGTTCTAGGATTTGTATTTTTTTATGAAATTTAGAAACTTAAGGAGTTCATTATAAGAATTCTCTCAATTCCCATACATATACTTAATAGCTTGTTTCTTGTTTTCCTAAACCCGTCTCTTATTTATCCTGTAACCAAATTTCTGTTTGACAATAGAAGCGAACTCCACAACTTTTATATCAGGATTGTCTCTAACAAGATTTAGAAACAGGCCTGCAAGAAGATTGCAATCCAACTGTGTAAAGTCCTGAATTGTCATCGAGTTAATGCATATGTGTAGACCCTCAAATTCGGTAACTACAAACAGCCCCTCCAACTTCTTCTTTTGGGCCTGAAGCCTTCACTTACATCCGTTTTCTCTTCTTGAACAATAAATAGATTAAAGCAATGAATTAGATTCTACAACAGTAAAGTTATAATAGTTCTTCGCATGGTAAGTCTTAACCGCTTGAACTATATCTACCTTTGTTATGAATCTCATATCCTTATAGAACTTGTCACAGCTACTTGAACCACTACACATTGCATTTTTGTCTTACTTAAAATAGATGAAACAGTCATCACCGTCAATGTTGTAGTAGGAAATAAGATCTTTAACTGACATACTAAGTGGTTTAGCTTACCCTAATTGATATATTGCCTATGTCAAGTACACATGTACAATTGGAAAATCCTCTTCAATTATGTTATCTTCATCATTTTTGCTTCCCTCATCGTCTTCCTTAGAGCTCTCCTCATAATTGAAACTCTCCTCCTCAACACCCATTCTCACATCGGTGTCCGTTGTAGTTTTCACTTCTAAACAAACCATGTATGGATCACGTGTGTCTTATCATTGTAATATTGGAGTAACTACTTTAACTTCATCTTCATCATTCAACAATGCATCTTCCATAAGGGTTGGAACAAATGCTTCAAATGTTGACAGCTTATGAGGCATTTCTTCCATGTTATGTGAAGAATGCAAGTGTCTACTTTTTTGGAATGTCTGCCGTTTAGAGGGACCTCCCAAATTTTTAGAAATTCTGACATACAACTGTTATATCCCACGATCTCCAAAGGATTCAACCATTTCAATGAAATTTTCAACATCATCATCATCTTTAATTGCCATCAAGGTATAAGATGGACTGTCCTCATGGAAAATAGGATGCTTATAAATTATCTCAACCCTCACTTTAGTTAGATCGACTCTAATGTTTCGGAAAAATTAACTACCGCATATTATATATTATGGAATCAACATAAATCATATCTAATAGACTACAAACTAACAACAAGTAGTAATATTTTTTAAAAAAATAACATTACAGTAACAATTTTCTTAAATATTGAAAACAAACATAATAACAAAAAAAACTTCAACTTTTTGTCAAAATACATACCCAAATGTAAATTAATCGAGTTTTTTCATTGAGGTAATGGTAGATCTCAATGTCCTCATTTAAATCCCACCATTTTGTATCTATACAAGAACTTCTTCTTTTTCTTCCTACAAATGAGAGAAAAAAAATTAAGAGATGGAGTCTAAGGAAGGTAAAATAAAAATAAATATATTCTAGTGTGTGTTTGTATTATTAATTTAAAATACTGTAGTATCCGTGACTCTACACAAATATAAGTTTGCATGCATTTTTTTTTTTTTTAATTTGGAGGTTGTGGGCTTACAATGCACATGTGGATGGTGGATCTTCAACCAAAAAAATCGATGGTGGAATTAGTTATACAGGAAAGGGTTGGTGTAACTAAAGGTACGAATTGTGTTTGCAAAGTGCATTTTGGGTCTGTGACTTCAAAACCTATTTTTTGAATAATTTTTCTAGGTATCCTATTTTGCAATTTAAAAAAAGAAAATCATATTATTTAAGTGGATAACCCATATATTACAACTATTGGGGAAGGAAATCATATATGATCTATCCAATTAAATGTTTAACAAAATACTTCTATACATTTCATATTTCCCCCCTCTATTTTGTATTGCCATTTAACTTAGATTAAATCTCTAAACAAGCAATGTCCTATGAATATAAACATGATATGACATATAAATATGCATATGCAACCATATACTAGACAAATTAATACTTTAACATTGACAATGATGGATAATATTTACAAGGGAATTTAGATCACATAAACATGATTAGTGTTGTAGCTCCAATGAGGACCAATATGGTTTTAAGCTATAGTCTAGATCCATTAAGTCTAGGCCTTGATTATTGTTGTAAGAACTAAATGGAATTCAACAATATTGAGTTCAAATTTGTGCTTAATCTAAAATTTTAAAAGTGGAATTAAATTTTTAGCTTTAGCTTTCACTTGAAATCTTGTGGAACGAGCTTAACTCAACTCATTTAAAATTTTTAACTTATTTAAACTCCATTTTTTAGAAATATTTGTATTCATTTTCAATGAATTAATCTTAAAGCTTAAACTCGATATAAATTCAATAAAACTTGATTTGTACCTTATAGAAGGGCTAATATGCTAACATATCAAAATGGGTTAAGCTAATTATATAAATAGAGTTATTTTAACTTCAAACTCCCACAAATGTTTATGGATTTGTTTATTCTCCAAAAAAGAAAAAAAAAAGCTTAGTGGTGCTTGACCCCGCATCATCAAGTTAAAATAATCATAAGAAGAATAAAATCTTCAAGCATAGATTTTTGAATGGTGGATAGAAACATATCATAATATCATATAAATTATTTATATTTTATATTATATTTATCGATATATACTAGATAAATCAATGCAAAATACATATCATATGACATTTATATTGTAATAATTGAATAAAGTTTAATGGGGTATGATGGGCATCCCACGGTGCACTTGACTTTGTAGTTTGTAGTACAATTTGTTGAAATAGTACTTACCTATTCATCTAACACTACATCATGTGAAGCCATTGATGACATTCATAGTTTCTTTTAGGCATGCTATTTGTTCTTTTTCTTTTTCTTGTTTTCAAATTCTTTTATGGTGAAGTATACATATGTGATAATTGTGCTTCAAAATAACTTAGGTATTTTAATGTGTTTATGCCATGCGAAAGTGTATCTATAGGAAAATTATCATTACTTTCTCTTAAACCAAACACATTTCCAATATTATTTCTTCAAAAATAATATATTTCATGTTATAGATCAAATAACCAGTTAGTGGAATAGATTTATTTTTATCACACAATTCAATAATCTTTTCAATCATGTTAACATATGTGGAAAAAAAAAGAGACTTTTTTGTTCTAAATAAGCAAGATTAAAAAAAAAAAAAAAAAGGCAAGAGAGAGAGAGAGAGAGAGAGAAAGAAAAAAGAAAAAGCAAGATTAGCTACCTATGACCATGCATTAGGTTGCTTTTGATTTAACTGCTTAACTATAGTTCGATGGCATAGGCCTAGAGAATAGGGCTTCTAAATTAAGCTTTTCACTTGACTTTAGATGCCCTTTATGCCTCCAAAGGCAAATGACATCAAGTTTTAGCTTACCAATGGTTCAAAAAAATAAACAATTTTTTAACAACTCGTATGTTAAATATTACAGCTATTGGGGAAGGAAATCGCAAATGATCTATCCCATTAGATGTTTAATGAAATACTTCTATACATTTCATATTCCCACCACCCCCCCCCCTCTATTTTGTATTGCCATTTAGCTTACATTAAATCTCTAGACAAGAAATTTCCTACAAATATAAACATGATACGACATGTAAATATGTATATGCAACCATATACTAGACAAATTAATACTTAAAATTGACAACGGGGGACAATATTTACATTGGAATTAGATCACGTAAACATGATTATTATTGTAGTTCCAATGAGGACTAATATGGTTCTAAGCTATAGTCAAGATCCATTGGGTCATGATCATGATTATAGTTATAAGAACTAAATGGAATTCAATGGTATTAAGTTCGGATCCATGTTTAATTTGAAATTTTAAAGTTAGAACTTAAGTTTTAAACTTTAGCTTAGCTTAAAACTTTGTTAAATAAGCTTAGCTCAACTCATTTAAAATTTTCAACTTATTTAGACTCCATTTTTTAGAAATATTTGTTTTTATTTTCATTGAATTAATCTTGAAGCTTAAACTAACCTCAAATTCAATAAAACTCAATATATACCTTATAGAGGGGCTGATAAGTGTTAAAAAAACCCTATTTATAATGCTTATTGAATATGAATTTTTATAAATTTTGTGTGAATTTATTAAGAAAAAAAAATACTTAAGTGCTTAATATTTGATTTTAGGGGTTAAAGAGTGCAAATTAAAGATTTAAAGAGGATTCGAGTAAAAACAAAGCGAAATCTAGAAAAATATGAGAAAAAGTAATTTTCATGTGTGCACAACCTTCAGCATGGCCATGCTGATGCTAGTTCTGGAGAGCAAAAAGTGATCAAAATAAATCATGCAATTATACCCTAGCCGCTGCACAAGTTATGCAAGGAGTCATGTTGGAGTAAGAAATGTGCCTAGAGAAGAAACCGTAGGAATCTCATAGTGTACAACCCCGAGTATGGTCGTGCAAGAGGCCATGCAAAAACCAAAAAGTTAGAATTTTACATTTTTCTAGAGTGCACGGCCTCAAGCACAGGCGTGCACCGGTTATGCATGTGACAAAAATTCCCAGACTATAAATACTTACTTCATTATGAAAATAAGGGATTTAGATTTATTTTCTCTCATAACCACTCTAAAAACCTTAGGAGAGCAAAATCGTTAGAGCATCATCAGAAATCACAAAACGATTATGGGAGTTTATTCTTTTCATCATGAATTATCATTACTTCTCTAGATTTCTTGTGATTACTGTAGATTTTATGGAGGAGTAAATTTATATGCCCTATATCTTGTGAACTCTAAACCATGTGATTAAATTACTTATTGATTAATTAAAAGTTTATGTCTTTGTATCTATTCATGTGTTTTACTACTGTGAAATTAATTTATGCGCGTGAATTGATTACATGTATGATTCTTGTTAGATACAGAGAGATCTCATCTAATAGGATAAATCTTCATAAATAAAAAGATTGCATGTTTTACCTAGAAGTAGGAAGACTTCCATTTTTTGCATAAAGATTCAATCTTTAATTGAGAATTGTGAACTTAATGAAATCTTATAAGGCAATAGTGAGGGAGAGGTCTCCACTATTCCATATAAGGTTATTAATTAATTAACTCGAGGGAGTAATTATTTTAATTGAGAATTCCTGCAATACAAAGCATAAACAATTAATTAGTCAATACCTTATTATAAAAAAGCTAGGGTTTATAGTAGATTAAAATGAATGGTATGTCTTTGTGATTGAAATTATTTATTACAACAATTATAATTAATCTTAGGGTTACTAGATTAGTTAACCAGTAATATAATTTATTAATCTTACATTGAAAATTATATTAAATAGTAGAAAACCGGTAATACTAGTACTTGTTTCTAAGATCCTTGAGGACAATACCCGTTGTAATCTATACTATATTAGATAGGTGCACTTGCTTAAGTAGGTCGTTAGATTTATTTGGGTTTATAATTTAATATGATCGAATAACAACCTATTAAGTTTTTTATGTCATTGCCGGAGATTTAACGAAATAATATTAGGAAAAACCTTATTATCTACTACTTTAGTCATGTATTTTATTTATTTTACTTCTTTCTACTCTCCTTATCTTTGGAATACTTTAACTTGTGGCTGTTGCCTTTATAGTGCATGACAAGGACTCTCCCCTCCAACACTCTTGATTTAGACCTTGAGATTAATAGAACACTTTGCAAGATTCACAAGAATGAAATTGTTAAATCTTTTGGACAATTGGAAATCAAGAGAGAAACGTCTATTATAAAAGTCGCAACAATAGTGAAGGACGAGGAATCAACTGTGGAGTTTCTAAATAGTGGGATAGGATTACTGGAGAATATTAAAGAGGAAACACAAGAGATCATGGTTGAAGATCCACCCAAGACAAATCTAGACTATGCAAGGCCAACCATTGTGAAGCCCCCCATTGGGGCTAACACTTTCAAAATTAAGGGAGTGGTGATTTAACTCTTGCAATAGTATTGCCGATTCGATGGAGTACCCAATGAGGACCCCCATGCTCACATTCAAACATTCTTAGAAATCTATGAGACTTTTAAGAATAATTGGGTGATGGACAAAATTGTACGCACTAGATTATTCCCTTTCTCACTGAAGAGGAAGGCTAAAAACTGGCTTCAATCATTGGGCCCTGGAGCTTTAGCTACATGGGATGATACGGTTAAGCAATTTTTAGATAAATATTTCCCTCCATGCAAGACAGCCAAGCTTAAGAATGACATCGCTTCATTCATGCAACAAGATGGTAAGACTATGTACGATGCTTAGCAACAATGAATCGAATTGTCAAGAAAATGCCCACATCATCAATTACCTACATGGATGCAGCTTTAGACCTTTTTGAATGTGCTTAATCGAACCACCTGTCAATTGGCTGCGGTACATTGAATTCCAAGACCTTAGAAGAATCGCTAAAACTTTTCGCTAATTTAGCGAAAAACAATTATTAGTTGGGCAACAAAAGGGGTAAACAAAAAGTGGTGGGGAAGTATAAAGTAGATCTTATGACTACTTTGGTGGTAAAAATGGAAGCTTTTAGTCATCAAGTCTCAACCCTTAAGAATTCTCAAGTATCACAACATCAAGTGGAGATGCCGGTGAAAATATGGATCTCCATGAGCAATATGAGCAAGTGGACTATCTTGGGAATCAAAACAGGCAACAATATAACTCATATAGCAACACTTACAACCCTAGCATGAGAAACCACCCTAATTTTTCCTATGGCAATTAGAACGCCCAGAGATCTAACTTTCCACCATCGAGATTTCAAAAGCAACAATTGCTTCCTTACTAACCTATTCTTAATCCACCAGTTCAGCCACCTTAGTAAGAAAAGAAAACCAATTAGAAGATTTGATGAGCTAATTCATTCAAAGTTCTGAGGCAAGACATCGGAACTAAGAGGCCTCTATTCATAACCTTGAGAAGCAAATTGGTCAATTGGCTAAAATGATGTCTGAGAGGTAACCGAGTTCCCTCCCTAATAACACTGAAAACAATCCTAGGGAGCAAGCAAAAGCCATATCCTTAAGGAGTGGGAAGGAACTACAAACTGGAAAAGAATCGGAGAAGAACCAAGAGGCTGGCCAAATGCTTGAGAAGGAAAAGGTAGAACTTGATAAGGAAGAACCCGAAAGACAATCACCAATGCTGTCAAAGAGTATATGCAAAAAATTCCATATCCGACTCGTCTCAATCAAACTAAGGACAAAGAATAGTTTAGAAAATTTCTTGAACTTTTCAAATAGGTACACATCAATATTCCCTTTGTTGAGGCACTTTTACAAATGCCCAAATATGCCAAGTTCCTAAAAAAGCTTTTATCCAATAAGCGAAAGTTGGAGGATGTGTCCACACTAGAGGTAGGAGCAAACTGCTCATCTATCATTCAAAACAAACTTCCTCCAAAGCTAAAGGATCCAGGTAGCTTTACAATTCCATGTTTAGTTGGTGACATCTCAGTCGACAAGGCTTTGGCTGATCTTGGAGTAAGCATTAATCACATGCCATATTTCTTCTTTAAGAAACTAGGGTTAGCTGACCCAAAGCCTACTAAAATGAGTTTGTAGCTGGGTGATCGATCTATGAAAATCCCTAAGGGGATCATTGAGGATGTCTTAGTAAAGGTAAGGAACTTTATATACCTGGTTGACTTTGCGATTCTAGACATGAATGAGGACATGGATATGCCCTTAATCCTAGGAACACCATTCCTCACTATCGCCAGGGTAGTGATAGACGTAAAGGACAACAAGCTCACAATAAGGATAGGGGATAAAGAGCTGGTGATCAAAATAGCCATCACCATGAAACACTCCATGTGTGTAGATGATTCCTACTATTCCATGGATATTGTTGATTCCTTGGTCAACAAGCATATTGACTAGATCTTATACAAGAATCGATTAAAGTTAAGTCTAGTCAGAGGAGAGCAGGAGGACATGAACAACTCTGAGGTCAAAACACTTAATGAGCAGCTCAACACTGTAGAAGAAATTACACCTCAGAGAGGATTTGAAAACCTAAATGTTAGTAGAGAGGCAAAACTGAAAACTTTAATAGAAGAGTCGCCAGTATTGGAATTGAAATAGCTTCCAAATTATTTGGAATACACCTTCTTCGCAGAAGACTCCAAGTTGGCAGTTATCATAGCCTCTGATTTATCTAAAGAGCAAAAAGATCAATTGCTCACAATTTTGAGAGCACACAAGCGGGCCATTGCTTGGAAAATAGCAGATATCAAAGGTATCAACCTCTCTTTCTGCACCCATAAAATATTACTTGAAGAAGGATTCAAGCCTATAGTAAAACCACAACGTAGGCTCAATCCCAATATGAAAGAGGTAGTTAAGAAGGAAGTCATCAAGCTCCTTGATGCGGGACTAATCTATCTAATATCAAACAACCCTTGGGTTAGTCCAACACAAGTGGTACCAAAGAAAGGAGGGATGACGATGGTCCCCAACGAGAACAGTGAGCTTATACCAATGCGTACCATCACCGGGTGACGTGTGTGTATAGATTACAAGAAGCTGAATGATGCCACTCGAAAGGACCACTTCCCACTTCCCTTTATAGACTAAATGCTGGAGAGACTGGCCGGACATATGTACTATTGCTACCTTGATTGGATGTCCGAATACTTCCAAATACTGATAGCTCCAAAGGACTAGGAGAAGACCACCTTCACTTGCCCTTATGGCACATATGCCTATAGGCAAATGCCATTTGGGTTATGTAACGCACCGGTTACATTTCAGCAGTGTATGTTAGCTATATTTGATGATCTGGTAGAGAAAATTATGGAAGTCTTCATAGATGACTTTTCCGTCTTTGGTGATTCTTTCTCAAATTGCTTGGGAAATTTAGAAAGGGTGCTTGCTCACTGTGAAGAGACTAATCTTATACTGAATTGGGAGAAATGTCACTTCATGTGTAAGGAGGGCATTATACTCGTCCACAAAGTTTCTCGTTAGGGTATCAAAGTTAATCGAGCAAAGATTGATGTGATTGAAAAACTTCCACCACCAAATTCAATCACAACTATTAGAAGTTTCCTAGGGCACACTAGTTTTTACAGACGCTTTATAAAGGACTTTTCCAAAATAGCTCAACCACTTACTTGATTATTGGAAAAGGATGTGCCTTTCAACTTCACCCCTGACTGTAAGCACACCTTTGAAGTGCTTAAGGAACCATTAACCCATGCACCAATCATGATAGCTCCTAATTGAAACTCGCCTTTTGACCTCATGTGTAACGCAAGTGACTATGCATTTGGGGCGATTTTGGGACAAAGGCAAGACAAACACTTTCAACCCATCTACTATGCTAACAAGACTCTTAATCATGCCCAAGTGAATTACACTACTATGGAGAAAAAACTACCGGCTGTGGTATTTGCATTTGACAAATTTTGGTCGTATTTAATTTTGTTTAAGGTTATTGTCTACACTAATCACTCTACCTTGAAATTTCTGTTGACGAAAATAGACGCGAAGCCTAGACTTATTTGGTGGATTCTACTCTTATAAGAATTCGATTTAGAAATTCTTAACAAAAAGGGGCTAAGAATCTAGCAACTAATCATCTTTTAAGGCTTAAGAACCCCTATTTAGAGGAGCTAAAGGAAGAAGACATTAATGACTCCTTTCTTGAAGAAAAATTACTTGCCATTTGCCAACTTATGCACAAGAACACTCCTTGGTTTGCTGACTTTGCAAACTATCTTACGGCAAAAGTCCTCCCTAATGACCTGAGCTACCATGCAAGAAAGAAGTTCTTTTCAGAACTCAAATATTACTACTGAGACGACCCATTTAAGGTAAAAGTCCTCCCTAATGACCTGAGCTACCATGCAAGAAAGAAGTTCTTTTCAGAACTCAAATATTACTATTGAGACAACCCATTCCTCTTCCGGTTTTGTGGAGATCAAGTCATTAGGAGATGTGTTTCACATGAAGAGGGGTGGAAAATCCTCGAAGATTGTCATTTCGACCCTACCGGTGGTCACCACTCAACTAATAGGACTTCTCATAAAGTTTTGAAAGTCAGTTTCTATTGGCCTACAATATTTAAGGATACTCATCGTCACTGCGTCACATGTGATAAATGTCAGCAGGTAGGGAACACATCTAGAAGAGATGAAATGCCTCAAAACTTCATTTTAGAATGTAAGGTTTTTGATTTATGGGGCATTGACTTCATAGGACCATTCCTTATTTCTTCCGGGAACAAATATATTTTGGTAGCAATGGACTATGTCTCTAAATGGGTGGAGGCACAAGCTCTGCCTACAAATGATGCCCGAGTCATTATAAAGTTCCTAAGAAGCTATTCTCTCGTTTTGGAATCCCTATAGCCATTATAAGTGATAAGGGAACACACTTTTATAATACTCAATTGGAGAGGGTGTTAAGAAAATATGGAGTGACACATCGAATTGCTACACCTTACCACCCCCAAACAAGCAGACAAGTTGAAGTTTCTAATCGTAAACTAAAAAGAATCTTAGAAAAAACAGTCCAGCATAATAAAAGAGATTGGGTCGACAAGCTCAACAATGCCTTGTGAGCATACCGAACAGTCTACAAAACACACTTGGGAACCGCCTGTAAACACTCCATTTTTGCCTTAATGATCAATAATAATCAATTTTTCATTTTTTATATTTTTTTTCTAATTTAGCAAAAATATTCAAAAAATAAAATAAATAGGAAAAATACATCAATTTTGGAAAATAATTGTAGAAATAATAAGAAAAGGAGTTAAATAATTTTTACAAATTTTTAGAATTTCAAAATAATAAAAAATAGTAAAAAATACAATACATATATACAATTTGCGTAATAAATAAAACCGAAATCCGGGCCAGCTTAGTTGGCTCGTGTGTGCGCCTGGAACGTGCGAGAGAGCCTGAGGTCCCGAGTTCGAATCTCCCCGCATGCGCTTTGCAAAATTTTTCCTTCTTTTCCCCTGGAGCTGCCACGTGGCAGCACTCGATTGGCTGAGAGAAGGCACGTGCCTCGCACGTGATCGTCTTCTTCCTCGAGCCCAGTCGGAGAAAAATCCGGCAGAAGTCCGACGAGGCTGAAAATGAGGGATTTCTCCTAATCTTTTTGGATTTCAATCAATCTAAAACCGAATTATCCAGATAAATCACAAAATTACAACAAATCGGCATCAAATTTGTTGGATAAAATCAAATCTAAAAAACGAAAAATTCGGATTTATTTGAATAAAGGATTTGAGCTTATCCAGAAGGGCTTTTGAGCATCTATAAATAGGAATCGAAGGGAGGAAGCAGAGGCACAGATCGGAAGTGAGAAAAAGAGAGAAAAGGAGAGAAATCGAAGTCTCGCCGAATTTTTCCAAGCTGCGACTGCCGACCAAGCCTCGAACTACCACCAAGAGGCTTTTTTGGAGAAATCCACCGCCACGGTTGAGTACCCCACCCCCGAAAACCTAGGAAACAACACCTCAACCTCCTCGAAAGGCCGCCGAAACGCCGTCAACAAGCACCTCTAGCCACCGTGATCGATCAACCCGACCCGGATCCAAGTAAATCGGATTTTTTGATTTTTTTGTATTATTTATTTGTTTAGTTATTTTTTTTCGAATTTATTTATTTATCTATTTGTTATTTATAATTCGAAAATAGAGAAATATTAGAACTTAGATTAGTTTTTTTTTTCTAGGATTTAATTTAGGATGAGTAATAGAAAATAATAAAAAATAATAACAAAAATTATAAAATAATGAAATAATGATAATAATAAAATATTAAAAAATATTAAAAAATGATAAAACTATATATTAGAAAAATGATAAAATTTAGATCTTAGTTTAGGGTAGATAAATAATATAGGAGAAAATTTTTCAATAATAAAAATTCTAAAAAATTAATAAAAATCATAAAAAATTAATAAAAATTGATAAAAATTTATAATAGTAGAGGTGAGTTGAAAAATAGAGAAATAACTTTTTTTTATCACTTAGAAAAATGTTTTTTTTTTATGTATAATGAATCCAAAATTGGTTTTTTTTCCTAAATAATTATTATTATTTTCAAAAAAAAAATCAAATAATCAAACTTAGGCTTAGATTTTTTCCAGAAAAATGCTAAAATGGTAAAAACGTAAACCAAAAGTAATTTCATAATTAAAATTCACAAACACATTAAAGTTTTTCAGGAAAAACGAACTACGGCTCGTTTGATCCTGAATAGCAAGTACGTAGGCACCCATTCGGGGCAACTCTAAAAAGAATAAAAAAAAATCATTTTCTTAGAATAACTTACTCAAAAACACAATAAAAAGACAACAAAAATAAAATAAAATACATTTGGATAAAGTTTAGATTTTAGGATAATAGAGTAGCAACTTTAGGGTTTTAATAGGTTAGCCTCCGAACCCAGAAACTTTGGTTTTCCCTTTCCTCTTTTCACAAAAACGAAAAGAGAAAATTTCGCTGACTAGTGGTCTAAATTAGGATCAATCCGCTCAATTAATCCTAATTCAATCTTTCCCAACCACAGTTGGGTGGCGACTCCAAAGTAAAATGAAATTCCTAACTCAAGTCGAGGGTCTACATTAGATGAGCATAGGGTCTAGTATAGATCGGATTAGGAATGGAAAATAAAAAATTAGACTCGACACCACCCCCTATAGACTGGTTTACAGAAAGTCCTACCACCTCCTAGTGGAGATCGAACACAAGGCATATTAGGCAATCAAGTTGGCAAATCTCGATTTAAAAGCCACTACATTTAAGAGGAAGCTACAACTAAACGAACTTGATGAGTGGAGGAAACAAACATATGAGAATATGAAGATATATAAGGAAAGGACGAAAGACTATCATGACAGACACATTCGCTATCCAAAGGAGTTCAAGGAAGGGGACCAAGTACTTTTATTTAATTATCTGTTGAAACTTTTTCCCGAAAAGCTAAAATCAAGATGGTTTGGCCCCTTTGTAGTCAAACAAGTCTTTCTGCATGGTGCAGTGGAGCTTGAACACTCGAAGCATGACAGTTTCAAGGTAAATGGCCATCGATTGAAACTATAAAAAGGAGACAGGACAACACATGAATATCGTGAGAAGTCTCAACTTCAATTACTAGATAGTTAATTAACCAAAGTGAAGGATGTCAAGCCAACGACATTAAAAAAGTGCGTTATGTAAGAGGCAACTCATGGTTAACTTAGGTATGTTAAGTTCCTTTTTATTTTACTTTTACTTCATCAGGCTAACTTTGTTTTTTTTTTTTAAAATTGTAGATGTGCAGCGACAAATTACATTTAGTTGTGTGGAGTGGGAAGCATCTTCAAGTTTGGGGAAGCATTAACCAAGTAAGGAAATTTAGGCTCTAATTTTTCAATGCACCTAGTAAGTATTCTCTCGCCCTTTTATTATGTTAAGATACCCTATGACCAACTCTATGGATCCAGTATCTTCGATAAATAGGATTAGATTTTTATACACTCTGCCATCACCTGCACAACCTTGAGCACAAGGTCGTGCACACCTCAAGAGAAACTTTTGAGTACTTTTTAGTATTTTGCACTACCTCGAGCATGGGCATGCAGGGGCTAGGGCACTTCACAGCCTCTTAGCAAGAGCTCCTGGACACTTTTTAGCACCCTGCACGGCCCCAAGCATGGCCGTGTAGGAGCTAGGGCATTTCGTGTCCCCTCCAGCAAGAGCCTCAGATCACTTTTTCAAACCATGCATGGCCTCAAGCACGGCCGTGTAAAAGGAAGGGCACTATGGTCCCTTAGGGGAATAGCCTCGAACCACTTTTTCGCACTCTACACGGCTTGAGCACGGTCGTGCACAATCTCCTATAGAGTGTCCATATATATATACATTTTTTTTTTCGTCTCTCCCACATTATCTCCCATTTTGCAATTTTTTTATAATCTTTGCTACCCACACTCCTTCACGAAAGCCCATTGTTGCACTTCACACGCCCCTCGCGTCCTTCTCCATCTTCGATCAAACATCCAAGTAAGTTCCTTATTCCATTTTATTGTATATGTCAGACCCAATTGTGGTAATCCGCACTTTTTTTATATATACTGCATTTCATTGTGAATGTCATTTCGTGTATAGGCGAATGTGAGGTAGTGGTTATTACATCTTCAATATCTCATTGTACTACATATTCTCTTCTCTAAACTATTATGCTCTTATGAAATTTTTTGCTGCCCTATCATATGCATACGATCTCTTTTCACACTTAGGGTTCATCATACAATTTGTCATATGATTTCATAACTTTTGGGGCTTTTCTCATCAATGTACAATTTATTGTTGTTGAAGTCATTTGCTTTCAATAGCTCCATTAATTTTGAGTTGTGGTGCGTATTTTACCGATTTAGGGTTCTTAAGCATTCAAAATTTGGGGGTTGTTGAATTTCTAAGAACTAAAGTACATATTCATAAAGTTTTGCTATGGTTTTTGCCTTCCTATGGTCTTAACACTTCAGCACGACCAAATTCCCACGCTAGTGTTGATTTGAATTTTTACCTATTCTTAATCCTATCCCACCTGCTGCACAGCCGTGCAGACAACCATGTTTCCGATTACAAACTACCCCATGATTTTTCTCGTCAAGTATTGATGCCTATTTCATTACTCTTTCCTTATACAACTCTTTTATAGATATTGTGCATCATTGTGAGCTATTTTACTATTCAATTAAGTTATGGACTTCAATTTGGCTAGCCTTTGATCTTGAACACTATTATACTTCTTTTATGCATATGAGGTATGAAAGGATAGCAATAAAGAAGAGAACACAGACCACCTCCACATCTCAACAGCCACAAGCACCAACCTCCAGCTCTCATAAGCGACAGCGAACCCCTTCACAAAGAGATGTCGTGCATGAAGCTCCTTCTAAATACTTTGACAAAGATTGGAGTAAAGACCGTCACAAAAGACTAGAGTCCTTGACATTCGGGAACAATGAATACCTTGATTGCAGAATACTTCGGGCCTACGGCATCAAAGAACGTATCCGAGAAATCATCAATGTTTGGCCATGGCCTACCTTATTCGAAATTCAAGAACCGACTTATAAAGAGGTCACACATTAATTTCTCTCCACCCTACAACTTGATCATCATTGTCTAAATTTTAAGGTTTATGGCCAGAAACATACTTTGCCTACATTCTAGTTTAGGCGTTATTTGGGCCTGTACACTGCAGCTGACATCAACATAGCAAGTTTCCAACAATTGCCCACATCTTGGCCAGAAGACATGTCCGTGCAAAGATATTGGGAACAACTTTGTGAAACGGAAATCCATTACCACCCTTCAAAGTCCAAAGCATCTTCCATTCAAAATAATGATTTGAAAGCATCTTCCATTTAGAATAATGATTTGAAAGTGGTCCACCACCTCTTGGCACACACCATTAGAGGAAGGAAGAGCAGTCATGGGGTGGTAAATAACTTTGAACATTTTCATCTTTATACTATGACTAACCATTTTCAGATCAATATAGAAATAGAAGTTGCCAAGTTCCTATATAGGCAGGCTACTAATCCTTGGGCAAAGGGGATATATTGTGGAGGCTATATAATAAATTTTTTGAAAGGATACAACATCTTTCGAGCCTCAAATCCCGATGAAGCAAGTATCCCATCAATGAAAATTTTGGATGACCCATTCCGGCTATAGGGGTTAGTCAAGTTACTTGACATCCCCACTTCGTCAAAGTATTCAATGCTAACGAAAGGAACTTATACTTCTGGTGCTACATCAACTTTAAATGCCTACCCTCTTAAAATTGAACTCCAAAGTTTAAAACGAGAATTCTAGGAAGAAAGGGGGCTGAACAAGAAGGAAAGGCAGAAGAACAAATGCTTTCATAGCATAGTATGGGCATTTCTTGGACAACTAGCTAGCTGTTTCTCCCCATCGCCAAGTGATCTCCCTATATATGATTCCTCTCCCGACTTCACTTCACCACATGAAGATCCTCCGGCACTATCTAGGAGAAAGGGAAAGGACCCAGTTATAGCTAAGTCCTCCAGTTCTAAAGAGGAAGATGATGAGGGTGCCGATACTGAAGAAGAGGAGGACGATGACAACGATGATGAGGGAGATGATACAGCAGTTATAGACCTTGACGACAGCGATGAAGACAAAGATTGAGTGCTAACCATTCTACTACTTTACACTTTCAACTTCCATATTTTTTTCTTTCATTCAAACTATTTTAGTTCTCTATACTTCTCATTTGTACTTAATTGAGCTCCCTTATAGAAAGACTCTATATCTGACTTGGCTGAATGATTAGTCCATCAACTAGGATAGATTAACTTTGATTTTTTTTTTTTAGCTTTTTTTTTTTAGGTTTGATGATGCCACACTTTGCTCTGCTAGAATCCAAATTTGTACGTGCGAAAAATCGGAGAAGTCTTTAGTGTCCTTTTTCTATTCTTTCTTGATTTTTCTTTTATATCTTTTCTTTATATGCTTACTTTGAAAAGATATTGGGACAATGTCTTACTTAAGTGTGGAGAAGGGATATAAAGATAGAAGCAATTAGGTTCTGAATTATTTATGCTCTTGTTGATCAAATTTTCCTCCATTTACAAGTTAGCAATTGAGTTTTAATTTTGATTTTGAATTAGTGAAAAGTAGAAACCTTGAAATTATACTCATTAAAATTTAGACATAGCATTCTTGTACACACATATGTAAAAGTAGTGACTTGGTATGCCTTACTCACCTATTTTTGGGCTTGGCATACTTAGTTAGAGTTTTAGGATGAAATCAAAGTAGTGTAAATCTATCTGTTGTTTCATAGCAGAATTTAGAGTTATGAAGTAAATGGAAATCCTTAGCTTCAAGTGAATTAGTTGTGTTTTTAAGCTCACTAGCTAATATATTTAATATTCAATCATTTTGAGAGCTCTCTCAACCTTTTGTGAAAGGGACACGTGAAATTGTTAACTTGGTAATTTTTCTTAAAACGATCTCTTTGAAAATAATAAATATCAATATTGAGTCCCTATGTATTAAGGTAACGGAGGTTCAATGAGGTCCCTTTAAAACCTAGTCACCTAAGGTCATTTGTCCTATGATCGACTGATCAATGAAATTACCATAACTTTAAGGAATATAAAAAAGACAAGTTTATCGAGTCTTGTAACCCGATTAAATAAGCCTGCAGGGGCACCCTCCATTAAGGGAATAACATCTATTAACTTGGGTGATAAACCCAAGACTATTGGCTGAAAGCTTGCTACATGGGTTACTTAGTTTTATTTAATTGCAAAAAAAAAAAAAAAAAAACTTTTAAAGAGACTTAAAAGAAAAGGGAAAATAATCAGAGGGAATAATAGATGCCATATACTTTCATTTCTTGTTGTTGTGCTTCAAAAAACAATTGAATAGTTTATATATTTTTTGGTAAGTAGAGAAATGCAACTAAGCAACTTGTATTTTATTTGATTTGTTATTTCCTTCATAATTTTGAAGGCGGTTGCTAAACAGTGAGGATACTAGTTTAATTTATTTGGATTAATCTGAAAAGTCTAACTACCGTATGCCAAGTACACAAACAATTATGGTAGGTTTGAATAATAGGAACTAATGACTCACTAAGAATCAATCGAGTAAAGAATGTTGCATGTGATTTGAAAATTATGATGAGTATAATTTATGATAGAGTTTTTCTCTTGTTCTTACTTTGTTTGCTTGAGGACAAACAAACGTTTAAGTGTGGGGAAGTTTGATAAGTGTTAAAAGAACCCAATTTATAATGCTTATTGAATATGAATTTTTATAAAATTTGTGTGAATTTATTAAAAAAAGATACTTAAGTGCTTAATATTTGATTTTAGGGGTTAAAGAGTGCAAATTAAAAATTTAAAGAGGATTTGAGAAAAAAATGAAGCAAAATCTGAAAAAATATGAGAAAAAGTGATTTTCATATGTGCACAACCTTCAGTATGGTCGTACTGATGCTAATGCTAGGGAGCAAAAAGTGATCAAAATACATCGTGCAATTATACCCTAGCTATTGCACAAGTCGTGCAAGGAGTCGTGCTAAAGTAAGAAATATGCTTAGAAAAGAAACTGTAGGAATCTTGAAGTGCATGAACCTGAGCACAGCCGTGCAGGAGGCTGTGCAGAAACCGAAAAGCTAGAATTTTACATTTTTTTCAGAGTACACAGCCCTAAGCACGGGCATGCACCAAGCCATGCATGCGACAAAAATTTCCAGAATTTAAATACTCACTTTATTACTAAAATAAGGGATTTGGATTTATTTTCTCTCATAACTACTCTAAAAACCCTAGGAGAGCAAAATCACGCATTTAGAGAGCAAAATCGATGGAGCATCATTGAAAATCACAAAACGATTACGAGAGTTTATTATTTTCATCATGAATCATCATTACTTCTCTAGATTTCTTGTGATTACTATAGATTCTATGGAAGAGTAGATTTACATGCCCTACATCTCATGAAACTCTAAACCATGTGATTGAATTACTTATTGATTAATTAGAAGTTTATGTCTTTATATCTATTCATGTGTTTTACTGTTGTGTAATTAATTTATGCACACAAATTGATTACGTGTATGATTCTTGTTAGATAGTGAGATTTCTCATCTAATAAGATAAATCTTCATAAATAGAAAAATTGCATGTTTTACTTAGAAGTAGGAAGATTTCCATTTTTTGTATAAAGATTCAATCTTTAATTGAGAATTGTGAACTTAATGAAATCTTATATGGCGATAGTGAGAGGGGGGGGGGGGGGGGGGGGGGGGGTGTCTCTACTATTTCGTATAAGGTTATTAATTATTTAACTTGAGGGAGTAATTAGTTTAATTGAGAATTCCTGTAGTGCAAATATAAATAATTAATTAGTCAATACTTTATTATAAGAAAGTTAAGATTTAGAGTGGATCAAGATGAAGGTATGTCTTTGTAATTGAAATTATTTATTACAACGATTATAATTAATCTTAGGGTTATTAGATTAGTTAATTAGTTGTATAATTTATTAATCTCACATTGAAAATTAGACTAAATAATAGAAAACCGATAATACCAGTACTTGTTTCTAAGATCCTTGAGGACGATCCCCGTTGTAATCTATACTACATTAGATATGTGTACTTGCTTAACTAGATCGTTAGATTTCTTTGGGTTTATAAATTTATAATTTGATATGATCGAATAATGACCCCTTAGGGGTTAATATACTAACATATCAAAATGGGTTAAGCCAACTTTTTATTTAAAGGGAAAAATACAATTTTAGTCCTCAACGTTTGTTTATTTTTTTATTTGAGTTATTAACCTTTTTTTTTTTATTCTATTTGAGTTTTTAACATTTTTAAAATCTTATAAAAATTGGATTTTTGTTAAATATGTTAAATTTTCTATTCATATTAAATATGTATTGGTTTCCAATTAACCTTAAGCTAGTTGCTCAAGGTAGTAAGGATACACACAAATTCTTTTAGCCTATTTTCTTAATTTCAATTATTATTTTTGTATTTTTTAGTATATTATATAATTAAATACATTAAATATTTTTTTATTATTTTAATAAATATATTTAATATTATCATTTTGTCAATTTAATTATTATAAACAGATTTGAAATTGATATGTGTCATGAATTGATAGAAAACTTAATAGATTTGATAGAAATCTTCTTTTTTATAAGGTTCCAAAAATATTGAAGATTCAAATAAAAAGAAAAAAATATTAAATACTTAAATAGAAAATTAGGTAAATCTTAATGATTAAAAATATACTTTTTCCTTTTTTTGAATTAATGATCACACATACTCAGACAATTGAGCTTGTATTTTGGATGGCTTATGAAGTTTTTTTTTATTAGCATGGTCAAGACATGGTTTCTTCAATCTTAACCATTTCCAAAAGGTTGTGTACATAAGTTTCTAGAAAGACTATTGGCATTATATATATCTTTTATATAAGTCCTCTAATGGCTCCAAGAAGCCTTATTAACATTGTCCATCGATCATGAAAACTATGTGATGGGAGGTTATTGATTGCTAAATACTATAAAAATCATCTAACTACTCTCTTAAAAGACCATGGATCTCTAAGATTATACTTGAGAAAAAAATAATAATAATTGAAGTTTTTGCATTTAAACCACCATTGCGTGAAAGTTCAAGTACTACAAAACTAAAGCATTCCAATTTCTCTAGCTTTTTCACCAAAATTGAGGCTTCTTAAGATCACATGTTCTTCGTGCATCACCTCTCTCTATCCCATCTTGTAAGACATTAATTCCAATTCATAACATTCATCTCTTACCATGTGAAGTGCATGACTCATACCATAAGTATGTGACATTCATTTGACAACTTCATGCCTTTGCATACCTAAATTTGTTTTGAACTTGAATAGGTTTAGGAGATTATTAAGCCAAATAAATCTAAATTTAAGCTTGATTCAATAAATTATTCTAATTATTTTGAAGTTGAATTTATATTTAGATTTAGCTTAACCATAATTAGATAAAACTTAAATAAATGTTAAATTAAGCTTGAATTCTTTTTGAGCTCATCTTGCCCATTGATACCTAGTATTGGTTAATTTTCCATCTTTCTTATCAAGACATGATTTAATAAATTTCTAGATACCAATGCCCCACCAATTAATGTTTCTTGATGACTTGAAAGAATTATTTAGATGGTTTCTAAAGGATCGGAGTCATCGGAAGACTTTAGAGAAATGATTGGTTCAGACTAAAATATAAAGACTAAATTTGTTTGGGAGAACAAAATAAATAAATAAAGCTTTGCAAACCTATTTCGTAATTTTTCAAAATCCTTAAACTTCCTAAAGCATGACGCTTACCTATTACCGCATTAAAAAGGAATTGTTGCAAACAGAGTTTTCTTGTGTGAATAAATCTCTTAAATTTTAAATATTTTTTAAAATATATAAAAAACTCCAAATATAAATCATTACAAAACCCTCGAAGCAGTTAATTAGGGGACCATAAATATTAATGGCTTTGAATTTGCCATACGAGTACATATAAAATAATTATATAAACAGCTTGTATTAAAAATTATTTTTTTGTAATAATACATTACAATTACATATTCATTGTTTAATACGTGGCATAATAAATTATATAGGAAACCACACGCAAAAAAATTATTTTCTTGTGATATATTTTTGAGATATTGTTCAATATATAAAATAGCAGGTATATATAGAAATTTTTTATGATTATATTCATATTTTTGGTGAAACTGATACAACTTTTAATCTCACAATTAATTTAATAATAATAAAAATTCAATAGTGATCAACGTTAGAGATTTAATATATGTAATTAAACAGTGAAGTTAAATGTTAGATAGTTTTGTTAAAATAATGGATAAAACTATAGAAAGTTCCATATATATAATATCTATATCTTGTAAAATTTTGATATTCAAAATATAATTGAATTGGGTTTTATAATAGTAATTTTACTTTTGTAAGGAAATATACCCAAAAAAAAAAAAACCAAAACATTTAAAGGAAATGGAAGGAGAAAAACAAAAATATCTTACTCATTAACCCCGTTTGATTTGCGGCAGTAGGTCAAATAGTTAACAATACATAAAATTTACTGTATATGAATATAAATATTTAAAAAAATTATAAAAATGAAGCTAAGCCTGAACCTAAAGTGGACCAAACTGAAGCCTGGTTTGGGAACACGATTAATTGCAAATTCCTAAATAATTAAGCACTGTCCCACCAGTTCTCATGGATAACGACCAAACAATTACTTTTTCTTTCCTTTCTAGTCCCCTAAATTTTGTGCCTATTCTACCCTTACCAAATCCATATATCGTTGCGTGTCGGGCGTCAGACACAGCTTTGACACTCTCATCGTATCCGAGGGTATATCCGGCATTATGTCGTTTCAATATGGATAGAACTGTCAAAGTAGATTAGTGGCGACACACGACGTAACCAGCCGGTAAATCGAGGAGTGACAACATTTTTCTGGTACCGCGATTCGAAGCGTGCGTTTCGGTTAGCGGGTAACTGACGGTGCGAATTATCCGATACGGACGTTTCCATGGGTACTTAAGTAGCTCCACCTTTGAATGAACGGTCAGTGTTCGGTTAGTAGGAATACTACCTTTAAGTAGTTCGCCTTGGCAGGAAAGATTTTTTTTCTTTTTTTTTTAATTCTATAAAGCTTTTTTTTTTTAATTGGGTAGAGTTAAGAAATAAAAGAAAAAATTTAAGAAATGTAATTTTGTGGCAGGAAATGATGGAGATTGGATTTCGATATCTGAATTTACGTTAAGTAAATTAATCAAGGATCAGAATTGTTTAATTTATTAGATATTTTATAATATTATTGTAAAATTGTATTATTTTTTATAATTTAATCATTAATTACATGTAATAATATTTTATAAAATAACTTTTTAAAAAATTAGAGATCCATTTCCATTTAGAATCCGTGCCTACTTGATTGTTATAAAACATAATAAAAAAGTTTAGATTTATAATTTTGTTCGTGCTAGACAATATTAAGATGTTATATTTAAAAATATACATACATATGTATTATGCACTTTTTATATAAAATATATAATTAGTATTGAGAATGAAAAAAAATTTCCTTTCAAACACTTAACAAAAAGTTATTTACGCTTTAAGGAGTAACGTTAACTTGATTTTTATAAAAAAAAATTTAATAAATTTTAGAGATTGACTTTAAATTTTACATATATAATAATAAAATAGTGAAAATTTTATGAAGATAAGTACTATGAAATATTCTATTTTATGTCAAAATCACTGTAAGTTGTTTGATCATTTTAATTTATATCTTTATCAAATGAGTATATTATTGTTTATTTTTTTATTTAGAACTGAAAAACACCGCCATGACACAATAACGTTAACTTTACATGAAATTTGATTAAAATTTACTAGATATCTATATATTGTCTTTCATTAAACTTCTTGAGCTAAGGACTTTTTTTAATTATTTTTTTCCCTTAAGTTTGAAACTCAGTTGTCTACCACACCAAGCTGGAGTCATATACGTGTTTTATAAATGTCGTAAAGGAAAATGTTAGCAAAATGACTCATTCATTATTATTTGAACAGTAATATAAATAATTTAAATATTTCTACTGTTGAATATCAACGTCTTTTAATTATGGTCAAACGTGTTCACATTTCAAGTCAAAATAAACCAAAACTTTATTGTTGGCATTCGATATTGGTTTTCAACTATCCGTTAGAAAAATATAATCTTAGACTGATACTTTCTATTAAATTTATGAAGAAGTGCAAAGTAATGCCTAGGGCTAGGGCATAGGGGTGCCCCATTTTCAAATAGTTCACGCATTGGGATCGGATTTAAAATAAAAAATATTTTTTATTTAGTAGGAAGTGCAGCCACGTGTAAAGACACGAAAAGTTCGCCTAGGTAGGAATGATTTTGTTTTCTTTCTTCTTTTTTTTTTTTATTGTAGAAAGCTTTTTTTTTTTTTAATTGGATAGAGTTAAAAATTAAAAAAAAAACTTACGAAATGTAATCTTGTAACAGGAAATTATGGAGATTAGATTCCAATCCTCATTGTCTGGCTTTTTTAGATATTTTATGGTATTATTATGGTATTGTGTTAAATTTTATAATTTTGATAATTAATTATATATGATAATATTTCAAGATAATAACTTTAAGAAAATTTAAAAATTTATTTTCACTAAAATTACCTGTCTCCTTAATCAGTATAAAACAATAAAAAAAAGTTAAGAGTTATAGTTTTGTGCCTACTGGATAATATTAAGATGTTATATTAAAAAAAACAATCTTATGCACTTTTTTTTCTATAAAATATATAGTTAGTATCGGAAATGCAAATATTTTCCATTTTAAACATTTAACAAAAAATTGTTTACGCGGCAATGAGCAGGTTAACAGGATCTTTATGAAAAAATATATAAATTTCTAACATTGACTTTAAATTTTACAAATACGGCAGAATATAAAAATAAAATAGTGAAAATTGTATGGAAATAAATGCAATGAAAATACATTAACGTGAGTTGTTTCATCGTTTTAGTTTGTATTTCTACCAAATGAGTATCTTTTTTTTTTCCCCCATAGAACTGGAAAACACTGACATGACATCAATAATACCAACTCTACATGAAATCTAATTAAAATTTATTGGATGTCTATTTTTTTTTTCCTTTTATTAAACCTTTTAAGCTAAGGTTTGTTATTATTATTATTATTTTTCCCCCTAAGTTTGAAACTCAGTTGTTTAGCGGACCAAGCTGGAGTCACGGAGGCTATATAAATGGTCTACAAATGTCGTAAAGGAAAATGCTAGCAAAAATGACTCCTTGACTACTTTATATATATATATATATTCAGATAACTCCTTGACTGCTTCAATCCATGTTAATTCTAACATTTTATTCTCATGAAATCAAATGAAAGTTATTTACACCTTTTTAAGATAATTATGAATACACATCTCCCAAACCTTTTGTAATGTGTGAATAGATTTCTGCATTTTTAATGTATGATTTTATCTTAAAACATTTAAAGATATATAAATAATTTTTATAATATTTGCTTGAGCTTTAAAGCTGTTGCTAAAGAGATTATAAATAACAATTGTTTTAAGGGTTTTGACAATGATTTATAAATGTATTGGCACGTATTTTAAAGTTATAGAAGATGAGTTTACATATTGATCATCTAGAAGTTGCACTTAATCAATAGTTCAAATGATGTATTTGCATTTGTATTAGCTCATTATCAAGTATGCACCATGCATGTATTAAAATAGAAGATCTAACCTTATCTTCTAAACTTATTAAAGAGACATTTTTAGGTTAGTTTATAAATTATTTTTAAATGTATGTACTTGTTTTTTTTATAGGATTTCGATGGATTTATTTTGACACTATAGTAGGAGTTTTTTTAAGCATTTTGGTGGGTGATATATCTCTAGAATAAGGCATTTATTAGGATTTTATGTCACATTTGGTATATAAGAATGATTTGAAATGTAATAGAATTGATTGCATTGGAATGGAATGGATTGGAATGAAATAGAATTAATTCACTAATAAAATGCCAAGTTCATTCATGTATTTGAAAACGATTACATAATGGAATTGAATTGAATGGTATATAGTGGTATTCATTAAAATTATCCTTAATTAGTGAATGTAATAAATATATATTAATAAATTATAAAGGTTATTTAAGTAACATTTATTGAAGAAGAAGAATGGAATCACAATTTCATCTTCTCAAAGATAGAATTGTGATTCACCTTCTAAAAACCATTCCAAACATAAGAAGAAAAAAAATGATACCCAGAACCAAGATTTCATTTTGGATTATTTTTTATATACCAAACGTACCATTAAGACTTGTTGACTACAATATTTAATTAGAACCAAATATAAAACTTTTCCTTTGATATTTAATTGAAACCATACATAAAATTTCCAAACAACATGCTTGATTTTATGAGTATGTGCAGTTATCATGATGAATGATGGTATGCATATTTTTAATTGCAGGGTTAATTTGGTCCATTAACACCTTAAACGAGAATTAGAAAAAAAAAACAAAAAAAAGGGCGTTTTCAATAGTTGGTTAGTTGACGTAGTGATGAAATATTAATAAGATAACAAAAAAAAAAGTCAAAAAGAAAAAAAAGGAATTAGTTATTATGGGATATAATATCTTCAATAACAGGTAATGGGACTTTCTATTGATTTTTATTTATTCTTTCGTTTTCATCTTCTCTTTAATTTTTTCATTTAATCCACCTCTGATTTTTTTTTAAAGAACTGCCATATAATATAACTGGATACATGTTTACTATAGTAGTACATTTACTTTATGTACAATTTATGTATAATTTTTCTTTCTTTCTTAAATTTAGTTAAACGTTTAGTTTGATTCAGTAATTTTTGTATCTTATGAACTTGATTATGCTACTACATTGCACACGAATTACATGTGTGCGTTTGCTTTTATATATATATATATATATACATAAATTATTGTGTTGAAAGGTTTTATCTATTTAACCTTGATTAAATCAATAAAAACCAAAAGTATGCTTTTTATTTAAACAAAAAAAATAAAAATAAAAACTCTCTTAGTTTTTTTTTTAATTCTTTTCTTTTTCTTTTATTTACTTTCATTTCACCTTCTTGTCTTTAAAATACTTAGTAAGTTTTTGTTGCTTTATTTCCGTAGTTCTAAGCCAAAACTTCGCAATTGCTTCTCTCTCTCTCAGCTCATGGGGAATTATCATTGGGAGAGGACAATCTTCACGTCCACCGGATTAGATGGACTTGACGACACTTTTCAATTGCTTGAATTCCACGTGTTGAACCTTTTTCCTTGCATCGCCCACACCGTAAATATAAAGCATGAACTTACTCATGCTAACGAAAGTCGTAGTTTGTAAAAGTTAAAAATATTAAGATTTTAATTAAAAAATTAAATTGATATGATTTAAATAGAAAATTAAGAAATGTTGAGAATTAAAACTTTATTTTTTTTTAATTTTTCTAATCTAAACACAATATTACTCATTAGAAGTGAGAAGACAACTCTTTTTTTATAAAGATTCACTCGTATCTTACTTAACGAGGTAGGTTTCGGATGAGTATTAAAATTATAAAATATGTTTCACATATAAATTTTTCAAAACCTATTTTCATATGGTGGATAAGGCTTTGAGGTCTTTTTATTCTAAATTTGTATTCAAACTTATATTCAAAGATATATAAGGTATAAATTTTAAAGTACCTTAAATTTATCCTATAAAAAAATACTAAATAATATTAATAAATGATAATATTATATTTTTAACTAATAAATGTTTTAGCAAAAAGGAAAGAAAAAAAGGAGCCAAAATCCATATAATCTCAAATAGCTAAATCTAATACTACATCTCTTACCTTATATTTTTCTATTTTTTCTCTTTTTTTTTTTTTGCTTTAACTTTATGCTTGCCATTTTCTCCTATTATTTCCCATTTGCTAAATAGTAAGATCACTTAAATTATAAAGATCCTCTATTATAAAGTGTAAATCAACTTAACTTCCAAATAATGTGAAATTTTGCTTTTGAAATGTATAGGAAAAAAAAGTACTATTAATAAATGTTACCTTCTTATAATTTGAATTAAAAAAATAATAATAATGAAGCTGGCAAAGGAAACAAAAAGAAAAATAATAATGAAAGTTTTTATGTTTTTATATAATTTCATATCTCAAAAATTTTCGGAAAAATATAACAGATATTTGATTACTGTATATTTTTAGACTCTTGGCTCTTGGCATAAATAATATTGATGATGTGTTTAGTTTATCACCAGAATAACTGGCCGTTTCCTCTGTTGATTTGCTTGCGATTTATTTTCATTAATGCGTTTCAATGAAATGCAAGAAGCTATTAATTCTTTCCATTATTCAACAGATATGTAATTCACTATCTTTTTCCTAATTAACTAATGCTGAAATCTTATCTACTCCTTTATTTGATTGGACCAATAATAAATAAATATAATTATACTATCTATCAATATCTTCATTATTGAAGCCTAAGAGTGGTTTGATATTTCACATATTTAAAAATATTACATTAACCTATATTTGTATTATCAGGCTATAAAGATGATAGAAAAGTTGTAAGGAAGTTATTGGTGCAAATAAATTGTTTGGCACAGTTTTATAGGAATACACATCTATACTTTCTTGATAAATTATAACTATCATATTAAAAAAAGGGGATTTTTTCAAATAATCTCATAAATAATTTATTTATTTAATTATCCAGTGTTCACATAACATGGGTATTATGTGATTAGTAATTTAGATATAGGCATTTTTTATTTTTTATTTTTTGTTGCTTTATATATATTTTTTTCAATATCTCACATATTTGTATTTCGTTCTTAATATTATTGTTACCTAATTGCTAAAAAGAAGAATCACATAAAGCTCAAAAAAATAAAGAATCTTAATTTCTTTTTATTTTGATAAAATTTTTGCCAGTTTATAGAAAAAAGAGGTGAGCTTTAAAGCTAAACATCTTTATTGATTTCATTTCCTTCAATTTCCATAATTAATTGAGTTGACAAACTAAAAAAAATCCTTCCACATTTCATAATTTCTACAAAAATTATTATAATACCAATTTAAACTCGGTTATATTTACGAGATTATCAAGCTAACTACTATTAAAGTGGATCCAACTCAACTGTAGCTAATTGAATTTGAGCAAATACCCACCCCAACACAAATATTCATCTCATTTACATCTCTTGATTATCAATTCTACCATTCACATATAAAAAGAAAAGGGCTCACCGGAGTGATAATGAGAACGATCGCACCACAACGCACCTCACATTTAAAAAAAAGTTAGTTTTTAACGGAGAGACACGACGTTATGGGGTTATCCAGCTGATATCACTACATTTTGTCCACCATAGTCCATTGAGAGTTACTACAAAGTCAGAGAGAGAGACAGAGAGAGTAGAGAGAGTCAGTTTTACCACACCATTTTCCTTCGTCTTTCTCAAAGGCCAAGCACAACTGCACAAGAGTCACTGACTGACCACCTCCTCTGTCTCTCGCTCTAGGGTTCTACTTCCATTTTCAGGTAGTCTTCACACCTCCAAACCCTAAAATGACTCCACACGTGTTCCATTTCCTCTTCTTGAACTTTTACCGGTTTTTGCTTTGGGTCATTAAAGCTTTTTTTGTTCTGTTTTCAGTGAAACTTTTGATTTTCATTGATGGGTTTCTTCCGGATTTTTGCAATCTGTAATGTAGTTATAGCTTGAGTAAAACCCTAATTCTGTGATTCTTTTAGAGTCTGGTTTTCTTTTTCTTTGTTCTGCGGTTACGTCTTCAAATTTTTTCCCCTTTCCGTTAGAAAAAGAAAGCCCAGAATCTTGACTGATGTCTTTTTTTTTTTAAATTTTATTTTTTTACTTAATGTTAAAGAAAAAGAAAAAAAAAATCCGCAAAAAAATCTTCTTATGCCCTTTTCATTTCCACATTTTTGGGTTTTTCTTAAACTGCATTTAGCAGTAAATTTTCACTGTACATTTTAACTGTACATACAGTTTTCATTCCGTGTTCAAAGGTGACCAAACCCTAGCTTTTCGAGGGTTTTAAGGGTATTTTGTTGTTCTTTTACCGTCAGTTTATGTCATTATGTGATCTTGCTGTACCTGTCTTGTAGTTAGGGTTTCTGGGTCATATATCTGTGACATCTCCTGTAATGTATTCCGTAAATGTTTTGTTATAAGCACATGCATGCAGATGTGTAATATGTTTGGTTTTGATATTCTCTGTCCTAGTTAAAATCACGTGTTCTGTCCTTAGTTTTGCTCAGTGTTTCTTTTTCTTTTTACTTTTTTTATTTATTTTTAATATATGGGAACACCTTTTTTTTATAAATATTTTTTTTTTGGCGTACATTTTAAGGTTTAGTCTTTATGTTTTAGAGATAATTTTGTAAATACTTCCCTGCGATTTTTGTTTACTCGAATTTCGCGTGCTGAGCTGCATTTACCATTGTACAAAGCAACCTTAACAAATTATGTGGTAATCTGTTGCTTAATAATGGCCTTAGGGTGTCGGGGTGTGTGTTTTGCGGAAAATGTTTTCTGGATATTTTTCTACATCATTTGTTGAATATTTGCAGAAATTACTAGAGCATGTAGGTTTGAGGTGGTGGCTAGCACTGACCCAGAAAATTAAAAAAAAAAAAAAAACCACACGCACGCACGCACTCACACTGAAGAGGAACATAGGAAATGGTTTTCTGGGAATTCTTCCTCCATTTTCTTCTATGACGGCATCACGGGCCATAGATGTGACCCTAGCATCCCACCAGATTGTGCTGCTGGTAACATTTGAGATTAATAGAATAACGTTTGAAAATTCTAGGGCATTGGCTTTAAATAATGTCAAAGTCCGGAAAACATTTTCCATGAAACAAACACAGCCGTTAGTTTTATTTTGTGGACATCTTACTGATGTGTTTTTCTTTTGAGGATCTTTTTGTGTTTTTTCTTTTTTTTGGGTCCACCCCTTGAGGTTGGTTGAGCCTACTCCAAGCAAACTCTGTTGAATGAGTATTATGTTGTTTTCCTACTATTTGATGTCTTTGTTTCGATTTTCTAGAATAAATGATTGATGCTGGATTAGTGGTACAAGCTCATATGTGTACCCCAAATGCAATTTAAAATATGCCTGCTATAGTTACTGTTCAATCAGCTGCATTTTTCTTGGCTGTTTTCTTTGCCATTGCAAGCATTCACATCTCTCTTGTGAATTGCTTTCAGTTAATTGTAATTCTTTGCCCTGATAAGTGATACATCCTGGTAATTATTTAATTATTTCTGGTTTTACCTTGAAATGCTTGATCCAGGAGGAAGTGTATTGTCTGTTTCTGTTCCATCAAATTAATAAAACTGGAGCCCACAGGTGGGTTCGCCTTTTAATTTGTCTTTTACATCCTTTACAACTGTTGTTCTTTTGCTTTTGCTGCTGTGGTTCACTATCATACTTTCATATGCAGTGATTCTTTTGCATGTTTATTTCTTTTGTTGATATTCATTGGTCACAGCTCTATTTTCATTTTCTTTTGCATGTTTATTTTTTCTATGTTTATATTTTTGTTAGTATTTACTTTCACAATGCACTTTGTGATTTTATTGCTTTTTCCCCTGTATGATTTCTTGTTTTCTATTTACTGAGCAGTAATTTTATGTTCATAGGATAAGTTATGGATTCTGCCGATCCAAATGGAAATGGGGCACACTTGCCTCCTCCACCACCTGTTGTCCCTCCAGATGTTGTTCCAGAGCGAGCGGTGGATGCTCCTCCTGAACCTGTCAAGAAGAAGGTTTTACGGGTTCCAATCCATCGTAAAGGTCTTGGTTGTAAAGGCACAAAGATTCCATTGCTAACAAATCACTTCAAAGTTAACATTTCCAATGTTGAGGGGCAATTCTTTCACTATTGTGTATGTACTATGTTTCGTTGCTTGTATTTGACGTCCTGTCCTTAATTTGTTGTGAAATGATAGGAGTTGACTCAAATTTGCATATTCAACATGACAGGTCACTGTTTCTTATGAAGATGGCCGTCCAGTTGATGGTAAGGGTGGTGGGAGAAGAGTAATGGACAAAGTGAAGGAAACATACAGCAGTGAGCTAGACGGAAAGGAGTTTGCATATGATGGAGAGAAGAGCTTGTTTACTGTTGGTCCTCTTCCACGAAACAAACTTTCATTCACTGTGGTCCTTGAGGATGTCACTTCAAGCAGGTAACGACATACTGGATCCTAGTCTGTTTTATGTTGCTAAAGCATAATGTTCTGCTTTTGCTGTACAGAAACAATGGAAATGCAAGTCCTGATGGGCATGGAAGTCCAAATGCAGCTGATGCTAAGCGAATGCGTCGTCCATATCGATCAAAGACCTTTAATGTGGAGATCAGTTTCGCTTCGAAGATACCCATGCAGTCCATTGCTAATGCCCTTAGAGGCCAGGAGAGCGAAAATTCTCAGGAAGCATTTAGAGTGCTTGATATCATTTTGAGGCAGCATGCAGCAAAACAGTGAGCATAGTCTCTTTCAAGCCTCTAATTTGTATTTGTCCATTTTTGCATCCAACTTCAGCTCAAAATGTGGCTTGTTGCAGGGGTTGCCTACTTGTTCGACAATCTTTTTTCCATAACAACCCCCGGAACTTTGTTGATGTCACTGGTGGGGTCCTTGGTTGCAGGGGATTCCATTCCAGTTTTAGAACTAGCCAAGGAGGATTGTCTCTAAATATTGGTGAACTATGAAGTGTTTTCCCTTTGGTTGTTTTCTCCAATGTTTTGCTCACACTATCATTTTGGCAGATGCATCAACAACAATGATAATACAACCTGGTCCAGTGGTGGATTTTTTGATCTCAAACCAAGGTGTCCGAGATCCCTTTTCCATTGATTGGGCTAAGGTAACATCCATGGACTACATGGTTTAGAAAGGTACTATTCTAGTCTTAAATTAATTAAAATACCCTTGTCATTTTGCTTTCAGGCGAAGAAGACGCTCAAGAACCTGAGAATCAAGGCAAGCCCTACTAATACTGAGTACAAGATAACTGGCTTGAGTGAAAAATCTTGCAAAGAACAACTGTATGTGTCATATTCCTGTGCATCTTGGTTTTTTTTTTTTTTTTCCCTTGCTTTTTATACTAGATTGGTGCTTGGGAAGGATTACCCTTATTAACCTCGTGCCAAGTCTATGCTTTACTGTAATGCGGTGTTATCATATTGCAGATTTTCTTTGAAGCAGAAAGGTTCTGATGAGACAATCGAAGTGACTGTCTATGACTATTTTGTCAACCATCGTCATATTGACCTACGCTATTCGGGAGATTTGCCTTGTATCAATGTTGGGAAGCCAAAACGCCCTACTTATATTCCTATTGAGGTATGTGCTGATTATTCTTTTGGTTAATATGGATTATTTTGTTGTCATATGTTACAGCAACTGAATAGCATTCTTTTTGTATATCCAATCTGTCTTCCTTTCCAGCTGTGTACCCTTGTATCTTTACAAAGATACACAAAAGCATTGACCAATCTTCAACGAGCTGCCCTGGTTGAAAAATCAAGAGCAAAACCACAAGAAAGGATGAGAGTTTTATCAGAGGTACTTGTTTTGTATGAATGTTTTACTCCGTACTATCAGTTAATTGTTTTAATGTTTTCTGATGCCTCAACAGGCTTTGAAAACCAGCAATTACGATTTTGAACCTATGTTGCGTTCTTGTGGAGTTTCTATCAGCACTCAATTTACCCAAGTTGAAGGTCGCGTTCTACAAGCTCCAAAGGTACACTTCTTCCTTAGGAATTAATCTCATTTTTTTCACACATTTAGCTTTGACTGCTCCAAGTTTTCTCTTTTTTTGAACTAAATGAAGTATGTTATTTGCCTGTTCAGTTGAAAGTTGGGAACGGAGAAGACTTTTTTCCTCGCAATGGTCGATGGAACTTCAATAACAAGGTTAGTGGGGCTCTTACTACCTTGCTTGTTACCTCTTGGATAGGCTTAACTCATGATGTCCTAAATGCCTCCTCAGAAATTGGTGGAGCCATCAAAAATAGAAAAATGGGCTGTTGTGAATTTCTCTGCCAGATGTGACATTGGTGGACTAATTAGAGACCTGATTAAATGTGGGAACATGAAAGGGATCGTAAGTTCTTTTCTTTAGTTGCTTATTCTATCTGTCATGATATTGATTACTAATGCTATCTTTCTAGTGGAAACTTTTCTACTTTATATTCTGTGATATTTTTAAGGGAAATTTTCTTGTCATGCAGCATATAGAGCAACCATTTAATGTGTTTGAAGAAAACCCTCAATATAGACGTGCCCCTCCGCTTGTCCGTGTGGAGAAAATGTTTGAGGAAGTACAGTCCAAACTTCCTGGTGCCCCGCAATTCCTTCTCTGTATACTCCCTGAGAGGAAAAATTCTGAACTCTATGGTTAGAGATTTGATTAAGTTATTAGTGAATGTAAATTTCTTTGCCATGTTTATGTAGAATGGTCCTGACGCTATTTTTTCTTATCAGGTCCCTGGAAGAAAAAAAATCTTGCTGATTTTGGAATTGTGACTCAGTGCATTGCTCCGGCAAGGGTCAATGATCAATATGTCACCAATGTTCTTCTGAAGATTAATGCAAAAGTATGGCTGTCACTTTTCATTTTCTAATGCCTTCCTCATGACAATCTATTAAAAGACTATGTTTACTCTGTTAGTTTAATTTTCTTTTTTTGGGAACTTTTACTTTTTTTAACCTTGTGACATTCTAAACTTGATATTCAAACTTGGATTGCTGAAGGTAGTTGTGTGTTTCTTGTTACTATTGTCTTGATTTTTGCTTAGCCAATCCTTTCCTTGTTCCTTACAGCTTGGTGGTTTGAATTCCATCCTGGCTGTTGAACATTCGCCTTCTATTCCATTGATTTCAAGGGTCCCGACAATAATTCTTGGGATGGATGTTTCTCATGGTTCGCCTGGGCAGACTGATATACCCTCTATTGCCGCGGTAGAATTCTGCTCAAATTCTGTCTATCTTCAGTTTCCTGCTATATCTTTGGACAGTAATTATCATATCTAATTGGTTTTCTGGTACTGTAGGTCGTTAGCTCCCGCCAATGGCCATTGATTTCTCGCTATCGTGCTTCTGTGCGCACTCAATCCCCCAAGGTGGAAATGATTGACTCTCTATTCAAAAAAGTATCTGATACTGAAGATGAAGGTATTGTTAGGTGAGTTCTGTTTTCTAACAATGAGTTTCTATATCTGAAGGTGGTATGATGTCAACAATTTGTAATCTAAGAATTTCTTAGCCAGGTTCTATGTCAGCTGTTTTGCATGTTCTAAATGATCATAGTTTGTCTTGTTTTATTTAGGGAGCTTCTGCTTGATTTTTATGTGAGCTCTGGGAAAAGAAAACCTGAACATATCATCATATTCAGGTAAATTGTTGGCTTGATATTAAGCATCCTGGACTAGGAATAGATTGACTCTTGTCAATCATTCTGCCTGTGAACCTCTATTTGTAGGTCTTGCCAACAGTATGTACCTATAATCCCATTCATTTATGTTTCTTGGTTGATTTCAGGGATGGTGTGAGCGAATCTCAGTTTAACCAAGTTCTTAATATTGAACTTGATCAAATCATTGAGGTTAGTTTCAGATTTCCAAAATGATGGACTCGCAGTTTTGAGAATGTTGAACTTACAGGTGTGTAATTCCCTAGGCTTGCAAGTTTTTGGATGAGAAATGGTCTCCGAAGTTTACTGTTATTATAGCTCAAAAGAATCACCATACCAAGTTCTTCCAACCTGGATCTCCGGACAATGTTCCTCCTGGTAATTTCCCTTTGTTTTCTTTTGGTATTCACATGTGGAATTGATCTCTTCTGACATTTTTGTTTTGCAGGAACTGTCATTGATAATAAAATTTGTCATCCTCGGAACAATGACTTCTATCTTTGTGCACATGCTGGAATGATTGTAAGTAACAAGAAAGACCCTTTAAAAATAAAAAATAAAATAGGTGCAATTGCTTGAATTTCAATGTTTGTGGTTCAGATTTGACTCTTTTTTTCCCCCCTCTTTTGGTGCTGAAGTAGTTGCCTACTATTTGAGTGCAGATCCATGACAACATTTATTTATATATATATATATATATATATATATATTTGGCTCAAATGACTTATGACATGGATAATTTCACTTTTTGGATATTGAGAACTGTACTAGGGCCTTATACTTGGAATCCAGCATTTTCTTATAATAGAAGATTGTCAGGTTTCATGGAAGTAGGAACTAGGAAACATGGAATTAATTTCGTTAGAACATTTTGCAGTTCCAAGCTCTTTGGTTGGTCAATACTTGTGGTTGTGCTAGCTAGTAGTAGCAACGGGCTATCTTTGTTATGGATCGATGACTAGATCAATGTTTCTTTTGGCTTTTCTACCAAAGATGTAGCTTTGATCCTTGGCCATCTTAGGGTTTAGAGGCTATATTTTTTTATGTTGTAGAATGTTTAAAAGAATGATGGGTTCTATAATTTGCAGGGGACAACACGTCCAACCCACTATCACGTCCTGCTGGATGAGATTGGATTTTCTGCTGATGAACTACAGGAACTTGTGCACTCCTTGTCGTATGTGTAAGTATAATCATTCTGAGTTCTGACTATAATTAGTTGGGTAGTTGCACTTATTTCCTGTACTTATGCATGTGGGAATTGCAGATACCAAAGAAGCACAACGGCGATTTCAGTTGGTAAGTTTCTGTTCTTGCTAGTGGCAATAGACTGTTGTGAGCTTTATTTGGGTATTAGGTGGTTTAGTAATTATCTTATGTATGGGGGATCTTAGGTTGTCTCAGTTCACAACACTGATTTTGTGTTTTTTTTTTCTTCTGACATTTTGCATTTTACTGTGCAGTGGCACCAATTTGCTATGCTCATTTAGCAGCCACCCAGGTGGGTCAATTTATGAAATTTGAGGGTGCTTCTGAAACTTCCTCGAGCCATGGTGGCTTGAATGCTGCTGGTGCTGTTCCTGTCCCCCAACTGCCCAAGTTGCAGGACAATGTTTCCAGCTCCATGTTTTTCTGTTAGGGCTTCAGTGCTTTAGGCTGCACTACTCTGTATGTGTTTTCCTTGGACCCCTTTGTGGCTAGGAGTTTCTTTTCTTTGTTTTTTTTTGCTTATTTATTTTTGAGCCGAATATTGGCTAGGAGGTGGTGGCTTCTGAAGCTATCCTTTTGCTGGAGGTTTTATGAAAGAGTCTGGTGTACATAGTAAGCATGCTGGATTTTGATGTTCTCTTTCCTATATGGGGATGGAGGAACATGCTGTTTATAGTTATGGCTGGAGGAATAGTTTTCATGCTATCAGTTATCCTTGATTATATGCTTGGGTACTTACCAGGAAACTACTGCTAGCTCGACTGTATTTGTATTTCATTACCTCTATTAGTTTTTAAAAACTATGTACATACATACACACATACATGCATCTGCTGAGTGCCCCGCTGCAATGTCCCTACGGCAGCAGTTTAATTTTCTTCTGGCTGTAGTATTATCTTTTACACTTGGTAAGTGGGAATAGACTTGGAATACGAACGTGATATCAGGATTTCAGTCTACTTTTTTCATACTGGAATTGTAAATTGTCATTACGTGAAATCGATGATTCCCGGAAATATCATTCCTTGTTGGAAGGGGGAGATCGTGACTCATGAAATTTTATATAGAAGACCTTGGAAATATATAAAAATCTCCTTGCCTAAATTACTGTCTGATACCATTGAAGCTCCATTGCATGTATGGAGTGATATTGCGTTGTATGGATTGTAGTCACTCTACTGATTATATTTCTTCGTTGTCATTTAGTTCTTCGGTAAATTGAAATTACGCCCTGTTAATGCGAAATGTTTCCTTGATGTCTACTTTATCCTCTCATATTTGAAATAATGGGTTTAGATCTTCGAGTTTTTTTTTAAAAAAGTGCTGGTTTTCACTGTTACATGCCTATTTTGAGGGTGTATTGTTTAGATACACGATTTGAAAAATATATAGGGTTGAGTGCGAATAAGTAAGTAGTTTATTTGTAATTTATTCTTTCTTTTAATATTAGAAAGAAAAGATGACAATTAAAAGTAGAAGTTATGGATAATTAAAAAAAAAAAGATTCTACAGTTTATGGTGAGATAATTAATATTTCAGTAATTAAAGATTATAATTTGATGTTACACGATTCATATTGTCAAACTCGACTTTATGTATGTACAATACGAACATTACTTTCTTAATATAAGTGAAGAAATATTTTCTTTCTCAATCTTTATGAAATATATAGGTTGTCTAAAGTATTAAAATTGAAAACTGAGCAAAAATTAAATCAGAAAAAAACGTTGTGATTCAACTATGTGTAGATGGAACAAGGTCCATTTCACTTAAATCCTTTTCCTCTTGGGCCACTTTCTTAAAAGGTATGAATTATATAATATCAATTATTTTAGAGCAATATTTTAAAATATTACAATTTTTCAAAAAAAAAGTTTATAAATATTATAATTGAAATAATTATTAATAAAATAAGTTTAAAGGTGTGGACATGGTTTATAACTTTAATATACAAAAAAATTTTAAAATTGAAGGCGCAGATTGATTGTACTAAGGAATATATATATATTATCGTAATGGAATTTTATAAACTTATACTGTAAATCTATAAAAATTATTGTAAAGTAATACTGCAAACCTATAAAATTATTACAAAGTAACATTATAAACCTATAAAGTGATATAGTAAATTTACATAGTATCACATGTGATTTTTAATGTATAAAAAAACATTTGCATCGATAGTTTGTGATATAAATATGAATCATTTGATTCATATGTTTATTTTTATATCTTTGAATTTACTTTGCAAGTTCATTCTATCTCATTATTTAAAAATTTTGTTTTCTTAATTTCTATTTTACGCAGGTTTTAGCTTATTGAAGTATGTGTGTAGAAAAATCTAGAAGATATATTTCAACTTTTTCAGCAAAGCAAAATTTTGGTATGTTTTATTGAGAAAAAAATATTTTTTTTCTATTGTACTATTTCGTATGAATGTATAAAAAAATAAGTGCAATTATCTGTACTCTACTATTTTTATTGAAGTAACAGTAGTTGTTAATTAATTGTTAATTAGTTATTAATATATCATTAATTAAAATTAGCCAATGAATTATTAAAAAATTTAGTATTTTTTGTAAATGAAATGTCTTAATTTTTTGTTGTGAAAATTATTGTAAAAGTAATCGTTAATAATGAAGTAATTGGTTCTTAATTAGTCATTTCATTATATATAAGTAATTAGTTCTTACATATATGTAAGTAATTAAGTTTCATTATATGCTAATTAATGGTTAATGATGAATTAATTAGTTCTTAATAAAAGTAGTTATTAAATTAAGTTATTAATTAACCGTTAATTAGCAGTAGTTAGTCATTTATATGTAAGTAATTAATTATTAGAAAATTAATTAGTGAAAAATTTTGTGTTGATTGCAAATGTAAAATATTTGTATGTTTTTATACAATTAGTTATAAAATTAAATAGTTATTAATTAAAAGTAATTAGTTGTTAATATGTCATTAATTAATTGTTATAAAATTAATTAGTAAAAAATTTTGTGTTGATTGAAAATATAATATGTTCGTGTGTTTTTGTACAAGTAATTGTAAAATTACGTTGTTAATTAACCATTATTTAACAGTAATTAGTCGTTAATATGTTATTAATTAATTATTAGAAAATTAAATAGTGAAAAATTTTGTGTTGATTATAAATGTAATATGTTTTTTTGTTATTGAAGAAGTTGTTGTCAAATTAAGTTGTTAATTAAGAGTAATTAGTTGTTAATATGTCATTAAGTATCATTAGTAGAAATTTTATGTTAATTGTAAATGTAATATGTTTATGTTTGTGTGTTTTTTTGCGAAAGTAGATGTAAAATTAAGTTGTTATTAATTAATAGTAATTAGTTGTTAATATGTCATTAATTAATTGTCATAAAGTTAATTACTAAAAAAATTTGATATTGATTGTATATGTAATATTTTTGTTTGTTACTATAAAAATAGGTATAAACTTTAGTTGCTGTTAATTAACTATTAATTAGATAGTAAATGATCGCTAATAAATCGGTAATTAATATTTTGATATTAATGATAACATATACTAATTTTTTTAATATATACTCTTTTTTGCATAATAGGTGGAGCCTGGACCGTTTGATCCTTTAGTCTTGACTTAGTAGGAGGGACATCGATCACAAGCCGTCTAAGATGGAAAGGTAAACGACCTTTTACTTATTAAGTAGTTTATGTTGCGTTATGAATAATATAACATTTCATTTGTTATCATTATAGGATCAAGTAACCTTCGCTATTTGAGGCTGCGAGTTGTCACTTCATCGCAATGAGTGCACCATCCCCCTCGATCCTCAAATGGAGCTATACCTGCATTTGGTGAGATTCGAAGGTGTAAGCTGCCTGCCTTTCATTCTATTGGATTGGCACATGATTACAACATTGGTGGAGCGATGGAGGTTAGAGACACACGTATTCCACATGCCAACATGGGAGTTTACTATCACTTTGTAGGATGTGGAGATCCAGTTAGGACTTCCCATTGATGATCAGGCAGTTACATAGAGTAATTGCTTGGATTGGGGTGCGATATGTGAAGAATTATTGGGGGTGAGTCCGAGGCCTAGCGGTAGAGGGGGCTACATAAGCATGACGTGGTTGTGTGATATGTTATGGATGTTCCCGCCTAACCCGATGCTAAGCAAATCTATCGATATATGTGTGCATACATAATGCAGCTACCCAGGGGATTTATCGTTGCAGATAAATCTAGCGCCTTTGTTCACGCGATGTGGTTACCTAAGTTGGAGCATTTTGACATTGTTGTGATGTATAGTTAGGAGTTCGCATGTTTAGCATGGTCATATCGCTGACTTTGTGTTTGGTCATCATCGTCGACATATGAGATTGGGGGGGTTGCTATTCTCTTGCAGGTGTGGGCTTAGGATAGATTTCTCCACATAGCATCCCTTAGCAAATATGGACTATATATAAAATCTGGTTGTCTATTGGTGGCATGTTGGAACACGAGGAGGGACACTTAGTTTTCACTCGACCCATGTTGTTGGCGCATATCAGGATACATTAGACAAGCAGGACATGTCATAGGTATTTTAGTAACTTATTTTTTATTTTCCTTCCAATTTATCATATTGATCGTTTACAGTGAATATAATTTCCTATTTTCATGTGGAATGAGAGTCGTACGATGAGAATGTAATTAATCTCTTACTTGATTTTTGTAAAGGTGCCATGCACATTTGGACGGCTTAAGTACCACTAGTATGTTTCCACATTGTTGAGTGGCATTTCTTGGATCGAGTAGCCAGGCAGTTTGGTAGGTTCTAATATATCCCACAACTAGTGAACATGCAGCTGGAACTCCATTAAATCGACCTACGAGGGGAGGATTGATGTTGATTGGCTATCTAGCCTGCGGTGTATATAAACATGTGGGAATGGTAGATTGATCGAGTAGTTCAAATGGGAGGCTCTAGTGGTGTGCATGACAATTACATGCAATGGTATGAATTGATCAACCGGTGATATATTGGACGCATAGGGGCTGTTCTTGGATTTTTTATAAGTAAGATTTATATTGACACTTATTTAATTTACATTTTGTTCATACTTATAGGGTGAAATGTTATGACAAATTTGCTTATCATCGGATCTAGACACGACCATGAAAATAGCTGCTTAGGGTCTTCATTTCATGCATTGCCTAGGGGAGTAACACTGTACCTACAAGCGCAATAGCTGAATACCCAAGAGGTAGAGTTGGAGGCACAACTAATTCCTACGTGGTGATGGACGGTAGGATGACGATGACCTCAAAGCTGAGGTGAGACACAACAAAATCTTATATAGGATTAACAGATCTTTGATTGATTCCGATGTGATGTATGTTAGCTTGAGGTCGATTTTAAGCTAATACGAGACACCATATCGACATTCTATAAGTGGTCCTATCCCAACACCGCTAGCTCCACAAAAGAAACACTTTGAAAAACAAACTATGTGTTAGGGTGAATTATTAACTTAGCCTATAGAGTGGAGTCTCGTGCTTCGACGAGCATTCAATGATACTCTTTGGTAGCATCCAACATAGGAGTCTGAAACTCCTTTTGCTCTATGTCTAAGGCTATCTCGGGAACCAACTAATACCTTTGCCTGGCTAGCTAGACAATTCATTAGGGGAAGGAGATATGATGGGATAGGAATCGATAATTTGTTATTCATTTCATATGTATGTGTTCCATTAAAACGATCAAGTTGATGTATTTTTATATTTTTAATGAATTGCTATGCAATCTATCTAGCAGATAATGTTAGCATTTGCCCATTACACATGCAATATATATACATATACAATATTACAACTTCGAATATGTGAAAACAAATTAACAAATATCTAAAGAAATTAACATTTAATATAACTTCCCAATAAATTAAAAAATTGTAAATATAAATGCAAAAGATCAAGCATCCCTCTTCTATTACATCAAAACAAAGTTGATGAAGTGGTTGAAGCTTTACTTAAGCTGCACAAGGGAAAAATGTAATGTTAGCATCAGAAATGTAATGTGGAATGTCATGAAATGTATATTGGTATTCATCATTTACCATTATCGCATCAACCTGGGCATGTTCTTCTATTATGCTCCCTTACTTCGCAAAGTCCACATGTTATTTGATCTATATGCTCCCTAATTTTCATCTTCATGTGATATCTTTTTCACCTTGATTTTCTCTTCTTCCGTATGAAGTGTCCCATTTGGGCGAAGTGACGGGAAGTGTATTGACTTCCAATCAAACTCATCGCCTATAGGCATGAAATGTGTCTTATATGTGAGCTCCTGATGCGTCCACCTGTATAAATCATGTATGGAGTGTCTCATATCAAGTGTCAATGAGGCAACTACTGCATAAGTGTGGGAACATGGAAGTCTGCATATTTGCCACTTTTAGCAACTGCATATGTTGTAGAAAAAGTCCATAATGTGTGTTTGGCCCCCTCTCCTTAACTTGCTCGCGACGTGATGGTTACTGGTGAGCACTTCAAAAAGTTTGTCGTGCTTATTATAGTCGTGGTTGCTAGCTCATGAACTCTATCTATTGATTTTTTGGGTTGCGTATTTGGTGAAATTATACCATTCGCCATTTTCATCAAAGCCTTCAAATGCTTCTAAATGAAGTGCCCTATGCAGTTATAGAATGTCTTCTTCACCAAAGAAGTCACAGTTAACCCTCAAGTCCCCTTCAACGCAGAATTGTAGCTTTCAACAATGTTGGAGGTCATATACCCAAACCGATAGCAACCGTCATGAGTTAGTGTCGACATATCCAATGATATGTCGTCAAACTAGTCGAACATATTAGGCTTAATAATCCCCACCTGCTCTATCACATAGTTCAACTTGCAAGATTATGCTTGCAACCCAACATATGTAACCAATCTCTTGCATTGCATGTTTTTATGTGCCAAGTTGAAGTTGCTTGCAAGGTGTCGTAGATAAAACCGCTATACCGCAAATGGATGGTGCTATCCGATATGAGACAATGGTTTCATGACCTATGCGGTCGCCGACAACATATTCCTTCAATTTCCTCAAAAACCAACCTCATGTCTTAGCTGTTTGCTAATCAACCAGAGCAAATGCTAGCGGAAGTATATGGTTGTTGCCATCAACACCACAAGCAATTAACAACTTATAAATATACTTTTCATATAGAAAGGTTGCATCAATGGTAACAACTGGTTTACGGAATTTCCACGTTGCAATGCATGGCCCAAATGCCCAAAATACCCACTTCAAACTAGACATCATGGGAGTAGTTGATCTGCTCCACCCTTAATCAATCCGTGCTACATAATTCATATTTTCTATCTCATTTAAAAGTTTAGGGAGTTCATTGTAAAACTTCTCCCAATTCTCGTACACATGCTCTATAGCTCGTTTCTTTCCCTCCTAAACCCATCCATCTCCTGCTGATCCTATAGCCAAATTCATGTTCGGCAACAATAGCCAACTTTGCTACCTTCATATTAGGATTGTACCTAACAAGATTTACAAATCCGTTAGTAAGAAGATTGCAATCCAATTGTGGGTGATCTTAACTAATTAGTGGGTTATTATATGTGTGTGGACCCTCGAATCTCATCACTACGAACATGCTCTCCAACTTCTTCTTTCGAGCTTAAAGCCTCCATTTACAACTATTGTCTCTTCTCAAACAATAAACAGACCACAACAATGGACTAGACTCTACAATAGTGAAGTTACAATGGTTTTTCACATGGTAACCCTTCATTGCTTGAATCACATTTGCTTGAATTTTGAATCTCATGCCCCTATGGAAGTTGTCATTGCTGCTTGAATGCTTGAACTATCGCAAATATTAGTTTGCTCCTACTCGAAATAAATGTAATCATTATCACCACCAACATTGTAATACGGAACATGATCTCTAACTACTATGTTTAGTGGTTCAACCTGGAAGGATTGATATATCACCTGTCTCAAGTACATATGTATGATTGGAGAGTCTTCTTCAGGTATTTCATCTCCATCGTTTCTACTTTTTGCATTTTTCTCATTGGAACTCTCCTTGTTGTCGGTACTCTCCTCCTTAACACCTATTCCTACATTGGTGTCGGTTGCAGTCTCCACTCTCAAACAAACTATGTATGAATCATGTGTGTTGGTCGTTATAATATTGGAGTAACTACTCTATCTATTTAATCTTCATCATTGACTTCCATCGGGGTTAGAATTAGCAATTCTAATGTCGATGGATCGGACTGCATTTCTACAATGTCATGTGATGAACGTGGTTGATTTCTTGTATTGAACCCTGTTAGAAATTCTAATGTACAATTATTGTATGCCACGATCTCTATATGATTCAGCCGTTTCAATGAAATTTTCAATGTCTTCATTATCTTTAATTACTATCAATACATAATATGTACTGCCTCTATGGAACATTGGATGCCTGTGAATTATCTCAACCCCCACTTCGGTTGGATCAACTTTGATGTTTCGACATATTTTGTATAAGAATTCATTGTAATTGACATTTTTCTTCATTATCAACTTCTTTACCAAATCCCTATTATATTTCGACTCCTAGTTACCAATCATAATATTTCCAAATGCATAAATCATCAATTTGATGTAGTCAGCCATTATTTCTTTATCTACAATATATATAAATTATGAGTTTTCTTTTTAAAAAAATAATAATTTTCAATAACAACGTTGTAAAAATTAGCCCAAAAAATAAAAAAAATTTCATATCATTTTTAATTTTAATTTTTTCCTATTATTTCCCAACAAAAATTTTCAAATTTAATTAACAACACTATAAAAATTATTTTATATGCCAAATATTACAAATTTCATCACAATATATATATATTTTTATAATAAGATAGCTAATATTTTCAATTTAATGTTTACAAAAAAATATTAAAATTTTCATCATGACAAAGTATTTTTATACTAACGTAAAAATTAATGTCACATGTTACGTATTACAAGATCTACATAAATCACATATAACACACTACAAACTAACAATAAGCAATAATATTTTTTACAAATATAATATTACAACAATATTTTCCTCAAATAATAATATCAAACATGGTAAATAAAAAAAACTTAACTTTTTCTAAAAAAAAATACCACAATTGATTAATTGTCGAGGAAATGCTTAAATCTCAATGTATTAGTTCAAATCTCTCCAAATCCCTCCCTTTTCTTTGCACAAATACTTCTTTTTCTTCTTGCAAACGAGAGAGAGAGAAAAAAAAGATTGAGTTTGTAGATCTGAAAATTACAGCAAATGTCTTCTATTATTTATTTATATTTTTAATTTTCTGTATTGTTATCCCTCAAGTTGCTTTTTACATCAAACCGTCGATGTTAAAGTAAAAAAAAAAAAATGGATGGTGAGATTACTTGGGTAGCAAAATTGAAGGGGCAAACTAGGTCTGTGCTTTCAGTTTAAATTTTTTTTCTAATCATAAGGTTGTAAACTATACTTGCTCTTCGAAACCTATTTTAGGAATAATTATTTCAAATATAATATTTGCAGATTTTTTTTTAAATGCTATATTTTAGAGTATTGCCTAATTATTTCATGATAAACTTTAGATTATGCTTCTTTTAATTATTTATTTATTCATTTAATGAAGTTTTTTATTTTTGTTGTCATTTTTCTTTTTTAGGGTCTATTTGGTTCATCTTATTTTTATCCGTTTTTATGTTTATTCGAATATGAGTGTTTGGTTAAATCAAATGGAATTTAGATTAAAAAAAGATAAAGATATAATTACACATGTACTCTTATTAAAAAAAAAATCAAATCCTTAAACCTTATTTTGAAATTTAAGTGAATAAGATATAGATCAATTAATTTATCCAAACACTAGTTTTCAAATAGATATAAATTAAATACAAATTAGGTATATAGAATCGGGAATGTAGGGCGAGTTGGTGGGCTGGCTGAAAATTTTGGCTCGCGAAAGCTACGGGTCATTTTGCCTTACGGATTGGGGCGGGAAAACTCGCCGCGGGCGCGGGTTAACTCGCATAGCCTGCAAAAAAAAAAAAAAAAAAAAAACTAAAATTGGCTCACTAAGTTGTCTAATATCAATAGTAAAACTAAAAGTAAAATAAGTAAATAAACTAAAAGGCAAAAGTAACAACTAAAAAGGAGATGCAACACACAAACACAACGCAAAACTTCTATATTTAGATTGTGATTTTGTGCTCAGTCATCGCCATTAGAATATAGAAGAAAAAAAAAAGTTTAACATTACCTTAGAGTTAAAAAAATTAAATAGTTAAAAAAAAAGAGTCGATGATGAAAATAATTTTTTTATTTTATAAAAAACATAAATTCTATGTGGGGCGGGGCAGGCAGAATTTTTGGATTTGCAACATGTGCGAGCTAACGCGGGTTGGCACTCTTCGACCCTCGGGTCGGTGCCGGTCCACGTGGGCCGGCCTGTTCGACCCGCATTCCTAGCTCTATAGGTATAGACAAGAAATAGACAATTGAAACAGGCCTCTAAAATAAAAAAAAGGGCAAAATTATAAATATACCCCTTTAAGTTTGCTTTATGTATATTTAATCTCCAAATCATTTCAAATAAAAGGGGGTTATATGTATAAGTAAATATAAGGTGGTGTACTTGCAATGCACACTTAATTCTATTTACATATATTATTTATTATTATATATATTATATTAGATTTCTACTCTATATATTTGTCATATATATTGTTATATAGATTTATGTTACATTTGTTTATATATATATATACACATTTCATTTTGTTTTATTTAGAATATGACACAATCAAATATACTATTAGAATTGAATCAACGATTTTGTGTATATTTTAAATATATGAATAAATCGGTCATTCCATTCCTAACTACATTCTATTTTATTCATATCAATTCAATTCTAAACTATTCATATATATTAAACATGATATTAGAGGATTAGCTAACACTAAATGCATACTTTTGTGGTAGTTTTCTAATACTTGAGGTAAAGTTCCTTGGACCTGGGAGAATTTCCTCATAACTAAATCTAAGAATTTATCTCTAGCGAAACATACGAGAGTAAACCAATTTTGGGGATTTCAATTAAACAAAAAAAAAAAAAAGAAAAAAAAGAAAAGAAGAAGAAGAAGAAATAGAAGAAGAAAAATTAAGCTATTTTAGGCTTATTATGATAAAATGGCAGCCACCAGTACCTCCTCCTTTAAGGAGTAGGGAACCCTTAAATAGCTGTTGAAGGGGAAGAAAATCTAAAATTCGGAAGGACATTGCAATGAGGGCCTTGTAAGGAATCTAGGAGAGATGATGATGATAATCATCTCACCCATCTTGTTATTCGGCTGATTTTTGTTAATGTATTTATAAATATTATCAACAAAAGGTAAGTATTTATCGTATATATTTTACAATAAAGTTCATAGGTAAATTAGAACATGTTTAGAATGGTAATAACAAAAGGTAAGTATTTATCATATACATTTTACAATAAAGTTCATAGGTAAATTAGAACACGTTTAGAATGGTAATAACAATTTATTATTGCAAGAATTTCATGATATCTTATCCTTGGTCTTATAATTGTCTAGGACGTAGATACTTAGATCAACACAGTGTATGACCAAGTCATTTTTATTAGATTGTGGAAAAGATATACTAAAATTAAATAAGTATACTAGACACAACTTTCTAATAGCAGATATCACATGGTTAATATCATTGGTTCCTCCTCTATATAAACGAGTGCAAGTAATCCCTAAACTTAAGACTTCATGTAAGATTCTAGTGCCATTGAACACATTCTTAATTGAGACTAAATAATTTCGTTCTTAGGTTTGACATAAAGTATAGAGATGATAATGATGAATTAAGATAGGTTTCATCACCATCCCAAATTAGTGAAACGATATCTATGATGTTTTGATTGGGCTAAGGGTGATTCGTAAGCCGTTTACCATGTTAAAATTTATTGAGTGCAAGTGATCTCATAAACAAGGTTAATGATTGAACATTTATGACAAGACATGCGATGGTTTATGGTAAGGAGATTTAATTGTGTCGTAACTGGTCTATAGTGGTTAAGTTCACAATATTTTTTCTATCACATGTAATTGCAAATAACTATTACTAAATGTTATCTTGGTCTGTCTAAAAGACATTGCATTTATACATAAATACTTAAAGGGTTGCACATGATGGGATGACTGATAGAACATCGGCAAGAAACTTTAATGAATACTAAAATTATGTTATTATTACTCATTTCATTATTAGAATTAATTGAATGGTTAATTTATTTTGAAATAGAAGAATACTTTAAAGAAGATTTAAATGTCAAGTGGATATTCATGTAAAAAGACAACTAATATAAAAAGACATGGGACTTACACTAGACTAGAATTAGAGGGTCCGTCTATGAGGAGATGTTACAACGACTTCCCGAGTAAAGTAAACACCCATATCTTATCTATATTTGTACGAATAACTGAACAACAAAAACTCCAATTTTTTGAGGGTCAAAACATTGTGTAAGATAAGATGACTTTTCGATGAATCCTCCTTATAGTTATTACTCCAAGATTTGAGTAAAATACAAGGCTTAGGAGATTTTCCAAGTTGCCAAAATTTCCCCCGGGTTCTGATAAAAATTCCACTACAATATACACAAACTAGGAGTCGATACCAATAAAAAAAAAAAAAAGCAAACCGTATGGCAAATCACCCAATTGGAAGAGCAGAGCTCTAACCGATCTACAAGAGTAAAACTGAAAGAACGAAAAGCGTAAACCCAAACCAAATTTGAAAATCTTTCCCGGCGGAGAAGATTACACCACTTCAGCGGCTCAGAGCGTGCCACGGAGGAGGAAAAGATTCACATTAGCAATGAGCAATATGTAAACAACATGCCCCCGTACAAGCAAGAACCACCATACTGCAACGGAAGCTTCATCGGTCGTAAATTAAAATCTCAAATCTCTTATTGTCCAATCTTGCCAAAAATAAAAAATAAAATCCGAATATGTGTTTATTGTAACTCCACCGTTGGTTTTTTTTTTTTTTTTTGGGGTGGGGGTGGTGGTGGGGGTGTGGGGTTGGTTTTGTTTTGGCATCGAATTATTTACAAGTTACAATCAAGGGAAGGAAACTAGCACCATAGCACAAGGGATACCTGTCAAGACTATAGAAAATGACGTCCCTTTCGACAGGATAACAAAGATCACCCTGAGCTCAGTAGCTCTTGTGAAGAGCACGGCGCCCCCGGACCCAAAAACAAAATGTACAGTGGACAGGAAGGGTACTATCTGTTCCTCTTGTGATAGATCCAAAAGCAGGTCTACAACTCAGTTCATCACGTTGCCGAAATGGAGTTTCAAAACTGCAATGCTGCATGCCATTTACAAACAAAAACGAACCTCAACTGTTCCTCTCTTTAGCACGAAAATCTTCCAAGCAGCGGTACTCTTCGGTGAGTAGTTTTTCTAGTTCTGGACATTTCTTGAGAGGATCCTTCTGGTTTTGAAGTCCGCGGTAATGGTGAAGTGCCCTGTAATAACGAATAGCTCACAAATTCTCCTAACTCCAAACAAAGGATGCAGAAGATCAAAATAGCATTATACTGCTAGAGTTGTCACCAAGCCTCACTAAAGCTTTGTAGTAACTAGTAACACTTACATGGCTCAAACAATCCAGATTATTATTTACTCCAAACAAAGCACACATTTCATTATTAGAATTAATATGGACCCTTTTTTTTTCCCTTATTGCCCTAGTAACTTTCTCTCAAGGAAATAATCAATCCATATTATTATTTACTCTCAATAAAAGTTCCATGTATACAGGATTTCCTTTTTTTTTTTTTTTAATTTTACCAGGGTAAATTATCTTCAGGATGGGCTACAACTGGACTTGATTACTACATTTGTCACCACATTGACGACGGACGTGGCAGGTAATTGTCACAGCAGGCAGGCTCTTTTTTCTCTGCGTTCATAAGATAGTTGTGCTAGATATATTACTTATCTGTTCACTCTGTTACAAAGTGTAGTGTGTGTGTGGAATTATCAGACATGTTTTTACATTCCATCCATAGTTTTTAAAGATCCTATAATCTTTTATATTAGATACTAAGCAAATACTTTCCCCCCTCACATCTTCTGTGTCCGTTGGTGTAATGGTTCTAGTGCATGCACAAGTGGATCATGTGTATGCTTGTGTTTCCGTTTATGCAATGTATCAAAATGCTGAGAGGGCTTGTGTTGAAAAAAGGGAAATGCAATCGAGTTGAATACTTTTTATGTTTTGTGGAGGTGTATTGGCAAGAGTACTTGGCAAAAGAGGTAAACTTGCAGATGAAGGATGGTTTTTCATAGTTCTAACAATTTCTTCCATGCATGAAGAAGCCTACACTTATTTAAGTAAAGAAAGGTAGATAAAGGTTACCAGTATTTTTCAAGGCCATATAAGTTGCCCTTGTGATAGAAGTCAAGTGTGAGTTTTTCGAAGTCCTTGTAAAGTTCCTCATCGAATTCCTTCTCCAGACCATAGCTACAATTTAAAAAAAAAAAAGAAGTTATACAAGTGATGAGAATCAAACCACTGCAACCACAGAATCCATTAACCGAGTAAAGAGCTAGAAGACTACAGAACCTAGCATTGAGAATTCTTCTTGAACAAATGGAACCAAAACATTCACATAAACATAATATCTTTATTTATTTTATATAATTGTTTTGCATTTTTATCAGGTACATTTGTTGGTATTACATGATGGCGAACAAATACACTAATGCTTGATGTGTGAGCTATTCTTGGACCTACAAAAAGCAAGAGAAAACCGACCATACATTGTTATCAATTGACGTGGAGAACTAGCTAGCACTTGCTCCAAGAGGACCGGCTTATGTAATATTTTGTCTTGTTAATTTTTCCTTATTTAGAATAGGTATAAATACTTGTAAAAGAGGGGATTAAGGGCAGACTTTTGAGACATTATTTTCACTTACTTTGCCGTGAGGAGTGTTACTCTTTTTCATGCCTAAACTCTTATCAATTCATCTAGAATTGTGGCGAGTTGGATTGAGATTATCGTGTGTAATATCAATGATTTCAAGTCTATTTCCTAATTCCTACTAGTGTGTAACATCCGGTAAGTAATTGGGATCACCATTTCTCTTTCATTTTCACGCAATTTAGGGTCCCATTGCAAATTAGGGTTCATGCCAATTGATTGGAATTGGTTACCTTGTTTATTCCATCCTTGTTTTATATTGCAATTGGCTTTGGAGCACATCATATTTTGGTATTAGAGCACGGTTTTGAGAAGGGAATTCGTGATTTTCAATTTTGGGATTTAAGGTTCTTGTTGTTCCATTTCGCAATTGATGTTGTGTGAAGTGGAATTGAAGGTCTTGTGTTGAAGTGTGCCGTGATTACTTTGCATATTGCCAATTGAAGTAGTGGAAATCAAATCTACAATTCATGCCATGAGTTACTTGTGTGGAAGGTTGGGGTTTTTCTTCAATTGATTCCATAATTGTTAACTTGTGTAGTAATTACTTATTAATTTGCTTTGATTACAATATTGACTTGAGTAATTGAAGCAATTGTGTTGTGGGAGGTGTAGTGCCATGAATGATTGTGGTGCCGTGGAGTGTGTTGAGCCTTGGTGGAGTGTGTATTGTGTCTTGAAGTGTGTTGAGCTTTGAAGCGGTGTGTGGTACTGTGAGTGTGTGTATTTGAACTGTGAAGGTGTTGGTGTGAGGTTGTGTGTATATCGTGAGTGTGTGTATTTGAACCGTGGAGGTGTTGGTGTGAGGTTGTGTGTATACTGTGTGTGTGTGTGTGTGTTTGAACCGTAGAGGTGTTGAGGTTGTGTGGTACTGTGAAAGTGTGTGTGTTGAACTGTGGGTGTGAGTGGTGCCGTGAAGGTGTGTTGTTGTTGGCGTGAAGGTGTGTTGTGAGTGCCGTGGAGTGTGTTGTGTTGTTGTGTGTATTGAATCGTGGAATGTGTTGTTGCTGTGAATGAGTGATTGTGAGTATAAAAAAAAAAAATGTCAATGAGTAATTCAAAACCACGTCAAATGATGGTGTGAATGGTGAGATTGGAAATCAAGCCAATAGTCAGGTTGGAAGAGGTTAGGGATGTCGTGTTGCAGGTGAAAGAACACTAGAGGAACAATTGCAAGATTTCACCACTATTGTTGCTACATTAGCAACACAGGTAGATCAAACGACATTGCCACAACCACCAGTGGTAAATCCACAGGCCCCACACCTTGGGTAGCCCATCAGAATGCAAGTAGAGAAGGAGCTATTGGAGGAAATAGAGGTAGGAGGATGGAAGGAGATTATAATACTTTTAGGGAGGAAATGAATGATAATTTTGAGAACGAGCCTTACCCAAACCGTGAGTTCAGGCCGCCTTAGGGCTTAGAATATGTAAAGTTGCAGATGCCTTCATTTGCTGGAAGGGGTTCTGCAAAAGATTATTTGGATTGGGAGGATAAGGTAGAGGGCCTATTTGAGTGTTATGAGATTAATGGTCACACTTGGGTTTGTCTTGTAGCTGTAGAGTTTATAGGTTATGCCGCCTTATGGTGGAAGAATCTTGTAGCTAGTAGATGGAGAGATGGTGAGGCCGAGATATATACCTGGTAGGAAATGAAACGGGTTATGAGGAGGAGGTTTATACCAAAGCACTATAGACAAGAGTTGTTCATACATCTTTAGACATTGAGGCAAAGAGGCAAAATTGTTGACGAATATGTACAAGAGTTTGAAGCACCGATGAGGCCATCCAACTAGCTTTGAAAGTAGAGAGACAGAGGCGATCCAACCCATTTCGAGCAGCGAGCAATAGGTATGGAATTTCTACAAAACCTCATGAGTCAAATAATTAGCAGGTTGAACAAAAGGGAATAAGGGGAATTGATAAGACTCTGGACACAAATACAATTATTATTGATAGGGAGAGGGGAATTTATGGCAAAGGAAAGGTGGTTGTTGGGGCTAATATTTGACAAACGGTGCCGGGGTCATCAAGTGGAAAGATGCATCAAACCAAATGCTTCAAATGCATGGGCTTTGGACACATGGCTACTCAATGTTCCAACAAAAAGGTGATAATTGCTATGGAGGTGGAAAATACACAGGGTAAGGAAGAGATAATTAAGCCAATTGACTTGTCAATAGTGCTACAGAAGTATTATGATGATCCTGATGTTGAAGCATGTGAAGACAAGGGAAATGATAAATATCTGTTTATTAATGTATTGTGTAGGGTAATGACTACATCTCCCAATGTTGGAGATGTACAGAGGGAAAACCTGTTAAATGATATATGTACACTAGTCCCACATCTCTTAGCTAATAGAATACCTAGCTTGTATGCATATATAAATGCTTGTACAGTACAATATTTGTATAATATAAGAATTTAACGTTTCTCTTCTCTCTATTGTTTCCTTTTCTTTTAATAAAACTTATTCCATACTTCCTATCGGGTTCAAGGTAATCTGTGTGCTTTTTTTATAGATGGTAGTACTTGCACAAATATAATAGCTGCTGCAATATTAAATTGATTGCAACTAGTCACTAGTCCACATCCTCATCTCTATAAATTGTATTGGTCGAGTGTACAAGACAGTCTGTATGTCACTCAGAGGGCTAAGGTTCCAATCAGCATAGGGGAAAAATACCATGATGAAATTGTTTGTGATGTTCTTCGTATGTGCGCAATTCATATACTATTGGATAGACCTTGGTTGTTTGACAGGAGAGTGCTGCATGATGGGTTTAGAAACACCTGTGTTTCAGAAGGATGGTGAATGGGTTGTCTTGACTCCTATGTCACCGAGGTACACGAGTTCCAAGAACAAATCAACTAAACAACAAAAAAAAGTTACACAAGTGATGAGAATCAAACCACTGCAACCACAGAATCCATTAACCGAGCAAAGAGCTAGAGGACTACAGAACCTAGCATTGAGAATCCTTCTTGAACAAATGGAACCAAAACATTCACATAGTGTCTTTATTTATTTTATATAATTGTTTTGCATTTTTATCAGGTACATTTGTCGGTATTACAGGATGGAGAACAAACACACTAATGCTTGATGTGTGAGCTATTCTTAGACCTACAAAAAGCAAGAGAAAACCGGCCATACATTGTTGTCAATTGATGTGGAGAACTAGCTAGCACTTGCTCCAAGAGGACCGGCTTATGTAATATTTTGTCTTGTTAATTTTTCCTTATTTAAAATAGGTATAAATACTTGTAAAAGAGAGGATTGAGGGCAGACTTTTGAGACATTATTTTCACTTACTTTGCCGTGAGGAGTGTTACTCTTTTTCACGCCTAAACTCTTATCAATTCATCTGGAATTGTGGCGAGTTCGATTGAGATTATTGTGTGTAATATCAATGATTTCAAGTCCATTTCCTAATTCCTACTAGTGTGTAACATCTGGTAAGTAATTGGGATCATCATTTCTCTTTCATTGTCATGCAATTTAGGGTTCCATTGCAAATTAGGGTTCGCGCCAATTGATTGGAATTGGTTACCTTGTTTATTCCATCCTTGTTTTATATTGCAATTGGCTTTGGAGCACATCAACAAGGGAAGCCGAAATTGCATATCAACTTCTTGTTTAATTTATACTATATAGAATTTCCTAAAAAATATCAAACAAAGGAAGTGGGGAAAGAAACATGATAGCACCTTTACCACAAGTAGGAAAGTCCAGGAAACTATCAATATTTTTCTTGTAAATTTTTAAGAGATTGGAGAGGGACAGATGAGATTAGATCTAGGAAAGGAAAGGAAGGTAGACTTTAGTCAAATTTTTTCCCATTCATTTTCTTTATAAATTTGCCACATAACGTGTATTTTTTTCAGTATGCATCTCATGTTTTAAAGTGATACCCCCAAATATCAGCCAAGTAAAATACTAGTGAGACAGCAAAGCCGCTAAGATCAAGTACTCTAAAGCTAAAACTGAAAGGTACACCATAAATCTCCTCATAAAAGAATACCGATGCTAGTGATAGTAATAAGAAATACCATAGCAGTTCTGGCTTCTTGTGGTAAGTGATAAATTAACATAAGTTTTCAGGTTTCAATTCTACTAAAAAGACTCAATTTTTGGAGACGCATAACATAACCAGATAGACTTGCATGAATCTTGTGGTCATGTCCTTGGGATTGCAGGTAGGACTGGGGCCATGCACTCTTCACAACAAGGGTTGGTGGTGATGTTTACTTCAACAAACCTCTCAATCTGTTCTGAGATTGAATAGGTCTAGCATGTGGAATGGAAGTCCAGTTTTAGAACTAGTGAAAACTAAAATAAGCACGTGCTATTGTCTTTTGAAATATTTCCAAATACATTTAATGAGTATCCTGTTACATGCAAGGTTAGCTTGTGTTTACATAAAGGGTAGCACCATTTGAACGTGTTTATTTCCAAAGAAGATCACAGAAGGATTCCTGAACAATTGATTGAAGTCTAGTGTATTAGTTGTGTGTTGTGAACAGTGGTAAGTGTTGTAATATGTTGTCTTGATCTGCTGTGCATGTGTAAATGTCGTGTGTTGTCTCTTGGAATTTATTATCGTGTGCATGTAATCTGTTGCTGTTAAATTGTGGGTCTAGAGTAGTGGGCGTGTGATGTGGAAGTGTGGAGTCAGTAGGTGCAAGAAATGGGACATGGGGCGGTTACATTAGGTGCAGGAAATGCGATGTGGGGCAGTTACATTAGGAGTAGTGGGTAGAGAAATATAGTAACTGCACATACCTGTATAAAAAGGAGTGATCTCTAGCAATGGAAAAGGAGTTCAAATTTCCAACAGAAATCTAATGTGATTAACACTTGTGAGATTATCGGGTTTTCTCTAATGAGCCCGAATCCAATTAGCAAACATAGGTAAGCGAGGAAGAAAAACCATAAAAACCACGTTTGAATTTGATCTAATAATTGATCCTAAGGACGAAGGAAACAAGGGAAGATCCTGTAACAAAGTGGTATCAGAGCCCAACATGTCAGACGACATCAAGCAACTCCAGCACCGGTTTGAAAGTTTCCCAGCCATGTACAAGGCCGACCGAGCACAAGTTGAGGAACTATTGCAACAACTGGCAACCCTTTCAAGGGAGATGTCGGCAAGGAAGGGGAAATCGAAGGAACAGGAGGAGACAACTGGGGGAAGTTTGCCACCTGACAAAACGCCAAGAGGCTCGGTAGTGGTTGTCAAAGGGGAGAGAGGAATGTTGGTACCGAAATACGCGCGGCTAGATTTCCCAAAGTTTGATGGCAAATCGGACCCACTTAGGTGGTTGAATTGATGCAAACATTTCTTTCAACACCAGAGGACGCCGGAGGAGGATAAGGTGGAGCTGGTGGCCTACCACATGGAAGGAGAGGCCCAACTTTGGTTCCTCAAGATGGAGAGGGATCGGCTAGAGATGGGGTGGCGGGATTTCAAAATTTTGTGCAATGCCCAGTTTGGACCCCCACTATGAAGCAATTCGTTGGTGGAGCTGGCCAAGCTGCGGCAGGTGGGTTCGGTGGAGGAACATCGGCACAAATTCATCCAGGTCTCGGCTTAGATGCCCTTGCTCACACCGGAATAGGAAGTGGCCTTATTTATTAGCGGGTTGAGGGAGTCTATCTCCGTAGATGTGCTAATTCAGAACCTCCAAGATATGACCCAAGCCATGGCACTAACGAGGCTCTACGAAAGGAGAAGTGTGGCTATGAGAGTAGAGCAGAGGCACAGAGAAGTAAAGTAGTTGCAGCAGTGGAAGGAGAGGCCCCCACGAAGAAATTTTTGCCAGCAGCTAACTCTAGTGCGACCCCTTATGTGAAGGGGTTGAGTAAGGTAGAACTAGAAGAGAGGAGGAAAAAGGGACTTTGCTTTAATTGCGATGAGCTATTTTCCGTGGGTCATTGTTGTAAGAGGTTGTTTTGCCTGGAATGTATGGAAGAGGAACCAAAGGGTCAGGATGAGGACAACGAGGGGGTAGAGGTGAACGATGCGCAGCCTACAAAGGTATCCCGTGTTTGCACGTGAGGTCACATGCGCTTTCGAGGAGGGAACAAATGTTACACACGAGGTTAGCTTGCGTTCACATAAAGGGTTAGCACCATTTGAACATTTTTATTTCCAAAGAAGATTAAAGAAGGATTCTTGAACAATTGATAGAAGTCTAGTGTATTAGTCGTGTGTTGTGTATTGTGATAAGTGTTGTAATATGTTGTCCTGATTTGCTGTGCATGTGTAAATGTCGTGTGTCGTGTCCTGCAATTTATTATCATATCCATGTAATCCGTTGCTGTTAAATTGTGGGTCTAGAGTAGTGGGCGTAAGATGTGGAAGTGTGGAGTCAGTAGGTGCAGGAAATGGGACTTGGGACAGTTACATTAGGTGAAGGAAATGGGATGTGGGGTAGTTACATTAGAAGTAATGGGTAGAGAAATGTAGTAACTGTACATACTTGTATAAAAAAGAGTCATCTCCAGCAATGGAAAAGGAGTTCAAATTTTCAGTAGAAATCTAGTGTGATTAACACTTGTGAGATCGTTGGGTTCTCTCTAACAAGCCCGAATCCAATTAACAAACAAAGGTAAATGAGGAAGAAAAACCATAAAAACCACCATTGAATCTGATCTAATAATTGATCCTAAGAATGAAGGAAACAAGGGAAGATCCTGTAACATATCCCAAAAATACAAAATGCAACTACAGATAGTGCTTGAGATGAAATTTATGTACCTATAAAACCTGAAAAGGCACTCTAGTCCATAATTGTAATTAGCAGCTGCATCTTCAAGTGCAAGTTTCCGAAACTCATCATACATAGAGGGTACAAACATGCTCCTAAGGAAGTATGACCAAAATCTGTATAATGTGTTCATTTCCTGCACGCAATTGTCAAAAAACTCCATAATTATATATAACCAAGTTTTTTCATCGGATAAAAGTATTTTTACATAGATATACAATGTCTTAATAGATAAAGTTGAACTCCATACACACAAACAACATGTTTCTTCAGTTCTCAATACCAGACAAGTTTGTAGGTACATACACTAAAAGCCTTAAAACCAGGCACCACCCAGCTCCATTCAGATCCCCAATATAACCATAGTAGTCAGGAAACATTTCAAGCAGTCATAGAAAACTTGCCTCACTACAACCAATTCCCTTATTCTTCCTCTCATTTAGGCACTTTTTATGAAACTTCAAGTACCTGACAATGGGAAAAAATGTAAGCTTATATTTATTTTACAATGCCAAATTAACAGATTGAGATTGCTTACTTCTGCTGCTTAAAACCATTTTGCTCTAAAAGCTGATGGCTTGGGTGCTGGAATGGTGGAAATGGCTTCGGCATTGAACCCACAGGTGGACTACTTCCAGAAAGATTCCCTTGTGGTGAACCACTCAATTTTGATTTCAACCTGTTAGGGCACAAGTAAGCCTCTTTCAGACATCCGACATGTGAAAGAAAAATACAGAAAAATATTATTATTATTATTATTATTGTTATTATTATTATTCACACAGCTTAATTTTTTTGCATAATTATTTAAATAGCATGGTAGGGAAAACCAGCTGTTAAGAAAGCAAAGTAAAATGATCTCAAAGAAAAAGTATACATATTTATAAACAGGTAACCTTTTGGGATAAATTACTTAACGACATGATCATCACAAGAAATATTCTCAACCAACCCTTTGCAATCAGGAGGGATAGAACCAAAGAAAAATCCAACTGAATTGCTTGGTGGACTCTCTGATATGGTTCCAGGATTTTTAAAGTTGCTGGAGAAAAACCGCTGATTGCGAGAAGAATGTTGCTTAGGAGCATTTTTATTTTGCTTCTTCCGTGAATTAACATTTCCAGATTCTCCTGGAGTACTGCTTCCACCAGAATTCTCCCCAGCCTTTAAATGTGATCCCCTTGGCCTTCGACGATGGGAATCCTTGCTTTTTAATTGCTGTGGACAGAGGATATGTCAGAACAATAACCTCATCAATTTTAGAAGAGAAAAGAAGGATGGAAAGATTGTGCCCCTTTACCTGCTCAAAGTAGAACAGACCATCATCTATTGTAGTAGCAAGCTCCTTAGACATTGATGTTGATTTTTTTCCACCACCTGCATATCCTTCACCTATACTGCTATTCTGGAATATTTAGGAGGAATAAGTTCTTGCAGAATGCAGAGATAGAATGAGGTTGATCTAATGTAACAAGCTGACAGCCCTACCATGGTCCTATTTAGAAATTATATTTTTGGATGAAATGTCAGATTTCCGATGTAGAAATTAGAAATTGCAGGAACTTGGTCTTTTAAACAATGAAATCTAAGCACATCATGAAAATCAATTAAAAAGAGAAAAGAATGTCGCAAGAACATTTCCTTTTAGTGGAAATCTGATAGACCCGACATTATGCGAGTCTACTCTAGGCGCAATACGAGGAAGACAGATAAGGCAGATTAGTAGTTAGTTGTCCGTTGTGTAAGTAGTTGTTAGTTGTTAAAAAAAGTAGTTAGAAGAAAGTTACTATCTGTTAATCACTTAACAAATGGGTGGTTAAAAATAACTGATATTGTTAGTCAAAGAGTGAGTATAAATAGAGAGTAGGGAAGTTGTTAATGGTGGGATTGGTCAGAGAGTTAGCAGTGAGCCCTAGGCTGGAGGTGCTGGTTCCTTACTAACCAGAAATTCTTGTACTTTACATTCAATAATAAAGACGAAGGTTCCTTACCAATTACAGGAACCTATCAAAATCATGCTTGGGAAGGCCTGCTAGTTTAATCTATGCCAGAGACAGCATTTAGTTCAAGAATGGCTCTAATGACAATCAAATTTGTCCTTGTCAAAAGGATTTATGTAAGCAATGGCAAACTTAAAGCTCCTATTTCCTTGTGACCACCAGCTCATATAAGAATACAGGTATTTAACCCATTCCACGGAAAATAAATAAATAAGTAAATAAAAATAAGAAGAAGAAGAAGAAAACATTTAGGTATTAGATTTACGACACTAAACATGTACAAGATCAAGCAAACTCACGCTTCTGCATTCTCAAAATTGATGCTACATAAAATTTTGTGATAAAAGGATCTTTAATCACTAAAACAATTTCTCAAAATTGGTGCCTCTTTAGAATGGAAGTACCTGGGTTACTATCACAAGTCTCTGAACGTCATCATCACAGACTGCTGCTTCATCATCTTCATCGTCAATTCTTTGGTGAACATAGATCACAAAACACAGGCAGACATATTAGCAAGCATAAAATACCCATAAGTGGGGCCATTTAGAAAGAAGGGCACAAATGGTTATGTTGAAACTATAATATTTGAATATCAATTAAAAGACATCACAAAAGAAGAATAAAATAAGAAGGCTCCAGCAGCACCAAGGCCGATAACCTGTCGCTAGAATGACAATATAGAGATAAGAAGGCTTTTGTTATCAGTTAACTAAAGCTTCTATAAGCCATTTGGGGCTAGCATCCTCTTTTATAGGGTTTGCCATTTAAAAAAAAAAAAGCTTTCTGCCAGCCAGATTTTTCTAATTGTGGTACTAGAGGATAAAGAAGACATACTTCTCCACCACAACTCCTCAGAGAAGTCCTCAGCCAACAGAGGAATCAAAATGTGTTACTTAGCAACCAAATAGGGAGATTTGGTTAGGAACAATGAGTTCACATCTTTCAAAATCCCAGCCACTTAATAATTACACACTGATAAGACCCGGAGATAGAACAGTAGAACTAATGCAACACTCAAACACTAAAGAAATGAAAAGGACAGCAACACAATAGGATTGTACCGATGGAAATGAGATTGGAGGATACCTGAGCAAAGGCTCAGCCAGAGAGTAGAGGTCTCCGCAACAAACTCTTCTAGAAAATAATCTCCTAACTGCCTTTCCCTCCAAAATATATGCCATTATATTGGAGCTGCATGAGCCATGTCAGCCTATTAATCCATGCCACATCAGACTCCAGCAATAGAACACCATTCCTACTACAACTTACTTCTACTAGATCAGCACCCACCTTAGCCTACACGCACTACTACTACTAACTAATATAATACACAAGCACACCACCACATACCACACATATAACATATAATACACCACCACTAACCCCAACACAAAACAAACATACTACACAACACTACCCCTGCTAATCCTCTACCTCCCTCCTCCGATACACATTTAACAGAGGAGCATCCACCTTTGGAATCATATCAATTGCCTCCCTCGAAATATTATCCTTGTCCTCAAGGACAAAGTCTGGAAATTGAAATTTGAAGGCAGAGGTATCCATCCATGACACATCCAACGAAGATTGCACTTGCCATTGCACCAACACTTGAGGTACCTCCAGCATCCCTTCTTGCCTATACCAACAACCCAAAATTAACACCAAAAGACGTTCTAACTCCTCAGTTTCCATAAACAAATCCGATGGAAGATCGAAGGTAGAAGTGAATGTTCCAACAACTTTCTTAAGAAGGGAGAGGTAAAAAACAAGATAAATGCAGCAATGAGAAGGAAGACTTAATTTATAAGCCACCCTTCCAATTCGTTCGACGATTTGAAAAGGCCCAAAGAAACGAGGAGATACCTTGGAAGAAGATTTGGTATTCCTACGTTGCTGTAATGAAGGCCGCAACTTCAAGAAAACCTAGTTACCAACAAAAAATTCCACATGCCGACGATGTTTATCAGCATTCCTACAATATAAAAATAGGGCATGAAGTAGATTCTGTTGGAGCTTATGAAGAATTGCATCATGAGTCCATAATGCATCCCGTAACCCTTGATGTCGCACTTCCCGATCAACAAAGGAACCTATAACCGGTGGAGGTCGTCCATAGATAATTTCAAACGGAGTCATCTTAGAAGCTGTATGGCAGGAAGTATTGTAATGAAATTTAGCCCAAGGAAGCCAAACCCCCCACTATTTAGGTTGATCACCAATGAAACACCAAAGATAACATTCCAAACACCTATTTAAAACCTCGGTTTGCCCATCCATTTCAGGGTGATACGCAGTACTAAAGTGGAGGAGAGTACCTTGTAGGCGAAATAATTCCACCCAAAATTTACTGACAAATGTTGGATCATGATCGCTCACAATAGTCTTGAGCATACCATGTAGACGAACAACTTCCTGAACAAATAATTCCGCAACACTCTTGGTTGTATATGGATGCTTTGTAGGAATAAAATGATCATATTTGGACAGCCGATCCACTACTACTAGTACTACATCAAACCCTTTAGATCGCAGAAGTCCCCCGACAAAATCCATTGAAATATCTTCCAAAATAGCATCCAGTATAGGTGGAGGACATAAAAGTCCAGCAGGAGCCAATGTTTGATATTTCTGTCATTGACAAATAGCACATGCTGCAACAAAATCCACCACATCTTTTTTCATTCCAATCCAATAGACATTGGAAGCAAGACGCCTATAGGTGCGAAGGAATTCAGCATGTCCCTTGACCGATGAAGAATGAAATTCACGCAAAAAAAGCTATGGCCATTTGGAATGGGCGGGCACAACTAATCTTCCGCGATAATACAAAAGATCATTCACCAAATGAAATCCGTGCCTCACTGACTCCCCCTTTCATAACATCTGAGTTTTCAAAGCCAAAATAGAATCAGCCTCAACTGGCACTTGGATTGCGGTTAGATCAATCCAGATAGGACTCGAAACTAATGCTAACTCCAATTTCTCATACATCTTGGAAAAAGCATCAATGACGGTATTTTCAAGCCCCTGTTGATACTATACCTCAAAATCATACCCTAACAATTTAGAAAGCCAATTTTGCTAATTTGGAGTAGTAATTCGTTGTTGAAGCAAGCGTTTAAGACTCTTGATCTGTCTTAACTATAAACTTCCTCCCCAGCAAATATGGTCTCCAATGCTGAATAGCCAACACCAAAGCCATAAGTTCCTTCTCATAAGTGGATTTAGCCAACATCTGATTGGAAAGAGCTTTACTGAAATAAGCAATAGGACGATTGTGCTGTTGCAAAACAGCTCCCAAACCCCATCCCGAAGCATCACATTCGACAATAAAAGTTTGGGAAAAATCTGGCATGGCAAGAACAGGAGTTGTAACTAATGCATCTTTCAGCTAAGTAAAAGCAATTTTAGCATCGTCAGTCCACCCAAAACCATTTTTCTTCAACAAGTCGGTTTGTGGTTTCACAATCTTTTCATAGTCTTTAATAAACTTCCGAAAATGTCCCAATAAACCCAAAAATCCATGAAAACCTTTAAAGTGTATTAGGTCTAGGCCAATCAAGGACAGGCTGAACTTTAGCCGGATCCATTGCCACTCCTTCAACAGATATAACATGCCCCAAATATTCCAAAGCTGCTTGTCCAAACAAACACTTCTTCTTATTAGCATAAAAATGCTGCTGCCTTAAAATTGCTAACACTTTTTGTAAGTGTTGAACGTGAGAACTAGAGTCGGGAATGCGGGTCAAACGGGCTGGCCCGCCCTGACCCACACCGGCCTGCGGGCCAACCCGCAATGGCCTGCAAGGATTGCGGGTAGAAAAATTCAGCCTGCCCAGCCTACATTTTTTTTTTTTTTTTTACAAATTTAGTATTCTAGTGAGGAGTGAGGAGTATGATGAGTGAGAGTGATGGCACGTTGGGGAGCACGACAGTGACGGTACAGGGGCTGAAGGAAGAGAAAGAGAAAGAGTTGCACGAGAGCATGGCACGTAGGCTAAAGGAAGAGAAAGAGAAGAGCTGCACGGGTAGTGGGGTGGGTTGGCACGACAGAGGGGAAAAGCGGAAGACTAAGAGAAAGAGCTGCCCTACCAACGGCATAGTCTGCAGTCATCCGTGTCCCATCGTCCTTATCCCGTCGCCGATGTCTATCACTGTCGGTCAGTCTTCACTCTTCAGGCCGTCGATCATGGTCACTGTCGCTTCATGTCACGTTTGGTGATCTACATTGCCCTTTTTTTTTTTTTTTGCGGGTCAGCGGGCCAACCCACGCCCGCAGCAAGTTGCCTGCCCTGCCCCGCAATTCCCGGCTCTAGTGAGAACCCAAATCAACACTATACACCAAGATGTCATCAAAGAACACCAATACAAAGTGTCATAGAAAAGGTTGAAATATGAAAGTGGTCGCGGCATTTGTCAAACCAAATGGCATGACAAAGAATTCATAATGCCCATAGTGAGTTCGAAATGCGGTCTTATAGACATCCTCCGAGGCCATCCGAATTTGATGATACCTTGATTGAAGATTGATTTTAGAAAAAAATACTAGCACCAAATAGTTCATCTAACAATTCATCTATTACCGAAATGGGAAATTTATCGAGAATGGTTGCCTCATTGAGAACTCAGTAATCAACACAAAACCTCTACGATCCATCCTTCTTTTTAACCAAAATCACCGGACTAGAAAATGGGTTGGTACTTGGCTTGATAATTCCTGCTTCCAACATATCACAAACCAACTTTTCTATCTCATTTTTTTGCATATATGCATATCTATATGGTCATACAGAAACTAGCCCATGACCATCCTGTAATGGAATGTGGTGATCCATTGATCGAATAGGTGGAAGTCCTTGAGGAGTCTCAAAAACATCCTCATATTCAGCCAACAAAGCTTCTAATGTACTATCATGAGCACATTTATCCATAGTCTTGCTTGTCCAACACCTATAACAAATTACACTCATCTGTATCCTCCAATTTCTATAGAGATTTAAATGAAATAGAAAATCAACAAACAGTAGGATCACCACACAACACATACTCCTATCCTAATCTCGCCATCTTGATAGTCATCTTGGTCCAATCAACTTGTACCTCACCCAAAGTCTTCAACCATGCCGTGCCCAAAATAACATCAACTCCCCTTAACTCCATCACATAACAGTCCACATTGGCTTCATAATCCCCAACTCTCATTTGCATATTATCACAATATCCATGAGATTCAACTTTATGGCCATCCCCTAATGTGACTCAAAAACTACGAGTGTCCTTATTGTTAACCCAAGTTGCGATTCCAAAGCTTTAGAAACAAAATTGTGACTTGCTCCACTATCTACTAAAAAAACCACAGGGGTAGAAGCAAGAATACCTTGCATTTTCATTGTGCATGGTACATTGAATCCCACATAGCCATCAATAATAAAGACATCAGTGGTTCTCCCAATCCAGGTTGCTTAGCCTCCCAATCATCATCATCAATGGAATCTTCTTCCAACACCAACAATTGAAGGAACTTATTCGGACAACAGTGATTAGAACTAAAGGGCTAATCACACTTAAAGCATAGTCCCTTAACCTTCTTGTTGAGAAATTCAGCATGAGATAATTGTCTTTAGCCATAGGAATGACGAACACCCTCCTTAACCATACAAGAATCGGAAGCTACTTGTGATTGCACTCCAGCATTCATTTCTGTTTTCCTCGGCATCGAAACGTTTTCTCCAGGCATTCCAAAGGAAGCGTTCTTTATTCATGATTCTTCACCTCCCAAAAAATGAGGACTACGAGGCACCAGCGGTCCCGATGATGCTGTAGGTAGAGCAACACCCTAATACACATATCTATTGGTAAGATTAGGACAAAAATAATTTTGCCGTACCTCCCCTTGACCAACATTGCCCTGTTCTAGCGCAACAAAAATTCCAATGTCATATTCTCTCTCTATTTTCAAGGCTAAATCCATCGCTCGTTCCAATGTCGACGAAGAGAAGGTGTCCACATGCGTCTGAATGGATTCCCGTAACCCACCCAAAAAATATCCCAATAATTGCATTTCGAGCATAGCAGGCACTTGCGAAGTCAAAGATTCGAAATCCTCGATGTATTAAAAGACTGTCCCCCCTAGCCGAAGTTGCGAAAGACTCTTGTAAGGATTAGAGGCCATCTGACTACCATATCTCTTCATAATCTCCGTTTTTAATTGCAACCAATCCAAATCAATTTTCCGAGGTTGAAGCATTCAAAACCAATGGTTACAACATCCACACATACACATTGCTAATAACGCCACTTTTTGATCTTCTCATGTCTGTTGTGCTGCGAAATACTGTTCCGCTAGCAAGATCTAATTAGAAGGATCCACCCCGTTGAACATAGGAATAATCAATCACGATGCATTCAAACGAAACTCGTCATCCATTTCTGCATTGTGGCCGTCACCATACTGGAAATCAGAACTAAGTTCAGCATGTTGAACTCCTTTCAAACGTTTTCCACGATCCTTCACCAAATTAGAACTTCCTCTTGAATTGACTCTCGTGTCCTTACTCAACCAAATATCCTCAAGTAATTTCTGCATTCGATCAATCTTTCCTTACATAGTAGAAACCTCTCCAAGCATCGATTTTTGTTCTCCATCCAAGGAAGCAAGCTGATGTTGGATCTTGGCCACCTCATTATGAATATCTTCTAAATTTTTTTCAAGTTCTTCCACTCGAGCGTCCATCCTTGTCATATTGCAATGCACTAAATAAAAGGCCGGAGTCGCAACTCAGATCCAATTGCGTCTCAATCTTAATTTCTGTAATTTGAAAGAAAATCTAATCTTATTACATTACTTTTTCATATAGGAATTGATGTCTATATATACAGGATTTATCTATCTATTTTAGGAAATGAGATCCTCTAATAATAGCTAGTTAATAATACACATTAATGTAGGATATTATACATTAATATACATATTATAACACTCCCCCTCAAGTTGGAGCATAGATGTTGATCATGCCCAACTTGTTAGAAATATAACTGACTCTAACCCCATTTAATGCTTTAGTAAAGATACCTGCCAACTGTTCTCCGGTCTTAACATGCTTTGTAGAGACCAAGTTTTGTTGTATCTTCTCTCGAATGAAATGATAGTCAATCTCAATGTGTTTCGTTCGTTCATGAGACACGGGATTAGATGCAATATGAATAGTTGCCTGATTATCACACCACAATTGTGCAGGTATTGGCACCTTAAAGCCAACTTCAAGTAAGAGTTGATAAATCCACATTATCTCACATACTGAGTGTGCCATAGCCCTATATTCCGACTCTGCACTTGAGCGAGACACAACATGTTGTTTCTTGCTTTTCCAAGAGACCGGGTTTCCACCCACAAATACACAATACCCAATGGTGGATCTTCTGTCTATTTTGGATCCTGCCCAATCTGCATCTGAGAAACACTCAATATGATTATGTCCCTGACTACCATAAACTAAACCACGTCCTGGGACACCTTTCAGATAACACAGAATTTGCTCCAAAGCTGCCCAATGATGCACGGTAGGAGATGACATAAACTGACTTACCACACTTACGGGATAAGCAATATCGAGACGAGTCACTGTGAGATAATTTAATTTCCCAACTAAACGTCTATACCTCTCTGGATCTTGAAATAACTCACCCTCTTTATTTAGCTGCATATTAGGGAGCATGGGTGTGCTACACGGCTTAGCACCTAATTTGCCCATCTCTGTTAATAAGTCAAGCACATATTTCCGTTGAGAGAGGAAAATGCCTTTCTTACTCCTTGTCAATTCAATCCCCAAGAAATATTTCAATAATCCCAAATCCTTGGTATGAAACTGTGTATGAAGAAATGACTTCAACGATGAGATTCCTGCACTGTCACTTCCTGTAATGATAATGTTATCAACATATACAATAAGAAGAATCATACCCGAGTCAGAACACTTAAAGAATACCGAGTGATCCAATTTACTCTTGCTAAGACCAAATGTCTCAACAGCCTGACTGAATTTCCCAAACCAAGCACGAGGGCTCTGTTTCAGTCCGTATAAGGATTTCCGAAGACGACAGACTTTACCCGACTCCCCCTAAGCAACAAACCCAGGTGGTTGCTCCATGTATACTTCTTCCTGCAAATTGCCATGTAAGAAGGCGTTCTTAATGTCTAACTGGAAGAGCGGCCAATGATTAGTAGCAGCTAAAGAGATAAATAAGCGAACAGCAGTCATCTTAGCCACAGGGGAGAATGTGTCAGAGTAATCAACACCATAAGTTTGAGCATAACCTTTAGTGACAAGACAAGCTTTTAGCCGAGCTACTGAGCCGTCAGGATTAACCCTTAACAGAAAACACCCATTTACAACCAATCGCCTTCTTGTCTACGGGCAAATTCACGAGATCCCAAGTGCCATTAGTATCTAAGGCAGTCATCTCTTCAATCATAGCATCACGCCAACCAGGACGAGAAAGGGCCACATGAATAGATTTAGGAATTGTCATAGTATCAAGTGATGCAATAAATGAAGATGATGATGATGATAAGTTTTCATAGGAAACAAAGGACGAAATAGGATAGGTACAGTGACGTTTACCTTTCCGAAGAGCAATAGGAAGATCAAGATCGTCTGGAGCGGGATCTGATGAGGAAGAAGAGGATGGTTCAGGACATGAAGCAGGCAGGTCTCTCCGTCTAGAGTAGACATGTCGAATAGGAGGCTGTGGTGGAGGTGGCGGTGGCGGCGAAGGCATATCCGGAGACGGATAAGTAATATGATAAATTAGTATATCATCATCCTCATCCGGTGTTGGTGTTCCAATAGATGAAGGAAAAAACGGATTGTTTTCTACAAATGAAACATCAGCTGACACCAAATACTTATCAAGATGAGGGCAATAACACCGATATCCCTTTTGAACCCTGGAGTAACCCAAAAAGACACATTTGAGAGACTTAGGATCTAATTTTGTTATTTAGGGACGGACATCACGAACAAAGCAGAGACTACCAAATATCCTTGGTTCAATAGGAAACAATGGTTTTGTAGGAAACAATACTTTGTATGGAGTTTCACCCTGAAGAACAGATGAAGGTAAACGATTAATCAAGAAACAAGCAGTAGACACTGTATCGGCCCAAAACCGTTTAGGAACATTCATTTGAAATAAGAGGGCTCTTGCTGTTTCAAGGAGATGTCTGTTTTTCCTTTCAGCCACTCCATTCTGAGAAGGTGTATCAACACATGAGGACTGATGAATGATGCCCTTTTTAATCATATATGTCTAAAATGAGTGAGACAAGTATTCTTTGGCATTATCACTTCTTAAGGTTTGAACAAAGATATTGAATTGTGTTTGGATTTCAGCACAAAAACTAGTAAAATGGGAAAATACCTCAGAACGACTTTTCATAAGATAAAGCCAAGTCATGCGAGAAAAATCATCCACAAAAGTAACAAAGTATTTGAAGCCCATCGGTGACATAACAGGACAGGGACCCCATACATCAAAATGAACTAATTCAAATGGTACACTTGCCCTTTTATTGACTCGAGGAACATAAGATAAACGATGGTGCTTTGCAAAGTGACATGACTCACACTCTAAGCTAGAGACATTATTAAAATGAGGAAAGAGCTTTTTCAGCACAGGCAAAGAGGGATGGCCCATTCGGCAGTGTGCTTCAAAAGGTGTTTGAAAACTGGAAAATGCAACAGACTTAGGCACCTGAGTATCCAAGATATAGAGACCTCCCAACTCATGTCCTTTACCAATAATCTTCTTCGTCATAAGATCCTGAAATAGACAATGATCGGGAAAAAATGATATGCAACAATTCATAGCACGAGTGAGTTTGCTCACAGATAGTAAGTTAAAGGAAAACTGTGGTAAACTCAAAACAGAAGATAGGGAAATCTGAGAAGTGGGATTAATAGTGCTAGAGCCATCAGTAGAGTTAGTGGAAGATGAGGAAAGGATGTGATCTGTGGCACCAGAATCTATGACCCAGTTGGAAGATGAGGAAAGGAGACATGTTGGGTTTACCTGTCTCAGCAATGGCGGACACATGATGAGATGAAGCCTTTAATGCCTCTTGGTACTGAGTAAATTTTGCAAATTCATCTGCAGAGACTGTAATTTTCTTCTCAAAGGAAGAGCCATCAGTAGAGTTAGTGGAGGCAATGTGTGCAAAAGGTTTCCTCAGGTTGCGATTTTGCAATTTCTTACAAGTGCGCTTCGTATGACCCGGCTCATGACAATAATAGCACACAACTCCCCCTGAATTATGCCCGCGAATATCATCCCCCCCCCCCCCCCCCTTTCCTATAGGTGGAAGAGCGGCCTGTATTTTGGCTGACAAGAGCACTAGTAGGATGAGAAGGAGCAACAGATAACAGATTTTCTGTGCAAAGTATCCGAGTAAAGATTTCCTGCAAAGAGGAAATCTCAGGACTAGAGAGGATCTGAGATTTGGCAGCATCAAATTCTGGACGAAGACCTGCTAAAAAACTCATTACTGCCATTTGTTCTCGTTGAGTCTGCTGTACTTTCACATCAGGACTAAATGGCAATAAGGCATTCAGTTCCTCATATGTCTTCTTAAAGCTCATAAGATAAGCAGTAAGGGACAACTCTTGTTGTTCAGTACGATAAAAACCTTTGCAGACCTTATAGATACGAGAAATATTCCCCTTTCCAGAATACATAGATTCCAAGTAACTCATCAACTCTTTAACATATTCACAATGATCAACCGGATTGATAATCTCACTATCAATGGAATTTCTAAGCTGCAAAAATATCCTAGCATCATCACGTAACCATACTTGTCTAGTGTTATCATTTGGTGGATCTTCAGTAAGATGGTCTTCTTTTTCAATACTTCGCAAATATACTCGCACCGTTTTGCTCCAAGCCATAAAATTATTCCCATTAAGTTTATGTTCCATGATCTTAGTTGTCACAGGAATCATATCAACAACCGGAGATTTTAAGCTTTTATCATCCATTTCAAACAGCAAAAGAAAGATTCTCACAATAGTAACAAAAAAGAAAAAAAAATAGCCAATCACAGTGTATCCGGAAAAATGTAAAATCCAAGCCATCGACGAGATCGACCCACAAACGCCAACCAATAGACGCCAAGACCAACACGACGTTGGCCATGAAGCACAACACCACACCAATCTCAATCAACTCCAACAAGCCAAATGACTCCGGTGAACCAACACGACCAACCAACGACAACCTCAAAAGGCCACGAACAACCCAGCGACGCCACAAAACCCAACGTGGATTAGACACACTGAACAAACCTCCGGCCAATCACCAAACGCGACCAATTCCGACAACCATAACAAAACCCGCTTCCCAAGATGATGTATTCAACCAATGCAACACCAAAGTAGAGTAGAACGGACTTACCAACAGTGCGTCGAAGCTTCTAGTGGGCGAAGAGTCGTCACACGCGCCCTCACGCGCCGTCGACGGAAGGGGAAAGTGAAACCCTAAAGAGGCCCGTGAGCCTCACGTGCCGGTCATCTGGGGCTCTAGTTTCGGGGTTCGGCCGGTCGAAGGCTGGTCTCTCCTCCTAGACTGGTGGTGACGAAAAAAAAAGATCCCAACAGTGCTTGCTCTCAAGGGCAGCACGTCCTTGTTCACAGGACAAGACGGAATTTTTTTTTTTTTTCTTACATATATCTATGCTCTGATACCATATAATTTGAAAGAAAATCTAATCTTATTACATTGCTTTTTCATATAGGAATTGATGTCTATATATACAGGATTTATCTATCTATTTTAGGAAATGAGATCCTCTAATAATAGCTAGTTAAAAATACACATTAATGTAGGATATTATACATTAATATACATATTATAACAATTTCCGATGAGACTTCCCGTCGAGCTTCGATGTGGTTTCCTGGCAACGAAACCAATTGATAAGACTCGAAGATAGAACAGTAGAACTAATGCAACACTCAAACACTAAAGAAATGAAAAGGGCAGCAACACAATAGGATTGTACCGATGGAAATGAGATTGGAGGATACTTGAGCAAAGGCTCAGCCGGGGAGTATAGGTCTCCACAACAAACTCTTCTAGAAAATAATCTCCTAATTGCCTTTCCCTCCAAAATATATGCTATTTATATTAGAGCTGCGTGAGCCACGTTAGCCTATTAATCTGTGCCACGTTAGACTCCAGCAATAGAACACCATTCCTGCTACAACTGACTTCTACCAGATCAACATCCACCTTAGCCTACACGCACTATATACTACACAAGCACACCACCACATACCACACATATAACATATAATACACCACCACTAACCCCAACACAAAACAAACATACTACACAACACTACCCTTGCTAATCCTCTATCTCCCTCCTTTGATACACATTTAACACAAGAGCATCTACCTTTGGAATCATATCACACACACCCCAAAAAAAAAAAAAAAGAAGATGATGATTTGCAATGAGGCCATTAAGGCCTATGCAGCCTCACCCAAAACATGTTGAGGAATAAGAAATAAATTCAGACAAGTCAATGAACACCTATATAATTTTGGTCAAATTTTTCCCATATAAAGCATCTACTATTAGTGTGACTAAGATCTCTTCTCCTCCAAATGTTTGTATCCTTCTTAGTTCATGTCTTTCTTGGTGATCCCCATTATCCATGAAAAACTTGTCTTTTTGACTAATCACTTTCACTCAAAAAACCAGCCAAACATGAAATTTGAAGTTGCTATTGCCCTGCTCCAAGTATAAAAGTAGAAGAAATGACTAAAGAGCAACTAGTTTCACATAATATGAATACAAAACATATTTTACTGAAACAAAAATTTTCTGCAAAATTAATTATCCAAAAAACACAAAAAAAAATTCTGTAAAATTTGCTAGATAGAACAACACTAAAATTGTCCTCCAACCAATCTCCAATCTCTTTTGCTTTGGTAATCCAGCTGCCCAAATTCTACTCCATGAGCACTGACATATTTGGATTATGGATTGTGAAGAATTTAGGAGGAAAGAGATTAGTTTTTTATTCCTCTTCTTCTTGATCTTTTACATAATGACAGTGTATATATACACTTACAAGAATGTTATATTAGGAAATGAAATAAAATCTCCTATCTAATATTTAATTCTGTAATAAAATCTCAATAATATTACATATATGTCAATACTCCCCCTCAAGTTGGAGCATAGATATCACACATGCCCAACTTGCAAACTAAAGTATGATAGGTCCTGTAACACAACCCTTTAGTAAACACATCAACCAATTGCTTATCAGACGTCACATGATGTAAGCTCAAGATGCCCTCAGTCAATTTCTCTTTGATGAAGTATCGATCAATCTCTATATGCTTAGTTCGATCATGTTGAACCGGATTTTGTACTATACTGATAGCAGCTTTATTGTCACAATACAAGGATGGTACTTCTTTGTGTGACAGATTTAATTCTTCCAATATCTTCTGTAACCGCAGAAGCTCACAAACCTCTTGAGCCATAGCTCTGTATTCTGCTTCAGCACTTGATCGAGCAACTACACTTTGTTTCTTGCTCCTCCATGTTACAAGGTTCCCTCCTACAAGTGTGCAATAACCAGTGGTGGACCTTCTATCACTTAGAGATCCAGCCCAATCTACATTTGTAAAGCATTCTATTTGAAGGTGACCACGCTTAGCGAACAGCAGTCCTTTTCCAGGAGCAGACTTCAGATATCTCAAGATGCGAAATACTGCTTGCATGTGTGATTCTCGTGAATCATGCATAAACTGACTCACTAGACTGACTACATATGCAATGTCCGGTCTAGTGTGCGAGAGATATATCAGTCTTCCTACTAATCTCTGGTATCTCCCTAAATCAACTGAATCACCAACTCTAGCCTGCAGCTTGTGGTTGTTTTCAATGGGAGATTCTGCTGGTTTACACCCCATCATGCCAGTTTCTTCCAAAAGATCCAGAATATATTTTCTCTGATAAATGAAGATACCTTTCTTTGGTCTAGTAATTTCAATTCCTAGGAAATATTGCAGTTTCCCTAGATCCTTGATTTCAAATTCCTGAGCCAAAAGTTTCTTCAATCGAGCCATCTCCTCTTTATCATCTCCTGTCATCACTATATCATCAACATAAACTATGAGAATGGTAACTTTACCCTCATTATGTTTAATAAATAGTGTATGATCCGCATTACTCTGTTGATAGCCAAAGGAGATCATGGCTTTGCTGAACCTGTCGAACCATGCTCTGGGAGATTGCTTTAATCCATACAAGGCCTTTTTCAGTCTGCATACTTTCCCATGTGTTGTTTCATTATCAAATCCAGGAGGGATCTCCATAAACACTTCTTCTTCTAAATCTCCATGTAGAAAGGCATTTTTAACATTAAATTGCTGTAGATCCCAGTCAAGGTTGGCTGCACATGATAACAAGATTCTGATTGTGTTCATTTTAGCTACTGGAGAAAAAGTCTCCTGGTAGTCCACTCCATAGGTTTGAGTGAATCCTTTAGCTACCAATCTTGCTTTGAACCTATCAACTGATCCATCAGCTCTGTGTTTTATAGTGAATACCCATTTACAGCCTACTAGTTTCTTTCCAAGTGGAGAGGCGACAAGCTCCCAAGTCTCATTCTTAGTCAAGGCTTTCATTTCTTCAATCATTGCTCTCTTCCATTTTGGATTGTTGAGTGCTTCCTTCCAATCCTGTGGAATAGACACAGACGAAATGGACAAGGCAAAAGCTCTATAGGAGGGAGACAAAGAATCATAGGAAACAAAATTAGAAATGGGATGTTTAGTACAGGCCTTGAAACCTTTCCTTTGAGAAATAGGTTTATCTAAATCATCAAAAGGTAACTCACCAGAAGAGGAGGATTCTTGGCAGCAGAGAGTAGGTTGCACAATGGCTTCTTCTATCTTGTCTTTGTCTCTCCTCGAGTACCTCTTCAAATCAAGTTTGTCTAAAGACCCAATTTTCTCCCCCTGGATAATAGTCTCCTTCTGACCATCATTTTCTCTTGGGGTAAGATTAGTAAGAGTCACAGAACTAGGTATCATCTCTTCCTTTGCATTATTCTCCCCCTGAAGAGATGACTGGGTTGGACTCAAGTAAGGTTTAGTCTCTCTGAAAGTAACATCCATACTTACAAAATACTTCCAAGATTGAGGATGATAGCATCTGTAACCCTTTTGTGTTGGTAAATACCCAATAAACACACACCTAAGGGCTCGTGGATTTAGTTTTCCAGCATCCTTAATATGAACAAAACAAACGCATCCAAATACCTTTGGAGGAACAGTGTACGTATTTTGTCCTTTTAAGGTTTCTAAAGGACTCCGATAGTCAAGAGCCCTAAGAGGCATTCGGTTGATAAGATATGCAACAATTAGAATTGCATCCCCCCAGTAAGGCTTAGGAAGATTCATGGTAAACATAAGTGACCTAGCAACTTCCAAAAGATGCCTATTCTTCCTTTCAGCTACCCCATTCTGTGCGCTTGTATATGGACAACTAGTCTAATGAATTATCCCATGCGACTCCAAATAAGAACCAAATCGGCTATTGATGTATTCAGTGCCATTATCAGTCCTAAGAATCTTTATTTTAGCATCAAATTGAGTGCAAACCATCTTATGAAAAGACTGAAAACAGGAAAACACATCACTTTTAGCCTTAAGTAGATATACCCAAGTCATCCTGGTGCAGCAATCAATAAAAGTGACAAACCATCGACTACCAGACAAAGAAGTAGTCTGAGTAGGCCCCCAAACATCAGAGTGAATAGTCATAAAAGGAGACTTGCTTTTATTATTACTCAAAGGATAAGAGTTTCGAGAATGTTTTGCATATTCACAAGCATCACAAAATAAAGAATCAGACTGAGTCTTTGAAAACAAACTAGGAAATAATTTGCGTAACACTAAAAAAGAGGGATGGCCCAAACGCCTGTGCCACTGCAATATTTCCTGATTAACATCCTTATTTCCCCCAAAAAAGGCCTGCTGAAGACTAGAACCTTGACCCCCATCCAACAGATATAAGCCATCGTGCAATCTACCACTGCCAATCCTCTTCCCTGTTTGAAGATCCTGAAAGACACAATGATTAGGGAAAAACTCAATTTTACAGTTGAGATTTTTTATAAGTGCACTGACAGATAAGAGATTGACAGGAAATTGAGGGACATGAAGCGCAGAGGATAGTTCGATATGAGGAGTACAAAAAACAGAACCCGTTCCAGATATTGGGGTGAAAGAACCATCGGCTATTCGGACATTATCTCTTTTTAAACACGGTGAGTATTCAACAAGATTTTTTGAGGAGCCCGTCATGTGTCTATTCGCACCAGAATCAAATATCCAACAATTAGAATCAAGGGTAGCAGAAAAAGCATTACTTGACTGCACAAAATTGGATTTGGCACTGGAAGAAGATTCTTGATGAGACAAAAGACGCTTGAGATGCTGAATCTCATCAAGAGAGAAAAAACCAGAGTGAGTCATCTCAGGAGTTGACTCCATAGCTTCAGACAAATTGGCCTGAGTAGAGTTAACCCGTTTACCTCCACAACCTCTTATTGGACGTCCATGTAGCTTCCAGCAAGTCTCTTTAGTATGTCGTGGTTTCCCACAATAATCACATCGTAAATGATCTTTATGAGAACTATGTGCCTTCAGCTGCTCAGATGGATCACTAGCAACTACCAAACCAGACTTTTCAACCTGTGGGATATAGAGCATGGCACTACACCTGCTTTCTTCCTGTTGAACATAGGAATATGCCTCCTCAAGAGAAGGAAAAGGTGTCTTACCGAGAACATGAACTCTGATCTGATCAAATTCATTGTTTAACCCAGCCAAAAAATCATATACCCTTTCTTTTGCAAGTAACTTCTGGAACTTTACTGCATCTCCGGTACAATCTGCCTGAAAATCTTGCTAATAGTCAAGATCTTGCCACAACCCATTCAACTCAGAAAAATACTGGGAAATTGTCATTTCTCCTTGCTTCAACCCATGGACCTTGTTCCAAATCTCATAAATTTGAGCATCATTTCCCACCCGTGAATAGGTGAGGGTTACAGCATTCCATATCTTTGCTGCTGTGTCAAGCAGTAAGTATGTTCTTGAAATATGGGGCTACATGGAATTGATAAGCCAGGCCATTACCAAGGAATTTTCAGAATCCCACTGATGGAATAATGGATCGGTTGCTACTGGTTTGACTTTAACACCGGTAATATAATCCTGCATTCCCCTAGCTTTGATAAACAATAAACAAGACCGTGACCAAGCAAGGTAATTGTTCCCATCAAGCTTGACAAGGCTGATTTGCAGTGAAGGATTATCAGTACTAATTCCAGCAATTCTCTTATCAGTTTCCATAATACAAACAGTTAACCCAAGTAATTAAGACAACAGACTTAAACAGCCTCGAAGGAAGAGCAAACAGAATAGTTCGTAAACTTTCAAACCCGTACCCGTACACAAACTGTCAAACCCGTATGAATACACAAAGGGAAGTGATGAGCGCAACTTAAAGCAAAAACACCTTGACGCAACCTAAAAAGAAACGAAATCACCTGGAAAACAGTTGGAGGGCGTCGGAAAAGAAGGGCGAGCAAGACAGCGGAAAGCCCACGAAAAAAGGTGGCCGAAATAGTTCCCACGCGCCTCACACGCCGACGGCCGGCCGAAGCTTCAGGTGGCGCATGTGAGTCACACGCGCAGTTTCCGGTGGTCGACTACCTTCGAAGAAAAAACCTCTTGTACGGCGTTCTAGGGTTTCAAAAATAAACCATGCCAGAAAAAAAAAAATTGACCTAAAAAGTGGCTTTAGGCGCTGATACCATGAAGAATTTAGGAGGAAAGAGATTAGTTTTTTATTCCTCTTCTTCTTGATCTTTTACATAATGACACAGTATATATATACACTTACAAGAATGCTATATTAGGAAAGAAAATAAAATTTCCTATCTAATATTTAATTCTGTAATAAAATCTCAATAATATTACATATATGTCAACAGATTGTGATATGGTAGGAATAAAACTGCAATTTTTAAGGAATAAAAAAGGGAAGTAAAAGTTATTTCTTATAATTACTTGGAGGTCTCATGAGCATATATGAAAATATATTGGAAAAAATCAGGAAATAACTATTCCTTTAGTCCTATAAAGAAATTATAAGTCTTCATTTCACATAATAACAATTCCATAAAATAGCTATCTTGTTAACCAAATGTGGAAGTAGATCTTTAGGAAAGAATTAGAGACTAAATTCCACCCTTATAACATCAACCATACATGCCAAGGAAAAGAACCACCAATAAAGAAAATTACCAAATGTTGATCTTACCAAAATGATTCTCTTTACTGACAGCAGGACCAATTTATGCATTAAATTACTGATACCTCTGGCACAATAGGAATCTAAGAGTAGTTCCATCTAACCTTTTAGCAAAATCAAAAGATTTCAGGAAAATCTACATGTACTGGCCAGCAACCCCAAAGAAAACAGAAAAAAGAAATAAAAAATAGCCAAAGAGAAAAACCCCATGGGTCAAGGGCCAAGGCACATCAAAATCAGAGGGTTGTTGATCCGTGTCATCAACTGCACATCACTTCAACAGCTAATTAATGTCAACTTTCTTGTAAGTCTCTTTCAGTCCAGTACTGGACTATTATATAAACCAGGGAAGGAGCAAGTAAATTTACCAGGTAGCTTAAATACCCCCATCATCCTTGACATGATTGCCAATGCAAGTATATCTCACCAACAAAAACTATGTAGCCAAATAGATGTCTTAGGATTTACTTAAAATTTTTACAGTATTTTATTTACTAATGCCAAGTACAACCAGAAAAGGTAAATTACTGGTAGCTGCATTATAAGAGACAAGGAACCAGAGGAATCATATAAGGGATGTGCCGAACCATACAGTACCTTTTAGCACTAGAATAATCATCCTCGTTATGTGTTTTCTGTTCAAGCTCCAATTCTTCATCAAGCATAAAAGTAGTTGCAACATCTCTTGACAAGTCATCTTCCTTTTGAGTGAGCTTGTCCCGTGGGGATTCTATGCTCTGTGATGCATGGACAGATGATCTTTCGGTTTGAGCATCTTTCAAATTGACTGGCCATTGAGATGTAGACATAATGACAGTGGGGTCAGAGGTGGACTGGGAACTTAATTTTTCACTTGGATTATGATTTCTGTCAACCAAAGTATTCTCAGTTCCTTGAGATATGCTGAAAGTCTTGTTTTCACCGTTTTCATTGCCATCAGAAGAATTATTTCTGGCAGGCTGAGGCTCAGTTGCTGAAGGCCCAACCTGGGAAGGAATCCATTTTGACCGACTATCACGTTTCCTCAGTTTGTCACCCTGGAAAATTAGCAATAAAGCAGTAAATAAGCAGGCTGCATCCGCCTTAGGCCCTCCATCATAAGAAAGGCCAATTTTTATTCAAGTTGATAAAAGAAACAGGCTAAATATTTAAAAAGAATTATTTATCTGAAAATCAGCCTCTTGCTTCAAGAAGTTGTTTCCCCGCTAAAGAGAATTTGCATTAGTTCAGAAATGAAAACTGCTGTGTCACTAAAAAGCGCACGCTGAACATCTTTGGTCTGTTAAAACACCATTAATAGGGTAAATGGCATTTCAAGAGTCAAACTACTATCTTTTTTTTTTTTTTTCCCGGGGAGTTGTGGGGGGGTGGTGGGAGGGGGTTTGACATTCATACACCAAATATCTTATTTTAAGTAGTCTGACTTGATGAAAAAACTCCCCGAGAGTGGCCGAAAAAAGGAGTTGTAAGCCCTAATTAAGCACATCAATTGGACACAAATGCCAAATAAATTCCAAATATCCACCTTTACTTTTATGGTTTTTGTCTTTTTTTTTGGGTAAGTACCTTTACTTCTACGTTAGTAGAGCTCTGCAAAGCATAGAGGATAAATTGTATGTCTGTGCACATTCTTTTCACCTGAAACCATATGTAAAGCAAAGCTATAAGAAATTGGAATATCACAGCCATCCTATGCACAAACATTTGCCAAGAAGTACTTTACACCATAGAAATAGAGAAAAGACAAAAACATCTGGAACCAACAAATAGTAGATCGTAAGGAGAGAGAAATTTTTTGGTCAAGAATTCCATATTCCCATTCATAATTCCTCAGCTGCGAATTCAAAGGGAAGGGGTGGGGGCAAAGAGTTCATGCTGTGTTGGTGAAGAAACAGAGAAGTATACTATACCCTATTAAATCCAGCAATATGGATTACAGATACCCATCCTTCATCATCCATCAATGAAATTAAATAATGGTCCTTCTGCAAATTTTCATCACTGCCATAAGAAATATGTCAGTAAGTTTACAAGGGCATAGGCTATGCAGACAGCATGTGAAGAACAGGTATAATTAATTCAAAGTCATACAATCATCTTCTCAACAAACCACCTTTCTTCATTGAGCTTTACTATATAAACAATATCAAAGCACACGAGTCAGTAGTAACAGTCATTATTATAAGGACCACATCTCAAACAACAATCTGTTACACGGCCCACTCCAGCAGCCACACCATATGCCCACGTGTACCACAGACGTTGGGCTCATATCACCAGGACCAAGGACCGCGATCAGGGCAACCAGCAGGAGGGCAACAGCAGTACTGGAGATTGTGGGGGAACCAGCTGAACCCTCCAAATGTGGGGGAAAGGCAGCACACGTAGGGATAAGGAGGACAGGGAGCAGGCGTAGTGGGGGATAGTGGGAGGTAGTTTCAGGATAGTAGTTAGGGAAGTATTAGGAGGGAAATTCATGTAATCTTGCCTATAAATATGTATGGAATTCAAATGAAATGCAAGAAGAAAAATTAACACAAACTTTTCCCTTTGAGATCCTAGGTTCTCTCTTAATGAGCCTTACATCTCATTCACCATAGAAAAGTTAGGACGTAAGGCCGGCTCTACGGCTAAGGCATCCTCTAGTGAGCCTACACGACCACACACATGATCACAAACCACCGTTCCTAACAAACTACTATCAAAGCAGCAAGCGATGGCTGATTGGGACAAGGTGCATCAGCAGTTGGAGGCCTTGCTAGCAATGCATCAAGACTATCAGGCTCGACTGGAAAGGATGGAGACAAGGCAGGATCGATTTGCCAACATGCTGGACAACTTGACGAAGGAGACGTTCCAGCCGCGGGAGCAAGGAGTGAAGAAGGATGGGGCGAGCGAGATGCACGCGGATAGTGGAGTTTCTGATCGCAGAAGCACCACGCCAAGGATGGTTCGGTGGAAATTTCCTAAGTATGACGGAAGTGGCGATCCCCTCGGATAGTTCCATTGCTGCGAACAGTTCTTTGAACACCAACCCGTAGCCGAGGAAGATAAGGTCAAGCAAGCTGCCTTCCACCTGGAAGGCAATGGACAACTATGGTATCTTAAGCTAAAAAGGGAACATCCCTCCTTGGCATGGACAGAATTTAAGTGATTGTGTGATCTTCGGTTCGGACCCCCAATTCGAAGCAACAAGGTGAGCAATTGTCTAAACTTCGCCAGCTGGGATCTGTAGAGAGCTACCAACGCAAGTTTGAGCAACTAGCCGCCCAAGTGGTGGATCTAGCACCAAAGCATGAGGTAGCCATTTTTATTAGTGGTCTTAAGGAAGCAATAGTTGTGGAAGTAGAACTCCACCACCCCGATAGTTTAACCCAAGCCATGAGCCTCGCAAGGCTGTATGAGAAACGGACTCTCGGCAGCGAGATGAAGGGGAAGGGAAGAGAAAGCACACCACAACCCTTGAGGTCCCTTCGAGACCCTCCTTCACTAAGAAACTAACTAGGGCGAAGATGGAGGAAAGATGAAGCAAACGCCTTTGCTTCAATTGCAATGAGCCCTTCACCGTGGGGCACAGATGCAAGAAGCTATTCTAGTTAGAATGGGACGACTCGGCTAGCATAGAAGAAGAAGAAGAGGAGGAAAACAAGGAAAGCCAACCTGAGATATCCTTGCAAGCTATAGTGGGTCTGCCGTAAAATCAAACCATGAAGGTTCGAGGTAGATTAAGGGGCGATCCGTGGAAGTTTTGGTGGATTCGGGAAGCACACATAGTTTCATGCGTGCGGAGTTAGTCGGAAAAATGGACCTACCCCTGATCGCACGGGAAAGGCTGAGGGTAGTAGTGGCCAATGGAGATAAGGTGGGAAGTCAGGGAATTCGCAAGAGAGTCCAGCTGGAACTAGGAGGAAGTGTGTTCACCCTTGACTTGTACTCCTTACCCTTATGTGGAGTTGATGTAGTCCTAGGGGTGAACTGGCTCCAGTCGCTAGGCCCAATCACGTGGGATTTCACAGCCATGAAGATGTGTTTTTGGAAGGGGCGGGAAAAAGTGGAGCTCCAAGGGAACCTGAGGTCAGTCGTGCTTCCTGGAATTGCAACCATGATGAGGGATGGGGAGGGGTGAAACGAACTAGAATCCTTGCTGACAGAATTCCAAGACATCTTCAGGCCACCAATAGAGCTGCCCTCGATTCAAAAATGTGAACATGTCATCAAGCTTCAGCCGGGAGCATCACCGGTGGTCATTAGACCGTATAGGTACCCGCATGGACAGAAGGACGAAATCGAGAGGCAATGTGAGGAGATGCTGCAGAAGGGGTGGATCAGACCGAGCCACTCTCCCTCTCATCACATGTACTACTTGTTAAGAAGAGGGATGACTCCTGGAGATTTTGCATCGACTATCAAGGATTGAACGAGAAAACAATGAAGGACAAATTTCCCATCCCCGTCATAGATGAACTTCTAGAAGAGCTCTTCGAGGCTTGCTATTTCTCTAAGATGGACCTCTGTTCAAGGTACCATCAAGTAAGAATGAAGGAAGAAGGTGTTGAGAAGACCGCATTCAGAACACATCACGAGCACTTTGAATTCATGGTAATGCCTTTTGGGCTCACCAATGCTCTGTCCACGTTCTAAGCCCTTATGAACGAAGTCTTTAAGGAGCAGCTGTGGAAGTCCGTCTTAGTATTCTTCGACGACATTTTGATCTATAGTAAAACTTGGGTGGAGCATCTCCAACATTTGAGCAAGGTGTTTTCCTTGATGAGGCAACACCAACTTCGACTGAAAGCCTCCAAATGCTCGTTTGCTCAGCAGCAAGTAGCCTACCTAGGACACCTGGTTTCGTCTAAGGGCGTAGAGGCTGATCCCTAGAAGATTGAGGCAATGTTGCAATGGCCCAAGCCAAGCACTATCCGTGGACTGAGGGGGTACCTTGGGCTACTGAGTTACTATAGAAAATTCGTGAAGGGATATGGAGTGATTGTGGAACCTCTAACCCGGATGCTAAGGAAGAGCAACTTCGAATGGACCCCGGAGGCAGGGCAAGCCTTTGACGCCCTCGGAGAAGCAACGACGTGCGCATTGGTCCTAGCCCTGCTTGATTTTGAGCAGCCCTTTGTAATGGAGTGCGATGCATCGGATGCCGGCATAGGTGCTGTGTTACAACAACAGCACCAACCAATTGCTTACTTCAGTCGTCCGTTCACCCAAAGACACCTCAAGTTAGCAGCATATGAGAAAGAACTAATTGGGCTGGCCAAGGCATTTCGTCACTGGAGATCGTACTTATGAGGGAGACAATTCGTTGTTAGGACGGATCACTATAGCCTTAAATTTCTACTAGAACAGCAGGTGTCCACATCCCCACAACAGCATTGGATCAGCAAACTCCTAGGGTTCGACTTCGTGATTGAATATAGGGCGAGACGAGAGAACAAAGTCGCAGATGCCCTCTCACGATAGCATCAGGAACAGGCCGCCACCTTCGCCATATCTATGCCACAACCCCAGATAAAAAAGCTGCTATAGCAAGAGTTGTCCTCATCACCAAAGCTGCAACAGTTGGTGCACCGTGTCAAAGCTAAGGAAGCTGGATTGGAATGGACTTGGCGAGACGGCCTCATCTTCTTCAAGAACCGCGTCTATCTACTCCCCACTCCTTCGCTGTGCTCATTGATCATCCAAGCATTCCACGATCAGTACCATGAGGGTTACCAAAAGACTCTCCATCGACTCACAAGAGAGTTCTATTGGAAGGGAATGAGAGGACAAGTTAAGGAAACCGTATGCAACTGCCCCACGTGCCAACGTTCCAAGGTAGAACACTTGCAAGCCACCGACCTCATTCAACCACTGCCAATTCCGAATCAGATATAGGCAAACATCTCCATGGACGTCATGGAAGGCCTTCCCTGATCGAATGGGAAGTCAGTCCTCTTAGTGGTGGTGGATCGCTTCTCAAAATACGGACATTTCACAGCCATAAGCCACCCCTACTCAGCAATTATAGTGGCAAAAATCTTCTTTGACACGATTGTTCGTCTCCATGGCATTCCTGAGTCAATCGTCGGCGATCGAGATGTCACTTTCACAAGCACTTTTTGGAGGGAACTATTCAGACTTCAAGGAACAACCCTCTCCTTCTCGTCAGCGTACAATCCACAAAGTGATAGCCAAACGGAAGTGGTAAATAGGACCATCGAAGCCTATCTATGTTGTTTCACGAAAGACCATCCAAAAAAGTGGACCGAGTAGGTAGCATGGGCGGAATATTGCTACAACACCAGCTACCATTCATCCCTCAAAACCACCCCCTTCCAAGTGGTTTACGGCCGCTCTCCCCCTCGGCTTCTTCCACTCACGTCCAAAGACACCAAGGTCGTAGCAGTAGAAGCCGCGATCAAGGAACAAGACCAAAAGCTCAACGAACTCCAAGTGCAACTTGAACGAGCCCAGCAACTGATGAAACGTCACTACGACGCTCACCACAGGAACATAAGCTTCAACAAGGGCGATCTAGTGCTTCTAAAGCTACAACCCTATCAACAAACATCTATAGGAAGGTGCACCTCCATGAAGTTAGCTCCTAAGTTCTACAGGCCCTTCCACATAGTTAAACACGTCGGCACCGTGGCCTACAAACTAGCTCTACCCCCGAAAGTCAAGCTACACCCCGTGTTCCACATCTCAAAGTTGAAACGCTTCATAGGCACATGCCTAACTCAGCCAGCTCTCCCCAATCTCATCAAAGGCCGCCTCATACCAGCACCCCAAGCCATTCTGGAAGCACGACACACAAGCTCATGACCAAAAGTCCTCGTCCACTGGAAAGGCTACTCCCCAGCTGAAGCCACTTGGGAAGATGTCGAAATGACGCATGATCACTATCCTAGCATTGCGCTTGAGGTCACGCCTCATCGAGGGGGGGTATGATGTTACATGGCCCACTCCAGCAGCCACACCATATGCCCACGTGTACCACAAACATCGGGCTCATATCACCAGGACCAAGTACCGCGATCAGGGCAACAACAATAGTGGAGATCGTGGGGGAACCAATTAAACCCTCCAAACGTGGGGGAAAGGCAGCACACATAGGGATAAAGAGGACGGGAAGCAGGCGTAGTGGGGGATAGTGGGAGGTATTAGGAGGGAAATTCATGTAATCTTGCCTATAAATATGTATGGAATTCAAATGAAATGCAAGAAGAAAAATTAACACAAACTTTTCCCTTTGAGATCCTAGGCTCTGTCTTAACGAGCCTTACACCTCATTCACCATAGGAAAGTTACGATGCAAGGCCGACTCTACGGCTAAGGCATCCTCTAGCGAGCCTACATGACCACACACGATCACAAACTGCCGTTCCTAACACAATCAGCCAAAACATTGTTCAGAATTTTTTCCACAAGGACCTGAATATGACAATACTTTCTTAAATTTTTCCATGTATATAATATATATATACACACACATAAAAGAAACTGTGCCTTCTAAATTCATTTTTTAACTTTTAGCAGTACTAGGGTGTGAAGCATTGAAGAAATAACTGGACTCTAGAATGCAAAATCTTGGGTTCTTTGATCATCCCATACCTGAAGTAATAGTCAACCTGTTTGATAATGTTAGCCTTCAAAGCCACTGTATCAGGGGGTAGCGAGGGGACACCTGGATCGACAGGGGGTGGAACAAACTGTGGAGGTTGTGGTCCCCTGACAGAACCAGAAGCATCAATGGGATAAAAGCATATTGTTGCAGCCCCTGCAATGAAACAAACTCCCATCTCAGAAAGAAGAGAATAAACCTAGTTAAAAGTATTTTCCGCAAATACATATTCACTATGCCTTTTCTCATTCTAGATAAAGACTCGATATTTTCTGCATGATAATATTGGCTTCAAACAATTACCAGGATATGCTGAACCAACCGTGTACTCAGGAAATGAACCATAGAAGGGGCCCCTGAAAAAACCCCTTGGCCCAAGAAATGGTTGCATGGGAACATTTTCTCCAGGACCAAATGCTTGTTGAGGATGCCATGCATAATTCTGAGGAGCACCAGCTTGCTGAAAAGTTGGTCTTCTATTAGAATAATTGACAGCATAAGATGTTGGTTCTCCTTGGGGTGCAGATTGAAGTTTTATGTTGGGATCAGCAACATACGCTGGAGAAACAAATGGCTGCACCAGTTTATCACCTCCAGAATTACCTGAAGGAATTTCAGCATTGGGAAATGGCCCAGGTCGGGGCTGATAAGCATATCCCGGAACGGCCATGTGTGGCAAAGGAGCCACAGTGTGATATGGAGGACGAGGCTGATAATAAGGTCCGGGCATTTCATATGGAGGAGCTGCATATGTGTTGCTTCTTGGGCCTCTTTGATGCCGAGTAAAAGGACGCTTAGGATTATTGGTATTTCTGAACCCATGTGATTTTGTCTGCCCAACCAGTCCTTGCCCCTATCATAAAAATATAAAAAGTTAGGCTGCAGTGTGGAAAAAAGATCAGCCAACAAGGTAAATGCTCATGCAGAGGCTGATTAACAAAACATATAGGAGCCAAGGTTCCTTTAACTGCAGGATAGTTGCAGCCAGCAGGTTATAGGCAGTGGCCCAAGCTCTCAGCAACAACTAGCAAATTGACCATTTAAAATAAGTTGATCACCCAGAAGTTGTTCAGATGCGATATATGGAGAAAATATTGATTGACAAAAAAAAAATATGAAGATAATATTAAAAATACAACCAGGAGAAGCAACTTGAGCATAATCATGGTCTCAAGCAATATAACTGCCATTCTTTAATTTAAACAAACCAAAGTCTTAACTGGTTGAATACTACGCAAGTAATTAGCCATGAACCCACTCCACATGCAGGAAACTTAAAACATACAGTAAGTTGCAAATATAATTAAACTTTATAAAGTAAAGCACTTGTCATTTAAATAGATGTATATAATAGAAAGATCACGGGAATTCTGCATGTAAGGAAATTCAAGAAACTCTTACAAGGATTAATCTACTATGTCATCCATAGACTAGGTGATAGACACTTAATCAAGTTAGCTATTACTATTAGAATTCATATCTTATCATATAGAGAGTATAAAAGTGTCAAGTAAGTTAAGGGATCATTCTAGCATCATCATTCCTTTTGTTTGGGGAGTGAGGAGCTGAAGCTCTACGATTAAGGAGCAAATTTGCCAGTATGCGTGTGTGAAGTTAGTCCATTAAGGGATTATTCAATAAAAGCACTCTTGATTCCTAACAATACGTCATACCTGCCAGATCCTTGTTGGAGAAGACTGAGAAAAATAAAATGATTTATTGAAGAAACAGATGGAGGAGATTAAGAGAGAGGAAGAGAAAATTTAAGTTCAAATACAAATATAAATTTAAAGGTGGTTTACGACTTGAAGTTGATAATGGGGAAGCTCCTTCGATCATAGATTGAAGGGAAGCAAGAGCTTCAATAACAGCATCAAAGCTAGCTCATGACAAGCAATGATCAGAGATGAATCAGACTCATGATAAAAGCAATATTGTTCTGTAGTCAAGTGATTTAGTCAGCAACAAACACAACCCAACCTAACCTAACAGCGATCCAGTCATTGGAAGAAGCTCGATTCTAGTATTGAAACTTTGCTCAAGATGAAAGTTCAAATGGCTTTCATTTGTATGGAAGATCAATTGGTTTAGAGTTTAAAGCGGCAGATAGTGCACCGGGCAATGCTAATTCGCAAACTACTACAAAGATATAGTGGGAGGAAACTTTAAATCCATACGAGAGGTAGTTGGCAATAAGACAAGAACATGTTGAAGGTTTCATGGATGAATTCGAGTTTCTTGTGGCTCAAGTACTATGATTGCCAAAAGATCAATTGACAAAATATTGCCTTCATGGATTGAAAGATGAAATTAGGCATAGAGGTTGTACGCATTTTCTGGTGACATTGGCAAGAGTAATTGAGCTTCCACTCGATGTCTAAGCAGATGTGCATTGAGGGAGTTTGTATCAAAATGTCAAAATGAAGTCGTAAAACTCTAGCTTTTATGAAGAATAATTTTAATGGAAGAGAATTTCAATGAGGGAACTGGTCTAATTAGTTTCATGATGTACATTACGTTATGATGAAGTAAGGATGAGTGGCCCGCAACCTACAGAAACTTCAAATAATTCCACGATGTCTAACAATACAGAAACAAAATGGAATTGATAATATACATATGAAAAAAATTCAAGTGAACAAAGATAGGGCTTATGCTATCTTGGGATCAACCATTCCACCCACTTCATCAATGGCCAAAGTCATTAGGCAATATGACTTATAATAGATGAACGTGTTGATATGGTTTTGATGAGAAGATGTTACAAGAAGATTCAAAGGTGACGAAAGTGATCAAGAGGAAGAAAGGGATGAAGTTGGGATGATGACTCTTTAAATTTTCACCTTAAGGAAAAGGCCAATGCTTAGGGGGATGGCACCAATAGATCCTTAGTATAGTTAACTACTAGTATTAGTATGCAAGTAATAGCCTTCCGTTCATCCAAAAAAGTAATAGTCGTCTAGTTTCCAATGGAATGTTGCCATACAGCAAAATATCTAGTGATATTGAGAGTAAAAAGGAGTAAGCATTTTCATTCCTCCTTTCTTAGAAGTGTGATGATTTGAAGCTCTGGTGTGTATGTCATTTTACTCACATCATGGTATGATCTCAATTTCTCAATTCAATCAATAAAACTACTCTTGGCTCCTATCAGAAAGTCAGTAAACTCTTGACACATCACTCCAAATGCTAATTTATTAGAAGATCTTGGATTGATTGGTTAGGGTAGGAGATGCAGTTAATCTTAAGTTAGTACTCTAATAAATTAATGTTGTTGGTAGTTAGGGTTGATAAATTGATAATCATTGCTACCAATCATGTTTAAACCGTCTATAAATTGATTGTCTCATGTACAATTTTTGTAGGGCTTAAAAATAATTCTGCAATATATTTCTTCATGGTATCAAAGCCTAGTTGTTCATAGTTAAGATACGAGTCACGTTATTTAGGATGATGGAAGAAACCCAAAAACAATCTGCAAAAACCAAACTTAAGTTTGGTACCCTTGGCTTTGAAGATGTAACCACAACAAAGGCAATAGAAATGAGGGTTAAGAGACCTTCAACCATCAATTTAATGGTTGAGTAAGTCAAAATTCTCCAAGAATTATTAAATCAGGCAAATGCTACAAAAGGGATCGGGGCACAATATGAAGGTCCATCAATCTCTATTGCCCATAACGGTAAACTTAAACATGCGTCCTCTTTTGTGTTCTTAAATGAAAATGTGTGGATTGTTGATACAAGAGTATCGGATCATATGGCTAACTCTCCACAATACTCTAAAACATATGAGCAATGTAATGAGAATTTGAGTGTATGGGTTGCTAATGGAAACTTGGCTTCAACTAAAGGACAAGTGTTAGCATGTGTCTCAAGATTAAAGTTGCACTCAACCTTATTTGTCTATGAGCAACTTGACAAAGGATATGCATTGTCGAATAATTTTCTCTCCTCATTATTGTGAATTTCATGACCTATCTTCAGGGAGGATGATTAGTACCTTCCTAAGGGCAGGAAAACACCTAAAATCATCTTTATAAGTCTAAATTGTCCCTGTCAATTCCATTCGAGTCTAAGGTAATGCTATGACATAAGCATTTAGGCCATCCTAATCTCCATTAATCTAGTCATTTATTCCCAACTTTTCACTAATAATAAGAGAGAGGATCTTCACTACAAACACTATCTCAAGGCAAAACATTTTCATTTCTCTTATAATACACACTCTTATCAATCATCTCAACCTTTTCATCTTATACACAGTGATATATGCGGGGCAACTAGATTTAAGGTTGAGATGATAGCAAGCTATCTAATAAATCATATACCCTTTAAACCTCTTAAGTTTACAACTCCCCTAAGAGTGGTATTGGAGACTTTTCCACATGCTCCTATCCTTAATTCTCCACCACCAAAAGTATTTGGGTGTTTTTTCTTTGTTCACAATCATCAACCTACTCATAGTATACTTGATCCTAAAGCCATAAAGCCATCAAATGTATATTTTCTTGGCTACTTTTCGAGTACAAAGGGGTATAAACACTTCCCTTCATCTACATGAAAATAATGTCACAACAGATGTATTTTGTGAAGATCAATCTTTCTTTAGGTCTTATCTTTAGGGGGAGAATTTAAGTGGAAGGGGTACACTTGTTCTTAGACATATCCATATCCACACCAATATCTCGAGATATTCAAACATGTTCTGTACCTTAATACCGACCAAGTGCTAAACCAGTTCTTGCCCCACTCAAGTTAGTCTAGTACTACATTGAATCAATCATAGTCTTACTTTGGACCATCAATCTCTATTGAGCCTCGAGCCTCAGCTACTCTCTTAATCAAGTTAGTTGAGTCCTACTTTGCTTCCACAAACTCAAATTGAAGTCATACACATACCACTAGTAGTTGTTAAACCTACTCCTAAATTGCGAGTGTTTACAAGGTCTATAGCTCCTCAACAAGGCCAATAATACAGCCTTAAGATGGGTATCTCTGAACATAAGGAGGAGATAGTTGGAAAGAAGGTGTGAGAAGAAAATCAGAATTTGAATGAAGAAAGAAGGTATGAGAAGGAAATCAGCATTTGAATGAAGGTATGGTATTGAAACTAGTGATGAGCTACCAATAGCACTTCATCAAGAGAAGAGGAGGTGCACTCAATATCCCATTGCTATCTATGTAACCTATGAGATTAACCCTTCATTGCAGGGTTTTTATTACTCAATTTGATATGGAGATACTACCACGAATTATCAGGAAGCCTTTAGTATTCATAGATTGAAGGATGTTGTAATGAAGGAAATGAAGGCATTTTATGAAAATAATATTTAGGATATAGTTTATTTACCTAAAGGATAGAAAGCTTTGGGAAGTAAATGGCTATTTAATTTGAAGTATGGGGTGGATGGCAATATAGAGAGATATAAAGCAAGATTGATGGTTCAGGAATATACCCGGACTAATGGAATTGATTACAAAGATACTTTCACTCCACTAGTAAAACTTAACATAGTTCAAGTACCTTTATCATTAGTTGTGAATCTTGATGAGCCCCTTTATAAGATGAATGTAAAAATGCCTTTTTAATCGGTGAGTTGGAAAGGGGAAATCTACATGAAATTGCCTCCTAGTTTCCCAAAGAGGAAAGAAAAGTGTGTAAGTTGAATAAATCTATTTATGGGCTAAAACAATTACCTAGTGCTTGGTTCAAATGTTTTTGCAATACCATAATCCATCTAGGTCATACACAAGGACAAGCTAATCACACTTCCTTATGAAGTTGCACCGTGAGGATAAGAAATCCGTTCTGATTGTTTACATTGATGATATCATAATCACTATTAACGACTCCAAGAAGATCGATTGGCTATGTAAAGAGAATAAGTCAAAACTTGAGATTAAAAAACTTGGTGACATGTTTGGAATGGAAGTAGCTAGAAGTAAAATGGGCTTTTCCATTGCTCAATGTAAATATTTTCTTGACCTTTTGGAAGAAATTGGCAAGGTTGGATGCAAGCCTACAACAACTCCATTTCCCCGCAATTGAAAGTATAAAGGTACTTAGACAAACTCATTAGACTTAATCGAATGAAGGCAATACCAATGCTTAGTGGGAACCTTATTTATCTCTCACTCACCAAATCCAATTTGGCCTATGCATTAAGTTTTGTGAGTCAAGCCATAAATGCTCTAACAAAGTATCACATAGATGCTATGAAAGGAAGAAATCTAGGGATTCATAAATGGAGATTAGGAAGGAAGTAGCTATGATTTTAAATCTACATCTAGCTATTGTACTAAAGTTTGGGGGTAATCTAGTAATATAGAGAAATAATAAGCAGATAGTGATAATCCATAACAGTGCTGAAGCAGAATTTTGTGCCATAGCTTAATGTTTTTATAAAGTTATTTGGTTACAAAGACTAATGACAGAGTTACATGAGACATTTGGTCCAGCCACACCTGTTGCAACAACAGATCAGCTATCAACATTTTGAGAAATCCAACCCAACATGACGGAATGAAACATGTTCAAATAGACAGAAAATTCATTAAAACACGGATGGAGGAAACTGAACTTGAATAGACTTATATTCCTACTAAGGATCAGGAAGCTCATATTCTAACTAAATCCTTGTCAAAAGAAGTCCTTTCAGCTGATCTCAATGATTTTACAATATATTTCTTCATACCTCATCCAAGATTAATAACTTCTCTCCTAAAACCAAAAGGGAATTTACACAAGCATACTGATCTGCAGCTTTTACTTTTCTTCCAGACTCTAGTTTTCCATTATATAGGTAGTAAATGAGTTTGGCCATACGGTACCGGAATTAAAAAAGACCTCACAATCATTTGTAACCTAACAATGTTACTACACAATAAAAGCTCGTATTATAAAGATGACACTACTTGGAACAAGAGCATAATAGATGTATGAGTTGGGGGCTATTCACCACCTACCTCATCAACATATTACTAGATAAGATCAAAAGGTAAACTCCTTGATGGTGGCCATAGAACATCAACAGTAGACAAGGGAAACTCCTACGGATCACTCATAATAGATATATTGCACAACTTAATAAAGTGGATAAAACCTAATGATATATAGCATGGTTATATAAAATTATAATTATTTTTTTCTTCTCTCTCTCCCTCTCTCTCTTGTTGTGGATAAGTAAGTGCATTCATTCATTGATATAAGGAAAATATACAGCTGTACATAGAGAGCATGGTGTACAAAAAGGAAAAAGTTATACAAGGATTAGAGTAGAGACTCTAAAACACGTACAAGAGAACAAGTGTTAGAGCACTAGGATATACAAAAGTAATGAACAATAGAAAAAACCACTTCAGAGTTGTACATGTAAGTTATATAACCAACAATTTGTCTTGCTAGAGACTTTGGCTGGGGTGTGCGGTTCCCCAAACAAACCAAGTTTTTATTCCTCCAAATGCAATGGATCAAGGCAGCAAGACCAACTCTCTACTTGACAAGAGCAAGGTTTGAGAGGCAGATGCGAGGAGACCTTGAGTAATTCCTTACTAGGACCGATAAGTGGTGGGAGAACCTGTGGAAATAATAACTTCAATCCAAACTAGAATAGTAAAGGGGCAATCAAACAAAAGATGCGTTGGTTTTCATACCTATTTGCACAAAATTTCCACATTAAGTAAGCTTGTCTAGTGTGTAAAATTTCCCAAGCAACCCTAGCTAAAGGAAACAAGAGTGCCTAGGTAAAGTTTTTGCACCACATTGATTTTTCCTAAGGAACTCATGGTTTATGGGTTGAGAAAGCTTTATATGCACCATTAGTGGAGAAAATACCTGAGGAAGAGTGTGTCTAAGTGAGCTTATGCAGCTGATCTGTGGGGAAATGCTAGGAGGAATATTAATGGAATTCCATAATTCTCCAATAGAAAGACTCCAAGAATTGTTCTCAATAAAAGAACATAAAGGAGCGTTCCTAGGGATAACCAAGTTAGCAATTTGTCTAGAACTAAGTGAGAGCTCCAAGATAACTGTTGGTAGCCAAATGTTGGAATAGAAAAACCATCCCTAACTTTCCACAAAAAAATGATCTAGCCATGGCTCTAAGCTTCACGAGTTTCTTTCCATTCCATGAGCAAACAGAAGGAACACAAGCTCCTCAAAAATTGTTTCCATTAAGTTTGAGTGCACTCAATCCAACTACAAACTTCTTGGTCCTCCTTTGCAAAAAGTCCATGTGTTTGAGTTGGGGTGATTTATTCCATAATTCCATATTAGAATGTACCCAAACCTCCTTCCTTTGTTGGAATGAAAATACTACCCATCAACCTTCAGCTTTTAAGGAGACATTGGATCATCCACTCCAAAGAAAATTGTGCACAAGACCTTCTATTTGCTTTACTCGGTACTTAGGCAACATGAATATAGATGCCCAATAAAATTGGATCGCAAAAACAATTGACTTAATGAGTTGTAACTGACAAAAGAAAGAAAGGAACTTGGATGTCCATGGATCCAATTGAGCTAGGATTGCACCCAAAAGTGCATCACAACCTTTTCATCAACTTCTGTGCAATGATAGGGACACCAAGATAATGCATGGGAAGGGTACATTGTTAGACTCCAAGAATGTCCAAAATAGCTTCTTTACTAGGGGAACCAACAGAGCCTCCATGTCAATGAACATAAGATGAACATTGGATGCACATGGGATGTTTTTCTCTTAGGCTACAGACAATCCAAGATAAGTTATTGAGCTTTTTCCAATGGTTTTAGTATTCCCAATATTATTGTGAATAAAATTTTTGTTCTTGCATTTTTGGTAAACCACTATAATTGTTTGACTAATGTAGGAGCAATATCAACTAACATGCCCAATTGATATACATGGATAATTAGCTTGAATCAATTATAATTGGGGCATAATACAATTTTTTGGAAGTCTAATGATGTCAAATAACTAGTTCATCAAGCCTACTCTTAGATTGACAATGGGTGGTCAAACTCATTTTTTGCCACTTATTGGAAGTGCAAAGCTGGGAAGAAGACTAAAGCTACAATATAGAGTGTGTTTGTGTGGGCTTTTTCTATTTTAAGAGAGAAATCATTATCTTGGATGAGTTGATATTTAAAGATTTATGTCAAGAGTTTACCGGTTTAATTTATGAGATGGCATGGTAGAACTAGGTCCATGTAATAATTTTTCAAAAGAAAACACAAATATTTCTAGGATGCTTCTCAATTCTTTCTAGTTTTATATTCTCATGTCCACTACTCATCAATACAAGCAGCACATCCAACTAATGATTTTATTTACATAGTATTTTGGAACTACCATGGAAGAAGACCCTAGCTAAAAAAGGGGAAAAAAAATAAGAATAGACAAGGTGACTTTTATCTACCAAAAAGAGAAGTATATGACTTACTAGAAAGTGAATTGGGAAATGAGCACATTTATATCATTACTTCTAGTGATTGCCAATAACATAGACTTTTTTTTCCCACCCAAAATTATGGATACATCAAATTTTCTAAAAAATTTTCCACAACTTTTTAATGTTGGTTCGATTTTAATATTCAATATTGTAATTTTTGTTGATGTTAAGTGAAAGTAATAGTGTCAAAAAAAGTGGTAACCAGTGATCAAAGCCAGCAATAGCAATCGTTGGTCCATAATGAAAGCTACCAAGAAATGAGTGTAATTATTTTAAATCATTTAATTTACCACTAGCTTGTGAGGTATTCTGTAGCTATGTTCTAAGTCATATTTCTATCGTTAAATCCCAACGACAATAAACACAAAAGGAAATCATTTATCATTTCTAACACCAATTCTTCCATTAACGAAAATGATTTCCACCTGATAGGGTTCCCATCTCCACAATCAGTGTCCTCATTCCTGTCTCACCAAATCAAGTATTTCCATTTATAAATGATAAAGCAAAAGGTAGTGCTTAACTTGATTTATCATCATAAATGGCTATGCGATTGGATAGAATGCCACTACGGACACCAATCAAGGACAGGCCACTGAGTAATGAATTTTCAATCTCAAAAGATTAGGAAAAGTTTTCCATGAAACAACTGCATCTAACTGGCAATTATTTGTGTTTAACGCTAATTATTATGTGCAAAGTTACTTACCTAAACAAAAGTATATGATCATCACCTCTCTAATGGATTCTATGCATGTGTAATGTACATCCAATATAATTGCCTTGTAAAGTACGAATACCAAACAGATTACACAAAATCATTAAATAGACTACCATTTCCAGGCAACAAAATAAACAAAACTGGAATCACTATAATCATGAAAATGAAAATATCAACTCCAAAATCACTTTTGCCGAAGAAAAAATAATAATAATAAATTCCAAAATCACTAAACCTGAGCACTTGATGCCGGAGAAGGTGACGCAACCCCTACAGAGTCTGCCACAGACCTCGTGGGGGTCTCATCGCTCTTCCCACGCTGCGGATCAACCCCAAGGGCAGGCCACTTATCAGCACCCATCACGGAGGCATCTGCATCGCTGCCCTCAGCCACCGGCGTCATCCAAGGAGACTCGGGACCACCAAGCTCTCTATGATCATCACCATTATCATTTTCAGCCATTACCATAGACTTTGATCTCACCCAAAACTCTAATTCCGCAATCACTCCAACTCAAAAAATAACCAAAAGAAACTACTTCAACTCTGTCAAAAGTCCTATAAAAATTTACTCAAAAAAGAGTGCAAAAATTCGAGTAAATTGATTGACTTTGAAGTAGAAAGTATGAACTTTTAACAAGTCTCTTATGTAATATTACAAAAGGGTTTTCCTCAAGATTAAAACTTTGTAACACCCATCGAGTTCGGGATTGAGTTTAAGGTACAAAGACTCAAACTTTAAGCTGTTTTAAGCTAGTGATCAATATAAAGCCATGAACTTTTAAGAGTTCAAAGGAAGATTAGGCTTACAGCAAATGAGCTATAAGTGATTGGACAGGAGTTTGAAAACACATTGACAGTTGCCGAGACAGTGAGAGAGAGAGAGAGAAGGCAAATGGTTGTAGCTGGTTTCTTGGTTTTCTGGTTTATATTAGACACCTTGCTTTTTTTGCTATTTCCAGTGAGTTTGTCCTTGGCTGGTGATGTGTTTTAAGGTAAGTGATGTGAAAGTAGTAAAAACAGTGGAGTGTCTTGATGGGAAAAAATTGGGAAAATGTGTTTTTTTTTTTTTTAAGGATATTCGTTTTTGTTGCCTAGTTTAGGAAAGTTAACAGAACCGCTAGGGTTTAGGATTAATGTAATGAAAAAAAAAATAGTGACAATGTGGGCTTGGTTGAAACGGAGATATAGGCCCAGGAAGGCCTAGGCCCAATTGAAATTTACGGAGGAGGAGGACGGACAAAAGTGATTGTACGTTGCTAGTTGGAATGTGGATTGGATGCTTATCCGATTTGTTTTTCAAGCCATTTCATGGAGGACGCACAAAGTGCCAAAGTTGACGAACCTTTGCTTTGACTCACCCTTTTAAAAGTTTGGTAAACCTTTTCTTTTATTTATTTTGTTTCCAAATTAGGCATAAATCGTGTAGACTATAATTGAGTCCGGATAGATTTTTAAAATTTTTAAATTATAATTTTATCTTTATATAATTTTTTAAGTGTATAGTATAATTTAAATCGTTATTATTTATAATTCCTTTACATAAGGTTTTAAAGTTTTAATAATTATTTAAATGTCATTTATATTTTTTAAAAAGTTATAAAAAAAATGAAGCTCAATGTATTTATGTTCACCTAATAAATTGTTTAGGAATGTAATTATAATTATGCTTTTTTATTTTCCCTATTTATAAGGTGATTGATCTTAATTGTTGACCATTTTACACTTAATTATGTGGATAAATTTGAAGGTTCAACATGAAGAGGATGGGCACCAATTTGTGTATAAGAGGGATAGTTTTAGATATAAGAAATATTGAATGCACTTGACTAGGATCAATTATAAATTGAACAAAAATAGATTATGTTTTTCACAAGTAGATAGATAGGCATAGGTTTCCATATCAACGTATATGTATCTTGATTTATTTAAATGGAGATTTATAAAATTATATTTATGATATATAAAATCTTGTATCACTATGAAAACATGAGTGGACTATCTAATAAAAATTAAAGACTTCGAACCTAATTGAACGAAAGATTTAAAATGGAATTAAAAGCAACTCTTTTTAGCAATGAGAAAATGTTAAGAATTATGGGGGGAAATCTGTTTTTGGCTAAAAGGTAAGATTTTATTGTTTTTAGGTAGTATCTTTGAGAACATAAAAATATCCATAAATAGAGTAGGTGTTATGCATGCCTGTACAAGCCACCTTTTTCGTAACCAAAGACAAATTATGGCAAACGACTGTGTTATACACAGAGTTTGAACTTTGAAGTAACACAGGAAAACAATAAATTTAATTTCTAGAATAATAAATTATATAATTAGCTCAACATTCCTTGCTTTATTTTGTAAAACAGGCTTAATTTGTTATTACGTTGGTAATGTCAAGTCAAAGGGTTTTTTCAGTAATTTGAGTCATCAAAATTGTACATATCATTGTAAGTATATTCATTTTAAATTGTTTTTTTTTTAAGAATTGTTTATTTAACTTAAAATTACACTCTTAAACTCTATAAATAAAAAGGATTTGCATATATTATTTTAAAGTAAATTTATTTAATTTTATTAGATATAATATTTAATTATGTAAGGTATAAAAGTTTATTCTTGAATACAACATAAAATAAATTCATATCCAAGGAAAAGTTGTTGACACTAGGTTGCTATCATATATGGTAGAAGGATACATTTTCCATAACTCATATACACATATTGGGCTAAACTCATTAATTATTTTGCTTGACTCATTAAGTTAGGTGATAGAGCCTAATGAGTCCGATCCAATTATTGGGATGACTTAGGAAAAATTAGCTTGGTGGGCTCGGAATAAGAATCGTTGGACTGGTCCATCTACATCTAACCTTTCTCAGGTAGGCTTATGTACTTATAAGGAAAGCTACTGGTCTTTGGCCTATGACAAGTTCTTTATGATAACTTTAAATTGAGCAGACTTTATCTCGCTCGTTGATTGCTAAAGTGATCTAACAAATGTCATCAGGCCTAAAAGTCTATAAATACTCAATCATTCCTCCTTATTAAATGACATTTCCCGAATTTTTTAGATCAGAAAAATGGTGTTCCACAAAAAGTTCTCTACTCTCAAAGATCAAATAAGAGATCGGGCAAAGAACAATCTCCATTGTCCAAGAACTGTAAGGTCAACGCTTGAGATCCCCTTAACTCCCTTGTTTGTCACTTGTGCATTCAAGACGCTTGAGATTGCATGTTCTTCCTCCCTACCTCTTTCTCTTTAGTCATCCCATCATGTGCCATCTCTGAATCACTTTTCTCTAAAGTCACATGTAATGCGGTACCCACATGATACACACATGACCACTCCTACCAAGACCCCACATCTACATTTTGGCAACTCTAGTAGGGACAAAGTTAAGTAACAGAAGAGTAATGACACCCCCTAGGAAGAGAGGACTTTCCCGAATTCCTAAAATTAGATTAACAGCGTTCCACCAAAAATTCTTTACTCTCAAAGATCAAATAGGAGATCAGGTAAAGAACGATCTCCATTGTCTAAGAACTGCAAGGTCAATGCTTGAGGTCCCTTTAGCTCATTTGTCTATCACTTGTGTATTCGAGACGCTTAAGATTGTCTGTTCCTCCTCCCTATCTCTCTCTCCCTAGTCATCCTATCACATGCCATATCTGAATCAATTTTCTCTAAAGTCACGTGTAGTGCGGTACCCGCATGATACACACGTGACCACTCTTACTAGGACCCCCCATATACATTTTAGTAACTCCACTAGAGATAAAGTTAAGTGATAAAAAAGTGCATGAAGGAGTATGCGGACCTCACATGAGCGGACACATGCTTGCCCCAGAAATCATGAGGATGGGCTATTATTGGTTAACAATGGAATCAAATTGCATCAAATATGTTAAGCACTGTCACTTGTGTCAAGTCTATGCAAATCGAATAAATGCCCCACCTAAAGAACTTTATTCATTATCCGCACAATGAACGTTCTCCATGTGAGGCATTGACATCATCGGACCAATTACTCCAAAAGCATCCAATGGTCACAGATTCATACTAGTAGCTATTGATTATTTTACCAAGTGGGTGGAAGCTTTATCATATGCTAGTGTCACCAAAGAGGTAATAGTCCGATTCATGAGGAGAGACATAATGGCCCGATACAGAGTTCTTGAATCAATTATCACCGATAATGGCACTAACCTCAACAATAAATTGATGACGGATTTGTGTCAGTAGTTTAAGATAAACCACAGAAATTCAACTCCTTACCGACCTTAGATGAACGGGGCAATAGAAGCAGCCAACAAGAACATTAAAAGAATTATTGAGAAGATGACCATCACTTACAAAGATTGGCACGAGATGCTATCATTCGCCCTCATGGCCTATAAAACCTCAATTCAAACATCTATTGGAGTTACCCCATATTCTTTAGTATATGGTACCGAGCCATTATTGCCAATTGAAGTCGAAATATCGTCCTTCAGGATTCTGTCAGAAGCGTAGTTAGATGAATCCGAGTGGGTGAAGAAAAGGGTTAATCAGCTGAACTTGATCGACGAAAAGAAACTCGTTGCATTATGCCATGGCTAATGTTACCAAAAAAGAATGGCCCGAGCATTCAACAAGAGAATAAGACCTCGATGTTTTAAAGAAGGAGATTTGGTATTAAGAAAAGTTCTCCCAAATGCACAAGATTCAAAGGGCAAGTTTATCCCAAATTATGAGGGTCCATATGTTGTAAAAAGAGTATTATCAGGAGAGGCCTTAATATTAGCCCAAATGGATGGTCCAGAATTGAGAGACCCCATTAATATGGATGCTGTTAAGATGTACTATCCTTAAACAAGAAAATTGAAATTTTGATAAGGTTTATGAATGCCAACAATGAATACAAATTTCGTGAGTTTGGTTTTCATTCCTTCTACAAGCAAAGTTAATGTCTCCGAACGATCGATTATCTTGACCAATTGTCATTAAACAAACTTTCATATCATTTTTGTACTCACACTACCCATTGCCTCATAATGAATAATGAACAATGAAATAATGATAAAGCTCAATGGGATTTTTTATGATTCCACCTATTCCGAGCATTAGACTTGGCGTGTTAATAAGATAACACCACAATCATAAGAGCCATGCTCACAAAAAAGAAAATACGTCAAGGCTCTCAACCCTGTTTGAAACAAAAGTAAGTAGAGAAGGAGTAAACCATCACAAAGGTTCGGTTGTTTGGTTGTTATCTGCGATAAACCGGTAAGCATTTAGAGTAAATAATCATTCATCATAAATCACATATTCTATAAACTAGGTAGTTTAAAAGGCACCTCTCATTATCATTTAACTAGTTTACCAGAAGCGTTTTTAGAAATGCTAGGTTGATAAGATATATTCGGACATCAATATCGATTAGTCAGCCCATAATAGGACACTTCCCTAGATATCATCTCTTATGGTTGCAAGTCCAAAGAGACTCTTCCCACTATCGATTAATCAGCTTACAATAGGGCACTTTCCTAGATATACTCTCTTAGGGTTAGTTCACAATGGGGCACTTTTCGAAATATCCTCTCTCAGGGTTATAAGTCCAAAGAGACGCTTCCCACTATCAGTTAATTAGCCCACAATGGGGGCACTTTCCTAAATATCCTCTCTCAGGGTTGCAAGTCCAAAGAAGACACTTCCCACTTTCAATTAGTTAGCCCACAATTGAGCACTTTCCTAAATATCTTCCTATTACAATTGCTAGTTTAGTGAGACGCTTCCTATTATCAACTAATCAGCTCATAAGAGCACTTTTCTAGATAATAATTTTTTTTTAAGTTGCTAGTCTTGTAAGACACCTCTTGTTATCAGTTAGTTAGCTCATAAGAGTGCTTTCCTAGATAATCTTTTCTTTAAGGTTGCTAGTCTTGCAAGACGCTTCTTATTATTAATTAGTCAGCTCATTAGAGCACTTTTCTCGATGATTTCTTTTTTTTAAGGTCACTAGTTTAGTGAGACACTTCTTATCCTCGGTTAGTCAGCTCATAAGAGCACCTTTCTAGAAGATCTCCCCCTCAAGGTTACTAGTCATGTAAGATGCTTCCTATTATCAGCACACATTCCTAAACAATCTTTGTTTAAGGTTGTTAGTCTAATGAGATGTTTCCTATCATTGGTTAGTCAGCTCATAAGAGCACTTTTCTAAATGACCTCTCCCTCCAAGTTGCTAGTCTGGTGAAATATTTCTTGTCTAAGGCTACTCCCCAAAGAGTATTAATTATCATAAAGTGATCATTTTTTTTGCAACATGGGATTGTTAGCTCATGGAGCATCTTCCCTACTCAAATTAATAGTCAAACAACTCCCTAGTAGAATCAGGTTTAGATAGCTAGCCGACTATGACGTTATCCACTCAGTCTATTAGCAAAAAATGGCGTCTTTGTTGTCTTTCTAGTTAAGTTTTTTAAACTTTACTACAAAGAGTGATAGTTGTAAACACTCCATTTTTGCCCTTTAATCGCAAATAATGTTTCATTTTTCATTTTTTTCGATTTTTCTTCTATTTTTCATAAATAAAGGGAAAATAATGAAAAATAAATAAATAGGAATAATACACCAATTTTAGAAAATGAGGGTAGAAACAATAATAAAAGATGTTAAGTAATTTTTATAAATTTTTAGAATTTTAAAATAATATAAAAATAATAAAAATTGTAACGCATATATGCAAATTGCGTTTAATAAAAAAAATGAGAAAGTGGGCTAGCCTAGCTAGTCTGGTCGTTGGCCTTGGACGCGCGCGAAGGGGGTAAGGTCGCAAGTTCGAATCTGGGCAAAGGCACTTTGTGCCATTTTGATTTTTTTTCCTTTAAGTGACACGTGGCAGCATGCGATTGGACAACAGAATCGCACGTGCTAGGTGCGTGCTCCTCTTTAACCTTTGTCTAAGATCGGCGTCAACAACGGGGAAGTGAAATCTGATCATTTTGATTCTATTTTTTGCACATATCTAGCAAATATTTGACTAAAATAAGATAAACATCATCGAATTAACATGAATCTTAACACAAATCAAAGATTTACATGAATCAAAAGGAAATCTAAAACGGGTTTCAACCGCAAATTCGATCCTAGCTTATCAGAAGGAAATCCGAACTTATCAAGCTCGATTTTTGGAGTCAATAAATAGGTCTCGATGAGAGGAAGCGAGAGGAGCAATCAAAAGAGAGAAATACACAAGTTTGAAGCCTTCGTCGAAGTTCTTCAAGCCGCCGTCAACAACCACTACCAAAACCACCACCAGAAGCTGTTTTTAGTGCAAAGTAACACTGCCACTCGACTCCACACCCTCAAGAACCTAGGTTTTGACTCCTCAACTACTTTCAACAGCCACCTAAAAGCCACCGTCAAATGAGCTCCGACCACCGCAATCCAACCCGATTTAAATCAACCCGACCCGCGAATCGCGACTCGTATCTAAGTTAGCTGAATTTTATTTATTTATTTATTTTTAGAATATGAAATATATATATATATATATATATATGAAAATAAAAAAGGGAGATAATATAAAATTTTAAAATTAGACTCGACAATGATAAAATATGATGCATGTATCATACAGATGCAAAAAGGACCAGTATTTGATTAATGATGTAAAAATACTGAAATTTATTAATATTGCATACTTTGGAGTTTAGTACTTTTATGGAAAACATAAGAGAAAAGAAACTGCTATCATCTAAATTCTTAGTTTCTAAGCTTCTTTTTCTTCGACTACGCAGGTATTGGCTCCCCATTGATGATGGCTTCTAATGTTTTAACCCTCGCTTGAGTCTTCTCTAACTAGGCTTCCAATGCTTTGTTTCTTTTGGTTTGATTCCTTGAATCTACTCTTCCATGCATCTTTCTTATTGTCTGTGGTCTCAAAATGTACCTCCATCTAAGCCCTTACTTGTTCCATGTAGGTTTTCATTTCTAGGCTTAAGTTGATTGGCACAGGTTGTGTAACATCTGGAACTCGATATACCCTCTCTCCTATCTGATATAGCTGGTTGATCACAAAATCTCTGGTAGCTCGGTGTTTGCCTACTTCCCCATCCAGATCTCCAAGGTCTATATTGGGACTCTCAATCCGAGCTTCCCATAAGGCTTTGACCTTTGCTAACTTGGCGATTTTCTCAGCCACTAACATGCTCGAGTCTTGGTATTCAAACGTGATTCTTTCCAATGACGGTTTGTAAACTATGTCTTGAATAGTGCCGAACCAACGGACCACTGAATTTAGATGATAGCTCGTGCACCCATTAAGCCAGATAAATGGAATAGCTTGAAAGTTCCTGCACATTAGGATAACCTTATTGCAGCAACTCCACCTAGTAGTCCACAAAATATCATTAGCACTGAAACCTTTGAGCACTTTCACCTAACTATGGCTAGAAAGTTCGTCTGGCAGCTTCATCCTCTCTATGCAAGAATCTATGAGATCTACTTGTTGGGCTAATGATTTCTTAACCATGTTTAGCCCAAAACACTTGAGATGGCTCACAAACCAGATTAAGACGAGGTTGATGTTCGAGCAGAGAATTCCATAACTCTTCTTCTTCACAAAATTTAGATTTTAGATCTGTTCAACTAGTAAGGCCGGGATGTAAGATTTCCCTTTCAAGAATTGGAATACTAATTTCGCGACTCTATAATGAATGTGGAAGATCCTAGTAGGAAAGATGATAGTTGCAAATGCTGTTAAGATAAAAGCATAAACCTATCTTTATTTGTAGCTTTTGGGATCTTCACATAAGATGTCCTTCTTGCTCCCATCATTACATCGAGCCACAAACCAAGCTTCCAATTCATCCATTCGAAGGCAATACCCATTGCTGCTTTCCAATGCTCGATTAATCACTGCTTTGTGAACTCCTAGAAGTCTGCTGAAAATACTTGCTGGCCCAACTTCTAGATCTAGTACATACATCCCATTGGCAAGTGGAGGGGCCTGGAGAAGCTGAGTATATTCCTTTATAGTTGGTGTGATCTCATGTGGCCCAATAAAGAAAGCCATGGGCTTAATTTCTCATAAGTGCAATATAGCCTGAATTAAACGTATGTTGACATCCATTTTCATAAGCGAGAGAATGAGCCCTATTTTACTTTGGATGAAAGTCTGCTCTTCAGGGCTATATAACGTGAACTAATGGTCCAGTACCAATTTAGGATCTAAAGGTTTACAAACCCGGATTTCTTTGCGAAGGAGGCGGTCAATTATGATGCTAGCCATCTAGCAGGATTACATTAAAAATTTCTAATTATAAAAAAATATCTTATAAAACAACAACAAGAATTCTTTTACAAGCGATTGCATCTAAACTCCAAAAAAAAAAAGAAATTACATCATTAATCATTTGCTGGCCTATGATTTCTTGTATGCAAAGAAGGTAGGTTCTAAAGGTCTCTAATCTCTATGGTCTCCTACATTCTCGAAGAAATGAGTCTCTGGCCATATCGAAGCATTGGGTGGGGTAGCCTAATTGGCCCCAAATGGTGAATATTTCACTTCACCTAGAACTTGCACAATGGCTCCCCATCCTAGGGTCCTAAGACGACCTAGGTTTGACCGCATCTAATCACACAATTGCATGCATAGAAATTCAATAATAAAAAAACTAATTTTATTAAATCTCTGGATCACGAGTAAATACAAACATTAGTGCAGACAATATTTTACAACATAAAAGCTAATTAAGGATATCTAGAAATGATGATTTCAGAAGGTTTAGGTAGCTAGCCCACTATGAGTCCCCAGCAGAGTTGCCATTCTGTCAAGTCTAATTTAAAATTTTTTTATTGTCTTTCTAATTCAATTCATATTAGATCCTATGCTTATCTAATATAAATCATCGACTTGAACTAAGAATTTTATTATTTATTTGGAATCGCCACCCAACTAAAGTTAGAAAAAAATATTAAATTAGAGTTAATTGAGCAGATTAATTATAATCTAGATAATTAATCGACGAAATCTCCTTTTTTTAAAAAAAAGAAAAGAAAGAAAAACCAGAGATTCTCGACTCGAGAGCAGTCCTATTAAAACCCTAAAGTTACCACCTTATCGTTTTAAAATTTGAATTATGTATTTATGTTATGATACTCTTTTTTAGCATAAGAAGAAAAAAAAAACCGATATAACTATGATACTAATAATGATTTAAAAATATATTTTTTATTTTTTTAAAGTTGCCCCATAAGGGTGCCTGCGTACCCGCTATTCAGGATCAAACAAGTCGTAGTTCGCTTTTCATAAAACTTCAGTAGATTAGTTAATTTTAATTATAAAAATATGTCAGGTTTACATTTATTACCATTTAAATTTATTTAAAGAAATTTCTAAGCCTAAACTTTATTTCTTAATTTTGAAAAAAACTAAAACCTCTAATTTTGAAAAACGTCAATTATTTTCATTCATTTATGAAAAGAAGTTTTCTAAGTAGTAAAATAATTATCAAAATTTTTATTTTTTATTAATTTAAGAATTTTTTCATACATATTTTTATTAAAAAAACTAATAATAAATAAATAAATGAATGAATAAAAATAAAGAAGTCTGGCTAACTTGGACGCGGGTCGAGGGTCGAGTCGGTTCACAAGTCGGGTCGGGTATGCACAGCGATCAGAGGTCTTAGGCGGCGACATCTTGGCAGCGGTTAGCGTTGATTAATAGGGGGTTCTAAAGATTTCAAGGGTGAGGAATCCAATGGTGGTGTTGGTTTTCATCGAAAACCACCTTAGGCGGCGATTTGAGCAACCACAACAAGATTTAGAGAGAGAGAGAGAGAGAGAAAGCTCCGGCGAGTTTTTTTTTTCGTGTTTCTTCCACTTTTTCTTCCTTCTGATTCCTCCTTGTTCTTCCTCTTGTTGAGTCTTATTTATAGACTCGCAAAATTCCTCTTGATAAGCTCGGATCAGACTCGCAGTTGAAACCCATCCTTATCTCTCTCCCTATTTTTTTATTTGAATTGATCCGTATAGATTTAGTTTTTTTTTTCATGATTTATCTTTTTTTTTTTTCTGTTACAGATAGATGATGATTAAAAAAAATTCGTTTGATTAGGTTTGATTCATGTTCATCGATGAGCTCTTCTTCTTCTTCTTCTTTTTTTCATTTTCCCCTCGTCTCCAGCGTTGCTGCTATTGTCTAGAGGAAGAAGAAGGTCACGTGACTCGCACATGCCCGTTCCGACCAATCGCATGCTGCCACATGGCAGCTGGAAAGGAAAAAAAGAAAACGGCACAAAGTGCCTCTTATGGGACTCAAACCCATAACGTCTCCCTTCGCACGTGTCCCAAGCGCGCACACGAGCCAACTGAACTAGCCCAAATCTCAGTTTTATATTACACGCAAATTGTATATAAGCACAACAATATTTATTAATTTTATTTTATTTTGAAATTCTAAAATTTTATAAAAATCCCTAAATATCTTTTATTGTTATTTTTACCTTTGTTTTCTATTATTTGTGTATTACTCTTATTTATTTTATTTTTTGTTATTTATTTTTTCTTCATATCTAAAATAGAAAAAAAAAACATTAATAATAATTATAGGACAAAAATGAGGGTGTTTACAAGGTTAACCCTTCAAATAGCTTGTGCTTTAGTTAGCATGTTAGATAGTACCGGCTTATTGCCAACCCATTCCTTTCGATGGTATAAAAGCAATGAAAGAGCTTAGGCATTGGTCGCATCCTATAATCTGTTCATAAGATTTCAAAGGCCATCAAATTTGAAATGAATTTAAGACATGTTGGTAAGGGTTGACTCGGTGGTAATTAAAAAAGACCTTTTGAAATTGTGAAAACGAAAGTTGAACTCCAAACTCGAATTGCTTATAATATATGAAGAACTCTCGATCTATAGCTAAAGCAACCCTCTCGAGTGGATATAGCTTGACAACTTGCCACCCTTAAGGCATGGGTTCGAAATACAAGAAGACGCTCTCAACATCGTTATTTGACGGCTTGCTTTGAACACCATCAGGCTCATTGCCACTTGCTACAACACTGTCATATAACAGCACTAATGGCTCTTTACTCTAGCCATCATCTTCGTAAACATCCTTCAGTAGCTCATCAATTGACATTTGCTTGCCTATTTCCACCATCATTGTCGTGCTAGTAGACTCTACATCATCCTCTTCTATTGTCACCACCACTTCTTAGAGAGGAATAGCCCTCTCAAGATTAGGTGCTAACACCAACATTTACTTAATAAGGGTGTGAGAAGAGCTTGGTTTGATCTCTGACATACTTGGTTAGAGAAATTTGATATGGAAAAAGCTCGAGATTAAAAAAGGGAGAGAATGTAAGAACTTGGATATGAATTGAGGAAGACAATAAATTGAGAAGTAATTTGAAGAAGGATGTAAAGGTGTTTCTCTCTCTACGCCTTAAGTATTTATAGTCGAGCATAAACATCAAGCCAAGTAGGTATTGAAGTGCCATTATGTTGTAATGATGTTAGAAGACCAAATCTTGACACGTAGTGCTACACTAAAACGAACATCCCCGATGCATCTATACATAATTGTTGTATCAAAGCTAATTGCCTAATGCTTAACACATGTCTAACGGCATTTAATGTGTTTGAATTTACATGTGCTAAGACAAATTAAACTAAAATTTCCTCGAAAAGCCAATCGATAGCCACTTAAATGGCCTCCCCATTATTCCACTTGTACAAGACAAATCGTAACTCCTCGCCCTAGCTCAAGGGGTGGCAATTCACAACAAGAAGGTCAAACTCTTCCACCCTAACTTAGAATTCTGACTATGGAGATCATATCTATCTAGTCTTGCTCGATGCTTAATAGCTCCTATCGCGTCACCGGTTGTGTCGATCACACTTGTAAAAAATCATTAGTACCATAGGAACAACTTAGATTTCCTACTAACTCCAACTTATTACTTGAGACATTGAGTTAAATATCTTAGGTCAGCTTATGCGCTATCATATGTATGTCTCAATGGTTCATTGGGAGTATATACTCTTTGCTAATCAATCATCAAAGGGAGTAGGGGGCAAATGTTGATAAGCCATTTTGACTATAAGCCCAAGCCCATATTCGGCTCTACATTGGGAGGCTTGACTATGTCCAAGTGGTAGCCTAACCTTTTTCTCCCATGGCCCTTAGACTTGGTTAACTATAAATAAGACTTGTTATAGGTTGTTAACTGTTCTAGCTGCCCACTCCCCCACTACTTAGACACTTCGAACGTGCAACCAAAAGCTTATTCCACATTTTCCATAACCAACTGCCCATCAACATCCTCTATAAATATTTAGGACCACGATAGGTAAAGAGATCGAAACCTTTGCTCACTTTACACAAAATTGCCTACTCGAATTAGTATTCTAACTCGAGTGTCGAAGTGGCAATACCAAACAACCTTAGCACCTCCTATAACTCATTACTTCTTTATGTTTTGTAGGTTCACACACTTCTTTCGAATCTCTAAACAACAAATAACTTTTCAAAATTGGTATATGCAAAAGATTCTCTCTCTCTCTCTCTCTCTCTCTCTCTCTTTCCCTAGTTAATCTTTGGATTTTCAATTAAGTTCAATTTTTCTTATTTAATTTATAATGTAACTTTGTTCTTCAATTCTACTATTTAAAAGCAGTATTTTGAAAAGTATAGATATGGATAGATATGTCATATTTTCTAAATAGCAACAATTATGGCAATGTTAATCTTGTTAATTTGTTGAGAGCTAAGATCTTTGTTACTTGGACCCTTCATGATCTTTTATGGTTCTTTGCTTAAATCTTTCCATTTTTTTCCTTCCTTCGAGTGATATTGAAAATGGTTATTAAGATTTTTGAAATTGTAATCTAGCAAAACTGGTATTCCTTATGATATTGAATTTCATAAAAGACTTAATTTACAGGCCCTCCCCTTTAACTTGAATGCAATTTTCATTGCTTTTATGAGATTAGCCCATCAAATTTTTACAACTTCTAGTGTCATTTTATAGCCATGGATGTGTTAATGGTAAAGGATTATTAAGTCCTATTTTTAACATATTAAGTTTTTGGAAATTTTCCTTTTAAGAGTTAAGGATATTCTTTGACTAGTATTTGAGAAAGAAATGTTATTTGGCTCTTAAATACTTCAATTATCCAAATGTAAAGTATTTCTTACTTTTTTTTCTTTTTCCCTTTTAATATATTGTATATATATTTTCCTAAATGTTTATGTGATTTTTTATCTTTTCTTTTTAAAATAATCAATTGTAGTAATAGTTTGATTATGTAATTTGGTATGTCATAAATTCTACTGTGAGTTTCTTATTTAAAAATTATTTGTTTCATATTATATTATGTAGCTAAATATATCAATTACTATTTTATAAAATTAGTTATTACGAACTAATCAAGAACTGACACTTATTAATGTTTGAAAAAAAAATCTAATGGAGTTAACATAAATCTTTTTTTTTTTTTTGTATTGAGAGACATTGAAAATTCAAATAAAGGGACAAATAGAAAAATAGGTAGATATCAAACATTTTACATATTCTTTTACCTATAGGGGCAATGTCAAAATTATTATTTAAACTTTAGTTATTTTTACTAATAATCTTGTAGCTTAGTGACATGAGCACTAGTTTCTCAGTGAAATGGATCAAATTCGATTCCCTTCTTCCCTAGTTATAAAAAACTTTAGGTATTTTCTTTTTATCAATTTTACACACAAAGTTTGGAGTTATTAAATTTCATACTAAATTAAAGTTTTACTTATTAAATTTATTACCTTATTTCTAAGTATCTACAATTATAATTTTTTTCAATGAGTATTTATTATATTATCTTTTTAAAAATGATGAAAATAATAAATTTCATAAATAAAAATTTGATTAGATATAACATTTAATAATTTCATCATATTCATGAGGTTAGGGTAACTATCTTTGGAAAAGTTTTACAATAACCATCCGTTTCAAATATTTCTTTTAAATATAGGGCTATTTACTAAATGGAAAAAAAAAAGGCGTAGGATACTAAAAGTGGTGCTTCCACTTCAAATAAATAAAACAAAAATATTTATATATAGAGTTGGGCTAATGATTCCAACAACAATATGGGCCAAAACGTAAACCGGAGTCCAGGCGGAAAACGTCGACCATGTTAAGGCCCATATTCATGGACAACGAAAATGAAATGTATTTTAATTGAAAACTTCTCGTATCTCTCTCTCTCTCTCCCCCCTGCAGAATCTAATCAAAAACCCTAAAAAAGCCCTAGCGCGGATTCCTTCACTTATAGCTCCATCAATGGCGAGGAGTAAGAATTCAATTCCAAGCCAAGCACGTCCGGTCAAGGAAGAATCTGGCTCATCAGAGGAAAATTCCTCCTCGGGAGAAGAAGAGGAAATAGAGATAGAAGAAGAAGTAGAAGAAGAGGTCGAAGTGGAAGAGGACGAAGAAGAAGATGGAAAATCCGCATCGTCAGAAGAAGAAGAATCAGAAGAAGGTGACGAATCAGAATCTTCATCTTCCGAAGAAGAAGACGACGAAACCTCGAAGCTTGAATCGATAAAATCACTTCTAACACCCTTTACGAAAGACCAGCTCATCACAATTCTTAAGGAAGCTTCTTCCCAAAACTCTAGCATTCTCTCTGGACTCATCAAGACCGCTGAATCCGATCCGATTCACCGCAAAATCTTCGTCCACGGGCTTGGCTGGGACGTAACCAACGAAATCCTAACTGCAGCCTTCAAACCCTATGGTCAGATCGAAGAGTGCAATGTTGTAACGGATAAAGCCATGGGACGGTGTAAAGGTTACGGCTTTGTGTTGTTTAAAACCCGAATTGGAGCGAAAAAAGCCCTAAAGGAGCCTCAGAAGAGGATTGGGAAGGGCAATAGGGTTGCTTCATGTCAACTGGCGTCTGCGGGGTCCTCGGGATCGAGTAGTAATGCAGGGCATGCGGGATCCGTGATCGATCCGACGAGTAGGAAGATGTATATAGCGAATGTAGGACCTCAAATTAGTGTGGATAGACTGAGGGCATTTTTTGGGAAGTTTGGGGAGATTGAGAGTGGACCGACTGGGATGGATAAAGTTAGTGGTAAGTTTCGGGGTTTCGCAATACTCGTGTTTAAGACTCTGGAAGGAATGAAGAAGGCATTGCAAGAACCCGTTAAGGAATTCGAAGGGTGTAAGCTGCAGTGCTCAGTTTTTATCGAAAAGAACACGAAACAGAGTAATCCCAATGCCAATGTAGGTGGTAGCAGTGGTAGTTTGTCTGTGGGTTCGAGTAATGTTGGGATGCAAAGTTTGCCTTATGGATTAAATCAGGGATTGGCTGGGCAGGGTCTTAACCCAGGTGCGGTTCTTTTAGGGCAGAATGCTGGATTGACTGTGTTGAATCCGCTTTTGGGAATTGGGGCGGGTTCGGGGTTGAACCCTACTGCATTGCATGCTTCATATCCTGGGTCAGTTTCAACGTCCTTGACTAGGAATGCAGCTAGCCCTGTAGGGTTATCCGGGGGTGTGCAGCAGGATATTAGTAGTATGAGCCCAGGTTTAGCGAGCAATTATGGTTCGCAGTCTTCCTTGCAAGGTTTGGGTGCTTATTACGGCGCTCAGCCCGGGCAGAGTTCTGCGTCGGGAGGAGGGTCGGGGAAGGGACAATCTGGTGGAGTTGGATCTGGGGGGAATGCATCAACTTTCTATGGACGGTAGCACTAGGTGGGTTACTTGATATTATGATTATTTGTTGTGGTATGCTTGTTTGATCAGCTGAACAATGTGTTCATACCTGTGCCTTGTGCAATTTTGTGGCACGCTTCATGTTTAAAATGTTTATTTTGTCTGTTATATCTCGCGGCATCCATTGTTCTTCTAGAGGTCGATTTGGTTAACATGATTGAAATTCATGGTTTACTTGAATCTATCAAATGTTAGTTCTGCAAAGTAAGGCCATTGGTGAAGTGGTAGTATTATGACTCGAGATGTCATGAGGCTGATGCTGATTTTGATTTTGATTTCATCTTTAAAAAAGAGGATTAAAACAAAAAGATGCAATAAAATTGTGGAGATCAATCGGATTCTTGGAATGCTGAAATTCGATGGAGTCTCGAAAGAATTCGTTCGAGTTTAAGATTGTTCTTAGACTACCGATCTTTTTATGTCCTTTTTTCTCCCCTCTTCTCCTCCCCTTTTTTTTTTAAATAAATAAATAAATGAGCTGGCTTTTTGTATAATTATTTTTTCTTTCTTTTAGATGCCCATAACACCTTTGTGTCCACCAATATTAATTAAGAGGAAAGGCAGAGTTTTTGTGTACTCATAAAATTATCAAATCAATTTCTTGCCTGATGGAAAATGAGTTAATTATAGTATCTACGCATAAATTATCATTTCAAAAGTTTTTATACAATTTTATTGTTCTTTTTTTTTAAATATTCCTTTGCCTCCTTGGATTTATGATAGAACATGTCAGACCAGAAATTATAATTTCAAAAGTTTTTATGAAATTTTATTTAAAAAAAAAAAATCTTCTGCCGCCTTGGAATTTATGACGGAACAACAAAGTAAGGTCACTGCTCAAGACAAGGATCCCTAGCTATTTCATTGCATAAAAGGCAAGGTCACTGCACAAAAGTCAATCTTTATTTTGCGGGGCGTACGCCCTCTCTTAGTAACACGATAGGAAGTAGTCAATTCCTTTTGAGGCAATTATCTTGATGTCCGAGTTGTCGTCGTTCGCTCCTTCCATTCTCCCCGCTTGATTTTCGACTCCGTGTTACGTGTTACTAGCCACAACATTTGCAGCATCTTGCTTGAAGAATCCCCTATTGGTCTCAAATTACTCTATCCTGGTGCATTAAAAAGTGAACGTCAGGATGCACTTTGTTGATCTGATCCTAGGAGCCACCCTACACAGAAATGTACCTCTTATTGTGCTAAGTATGGTATTCCCATGGGAAAGCGTTGACCTTATAAAAGCTAAAGGAATGGAGCCCTCATTATACATACTGATGTATCCTGACGTAATATAATAGGCGTTGTACAAGCAGAAGAAATCTGGGCCATAAGGATTATGGGAGAGGGATTACTTTGGTTTTCTTGAGTAATATCTAGATTTAAATCTACAGCTTGTTATTTTCCTCTGCATTTCATGGTAAAAAGGGAAAGAAAAAAAGATTTGTAAGATTGGCTATACCTTTGTTTCATTCCATTTCAATCTCCCTTGGTCGCTTGAGTAGACTAAGAATAGAGTAAGCATAATATTGAAATGCAAGGTTAATAAATCGATATCAGCAACATATAGAATCGCCATAATAAATAATGGGAGTTTGATCAGTATCACCATGTTCTCTAGTCAATCAATGGGATCTTAATATTCCCTTAACATATCAGTGCATATTACAAGGCGCATTGCAAACCTATAATGCTTAAAAACATTATAAATCGATTACTATACTTTCTTTTATAAACCAATGTTAGTGCATATTGCAAATAAATATTATTTAAAAACATTATAAATTAGCTGCTATGCTTTCTTTTATAAATTGGTCCATAGTGCAAAGCACACATTGTAGACTAATGTGAGTATACAATGTTTAAAAATTCAACCTTAAACCCTATATGGTTTTGAATTATATCTCAAAACCTGATAAAACCCTATAGGTTTTTTAATTATATCTCAAAACTTAAGTAAGGTTTTTATCATGTTGAATGGGTTAGGTATTTTATAACAACCCATTTGGTTACATCCTTAATACACATTACAGATTACTATCATTTCAAAACATTACAAATTAGTTACTATGCTTTTGTTTATATATAAATGCACATTACAAGGCCATGTACATTGTAGATCAATATCTTTTAAACACATGATATACCAATTTACATTGGAGACCAATATCGTTAACTATGCTTTCTTTTAAGTAATAGAGCTACTATAAATGGAATTAGTTCATGCAATAGAAGAAATAGTCACACATCAATTCATGTTATAAAAGACAATGTAAATGGAATTCATGCAAATGAGCTATAGTATCATAGAAAAATGGAATTAGTTCTAGCAAGCATAAATAGATCACATCTACTATTTTTGTAACGAAAGACACATTATCTTAACAACAACACTCCATCCCAAACTACACCACTCAAACTAAATGCATATCTCATGTTACAATATAAACACACAGCAACTACTATTTCATTTAATAAATAAAAATAAATCATAGTTGGTTTTTCCTTAACAATGTACATATTATCTCATAGTTATTATCAAACTAAATGTCTATAAAATGCTACAATTGTAACATATTACAATTATTATTTTGTTAAATGGAAATATTTGTGAATTCTTCACATGTTTATCTCTCGGTAGTGAACATTGACATGTAAGAGAATTGTGACTTTGTGACTTTTGATCACATTTTGTACATTAGAGTGTTATCTTCTTTCGACATGAGCTCTTAACTCCAATCACATCTAGTTCTTTCCTTTTATCTCTTCTTAGTATACCTAAAAGGTGCTGTAGATATGTGGGTGGATGTTTGGTATTTAAATGTTTTATTTGCTCACATGTATTCGGGTATTTGCTCTGAGGAAGTAAACATTGCAATAGTCTTTAATATTTGCCCTCATATACAAAATGTAAGCTATGGTATGCTTGCATAGGAGTTCGCTTTGTTCCCATTTTAGGCAATTACCACTCCAAGTTCCTATGTTCACTACAAAGTTGTTATTCCCTTCATGAACTTGAAATTTTCCCATGCTAGCTAGTGTAATTCTACAAGATTGAGCTTCATCTAAAATGACATCTAGTTGCTTCCTAACATATGCTCATATAATTAAGTCTCCCAAGTACAGCCTTGCAGATATTGATGTAGAAGTCTTACCATAAGTATCAATTTGATTGCCTTGAGTAGCTAAATAATTAGCTTATTACATATCTTGTTTATCCAATAGTTGAAACTTTGTCATATTGTTTGCATTATGATCTACTTCACACATCAGGTTGTATGCAAACCTTACCCATTGCCTAACTCCCATCTTCAAGAACCATTTATAAGCATTCTTATCATAGATCTCCATTTGTCTCATAGCAACCTTATGCTCTCACTTAGTATATGCTTTAGTAGCAACCCAAAAATCCACTAAGAAATAAGTGAGAGAATTAGCATTTAGGATCAAGTTTAGATAACTGATCGAACTTTCAAGTGATTAAAATAGAGTATTAACATTATGTTAAATGATTTAAATAGAAAAATCCATTATAGTGCTATTATAACATTGTTTAATTAAGTTGATGTGACATATTTATACAATAGTAATGGGATCTTTTGTTTGAACCACTTATATAACATTGATATTTTATTTTAAACACTTAACTCTTCTATTTTAGCCGCTCAAATATTCATTTTTCTATTTAAATCTAGCTCTAAACATTAATATCCTCACTTATAATTAAAAAAAAAAAATCACTTCAAGAACCAAGCTAGAATGCTTAGCTTTGAAGTTTTTTATAGATGTGTTTACAATAATTCCTTTGTCAAGCTAATGGAAAAGTATTTGTAATTACATCGGATAGGCCAATGTTGTAATTAAAGCCATTGAATAAACTACAATACTAAGAACACATTACTTGATAAATACCTTTTGTGCTATTCATGATGGTAAGTGCATATCCTTTTTAATTTGGTCACAAAACCTCTTGAAGCCTTTTCATGAACCATTCCTAATTATCTCTATGCTCCTTCCCGAATACAACACATGTTGGCAAGAAGAACACATCGTTACCATCAAACACACTCACTAATGGGAGCACACTATTGTATTGTTCAATTTATGAAAAGGTTTTTTATCCTTTTGTAAAATTGGTCTTACAACCCTTGTAATATATGAATGTTGTTCAAATCAAGGAAGCAATCTCGATCTTCTGACCCATCCCACTATATGATTGCTTGGCTTGTGTTCACTAACAAGGTTAGTATAAAGCAAATGCCTTTCTTCATGACTCCCTTCAATTATCTTCCTGGCTTTCACCCTTGCTTATATATAAACTATGATGGAAAGGATCTATACTAAACTTCGCATTTACCTATTGATACATCAGCTCATACTACATCTTGAAAGCAATAGATAACTTGTCCAATAACTGACCAACAATCCAATTAGAAGTAATGTATTTCCACTATTAATGCATGTATGTTGTAGGTTGAATGTCTTTATTACAAAGAAACTTTATTTGGGCACAATAGAGGCATGATTTTTTTTTAAGGGCAATTCTCATATACACCAATAGCCATAACACAACTTTTTCTCATTTTTCTATTTAAGTATCCCAAGTCCTTCTTGAATTACATATTCCCTTAATACTTCCCTAAACTCATTCACATCTATAAATATACTTCTTTTATTGAATAGTTTTGCCACCGGTATCATAGGCACATCTCTTAAAACCACCAAAAACTTTTATTTTATTCCTTACACAGCTCTTTCCACAATTATCATTGACATTCCCATCATCTTCTTTTGAAACTCCACCATCCTTATCATGATCTCACCACCCATCCATATTGTGATCACTCTCATTATTAGAAGCTTGTGATTGCTAGAATGAAATACTATTATTTTCATTCTCACTCTTACTTTCATTACACCCAAACTTTTATGCTGGTTTGGTAATAAAACATTTCATCTTCTATAGAATTTGATCTTACCTCCATGATTGAAAGGGGAATTAGCTTGGTATCATGCAACATTATATGGTTATCCTTATGAGTTATAGATCCTTCCATAATGCTTGTATCCTACGAAACTCTAGTTGCTTGTGGCAAGTAAATCAAACTCCTTAGTTTTGATTTACATCTTAAAACACCATAACATCATCAAAGTCCACCTTCATTTTTCTGTTTGAACCTAAAGTCCTTGAGTGAATCATTACACCTACGCACTTCTCCATCAATCCCAAGTATAACTCCTATTATTACCTTCACTATATCAAGAAAACAATATTCTTGTGGATCAACATCTTTAGTGTTGTAAATATAACCTCCATAATGAACAACAAATGTGTATATCTCGTTCATATGCAATAAGCAATTTATGATCTTCCTACAAATGGGGGACTTGACATTGCATTTAGGGTTAGGGTTTTGTTATCTGGGAAAGGGGGAAAAGCATTTGTGAGATGGGGGTTTCGATTTGCCGAATTCACGTTGGTGTTAGGTCAGGGTTATGGTTTTTTCTTATTGTAATGCTCAATTTGGGTTATTTTAAGTTTTGTTTGTTCTATTTGTAGAGGGTCAAGGTTTTAATCTTGAGTTTTGTGTTTCTCTTTACTATATTTTGTTCAAATTATTTTGAGAAAATAGGAATGGTAGATTCTGAATGGCTAACTTTGTTAAGTTTAGTTAGTTTTGTTGTCAAGTTGACAGCTAAAACATAATATCATGTTGAGGAAATGGGTAAAATTGTTGAGTTAAAGTTTAGTTAGTTTTGTTGTCAAGTTGACAGCTAAAACATAATATCATGTTGAGGAAATGGGTAAAATTGTTGAGTTAGCATTAAATTTTAACATGACTTTTATTTTTCCAATTTTAGTGTACACGTAAGATGCAATTGACACATAAACACCCATCTCATAAAATAAGTTAGGCTTATGTAACACAAGTCATCTCATTCGTATAAAGCTATTATGTTTTTTTTTATTAAATTTATATTGAAGTTTGAATATGATTTCATGTTAGCTTTGATTAGATATGCTTTTACATCAAGCCAAATATGAAGAGTTTGAACTTGATTTGAAGTAATTATTATTAAACTCAACTAAGTTCAATTCAAATTCAAGTTTAACTTGAGAAAGATTAATTTGCCATCCACCAAGTTGAATTTGAAAATTTAAGATTGATTCAATAAAATACTAGTTATCTAATCACACTTTACTTTATGAAATATACATTAATTACTGTAATTTTTTACTTGTATATTTCAATGCACAATTTTAAGTTAAAAAAATTCAATAATTAAATTATAATCACATATATGGATATCAAAACAAGATATTCCCCTTAAATTAGTTCAACTTATTGGTTAAACTTATCATGTGAATTTCTTGATAGAACACGACATTATACAATAAGTAAGGTCATTGGGGGATAAATTAAAAGGCAACAAAGTACTAAAGAACTTGCTCTATTGCTTCTTATTACCTAATGTGATGGCAACCTACAACACACAATTCTAATAATCTATTTCAAAACTATAGATAAGAAGGTTTTAGTTGCCATAAAAATAATATAGATAAATGTTATATTTGGTACCTCAATTTTACTTATTTTTACAATTAACTACTTGAAACTTTAAAGCATTAATTTATTGCTTAAAATTTTTATAATTAATTACTTAAACTTTACCTCTTCTTACAATCAACTACATGAATTTTACTCATTTTTATAATTAATTACCTCAATCAAATATTATAAATGATTTTGAAAAATTTGTAAGTAATAAATTGATACATTTGAATTTTAAATGGTTAATTGCAAAGATGGACAAAAATCAAATACCAAATGTGACATTAACTCAAATAATATAAAATAAAAAATCTAAATCCACAAACAAAACAATAAAGTTTAAATAATTGATGAAAAACAATTTTGTATTTCATCCAACTTCTAAGCTTACCATTGAACTTCAAGCATTTAACTTCGATCATACTCTTTACTTCATTTTAAATAATTTACCGGTATGTACAAATTGGAATAAATAGGGAAAATAGATAATTCTATAGATATATTATTGCACTGTACAAATACATAACACATATAAATGACTATATAAAAAAAACTAATTAAAAATAAAGAAGAAGCAATTTTGTTTGAATCCAAATGGTTCAAGTTCAATTTGACTCCCTCAACTAAAGCACAGATTATTTGGATCCTCTTCAAACTGTCATGCGAATGAAACCAAAATATGAAAGGATCATCTTTTATAGTTTGATTTAGTTCTCGATTAGGTTCATTCTGACTCTCAGTCCAATTTAATTTTATTGAATTCTATGAATAGCCCTACTAAAGAATACTGGTAGCGAGTGTCCCTAAAATACTTTTTAATAGTTGATAGGAGTTAAACTTCAAAATCTTTTAGGAAATAGCTATGGGTGGTCAATGTATTTTGTAAGAGTTTAAAATAATAAACTTTTACTTCTTTATTGAGGCATATATATTTTGAAATTTAACTATCAAATCATTAAGAAAAAAATAATATATAAAGTTATGTAAGTTTTGTAATTGAAAAAAACTAAAACATAAAATATCATTGAATGGAAAATTTTAAGTGGAGCCAAAAAAAGCAACATGAAATAATAATTAAATAATTAGTTGTTAGGTCCAATGGGTTTTAAACCCGTGAACTGTTCAGGTAACAACTAGCGAGTTAGTACCCGTGACAAAACTACTGGGCCATAGGTCATTCACGATTCATCCTTTACGAAGATCCAACAAATCTAATCTAAGTTGGGTTGGAAAGGGGGAGGGGGTGGGGTATGTGTAGGCTTGCCCCATCTCTCATATCGAGCACTTTTGCTTCAACTTGTTAGTGATAGGTGTTTAGTTGGCTTAAATAAACATTGCCGCAAAAAGTACATTGAGATATTTTCACACGAGTTATTTGTTAGTTTGCTCTTTTAGGGCAAACTTATTCTTAAAAAAGGATTCAAGGAAAATTAATTTTCGGAATACGATTGCAAAATCACATGTTGAACCTACAATTTCTAGATCCAGTTTTAGAATCACAAAAATTGCATGTTCAACATGGGAGTTCCAAATTTCATGGAAATCGCATATTGAGCATGCGACTTCCCCATGGAAATCGCATATTGAACATGTGATTTCCATACAATTTCCATGAAGAAGTCGCATGTTCAACATGAATGAAATCTATACCCTATTCTTTGGAGTTAAGATTTGGTGAAGTGAGTTTCTATGAAAATGAGTAATCTAACTCTAAAAATATTCTAAACCCATGACATTATGTAACTGTAAAAAAATGCTCTTAAGAATTTTTTAGTTCATGGCAAACATCAAAGTCTATATAACAAGACCAACTTATCAAAAGGATAAACTTGTAACAATTTTGAAGTTCATAACGTAAATGAAATGGAGAAACAAAATGATATCATCAATTCATTCAAACTGAACAAGTATAATTACATAGTAAAGCAAACGGAGTTAGAATTATGTATGTCTAATCCCTCCTTCAATGTCATCTCTCATAATGTTCGCATCTATATCGTGCTGAGCTTTCTCTAATCTACAAAGATTTGCTAGGTTTTTTAATGTCAGAATGGGTCTAGGCATAGAATGGTGGCTCATCCCACAAAATATATCAAGGATCTATCTATGTGAATCCCTCCCTCATATCTAGTGGACCTGAATGTCTCTTCTTTTGAGGAGCGACTGGAATAACTGTAGAAGTATATGGTAGATCGACATTGGGTATATAAAACTCCATCGGATTAACAGTGAATGTTATAGCACTGTAAAATGGAGAAGAATGAGTTGTCAGTGAGTAATGAGACGTTAGGGAATCTGCATGAGGACTAGGAGATCGATTTGGCATTGCTTACTAATGACAACCTCTACCATGAGCTTGTTTTCTCCCTCAGGTGGCACGAGGTGGAGGCATCTCCTGTGGTGATCCTGATGATATGGAAGGAATAGTGTAACACCCCTATGGCTCTGGAGGAGATGCTTCCCAACAGCTGCTATGACTTATGTTTCATTTTAAGGAATCTGCCACCTCAATGCGAGTAAAGACATTCGACCACATGGAAGTCAAGTATGTTAATAATACAATGCAAAAAACATAAAAAGTATATTGATATGGTTAAAGCGACCTACAAGGGCACCGAGTATCGCTCTGGTGTAGCCAATATACCATCGTGTGAAATTGTGGTACCAAGGGTAATACCTTAGATTTACCCCATCTAGTAATTTGTCGTCAAACTTTAGTTGAATGATAGACAATCACTGCTCCTCCTATCGCTAAATGTAAACCGTATGTCTCCTCCTCCAATCTTCATTGATTTTCCCTCTAAGATCAATCCTATCGAAGGAAGGAGACATGTCACATTGCTATGGTATCCTCTGGACCCTACCAAACTGCCACATAACTACGATGTGAAAGCAAATGAGAGGCACCTATGTACGCCAAATATCACTCCCTTCTCGACAAGAAAGGGGAAGCTCTTCTAAGATACCATGTGTATATGACTTCTAACAAATCTACAAGAAATGAAGTTATTAAGTGAACAACAAATAAGTAAACAATATTAAATTGACAAATGTATTATACCTACTCAGGCGTTTGTCGATCAAGAGCATCTCAACACTACGAAAGAACATAAGTGGTGAGTTGCGTGACGTCAAACATCACATGCCAATGACATGTCAAAGGGGCATCATAGAGAATGTAGATCTTGCATCAAATTGGAGTGATATGTAGAAATCTATCCCAGGCCCAAATCTAAAGAAAAATCATAGCTCTTCTAATCTTTTGTATAGATATGTCGATAGCATGGCATAGGAATCTATATAACCAAGTTAAGCATGCCGCCCCCCTAGTTATATTGCCTTACTACTTGAAAATCCTTCAAAAGTGGGAGAAATATCAAGTGGACTAGGTTAGAAGATTTATCCATAAAGATGATTCTACCAATCAACTGTAGGATGTATGCACGTGTGTAACATAAGATGGATAAGTCATCTGTGTCTTCTAGTAACCCCCTAAAAGAATTCTTTGACCAAAATATCTTAAGCTATCCCCTAGAGATATCGCAAGGGCCAGGCTTAACACTAAATAGATGCTCACACTCATCTGCCCAAAGTAAGTTAATGATACTGGTGACTACATATCCATTAATAGGGAAACTAAATTGCACCACCACATCCTATAAAGTCACTATGAGCTCTTCATGTGGCATATAAAATGTGTGCATCTTTGATCTCTACCTCTCAATAAGAGTTGTAATAAGATGCTAGTCCAACTATATGAATGTAAGTTAGGATACCCCAAGAAAGCTAACCTACTGTAGATAAGGCATGAGGCACTAGTCAAAGTGTAATATCTCCTCTAAGGTTTTAAGAGAGGCCTCCCATCGACGGCATACCAATCAAGCATCCTCTTGAAAATGAAAAAAAAAAATTTGTATGGATAATGTGATTCATAAATATGCAATTTAATGAAAGTGGAAAACAATCATAGACCTGTCCCCTCTAGAGAGCCTCTGAGCGATGGCTATACTATAGTGTGAGGAGCAATCTATCCACTAAGCATGGATCTATCTACATAAGAGGCAATACAAAGTTAAGTCATGTTCAAAGTTATAAAACATTTTTTCCTTTTTCTTTTCAATTACCAAACATAGGTGACTTATGAATTGTTAGTAAATATTACAATGATTAACAAACATCAACCTTGTCTCTCCATTCGTTCAGAGCAGCTTCTTCTACTGTGCCTTTCCTTTCGACAAAAACCACACACATTCTTAGATGGTGGCTTCTTAAGATCCATTTCATTGTGGTATTGCTTAGATTGAGGTCTATCTTTATCTCGGGTAAGATTAACATCTGGATGAACGAAAAGAGTCTGCATGTTTGGCCACTTACTACTATCCTCAAGAGGATCGAAGCTAGCACAATACACAGGGGTTTGATGTTTCTCATAATACCACTTAGCCTCACATTGCATATAATCTACACGAACATATATCATAGCAGTAAAAGCATGTGAACAAGGAATTCTATAAGTATGCCATTCGCTACAAGTGATGGTAGGTAAGATCAATTTTAATGCCTACACATATCTTATTCAATAATTTTGTATACTCCACATTTGTCTTTACTTTAATTTTCTTAAAAGCCCTCTTGTTATAATATACTCTGTCTTCACCATGCATAATATTCCTATGAACAAATATTGCAAATTTTACAAAATTTGCCATTTCCACTATTAGTTGATAGCAGCATTAAACAATATATAAGATAAAACTAACTTCATATGATATGAACTTCTTCTACTTCATTGTTATACCAAATATCACATGAACTTATAAGTCCTTAGTCTAAACTTAATAACACCTCCATATGAACAACATAGACTTCATAAAATTCAATTTGCACAACCCAAGTACTAAAAATTAGAGCAAATTCTATAAATTAGGGTAATTCACAAAACTAGGAAAAATTGTATAAATTACAACAAAATCTACAAAATTGGGGCAAATCAACAAGTTTGAGCAAAATCTACAAAATTTGGAAAATTCTACAAATTAGGGTAAAATTTACAAAATTGAGATAAATTCTACAAAGTATGGCAAAATTCATAAAGTTGTGGCAAATTCTATAAATTAGGGTAAAATCTACAAAATTAGAGTAAATTCTACAAATTATGGCAAAATTTACAAAATTGGGACAACTCTTACAAATTAAGGCAAATTCTAACAATTATGGAAAATCTTACAAATTGGGACAAAATCTAAAACTGACTTGAATCAAGCAAATTCTCCACTAATTGATATGGAATAAAGTATACTTTCAAGTTTAACTTTTACCTGCTATAAAATCAATAATAACACATTCTATGTTTAAATAATTGATTAAATGATACTTACTTAATGTAAACTAAAATCATGAGTTGGAACTATGGAACTAAGCTTTCAAAGCAAAAAACTACGTTTTTCAATTGTGTTTTAGAGAAAAAAAGAGAAAAATGAAGAGATATTAAGTCAGCAGATTGATATAAGGGATGACAAAATCGCACACTGCAATTTCACTTTTAAAATGTACCATTTGGTTTAAATATAAATCACAAATTAACTTGCGATTTTACTAATAAATCACAATTTCAATCTATGAGTTTCTCAACTAAAATCACATATTGTAATTGCAATTTTATAACCATGTTACAAAAATTCCTTTTTCCAAAACTTTTTTTAAGGATAAATTTACACGTAACTCATTTTCACACATTAACAACTAGATTTAATTCAAAACGTGCACTCAGGACATCCACAAAAATTGGCGTATCATTGTTGTCGTGTCACATATCATGCTTTGCTGCTGTGAAATTCGATGTCGGTGTTCAAAACAGTTCAATCTATATTTTACTTGTAAATTCTATCTACTCTGTATATTATTATGACTGAAAAATTCTCCTAATTGTTTGTTTTTATAATTTCTACGGAGTAGAAGCTTAATCTTGATTTTGAAGTTAGCATGGAGGAGCATGGAAGTCCACTTGTGGAAAAGAAGTACTATGAAAGTTGTCCAGGTTGTGAGGTCGATCGTCTTAAGGAACAGAACAGAGGTGTTCCTTATAAGGACTTGTCCTATATTTGGATTGTCTCTCTCTGCACTGGTTAGTCGTTTGATATTATCTACACTAGGTATACTCTTTTCGTCTTAATCACCCATGTACTTATCTAGAACAAGACAGAATCGGATACAGAAAAGATGTGGAATACAGTTCCTATAGGCTATAAGACGGAATTGCAAAACACCCATTTTCTATAAGATATAAACACACGCTAATAATACATCAGCCCCACATCCATTTTACTTAAAAGCTGAAGGTTGTAGATTTTATTTGGGCTTTATATTTATTCCTTAACACGATTTAAGATTTTTTAGTTGCAATTGAGCTAGCTCAGTTGCCTGCAAGCGCCTTTAGGCTTTATCAATGTTCAAGAAAATTGCTACTCTTATGCATTCAGGGGCAAATGAAAGTTGATGCAATATCGACTGATTTGTTATTGCAGTGTATTATAGTTTAGTTTTATCCTCTATTAAGTCCTGGAGAATCAGTTGACATGAACGCATTAAACTGCATTGCATGAGCGACAGACCAGTGGCAAACCAAGGTTGTGGAAACGATAGTATATTTCCTTATCGGTTCTATATTAACTTGGAGTATTTGGTTCCTTAGAGTGGTCACTCAGCAATTATTTCACTCTAAAATCACCAAACAATTGGTGTAGGCTTGGACAGTTCACTTTTCCTACTTAAATGGATGCAATCCACAATGAATGCATTCGGAACAGCCATCAAAATGAGTTTGGCATATTATTTTTCAGGTTGAGACTTACTGAGAGGTGTGTTGAAGAAGCTTTATGGACCGATTTATTTTAATTAAGTGGATTTATGAAGGACCTCTTTGCCTTTGTTGTGAAACTTGTCTTTTACACCATAAAATGGTAATAATTTCCGGTTAGTGCAACTCTAGGGGTGACAATCTCTGCACAATCATTAAGAATCTAGCAAATTCTTTGGAGAAAAAGGCTACAAAAGTGCTTATGCTTTTGATTTTGGGCAAAATAGCATCTAAATTTTAAAAAGTTGCGATTTAGTGCTAAAAAATTTAAACGTATTCAATTTAGTGGCACTGTCTACTTTCTAAATTGAATATATTTTAAAGTTATGAGTACTAAATTGCAAAATTTAAAAGTTCATATATTAAACTGTCCAAACTCAAAAGTTCAACCTTTTTCCCAATTCTCTGTATTGAATCCATCATAAAATGTAGTCTCAGTGCAGAATTGGTCAAATTCGTTGTTTGATTCAAATTTTTCTTTGTAAATGCATTTGCGAATTATGTTAAGTGCTCATCTGCTTCTGTTTTTTCAGCTTTGCCGATACAATCCCTGTTTCCTTTCTTGTACTTCATGGTATGTTTACCGTCCTTCATTTACTAGTATCCTTGGGTAGAAGGGAACGAGTTTTGCAATCCCTATATATTGACTGCTTAGCACATGATAAGCTTTTTTAGTGATATTATACTGAATCTGCAACTTTGAGGCATAAAGTCTTCGATTTTACCTCCTGATTGCATCTCCTGTTACTAATATGCATTCATCCTCAGATCAGAGACTTTCAAATTGCAAAAACCGAGGAAGATATTGGCTTCTATGCTGGATTTGTTGGTAATAAGTGCTTCATCAATTCCGTTTAATGAAAAGGATGTATCTTCTTGCGCTTTAGGTGTTGAATAGATAGACATTTTATTTTAATCAAGTACTTCTAACAAGGATGCTTTTCAATAGGTTCTTCATTCATGGTTGGAAGAGCTTTAACATCTGTTTTCTGGGGAGTTGTAGCAGATCAGTATGGTCGAAGACCAGTTATTATGATTGGGACATTTTCAGTGTGAGCCATATTCTCTAATCTAGATATGCCTTTCATTTTAGAACCGATTTGCTAAAATTCCAGGCACATCCAACATATGTTTTCAACAGGGTTGTTCTCAACATTTTATTTGGCCTCAGTACAAGCTTCTGGATGGCAGTTGTTACGCGGTTTATTCTTGGATGCTTCAATAGTCTGCTTGGTACAATTAGGGTATGATTCCTCTTGCCATTAGCACAGCAGATATTTTAGCTGTCCATGTGAATGAAATTAATGAAAATTTGTTAGTATTTTATGCTATGGCTTTGGAGTATTTGTTCATTTTGTCTAGTACAAATATTTAACTTCTCTTTTCTTGGCATTCTGTATCCAGGCATATGCTTCGGAAGTTTGCAGACAGGAACATCGGGCTCTTGCAATGTCAGTTGTAAGGAGCTATTTTCTAGCTTGTTTTGGGTGACTTGTAACCCAAGTGATTCCTAGTATGTGGCACTATAATTAGCTGCTTTTCCTCAGGTCAGTACATCACGAGGAATAGGACTAATAATTGGACCTGCCATTGGAGGTTTTCTTGCACAAGTACGAAGCACAACCTTATTACTTTCACTAGATTTCCATCTAAATTACAAAAGTTCTTGCATATTTTGACTTAGAGGTTACTTGCTGCTTTAGTTTATTAAATGTGCCAGCAGAATTTAGTTGCTGGTTACAATATAATAATTTAGTTGAGCACGGATGTTGTTCTCTTGGTAATTACCTTTTAAATTAGCTTAACAACCTTCTAAAAGCTTAGTTTGTAAATATGGTGCGATCTAATATTTATTTCCTAATGATCCCCTCACTTGTAAACTGAGATTTTTCACTATAGTCTAATAAGTGGATGATTTAATTAAGTGAGGGTTGAATGACGAAACAATGATTGGAAGTTGGAACTCAGGACCTTCTCCTTCAATACCATATTTAATTAGCTCTACAAACAAGTTGATGTAAAAGTTTCAACTTGTAGATATGATACATGCTTTACTATTTATTACTCAGCATTATCAAACTGAAGGTTTTATCTAGGTTGGAATTTGGATCCTAGGACCATGCCATTCCTTGGTGAACTCAATTATCGAGAAAGTTCAGGGTTGTTTTCTGATAATAAAGAGTTGGAGAATTGTAATTTTTCTTATTTAATAATTGTTTTCTTGGTCTTCTCGTTGCCAACTCTCGAGAACATTAGAGACTTCTAAGGTTCTCCCTGCTGTTTACTGATGTACGCATGATAATAGCCTGCAGAAAAGTATCCAAATTTGTTCACACAAAGCTCTATCTTCGGGAGGTATTTTCATGCAAATTTATGAGTATATCGCAAAGAATTTGTTCTGCCTCACTTATCTAGTTTACTTTACTAGTCTTGCTGTATCACATGTCTGATTTTTGCAGATTTCCTTACTTGTTGCCATGCCTCGTAATTTCCATATATGCTGTGGGAGTATTTATTTCTTGTTGGTGGCTACCTGTAAGTTTCAATTGCCATGCTTGACATGATGTTTGCACACTTATAAAGCATTCTATAAAGATTATATGCGTGAAATTAGATTTTTTTTTTCAATGAAAATATTACTAGGAGAGAACAAGAATGACATGTACTGATCTTATCTATACTCTTAACCAATGCCCTGTTTGCTAGATTAATGTGCCAGTTTGGTAAGATTAAGGCACTAGCTGAACTTGCTATAAACACCATGCCCTTTCTTCGTATATTTCTGTGGATTGGCAATTTAGTCATCTCTTTGGGAAATATTAGTTTTTTTTTTTTTTTGACAATAAATACAAGTCTGCACAGGCCAAAAAGAAAATCCTACCCCAATCATGAGCATGTTAAGTTGCTATTTTTCTTCATAAGTCACTAGCAGCAGTTTCACCTTTTTTGTAATGCAGGAAACTCTTCACATGCATAAAAGCATGGTTGATAAAAATGAGGGATCTCCTATTGTGGATATATCAACTGATGCATCTTGTAGGAGGGGAGATGTGAGAGAAGTTGAGGAAACAAAAACATCTGATCAGAATAGTCTTCTCAAGAATTGGCCCTTGATGTCAACCATTATTGTGTATTGTGTCTTTTCACTTCAGGAGATTGCCTACTCAGAGGTGAGGTTACCTCATCTTTTGATTACCTGTCTCTATGTTTATTGATATATGCAAATGCTCTTGTAGACATACTGTACCTCCTCATCTACGCTTTAGGATTTATGGTTGTCACTATTTAACATAATTTTGCTATTACAAATGTAGCAAGGCTACTCTAAAATTAATAGGATAGAATTGGATGGGAGGGAGAGGGGGAAGACAAAATCTGATGGAATTTGGAAATGAGTTATATTGTCCAACCTAGTCCGAGCCTCGAACTTGACTTTATCCACCCCATCCTGCCTTTTCCTTTCCTTTCATGGTGCTTATAAAACATATAACAGGATAAAAACTATCTGCACTTTCCTATGGACGTCCAAGCATTGCCAGAGAGAAAGATATACCTGTCTTTTCATAATTAAATTCTAATAACTAATGGTTCTAATAACATTTTAATTTCTTAAGTTCATATTGTATTGATGGTACTATCCATATGAAAATCTATTGTCTTCATTAGAAAAACCCTGCTCTTTCTTTTATCCACTATCCTCTATGAATTGAATCTGAAATGTATGATTAATTCATTAGCCTATATTCTGACAATCACCATGGTAATGTTGGCATGCAGATTTTTTCACTGTGGACTGTCAGTGATCGAAAACATGGAGGTCTTGGCTTTACATCTCAAGATGTTGGTGAAGTCCTAGCAATATCAGGTGTGCATTCATTAAATCTATAAACTAATTGCTTTGTGCATTAAATGTATCTGAAAGAAGTGGGGGGGAGTAAAACATTACGACAATCTCCGGTCTGATCATCAGCATGTTCAATCATAAACTTTTCCATTATGTCATTTCCATATAATTTTCAAGTTTACAGTAGGCAAAATTGATAACACAGGGATGATGTGTTTTGATATGAGAAAGTTGTTTGCTTTTCCTTTCAAATTTTCAAATAATTGGCAACTTGAAGAAAATGACTTGTGCAACTTTTCTCACGAAATATCTAATTCATTCACACGTTATCTTTAACTTGTTGACAAAATTACTGTTTCAAGCTCTTGTTTATCCGATTATCTTAAGCTTAAATAGAAATCTTTTGCTTTATCGCATTATATTCCAGAACTTAACTAATGATGAAAACATGTGCCCAGGATTCGGTCTGCTACTATTTCAACTTCTGTTCTATCCACGGATTGAGAAGATTCTTGGGCCAATTATGGTCACACGATTGTCAGCTGTAATTTCTTGTCTTCTTCCAAATTTATATGCCCCACTTTTATTTTCATTATGTTTTATTTAGGAAGTTACTAGAATATGACTTCATGTTTTTCGTCAGGCAATTTCTATTCCTCTGCTCCAGGCTTACCCTTACATGGCAATGCTCACTGGGCTGATTCTTCATATAGCAATAAATCTTGCATCAATGTTGAGGAATGCACTTTCTGTAAGCAAATTCTAAACTAACCTTCTGCACGAGTTGAAAGTTTAAGGCATAGTTGCGATTGTAATTGTTGAGATTATAATTATGTGTTAGGGTTTCATGAATCCCTAGCACAATATTATATATATATATATATCATAAATGTAAAATTACAAAATTATCCTTGACTAATATATATTTAACCATCATAACGCTCTCCCTCAAGCTGGAGCATATATATCATATGCTCCTAGCTTGTTACATATATAATTTATATGAATCCCTCCAAGTGACTTAGTGAATATATTAGGAAGCCGATCTTCTGACTTCATATAATATGTATCAATTTCCTTGCTTAATAACTTTTCACGAACAAAGTGACAATCGATCTCAATATATGTTGTGCATTCATGAAATACTAGATTTGATGCTATGTATAGAGCAGCTTGGTTATCACATATCAACTTCATTGGTTGTGACTATGGAAACCCAAGTTCTTCTAACAAATGCTTAAAGCAAAGTAATTCATAGGTTGTGAATGCCATTGCTTTGTATTTAGACTCTACACTTGATCTTGTTACTACAGTTTGCTTCTTACTCGTCCATGAGATAAGATTACCACCAACAAACACGCAATATCCCATATTTGATCTCCTGTCTAATGGTGAACCTGCCCAATTAGCATTTGTGTATCCAACAACATTAATGTGCCAATGGTCTTTATACAAAATACCTTAACCTGGAGATCCTTTCAAATAATGTAAAATGCAAATAGCAACATTCTAGTGGCTAGTGTGAGGTGAGCCATGAATTGGTTGAGTACACTAACTGCAAAGGATATGTCAAGACGTGTCACAGTATGATAATTGAGTTTACTAACTAACCTTCTATATCTCTCTGGATTATCTAAAATATCTCCTTCACTAGGTAAAAGTTTTACATTAGGATCCATGGGCTAATAAGTTGTTTTTGCTCTAGTTAAACCAGTCTCAGACAATAAATCAAGCACATACTTCTGTTGTGATAGATATATTATTTTCTTGGATCGAGTAACTTCAATTCCAAGGAAATATTTTAAATTGCCCATGTCCTTGGTCTGGAAGTTTTGCCGTAAGAAATTCTTTAGTTTCTCAATGCCTATATGGTCATCTCCTGAAATCACAATATCATCAACATACACAATCAATATAATTTTCTTACCATTATGGTGCCAATAAAACACAAAATGATCCGAATCACATCTGTGGAGACCAAATTCAATCACAATTGAACTAAATTTACCAAATCAAGCACATGGAGATTGTTTAAGCCCATACAAAAATTTCTTTAAGTGACAAACCAACTTTTTCTCTCCTTGAACAACAAAACCTAGTGGTTGTTCCATATATACTTCTTCTTTAAGATCACCATGAAGAAAGACATTTTTTATATCTAATTGATGCAGAGGCCAATGATAAGTAGTAGCAAGTGAGATTAGAAGACAAACCGAAGTTATCTTAGCCACTAGTGAAAAAGTGTCCCAATAATCAACACCATATGTTTGAGTGTAACCTTTAGCAACTAGACGTGCCTTTAGTCAATCAATGGTGCCGTTAGGTAATACTTTTATGAAGAATACCCATCGACATCTAACTGTAAATTTACTAACAGGAAGAGACACAAGATCTCACATATCATTATAATATAAAGTAGACATTTCTTCTTGCATAGCTGCTAGCCAGTCAGGATGAGCTAACGCTTCTAAAACAGACCTTGGAACGGAAATGGTAGATAATGATGCAATAAAAGATACATATGAAGGTGAGAGAAATGAGTAGGTAAGAACATTTGAAAGAGGATGACGAATACGAGGGCAGATGGAACGCTTACCCTTTCTTAATGTAATGGGAAGATCAAGATCAGTTGAGGGAGGACTTGAGTCTAGAGGAGAAGTTGATGGAGGAGGAGAGTCTTGTGGGATAGTATGCTGTCGGCAAACATAGACTTGCATATCCGACTTATTTAGATGAGGGAATCCTTGAGACAATGGCAAATTAGAGGAATCGTCCTGTGAGGTTGGTACTGTAGTAGTAGTACATTAGTAAATTGAAAAGGAATCATGTGAAGATGGAGAGGCTAATATAGGGGGAATATAGTTAACAGGAGACTCATCTTTAGAAGACATAGACAAGGTAGAAAAATATGGAGCAAACTCAAAGAAAGACACATCTAGACAAACATAAACTTTATAATGTTCAGGAGAATAACACTTGTAGCCCTTCTGATTACTGGAGTAGCCAAGGAAAATGCAATGAATTGATCGAGGATCAAGTTTATCCATCCCCGAATATAGCTAACGAACAAAACACACACACTTAAAGACACAAGGAGGCAGATGAAAAAGTGATTGGTTTGAGAAAAGAAAATGTAATGGAACTTTACCATGCACGGTACATGACATTCTATTTATAAGAAAACATGCAGTAAGAAGAACATCCGCCCAAAAATACTTGGGTGCATTCATATGAATTAATAACGTCTTGGTAATTTCAATGAGATGTCTATTCTTACATTAAGCAACTCCATTTTGCTATAGAGTATAAGTACATGAAGTTTGATGAATAATGCCATGCTTTTGCATATATGATTGAAAAACACTAGGCATGTATTCTTTGGCATTATCTGTGCGAAAAACATGAATAGTGAAGTCGAACTGATTTTAATTTTAGCATGAAATACACAAAATAAATTAAATAACTTAGAACGATTTTTTATTAAATATAACCATGTCATTCTTGAATAATCATTAATAAATGTGACAATATCTAAACCCAAAAAGGGCATTGACACTTGCAGGTCCCTATACATTAGAATGAACTAAATGGAAGGGAGCAGTAGAGTGCTTATTAATTCTAGGACTAAAAGAAATACAACTCTGTTTGCCTAACTGACATGATTGGCATTGAAGACTAGGACAAGACTGTAGACTAGGACACATAAGACAAAGAATCTTCAAGGATGGATGGCCGAACCGGCAATGCATCTTGATAGGAACCGGTGTAATAGTTGAGCAACTAGTAGCTGTAGGTGTTGAATCCATATAATATAGCCCATTAGACTCATGCCCTCCACCAATTGTCTTCCCCGTTCTCAAGTCCCGTATCACAAAAGAGGAAGAATAGAATATGATGGAACAATTAAAAGAGCTGGTGAGTTTACTGACAAATAGTAAGTTAAAAGGTAATTGAGGTAAATATAAAATAAACTTCGAAGGAAATGATGGAATGGGTGATGCAAAACCAATTCCACTAACGGGTGAAGTAGATCCATTGGCAAGAGTGACATTTGGTAATGAGGAACAATGTGTAATGTGTGAGAAGCAATCTAATATACCTAACATATGATCAGTGTTGCCAGAATCAATAACCTAAGGCTGTAAAGAAGCTTGAGTAAGGCAGGCAATAGGATTACCTGACTGGGCTAGGGCTGAAGAAGAAGAAGATGGTTGTGAGGCATTTTGAAGTTGTAAGAGTCTATTGTATTCTTCTCTTGATAAAGTAAGAATAGATGACTTGGGTTCTTCCGTATGCACATTTGGAATATGCATGTATGCATTGAATCTGAAGAAATATGAGTAGGGTGTATATGTGCCAGATTGAACAACATGAACTCTAGGAAGACATCTTTATAAATCCTAATAAGTCTCCCGAGTATGACATGGGCGATGATAGTGATCACAATAATGACGTAAACCATGGTCTCGCCCACCTCGACCTGTACGACTTCCACCTTGACTAGAAGATCCTCTACGCCTAGCATTAGGCATATGATTGACAAGAGCTGAATGGTTACTAAGAGGAGCAGGACATAACATAGATTGTGCTGAAACATGATTGATGCGAGAATAAACCTTAGCTGAAGATGGGAGCTATGATGATCTAAGAACATGTGATTTCATTGATTCTAGCTTTGGCTGAAGGCCATGAAAAAGTTTAACAACTGCAAGACAATCACATTATTTTTGCATCTCCTTCATATTATTAATAAAAGGTATCACATCATTCATCTCCTCAAGGCGTTTCTTAACCTCCTCATAATATTCAATAAAATCTTTATCCTCTTACTGCAATTGAAAAAAGTTTACACTACTTTACAAGTACTGAAACTATTGCATAAATTGAATATTTGATGTTCCATCAAATTTCATAACAAATGAAAATATTGTTGATCAATTTGATCTCATTTTGCGTATTTGTTGTCAATCTTCTTAGGGGTGAATCAATCAATATCTTAAGATGACCTTGACCACAAAAAAAATACCTAAATCATGCGTACTTATTGAAAGTAATTTTTACCATTCAATTTAATAAAAATAAGTGTTGGAATAGACGATGTGGGCAGTGTAACGAAAGATTTATCCATGATAAGTGACGCACTTTTAATCACTCTTCCAAGTGGAATGGGCAGCACATTCAACAACTTTTGACCCAGATAACCAGCGGATTAAATTGCCTGAAGAAACCAAACCAGATATGGAAACAGCAGCACATTAAGGACTATCAACCTTCATGGACACTACCTCCTAGTTCTGCTTCCCGAGTGACATAAATTTCCTGGTGGAAAGCTGCTCTTGGAGCTTAATCGCGTACTTCGGCCTGGCGGTTTCTTCGTGTGGTCTGCTACTCCAGTTTATCGAAAGGATCAAGAAAATATTGGCATCTGGCAAGCCATGTCCAAACTGACAAATTCAATGAGTTGGGATCTTTTGGTCACAAAACAAGAGCCTCCACTCTGGAAAGAGTCTGATGATCAGAATGCTAAGACGCGACGGCAACGGAGAGACACGGTCTGAGACGCCGCGGCAACGGACGTTGAAACACGGTAGCGACGGAAAGACTCCAGCGAGGTCAGAAATGGAGAGATACGGCGGCAACTGAGAAACACGACGGAAATACTCCAGCCGATACTCCAGCGAAGTCGGGAACGGAGAGACACGACGGACGATGAAGCGGTGAGTGACTCTGTGTGTATGTGGATGACGATGAAGCGGCGAGCGGGCGACGATGAAGTGGCGAGTGACTTCAAGTCCAACCGAGCGTGCCAGAAGGTGATGACAGGTTTAGGGGAATTTTGAGGTTGCGATGAAGAGGTTTTCGGAGGCGTTGAGCGTGGCAGCGGTGGTCGACGATGTTGACCGTGGTGGAAGGTAGATGACGGTTGTTAGCTGTGCGCTGATACATGTTGAAATCAGAATTATATGTTAGGTTTCACGAATCCTAATACAATATTATATATATATATCATAAATATAAGATTACAAAATTATCCTTAACTAATATGTATTTAAGTATCCTAACAGTAATCATCAAGAAAAGTGCTACTTGTGAAAATCTAATTGCGTGCACTTCCAAGCATATACTTACATATTACCTAGAGATATGTTGATATTTAATTTTATTGGGTTTTAGTAAGAATAGCTTTAACACTATCCCATGGAGCTTTATATCGATCCGTCTAATGCGTTTCTCAAGGACATTATTAGGTAAAGAATCTGCTGTTGCTCTTTGCCTTTGCAGTAGTTTCAGTGTTTCTTTGTGTGATACACGTATCATGTTTGTTTGGATATAAGTTGTTCCTGCAGTTGTTTTATATTGGTTAAGCATGCCTGAGCGAAATCACTTCTCAGAAATATCACCATTTACAACAACCAGCTCATAGGTTGAATATTTTGCAGGTTTCTATTGTAACGGGAATATTTATACTGATCAACAATGCTGTTGTAAGCTTTATTATTTATCACTATTATCATTTTTATTATTTGTTCATTTATTTATTTTTCATTTTTGGATTGAGGTTCTCCAATGTCTTGATCAATCAAACGTTTTGTTGAGAGCTTTGATTGACCCGATATTCTTATTGTAGCCACAACACCAAAGAGGAGCTGCTAATGGCATTTCTATGACTGCAATGTCCATTTCTAAAGCCTTTGGCCCTGCAGGAGGTGGAGCCCTGTAAGTGCAGTAACATGTAATACATGGAATGGACAAATGCATCCATGCTTCTTGTTGCATTACAACCTAGACTGTCCAGAGTCTGCAATTTAGCATATCTCATAAGAAAATGATATTTGTTTTGCCTTGGCATCTCACCTAACAATCATGTTACAAATTTTGAATGTGCTTCTGGTGCATCCTTCCTAAGCGTAGCCACTCGACTAAAGCATGATAGGAGATGAATTTGAATTAGTTTCACTGGCAATATCCTCACTCGTATAACCTGTTGATAACTTAAAAGAGCTCGAAAGGGTAACTCATATTTTATGCACAACGAATGGTTCATGTACTTATCTGTAGTAGGTAGTTTGCTTGATGGTTTAGAGATTAACACCAACCATGAGCAAGTCCAAACTAGTCTGTCCTTTTACACATACACACAAGAAGAGTATCAAAACTAATAACAAACAGATAAAAATTTCACAAATAGGAAGGATGGCACTGGATCCCAAAATAATTCCTTTATATTCAATTGTCTAGAGGTTCCTTCCATAAATGCCACTTCACAGTAATATAGGTATTTGCCATCATGGAAACTCTATGCTACCACTACTACTACTCTTGAATTAGTCTGAAAAAAAAAAGAATGTACTCAATTCAACCTCATAAACTTAGCCTTCAAGCTCCTGGTTATAGGAATCCAACAAAAATAAAGATAGCAACAAAATTAAGAAAAAGTAGATCTAATGAAATACTATGTAAGTCTAATAGAATCCTGTTGTATATTAAAGAAACTCGAATACCAATCAAAATCTACTAAATCTCGGAATAAAAGATTTTAAGAACCTACATGAGATCTTCCTAATTCCTCATTAAAACCCCTTGTGTAACTAACGCAGTGCGGAAAGCGTAAAACACGAGACCAATTCTAGCATTGGACCTCACAAATAAACAAAGAATAATATGAGTTTATTCCTTGAAAATCTCAATTATGCACAATCGAGAAAGTAGAGAAAACTCTTCTCTCAATGTATATAATTTGACCAAAAGATTAAAAGCTAACCCTAAAAATGACCTAGCAACTATATATAATCCTTAGGAAAACAATTAAAAAGGAAATATATATATACACATGGAAATAAATATATGTATACACGGCCGTGTATAAGACCGTGTATGTCTCTGTGGATTCTCCTGACACAACACACGGCCGTGCCTTCTTGCCATGTATAAGGCCGTGTATGTTTCTATGAGTTTTTCTGACATAACACACGGTCGTGCCTTTTGGCCGTGTATAAGGACGTGTATGTTTCTGGGAATCATCCTAACATAACACACGGCTGTGCCTTTTGGCTGTGTATAAGGTCGTGTATGTTTCTGGGAACTTCCAAACACACTACACGGCCGTGCCTTCTAAGAGACACGCCTAATCAACTCGTGTCAGCTACGATGCCCGCATCATTCTCTCCCGCCAATGAAGAACTCGACCGCAAGTTCTCTTCAGGATACAATGGTATGTCATCTGGATGGAAGAGAGATAAATCCGCTACATTGAAAGTACACGAAATGTTCATATTGTCTGGGAGCTTGACGATATACGCGTTGTCATTGATCTTGTACACTACTTCATAAGGGCCATATTTCTTTGGTTGTAGTTTCCCATACCTACCCACAGGGTAACGTTCTTTTTGAAGATAAACCATCTCCTGATCGCCCACTTCAAACAACTTCTTCCGCTTGTATGTATCAGTAGCCCCCTTATACCTGGTATTAGCTTCTTCAATCTTCCGTCTGACTTCCACTGTGGTGGCTTGGCATTGTTCAGCCATATGTTTAGCAGTGACGTCACCCACCACACCTTTGGGTAACTTGATTAAGTCCAGCGCATGTTGTGGCGTTTTGGTATACACTACCGAGAACGGTGATCTTCCAATAGTTCTATGGATAGAACTATTGTAGGCGAACTCAGCTTGAGCCAACGCTTAATCCCACTGCCCTGGCTTCTCATGGCAAATGCTCCTAATCAGATTCTCGAGGGTCTGGTTGGTTACTTTTATCTGACCGTCAATTTGAGGGTGAGTTGTACTGCTGTAATTCAGGGATGAGTCAAACATGTACCAAAGAGTCCTTCAAAAGTAGCTGAAGAACTTGCTATCTCTGTAGGAGGTGTTGGACTTTGGGATACCATGTAGACGCACCACTTCCTTAAAAAATAGCCGTGCAATGGCCCGTGCATCAGCGATCTTCCTGCAAGGAATAAAGTGCGCCATCTTGGAGAACCTGTCAACTACGACAAAAACAGAGTCAGCACCTCGTTAGGTACGAGGCAAACTAAGTACAAAATTCATCGACAGATCCTCCCAAATGTTCTCAGGCACTGGTAGGGGAGTATATAGGTCGGTGTTTTGAGACTGTCCCTTCGACATTTGACAGATATAGCACCTTTCCACAATTCTATAAACATCTCTCCTTAGCTGAGGCCAAAAGTACCTCTCGGCAACTGCAGCTAAGGTCTTGTCTCTGCCCAAATGTCCTGCCAATCCACCACCATGTAGGTCTCGAACAAGTTTCTCCCTTAAGGAAGACTCAGGAATACACAATTGATTCCCTTTCATCAAATATCCGTTATGAACATGGTAATCGTCACAAGACTCTCTGTTGGCACATTTACTCCATGTCTCTTTAAAATCTCCATCCCCCTCGTATAACTCCTTCAGCCTTTCAAAACCGACAATCTCCGCACTCAGAGTGAGTAGTACATCGGCTCTTCTACTCAGGGCATTAGCCACTTTGTTTTGCACACTAGACTTGTGCATCAATTTAAAGGGGAATCTTTGTAAGAATTCAATCCACCTCGCATGCATATCTTTACTTATCCGAGTCTGGCTGCTCAGGTGTTTTAAAGCCCCACAATCCGAGTATAGTATGAGCTCCTTTCCGACCAAGTAATGTTCTCACACTTTTAGAGCTCTCACCACGGCATAGAACTCCTTATCATATGTCGACCAACTCCTCCTGGCCTCATACAATTTCTCGCTAGAGAATGCTATTGGCCTCTTCTCCTGTGACAACACTGCACCAACCCCAACTCCACTGGCGTCACAATTCACTTCAAACAACCTGTCAAAATCAGGTAGTGCCAATATAGGGGCACTACCTGATCGTCTTTTCAAGTCTACAAAACTTGCTTCAACCTCTTCACTCCATCGAAATTTCCCTTTCTTTAAACATTCAGTTAGTGGAGCAGCGACAATACTGAAATGTTTAATGAACCTCCTGTAAAAACTGGCCAAGCCCAGAAAACTTCTTAGCTCAGTGACGGCTTTTGGAGTAGACCACTCTCTGATCACCTTCACTTTCTCATCATCCACCATCACCCCCTCACTGCTAACTATGAACCCAAGGAACAATAGTCGCCTCGACAAAAATATGCATTTCTTTAAATTGGCATACAATTTATTTTCTTTCAACACAGACATAACACACCTCAAATGTTCACGGTGTTCTTTCTTAGACTTACTAAACACCAAGATATCATCAAAATACACTACAATAAAGCGACCATTAAAGGGTTTCAGTACTTGGTTCATCACACGCATGAAGGTGCTTGGCGCGTTACTGAGACCAAATGGCATCACTAACCATTCATATAGCCCCTCCTTGGTTTTGAACGTCGTCTTCCATTCATCTCCAGGGCAGATTCGAATTTGATGGTATCTGCTCCTTAGATCTATCTTGGAGAAGATAGTGGCTCCGCTCAACCTGTCCAACATTTCCTCCAGGCGTGGTATGGGGAATTTGTAACCTATAGTGATCTTGTTGATAGCCCTGTTATCAACACACATCCTCCAGTTCCCATCTTTCTTGGGAGTCAACAACGCCGGTACCGCGCACGGGCTCGGGCTGTCCCGGATAAACCCCTTGTCCAATAGCTCTTGGAGCTTCTCTCGAAGAATTTCGGTTTCCTTGGGGCTCATCCTATAGTGTGGTAAATTTGGGAGACTTGCCCCAGGCACCAAGTCTATCTGATGCTGGATATCCCTCAAAGGCAGTAGACCCTCAGGTAGGTCATCAGGAGCCACCTCCCTATATTCCTCCAACAAACTCTTCACTGCTTTAGGAATTTCCACACTAATCTCATCTACTCCAACCGACACATCCTTCACTATTAAAGCATAAACCACCCATGATTCCTTTAAATCATCAACCAAGTCCTTCTTCGACTAGGTGACAGTTAAGAAAGAATGACTTTCTACTCTCTTCTCCCTCAAACGTCCCTCCTTCTTTAGTTGCAACAACATATACCTCACACCCCCTTTCTCCAGCCTGTACACATTCTCCTTTCCAGCATGTTGTGCGTTCACATCAAACTGCCATGGTCTGCCAAATAAGACATAACATGCATCCATATCCACAATGTCACAAAAGACCTCATCACGGTACTTCCCTATTGAGAACGGTACCCTACACCTTTCCTTCACCTCGATCCTCTCTGCAGCTTTGATCCACCCTATGGTGTATGGATTTGAGTGTTTTTCGACAGGTAGCTGCAATTGCTTAACAACTTCACTCCCAATGATATTTTCGCAGCCTCCACTATCTACTATCAACTCGAACACCTTCTCACCAATGGTACACCTAGTGCGAAACAACTGGTGTCGTTAGGTAATCTCCTCCTGCTTCGGTGTTAGCATCATTCGCCTAATCACATAGGTCGGTTCTGCCATTTCTTCCTCCTCCTCATAGTAATCATCCTCTCCATCAGGTTCACAGTATACCTCATCTTCGTCTCCTCTATCAAGAATGTTAATACTTCTCCTAGCAGGGCACTCATTTGACTTATGACCAGGTTGATTACAACGGAAACACTCATCCAAGATCGGCTTGGCATATGGGTTGTTTTGTCTCTGGGTTCCCCTAGGCTCGATAGGTCTCTTTCCCTCACTCTTCTCTTCTTTCTCGGCGTTTTCTTCACTAGGCTTGTGTACAGTACCTTTGCTCTTCTTAATCCCCAACTTACTACTACTGCCAACGACATCGTTGACATACCCTTTTCTTCCACTTCCGTACCTGCTATTCTGCTCCTGCAACATCAATTCATCCCGTAGGGCCACGTTCTTCGCTTCAACCAAATTTCTTACCATTGTGACCCCTATTTTATCCTTGATCCGGAGCTTTAATCCTTCAACATATCGTGCGACTTGTTGGCCTTCACTCTCCCGCAAGTCGTTCTATTCGGCCAATCTCATGAATTCTGCGGTATACTCGTGCACAGATCGCTGTTCCTGACGACATCGCTGATATTGTTGGAACAATATCTGCTCATAATCTGGAAGAAGGAAATCGTGTTGCAACGATTGTTTCATGCGATACCACATCCTCACCGGATGCCTACCCTCTCTCTGTCTCCTGTTCTGCAGCCTCTCCCACCATGCCGAGGCTCCACTCTTCAGCCTACATGCCACTAATCTAACCCGGCGGTCTTCAGGAATTTCCATGTAATCGAAAAATCGATCCACTTCAGCAATCCAATCCAGAAAACCTTCGATATTAAGACTGTCATCAAACCATGGGATGTAGACCTTCAGGCGGTAATCTCCCCCATCTCCTTGGTTATACCCGCAACGGTTTCTTTGGTAACCACTATCCCTCTGGTTGTTCCCATATTGAATCGAGCGATAACCACTACCGTTACCACCTTGTCCTCGCTGTGGTCTACCTCCATATGGGACCTCGTATTCATCGCCAGAGTCATCATCTTCTACCCTTCCCCACCTGTTCTCAACAACAGGTTGAACCAATTGGCCACCATAGACATCAGCTGCTTGCGGCTGATTCCTACCAACACCCCCAACCCTATTGGGGTCTACTGCTATGGTATCGAAACACTCGATCAATTCCTCAAGGCGCCATTCCATACGCCCGACCTTTTGATTCATAGAGTCAAACTCCGCCCTCGGAGCCTATTGATGGGCTCCTTGTGATCTCACATCCTGAACACCGTCAAGAACACGACCGACGTCATCACCCTGATTAGTTGACATCTCCGCAGGAATTCGCTTTGCTCTGATACCAACTGACGTAGCGCGAAAAGCGTAAAACACGAGACCAATTCTAGGATTAGACCTCACGAATAAACAAAGAATAATCTGAGTTTATTCCTTGAAAATCTCAATTGCGCACAATCGAGAAAGCAGAGAAAACTCTTCTCTCAATGTATATAATTTGACCAAAAGATTAAAAGCTAACTCTAAAAATGACCTAGCAGCTATATATAGTTCTTAGGGAAACAATTAAAAGGAAATATATATGTACACGTGGAAATAAATATATGTATACACGTCCATCATCTGATTTATACACGGCCGTGTATAAGACCGTATATGTCTCTGTGGATTCTCCTGACACAACACACGGCCGTGCCTTCTTACCGTGTATAAGGCTGTGTATGTTTCTGTGGGTTTTTCTGACACAACATACGGTTGTACCTTTTGTAACCCTAACATTGCTTGAAATTTTCTATCTCTAGTTTCTGCACAAGGGTGCTCCATGCACAGTGTTGTTTATGCTATTGATAGTGGAAAGTGGTCATTTAGTGCATGTCTGTAAATGGATGTAATTTATTATAAATTCTGTAATAACATCAGTTTCTCAGTTTGAACTTTCTTCTCTTCTGAATTTACAGCTTTTCTCTGGCCCAGAAGCGGCAGGTTGCTTCCTTCCTTCCAGGTACAAAGTTCATGATACTGTTCTGCTTTATCATCTGTTACAATGTACATGTGGTTGAACTACCTTCTTTCAACATTCAAAGCTCGTCACCACTACATGAGAAATAAAATATAAAGCAGCCCTTGTCTATCAAATAGTGAGATGCACTTTATAGATTTTGGAAAATCAAAAGCTCCTTTTAGTAAGGCCTTGGTGATTGTTCATAGTATTAGCATATGTTTTCTTTTCCTGCCTGTGATTGCCATAGGACTTGAATGGTATACGCTTTGACTTACTGAGTTGCTTGTTGGTACAAGAGTGACTTATAATATTCTCCTCTTAATGCAGGGGATCAGATGGTCTTCTTTATATTGAACTTGCTTTCGTTTATTGGCTTGATGTTGACATTCAAGCCTTTCCTGGCACATCAAGGCGAATAAAGAGTCTCTCTAACTCGAAGAATCAGATTTCCATAAATGCAACCAGTTACATCCGTTGCAATATATATGTTCCTCTTAAGTTCTCAAAGTTTGTTCTGCTTCTGGCACAGAATATGGTGTTTCATATTTGATAGGAAGCATTTATACAGGTCTTACATATACATATATATATATGGTACAGAGGAATACTTCATTGAATATAGTGATACTTCCTGAAAACTATTAAAATTGTAACAATACTCCGAATTTCTTAAATAGTGTACCTATATGCCTTAAAATGTTGACATTGGCAAATTTCACCTATAATCTACTACAAAGTCAGCTTTTGGTAATAATCTAAAATTGTAATTGCTTTCTGAGGCTGATTCATCACATGATTTGTGGTTTTTTTCTTGACTGATTTGATATTTTAATTAAATGGTTAAATCTGGTAATGAGTAGGTATAAAAAAAATTATAATTTTATGTTTTCTTGGTAAATTTGTTATTGTATATTGATAGAAAGTTTGAATTAATACTGCATTGGGTGACAAATTCTATGTTATTTTAAAGTTCGGGTTGTCACTTTAATATTGATAGCTTTAAGGTAGCATCACATTTGATTTACCCTAGAATAAAAGGGTGGACATTTCGTGCTACTTCTGCTCTTTCTTTATCAGTGGAGAATAGCAATGTTATATGTGCAGATGATAAATCCAACTAGGAGGGGAGGCATTAACACTAAGGTTGTAGACAAGTGATAGTCTAGCATGCAAAGCTCCTTGCATTTCAAGTAATAGCACATAAGCTGAGGTCTTAGGAAGACATCCTTAGATCCAGCAAGAGGTAAAATCAGCCTTGTCGATTCATTTTACATGAAATGTTGTAGGTAACATCCCAGTGTAACTAAGTACACTGTGACTAGAACTAAGTCATGGTTGTTAAAGAATGGCGCAATCACGATCTTTTCTCCTGCTACTCTTCATTGTTCGATTACGTTTATTTGCATCCGAGCCAGCTGATTTACGACGTTCTTCGATCCTCTTTGCCCTTCTTCTGCATCAGAAAGATCATTTCTAGTTTACATCGTGTGATGTGATTAATATCCTCTATGATGCGCAGTCAAGACAGCAAAATAAACAAATAAATAGATAGGTTCTAGCAGCAGTTAACGGCAGAAGCTGCAAGGTACATTGATGGCAAAGCCAGCCTCAGTAGGTTACGTTAACGAAGAGTGGAAACAGATGAGTGATGATTTACTCAACTACATGGACGAAGATTCTCTCATCATGAGACACAAAGGAAAAATTATAGGATATAGTGGTTAAAAAGTAATTATATGATATAATTATAATATATTATCCTTAACTACATTATATAAAACTTATTAATAATATAAATAAAACTGTAGATAATGATACTGTTAATAACTTTCATCAAAACAGTTAATGATTATATATATTTTAGTTTAAGATAATATACTGCAATTATAGTATATAGTAACTTTTGAGTAACTGTAACTGAAATCTCATGAGACACAAATGTAAGCATATAATATGTGATATAATGTTAGAGTTTTTACATCATGATATATAGACCGTATATAAAGAAAGCCTATGATGATAAATTTTAAATTCATAATTGATTAAACTGAAAACTTCTAGGATATTTTGATTTTGTTTTTTCATATTTATCCTTGAAAATTTTGAATGATGATTAAATGAAAAAGAAATTAGATGAAAACAAAGAAGAAATTTCAAATTAATACCAAGTAATCATTTCATAATTTCCCTTTAAATTATAGGTAAATTACATTTAAAAAAGAAAACTAGCAAAACAGATCACAATCTTTTTCTATCACACGCAAGGCATCTTTAGCTCATCTAGATTTTCTTGCCCAAAAATAAAGCGCAGTAGATATTATATTAATATATTAAGTTGTTTTCCAAACTTCCAAAGTTGTCCTAAAAATTTGAAGATCTTAAGTCCCAAAAGGTTCGTTTCATCTAATCTTAAATATAATAATTAGTACAACGGGAAAATATTGTTGTAGCAGGGAAAAAAAATGTAAATACAACATCAAAACTGCCTTTGAAAAATAAAAGGGAAAAAAAGAATGCTTTCTTAAGAATGCTAAAAAAAACACACACACACATTTCAATATGTAAAATTAAAAATTTTGTTTAGATATTCATTTCAGTTTTTTTTTTTTTTGAAATAATACTGTAAGGACAAAAAAAAAAAAAAAAAAAACTTTAAACAGCTGCTAAATATAGGCAGTAATAAAATTCTTACAAGTAAGAAGAAAGTTACCAAGAATCAGAAGATAGTTCTTTTGAGATCACTAAGAAAATTTGACGTAAAACCTTATTTAATTGCTTCCGCTTAGATCTTTCAATCAACTCTTATCTTTCTAAAGATGATAGAGAAATCAGCAAGTAAAAATTCTATTAAATATTATATATAATAATTATAAACTTCATATGTATAGTGTGATAAAAAAATTCAATGTAAATATAATATTTTATAACTTAAAAACTTTATATATAAAATTAGAAACTCGCCAAGGTGTGGATAGTCATTTTAACATAATCTCCATCAATATCATTATATCTTAATGACTTTTCACTAATATGTGTAATAACTTTATTTTTTTTTTTCGATAATTATAATGGGGAAGAGAAGATCTAAACCCCAATCTATCTTACCTAAAAAACTATACTTATACTATTACATTATAAAGTTTTTAATAAGTATAATATCTTTAATTAATTTGGCTATCCTCCACTCTAAAGTAAGCATCAATACTCCCCATTTCTTTCGCCTAGGCAAATAAGAGTTTACCCAAAGGAGAAGGAATCGCTTGCAAACTCCGCCGACATCCTAAACTTCTTGAGCCAAATAAGCATTTTTAATTTCCACATAAACCGATCTAGGATTAAAAGGACGTTTACACACGAGCAGATCCACAAGAGGAGTCTAAAAAGGGGTAAATCATCCATGATTGTTTATAAAATTAAGTGGAAATTTGTATCTATACAATAGTTATAAAAAGTTTAGACACATGTGAACATTACCCATTTCCTTTCTACTCCATTCCATATAGTGTAGCTATTTTTCTTTTCTTTTTTAATATAAAAAAAAAAGTTAACAGAAGTCCTAAACTATTGTACTTTGTCGATTGAGTTTTTATAAAGGGTCAAAATTTTTATTGAGTTAATTATTTATTTTGGTTTTAACTCATTAAACTAAATAATAAAAATTGACAAACGTAGTTCATATTAGAAATGACTTATAAAAATTTTACTTAATAGACTTGTAATAGAGATCATTAAGTCGGTCTATTCTTTTTTTATCTTTTTTAGGTAAGTCCAAATACTCATTAAGGTAGGTTACCAACCTTTAAGAGTTGACTTTATAGTAAAATCATCAGAATAATCCTGATACGAGTAAACTTAATTTCGTTCATTAATCATCAATATGGTCTAGCATGTGCTACCAAACTTAAGAATTTATAGATATTCAGCCATACTTTCTCATTTGCTACTTTTAAAAACTCCAAAGATTAGAGGAACAATATAAGACTATGAAATCTCTATTCTCAAATATCAAGTAAAGTTCAAATGAAAAACAAATCAACACTTAACCAAGAATAGCGAGGTCAATGTTCAATAACTTCCTCACCTTTTAAATGCATTTGAGCCATTGAGACCCGCTGTTTTACCTCTTAGCCGATCCTCTTTAGGTTTCTGTGTTGCTCCTCTGATATCACATACAGCATGACATACGACATCCACATGACATCATCAGTGGACAACATTAGCTAGAAACCCACCACTATAGTATTAAACCTTTTCGAACATTCACTTACTCAAATCATCACGAATTTATTAATTGTAAACTAAACCTTTCATAAGTGCATGTAAATCCTAGACATCGGTAGAAGAGTTTCAAACGGGTACAATTGTTAGGCTTTGGCTAATTTTTTTAAAATGTTATTTTATGATTTAATTTGCGTTTTCAAAAACAACTGACAAAACTCTAAAATGTTTAGGAATTAAATGTTCTTTCAGAAAATTTACGACTCAATTGACAGAACAAAAATGGTCTAAGATTTCAGGTGGTCATCTCCTCATAATTTTTAGTGTCTTACACTTTTATAATATATATGACCCATTGATAATATTTGCAGAATTTTCTTTCTTGCTCCACTGGTATTTTTTTTTTTTTTCAAAGGAAAAAAAATTACAAACCTATAGTACTCAAAGCCGAATTGTAGTTGTGGCATAAAGGTTGTATGAAGAAAAGAATCCTAATTTAAGAATGTTGAGAAAATGACTGCGTATTGAACTACTTAAAAGAGTTGCTGAAGAATCAATATCTTTAGTAAAAGGCACCAATTCAACCATCACGGTGACGAATGCCACTTTTTGTCTTTTCAAGTTCAAAGTATTATTCTTCTAGCAAAATCCTCCCCAAGCTTTATTTGATTCTTTGGTTAGCTGTCGATGCGAATGATGAATGGGCTAAAGGAAATGAAAGGAAAGGGGAGGAAAAAAAGCCGAAGTCCCAACCGACCTGTTGTGTTTTAAAAGAAAAATCCTCTTGGATCGATTCCATTCTGATCGAACCTTAGCGAGTTGGCCAGAATGGTTACTAAATATCACCAACTTGCACCACCAACTTAGAAACTCTAGATCCCTTCATAAGCTCTGTCGATAGAATTTCCTCAGATCAACAGTTGTCGGATACGATACGACCCTCTTGATTTATGCTGAGGGCCATGGAACCAGAAGGGGTATATAACGAATAAAAGAAAAAGAGCAAGAACATGACCGAGAGATATTGCTGGGCAAGCCCGGAAAAAGTAACATCTCCCCATTGCAGTCGATCATCAGCCACTCTTGATCGTCGCCTCATTCCCTTGGAGAACAGAAAAGGGAAACCACATATACGTAGAAGGAGAATAGCCTTTCATCAATCAAGAGAAACATTTAACTTTATATTCGTCATGGCATGGGGTATAGTGCAGGTTTAGATCTTGATGAGAGGTTAAATAATGCCAGCTGCATTCCTATTTGTAAAGTAAGAGCATGAGAATAACTTGGCCTACAGCAGAAACTAGTTTTTCAGGTAGGCTCATATATTACATAGCTGGAAATCCCACCAACAGTCAGGCAACAGTAGCTTAACCACCAGGACGGATGCCATTACTAATGCTCACAAGGATCCTAATGACCAAACTAACACTAATAATCGACCCATACCCCAGTCCAAAACAGGCTTTAAATTCCTTTCCAGGATTAACCGTATTGGCTAGGATGAATTTCAAAATACCTTGATGTCCCATGGTCGCTTTTGTTCAGGTATACTCATAGCCTCTCAAGAAATTTGGGTCCATAAGCAGAAATACCATAAACTGCTAGGTTTACCAATTACAGGAGTAGCCTTTGAGAGTAGTTCATCAAGATGAAAACTAGCACCCTGGTGGAATGCAAGGAAGGTTATATGGATAGGAAAGAATTCTTTAGCATATGGAAAAATGAGGAACTAGTCATGGAAAGAAAGAATTCACAGAGAACATATTATAGGAAACTTCAAGAGGAACAATCATAAATAAGGAAAAACATCTTACTTCTCAATCTGTTCTATGTCCACGTGTTGAAACAGGAAGAAAAGGTCCAATAAGAATGAGGCATCCAACTACACTAAACAATAGATAGAGCAGATGAGAGAGTACTAGGAAGAGTGCCACACAAAGATGCAAACAGAGAGAAACAGCCACCCAAAAAAGGTCAATAAATACCAACTGATGAGGTCCTAATTTAATGAAAATCTAATCAACTTATCTGCCCTGCTTTTTTTTTTCATTTCTTTTGTTTTAGAAGATGAGTTTGAGTGAGTCCTCACTTGGCCATCATGACTTTCACGAACTCCTCATAGTTGATCTGGCCATCGCCATCGACATCTGCTTCACGGATCATCTCATCGACCTCCTCATCAGTCAGCTTCTCACCAAGATTTGTCATGACGTGACGGAGCTCAGCAGCAGAAATGAAGCCATTCTGATCCTTGTCAAAAACACGGAAAGCTTCTTTGAGCTCCTCCTCTGAGTCAGTATCCTTCATCTTTCTAGCCATCAAGTTAAGGAATTCTGGAAAATCAATGGTACCGTTGCCATCAGCATCAACCTCATTGATCATGTCCTGGAGCTCTGCTTCAGTTGGGTTTTGTCCTAGTGACCTCATAACAGTCCCAAGCTCCTTAGTAGTGATACAACCTATAACAAACAATTAAAACGTCATCATGCCAGCATAATGTCAGGCCAATATATTAGTTGAGTTCCTTTTGCTTCCTCTTCCCCCAATGTATGAAAAGTGCTGATTATAGTCATCAATTCAGTCATATTGGATGCAAATAGCAGGCAGTGGTTTAAATGCACATGCTTCGTTTTTTAGTTTTATTTCTTTTAAAGAACAAAGGGAGAGAGCAGGAATAAAACATGCAATGTGTCTGAAATTTATGCAAAGATCACCATATATTGGAATCCTTTTCACATTCAAATAGAAATTCAAAGCTTATTTAGTAATAACTCCCATAATCCGTTTTCCACTTTAGGAAGAAAACATACATGTGAGCAATCTTTTTAATAGCAAGAATAACTTGATATCCAGGCAAATGGCTGCATTGATTCTTAGAATCCTATAAAATTGAGCATGTGTTTTTGGGCCCATTTATTGCACTCAAATCCTAACCTATAAACCTTTTGAAGGATGACCAAACCCACAACCCACAAGAACCCTCAGCAAGAAATGAACTCCTATCTCTCAATCACAACTTATCAGGTAACACAACATAAAATGAGAGTCCTTTAAAAAGACAGAAAGACCATTATTTGAGATGCTTGGGTATCATAATACACACATGGTCTCACCAGTCCAACTCATGGCTGGTTAGCTTACAGCCAAGATATTAATTAAAGACACTGAGCATAGGTAAACTACTATCTATCAATCCCATGAGGCACTGGGATTCTAAAAAGAGCCCAACTAAGTCAGAGCCCTTCCAACAGATGGTTACACCACTTGCTTCTTTCCTTCTTTAAATTTTTAATCACAATTGTGCCACATGGTGTCGCACATTTATTTGCAATTAAAACAAAAAAACACAAGTCACCAACACAGCACACACATGCCCACATCATGCTTGTGGAAACAAAATTATGAATTTCAAAGGTGCAAAGAGGTCTCACGGATTAATTAGTGCATGGAATCTCAAACCTATTAAAATAAAAGCAGGAACAACTATGAATAGAAACTAAATACTCATTGATGCTGATCTCCGTATACATCAACCATAGAAAGATGATATATCCAAGGATGCAATGCATAGCTTAATAAAACAATGTAAGCAATTACGATAGATAAACAATAACATAAAGCAAACAAACAACCATTATAAATACAAAAAATAACCTAACCTAAAGCCAAAACAATCTCCATGTGTCCACGGATGCAAGGCAAAGCTTAATAAAACAGCGTACGCGTGAATCTAAACCACACCACAGCAATCGTGAAACGTAAACAATCATATAGAGCAAACAAATAACTCTTATAAACACGAAAATAACCTGACCTAAAGCCAAAACAATCTCCGAGTCGAGCTGGAAAAACTAATGCACTAAACACAATAAAACCAATCCTCAAAGCTAAATTAAATATGGACATCTCTGCTTTCACCTGATATTCAAAGAAAACACCACCTTTACTCTACAAATGGAAGAAACCAGCTCAAAAGTCGAATCAGAACGAGTATGTCAACAACGAAAGAGCGTATAAACACATAGATCTAAACGAATTCGTAACATGAACAAGGAATTTGCAAACAAAGAATCAAATTGCAACAGATCTATATGGATGGATGGATGGATGGATAGAGAGAGGGAGAGGGAGAGACCGTCGCCGTCCTTGTCGAAGAGGCTAAAGGCCTCCTTGAACTCGGAGATCTGGTCATCAGTGAGTTGATCCGCCATAGTCGTCGACGAGTTAGAGAGAGAGAGTGAGACGCTTGTTCTTGGTCGCCAGCAGTGTTCAGAGTCTGAGAGTTTTTTTTTATTTTATTTGATTGTGTGCGTGTGTTTTATGTTTCTGCGTTCATTTAATGGAGACGAGACGACCGAGCGGTGCTGTTTATAATGTTTAAAATTGGAAAAAAGAAAAAAAAAAAAAGAGCAAGGTATCTTATTCTCTCTCATCCTCACGTAAACTTTTTAAAACTTTTATTCTTTTCTTTTTCTTTCTTGGTAACAAAACATAAAAAGAATCAACTGAAAAAGCATAAATTACAGCTCAGGAACATGAAATCCTGACCTTTACAAAGTAAGTGCAGATCCTTATATAGCTAAGAGAGGTGATTCGCGATGAGATAAATATTTTATTTAAAAATAAAAAAGTTTGGATTGATCATTTGATTTTGATTTGATATAAATAAAATAAATATCATTTAGCAAATCATCAACCATCATAAGCAAAATAGAAAATAAGGGTTTAGAAATCCATTCTTCCTTATCAAAGCATCAATATCCGCTATAGCATTTCTTTTTTTATAGTGGTATGTAACCTGATAATGATTAAAGCTCCAAATCAAGTTTTGTAATACAAAAGTACATTCCTATGTATAGTAGACAACTTATAGCAGAGACATTAGTTGCATAGCATCAATAATCTTCTTTTATAGCCTTTTACTTTCATGTAGAGGAATATGCCTTACTTGTCACATCACATAGTCTACCTTTTTATCTCCAATTGATACTAAGCGTTCAAATGGTGACAGGCAGCTCTAGCATAGTTTGTTGCCTTCAATTTGGCCAGGCTCCTCTTACATTCTAAGCAAAGTTTTAAAAGCTTTTGTCCTACGATTTGATTTGTGCAACATCACTAAGAATAAATAACCACTCAACTAAGGTTTAGCTTGGTGGTCTTTAAGTGCCTCGTGCATGCTTCATCCTTGGCATCAATTCTCCATTGTGGACAAAGCAAAAGTTGAAGAATTCTCCCTATCATAAATTATGCATTGCTAGACAAAAGGGGGATCACCTTCTGCAGCATTATCACTTGCATAATCATTCAAGACATCCATTTCAACTTGGTTAGGATTTACTCTTAATCCATCCCTATCTTGACCATCAGTGCCCCCGATGCTATATAATTTCATGATGTGATTTCCACTCGATGCCACATTTTGGAGTAGTAACTCTCCTTGTAATAGTCTATGGATAAAAACTTGAGACTTGATTCATAGACATTACCACTAATTCATCTATTGTTTATTGATTAAGATTCCCATCAACCTTTACTCAATTTTCTCCCATAGACTCCACTATTTCCTAGTTTGTTAGAATAACCATAATAGATTTGATGTGTTGTATAGAATTTTCAATATAATGGTGATCACACATTTTAGGTCCATTCTTCTTGTTTTTACTTCTTCCTTATTTTTTCTATAAGGTGTTTTGCCTTTTCAATTTAAAGATTTATTTTTTTGTACTCACGTTTGAAATTTTAAGTTATTTTATTAACCAATGCTTGATTTGTCTTTTCTACTTCCTAGATTTTGGATTGTTTCCTTTCTCAATATCTCTCTCATCAAAGTTACACATGACTATTAATGTGCCGTAAAAATTTATGATTTACTTACTGTTTAAAACAAAATAGATGAGAAATAAAAAAATTATTTATTGAGAGTGACTATTGCCGATAATAAATTAAAAATTTATATTTTAGTATTTACTTTATATAAAAATTTATTATAAGGAATATTTAGTCCGATATTTATCTCATTCTATTAATTATAGCATTAAATTGAAAATATTTATTCAATGTTTCCTTCTCAATATCTCTCTCATCAGAGTTAAACATGAGTGTGTTGTTAGAATTTACGGTTTGTTTACTTTTTAAAATGGAATAGATAAAGAATAGAAAAGTTATTCCTTATAAAAAAATTATTACCTATAATTGATCAAAACTTTATATTTCAATATTTACTTCATATAAATTTTTATTGTTAAAAATATTTATTTCGATATTTATCTCACTTTATTAATTGTAGAATTCAATTGAAAATACGATGAAAGTATCAATGTATTCCTATTTCGCCATTATAGAATATAACCAATAGTTATTTTATTGAGGGCACGATTGTCAATTATTTAAACTTTTTATTTCATAAGGAATAAAAAAAATATTATTTTACAGAAGGTAATAACTAATTCCAATAAAAGGAAAATTGAAAAGTTACTTAAAACAAAAATTTCCAAATCTATTTACAAGTAAATAAAATAATAAAAAGTATTTTGGTAATAACTATTCTATTTCCTCTTAGGGATGTATTTCACTTTCCTAAGAGAGATCCTAGACCCTATTTTGTCAACACTCTCATCAAGTTTCGGAATGGATTGAAATCTTAGGACACATAGGGGTTTGAGCAATAGGGAAAGAAAAGGTTTCTTAAGCCACAACTTGTTGAAGGTTGGTGGGATTTTAGAAATGAGATGTAAGGTCTTTCACTAGCAAAGAGGAGGGAGAGGAGGAGACTAAGAGTAGTAATCCCCAAAGTTTTATTGAAGAGATGAGGAAGATGAAGGAAAAGTAGACTTAAAATGATGAAAGTTTGAGAGCTACAGTATTACATCTTTAATGGGTCACACTTTGCATGAGAGTCAAAGAACGAAAATCTAATTACTCAAATAACAAAAGACGAGTTTGGTGGGATGAAAACACGCAACTTGAAAAATTCTATCTCTTAAATGCTATGAAATTCCATGATACCAATAAGTGTGAAGATTTAATGTGTGTTGAAGTCACGATGACCAAGAGGAAGATGATTGCAACAGTAGACACAAGAGCCCCACATTCAATTAATTTTAAGCAAGTTGCTAGTGAACTCAAGCTAAAGATAGAGGAGAGTAGATCCTAGTTCAAGATAGTAAACTTTAAAGAAATCTTGAAGTCAAGAATCACTAGAAATGTATAATAGCATTAGTAGTAGGCATGGGAGGTATACAATAGAGGTAACTCTTATTGATGACTTTGAGTTTGTCAATGATATAGAATTTCTAGACATGATTAACGCCATCATCATTCCTTGGTTCAAATCTATTTGCTTGCCTAATGGAAAGTCCCTATGTGTAATCTCTATAATTGGGAAGAGAAGCTAGGCTACAAAGTCCATTATGATAATGAAATCATGCTTGGAAGGGGCAGCTTGTATTGATGGTGACTATAGGGAAGAAGGGGATTTTGTAAAAGATATACCTCCATTTGGGGAAACTTCAAGGGAAGTCCATGACAATTCATTCCATGATTGAAGTTAAATAATTGATAGGAGCAAGTCCATGACACAATTGTCAAAATCCCTTCAAGAGATGCAAATTGGGATAAACTAAAAAATATTAGAAAGAAGGTATGAAGGCTCATATCAAAGCATCACATTTCATCAAGTAGATAGAGAATTGCGAAGGAACATTATTACTATAAGAAGGAAAGGGACTTTAATTAGAAACTTGAGTCGAGTAGAGGGATCATAGAACAATTGACAATCTAAGATTGAAGATGTGAAGCAAACGCCATGGTAATGACGAGAGAGAATGTTACATACAAGTTACAGTATAATTTAAGCCCACCGGGAGCCTAATTGAAATGGCTTAATCATTTGTGGTTCGAGACCAACGTCTATAGTCAAGGCTTGTTTTTATATGTACCTAGATCCAATGTATATTTTGATAGATAAAATTGATTGATTTACTTATGGTACCAATAGACATATCTATCTTGTAGCCACTTATCTAAAGAGTCTCAATCATTTGTTTGAATAGTACTTTTGTATATATAAAAGATTTCCTTGAAATTATAAGGCATCAATTCATATATTGAAAATCATTCTCCTTAAGCATCTCTTCTTAGACTTCCTTTGATGAAACCTAATGACCATTTTATTTCTTGAATTCATTACACAACCTTTAAGATCTCATTAAGAGTGCAAGTTAAAAGGTTCAAGAAACTTCTGGACTCATAGGTGAAGTTGCAAAGAAGTTTACAGACTGCATTAAAGCAACTTTGGAACCTATCTAAACTCCAATCAATATCTCAGTTTATATATCAAAAGCATTGACTAAGAAATGTGGAACCTAAGCGAAGAAGAGCAAGCTGAGATAAGTATTTACAAATGGTCAAAGTGTGAATAATGGACTCCATTCAAGTGTTAATTAAGGATATTTAAATAAAGCCACTTCATTTGAATGCCCCTTTAAAGCATTTAAATGAAGTACCTCGAAATTAGACACTCAAAGCTTCTTGAATTTCATTCAAATACCCTCTTGTCTCATCGAAATGAAGTGGACAACATTTGAATGACACTAGTCATCATTCAAATGAAGTGCACAAGCTTTAAAATGCATGCTTGTTATTTGGTAAGCTTTAGTTGAGTTATTTTAATGGCAATATCCTTAATAGCTTGCTTCAATGAAGGTGTTACTTAAGCATATGAATAAACATACACTTACGATGGATAGAGGTTTGACTATTGAAATTATTCATAATAGGGAGAATATATCTATTTCTCTTTAGTTCTTTTGAGGACTTGGAAATTTACTAAGGACTCTGTTCTTGTGGCATTCAAACTTGTGGTTATTGATTCTAATAATCAACATGTTAAAGTTATGATTTGATTTTAGCTTTCTTGGGACTTGATTCTATCTAAAGGTATTGGGTTTTGAAATTCATACTTGGGATTTGCATTAGTTTAGTATCAAAACTTCAACTCTAAAATTAGGTTCCTTTTTCTTTGCTTACTTTTTTTTTTTCTTTGTGTTTGATTTTCTTTATCTTTATTTTTTGTGATTGGTATAAATTGGTGTGGAAAAAATTATCATATAAATAAGAAAGAGAGATCATAGAAAAAAGAGAGAAGTGAAACATTGGTGTGATAAAAGAAGTGCTTGTTATCCAATCATTGTGATTTATTATAGTTTCTTACTTCAATGATAATTCTACCATATCGGTTATTATGTTTTGCATTTAAAAGAAATAATAGCATTGTTGCAATTCAATTGCTTGTTGTTTGTTTTCCTTTGTGTTTTACATATCTATCTAAATTAATTTTCAGCATAATATTTTATCATCTTATTGCAATTTTTTTTCCACTTAGATTTTTGATCTTTGGCTCTTATTTCCCAATTTTGTTTCTTGAGACTTGACTTTTTTTTTTGATAGTTTCTTGAGTTATTGTGGTCTCAACAACATAAAATGATTTATTGGTTGAGTTTATTTAATTTAATAAAGAATTAAAAGAAAAGGTTAGAGTAGTATTATGAAAGAGAGTAAAAGTGACATTAGAGAGAAAAGCTAAAAACGTAAGTGTGAAACACGAGTGTTGAGTGACTTGCCGAATAGTGTAAGCATGTGAGGAAGTATTGTGAGAATTTTATTTTAGTTAATACTTCTTTTACACATTGTGGACAATACATATAACTTCTAAGAATGATGCTTCGATTATAAAGAAAGATAATTTAATCATATGGGAAGTAGTGCCATAACAATTTGAATGCATCAATGTTATGTTTCTCAAATTCAAGATAAATTGAGTGATAAAAAGTTGCTACAAAGTTTGTAGGTTCCATTGACATGTTGCCAATACTAAGCTAAACTTTAATCAATATCTCAATTTGTGAATTGGAAACGTTGATCCATGAGTAGGAAATCAAGTAGACGAGAATAATTTAGGATAGATGCCTATAAAATGAATAGCATGCGAATGAAGGACTCCTTAAAATATTACTGAAGGACATTCAAACAAAGTAACTCCAATCGAACACCCATTAGAGACACTCAAATGAAGTCTCCCAGTATTGTAAACCTTTTGATTTCATTTGAACCTTATGGTCAAATATCTAAACTATACTAGTCAACATTCAAACAAAGTGCTAAGGTGTTTTCGAATGCCACGATTGAAAGCATGAATGTGTGCTTGTTACAAGTTGGTTATTTTTTGGTAAATTTTATATATTTTATTTTGATGACGATTTCCGTAATATATCAATTAAATTAGAGCATTATTTTAGTCAAATAAGCATAGACTTTCAATGGGATGGGAATTAGATTATTGAATTTTATTAATTAATATAGAGGGTATATATTTTTTCTTTAATTCTTTGGAAAACTTGTGAACTAATTAAGGATTTTGTTATTGTGGCTTTAAAAGTTCAGTGTCTAGGGAGTTTAATGTAATGGTGGATTGTTTGTAGGATGAATGTAGTGCATAGAAGAAGATAATGTATATTTTGATATGCCACCATTTTTTGTATTATTTTGTAATGTAAGACTAAATGGTTAATTTTGTTGTGTTTTATTTTGTTTTTAGAAGTTAATATATTTGTTGTTTACCTAAAAAAAAGCATCAAGGTTATTATTGATTTGGGAATGAAAATAGAAGCACGATCTTGAAGAGGATGTTGTGTTACATAAATGTTATAAAAACTTAAAAAAAAAAGATAGTTCGAATGCTAGAAAGTTTATTAATTTTATTGATTTAAATTGCAATTTTTAACATATTAGTCAAGAAATGTCCTGTTAATAGAAAAAATCAACTCTACTAAGTAAGCAACAAAACTTATAATAACATATATGTTTAGGCTACTATGTCGTTTATCTAGACATGGGATTGGTTCAGAATTGGCCTAGAACTGTCAGGTCAAGGGTCGGTAGAAAGTGGAACCGGAACCAACCTGAGGGGAAGGGCTCGGTTAGTTCCCTTGACCCGACGGTTCATGAGCTGGTTCGGGCTCTAAATTGGCCTAACGACTTTTTTTTTTAGATTCATTTTTTTATCTATTTTTTTATATGTGGTTGTATATCGAAACTGACCCAAACTGCCGGTTTAATCTATACATGAACCAGCGGGTCGAACCGGACGGTTGATGGTCAGTTTGGGGCTTGCTGATTAGTTGAGTTGCATAATGCAACTTAGCCTTTGGACTGTCGGCCTAGCGATTCCTATCTACTTGGCCAATTCCACATTCGGGCTGGTTTAAGGGCTTGAATTGGTCGAGCCGGTTCATGAGCCTAAACCAACCCTCTCTTATGTCTACATTTACCTATTCATACTTTATTTAAGCTAGCTATCATGTACATTAAGTGTATACTTTCTTAATATATCTAGTAAATAATAACTAGTATAGTCATGATGTTTAAAAAAAAAAAAAATCAAACCATAAAGTCTCTATATATTAGATCATAATAAAAAACAATACCAATTAAATAGCTTTAATGCATATTTTGAACAATTAGTACAACTATTAAAATAAGCCATAGATATGGACATGTTGCATATTTAAATAATTAAATAAGAAATGGTTGTTGAATTATAAACAAAACCCAAAATATAACATTATAAAAGAAAGAGAAAAGTATAAAAACTTTACTCGCATTTTTACTTATTTATAAATAGGAGACTTGAGTTAATTTTTTAGACAGAAGTGATTAAAGGTCCATAAATAAGTGTAAATATCATTAATATATATAGAGAGAGACATATGTTAACTTATTATTGATATGAAATAATTGATTTAGCATAATCTTTGTTTGTTTTCTGATCACCCTAATGCTGGGGTGGCCCGAAAAATGGCCCATATAGTTGTTATAATTTTTTTTCCTTTTTTTTTTTCATTTTTTTGGGATTTTCAAAATAAAATTTAAATATTTTTATCTTTTTAAATTTGTTTTGTATTATTTTTTATTAAATTAATTATTTTACATCAATAACAGATATGTATCATTCTAAATATATTAAATAACATTAAGACTTGTTTATAGAATTCGAGCTACCTCTTTATAAAAAAAATTAACTTAAATTATTTGTTTGCAAATAAAAAAAACATAAATAATACTTTTATATTTTTCCATGAAAAAAATGAAAACCCAAAGCCATAAAGTAAAGGGAAAAGGATTAAACTTTGAACAACATCATAGTAGCGTCACGGTATAAAAAAGAAGAAGAGATACTTACAGTAGAATGAAGGGAAGGAATTTTGGAATGATGTGGTATTTGTTTGTCACTCTCTTTTTTTTTTTTCTTTTTATCTTGTCAAAGGGTTAAGTATAGATATTTCTTTTCTTTTTTATAACTTTTAATTCCTTTTAAATGGCTTATAGAAAAGTAAAGTACATAATTTACTAATAAGAAAATAGAAAATATGTACATAATTATGGTAATAATATACAAGTAAATTATAGAAGGATAGAAAATTAAAGAGGGGTAAGAAGGGTAAACTAAGAAAAATAGTTGTTTAAGTAACAAGATATGCCTTCCCTAGGATTTGTAGCTTTTTAGGCTTGTACTCAAAATAAAAAAAAGAAAAGAAAAGAAATTATATTTAAGTAGTCTCGATTGATTTTATGATACATAACTTAAAATAATGATGTTTTATAAATTTATCATTTTACGTAAAAGTTTTTTTCTTACATATTACATCAAGATTGTTAAAGGTAATGGCATGAATTTTTTTTTTTTTTTATCTTCCTCCCCTACTTAAAGCTAAGCTATTGGATCTCGTGATTTAGTGTTGGGCTTCGCGTCCTTTTCTCTCAAATTTACCATGACTTTATTACTGACTTAGGACCCTTGAAGAGTCTTCTAGAGTTCGAGTGCTCATTGCGGCAGTACTTCGGTGACAAGTGGTCTACTGAACTGAAAAAAAAAAAACAAAAAAAAGATCTTAGCAGAGAAGCACTTCATTGAAACAACTCAACGCGGCCTATTAGTACGGCTTTCCGAAACCGTCAGACCTACGTTTGAGGAAAATATGGATCAACTTTCAAATGCGTTCTCCGTATTAGAAGTCGACGCTGACGATGATCGTGTCGTCGCTGCCATCTCGTTTACTTCTTCTTCCTCCTCTCAGAACGGCACCGCCGCCACTTCAAGTTTTATCTCTAATTCCTTTATTTTCTTCTTCTTTACTTATTGTCACCTCACTTTGTCACACTTCTTCTTAGTTCAGTTCTTTGTTTTGTTTCGAATGGCACTAGCGCTTGTGGTGCGCACGGAATTAATTTGATTTAGTTGTTTGGATTGATTTTGGTTCTGGTTATGATTTTTGGTTATACAGGAAGTAAAAAGAAAGGTGAAAATGCTGCCGACAATGCGGCAATAGAAAAGGGTGAACAGAATGGAGAAATAGAGGTGAAGCCTCCACCTGATTGCAGGCTGCCCCTTGTATGGATAGATTTGGAAATGACTGGTATGTTTTTAGTATTAGCATATTGGATCATGAAATACATAGCTCGACTTGTCCTAAGAAATTGATGCCTTTTGTCCAATGCCATGCAACTTTGTTAAAATACAAAACAAACATGGGGCAAGTGGACTCGTAAAATTTTGTGAAAATGAGGTCCATCAAGTGTCGTGTCTCTTCTATGTTTGTGCACTTACCCTATTAACTTTTGTATAGTGTACAATATGAACATAGACGTCAACTGTGGCCAATGGTATTTTTAGTAGCATCTACCAATGGTTTGGAAAAGAATTACCTTTTGGAGTTAGTAGTCTAAGTGCACCTGTGGAAGTGAAGGGAATTAAAAGTGTACAAATGCAAAAGTTGACGGGTCTTAGTACACAAATACCCAATACACAATTCATAAAATGGCCACCGCTTTGTCTAGCTAGTATGGGAGGCTTTGTTGCATCAAATATTTCATCATATCCTATGTTATAGGATTGTTCTTCTTCCTTAGAATCGCTAATCAACTCTGAATCCACCTTAGTTTTAAGAGTTTTCCTTCCTCACCTCCCTATGATTGCTAGTGGGTCCGGGCTCGTTAGAGAGAACTTGATGATCTCAATAATTTCTGATTAAACAGAAGAGTTTTTGGAGAAAATAATTAGCATCCTTTCCTTCCTTTTCTTTTTCGGTTTTAGTACAAGCTGGGCAGTGTTAACTGCCTCATCCCCCATGATCCCTCTATTTCTCTCTCACGACTCCACTTTTACACCCCCACTACTAACTGTATGCATAGTGATCAATAGCAGGACAGTACACTACCCCTGACTCTAGGACACCCTTCTACCATAATTAAAAGCTACAATATTAAGACACCACTCCAACTGGGATAACAAGCCCCCTTAAACCGCTGAACATGTTACACAAGGAAAGAAACAACAATCTAACACTAAGAAGAAAAACATACAAGAAACGCACAATAAGGTAAAAACTACCCAGCAGATCCCCCTCCAGCAAGCACAGCCCCCTACTCGCCACTTCTCTTGTGTGGTTTCCTTCTGACATAAACTTGGTCGAAGGGGGTCATTTTGGCATGTGAGCATGAGGTTTTCTCATGTGTAACATCTGTCCCTCCCTCAAGAGCATGTGTGACCTCAGGCGTGAATGGTGGGTACCTTTGTATCATTGTCTCGGCCGACTCTTAGGAGGCTTCGGCGGGTGAGTAGCTGTCCCAATGCACCAGCACTTAAGATTGGTGCTGCATTTGGCATGTCTCCAGGATAGCTTTGGGCTGAGGAACGACCACTCCTTGTTGCACCAGTGGAAGTAATGGTTGAGTATTAGGAGGACCTTCGAACTTCTTCAAGTAAGACACATGAAAAACCGGGTGGATCCACACCTGAGGGGGAAATTCGAGCCGATATGCCACTGTTCCAACCTTATCTGTGATTGGAAGCGGTCCATAGAACTTTGGTGCCAGCTTTTGGTTGTGTCGTGTAGCCACTGAAACTTGCCGATAAGGTTGAAGGCAAAGCCACACTAACTCGCCCTCTTGGAATTCCAGTTTTCTATACTGTCGATCATATTGTGCCTTCATGGTGGCTTGAGCTCGTGCCAGCTGTTGCCGGAGTTGCTGCCAGACTTGGTCCCTTTCCACTAGAGCTACTTCGACTGCTTCCAACTTGGACATTCCAGGGTGGTAGGCCAGCAATCTTGGAGGTGCACAGCCATAAACGACCTCAAAAGGAGTTGCTTTCAGCACTGTGTGGAACCCCGTGTTATAACAGAACTCCGCCGACACGACCCACTCAGTCCATTTGTTTGGGCGTTCCCCCACAAAGCACCTTAAGTACATCTCGATGGTGCGGTTGACTCCCTCAGTCTGCCCATTGCTTTGTGGATGATAGGAGGAAGAGAAAGCTAGCCATGTGCCTTGTAGCTTAAACAATTCTTTCCAGAAGGTGCTGGTAAAGGTAGTATCCCTATCGCTTACAATGGATTCCGGCATCCCATGGAGTTTGAAGATGTGCTCAAAGAATATCTGAGATATCGAGATAGCCATATATGGATGGTTAATGGGTAGGAAGTGGGCATATTTCAAGAAACGATCAACTACCACAAAGAGGACCGACTTTCCATGGGAGATTGGTAATCCTTCAATGAAATCCATGGATATGTCCGCCCATACTTGGGACAATATTGGCAGCGGCTGCAAGAGGCCTGTTGGTTTCAGCAACTGGACCTTGCTTCATTGGCATATCTTGCAGGCGCGGATAAATTGTTGAACTTGCTGTTTGAGCCCTTTCCAATAAAAATCTCGCTTAATTCGATGGAGAGTCTTTTGATACCCCTCATGGAACGGGCAGTGAAGAGCCTCGATTATTACTAAACACAAGGCTAAGTGAGGGAGCAAATAGATTTTCCGCTTGAAAAATAATAATCCATCCTGTACCATCCATTGATGCCTGAGCTGCCCTGCCTCTGCCTGTTCCATCAGCTCTTGGAGTTCTCGGACTTGTTGATTCTTTTCGCGGATATGGTCAAACAGCTGTAACTAGGGGGAAGAGATGGCTGCTAGACAACCGATTGGTTCTTCCATCCTGGAAAGGGCATATTCGCCACCTTATTTTCACGGCCAACTTTATACTCGATCTCGAAATCAAACCCCATCAACTTGTTGATCTAGTGTTGTTGAGGCAAAGTCGTCACCCGCTGCTCCAAGAGGTACTTGAGGCTGTAATGGTCAGTCTTTACTAGGAATCGCCTTCCCCATAGGTACGACCTCCAATGTCTTACTGCCTTGGATAGTCCGATCAACTCCTTCTCATAGGTAGCCAGCTTCAAGTGTTGTCTTGCAAAAGGATGGTTGAAATAGGACATAGGATGCCCTTGCTATTGAATAACCGCCCCAATTCCCCCTTTCGAGGCGTCGCATTCCACTACGAATGGTTGGGAGAAGTCTGGAAGGGCTAAGACGGGGGCTTCTGTCATGGCTATTTTCAGCCTTTCAAACAAGATCTCAGCTTCGGGGGTCCAATGGAAGTTGTTCTTGCGAAGCATCTTAGTCAAGGGCTTCGTAATTCGTCCATACCCAGCCACAAAGCGCCTATAATATCCCGTCAATCCTAGGAATCCCCTCAAGGCTGTGGTGGACATAGGCTTGGTCCACTTCAACACAACTTCTATCTTCTCCGAGTTGGCTCGGACTCCTTCATGCGAAATCACATGGCCTAAGTAAGCCACTTGCCATTGGGCGAAGGCACACTTACTCCTTTTTAAGTATAATTGATGCTCTTGTAAGAGCATGAATACCCTCCTCAAATGCTATAGATGTTCTGCCCAGGTGCCGCTGTAGACTAGGATGTTGTCAAAGAAGACTAACACAAACTTGCGCAGCACCCCCTTCAAAACTGCGTTCATCAAGGCTTGGAAGTTGGATGGGGCATTGGTGAGACTGAAGGGCATGAGAAGGAACTCAAAGTGTCCATGGTGAGTGCGAAAAGCTGTTTTCTCTATATCCGCTGGATGCATGCGCACTTGATGATAGCCCGAAGCTAAGTCTAACTTGGAGAAATACTTGGCTCCATTTAATTCCTCTAGCAGCTCTTCGATGACCGAAATAGGGAATTTATGCTTGATAGTTTTGTCGTTCGGCACCCAATAATCCACACAAAACCTTCAACTAAGGTCGGCCTTTCGTACCAGCGGGGAAAGAAAAAGGGGACTGACTTACCTAAATGATGCCCTGCTCCATCATCTCCATGCATTGTCTCTCTATTTCATCCTTCTGTTGATGCGGATATCAATAGGTGTTGTTCCTTGGTGCAAGGGGATCCTATGGTCACATGATCTGGCTGGTGGGAGGCCTTGTAACGGCTGGAAGAGGGACTCAAACTTGGCCAAGAGCAACCCTAGCTCGTTACTCTTCTCCACTCCTCGCATGGCCGCCAAGGAGACACGGTCCCTCTCACATTCCAAGAGACCTCTTAGTTCTACCTCTTCCCCCTTAACACATAATTTCATTCTCATGTCACGAAAATTGCAATCAATTGCCCCTAGGGACTTCAACCAACTCACGCCTAGAATTGCATCGACCCCACACAAGGGTAGCATATAGAGGTCCTCTTAGAAAGGGCTGCTTGCGAGGAGCAACTCCACCCCCTTACAACTACCCCCACTCCGTAGACTTTCCCAGTTGGCCACCAGCACCTTGATGTTATGCCGAGGCTCAACCTTCAACTTCAGTCTTTGGGCCTCCCTTGCGTCGACAAAGTTGTGCGTGCTTCTGGAGTTCACTAGTACCACCACCTCCTGCCCGCCAATCTTGCCTCGTAACTTAATTGCTTGGGGCTTGCACAAGCCTATCATGGCATAGAGCGATATGGTGGTTGGTTCCTCCTCGCCCTTCTCAACCCTCGTTTCCTCCTCGTCTTGTTCCCCTGAGTTGTCCTCAACACAATCTAACCAGAATAGCCTTTTACAATAGTGCCCTACTGAAAAGGGTTCGTCATAGTTGAAGCAAAGTCCTTTTCTCCTCTGTTCCTCTAGTTTTGGCTTACTCAGCCACCTCACGAAGGGTTTGGGGGTGGGGCTAGGGTTCATCAAAAACTTCCTCTGAGGTGCTTCTCCCTTAGCGGCTAGGCCAACCCTTCTCCTTTGTGTCTCGGCCGCTGCTCGCAAGGTCGCGCTCCTCCTCTCATACAGCTGTGCCAAGGCCACGGCATGAATCATGTCCTGAGGGTTTTGGATTAGGATGTCTGCGGAGATGGACTTCTTCAACCTGCTGATGAACAATGCCACCTCTTGCTCCGGCATTAGGAACGAGGTCTGGGCTGAGACTTGGGTGAACCGCTGTTGATACTCCTCTATGGCCTCTAGCTGTCTCAATTTGGCCAGCTCTCCCAACGGGTTACTCCTCAGTGGAGGTCCAAATTAGGAGTGGCAGATGGCCTTGAAGTCCTCCCATGAGATCCCTGGTTGATCCCGCTCCATCTTGATGAACCACAATTGGGCCTCCTCTTCTAGGTGATAGGCGGCCAACTCCACGCGATCCCCTTCTGGTGTGCATTGGTGCCTGAAGAAGAGTTCACATCAACTCAACTAGCCAGTGGGGTCAGACTTGTTGTCGAACTTAGGAAAATGTAGGTGGGCGTACTTCAGCATCACCACCCCCCTCTCGTCTTCCCCACCCACGGCAAAGCCTCTTGAGGCCTGGTCCCTAGAGGAGTTGCCTTCGCTGGTCTCCTCTATCTCTTTTCCCTTTCCCTTCTGCTACGACACCTCTTTAGAAAGGCTCGCCAATTGGGCAGATAGTTCTTCGATGTGGGCTCGGTCGGCCTTGTACATTTCCAGGAGGCTTTGGAACTGTTGCTGGACTCGCTTGAAATCATCCGACATGCCTGGCTTTGATACCACTTTGTTATAGGATTGTTCTTCTTCCTTAAAATCGCTAATCAACTCTGAATCCACCTTAGTTTTAAGAGTTTTCCTTCCTCGCCTCCCTATGGTTGCTAATGAGTCCGAGCTCGTTAGAGAAAACCCAACGATCTCGATAATTTCTGATTAAACAAAAGAGTTTTTGGAGAAAATAATTAGCATCCTTACCTTCCTTTTCTTTTTTGGTTTTAGTACAAGCTGGGCAGTTTTAATTGCCTCATCCCCCACAATCCCTCTATTTTTCTCCCACGACTCCACCTTTACACCCCCACTACTAATCGTATGCATAGTGATCAGTAGCAGGACAGTACACTACCCCTGACTCTAGGACACCCTTCTACCACTCCAGCTAGGATAACAAGCCCCCTTTAACTGCTGGACATGTTACACGAGGAAAGAAACAACAATCTAACACTAAGAAGAAAAACATACAAGAAACGCACAATAAGGTAAACCTCAGTACACTACCCAGCAGATCCCCCTCCAGCAAGCACAGCCCCCTATTCGCCACTTCTCTTGTGTGGTTTCCTTCTGACATAAACTTGGTCGAAGGGGGTCATTTTGGCATGTGAGCACGAGGTTTTCTCTCATGTAACATCCTATTTATTTCTATCATATCCTATCCTTTACTTATTCTGCTGCTTCCAATCTTGATATGAAATGGTCAAAATACAGACAGAATGGTTGTGCTAAGTGGCTATACGGGGACTCTTACTCATACAAGAAAAGATTTGGATAAGGTTGTGTACATGTAAAAATGCCTAATATTATTATTTAGTCAATGCATCTTACAGAATCTTGGATTTCCTAGCAATATTACTGTGCATGGTTTGCTTCTTATTCTTCTGATCCTTGTTCAATGCAGGATTAAATATTGAAGTTGATAGGATACTTGAAATTGCTTGTATAGTAACTGATGGAAATTTGACTCAATCAATTGAGGTATCCTTTTTTAAAGGGTTTGCACACTGTTTCTGTCTATTTATATGCTCCTCTAGGGGGAAAAAGGTTTTGTGAGCATATCTAGTATATTAACTGATGGAAATTATGACTATTTTGAAGTTTTAGCTCTTTCCAGCACTCGTCATAATTTATCAATGGGTGGTTAGACTTTTTTTGGTTTTATGTGGTTGATATGTGTATATGCATGCATATAAATATGTTTATATGTACATATATTTCAAATATTGTCAAATTTTGCTTGAGATCCCTTGGATCACTTATAAACTAGGTATTTCTTCTACTTGTAATGGATATTTACTTCTTTTACTAGGGTCCAGATCTTGTCATTCATCAAAGCAGGGAATGTCTAGACGGAATGGGAGAATGGTGTCAAAGTCACCATGCAGCTAGTGGTAAGCAGCAGAAAAGTTATTTTATTTTATTTTTTAATCCAAAGAAACCGCTGAACCATTCAAATCATTCCATTTGAACTAGACTGACAAATTGAATATGACCCCAGGGTTGACGAAGAAAGTGAGTCATAGTACTATAACCGAGAGAGAAGCTGAACAGGAGGTCTGTAAGAATGTACTTAACCGTAGAGCACAGTTTTGGTTTGTAGAGTACCATGCCTTCATTTTCTGGATTTGATGCAAGTTTATGCTGATATTCGTGTTTTCCACTACTACACATTTTTTACTCATGCTTTTATTGAGATTGCTTTTCTTTATTTCGAAGAAAATATATAGTGCAATTTTGTTGGTCTTTGAAAATCCCATCAATAGTCTCTCAGACTTGGTGTAAAATTTTACAGTTAAGACCTCTGGCACAAAGTCTTTGCAAATGGGAGGTGGGTAATGGGAATAACATATACCTTTGGTATGTTGAATGGCAACTTGGTCTTGTGGTTAGGGGAGGGAGCCATTCATGCTAGTGGCCTGCCTAAGGATGCTATGCTTTGTTGTGTCGTAAACAGTGAATGATGGCATTAGCCTGAAGGAACCCTATGGCATTCTGTTAGAGAGGAGCTACATGGATTTTTACCTTCTAAAGTAAATTGTGAAGACAAGTAGGTGCAAAAAGGAAACTCTTCTAAGCTACTTAAGAGTTAAGATCAGGGTAGCTTCTGCTGCTTTGAGACAACCATGGGTGTGTGTCCCTTGGCCTTGGCTGGTGTGGTTCAAAAGGCTTTTGCATAGACATTCCTTTCTGCTGTGGCCTTAGCCCAGCAAAAGCTTATCGCTCTTGACAAGCTGATGTAATGGGAGTAGTTTCACAAAATAGATGCTACTTATGTAGCAGTGAGGAACAAACACATTGCCTCCTATTCCTCCAGTGTTCCTTTGTTTTGGATTTGTGGAACAAGCTGGAAAGTGCATTTCCAGGCAGTATGCTTCATCCTTTGAGTGCAGCTGATATACTGGAGCTTTTCAGTAGGATTGGCCCTCATCTTTCATCAACCTGGACGACTGGAACCAGCCTTATGATCTACTATATTTGGAAGGAAAGAAGAAGAGACTTGGGCTTATTACTCGTTCTATTGAAGATATTTTTTGCCTTCTGTTATCTTGTTATCATGCCTTAGACAGTTCCTTGTGAATGTTCATTTTATTTAGTTTATCTTGTTTGGATCTTTATGTTTGTTAGTGCCAAGGTCTTGATCCTAGCACCTTTTTGTTTTTGTATGGTGTTTTGCTCTTTATTTTAGGTTTCTTGTGAGATCTTTCTTTTTTATTTTTTATAACCCAAAATTTTTTAATGAGAATCTGACATTTCATTCCCAAAAAAAATTTTTAGTGATGAAAAAGAGGAAACATTTAGTAGAAACTTGTTCATGGTTTTATAAGCTGCTTCTTAGATTTTTCAATAATATGGAATGTTTGCCTTGCTTGTGATTTTTCTTGGGTAAATTAATAAATTGTAGCAAGTGAGAAAGTATGCGCAACCACTTAAAGCAGTAAAGTGATACATAGCCAACTCCATTTTAGAAACAAAAGAGGAGTTCATAAGATAAGCTCTGAAGAAACTAGAGCAAACCAACTTAGTGCATCACATTAAATTGAAATGAAAGATGAGGTCTGTCTAGCTAATGCTGAAGCTAAAGATCTATTGCTACCAAGTCTGACTCAGTTTCTCATTCTTCAAATACAATAAACTAGGCCACTCTCTACGTGGAGCTTTAGATGAAGCATTGGCTACTAATCATGCAGTAGCTCCTCGCCCAGAGAAGAAAGATGGAGGACGGTTCAACTTTGTGTACACATCTTTCCAAACTTGAGAAGAATGGGCACATTCTTATATCATGTTGCTTTTTACTATAGCATCACTTGCCTATGCTTGTGAGATGCAAAGGAAAACTCAGAAACATGTTTGTTTATTTTTAATTGTGAAATATAGGTTTTGATGGGCTAATGGCCATGTGCTCTGGTGGTGCACATCTTATGCTCTAAGTCATTGGTCTGGGGATCAAAACCAATCCCAACTTATTAGAATATATAGGTTGTAGTCATCTTGATTTTGTCCATAGTATTTGCTAAAAGACAATTGAGCTCCATATTTGAAGTGAAACCAGTGAACATAGTGCAGCCCATAGCATGCTTAGGCCTCTGTGGGTCAGTTTTCTGTTACATTGCTGATACTAGATTTCATCAATTTACCAATCAGTTGGGTAGGTCATATTTCTGTTACATCTATAGGTTGCCCGAGAAGTCATGCTGGTTGTAAAGGGAGGAAATAGTGAAGTTTCTATTCTTTAATAAGAAAGACAGGTTATATCTAGTACAAAGATCTATAAGATTTTCTTTTAAAAATATTTTAGAAATTGTCATAGTAACATGATTTAATTTTTGGCTCTGATACTTGTATGCACCAGTCCTTGAATGTATCAAATCTGACAGACTAGTGGTGTATCTCTGGATGTTCTAGCATTGTATCTTCATTTACTTGCATCACTGATAATCACTCCTTAATTATCAGGAAAGATAATAGCCCTCTTACTAAATTGTGAGGCTTTTCATTGTTTTCTTAAATTATTTTATTTTATTTTATTTATTATTATTATTTTAATAAATCAATGCAGGTGATGGAATTTGTGAAGAAAAATGTCGGTACTTATACGCCCTTGTTAGCTGGGAATTCTGTATATGTTGATTTTCTTTTTCTGAAGGTAAGAAAGAAAAGGATTTTCTTGACAAACACCATCTGTAGAACTGTATGCTTCCTCTTTTTAGTCAATGACTGGTAATGTTTTGTCTACTGCCATATACATTTGATCATTGCTTCAAAACCAAACAATTATGTCTTACAGAGGCTTACCTCGCAATTTGTTTATTTTTCCCTCTTTATCTAGTATGGCACTTTTATGGGTGGAACGATCAGATTCTTAAATGAATTCTTGGCTAAAGTCTTGATCTTTGAATTTTCCTGTTTCCATGTATTGTTAACTTATGTCTGATAAAGCTTCTTGATGTATCATCAGAAATTCTTGTTTTAGGTCGAAAATTTATTAATGGATCATGTCTAAATCTCAGTTCATCTGCGCTTTTATGTTTTAAATACCAGTGAGGCTCAAGATACTTCACTTGATAATAGCAGCCAACAATGTGTGATATAGTTATTAAAAAATAAACATAAAACCACACTAGTGTCTGTAAGTTTAAGATTTTTTTCTTATCCAAAAAAAGGCACAGATGACTGGATTTAAATTTTACATGGAAATAGAGTGTTGGTAGACTTAGTTTTATCTTGTAGATGTAATTGTTAGCTATATTGTTATTAGATGTTATGTTAGTTTGGATTTAGAGGTAGACATATATCTCATTATATCCTTTCCTATTTTTTTACTCTTATCCTATGTGATCCAAAATCTGTCATGTACATAAACATGATCAGGGACATGAATAAAGTGAATTTCAGATTTGTTTATTCTTTCTTCATAGAGCAAGAGGGTGATAGACTCAAATCCACATGCCATTGTTTCACCTCTGCTAGTAATTTAATTGTTCTACTTAATGAGTTTCAGTTAATTCCTCAGCTTACAATAAAGGTGAGGATTAAGCAATAAATACAAAGGTGCACGATTATCTTCTAGCTTAAGCAGGGGAGCAATAATGCATTATTGGTGGGCTTTTATATTTTTTGTTTAATACATTTCATACTTATATAAGGCTGATACATTGAGCAAAGCTTATTAAGTGGATCAATTAAATGGATGATGAAAGTTGAAATGTTGGTGTAGGGATTCAAACTCAACACCTCTTACTCTGGTAAATGTATTAAATTTAGACCATTTGATGGGCTTCAATGAATGTCTCACCTACATATGAGAGTTACTAAATAATAAATATAAAACCACAAGTAACAATTTAAGTTTAAGCTTTTAGATGATTTGTTTTCCGTTACTTTATTTAAATATGTTGTTGAGGAAGGAGATGACTTCAAACGAAATATAGACAAAAATTACAATCACAGCTCAATGTACTGGTAATTTTTCCTGGATGGTGTAACTTTTTGAAAATTACATTTTTTAGATTTAAGAAATGCAACCATTGTATAAGCATGGGACTAAATACTTAAATTATTTTCACAATCTAGTTTTTAATTGATTTCTTTGCAAATTAGTTTCATGACAACTTTGATTTTGGCATGATTGGCTGTTGATCCTTTCTCTGATAAATTATGACATTTATGGACTATTTTTAGTTACCTTATATCTCTTGTTATACATGCAGAAATACATGCCAGAGCTTGCGAGTCTTTTTTCACATGTACTTGTGGATGTTAGCAGTATCAAGGCTCTTTGTATCCGCTGGTTTCCTCGAGGTAAGTGTAGATGCATGTGTTTGTAATATTATATGCCGTGTGCATGGTGTCATGCACTTTATATGAATGGTAAAGTTAGCATTGGCTCCAAGGAAGTGGATGGTGTAGAGAGGAGGAATAGACATTTTCAGCAAGCCATTGTATCACTATGACAGGTGAATGGGACATAAGACTTAGAGAATAAGGGAAACTTTATCCGAGTAGTTGCAAGTATAAGAAAACTGTACGTAGCATCAAGAGTTGAGAGTAATTAGGTGCCAAGAGTCCCCAGGCATGTGTGAGATGGCTAAAAGTCATGAAAGGAATTTTGAACCCAAGAACCATGAGGTTTGAGCTTATTGAGAAAGATTAAGACTGGAGGAGCAGTCTTAAGGAATCTTATTCCGAACCTACCAATTCAAAGGTCTCTATATTGTTCCAAAACAAAGCCTAATTCTCTTGATCGTATCACTTATCCAATAGTCAGCCTATATTGGCTTTGGTCTTGATCTATGAATAATTGATCTATGAATAATTATGTAATTTTGCTTCTCTACAATAAGTTAATGGAACTTTTTCATGTCAAACACAGTTTGTCTTTTAGATCAATTAATCCATTGCTGCAAATTCTTTTTTTTTTTTGGGAATATAATTAGTGGTATCTTATATTTCAAGTGTAGATTAGTTCCAACATACGAGCAAGCTGGTTGAGACACCATGTGGTCATCACTTATTGAGTATCCGTGCAGTGATGATTGTTGGAGAACTATTACCTTTTGAAAGTTTGATGTGTGGCTGATACTTAAAACGATATTAAAGAAAAATATGGAGTTGAAAAAGTCCAGCGAGAGACTTCAGAAGTTATATTCATCATGGCTGAGCATGAGTTTTTGATAGTTGGTCCTTTTTTTTTTTTGGGTTTGTGTGTGCGTGCGTGCATGGGTTTATATGGTTATGTGCTTCCCTTTTTCATTGATCATTCTCATAATTTAGGAAAGGCTTATAAGTTGTCGGTACATGATGAATGGAATTTCCTTGTAGATCAGAAGAAAGCCCCTGCTAAAGAAAACAAACACAGAGCCATGGATGACATCCGAGAAAGCATAATGGAGCTGAAATACTACAAGGAGAATATATTTAAGGCATCCAGGTCCAGGAAATGATGCAATCCATCTCATACGTTATCACCCACTAAATTACTTTTCGAAGAGGTCTAATTTTTAGGGTACCTCAGATGATCGTGCACTTTTTCAGAGAGGATACATGCTGCTGTCCGCATGCCTCAATTTCATTATAGCTCATATATTATCCTTCTTAATTGTAGATTACATTACCTAAAGATTCAACTCCTCCTTTTCTTTTTGGATTAGTTCTTTGAGCTCCTTTGATATTAGAATTTTCTCAAATAGTGTCTTGACCTTCAAAGCATAGCATAGTCATTGTAAATTGGTGATTCAGTCCATGGTTCGTGTTTTAGTTGAAAAATAGTAACATAATATTAATATGGACATGCAAAACTCAAATGCATCTGTTGCAACAGCAATTCTTAAACTTTATTCAACATAAAGTTCCTTCAACGTATATGCTCATTAGTATAATTCGGCCCTGACAAATGGGTTCTTCATGCTATGGTACTTGTGCATGTATGTTTGCTTTGCTTTTCCCTGAAAAGTAGTCAAACTAGCAGAGGATGTTGCAGCTTTTATTTGGTTTGATAGTTCAAGATCTCTACTCACTAGATTTGATTCTTAAGCTAGACAGTTGCACATCCAGTTATAAAAAATTGCTCTTAATGCTCGATCCTTTTTCTTTCAAAGAAAAGACTATTCTCAGGATTACCAAGGCACCTTGCAGTTAGTAATGTTGGCCAAAAAAAGGATGGTTTATATGAGGTGGGGGGAAGTCTAGTAGCCATGGTGGCGTGTGTTATGGCCATTGGTTGTTTCTTGCCTTATGCAGCCAAAACCTACAGGTAGTCAATAACAATAACGACAGTATCTATTTCTGTCTCCTAACATCGCATTCTTAGAATTATTATTTTACAGGCAGAATGTAAATAAATTGTGGAGCACGAATGCCTGGCTCCAATTTCTCCATTCTCATGTTGCATAATCAAACTTCTTGATGCGTTCTACACAAATACCTCCCCTTTATATCATAACTTGCATTAATCTGTTGCATCAAGAAAAGCATTATTTCTTCCATCAAAACATCTGAAAAGTTAGGGATCTAAGATGAAGTTCGTATCACAAGCAGAAAGGTTACAACATTGCGCAATCTGATGATTGAGACATCACAGCTAACATTCTCTGCTTGACTCAAGACGAAAGCAGAAAGAAATTGTATGGAAGGATAATTAAGATTGAAAGAGGAACTAGTTTGCAATACATTTTCTTTGGCATTATCCATTCCTCATGATATTACATGAACAACAATGTCGAACAGCTTTCACAACAATAATATGGCAGAAAGCTATCCCAAACTGGTAGTTTTAGACTACAAATTTCAAAGCAGAAAACGTCAGTTGAGAGAGGCAAAATCGCAGATACAGACAAGGCATTACACAACGACGAAGCAACTGTGTTGGTGCTGCGAAAGCAGACTGTCTACTTCTTTTCTTGCATGTCTTCCTCCGTTTTCCATACAATGTCATTGAGGTTGTTTGAAAGATTTTTGTAAAACTGCAAAACATGAACACACGAGATTAGTCAGTGAAACGCGAATGTAAGGATAGAACACTTACTCTTTAGATCATTTTAAGGAGAGAAGAACTAAGAGAAAGGAAGATTTTGCATAGGACAAGCATACATTTACTCAACACGATTGCCTATTCAGCATCTTTTCATGCAAAAGATGGCAGATTACAAAAGTAACACCGATGAATTCAAGCATAAGTCATTCTACAGAGTATTCAGTCGATGAATCTAAGGCTGTTCTTGATCTCATGTTACTGTCTTCCTGATATCTGGAGTAGGACTGCTTTTGTCGCTTATCCTTGTAAAGTTTAAATGAAGCCACTAGACCTACTGCATGTTCAGCTATATCTAAAAGCCTTTTGTTGATCATATGAATCAAGCAGGTTATATTTTGTGTGGACATAGGATGTGTTGCCAATTTCAAATATACCATGCAAGTTATTTTTTGGAAATTCTTTGTTTTGAAAATGTTGATATTTTGGGAAGTGTAAAGTGGTAAAACTAAACAATGAGAATAATTAACCAAATGGAATTTCAATGAATGTGTAAAATTAGATCAAAGAATAATATCAAACCTTATGGAACTCCAAAGTGTCTCCTTTTGCTTTCCGAACCTCAACCATATGTAGTGATGGTGCCACTTGGAAGATCTAACAGAAATGCAACAAATATAAACTAAGGAATAGTATCAGCAGAATAACCTAAACTCTCTAACATCGCAATTTAGTTTGCATACCTCTGTGGCAACATTCAAATTTCCCTTTCGCCCAGCTTTCACATTTTCAAGTCGCATCTGAAGCCCAGAGAAGATCTCATCAGAGTCACCAATGATCTTTAAATCTCATCCCATGAGCTAGATTTGCTTTGTATATATCAGTGTATAATATGAAGCGGTACATATATCTCATCACCCCCATGATACCCTTTCGCCCCCAATTGATTTTTCAAATCCCACTTTAATCTTCGGGCTTAAGGTCTAAATGATGTAGAGTAAGAGTTATACATAAAATTAACATCGGTTATCCAAATCTCTCACCTTGTAATTCTTCTTGCAAACATCAAAGCCAAGAGGTTTTGCAGCTTGTTCAATCTTGTTGATTATTTCATTTGCAGGAGATCGGGATGAGAATCTTGTTTCTCTTTTGAATCCCTGCACATAGTATGATCAAGTCATTAATAAAGATAGAAATTTGACACCCCTATATCACTATAGGATGAATAGAAAACAAAATCCGTGGTGGACTTTCAAAGAATTGCTTTTTTTCAACATGTTGCAACTAGCCTTGCAATACTTGTACTGACAATATGGAGAAATGATCATAATTCAATTGTTGCTACATGATCTGAGCTAAGGCAAATAATTTCATTGCATTTTGGTCTTAGTCTACTTATTTTCTGAGACAGATAAATTGTTAGCACTTGTCCTATATGCCTGGTCAGAGATTTGATGTTTCCAAGATACACTTCAATGATAGATGGGAAACAATTTATTTTAGTGTATAAATTCCCAAAATAATCTCTTTAATAAACTCTTCAGTCACTTATCTAGTAGCAATAGTGTGGCACATACATATACCACTCTTCCATCTTTTCTAACCAAAAAAGGACTTAAGAGTTCTCTCCATGCAAATTAAAACAATCCTCTCAAATTTCTTTAATAGAGAAGGAAGAATATGTCTTGCTAACTGGCCCTGTCTTTTGATTTCATCATCACCGATTTCATCATTGGAAAACAAGTTACAAGTACTCAGGAGATATCTCTTGGTTAAACTATCAGGAAACTAACAGCTTTTACCACCCAATACAGACACACTTTGACATAAATACCTGCTCTGCATCAAACAAGTTCCCAAGGTTTAGGCCTTTTGACATGGAAATCAGATCAAATGCATTCATAGGTGTTGGCTGTTCCTCTTTCTTCTCTGTCACGTGGTGCTCCTATTGCAATAAAAAGATTATTACACTTTGTGACACAAGTTTATGATGCAAAGAAAAATGTCATATAAGTTATAAGCCATTGGTTTCTTTATATTAGTAGTCAACTCACTTCTGAGTCTTTGAAAACAGCTTCGACATCATCCAGGTTTGTATCCTCATTCTCATCAAACACAGGAGGTTTATAATCTTTACTGAACCATTCATCTTCCAGAATTTCAGGGATGGTTATGCGCTGCAAGTACAAAGGGAAGACAAAAAAGAAAAAAGCATATTAGATATGTCAAGACAATTTAGTATTCAAAATGCTTATTCATATTCAATGAGATGAGCATAAAATAGTGCAATAAACTGTTTCTTTCTTAATTTCTTTTGTAGAGAATGAAGCAGGCTGAGCTCTGTCACAGAACAAAACATCCATTCAATGCCGCTATAGATGTGAAAGTTACATATGCAATTGATCCGATTAAGTAATGAATCTAATAGTTCACACCACATCTGGGAGCTTAAGCTTTTAAATCACTTGATTGCACAGCAAAATTTACCATAGTATCAAAGTAGGAGATTTTGAGTTCAAATCCTTGCAGCGCTATACCAACCCTTATTTATTTAAGAGGTCCACTTGACAGACTTCTATCTCAACCCACAAATGAATTGGGGTGTTAAGTAATACATCTTAAAATCCACACCGTATCTACAAATTTAAGTTTTTAGTTTATATATGTTGTTGAGTTAAATTTAACAGACCAACAAGAGTTATTGCCGCATATAAATATCAACATAAGAGTTGATCTCCTTCATTTCATGTCATGAAAAATGAGTTCATTAAGCAATCTGGATGCACACAAATTTTAAACAGTGCTAAGCCAAAATATTGCAAGAGAATAACTCTCCAGGAAAAAAAAAAAAAGAAACTTTAAAAGTAGAAATAGAGAGCATGATAGGACACTTAAATGACTGTAATCTACGGTTACTCAAGCATTGCCTGATCTCAACGCATAATCAATGGTAGGTTAATGTAAAAAAACAGTTTTATGTTTTTTCTGATTTTCAACTGTCACATAGATATCCAACTTAGGATACTGCATATATCTCACATATTCAAGATGAAATGTCTAGCCATTAAAATTTCATATGCAGGTCTTAAATTAGAAGAGAACAAAATTCACTAACAGTCATTGGGTTTGGATCTAATATTCTTGTTATCAATCTCCTTGCACCAAAAGACAGCCATGGTGGGCAAGTGAATTCTGCACATGAAATCTACACAAATATGATGAAATCAGACCATATTGAATGTGTAAAACTGAGACTAGAGAGAGTATCAGAATATTGTGGAATCATTATTGTGCTCACTTTCTTATACAGGCTCATGAGATTGGCATTGTCAAAAGGCAAATAACCTGCAAGCAATACAAAGAGTATTACTCCACAAGACCACAAGTCCGCGGTTGCCCCATCATAGCCTCTATCATTGAGGACCTAAACAGTGAGATGGTAAATTACTAAAGCACTGAGTCAGAGATTTCAAAACAGACAACACAAGGGAGTAGTCATCCAGACCTCAGGAGCAACGTAATTTGGAGTTCCACAAGAAGTGTGAAATAGGCCATCATCCTGCCCAGCAAATCTAGATTAAGAGCTCCTTATGCAGTACTAAAAATAATGATGAAAACTATGCCCATTTTGTTGTAGAAAGAAACAGAGCTAAGTTTCAACATCAAAATGGTAAAAATAGAAACATGAGAAAAGAAAATGAAAAAGAGGATTGTTGCATTACTCAATCTGCATGCATGACAGTCTAGCAAATTAGATTTTAGCACTCTAGTTTTCACTAATATTGAGCGCTAATTTCAGAAAGCAATATCTAATGAAGTTTCTTTCAGTAGAAATTCTTGGTTGCTTTAATATAGTTAAAAGTTTGTATCAATATTGTAGCCTACCAATAAATATAGGAGAAAATGCAAAAAAAAAAAAACCACAAACTTTGACTTAGGTATGAATATATCCTACAAACTTTCAAATATTGCAAATCACCCTCCTAAATTTTAATAAATTGGCGAAGGACCTCCACAAGGTTGCAAATAACTCCCTAAACTTTAATTATGATGCGGAACACCTCCTTAAATTTATCAAAATGTGCTCTAACACTTCCTAAACTTTGACCTTAGTGTGTCTTTTTTGAACTTAAAAAGCAAATGTCCTTTGTATTGTCAAGTTATTAAAATTTAGGGAGGTAATTTGTAAAATTTAAAAGTTTAGAGGGAGTGTATCTACACCTAAGTCAAAGTCTAAGGAGATTATTTGCAATTTTCCTATAAATATATGCTTGTCTTTCACACATGAAGGAATAATAACAAGCTAAAGAATCTGGATACTGCACACAACCTCATGACCATCATGAATATCCCCTTATATCCACAGGCAATAATGCATGTCAGATGCATACACTACGAAAATAGTTTGCAAATTGAAATAATTTCATTTTTATTTTATGTTGTAGATTTATTTAATAATGGGTGCAGTTACCTTGAAAACATTCAGGTTTTTAGATCTAAATTGAAGTTGCTAATTCATCTCCATCTAAATAGCTGCCATTTTATTTATCTCATATGGTTTCAAAGGGTATGCATAAAAGAATAAAGAGAAGAAATTCCTTAAGTACAGAACACCTGTTCCCATTATCAATGGTGTATGTCCTCTAATTAAGCCTGAAAACCATGTTTCGTAGTTCAATAATTAACCAAACATGAAGAGATTTAAATGGTAAGACATCATTCTATCAACATTTCCCCAAAGCTCAAATGGTCATAATTACCCGAACTTGCTGGGACAATGCACTTAACCCAAAATCAGAAACTTTGAGGTGTCCATAAGCATCCAAAAGCAGATTTTCTGGCTTTAAGTCTCTATGATAAACTCCTCTGCTATGGCAATAGTCAACAGCATTAATCAGTTGCTGGAAGTATCTCCTTGCTTCATCTTCACCCATTCTTCCATGGTTTACCTACAAAATATCAAATTATCACTGATGTGTAGATAAAAAACAGGTGCTTTTGCTAAGACAACTAGGAAGCTTCATTCATTTTAAGTAGTAAGTGCCAAATTTAATGAAAAAATTATCATGACCCCTGTATATGCAAATGGGTGCTTATCCGCATTGAGACTTGGATGTTGCCATATTATAGCAGGATGGTGTAAAAAAACAAATAATGTAGATATTGACATGGATATGGATTAAATTCGGCAGAGTTACACATCATAATTGATATTTATTCACAGAATATGGATCCAAAGCCACTTGAGACAGAAAAGGAGACTCAATAAAAAATAAGAGAAAAGAAGACTTACGATTTTATCGAAAAGCTCTCCACCTGTAACAAACTCTAAAACTATATATATCTTTGTCTTGCTGCCCATAACCTGCAGTAGAAAATAATTCATGAAATATAAAGATCTTGGGATCTATCATTCCACTTACCGTCAATTAATTTGTCTGCTTTTACAAGAGCAACCAGTAATAAAGTCCCTATTATCAATTCTAAGCACAGCTGCCAGATCTAGACAGAGTTAAAAGGATGAAAGATTGACTTTATATCCTCTCCCAACCAAAAAAAAAAAAAAATGAGAAAAGAAAGAAAAAATCCTGTTTGACAGAATCCTTATGAAAGAATCAAAGCACAATGTTGAGCTTGGTACCAGGCCATCAAAACTATGCCATATAAGAATTCACTCATCTGCTAAAATTACGAAAATGCGGCAAATAGTCATTTTCTCTTCAGCCAAGGTCGGAAAATCCTAGTTAAGAGCAGCTCCAATAGCCTTCGTGGAAACAAACTTATATTCTGAATAGGAAGGACTGGAAGCTGCTTGAAAAATGATATAGTTTCAAACCATTTTTTATTAGAATATTCGAAGAATGAAATACCAGAGATCATTGCATCAAAGTCTATAGCTTTATTGAACAGTTCATCTCCTCAGAAGTGGTTTTACTTTAAGTAGACATATAAATATGTGTATAAAACTAATGTGAAAAGGGCTCTGCAAGTTCAAAAGCTAGAAGGGTTTGCAAGATACTGGAGTAAGAAGATATTCCACTACATCAGAATAGAAAAAGGCAGTCCTTGAAAATTACCCCCAAATTGAAATCCACCCTAAGAAAGAATCCAATAATCAATTTGGAGAAGCTTTCATACACACATAGATGCACATGCACGCACACATGTAGAGAGGGAGAGGAGAGAGAGAGAGAGGGGCGAACCTCATATAGACGAACCACATTTGGATGCTTTATTAGTTTCATAGTTGCTATCTCACGTCTGATCTGAAATGTACACCCAGTCCATCAACAAATTGCTGAACATGTTTTAATTAATTTTGACGAAGAACAAGGTCAAATGATTCTGAATCTGTAATAAAACTGTCAAATGATTTTCAATCTCTAATTAAGTTGCCACCTTACTTAAACAGCATATATTTCCAAAGTCATAAAGGAAGAGAGAAGAAATGCATCAAAAGAAAGTCCAATTTCAAAACAAGATTCATCAAATATACCTGTTCTGCCATCTTATGCTTCAGAACTTTATCTTTATCAAGTATCTTGAGAGCAACAGCTTCACCAGTCTCAGAATTTCTCGCAAATTTGACTTTTGCGAACGTCCCCTCACCAATCGTCCTCCCCACTTCATATTTACCTACACGACGCTTCACTGTAGGCGCATTCATCATCGATTACCCTTTTGCACGGCTAGAGTCCTCTGATATATATCCGAATGCACCTGTGAGCTTGCAAGTCCAATGGAAGTTGCGGCAGCAGATTAAGCTGAGAGGCTGGCAAGAATAAAAGAAATGGGCTTTTAAAAGTCTGACAAGATAATTAGATTACTTAAAACAAAGCTTATGTGTGAATAACATCGTGCCAAGCAACAAAGACTTGATTGATAGCAGACAAACGCGAATGCATAATTCAAGCAAATAATTGATTGTACGAAACAAAATTACCAATGGATGACAAATACTCGATCAATCACAAATAATTACAAAAGCTGACATGACTATGATATGTCCTATCGCTCCTGAATTATTAGTAAAACTAGCAAAAACTCACATGTACTCACATAAATTTTACTAGAACTTCAATGAAGTGATAGATCTACAGGGTAAAAACAAAAAAAACATCACCAGTGACGCACAGTACCTCATAACAATAAAAAACCTGAGTAAAAACATCATGAAAACGAAAAACAAGGATCAAAACTGTAGTCTCGATAGAGCCTAAAAAACCTGTTTTAAAGATTAAACAGGCCTTCTTTCTAGACATAACTTTGAATTTGTTTGTTTTTGTATGCCTGTGCCTGAAAGGAAAAGAATTAGGCAACAGTGCAGCGCTAATGACGAAAAAACCAACTGACATGGTGATTAAATATGTTAATTCGTCGAATTTCTTGTCAGGAAACAAGCAAGCCCAGGATGCCAAAAAATTTCCTAGTGTCCAAACAAATGGGGAGAAAGAAAATCTAACATCAAATTCCAGAATTAAGCAATACAAACGGTTTTTTCATGAAAAATAAAACTAAACCCAACTCTATATTTCATCTCAGGAGCTCATGAAACTGAAGAAAACAAGAAATGGGTATAAGCAACACAATCTTATATATTAAAGTACTCCGTCGTTTTACACAAAAAAGACCACATACAGGTATTGATGTACTACATAAATATTGAAAAGACGTAGTACATAGCATGTTCTATGCTTACACTGTTGAGGTTTGATAATTCTTGAAATATTTTTAAATAAAAGAAGGAACCTCCTTCGGTTACTTAATAGAGAGATGCAGAAGAGATTTAGATGACGACGATGAATCACCATGTATCTGACTGCCTTATTATCCATGTCTTTTAAATAATAATTCAGTCCGCGACCAGACACATGGACAGTTGTTATTTACTGCAGTTTTGCTGCTACTGCTATATTACTTTGACGTTACCTTGTGTGCTCTGGATATTCCATGTGACCTCCTTACTTAACACGGACGTGGACAAGAGTTCCCTGTACGTATGTCCGCCCCTTGCGTAATTATCGCACTGGTAGTTATATCAAACCCATGCGTATATATAAGCGATGAATGTGTTCACACTTTGTTGTACCTATTTACCATTTATACATATAAGCATATTTGTTATAATTTTAGAGGTTTATAATTTTCGGGTTGGATCATGGTAAAATCATTTAGATTTAGATTTGTAGCGTAATCACAAGTTTATAATTCTATAAATTTTATATGATTCTAGAAGCTACAATTTTATTAATTTTATACTTTATGTTTATTTAGGTATAATAGAATATCAAAACTAAGAAAGATAATTGAACCTCCACAAAACAAGTCATCAAATTACGAGTGAAATGATATCATGTTCACTTCTTTAACTTAAATAGATTAATCTACTAATTTCTTTGTTGAAAATCACTCATCTAATGATACATGCATAGCTTAGGAAGAAGATATATTTGATTCATCGAATTAGGATTAGTTGGATATCCTTTTTAGTGTAAGGAGTAATGAAAAAGATAAAAGTAATATTATAGAAGAATTTAGTGCATATATAGATTTAGAGAGTCATGTGATTAGGACAAAAGATGAATTGAAAATTCATGATATTGATGCTGTCAAAAATAAAGTACAAGTATGATACTTCAAAAGACATTAAATTAGGAAAATGAATTTGATTGATAGTAATACCAATATTGATGTTGGCAATGACAATGATAATAACTGTAGTTATGATGATGATGGTTAGAGGGGAGCTAATGATAGTTTTGATGATGATAAAATAGTTGATGAGTAATGATTTTTTAGTTTTGTATTTTATCAAAATGATTCATACTATAATGTAATTGTTAATTCCTAGAAATGTGTCAATTGGGAAAATATTCTAAAAACTAAGTTAGTTAAAATTGGCACTTGAAGTACTCATTTTTTTTTCTTGCTATAGACACATAATAACACTACTATAATCTTAGGAGACAAAAAAAATTTAGATAACCTACAATAGCACTACAAAATGCTACATAAACATCCAATACACTAAACCAATGATCCATTCATGCATACATTTGAGCATAAGAGCAAAAATTCCCAAGAATAATAACAAGAATACATCATTCAATGGATTTCAATAGCTTTCAAACCCTTAAACCATATGAGATAATGGATAACATAATTAAATGAAGAAATTGAAAGTTTTAATTACATATGCAATGGTATTTATATAATCACAAACAAAGCATCCATAGAGTAATGGTTGAAAACATGTAATATAATATATAGCTAAGGTTATCTTCTTCTCTGTACCTAGAATATACACACACCTTAATCATTTGGCATAGGGTCAGGTGAATATTAGACCATTTGATCGATATTTATCTATGTAATATGAGTGCCATCTAAACCTAAACCAGGTGAACTGTATGGAGGAGGCATGTGAAAAAGAATGGGAGTAGGCTCAACTTGAGTAAAACCCTTACTCATATCACCATTGCCATGTTTAGGCCTTCTCTTATGTGGAGTTAGAGGAGTGGGGGAATAAGTGCTAGAACTCTCTTTTGAAGGGGTGAAAATAGGTGAAGACAATGGTGCAGATGGGCCTGACTTGTCATAATACATCACGGTTTGAGTAAAAGATGTGAGGGGTAAGTCATCATGGTCATCTCTAATCTTCAGCTGAGCATGTTTATGACCCCATTATCTACCCCAGCCTCGAACTTGGGCTTATCGTCCCTAAGGGGGCTACAATGATGGCAAGTCCTCTTGTTCATCGGTATCATGCTTGGCAGGTGATGCATCATCCATAATCACACCCCTGAATTGATGAACTACCCTAGTTAGCTTTAGTACCTTAGATAGAATGTCATCGTGTGGCATTTGAGGTAAATGCTCAATGAAATTAGCCTATAGAAAAGAATAAGACAATATAATTAACTTGCACAATATAAATCAAAGCAAATAACAAAATAAGAAGATTAGATACGTACCATATGTAGATACACCATTACTTTTTTTTATTTTATTTGTAAACTTTTGTTATTTATTTTTTTATAAGCAAACTAGAATAAATGCAATATAGTCGCATTATACGACCAAGGCACAAGCCAACGGCCTAATGGAAGACACATGTGCATAATGATCCTTAGTCTCAAGTTCGAATCCTTGCTTGCGCAAGTGCGTGAGATTTTTCTTCTTGATGAAAAATGTGGGTTGAACCTACGTTTTCTTCTTTCAGTATTTTTCTTTAAAATAAAAAACATGGGTTCAATCCACATTTTCCTTTTTTTGCTCTGTTACAATGAAGAACGTAGGTTGAACTCACGTTTTCATCGTCTTCTACCTAGGACTCGTCCGCTATGGAAGACTACGAGGAGCTCGGAATTTTTTTTTTTATTTCTTTTAATGTTTCAAAACTTACGAAAGATCAAACAACATAATTTAAGAAGTAAATAACTTCTGAAATCAAATTAAAGTGCAATAAAACCATTAATCAAATAGATTAAAATAAAAAAAAATGTTTCTGCAATAATAAAAAATCTCCGACCATTGACCTTTCTTCTCCCCCAACCGTTCAACCCACATTCACCTATAAATAGAGATCCAACTTTGCTTGAAAGAGGTTTTTTTTTTTTTTTTTAAAGGCAAAAAATTTTCTCAAAAGCTAAAACAATTTTTTTTTTCGGTGATGTTCTCTCTCTCTCTATTTTTTTTTTTCGATCACTCAACTCCGACGTTCTGGTCACGTTTCTCCACTTTTGGACATCACCGCCGTCCTTTGCTGCTCACCACAGTCCTTCGCTGCTCACTGCCATCCTCTGCTGCCATCCATCATTGTCACCGAAAACCGTCTCCAGCAATCACAATCTAAGTTTGTAATTTTTTTTCTTCTTCTCCTTCTTTTATTTATTACAATATTATTTTTTTAGAAATACTTAAAAAAATAGTTATTATATATGTAAAAAAATCTTAAAAAGAATTATTTATTTGTTTATTATATATTTTAATATATTAATTTTTTATAAAAATTTTATATTTTCTTAAAAGAAATTTTTAGTTATTTTATATTTTAATATATTTAGAAAAAAATATTTTATTTTTATGTACAATAAGACATTTTTTATTTTTGTTTTTTTAAAAAGAGTTATTATAAAAAAATTATTTTTAGTTATTTTATCTACTTTTAAAACATTAAAAAAATAAAAAAAAACATTTTGTCTAAAAAATATATTTTAGATATAATTTTTTTTAAAAAGGATTATAAATTTTAAAACGTTTTATTAAAAAAAAAAACATGTGAACTATGATAGGTTTGATCTCGAGCATCGAGTACGTAGGCACTCTCGAGGCAACCTCATTTGTAAAAAAAAAAAAAGAAAAAGAAAAGTTTTTCTTCTTTATTTTTTTTATTATTTATTTATTTTTCTTTCTTTCATTTCTTTTTCTTCTAAGAAAAATAAAAATTGGAAGGTTAAAAAGTGATAATGTAAAGTTTTAATAAGATAGCCCCTGACTTCCAAAATTTCTGGTATAATTTTTTTTTTTTTTTACGTAGACTAGCAGTCAACTTAAGACTAATCTACTTAATTAGTCTTAATTTAATATTTTTTTTCTGATTTCAATCAAGTGGCGACTCCTTTTTCTTTTTTTTTAAATTATTTTTTTTTCTTTTCTAATCTTAGTCGAGGATTTACATTAAATGAGTTAGGGTTTAATGTAAATTGGATTAAAAAAAGAATATAAAAAAGAAAAAACAGAAAAAATTAAACTCGACACCATATAACCTAACATGACATCGATTCGACCTATGTAATGTCGGGCGATATGCTAATGCCAGGTAGTGTAGCCTGTGATTATATTGTTTGGTAAGCCATAGGTTAGATTTAAATGGATGTTTCGATATCGACAGTCAATCCACTACTCCAACCAAGCCAAATGGGTGGTCATCTAATTTGTCTCGGTCCTATCCTACAAGTTAAGCTCATGGAGTTGTGTCAATGAGTTAATGAACTCAGGTGTCATCAGGATACCACCAAACTAGTGAGCTACATAGTTTGGAAAGTACAGCTTGATGACATGGAAGTAGATAAATGGTACCCAAGTAAGCCAAATATTGCTACCTTCCCAATAATAAGTTGGTAGCATCGCTATATTCGCATGCATGTATAGGACCTAAAACACTTGAAAGTTAATAAGTTATAATAATCTTGAATCATAAAATTTTAAGAGAGAATTACAATAGTAAAGGAGGTTCAAAATACCTACTCAAAGACTTAGTGATCTAAGGCATCTTGACACTATGTCACTACATGTGTGGGTAATTGCATAATATCAAAATCAGCATCCTATCTACTATCAATGGTCGACCCTCAGCCACTATAATTACCTTTCAATGCAAAGGATCGATATGAGGGAAGTGCTCCTATGCTCATACCTGTAGTATCACCAATGGGCCACTAATTTCATATGCCTCCATGTACAATGCAATATAGAGGTGATGGTATAGTCAAGCTAAGTATGTTGCCTCCTACATGTATTACCTAGCTACTTGAAGGTCAGATAAGAAGGGGAGGAACATTAGGTGCACTAGGTTTTGTGACTTATCGACAAAGATCATGGCTACCCCCTCATTAGCTGTAGAATGTGTGCTCTCGTAAAACACTGGAAAGTGATGTCATCTACATAGGGTGATAGATCGCTAAAATTATCCCTCAGCCATGTCAATTTTAGTTATTTCCTTGAGTAGCTCTTACTGGAGGTCTCAATCCCAAAAACTGCTAGCAAATTTCCACTCAACTAAGGTGCATGCTGTCAATGGTAGCTTGCCCATCCAGTAGTAAGCTTATTATTATGGAAATGTCTTTCAGTACCATGGTCATCTCACTCAAAGGTAAGTGAAAGGTATGGCTCTAGTCGCTAACACTCAACCAATGCCATGAGTGAGTATCGGTCCAACTGAATGAATGGCACGTATAATGCCCCAATGAAGCCTAACGCTTGAAGATATGGCATAATCCGTGGGTCTACATCAATCAATCATTCATCCTATCGTTTAAGGATTGCCTCACGTTGACAACAACTAAGCTAGTTATTTTCCTACACATTTAACAAAATTCATGTTATTCCTAGTTTAAAGGCAGATAGAAGCATCATATAAGGAAGTTTTTACTTGACCACTCAAAATTAGCTCTAACCTGTAGACCGTCTGAACTTGTAGCAATGATTTATCGTATGATCTTGAATCCATCTGCGGGTTTGAAAAGAAGAAAATGTAAACGTAAGTTCAAATTTGTAATTTTTAATGCACATGCAAGCAAGAATATAATGACAAAGGCACACACAAATTACAACTACATGCAATAAACCAAACAACAAAGCGACCTAGGTCCTCTCTATTGTGCTTATCTATTATGTTTAGGGCATCTTCTTTTATTATGGCCTTTTTCTCGGCATCTACTACATGTTATAGCTAGTGGAGGCTCTTGTATGTTCATCTCATTCTGAAACCATTTTCGTTAAGACCTCTTGTGCTTTCTCCTTTGGCAAGTCATAAGGTATCATGGGGAATTGAAGATTTGACCAATCTTTCTTGTCGACTTAAGTTTTAAATGATTGTCCATGAACCTTTCGCTGATGTTCCTAAGTATACCAATGACTAATGAAGCTAGAGCAATCCATTATCCATATGCATTTTACTCATCACTACCATAGTATGTGAACATGAAATTTTGTAAGTTTGCCACTTCTAGTATATGCATGTGTGTGCCTTGATTTCCATCCTCTAGCAGTTACCCCTGCCACTGTTAGTATATGCATGTGTGCGCCTTGTTTTCTACCCTATAGCAATTACCCCCCTTCTGGCCATGTATTATAAGGCGTGGTGCAATTATAACTTTGAAGATTTGCTCTTGGTAATCGAAAACTACCATATGATGGCCACTGGAAGCTTTCATTCATCTGTTAAAATTTCTTATGGCCACCTTTGTTAACATCTGACCACTTGCCAGTACTCTAGATGCATTTGCCATTCACTTGTTGCAATTATAAAATATCTTCTTAATAAGTGCATTAATCGGTAAGTTTCTTACCTCTTTCAAGGCAGAATTGTTGCTCTCTAACATATTTGAGATCTTAATTCCAAACCAAACTCCCCCATTGTAAACCAAGATCCATGTGCTTGGATCTAAGTCTTTAAGTATCTACTTGTGCATGAACTCATCTGCTGAACCTCTGCATAATACTTTTGGAACTTCTCAGTTGCAATTGGAATGCAACCTTCTTTAACAGGTTTTTACATTGAGTGCTTTTAGTATATTTGTTAAAGTTACTTACAGCATGATGGATGCACCATTGCCATGGTTAGCCCTTTAGCCATACTACATTATCACCCTGTACTATAGCCTTTATACCTCCATGACGGTTGGAGATTAAACAAATATTGGTTCGATCCTTAACAACAAACATTAGAATATAGCTCAAGAACTAGCTCAAGCTATCTTCAAATTCTTTGTCCACCAGTGCAAATGCTAAAGGCACTATATGATTTGCACCATCTAAGCTTGTCACTATGGGTAACATAAGAAAGTTCCATCAATGGTAATTAGCAGCTTGAAAAGATGAAAAGAATTCATTCAACTATTCTATTGAATTAGAAATGAATCAATGCATAGTAATGAATGCCAACAATAGGATTGGTTTTCTACTATACTTACGATGGGGAAATGCATCAATGCATAGTCTAAATGCCTAGAATACTCTATCAAATATCGTGCCCTTGATGGTCGGTATCTAATATTTTCACTCTGCAATCGTGCCTAAGTTTGCCTCTTGTATAACAATCAGTAGGTATGGGAGCACAGCATACAAATCTTCTTACCTACTCAATATTGTCAAAATCGCGAGTCAAATCATGAAATCATCCAAGTTTACGTTCGTACTTCACTATCCATGGTTAACTTGTTCACAAACTTGTTTTGGAGCAAAATCGGGTGGAAGCACAAGTAAACTCGATGAAATCACGAGTTTGGAGTCGTTTCAACCCAGTTTGGTTCAAGTTTTACTTCTTCTCCTTTAACTACTATTTTCTATTCTATTTCTATTTGTGTTCATGTGTGTAAATTGTGATTTGTGTGTGGCAGCGTTGCTTTATTGCTATTACTTGTTTATTGAAGTCTTCGTACGTTGCTATTACTGTTGCACCTTGAGGAGTCTAATTTATTATTATTATTTTTCATTTATATTCCTAATCCGATTTATATTGGACCCTATGCTCATCTAATATAAATCCTCGACTTGAACTAGGAATTTTATTTTATTTGGAATCGCCACCTAACTGAGGTTGGGAAAAATTATTGAATTAGAACTATTTTAGTGGATTAATTCTAATTTGGACAACTAATCGACAAAATCTCCTCTTTTTATTTTTGTAAATGAAAAAAGAAGTAAAACCAGAGATTCTTGACTCGAGGGCTAACCTATTAAAACCCTAAAGTTACTACCTTATCATTCTGAAATTTAGACCATATTCTGATATCTTTTCCTTTATTTTTGTTATTTTATTATCTTTTTATTTTTATTTTTACTTTTTTTTATTGTTTTGGATACAGGTAAAACAACTTATAATAATTTGAAAAATGATTTTTATTTCTTTTTAGAGTTACCTCATAAGGGTGCCTACGTACCTGCTATTCAGGATCAAACAAGTTGTAGTTCGCTTTTTATAAAAAGATTTAGTGGGTTTGTTAATCTTAATTACAAAAATACCTCGGGTTTAAGTTCATTATCATTTTTAAAATTTTGGAAAAAATCTAAGCCTAAGCTTTATTATTTTCTAGAAGAAATTTTGATTAAAAAAAACCAATTTTGGATTTATATTGAAAAGAGAATTTTTCTAAGTGATAAAACGATCTATTATTAATTCATGTTATTATCCCAACTAATTATTTAATTTAAAATTATTTATTTGTTTTTTTCTCATTATTTTATTATTTATTATTATTATTATTTTATGTATTATTATTTTTATATCAAACTAAACATGTCTATTCTAAAAAAAAAAACTAATTAAAACCCGAACATTATTATTTTATTTTTTCTATTTTCAAGATTATAATTTTCTAATGAAATAAATACCTAAACAAAATGAATAAATAAATACGGATAAATAATAAATAAATAAAATAAAGAATAAGAAAATAAATAAAAAATTGGAAAAATCGACTTACCTAAGTACATGTCGTGGATTGCAGGTAAGGTCAGGTCGAATCCGAGTCGAATCAGGCGGCGGTCGGAGGGTTTTTGACGGCGGCGTTCTGACGATTTTTGTGGGCATTTAAAGGCGGCTTCCGAGCTTTTAGGGGGTGGGGAATCAAACTGTGGTGGTAGATTTCTTCATAAATGCCTCATGATGGTGGTTTTTGGCTTGGTCAGCGGTCGTGGTGTGGGGGGACTCCAACGAGCCTCGAAACTTTTGATTCCTCACTCTTTTCTCACTTTTGATATGTGCTTTGGCTTTCCCACGTCGAGCTCTATTTATAGGCATTAGAAATTGAGCTGGATAAGCTTGAATTTCCTCCGATTGGGATGAATCGGATTTCTGTTGAAAAAACCCATCTCCAATTTACTTTGATTTGTGCAAATATTTGATTTTGTTACAATTTTATGCTAATTAGATGATGTTTATCTCATTTTGGTTAAAGATTTAGTGAATTTTTGCAAAAAATCGAATCAAAACAGCCAAATTCCACTTCTCTTGCGTCGATGTCGATCTCGGATAGAGGTAGGAGATGAGTTTGCGCCCGACGCTTGCGTTCGTGTCATCCAATCACAAGTTGATACGTATCCCAAGCAAATGCGAAAAATTGCAAAACGCGAAAATGCCTCCCCCGCCTTTCGAAACCCTCAACCTCGCACCCCCGCCCCCCCTCGCGCGTGAGCCAGGCTATGGTCCGGACCAGCTGAGCTAGCCCAATTCTCGATTTAGGTTAATGCAAATATTATACATAACCATGGCCATTTTCATTAATTTTATATTATTTTGAAATTCTAAAAATTTGTAAAAAATATTAAACTCCTTTTATTATTATTTCTATTATTATTTTCCAAAATTGGGATATTTTTCCTATTTATTTTATTTTTTTCTTTTATTTTTCCTAAATTGGAAAAAAAAGAAAAAATTTGTAAAAATGAAAATTTTGTAAATTTGAACATTATTAATGATTAGGAGTCAAAATGGGGTATTTACAGTTGCTCCTCTTTGTAGTAAAGTTTGAAAAACTTAACTATAAAGACAAGAAAAAGGTCATTTTTGGCCTATAGACTGAGTGGATAACGCCATAGTTAGCTAGTTATCTAGAGCTTGTCTCTAATAGGAAAATTCTCCATGAGCTAATAATCCCATGAATGTTTTGTAATGATTAATGCTGCTTGGGGAATGATCTTAAACAACCTGTAGTAAAATACCTTCTAGAAAAGTGTTCTATGAGTTAACTAATTGATGATAGAAAACATCTTAAGGATTTTTAAAGAGCATGTTATTGTGAGTGGACTAATTGATAACAAAGAAGCGTCTTACAAGACTAGCGACCGTAAAGAAAAGATTGTCTAAAGAAGCGCTTTTATGAGTTGGCCACCTGCCAACAGAAGGAGTCTAGATAGACTAGTAACTGTTGAAAAAGAAATATTTTGGAGGAGTGCTCTCATGAGCTAACTCGTCAATATTAGGATGTGCCTTATAGGACTAACAACCTTAAAGAGGATAATTTAGAGAAGTGCTCCTATGAGCTAACTAATCGTTAGATTATCTTAGAAAAGTATTCTTATGAGCTGACTAATCGGTTATCTTAGAAAAGTGCTCTTATAAACTGACTAATCAATTATCTTAGAAAAGTGCTCTTATGAGCTGACTAATTAGTTATCTTAGAAAAGTGCTCCTATGAGCTGGCTAATCGATAAATTATCTAGAAAAGCGCTCCTATGAGCTGACTAATTAGTTATCTAGAAAAGTGCTTTTATGAGTTGACTAATTGATAAATTATCTAGAAAAGTGCTCATATGAGCTGATTAATCGATAATATCAAGAAGCGTCTCTTTGGACTTGCAACCATAAGAGAGGATATCTTAGGAAAGTGCCCTGTTGTGGGTTGACTAACCGATAGCGGGAAGCGTCTCCTTAGACTTGCAACCCTGAAGAATAGATGTCTCAGAAGGTGCCCCTATGGGCCAACCCTGAGAGAGGATGTCTAGGAACGTGCCCTATTGTGGGCTAACTTTAAGAAGGTATAACCAAGAAAGTGCCCCATTGTGAGCTGAGTTTAGGTTATTGTATCTGAAAAGTGCCATGTAGTAGGCTGACTTTAGAAAAGTGCAGCTAGGAGAGTGCCCTACTGTGGGCTGACTTACCTAACACTTTTGAAAACGCTTCTAGCGAGCGGGTCAAATGGTTGATAAGAGATGTCTTTTAGATTGCTTATCTTAGAATATGTGATTCATAATGAATGATGGTTATTTACTCTAAAATGCTTACCGATTTATCGCGGATAGCAACCAAACAATCGAACCTTCATGCTGGTTTTGCTTACTCTTGCTTCAAAATAAGGCTGAAGGTCTTGATGTACTTCCTTTCTTGTGAGCATGGCTCTTGTGATTGTGGTGCTATGCTATTAATGCACCGGGTTTAATGCTCAAAAATAGGTGGAATTATATCACAAAATGTATTGAGATTTATTATCATTTCAATGTTCATTATTTATTGTGAGGTGATGGGTAGTGTGTGTTTATGAAAGTTTCTTTAATGAATTGGTTGAAATGTAATCGACCATTCAATGACATTAACTTTTCTTGTAGAAGGAATGAAAACTAAGCTCAACGAAATATGTACTGAATATTGGCATTTATAAACCTTGGCAAAATTTCAATTTTCTTGGCTAAGGATAGTACATTTTAACAGCATCCATATTAATGGGGTCTCTCAATTCTGGACCATCTATTTGAGTTAATATTACGGCACCTCCTGAAAATACCTTTTTTACAACATATGGGCCCTTGTAGTTTGTAGTAAACTTCCCTCTTGAATCTTGAACATTTGGGAGGACCTTCTTTAGCACCGGATCTCCTTCCTTGAAACATCGAGGTCTCATTTTCTTGTTGAATGCTTGGGCCATTTTTTGTTGGTAGCACTGGTCGTGACATAACTCAACAAGTCTTTTTTTGTCGATCAAATTCAACTGATTAAGCCTCTTTTTTACCCAATCTGACTCATCTAACTAAGCTTCTGATATGATTTAGAAGAATGGTATTTCGACTTCAATTGGCAAAACTGCCTCAGTTCTATATACCAGAGAGTATTGGGTAACTCCAGTAGATGTTCGAATTGAGGTTCTGTAAGCCATGAGGGCGAATGGTAGCATCTCATGCCAGTCCTTATAAGTAATTGTCATCTTTTCGACAATTCTTTTGATATTGTTGGCCGCTTCCACTACCTCATTCATCTGAGGTCGGTAAGGAGTTGAATTTCTATGGCTTATGTGGAACTGTTGACACAAATCTGTCATTGACTTGTTGTTGAGGTTGGTACTATTGTTGGTGATAATTGATTCCGGAACTCCATATCGGGCTATTATATCTCTCTTAGGAATGGACTATTACCCCTTTTGTGACGCTAGCATATGATGAAGTTTCCACCCATTTGGTGAAGTAATCAATAGCTACTAGTATGAATTTGTGACCATTGGATGCTTTTGGAGTGATTGGCCCAAGATGTCAATTCCCCACATGGAGAAAGGCTATGGTGCAGACAATGAATGGAGCTCTTTAGGTGGGGCATTTATTCGATTTGCATAGTGACAGTGCTTGACATATTTGATGCAGTCTGATTCCATGGTTAGCCAATAGTAGCCCATTCTCATGATTTTTCGGGCCAGCATGTAGCCGTTCATGTGAGGTCCACATACTCCTTCATGCACTTCTTTCATTAGTTCACATGCCTCTTTTTCATCCACACATCTTAGCAAGGTGGTATCAGGTGATCTTCCATAAAGTACAGGCCCATTTAGTAAGAAATGACTCGCTAACCTTCTAAGTGTTCTTTGGTCATTTTTGCTAACCATTTCGGGGTATTTGCTTTTTTAGAGGAAAGTTTTGATATCGTAATACTGGGGCTTATCATCTTATGCTTTCTCGATTACCAGACAGTAGGCAGGCCGGTTTTCAATTTCTATTTTCAGTTGTTGGACTTTGGCTCCCCCTGTTATCAGAACATAGATGCTAATGTGGCGAGGGCATCTGCAAACTAATTTTGAGTCCTCAGGATATATGTGAAGGTAACTGCTTCGAATTCGTTGATCAACTTTGTCAAGTGTTGATGGCATGGTACCAATTTGGGGTCTTTAGTTTTGTATTCCCTTCGTGTTTATAATATGATGAGTGAAGAATCTCTATATACTTCTAATTCACGGATTTCCATGTGGCAAGCCATTTTGAGGCCAATGATGCATGCCTCATATTCCTCGATATTATTAGTATGTGGGAATATAAGTCTCGTTGCTGAGGGGAATTGTGTTCTTTCTAGTGATATTAGCATTGCCTTGATCCCACAATCGAATACATTGGCAGCTCCGTGAAAGAACATCTTCCATTTAGGGTTTTGTTCTGTCCCATAGTCTTTTGTTGGTTCGCCCTCTGTTGTTAATATATTTTCATCAGGGAATTGGGCTTGTGATTCTTGGGGATCTCCCTCAATTGGGTGTTCTGCCAATTGATCGGCTAAAGATTGCCCTTTTATCAAATTTTGATTTATATATGTAATATCAAATTCTGATAAAAGCATTTGCCACTTGGAGATTCTTCATAACAAAACAGGCTTCTCTGCCAAGTACTTCAGGGGATTGTGTCTTGTTAGCAACTTAATGGGATAGTAAAGGGTGTACTGCCTTAATCGGTGCATGACTCAAATCAAAGCACAGTAAGTCCTCTCTATTTCGGAATACCTCTGTTCCCTGTCTGTGAACTTTTTGCTTAGATAGTATATGGATCGTTCCCTTCCTCCTTCATCTTTCTGTCCCAACACGCGCCCCATGGATTCAGGGAGTATTGTGAGGTATGCGAATAAGGGCTTTCCTTGTTTAGGAACTATCAAGACTGGGGGATTTATGAGATAGTCTTTGATCGTTTTGAATGCTCCTTCACATTCATCGTCCCATTCTACCGTGGCATTCTTTTTTAGCAGATGAAATCGTGGGCGGCATTTGTCTGTGAGCTGTGAGATGAAACGGGCTATGTAATTTAACCTTCCTAGTAGACCTCTCACCTCTTTGATAGTGCGTGGAAAGGGTTGTTCCAATATGGCCTATACTTTGTCAGGGTTGATTTTAATACCTTCTCGACTTATGACAAACCCTAACAGCTTGCCTGTTGTAACCCCAAAAGTGCACTTTTCAGGATTTAACTTGAGCTGAAACTTTCTTAATCGCTTGAACAATTTCCTCAGGATAACCGCATGGCTTTCTTCTCCTTTAGACTTGGCTATCATATCGTTGACGTATACTTCAACTTCTCGATGCATCATGTCATGAAGTATCGCGACCATGGCTCTCTGATATGTTGTCCCGACGTTTTTCAAATCGAAGGGCATAACTTTATAACAGAAAGTTCCCTACGTTGTGATAAAGGTTGTTTTAGTTTTATCTTTTTTCAGCTATTTTTATTTGATTATATCTTGAGAAATCGTCCATAAATGAAAAGAGATGGTTCCTCACGGTATTATCTACCAGGACGTCGATATGAGGTAGAGGGAAGTTGTCTTTTAGTGTAGCTTGATTTAAGTCTCGAAAGTCTACGTATACTCGCACTTTCCCATTCTTTTTTAGAACGGGGACTATATTTGCTACCCATTCTAGGTAGTCTGACACCTTAATGAATCCCACTTCTAGTAGTTTTTTTTACTTCCTCTTTGATCATGAGTAAGATGTTAGGCCTAAACCTTCTCAACTTTTGTTTTTTAAGTTTGACATCTTTTCTCGTGGGGAGCTTGTGAACTACTATCAACTGATCGAGTCCTGGCATGTCACTATATAACCAAGCGAATATATCTGCATATTCATTCAATAGCTTGGTCATCTCACACTTCTGCTCGTTACTCAAATTGGCCCCAATCTTAAGGTTTTTGGGTTCCTCAATGCTTCCTAGATTTACAGTCTCCATTAACTCATCGATTGAAATTTTACTTTGTTCATGTTTTTGCCAATTTTCTCATATTATTTCGTGGTTAAGGACATTGCCTCCAATAGCTGACCCAGCAGTGTTAGAAACGATATTGATGTTTTCATTACTTACTTGTGCGAAATGTCCCCGACGTTCGACAGTAAGGAATCTGTGGGTAAAGTGAAGCGAGAACATGTACATAGAAGTGAAAGAAATAAGTTGCAATTTATTGAATCTGAAAAATAATCACAATAGAAATTTGTTTAATAATTATGCCCTATCCTTGAGCTGACCTAGTGCCATCAATAGGATAACAGAACCAATTGTTAAGAGTTGGATGTTGATTAGACGTGTGAGAGACTGAACCTTCATTGCTGACATCGATTTTGCTTATCCTTGGCTCTTGAACGGTAGTTGCTTGCTTGAATGATTGTTGGGGGGGGGGGGGGGTGGAAAATGCATCTAGGTATTGCTTGGCTTCTCTTTCTTTCTTCCTCTAACACCTCTTGCTTGTGCCTCTTCTTAGGATGTAGGAACGTACCCTAACCCAAATGTCCCTTGCTATCCCTCCTTAAACTGATGGCCCTCCTTGCTGGTTACCATACTCACTTCATTGAATATTTGGAGCCCAAAGTCTTCGGAACCATCTTCCCCGATGTAAGGTATGGCGGTCTCTTTATAGATGGCATAGTCCTGCTCCTCCAATATGGTGATGATATGTCCATTTGCTATGAACTTGACCTTTTAATGTAGACTTGAGGGTATAGCTCCAGTGGTATGTATTTACAGCCTTCCCAATAGTAGATTGAAAGACCTTGGAATATCGAGGACTTGGTAGGAGACGTGGAACATTTGTGGACCAATCTCCACTGGCAAGCTGATTTCCCCCACTATTTCTCTTTTGGACCCGTCGAAGGCCCTAACCACTATCAAGCTTGGCTTGATGTTGCTTGCATTGACCCCCAATAGATCAAGGGTAGCCAAAAGGCATATGTTGAGAGAAGTTCCATTGTTAATGAGTGCTCTGGAGACAATTGTGTCATTGCATTTCACCACTATGAACAATGGTTTTATGTGTTGGTCTCCATCTTCTCCTAGCTCTTCGGGAGAGAAAGATTTCTGATTTATGGTGAAGATTGAATCTGCTACATGGCTCAATTTCTCTGTTGCGATGCCCTCTGGTACCTTGATCTGTTTGAGTACTTTAAAGAGTGCTTCTTTGTGAGGCTTGGACGTTGTGAGGAGGCCCATAAGTGATATCTGGGTTGGAACCTTATTGAGTTGTTCCATGATCTTGTATTCGCTTACTTTAACCATTTTTGTGAATGTAGAGAGTCCCTCTTCTTCCTCTTTCTCTACCTCAGTGTTAGGCTCTTCGGTTGAGATGTTGTATTTAGGGTCATAAATTCTCCCAGAGCGGGTGATTCCTCCTATGATGAGAGGTCTTTCCTGACTGAGGGCCTGATAATCGAATGGTGCCGCCTTATACCTCTCTGAGGGTATTAGGACATTGAATACATATCTCTTCTTTGGGATTTGCACCTCAATAGGTTGTCCTTCGTAGCACTTTATGACTATCGGTTTTTTGTTCGATTTAATCATGTTCATGGACTCCTCTTTTTCCTTTGGTGGGTTGCCTTCTTTTTCAAACTCGAGCCCCCATCCACTAGGTGGCCCATACTCAGTTGGGGTGAAAGAGTAATTCACTAAATACTCAAACCTCCCATGTGATTCGCCTAGGGTACTGGCTGTTGGGTCTCTAGCTAACCATCTCCTCTTGATGTGTGATTTAGGGGTTTTATCTAAGACTTGGTGAGAGTGACTTTCTTGCTACGCTGTTGTTTTTTCCTATTTTAAGGATTCTTTTGATTTGGTGTTCGGCTCTTCGGATGTGATCATATTGACGGTGGACTTATGGTTAGGCAGCAGATTAGTGTTAACATTGGGTGCCAGTGCATTGACAAAGTCCAACTGCACTATTCTGGTGTCAATCAGATCTTGAATCTTATTTTAGAGCCCCCAGCATCTGTCTAAGGAATGCCCCTTTTGGCCCATATGGTAATCACACTTGAGGCTTGGGTTAAAATTCCTTAGCTTGTACTGGTCACTTGGGATCTCAAAGTTGATCAAATTATCTACTCGCAGCCGAGCAAAATCTTGGCTGAGTAAGATCGTTATTAGAGTGAATTGTCTTGTAACCCTGGTAGCTTAGGTGTGATTCATTGGTGATTGTTGGATCAGGGTATTCGTGGTTTGAAATGTTACGGGGGACCCAACCCTATCTACTCTGCCGAAGTTAATCGTGTTGACGGTAGGTTCCTTGACCTTATTGCCCCCTACGGGCCTCTATGCTGATGTAATTGTAGTAGGGTCTACCGTTTGGAGTCTCCCTAACGTGATGTAATTCTTGATTCAACATCTTGCTGCCACTACTTCTGCAAAACTGGATGACATCTGGCCTACCGGATGCGAGAAGTAAGTTTTCTCTAGAGTGTTAACGGAGATGAATGTTAACTCTTTTTCAGAGATCTAGTTTGTTACCCTAGCAGCCTGAGCTCTTCAGCGCTGGGCATACTCCTTGAAAGACTCAATGTGTTTCTTTCAGAGACTTCTTAGATCCATTACCGAAGGGGCAACTTCGATGTTAAATTTGTATTGGTTATAGAATGCTCGAGCGAGTCTTTCCCAGGTGTTAATTAGGCTGAAGTCCAAGTGTGCATACCAGATGAGGGTAGGGCCTATGAGGCTTTCTTAGAAAATCTGGATCATGAGTTGGTCATATTGGGCATATTTGCTCATCTTCGCACATATAACCTTGTATGCATATTGAGGCATCCAATGCCGTCATATTTTTCAAACTCTGAGGTCTTGAACTTCTTTGAGCCTATGAGGCTTTCTTAGAAGTTCTGGATCATGAGTTGGTCATATTGGGCATATTTGCTCATCTTTCGCACATATAACCTTGTATGCATATTGAGGCATCCAATGCCGTCATATTTTTCAAACTCTGGGGTCTTGAACTTCTTTGAGTACACCTCTTCCCCATATATTGGTAGGCTGGTGATTCCTGCCTGCTCAAAACTATTAGGCCCCTCTAGTGTCTTCATCTTGTTAGCCAGTTGTTGGAAAAGTTTTCTCTCCATCTCCTTTTGCCTATCTTCCATTTTCCTTTTTATATCATCCGAGGTTGGACCGAGGCCGACTTTCGATTCATACTCGAATGCTGGGTTGAGGTAGGAGTTGATCTCCTCATACTTTGGGGGTTAACCCTCTACTGCCTTCCCTTTTCTGGCCCCTAAATGCTCTTCCTGAGTTAGCTGGGTGGTGCGAAGGAGGCCGATACTCTCAGTCAGGAGGTGGACTTGTGTAGCCAGTTGCTAGACCGTTTGTTCTAGGGATGCGATCTTAAGGTTCGAGGTGGTATCGGTGCTGGTGTTGTTGCGGTTATCATTGTTGTTGCCACTGTTTGCCATTTTGGTCTTTGAGCGGGTGTGGATTGGGCTCCTTAGAGGGTTCAATTGTTTGGGAGCTATCTTTGACACCTGGAACACAATTTTCTTAGTCTGATGCATATATCACACAGATGCTAAAATAAAAGGGCCAACAATTGATTAATGACATAATACTGAAACTTTATTTTTATTAATATTGGAAACTTGGAGTTCGATACTTGAAACATGAAAAAAAGTAAAAGTACAATGCTAAACTAGTTCCTAGTCCTCTTCTTCTTTTACTGCGGAGGTGCCAGTTTTCCGTTTATGATAGCTTCTAGCTCTTTAACTCTAGTCTGGGTCTTCTTTAGCCGAGCTTCCAAGGCTTTGTTCCTTTGATCAGACTCTTTGAATCTACCTTTCCAGACATCCTTTTTGTAGTCTACAACTTCAAAGTATACTTCCATCTAGGCCTTGACTTGTTCCAAGTAGGTTCTTAGTTTTAGACCCACTTTGTTTGGCTTAGGTTGGGTGACAATTGGGACTCGATATGCCTTTTCTCCCATCTGATGTAGTTAGTGGATCACGAAATCCCTGGTGGCTCGATGCTTGCCTACTTCACCCTCCAAGTCTTTAAGGTCTACATTGGGGCTCTCGATTCGGGCTTCCCATAAGGCTTTGACCTCTGCCAGCTTAGTAAACTTCTCGGCTACTAGCAGGCTTGGGTCCTGGTATTCAAATGTGATTCCCTCCAACAATAGCTTGTAAACTATATCTTAGATGGTACCGAACTGACGAGCCACCAAGTTTAGAAGATAACCTATGCACCCATAGATATCGATTAGAGGAACAGCCTAGAGGTTTATGCAAGTTAGGATGACTTTGTTACAGTAACTCCATCTAGTAGTCTGGAAGATGTCATTGGCATTGAAGCTCTTGAGTACCTTTACCCAACTATGGCTAGTAAGATTGTTAGGTAACTTTACCTTCTCTATACAGGAATCCATGAGGACCACTTGCTGGGCCAAAGATTTCCAAACCATGTTCAACCCGAAACATTTGAGATGGCTCAAAAACTAGATCAAGATGAGGTTGATGTTTAAGCGGAGAATCCCGTAGCTTTTCTTCTTGACAAAATTCAAGTTCCGGATCTGTTCAACCAGTAGAGCCAGGATATAAGATTTCCCTTCTAGGAATTGGGCCACCTGCTCTGCAACTCTGTAATGGATATAAAAGATTCCGATAGGGAAGAGTATGGTGACGAATGCTATCAGGATGAAAGCGTATATCCTTCTCTGTTTGTAGGTCTTGGGATCCCTGCATAATATATCTTTCTTGTTCTCATCATCATTCTGGGCTATGAACCACACTTCTAATTCGTCCATCCGGAGGCAATATCCATTGCAGTTTTGCCAAGGCCCGATTGATTGCTGTCTTGCGAATACCCGGAAGTCTACTGAAAATCCCAGCCGGCCCAGCCTCAAGATCTGGCACATATACCTCGTTTGTTAGTGATGGGGCTTGCAAAAGTTGAGTATATTCTTCCAGGGTTGGTGTAATCTCATGCGACCCAATAAAGAAAGTTGCGAGCTTGATTTCCTAAAGGTGTAAGATAGCCTGAATCAGAGGTAGGTTCATTTCCATCTTCATCAATGATAGGATGTGATGCGGACATCGTGGCGGACACAGGTTGAGACACGGGTTGATACACGGTCGTGTATCATGTCAAGGAACTTCCAGAAACGCACACGGCTGCATACACGGTCAGGGGGCACGGCCGTGTGAGAAACCTGGATGACTCTTAGAAATGTACACGGCTTCTTACACGGCCAGGAAGCACGGCCATGTGTTATGTCAGGATCTCCCCCAGAAGCAGACACGGCCGCAGGCACGGCCAGGGAACACAGCCGCAGGCACGGCCAGGGAACACGGCCGTGTATTACGCTAGACATATTCCCAAAAGCATACATGGCTTTGAGGCACAACCGTGTATACGACAGATAATAGACGTGTATATTTGTATTTATTTTCACGTGTACATCTATATTTCCTTTTTTATGTATTTTTCCAGAAGAGTATATATATAGTTGTTAGGTCATTTTAAGGTTAGATTTTATTCAATATTCAATACATACTTTTTAGAGACGAGTTTCTCTGTATTTTCTATTGTGCGTAATCGAAATTTATCGAAGAATAAACTCTGATTCTTCTTTGTTTATTCTAGAGTTCCAACCCTAGAATTAGTCTCAGGTTTACGCTTTCCTCGCTGCGTCAGTTGGTATCAGAGCAAGGAAAATTCCTGCGGAGATGTCGGCTAACGATGGTGTTGATGGCGGTTGCGTTCTCGACCTTAACTGGGATGCGGAAGTCCAAGAAGTCAATCAATGGGCTCCAAGGGCGGTGGTCGAAACCATGGAACAGAGACTTGGATGTGTAGAACAACGTCTAGAAGACCTGGTGGCACGTTTCGACGCCATGGTGATGGGCCACAACGGGAACAGGGGTGTTGTTGGGAATCGATCGGGAGTAGCAGTCGCTCGCGGCGGTCCTATCAATGAACTTGCTGCCGGAAATCAATGGAACCGAAGGCTTGATGAAAGCTCCTTTGAGGAAAAAGGTGAATATCTACAGAGGAGGGGACAACCACCGAGAAGGGGTGGCGTTGGTGGTGGCAGGTACCGCGGGGTGGATGACCCGATTGATCAGGATTACGGTGGCGGATATCGACGAAACCACCAGGGATTCGATAATGTCGATGGCGGTGACTTCCGTCTTAAGATAGACATTCCTTCCTTTAATGGTAATCTCAATATAGAAGATTTTTTGGACTGGCTTGCGGAGGTCGATAGGTTCTTCGATTATATGGAGGTACCTGAGGATAGGAGGGTAAGATTGGTTGCTTGTAGGCTGAAAGGAGGGGCGTTTGCATGGTGGGATCGATTGTAAAACCGTAGGCAAAGAGAAGGAAAGAAACCTATAAGAACATGGTACCGCATGAAAAATTTGTTGCAGAGAGACTTCCTACCACCCGACTACGAGCAAATCTTTTTCTAGCAGTATCAACGATGCCGTCAAGGGCAGAGGACGGTGCATGAGTACACCGTTGAATTTATGAGGCTGGCGGAAAGGAATGATCTGAGGGAGACTGAGGTTCAGCAGGTGGCACGGTTTGTAGACGGGTTGAAGCCTCAGATTAGAGACAAGATAGGGGTGACGGTGTTTAGAACCGTCAATGAAGCCAAGAATTTGGCCCTTCGAGCTGAAATGATGATCCAAGAGCAGAGTGCAAGGTTAGGAGGAGGCAAGAGAAACTATGTTTATGATAATCTCAGCAGTAGTAGCAGGGTGATTGGCGAAAGGCCTAGAGGAGTTGTTGAGAAACCAGTGGGAAGCATGGAGAGAAAAGAAGATAAAGCTGAGGGGAAGAGACCTCTTGAGAGCAAAGAAGCCCCGAGGTAAATTAACCCATATGCCAAACCAATTTTGGGAAAGTGCTATAGGTGTAATCAGCCGGGACATTGATCCAATGAATGCCCGAATCGACGAGCTGTAAACATTGTCGAAAGGGAAGAGGAGGAGGAAGTGTGTTGTGAATCGGATGGTGACGATGACTACTATGAGGAGGTTGATGATGCAGTGGAGCCTAACTATGTAATCAAGAGGATGATGCTAGCACCGAAACAGGAGGGTAGTTCACAATGACACCAGCTGTTTCGCACTAGGTGTACGATTGGTGGGAGAGTGTTTGACTTAATTGTTGATAGTGGGAGCTGCGAGAACATCATCGAAAAGGAGGTTGTGAAGAAACTCCAGCTACCGATAGAGAAGCATCTGAATCCTTACACCATAAGATGGATTAAGGCGGCGGAGCGAATCGAGGTGTTGGGTTCCCTTTTCGATAGGCAAGTATTAGGATGAGGTGTACTGCGACATCGTCGATATGGATGCTTGTCATTTGTTATTCGGACGGCCTTGGCAGTTTGACGTGGATGCCCAACATGCTGGGAAAGAAAACAAATATAGATTGGAAAAGGAGGGTGTGAAATATATGCTGCTGCCATTGACGGATAAGCGACCTAAGACCCAGAGAGCGAAAGGAAAATCTTTTCTGACGATCACTCAGTCAGAAAAGGAAATGACCGAAGATATTAAAGAGTCCCGTTTGATGCATGCTCTTGTGGTGAAGAATACGGGAGAGGACATGGATAGTGTAGAGGCTCCGGAGGAAGTAAAAGGGTTATTAGAGGACTTTAAAGAGGTAGTGCCGGAAGACTTACCAGAAGGTTTGCCTCCATTGCGAGACATCTAGCACCACATCGACTTGGTGCCTGGAGCTAGCCTTCCTAACCTCCCTCACTATCGGATAAGCCCCAAAGAGACGGAGGTCCTACAGGAGAAGGTCCAGGACTTACTAGACAAAGGATTCATCCGAGATAGCATGAGTCCATGTGCCATCCCAGCGCTATTGACGCTAAAAAAGGATGGGAGTTGGAGGATGTGTGTGGACAGCCGAGCGATCAACAAAATCACAATTGGGTATAAATTCCCAATACCTCGGATTGAGGATATGTTGGACCGGCTGAGTGGAGTGGTAATCTTCTCAAAGGTGGATCTTAGAAGTGGGTATCATCATATTCGGGTTAGACTTGGAGATAAGTGGAAGATCGCCTTCAAGACAAAGGAAGGGTTGTACGAATGGTTGGTTATGCCATTCGGCCTCAGCAATGCACCGAGTACCTTCATGCGCGTGATGAATCAGGTACTTAAACCATTCATAGGTCGGTTCGTAGTTGTATACTTTGATTATATCCTAATATATAGCAAGACTAAGGATGAGCATCTAGTACACTTGAAGAATGTTTTGACTGTGCTAAAAGAGAGTAAGCTCTACGCTAATATCAAGAAATGCATATTCATGTCACAAAGGCTGCTATTCTTAGGCTTTGTAGTGAGTGGTGAGGGTATCACAGTGGATGAAGATAAGGTGAGGGCTATTAGAGATTGGCCCACTCCCAAGACCATCACTGAGTTGAGAAGCTTTTTGGAGTTGGCAGGATTCTATAGGCGTTTCATAAGGCATTTTAGTACGGTTGCTGCCCCATTGACTGAATGCCTGAAGAAGGAAAAGTTTCATTGGGATGAGGAAGCTGAATCGGGTTTTGCGGTGCTCAAAGAAAGGTTATGTAGTGCGCCAGTGTTGGCCTTACCAGATTTCGACAAACTATTCGAGGTCGACTGTGATGCCAGTGGCGTAGGTATTGGCGCTGTGCTATCTCAGGAGAAGAGTCCCATGGCCTTCTATAGTGAGAAGCTCTACGAAGCCAGGAGAAGCTGGTCCACGTACGATAAAGAATTCTATTCAGTGGTCAGAGCTCTGAGGATGTGGGAGCACTACTTGGTTGGTAAAGAGTTTATCCTATACTCAGATTGTGTCGCCCTGAAACACCTGAGTAATCAGACCCGTATTTGCAAAGATATGCACGCCAGATGGATACAGTTTCTACAAAAAATTCCATTTCGCCTGATGCATAAATCTAGGGTCCAGAATAAGGTGGCCGACGCATTAAGCGAAAGAGCGGATTTGTTGATTACCATGAGGGCTGAAGTGGTAGGATTTGAGCAGTTGAAGGAGTTGTATGAAACAGATGAGGATTTCGGAGCTACATGGAGAAAATGCACCAATAAGGAACCCAATGACAGTTATTACATCCTGGAGGGTTACTTAATGAGGGGTAACTAGCTTTGTATTCCCGAATCCTCCTTGAGGGAGAAATTGATTAGAGACCTACATGAAGGGGGATTAGCCGGCCATCTGGGGCGTGACAAAACACTATCAGCAGTGGCTGCAAGATACCATTGGCCTTAGTTGAGAAGGGATGTGGGGCGAATCATGCAACGGTGTTACATCTGTCAGACATCCAAAGGGTATTCTCAGAATACTGGGTTGTACACTCCGCTACCAGTACCTGAGAATATCTGGGAGGATCTATCCATGGACTTCGTGTTAGGTTTACCTTGTACCCAACGAGGTGCTGACACTGTTTTTGTGGTTGTGGATAGGTTCTCCAAGATGGCCCACTTCATTCCTTGCAGGAAGACGGCTGATGCACAAGGCGTTGCCAAACTATTCTTTAAGGAGGTGGTCAGGTTGCACAGGGTTCCCAAGTCCATTACTTCTGATAGAGATACCCGATTCCTTAGCTATTTCTGGAGGATGCTATGGTACATGTTTAATTCTTCCCTTAACTTTAGCAGCACAACCCACCCTCAAACCGATGGGCAGACAGAAGTGACGAACAGGACCCTTGGAAATCTAATACGAAGCATCTGTGGAGAGAAGCCGAATCAATGGGACCTGGCACTCTCTTAAGCCGAGTTCGCCTACAACAATTCCATCTATAGAACTACTGGGAAATCACCCTTTTCAATGGTCTGTACCCAGGCACCTTCTTATGCCTTAGATTTAGCTTCTCTACTCGAGGGTGTTGAAACCAATGTTGCTGCTAAACAACTGGTGGAACAGTACCACACGGTGGCATTTGACGTGAAAGAGCGAATTGAGAAGGTGAATGAACAGTATAAGAAAGACGCAGACAAACATTGAAGGAAGAAACTGTTCGAGGTGGGAGATCAAGTGATGGTGTTATTAAGGAAGGAACGCTTTCCCGTAGGAACGTATAGCAAGTGGCAGCCAAAGAAATATGGGCCTTACAATATTGTCGCCAAGATCAATGACAACGCCTATGTAGTTGGACTTCCGGAAAGCATGAAAATCTCTAAGACCTTCAATGTAGCTAACTTGTCCCCATTCTATGCGGATGACAAACCCCTTTATCCAGAAGAGAACTCGGGGTTGAGTTCTTCATTAGTGGGAGAGAATAATGCAGACATCATGGCGAACACAAGTTGAGACACGGGTGGATACACGGTCGTGTATCATGTCAAGGAACTTCCAGAAACGCACATGGCTGCATACACGGTCAGGGGGCACGGCTGTGTGAGAAACCTGGATGACTCCCAGAAATGTACACGGCTTCTTACACGGCCAGGAAGCACGGCCGTGTGTTCTGTCAGGATCTCCCCCAGAAGCAGACACGGCCGCAGGCATGGCCAGGGAACACGGCCGTGTATTACGCCAGACATATTCCCAGAAGCATATACGACTTTGAGGCACGGCAGTGTATACGATAGAGAATAGACGTATATATTTATATTTATTTCCACGTGTACATCTATATTTCCTTTTTTATGTATTTTTCCAAAAGAGTATATATATAGTTGTTAGGTCATTTTAGGGTTAGATTTTACTCAATATTCAATACATACTTTTTAGAGACGAGTTTCTCTGTATTTTCGATTGTGCGTAATAGAAATTTATCGAAGAATAAACTCTGATTCTTCTTTGTTTATTCTAGAGTTCCAATCCTAGAATTGGTCTCGGGTTTACGCTTTCCTCGCTGCGTCAGGATGGGCCATATCTTTTCTTGGATGAAGGCTTGTTCCTCAGGTTCATATAGAGTGAACCAGTAGTCCAGTACCAATTTTGGATCCAGAGGTTTGCAAACTCGGATTTCCTTGCGGAGGAGGCGATCAACTGTGGGTCTAGCCATCTATTACAATAGAAATTTCTAATTATACAAATTTTTTACAAAGTACAAATGATGCTATTACAGGTAAATGTATCTGATCTCCAGAAAAGGAATGAAAGAATTACATCATTAATCAATTGTTGGCCCATGCCTTCATGTATGCAGATAGGTAGGTTCTAATAGGTCCTCAAGCTCTATGGCCTCTCGCATTCTCTAAGAAATGGATCTTAAGCCATATCGAAGCATTAGGTGGGGTAGCCTAATCAACTCCGAACGGTGATTATATCACTTCGCCCAAAACCTACACAATAGCCCCCCGTCTTAGGGTCCTAAGACGGCCTGGGTTTGACCGTATCTAATCACACGATTACATGCATGCAGACTCAACAGTAGTAAATAAACTGTTAACTTCACTAAATCCTTGAAAGGTTAATATAAGCAATATCTCACAGTATAACAGTTAAAAGACTTTTGGAAATGGCGATTTCAGAAGGTTTAGGTGGCTAGCCTAATTTATTATTATTTTTTTCATTTATATTCCTAATCCGTTTTATATTGGACCTTATGCTTATCTAATATAAATCCCCGACTTAAACTAGGAATTTTATTTTATTTGGAGTCGCCACCCAACTGAGGTTGGGAAAAATTATTGAATTAGAACTAATTGAGCAGATTAATTCTAATTTGGACAACTAGTCGATGAAATTTCCTCTTTATTTTTGTAAATGAAAAAAAAAAGAAGAAAGTAAAACCTAAGATTCTTGACTTAGGGGGGTTAACCTATTAAAATCCTAATGTTACCACCTTATCCTTATGAAATTTGGACCATATTTTGATATCTTTTCTTTTCTTTTTGTTATTTTTATTATCTTTTATTTTTATTTTTATTTTTCCTTTTTTTTATTATTTTGGATACAGGTAAAACAACTTATAATAATTTGGAAAATGATTTTTATTTCTTTTTAAAGTTGCCCCATACGGGTGCCTACGTACCCACTATTCAAGATCAAATAAGCCATAGTTCGCTTTTTATAAAAAGCTTTCGTGGGTTTGTTAATCTTAATTACAAAAATACCTTAGGTTTAAGTTTATTATCATTTTTAAAATTTTGGAAAAAATCTAAGCCTAATCTTTATTATTTTCTAGAAGAAACTTTGATTTAAGAAAAACCAATTTTTGATTGTAAGCACCCCATTTTTGCCCCTAATGATCAATAATAATCAACCATAAACAATTATCATTTTTTCCAATTTTTTCTCTAATTTAGCAAAAATAGGAAAAATATTCAAAAAATAAAATAAATAGGAAAAACACATCAATTTTGGAAAATGATTGCAGAAATGGCAATAAAAAGGACTAAATAATTTTTACAAAATTTTGAAATTTCAAAAAAATACAAAAAATAAAAAAATCGCATTGCATATATGCAAATTGCGAAAATAAAAAATCGCGAAAGTGGGTTAGCCCAACTGGTCCAGACCATGGCCTAAGGCATGCAGGAGGGGGTCAGGTCGCAGGTTCGAAACGCGGGGGAGGCAGAATCCGCGTTTTGCAATTTTTTTCATCGCCTGGGACATGTGTCAGCAGCTGATTAGCTAGAGTGGACGCACGCGCGTGATCATTTTCAACCTTCGTCCGAGATCGCCGGCGAGGAGGAAAAATCGAATTTCGGCCGTTTTGACTCGATTTTTTGCACAGATCTTCCACTAAAATATGATAAACATCATCCAATTGGAATCAAATCACAACAAATCGGAGGATTTACACAAATCGGATATGGGTATTTCAACCGAAATCCGATTTGCTTCAATCAGATGAAATCCGAGCTTATCCAGCTCGATTCCTTGCGCCTATAAATAGAGGAGGAAGGGAGGAAGCTGGATCACGGATCAAAAGTGAGGAAAAGAGAGAGAATCGAAGCCTCGCCGGAGTTGCCAAGCCGTAACCACCAATCAAGTACCGAGCTGCTACTAGGAGGCGTTTTTTGAGAAATCCACTGCCACAGTCGAGTTCCCCACCCCCGAGAACCTAGGAAACGACACCTCAATCGCTTCGACCCGATCTGATCGACCGACCCGACTGGCGCACCGACTCGGATCCAGGTAAGTCGGATTTTTCGATTTATTTATTTATTTTATTTATTTCTTATTTGTTTATTTAGTTATTTTATTTATTTTATTTTATTTCTTTATTTATTTACTTGTTATTTATAATTCAAAAATATAAAAATATTAGAATATAGATTAGTTTTTTTTTGGATTTAGTTTAGGATGAATAATAATAGAAAAATAATAATTGTAATAATAAATAATAAAAATATAAAAATATATAAAGAAAATGATAAAAAATATATATTAGAAAAATTTAGATTTTAGTTTAGGATAGATAAATAATATAGGAGAAAATTTTTCAATAAAAATTATAAACATTAATAAAGATTATAAAAATCAATAAAAATCAATAAAATTTATAATAGTAGAAATGAGTTGAAAAATAGAAAAATGAAATTTTTATCACTTAGAAAAATCATTTTCTTAAATAAATCCAAAATTGGTTTTTTCCTAAAATTATTATTTTTTCAAAAAAATCAAATGATCAAGCTTAGGCTTAGATTTTTTTAGAAAAAAAAAATACTAAAATGATAAAAACATAAATCAAAAGAAATTTCATAATTAAAAATCACTAACACACTAAAGTTTTTTCAAGAAAAGCAAACTACGACCCGTTTGATCCTGAATAGAAGGTACGTAGGCACCCATTTGGGATAACCCTAAAAAGAACAAAATCATTTTTTTTAGAATAGGTTATTCAAAAACACAACAAAAATATAAATAAAAGACATTTCGGATAAGGTTTAGATTTTAGGAGATTAGGGTGGTAACCTTAAAGTTTTAATAGGTTAGCCTTCGAACTCAGAAACTCTGGTTTTCCCTTTCCTCTTTTCACAAAAATGAAAAAGGAAATCACGACGACTAGTGGTTTAAATTAGGATTAATCTGCTCAATTAGTCCTAATTCAATTTTTCCCAACCACAGTTAGGTGGCCACTCCAAAAATTAGACTTGACATTGATTTATTTTGAAAAGAGAATTTTTCTAAGTGATAAACAATCTATTATTAATTCATATTAGTATCCCAACTAATTATTTAATTTTAAAATATTTATTTATTTTTTATTATTTTATTATTTATTATTTTATTTATTATTTTTATATTAAACTAAACGTGTCTATTCTAAAAAAAAAAACTAATTAAAACCCTAACATTATTATTTTATTTTTTCTATTTTCAAGTTTATAAATTTCTAATGAAATAAATACCTAAACAAAATAAATAAATAAATAAATAAATATGGATAAATAATAAATAAATAAAATAAAGAATAAGAAAATAAATAAAAAATTGGAAAAACTGACTTACTTGGGTATGGGTTGTGGATCGCGAGTCAGGGTCGGATCAGGTTGGGTCGAATCGAGCAGCGGTAGGAGGGTTTTCGACAACGGGGTTCCGATGATTTTTGTGGGCGTTTGAAGGCGACTTCTGAGCTTTTAGGGGGTGGGGAATCTAACCGTGGTGGTGGATTTCTTCATAAATGCCTCCTAGTGGTGGTTCTTGGCTTGGTCGGCAGTCGCAATGTGCAGGGACTCCAGCGAACTTCGAAACCTCTTATTCCTCACTCTTTTCTCACTTTTGATCCGTGCTTTGGCTTTCCCACGTCGAGCTCTATTTATAGGCATAAAAAATCAAGCTGGATAAGGTCGGATTTCCTTCGATTGGGACGAATCGGGTTTCAGTAAAAAAACCCATCTCCGATTTACTTTGATTTGTGCAAATATTTGATTTTGTTACGATTTTATGCTAATTGGATGATGTTTATCTCATTTTGGTTAAAGATTTAGTGGATTTGTGTAAAAAAATCGAATCAAAGCGGTCAAATTCCACTTCTCCCACGTCGACACCGATCTCGAACAGAGGTAGGAGATGAGCATGCGCTCGGCGTGTGCGCTTGTATCATCCAATCACAAGCTGACACGTATCCCAGGCAAATGTGGAAAATTGCAAAACGTGAAAATGCCTCCCCCGCATTTCAAACCCTCGACCTCGCACCCCCCCCCCCCCCCCCCCCCCCCCCCCACCACCCCCCACCCGTATGCGCGCGCTAGGCCATGGTCCTGACCAGCTAAGCTAGCCCAATTCTCGATTTAGGTTAATGCAAATATTATACATAACCGTAACCATTTTTATTAATTTTATATTATTTTGAAATTCTAAAAATTTGTAAAAAATATTAAACTCCTTTTATTATTATTTCTACTATTATTTTCCAAAATTGGGATATTTTTCCTATTTATTTTTTTTTCTTTTATTTTTCCTAAATAGAAAAAAAATGAAAAAATTTATAAAAATGAAAATTTTGTAAATTTGAGCATTATTAATAATTAGGAGCAAAAATGAGGTGTTTACACACCTATACGGTTATCACCTGTCGGTGGTCATTGCTCACATTCGTGTGTGTGCTGGTTAGTGCTTGTTACTATTGGTTGCTTTGCTACGTGGCGCTGAAGTGTGAGTGTGCTACTACTACTGCTGCACACGGTTGTCGTTTGTTGTTGTTAGTCACTGCTCCTATTCTGTTTCTATTCATGAAGTAGTGAAGGAGCATGTTCCACATCCTCCTATTATTTATTTAATCTTCATTTATATATTATAATATAAGGTCATTGCTGTTCCTATTCCTATTCATGTTCTATTCCATTCTGTTCTGTTCGCTAGAATATATGACTTGCTTATGTGTTTAATCGAGTTCTGTAATCCCTTAAGTATATAGGCTAAGCCAAATTTATTCCCAAATTATTCTAATATGATTTGATATTTTATTTTTATTTAACTTTATCTTTACTCAAATTTTAATTAGTTGCGTCAAATTTAAATTATTGAAATAGTTCACTAAGTTAAGCTCCAGTTTTATTATATTTGGCTCAATTAATTGCAAGTGTAATCAAATTTGAGTCAAATTAAAATGTTAAGCTCATTTGGATACCAATATTATTTTAATTACAAGGGAACTATATATTTTTATTTATTGTAACTTGCTTTTATACTTATAAAATAGTCATTATATTAGTTTGAAGAGATTAAGGAGGTGGTTTTGTAGTGGTCTTAACCTTAATGATGAAGATGATGATGAGGATGCAAATGATGATGGTGATGTTGATGGGAGAGATTGTGGAAATTGTGATGATTTATTTTAGTTTAGTTGTTATCTTGTATTATGATTTATGAATTCATAACTTTTATTGGGACTTATGGTTGATTATTTGTATTGTACAACTTATGCTTGATTATTTATATTATAACTTTTATTATGACTTATGACCAAAATATATGTTGAATTTCCTTATTTTTATTATCCATTAGATTTTTTTGTAACCACTATAAGTAAATTTATAATATTTAGAAGTTATTTTACAAAAGTTGTAAAAACTTACGTTTCTATGTTTTGATTTTACATTCTAATTCTATGAATCCCTTGGCGATTCTACATAAAATCGCGAGTTTGACAGCCATGCACTTTCTATATACGAGTTCAATGGCCTTCCACTTTGCCTATTCGGCTCTCTTAGGGTACATAGTGTCGAGTCTAATTTTTTGAATTCTCATTCCTAATCCGATCTAGACTAGACCCTATGCTCATCTAATGTAGATCCTCGACTTGAGTTAGGAATTTCATTTGATTTTTGGAGTCGCCACCCAACTGTTGTTGGGAAATATTGAATTAAGACTAAAGGAGCAGATTAGTCTTAATTTGGACCACTAGTCGTTGTTATTTCCCCTTCTCGTTTTTGAAAAGAGGAAAAGGGAAAACCAGAGTTTCTAAGTCCGGAGGCTAACCTATTAAAACCTTACGGTTACCACCTAATCTCCTAAAATTGTTCCTATTTAGAAATGTGTTTTATTGTGTTTCTGTTACTTTTTATTATGTTTTTGAATTATTTCAAGAAAATGATTTTTTTATTTCATTTTATGGGTTGACCTGAATGGGTGCCTACGTACCTGCTATCCAAGATCAAACAAGCCGTAGTTCGCTTTTATGAAAACTTTAAGTGTGTTTGTGAATTTTAATTTTGAAATCTCTTTTGCTTTATGTTTTTATCATTTTTGGGATTTTTTTTTTCTAAAAAATCTAAGCCTAAACTTTTATCTGATTTTTGAAAATGGTTTTTAGGAAAAACATCAATTTTGGATTTAATTGAAGAAAATGATTTTTCTAAGTGCTAAAACTTATTTTTTTCTATTTTTTTATAATTTTTATTAATTTTTATGATTTTTAAGATTTTTCTTTTTTTTTTCTGTAGTTTTATAATTTTTTATCATTTTTATGATTTTTATTATTCTTCTACAATTTTTTTATAATTTTTCTAAGTTTTTCATGATTTTTATAGTTTTTTTTATTTTTATGATTTTTATAATTTTTATAATTTTTGTGAATTTTTGAAAATTTTATCCTAAACTATTATCTGTCATATTTTGAAATCTAAAGTTCTATTATTATTTTTCTAATATTTATATTGTTTTTCTACATTATTATTATTATTATTATTATTATTTTTCTACATTATTAAATCCTAAAAAAATCTAATTTCTAACATTTTCCTATTTATAGAAAATAAAACATGAACAAATAAATAAATAAATAACCAACAAATTAATAAATAAATAACAAATAATAAATAAAATCGGAATAAAAATAAATAAATAAATTGGAAAAATCCGGAAAATCCAACTTACCTGGATCCAGGTCGGTGAGCGGGTCGGGTCGGATCGATCGAACACGGCGGCGGAGGATGCTCGTTTACGGTGTTCCGGCGATCTTTTGTCACGGGTGAGGTGTCGAATCCTAGCTTCTCGAGGGTACTGAATCCAATGGTGGCGGTGGTTTGCTCCATAACGTCTCCTGGTGGCGACTTGGCTCCGATTGGTGGTTCGCGGTTTTGGGTTTCCTTCGATGCTCTCCGATTTGCTCTCTTTTCTCACTTTCTCTCAATTGTGATTCGTTCCCTGACTTCCTCCGACCCTCCTCTATTTATAGGCGCTTGAAACCGAGCTGGATAAGCTCGGATTTCCTCCGATCGAAGCTAATCAGATTTTCGGTTAAAAAAACAACTCTGATTTGTGTAAATCCATCGATTTGTTGCGATTTGATTCCAATTGGATGATGTTTATCTCAATTCTGTTGAAGATCTGTTGGATTTGTGCAAAAAATCGAATCGAAACGGCCGAAATTCGAATTTTTCCTTCTTCGGCGATCTCGGACCCAAGGTAGGAGATGATCACGCGCCCGGCGCGTGCGTTTCCTCCAGCCAATCGGATGCTACCACGTGTCCTGGATAAGTAAAAAAACTCAAAACGCGGAAACTGCCTCCCCCGCGATTCGAACCTGCGATCGAGCCCTCCCGCGCGCGCCTTAGCCCGTGGTCCGAACCAGCTGGGCTAGCCCATTTTCCTGATTTTCTTTTATTCGCAAATTGCATATATGCAATGCGATTTTTTTATTTTTTTTGTATTTTTTGAAACTTCAAAAATTTGAAAAAATTATTTATTATTTATTATTGCCATTTCTGAAATCATTTTTCAAAATTAATGTGTTTTCCTATTTATTTTTATTTTTTGAATATTTTTATTATTTATGCTAAACTAAAGAAAAATTGAAAAAAATTGGAAAAAATTAAGAATTGATTATTAGTGATTATTATTCATTCCTAGGGCAAAAATGGGGTGTTTACACATAGTATATCTAAACTCCACAATTGTTTAATTTTCACATTTAGGTCTACTTCTACTTCTAATGTAAGACATTTAACCATAGTTGTCGAGTCCAATTAGGGGTGATCCTAATTAATGTCAAGGTTAAGGCATGTATGAGGACCTAAAATTTATTATTTGAAAATACCTAATGTGCTTTTTAAGCATGTACAAAGTTTCTAGTTGCAGTTACTATGACTATTAACACAACTCGTAGCCCAAAACTTGGGAGATAATTTATCCACAATATATTTATGATTATTTACTACATGATGTATTTTTACTGCTTGTATCAAGTGCTCCTTCTCAAACCACATTCTCACCTTGAACTCATTGCTGAAGCTCTATGCCCCTTCACCCATATTCTAATTTACCACATATCCATTGCCCACTTCAACTATAAAGAATGGCACGGGTTCCGAACTCCCAACAGTATCGACGACATTTGGAAACCCAAGTTGCCAATCCTTTCTCCGGCATGACCCATGTGGCTCATCTAGTGTCTCTAACCAACCTTCATCATCATCATCACTAAATGAGTTAAGACTTAAATCATCACTAGAAGTATAGCAAGCTTTCTCATTCTCAATTTCCATCTCCCTAATTGGCTCACTCATACCGATATTATGAATTTCGAGCTAACACCCACTAAAACCTACTTCTTCAGTCATTTCAACATATTGAGATTCAGCTGCCTAAGTTGGAAGTGGATCATTAATTATATCATCCCATCCTAAACCAATTTCTATTGGAGCAAGCAACTCAATTTCACTTATTTACACATACAACTTAATAGCATCAATAACCCCAAGGCGCACCAGTGAACTTGCTAACACTTAGTGGACATCATAACTCTCAATAATAGGTATCGTGTAGTAACGATGCATGTTATCACATATTATTGGGCACATATGGCTCAACTTAATCCAGTTGGTCGCACTATTAATCCGAAGACAAGTATAAATGATACCTAACAACTGGTCATAATTTGAGTCAAGAGGAACTCCAACCACTATTGTCGAGTATCTATCATAGCACACCCCATCAGCTCTATCTACAATATTCTCATGAGTATAGCAAATGACTCGAACCTTAGACATTTTCTTCCCTAATGGCTTGAAACATTTGCATTACAATTTATATTATGTATTGTAAACACCCCATTTTTGCCCTAATGATCAATAATAATAAAAAATAATTAATTTCCATTTTTTTCTAATTTTTTTCCATTTTTTCCTCTAATTTAGCAAAAATAGGAAAAATGTTAAAAAAAATAAAAATAAATAGGAAAATACATCAATTTTGGAAAATAATTGCAGAAATGGCAATAAAAAGGATTAAATAATTTTTACAAATTTTTGAAATTCAAAAAATACAAAAAAATAAAAAAATCGCATTGCATATATGCAAATTGGGAAAATAATAAAATCGCGAAAGTGGGCTAGCTCAGCTGGTCCGGACTAGGGTCAGGCGTACGCGGGAGTGGGCTCGGCCAGGGGTTTGAAACGTGGGAGAAGCAGAATCCGCGTTTTGCGAAATTTTTCTCTGCTTGGGACATGTGTCAACATCCGATTGGCCGAGGAGAACGCACGCGCTGGGCGTGTGATCATCTTCAACATCTGTCCGAGATCGCCGACGAGGAGAAAAATCCGAATTTCGGCCGTTTTGATTCGATTTTTTTGCACAAATCCAACAGATCTTCAACAGAAATAAGATAAACATCATCCAATATGAATCAAATCGCAACAAATCGGAGATGGGTTTTTAACCGCAAATCCGATTTGCTTCAATCGGTGGAAATCCGAACTTATCCAACTCGATTTCTTACGCCTATAAATAGAGGATGAAGTGGAGAGGTAGAAGCACAAATCAAAAGTGAGAAAAAGAGAGAATCGAAGCCTCGTCGGAGTTCTTCAAACCGCAGCCACCGAGCAAGCGTCAAGCAACTACCAGGAGGCGTTTCTGAAGCAAACCACTGCCACAATTGAGTTCCTCACCCCCGAAAACCTAGGAATCAACACCTCAATCACTTCGAAAGGCCACCGGAACGCCGTCAATGAGCGTCCCCAGCCGTCGCGTCTGATCGACCCGATTCGACCCGACCGACTCGACCCGCGCACCGACTCGGATCCAGGTAAGTCGGATTTTTCAATTTTTTGTATTTATTTTATTTATTTCGAATTTATTTATTTACTTATTTGTTATTTATAATTCGAAAAAATAGAAAAATGTTAGAAATTAGATTATTTTTTTCAGGATTTGATTTAGTATGAATAATAAAAAAATATTATTATAATAAATAATAAAAATGTAGAAAAATTATAAAGAAAATAATAAAAATATTAAAAATAATAATAATAATAATTTAGATTTTAGAATAGGATAGATGAAAAATCTAGGAGAAAATTTTCAATAAAATTTAATAAAAATTGTAAAAATTATAAAAATTATAAAATTATAAAAATCAATAAAAATTTATAATAGTAAAAATGAGTTGAAAAATAGAAAAATGGAATTTTTATCACTTAGAAAATTCATTTTCTTAAATAAATCCAAAATTGGTTTTTCCTTAAAAATATCATTTTCAAAAATCAGATTATTAAGCTTAGGCTTAGATTTTTTCAGAAAAATCCTAAAATGGTAAAAACATAAATCAAAGGAAATTTCACAATTAAAATTCACAAACACACTAAAATTTTTCAGGAAAAGCGAACTACGGCAAGTTTGATCCTGTATAGCAGGTACGTAGGCACCCATTTGGGGTAACCCTAAAAAGGAATAAAAATCATTTTCTCAGAATAGGTTATTTAAGAATAAAATAAAAAGACAACCAAAAATGAAATAAAAGACATTTCTGGATAGAGTAGATTTTAGGAGATTAGGTGGTAACCTTAGGGTTTGTAAACACCCCATTTTTGCCTTAGGACGGAGTAATAATCAATAATAATCAATTTCCAAATTTTTTTTCAATTGTTTCCCTAATTTAGCATAAATAATTAAAAATATTTAAAAAATAAAAATAAATAGGAAAAAACATCAATTTTGAAAAATGATTTTAGAAAGGGCAATAATAAATAATAAATAATTTTTACAAATTTTTGAAATGTCAAAAAATACAAAAAAAAAAAAAAATTGCATTGCATATATGCAATTTGCGAATAAAAGAAAATCAGGAAAATGGGCTAGCTCAGCTGGTCCGGACCATGGCTAAGGCGCGTGCAGGGGGGCTCGGTCATGGGTTCGAAACGCGGGGGAAGCAGTTTCCGCGTTTTGCGAATTTTTCATTTACCCAGGACACGTAGCAGCATCTGATTGGCTGGAGGAAGCGCACGCGCCGGGTGCGTGATCGTCTCCTACCTCGAGCCCGAGATCGCCGGCGGAAGGAAAAATTCGTATTTCGGCCGTTTCGATTCGATTTTTTGCACAAATCCAACAGATCTTCAACAGAAATAAGATAAACATTATCTAATTGGAATCAAATCGCAACAAATCGATGGATAGACACAAATCGGAGTTGGTTTTTTAACCGAAAATCTGATTAGCTTCGATCGGAGGAAATCCGAGCTTATCCAGCTCGGTTTCAAGTGCCTATAAATAGAGGAGGAGGTGAGGAAGCCAAAGGACAGATCACAATCGAGAGAAAGTGAGAGAAAGGAGTGAATCGGAGAGCATCGGAGAAGAGTCCAAAACCGCGAGCACCGACCGGAGCTGAACCACCACCAGGAGGCGATTTGGGAGCAAACCACCGCCACCATTGGATTCAGAACCCTCAAGAAGCTAGGATTCAACACCTCACCCGCGACGAAAGACCGCCGGAATGCCGTGAACAAGCAACCTCCGCCGCCGTGTCCGACCAATTCGACACGACCGACCCGACCCGCGCACCGACCCGGATCTAGGTAAGTCGGATTTTCCCGATTTATTTTATTTTATTTTATTCTGAATTTATTATTTGTTATTATTTATTATTTGTTAGCCATTTATTTATTTGTTTATATTTTCAATAAATAGGAAAATGTAGAAGTTAGGTTTTTTAGGATTTAATAATGTAAAATAAGAATAAAGAAAAGAAAATGTAGAAAAGTAATAAAAATATTAGGAAAAAATAATAATAAAATTTTAGATTTCAAAATAGGATAGATAATGACTTAGGATAAAATCATAAAAATCAGGATAAAATCATAAAAAAATCATAAAAATCATAAAAAATTCAAACATTATAAAAGAATCATAAAACAAATGAGTTTTAGCACTTAGAAAAATCATTTTCTTCAATGAAATCCAAAATTGATGTTTTCCCTAAAAATCATTTTCAAAAATTAGATTAAAGTTTAGGCTTAGATTTTTTAGAAAAAAATCCCAAAAATGGTAAAAACATAAATCAAAATAGATTTCAAAAAATTAAAATTCACCAACACACTTAAAATTTTTCAGAAAAGCGAACTACGGCTTGTTTGATCCTGAGTAGCCGGTACGTAGGCACCCATTCGGGTCAAACCATAAAAATAAAAAAAAATCATTTTCTTGAAATAATATAATAAAAAGTAACAAAAATACAATGAAGCACATTTCTAAATAGGAACAATTTTAGGAGATTAGGTGGTAACCGTAAAGGTTTTAATAGGTTAGCCTCCGGACTTAGAAACTCTGGTTTTTCCTTTTCCTCTTTTTCAAAACGAGAAGAGGAAATAACAACGACTAGTGGTCCAAATTAAGACTAATCCGCTCCTTTAGTCTTAATTCAATATTTCCCAACAACAGTTGGGTGGCGACTCCAAAAATCAAACAAAATTCCTAACTTAAGTCGATGATCTACATTAGATGAGCATAGGGTCTAGTCTAGATCGGATTAGGAATGAGAATTCAAAAATTAGACTCGACAGGGTTTTAATAGGTTAGCCTTCGAACTCAAAAACTCTGGTTTTCCCTTTCCTCTTTTCACAAAAATGAAAAGAGGAAATCACGCTGACTAGTGGTCCAAATTAGGATTGATCTGCTCAATTAATCATAATTCAATCTTTCCAACAACAGTTGGGTGGCGACTCCAAAACAAAACGAAATTCCTAACTCAAGTCGAGGATCTACATTAGATGAGCATAGGGTCTAGTATAGATCGGATTAGGAATGGAAAATAAAAAATTAGACTCAACAGAATGGCGACTCCACTAGGGATCACATTCTCTAGCAGGCTAGCCACCTGAATCTCCTCAAATTGATCCTTTCTAAGAAATATCGTTTGATTTGTCATATTGTTGCTAACCTTGCAGGGATTTAGCTAGAGGTTAGAATTTAGCTATTTACTTTAGTAATCGAGTCTACATATAATTGTGCGAGTAGATACGGTCAAACCCGGGCCGTTTTAGGACCCTAAGACGGGGGGCCATTGTGTAGGTTTCGGGCGAAGTGATATGATCACCGTTCGGGACCGATTAGGCTACCCCACCCAATGTTTCGATATGGACTGAGATCCATTTCTCCGAGAATGCAAGAGGCCATAGAGCTTGGGGACCAGTTAGAACCTACCTATTTCCATACATAACGTCATGGGTTGCCAATTGATGATGATGTAATATTTTTTGTTCATGGAGTTCAGATCTATTTCCCTGTAATGTTATCATAGTTTTGGTTATAATTAGGAAATTTCTGTTGTAATAGATGGCTAGTACCGCAATTAACCGCCTCCTTCGCAAAGAAATTCGAGTGTGCAAACCTTTGGATCCAAAATTGGTATTGGACCACTGGTTCACCCTATACAACCTAGAGGAGCAAGCCTTCATCCAGCAGAAAATAGGGCCCATCCTCTCACTGATGAAGATGGAGATGAACTTGCCCTTGGTATGGGCCATGCTCCACCTATGGGAAATAGAGCCCGCGACTTTCTTCATCGGGCCACATGATATTACTCCTACTCTGGAAGAGTACACCCAGCTGCTACAGGCTCCAACACTAACCAACCAAGTCTATATACCAGACCTTGAGGCTGGGCCCGCCGGTATTTTCAGCAGACTCTTGGGTATCCGCAAAACAGCAATCAACAAAGCCTTAGCAGACTGTAACGGATACTGCATACGGATGGATGTGTTGGAAGCCCAGTTCATTGCCCGAGAAGACAATGGGGATAGGTTAGACATATTGTGTGGGGACCCCAAGACCTATAGACAAAGAAGGGTGAATGTTTTCATCCTGACAGCTTTCGCCACCATACTATTCCCCACCGGAACTTTCTATGTCCACTACCAAGTTGCAGAATTGGTGACCCAATTCCTGGAAGGGAGATCTTACATCCCGGCTCTATTGGCTGAACAGATCCGAAACTTAAACTTTTTCAAGAAAAAAGGCCACGGGATCCTCCGCTCAAATATCAACCTTATACTGATATGGTTTGTAAGCCACCTCAAGTGTTTTGGGCTGAACATGGTCCGGAAAACCTTGGCTCAACAAGTGGACCCCGTGGACTCATGCATAGAGAAGATAAAGCTACCCGACGACCTTATCGGCTATAGTTGGGTAGAAGTGCTTAGAAGTTTCAGTGCCGATGACATTTTGTGGACAACCAGATGGAGTTATTGCGACAAAGTTATTTTAACCTGCAGTAACTTTCAAGCCGTGCCTCTGATCGGAATCAGCGGATGTATAGGTTATCACCCCAACTCGGTGGTTTGCCAGTTCGGTGCTATTCAAGACATAGTTTATCGGCCCTCGCTGGAGATAGTCACATTCGAGTACCAAGATCCGAACTTACTAGTGGCTGAAAAATTTGCTAAGCTGGCAGAGGTCAAAGCACTTTGGGAAGCCAGAATCGAAAGCCCAAATGTAGACCTTGGAGAGCTAGACGGCGAAGTGGGAAAACATCGAGCCACCAGGGAGTTCGTAATCCACCAGCTGTATCAGACAGGGGAAAGAGCATACCAGGTCCCAGATGTCACCCAACTGAGGCTAGACAAGGTAAATCCGGAGTTGGAAATCTACCTAGAGCAGGTTAGGGCCCGGATGGAGGTATATTTTGAGGGTGCAGATTATAAAAAGGAAATCTGGAAAGGTCGATTCAAGGAATTCGACCAAAGAAACAAAGCCTTAGAAGCTCAACTGGAGAAGACCCAAGCCAAAGTCAAAGAATTAGAAGCCGTCATCAACAGGAAGCCTGAGTCTCCACAACAGAAGACCAAGAAAGCTAGGAAATAGATTATCATTGTACTTTTTCGTTTGTTTTAAGTATTAGACTCCAAAGTTTCAATATTACATCATCAATCAATTTTTGGCTGCTTTTTATTTTAGCATCTGTGTGACACATGCATCACATTTGCATACATTATACTAAAAAAAGAAAAAAATGCGTGCCAGGTATCAAAATAGCTTCTAAATAACCAAACCCTCTCAGAAGCCCAATTTGCACATGTTCAAGAGTAAAAATGGCAAACAGTAGCGACAGCCGTAACAACGCAAGTGCTGATGCTGCTTCAGACTCTAGGATCGTATCCCTGGAACAAACGATCCAATAGTTAGCTGCACAAGTCCACCTCCTGACTGAAAGCATTGGCCTCCTTCGCACCACCCAGCCGACTCAAGAAGAGCATTCGAGGGCCAGAAAAGGGAAGGCAGTGGAGGGGCAGCCTCCAGAATATGAAGAAATCAATTCCCACCTTAACCCGGCCTTTGAGTATGAGCCGAGAATCAACCAGGGTCCAACCTCTGATGACCTGAAAAAAGAGATGGAGGAGAGACAGAAAGAGATGGAAAAAAGACTCTTCTAACAGCTGGCTGACAAGATAAAAACAATAGAGGGGTCTGACGGTTTCGAGCAAACCGAAATCACCAGTTTTCCAGCATATGGGGAGGAAGTATACCCTGATAAATTCAAGACCCCGGAATTTGAGAAGTATAACGGTACTGGATGGCCCAAAATGCACACAAGGCTATACGCCCGGAAGATGAGCAAGTATGCTCAATATGACCAACTGATGATCCAGATCTTCCAGGATAGCCTTACCGGCCCTACATTAGTCTGGTATGCCCACTTGGATTTCAATCAAGTCAACACATGGGAAAGGCTTGCCCGGGCGTTTTATGACTAGTACAAGTTTAATATTGAAGTCGCCCCGTCAGTGATTGATCTAGGGAGTCTTCGAAAGAGACACACTGAGCCTTTTAAAGAGTATGCTCAGCGCTGGAGAGCTCAAGAAGCTAGGGTAGCAACCCCAATTTCTGAGAAAGAGTTGACATCCATATTTGTCAACACTCTAGACAAGACTTACTTCTCACATCTGGTGGGCTAGACATCATCCAGCTTTGCAGAAGTGGTAGCTGCAAGGTGCCGGATTGAAAGCGCCATCACCACAGGTAGACTCCAAGTAATGGATCCTCCCAGGGTCACACCAACACAAAGGCCCTTGGGAGGTAATAGAGCCAAGCAATCTACTGTCAGCACAATCCACTCTGGTAAAGCAGATAAGGCCGAAACTCGTGTGACATTTCAGACCACGAGTACCCCAGCCCAGCACTCCACGGTAAGTCATACCCAGACTACCAGGGTCCCAAGACAATTCACTCCAATTTCGATCCCGCTCAACCAGGTCTTTGCTCGGCTGCGGGTAGATAATTTGATCAGCTTCGAAATCCCAAACGACCGGTACAAGCCCAGAAACTTCGACTCAAACCTCAAATGTGACTATCATATGGGTCAAGAGGGGCATTCTACAGACAAATGCTGGAGGCTCCGATACAAAATCCAGGATTTGATTGATGCCGGAATTGTGCAGTTGGACTTTGTTAACACCCAGCACCCACTGTCAATACCAACCCGCTGCCCAATCATAAGCCCATCATCAATATAATCACATCTAAAGAGTCAACTCCCAAAGAAGCCTCTAAGCAAAAGGCGACGGACCAACAGAAAAGGCAGTCTCGTCAAACTCCAGAGAAAACCCCCAAGCCACATATCAAAAGGAGATGGTTAGCCGGAGACCCAACAGTCAATACCTTGGGGGAATCACACAGGAGATTTGAATACCTGGTGAACTATTCTTATACTCCGACGGTGTATGGGCCACCTAGCGGATGGGGGCCCGAGTTTGAAAAAGAGGACAACCCGCTAAAGGAAGAAGAGAAATCTGTAAACATGATCAATTCAAATCAGAAGCCAAGAGTCATAAAATGCTATGAGGGACAGTCAACTGAAATACAGATCCCGAAGAAAAGATATGTGTTCAATGTCCCAATACCGGCAGAGAGATATAAGGCCGCACCGTTTGACTATCAGACCCTCGAGCAAGAGCGACCTCCTATGGTGGGAGGAATCACCCGCTCTGGGAGAATATATGACCCGAAATATAAAATCCCGACTGAAGAGCCCAACATGGAGAAAGGAGAGGAAGAAGAAGAGGGGCTCGCTGCATTTACAAAAATGGTCAAAGCGAGCGAATATAAGATCATGGAACAACTAAACAAAGTTCTAGCCCAAATATCACTCATGGGCCTTACAGCCTCTGAGCCCCACAGGGAAGCACTCTTCAAAGTGCTCAAACAAATTCAAGTCCCAAAAGGCATCGCTATAGACAAAATAAGTCACGTGGCGGATTCTATTTTCACCATGGACCAAATATCTTTCTCCCCTTGTAAACACCCCATTTTTGCCCTCGGAATCAACAATTCTCAATAATAATCAATTTTTCAATTTTTCCTAATTTAGCATAAAATAATAAAAATGTTCAAAAAAATAAAAATAAATAGGAAAACACTTCAATTTTGAAAAATGATTTCAGAAATGGAAATAATAAATAATAAACAATTTTTAAATTTTTTTGGAATTTTCAAAAAATACAAAAAATAGAAAAATCGCATTGCATATATGCAATTTGCGAAAATAAAAAAATCAGGAAAGTGGGCTAGCTCAGCTGGTCCGGACCATGGGCTAAGGCGCGCACAGGGGGTCGAGGTCTCGGGTTCGAATCGCGGAGGACGCAGTTTCCGCGTTTTGTAATTTTTCGACTTATCCAGTGACACGTGGCAGCATCTGATTGGCTGGAAGAAACGCACGCGCCGGGCGCGTGATCATCCCTTACCTCGAGCCCGAGATCGCCGGCGAGAAGAAAAAATTCGTATTTCGGCCGTTTTGATCCGATTTTTTGCACGAATCCAACAGATCTTCAACGGAAATAAGATAAACACTATCTAATTGGAATCAAATCGCAACAAACCGTTGGATAGGCACGGATCGGAGTTAGTTTTTCAACCGAAAATCCGATCAGCTTCAAGCGGAGGAAATCCGAGCTTATCCAGCTCAATTTCAGGTGCCTATAAATAGAGGAGGAGGTGAAGAAGCCAACACACAGATCAGAATTGCGAGAGAGAGAGAAAAGAGTGCAAATCGGAGGAAGTCCAAGCCGTGACCGCCGATCGGAGTTCAAACCACCGCAAGGAGACGTTCTGGGAGTAAACCGCCACCACCATCAGACTCAGCACCCTCGAGAAGCTAGGATTCGACACTTCACCCGCCGCAAACGACCGCCGGAACGCCGTGAACGAGCCAATACCGCCACCGTGACCGACCGATTCGACCCGACCCGATCCGATCCGACCCGACCCGCGCACCGATCCAGATCCAGGTAAGTCGGATTTTCCAGATTTTTTATTATTATTTATTTTATTTATTTTGTTTATTTTGTTTATGTTGAATTTATTTATTATTATTTATTATATTGTCAGCCATTTATTTATTTATATTGTCGATAAATAGGAAAATGTAGGAATTGTATTTTTCTAGGATTTAATAATGTAGAAAATAGAAAATAGAAAATAGGAAATAAGGAAAAATAAAATAAAAATAATAAAAATGAAGAAAAATAATAGAAATATTAGAAAAATAATAATAATAAAATTTTAAATTTCAAAATAGGATAGAAAATAAACTTGAGATAAAATTTTCAACAAAAAATATAAAAATTATAAAAATCATGAAAAACTTACAAAACTTATAAAAATCACAAAAATCATGAAAATCATAAAAAACATAAAGATCACAAAAATTTAAAAAAATTCCAAGAATTACAAAAAAAATAAGTTTTAACACTTAGAAAAATCATTTTCTTCAAATAAACTCAAAATTGATGTTTTCCCTCAAAATCATTTTCAAAAATCAAATTCAAAGTTTAGGCTTAGAAATTTTTTAGAAAAATCCCAAAAATTTTAAGAACATAAATCAAAAGAGTTTGCAAAATTAAAATTCATCAACAAATCTAAAAGTTTTCAAAAAAAGCGAACTACGGCTTGTTTGATCCTGAGTAGCAGGTACGTAGGCACCCATTCGGGTCAACCCATAAAATAAATGAAAAATCCTTTTTTTCTGAAATAAATTCAAAGACGTAACAAAAATTAACAGAAACACAATGAAACACATTTCTAAAGATGAACAATTTTAGGAGATTAGGTGGTAACCGCATAGGTTTTAATAGATTAGCCTCCGGACTTAGAAACTCTGGTTTTCCTTTTTTTCTTCTCACAAAAACGAGAAGAGGAAATAACGACGACTAGTAGTCCAAATTAAGACTAATCCGCTCCTTTAGTCTTAATTCAATTTTCCCAACAACAGTTGGGTGGCGACTCCAAAAATCAAACGAAATTCCTAATTCAAGTCGAGGATCTAGATTAGATGAGCATAGGGTTTAGTTTAGATCGGATTAGGAATGGGAATTCAAAAATTAGACTCGACACCCCTGAAGAGCTAGGAGAGGATGGAGACCAACATACAAAGCCATTATTCATAGTGGTGAAGTGCAACAACACAATTGTCGTACTCATCGACAATGGGTCCGTCCCTTAATGTTTGCCCATTGGCTACCTTCTACTTATTGGGGGTCGATCCAAGCAATATTAAACCCAACTCAATGGTGGTTAGGGCTTTTGACAGGTCGAAAAGAGACATAGTAGGGGAAATAAACATGCCAGTGGAGATTGGCCCGCAAGTGTTCTACATATCTTTTCAAGTCCTTGACATCCCAAGATCTTTCAACCTACTCTTGGGAAGGCCTTGGATACATACTGCTGGAGCCATACCCTCCAATCTCCATCAAAGGGTCAAATTTATTGCAAATGGGTAGATAGTCACTGTGCTGGGCGAGCAGGATTATGCCATATACAAAGAAACCGCTATACCATACATTGGGGAGGATGGTTCAGAAGACCTTGGTCTCCAGATATTCAATGAGGTGAATGTGGTGATCAGCAAGGAGGGCCATCAATTTAAGGAGGGGCAGCAAGGGACGTTTGGACTAGGGTACGTTCCTCTAGCCTGGGAAGAAGCACAAGCTAGAGGTGTCAAAGGCAAGACGAAAGAGAAGCCAAGCAACACCCCGATGCGCATTCCACCCCTCCAGCAATCTTTCAGAAAAGCAACTATCATTCAAGAGCCAAGGATAAGCGAAGATGACGTCAGCAATGGGAGCCCAACCCCTCGCACATCCGAACAGCATCCAGCTCTCAATAATTGGTTCTGTTATCCTATTGATAGCTCTAAGTCAGCTCAAGGATAGAGAACGATTGTTAGACAAATTTTTATTGAGACTCCTTTTATAATTCAATTACAGTTTGTCTTACTTATATATATCTACTTTTATTTTACTTTACCCAGATCTCCTACCATCGAACATCAGGGACATTTTGCGCAGGTAGAAAATAAAAACGCTGATATCGTTCCTAACGCTGTTGGGTCAGTTGTTGGAGGCGATATCCATGACCACGAAATAATACAAGAAAATTGGCAAAAACATGAACAAAGTGGAATTTCAATCGACGAGCCGGTAGAGACAGTAAATCTAAGAAGCATGGAAAAACCTAAAAGCTCAAAATCGGGACCAGTTTAAGTGCCAAGCAAAAGTTTGAGATGACCGAGCTATTGACTGAATATGCAAATGTGTTCGCCTGGTCATATGGTGACATGCCAGGACTAAACCAATCAATAGTGGTTCATAGGCTTCCCACAAAGGAAGATGTCAAACCTAAAAAACAGAAATTGAGAAGATTTAGGCTTGACATCTTACTAAAAATCAAAGAAGAAGTCAAGAAACTGCTAGAAGTAGGGTTCATCGAAGTGTCCGATTACCCGGAATGGGTAGCGAATATAGTCCCCGTTATGAAAAAGAATGGAAAAGTACGTGTATGTGTAGACTTCCAAGACTTAAACCAAGCCACGCCAAAGGATAACTTCCCCCTACCTCACATTGATGTTCTAGTGGACAACACTGTAGGAAACCATCTTTTCTCGTTCATGGACGGTTTCTCAGGATATAATCAAATAAAAATGACTGAAGAAGATAAAACCAAAACGACTTTCATCACAACATGGGGAACTTTCTGTTACAAAGTCATGCCCTTTGGTTTGAAAAACGCCGGGGCAACATATCAGAGAGCCATGGTTACGATACTTCATGACATGATGCATCGAGAAGTCAAAGTATACGTCGATGACATGATAGCCAAGTCTAAAGAAGAAGAAAGCCATATAGATATCCTGAGAAAATTGTTTAAACGATTGAGAAAATTCCAACTCAAGTTAAATCTGGAGAAGTGCACTTTCGATGTCACAACGGGCAAATTGTTAGGGTTTGTCATAAGCTGGGAAGGCATTAAAATCTTCTCCACACACTGTCAAAGAAGTAAGAAGTTTGCTGGAAAGGTTAAATTACATAGCTCGTTTTATCTCACAACTCACAGATAAGTGCCGGCCACTATTCCGTCTGTTGAAAAAGAATGCCACAGTAGAATGGGACGACGAATGCAAAGAAGCATTCAGGACGATCAAAGACTATCTCATAAAACCTCAAGTCTTGATAGTCCCGAAGCAAGGAAAGCCCTTATTCTTATACCTCACGATACTCCCTGGATCCATGGGATGCGTGTTGGGGCAAAAAGATGAAGAGGGAAGAGAGCGTTCCATATATTACTTAAGCAAGAAATTCACAGACAGGGAACAGAGGTATTCAGAAGTAGAGAGGATCTGCTGTGCTCTAATTTGGGTTATGCACCGATTGAGACAGTATACCCTTTACTATCATATTGAGCTGCTGACAAGACATGATCCCCTGAAATACTTGGTGGAGAAACCCATTTTGATAGGGAGAATCTCTAAATGGCAAATGCTCTTATCAGAGTTTGATATCACATATATAAATCAAAACTCGATGAAAGGGCAATCTTTAGCCGACCAATTAATAGAGCACCCTGTCGAGGGGAATTCCCAAGAGCCACAAGTTCAATTCCCTGATGAAAATATATTAACAGTAGAAGGTACACCAGTAGAAGACCGTAGGATAGAGCAGAACCCCAGGTAGAAGATGTTTTTCGATGGAGCTGCCAATGTATTCTGTTGTGGGATCGGGGCAGTGTTGATATCCCCAGACGGAACACAATTCCCTGCAGCAACAAGACTCACATTTCCATATACCAATAATATCGCGGAATATGAGGCATGCATCCTCAGCCTCAAAATGGCTTGCCACATGGAAATCCGTGAATTAGAAGTATACGGAGATTCATCACTTATCATACTACAGACAAGAGGGGAATACAAGACTAAAGACTCCAAACTGGTACCATACCATCAACATTTGATAGAGCTAATAGAAGAATTTAAGGCAATCACTTTCACATACGTCCCAAGAACTTAGAATCAGTTTGCAGATGCACTTGCCACACTAGCATCTATGATCCAGATAACAGGGGGAGTCGAAGTTCAACCAATGAAAATAGACATCGAAAATCGGCCCACCTACTGTTTAGCAATTAAAAAAGCACAAGATGACAAGCCCTGGTATCACGACATCAAAACTTTTCTCCAAGAAAGCAAATACCCCGAAATGGCTAGCAAGAATGACCAGAGAACACTCAGAAGGTTAGCAAATCATTTCTTATTAAGTGGGTCTATACTTTACGAAAGATCGTCTGATAGCACCTTGTTAAGATGTGTGGATAAAAATGAAGCATGCGAACTGATGAAAGAAGTACATGAAGGGGTATGTGGACCTCATATGAACGGCTACATGTTGGCCCGAAAAATCATGAGGTTAGGATACTATTGGCTAACCATGGAATCAGATTGCATAAAATATCTCAAGCACTGTCATTTGTGTCAAGTGTACGCAAACCGGATAAATGCTCCACCCAACAAGCTACACTTGTTGTCAGCACCATGGCCTTTCTCCATGTGGGGGATCGACATGGTCGGCCCAATCACTCCAACAGCATCTAATGGCCACAGATTTATATTGGTAGTAATCGATTACTTCACCAAGTGGGTAGAAGCTTCATCATATGCCAATGTCACAAAAGGGGTAATAGTCCGTTTCTTGAAAAGGGGCATAATAGCTCGATATGGAGTTCCTGAATCCATCATCACCGACAACGGTACCAATCCTAATAACAAGTCGATGACAGGTTTATGTCAACAATTTCACATAAACCATAGAAATTCAACTCCCTACCGACCTCAGATGAACGGGGCAGTAGAAGCAGTTAACAAGAATATCAAAAAGATCATCAAAAAAATGACAACAACTTACAAAGATTGGCACGAGATGTTGCCCTTTGCTCTCATGGCTTATAAGACTTCAATAAGAACATCTACTGGAGCTACCCCATATTCATTGGTATATGGTACCGAAGCAGTGCTACCAGTCGAGGTCGAAATACCATCATTCAAAATTCTGTCAGAAACTCAGTTAACTGAATCAGACTGGGTAAAGAAGAGGCTTGATCAGCTGAATCTGATTGATGAAAAAAGACTCAATGCACTATGTCATGGCCAGTGTTACCAACAAAGGATGGCCCAAGCATTTAATAAGAAGATGAGGCCTCGATACTTCAAAGAAGGAGATCTGGTGCTAAAGAAAGTTCTCCCGAATGCCCAAGACTCCAGAGGAAAATTTACCCCAAATTATGAGGGTCCGTATGTGATAAAAAAGGTGTTGTCAGGAGGAGCTCTCATATTAACTCAAATGGATGGTTCGGAATTAAGAGACCCCACCAATGCAGATGCTGTTAAGATGTACTATCCTTAGGCAAGGGGATTGAAATTTTGCCAATGTTTATGAAAGCCAATATTCAATACAAGTTTCGCTGAGTCCAGTTTTTATTTTTTACAAGCAAAGTTAATGTCTCTGAATGGTCGATAATTCCAACCAATTCTCGTTACAACAAACATTCCTAAACACATTACCCATCACTTCACTAATGAATGATAAACATTGAAATAATAATGAATCTCAATAAATTTTGTAATACAATTCTATCTACTTTTGAGCATTAAAACCTGGTGCATTAGTAGGATAATACTACCATCAAAAAGAGCCATGCGCACAAGAAAGAAAGCGCATCCAGATCTTCAGCCCTGTGTCAAAGTAAGAATAAGCGAAGCAGAAGCAAACCAGCACGAAGGTTCGGTTGTTTGGTTGCTATCCACGATAAATTGGCGAACATGTTAAAATAAATAACTATCATCCACATATCATGAAAACAACAAATCATTTAGCTCAGTCAGTAAAAGTATGTTCAAAAGCATAAGGTTACTCAGCCCATAGAGGGGCACTTTCCTAAACTTCATCTCTCAGGGTTAGCCTATAGGGGTACCCTTTCGAGACATATTGTTATAGGTTAGTCAGCCCACATTGGGGCACTCGCCTAAGCATCCTCTATTAGGGTCAGCCCAAAAGGGCACCTTTTTGAGACGATTCTCTATGCCATAGGGCACTTTCCTAAATATCTCGTATCACGGTCAGCCTGTAGGGGCACCTTTCGAGATATTTCTCCCCCAGGGTCGTGAGTCTAAGAAGACACTTCCCGCTATAGGTTAGTCAGCCCACAATGGGGCACTTTCCCAAACATACCTTCAAAAACGTCAGCCCATAGGGGCACCTTTTGAGGCATATCCTCTCGCTATAGGTTAGTTAGCCCTCGAAGGGGCACTTTCCATGATACCTTTTCCTAAAGTTAGCTCAGAGGAGCACTTTTCGAATCTATCGATCAGTTAGCTCAAAGAAGCACTTTTCGAATCCATCGATCAGTTAGCTCAAAGGAGCACTTTTCGAATCCATCAATTAGTTAGCTCACCAGAGCACTTTTCGAATCCATTGATCAGTTAGCTCAGAGGAGCACTTTTCGAATCCATCGATTAGTTAGCTCAGAGGAGCACTTTTCAAATCCATCGATTAGTTAGCTTAAAGGAGCACTTTTCGAATCCATTGATTAGTTAGCTTAGAGGAGCACTTTTCGAATCTATTGATCAATTAGCTCAAAGGAGCACTTTTCGAATCTATTGATCAATTAGCTCATATGAGCACTTTTTGAATCCATCGATTAGTTAGCTTAGAGGAGCGCTTTTCGACTCTATCAATTAGTCAGCTCATAGGAGCACTTTTCAAATGTGTAGATAACCGATTAGTCAGCTCATAAGAGCATTCTTCGAAGTATTTCTCTTCAAACAGTCGCTAGTCTAGTCAGACGCTTCTGTTGACAAGTAGCCAACTCATAAGAGCGCTTCCTAAAACAATCTTCTCTTCAAGGTTGCTAGTCCGTTAAGACGCTTCCCATCATCAGCTATTCCATTTACATTAACACCCTCCTAAACAATCATTGAGATGTTTCCTATCACCAATTAGTTACCCCATAAAGCACTTTTTTGAAGGATACATTACTCTAGATTGTTAAGTTGTTTCCCAAGCAATACCAACCATCACAAAATACTCGTGGGATTATTAGCTCATGGAGCATTTTCCTACTAGAGACTCAATTTTAGATAACTAGCCAAACCAAGGTGTTATCCACTCAATCAAGAGGCCAAAAATGGCGTCTTTCTTGTCTTTGTAGTTAAGTTTTTTAAACTTTACTACAAAGAGGGGCAGCTATAAACACCCCATTTTTTGCCCTAATGATCAATAATAATAAAAAATAATTAATTTCCAATTTTTTCTAATTTTTTCCTCTAATTTAGCAAAAATAGGAAAAATGTTAAAAAAATAACAATGAATAGGAAAATACATTAATTTTGGAAAATAATTGCAGAAATGGCAATAAAAAGAATTAAATAATTTTTTAAAATTTTTGAAATTCCAAAAAATACAAAAAAATAAAAAAATCGCATTGCATATATGCAAATTGCAAAAATAATAAAATCGCGAAAGTAGGCTAGCTCAGCTAGTCCGGACTAGGGTCAGGCGCGCGGGGGAGTGGGCTCGGTCAGGGGTTCGAAACGCGGGAGAAGAAGAATCGGCGTTTTGCGAAATTTTTCTCTACCTAGGACACGTGTCAGCAACGCACGCGCCGGGCGCGTGATCGTCTTCAACCTCTGTCCGAGATCACCGGCGAGGAGAAAAATCCGAATTTCGGCCGTTTTGATTCGATTTTTTTTTACATAAATCCAATAGATCTTCAACAGAAATAAGATAAACATCATCCAATAAGAATCAAATCGCAACAAATCGATTGGATTTGCACAAATCGGAGATGGGTTTTTAACCGCAAATTCGATTTGCTTCAATCGGTGGAAATCCGAGCTTATCCAGCTCGATTTCTTACGCCTATAAATAGAGGATGAAGTAGAGAGGCAAAAGCACGGATCAAAAGTGAGAAAAAGAGAGAATCGAAGCCTTGCCGGAGTTCTTCAAACCGCAGCCACCGAGCAAGTGTCGAGCAGCTACCAGGAGGCGTTTCTAAAGCAAACCACCACCACAGTTGAGTTCCTCACCCTCAAAAACCTAGGAATTGATACCTCAATCGCTTCGAAAGGCCACCGGAACACCGTCAACAAGCGTCCCCAACCGCCGTGTCCGATCGACCCGATCCGACCCGACCCGCGCACCGACCCGGATCCAGGTAAGTCGGATTTTCTGATTTTTTGTATTATTTTATTTCGAATTTATTTATTTACTTATTTGTTATTTATAATTCAAAAAAATAGAAAAATGTTAGAAATTAGATTTTTTTTTTAGGATTTGATTTAGTATGAATAATAAAATAATAATTATTATTATAATAATAAATAATAAAAATGTAGAAAATTTATAAAGAAAATAATAAAAATATTAAAAATAATAATAATAATAATAATGTAGATTTTAGAATAGGATAGATGAAAAATCTAGGAGAAAATTTTCAATAAAATTTAATAAGAATTATAAAAATTAATAAAAATTGTAAAAATTATAAAAAATAAATAAAAATTTATAATAGTAGAAATAAGTTGAAAAATAGAAAAATGGAATTTTTATCACTTAGAAAATTCATTTTCTTAAATAAATCCAAAATTGGTTTTTCCTTAAAAATATCATTTTCAAAAATCAGATTATCAAGCTTAGGCTTAGATTTTTTAGAAAAATCCTAAAATGGTAAAAACATAAATCAAAAGAAATTTCACAATTAAAATTCACAAACACACTAAAATTTTTCAGGAAAAGCGAACTACGACAAGTTTGATCCTGAATAGCAGGTACGTAGGCACCCATTTGGATCAACCCTAAAAATGAATAAAAATCATTTTCTCAGAATAGGTTATTCAAGAATAAAATTAAAAAACAACAAAAAATGAAATAAAAGACATTTCTGGATAGAGTAGATTTTAGGAGATTAGGTGGTAACTTTAGGGTTTTAATAGGTTAGCCTCCGAACTCAGAAACTCTGGTTTTTCCTTTCCTCTTTTCACAAAAACGAAAAGAGGAAATCACGCTAACTAGTGGTCCAAATTAGGATTGATCTGCTCAATTAATCCTAATTCAATCTTTCCCAACAACAGTTGGGTGGCGACTCTAAAACAAAACGAAATTCCTAACTCAAGTCGAGGATCTACATTAGATAAGCATAGGATCTAGTATAGATCGGATTAGGAATGGAAAATCAAAAATTAGACTCGACAAGTATTATTCATGTATAATTTGCAAAATTATACATAATAAAATCTAATCATGCATAATTTACAAAATTCAAGTTTAGTAGCTAAAATATGTATTATATAATGAAATCAAAAGTGCAAATATTTAACATTACACATCATATATGCAATCAAATAAAATTTCCACTTCTTGAGAAAATTCTCGTATAGGTATATAATGAAAAAAGAAAAAAAAAAAAAACTAGATGTCTTGATAAAATCTTAAAAGTTTTTATGGATAAATCACATAAGTTGTTATTATTTTGATCGTTGCTCGTGCCAAATAGAAAGTAGAGCATACATTATAAAAGTTGGTTATAAAAAAACCTTCGCTTTTATAAAAGTGAATATAATTTAAATTGCGCTCGCTCATTTACATGTATCGTCAGCACTCAATTATTTGATTATAAAGGGTAAATTAAAAAAACTAAATAATAAATTACACAATTTATTTTTAACAAAAATAGAAAAATAAATTGATATGCTCCATATTTTGCACTAATAGATACTAGACAGCACACCACCTGCGATGCATTTGTAAATTAGAAAAAAAAAAACCTAAAATAGTAATCGTACGGTAGTTTATTGCATGTAAGCATAAGGATTAGAAATATTAAAAAAAAACAATTAACATTAAAATAATTGAAAAATATTGACGATAAAAAATATTTACTTTTTTAAAACAAATTGCGTTAAATAATAATATTGATCCTAGTTAATATGCTTTACTATAAAACTTACTGAACGTAATGCGGTATAGATCTATAATATGCTATTGGCTAAAAGAGTCAAAATACATGTATTATATGTAACTAGCCAAAGAATTTGGATTTTCATGCTATCTAATTTACAAATCAAATATATCTATCTAAGATTTTTCTACTTGAAGGAATTGAAAGCTACGTTTTGTTATTGCAACAATAAATTCGAGATAAGAAAAAATATTACCTTTTTTTGTTAAAAAAATTGCATCAATTATATCCATTGAGAAAGTGATTATAAAAATATGTCATTTAAAATCGACACTTGAAGTGCAAAATTTAACTTAGTAGGACAATAAAAAAATCTAAAATTTAGGGAAAAAAAAAAAAACCAAAACATCATAGCACCCACAATGTACCATCATAATATCATACTTTCCCTACAATTATGCATCTATAATATCACAACAAATTCAAAAATTCATAAAAATATTTACCTCATTATTCATTACAGCTTTTAGAGAGAAAGGTTGAAAACACCACAAAAACACACCCATTCCATGCAAACTTCACCATCAGTCGAACTATCCCACTAACTAGACCTCTAATTAGCTTTTAACCTAAAAAGGGGGCAATGGGTCTTAGGGTTCGTGAGAGTTTTAGAGATAGAGAGAGAAAGGGAAAGGAGAAATCTAAATGAGGAAGGAGGAGGAAGGAGATGACAATAGGCTTTAAATCCACAATGAAATCGGTAATTGCAGTGCCGATTTTAACTGGGCTAACACCAATTTCATCTCAATAATAAAATCGGCACTCCAAGTGCCGATTTTAAGTAGTATAGATTTAAGAATATTTTCTTAATTAGCTCATTTCTAGAATTTTTTTTAAAAAGTATTTTTTTTTTCCTTTTCCCTAATGTAATTTATATCACACTAATATTTATATATATAGTTTTTTAGCATAATGATTATACTTACGATTTGTACTATAAGATACATTATGATCAAAATTTATATTGAATTTCTTTATTTACATCATGTATTTTTACTCTCTTTTTTTTTGTAATTACTATAAGTATATTAACAATTTTTGAAAGTTTTATTTATACAAGTTGTAAAAATTTATATCAATTTGTCACAATATACATTTCGATACTTTAAAAACTTTGATAATTCTAGTTAGAATCGCAAATTTAACAACATTGTATACACATAGCTCAATAAATCTTTTCTTGTTAGGCGTTGTCCCCATGTATTAGTTAAGAGCTTGAAAAAGAAACATTTTTGTATTTTCATGAACAATTATGCATTTTGTGAAAAGTAAGTGCAAGAAAATGTGTAGTAATATCCTTTTAAGCCTTTCATGGTTGATGTGGATTTACATTAACATTTTCCATAAATATGATAATGAATGTTCAAAAAAAGGAAAAGAAAAGAAATTATGTATACAAGTTTCAAATATCACTTTTTTAATGTGTTACCTTTTGACTTTTTTTCTCTTATATCAAGGTTCTTATAACTTAGTAGTATGAATATTAGTTTTTCAATGAAATAGATTATATTTAATCTTTCCACCTCAATAGTTATAATTTATATAGTTGGTAAAAAAAAAAAAATTCTTTTATATCCTACATATTTTTCTATGTTTTGTCTCATTTTTTAATTTATTTATTGGAAAAAATATCATACTTAAGCTTTATTGACTTTTACAATTAACTATTTAAACTTTAAAAATATCAATTTACCTGATTAAACTTTTTGAGATCATCTATAATATCTATACTAACTTTGTTTAGGTTCGATAACTTATTTTCACGCATTGACCAATCATTTTACTATAAGCCACCACATGGTAAATAACGTTATTTTAACGAAAAGGAAGCTACCTAAGGGTCTGGATGGAAATATAGGATGATTATTTAATATTTTAACTTTAAATAATTATATTTATTAAAAATAAATAAACATTCACTATTTTTTTTAAATCAAGATTTTCTTCTCTCTCACCTTCCCCTCTCTCCTCTCGATGGCTGGTGAAAACCTCGGCCTTTACCATTACTATCGCATAATCTCAATGAAAACCTTAGCCATCATCATCATCTTTTTTAAGCAATTTCTCTTTTATAACATATCATCAACTATTTGCTCCTCTTCACCAAAAACCTTAACCTTAACTCACCTAAACCTCTTCTCATCTTCTTTATCATCGTTGTGCTCTTCCTCTTTGTTGTTGTCATTTCATCTTTGGTTTACTAATCTTTCAGACACTTGTACATAAATTAACTTTTTTTTTTTTATGCGAGAAAATATGAATAGTGTATAGTATAGATAAGTATGTAGTTGTTTGATACAAATTTTACTTTACACTTTAAAATCTTTAAATGGCAATAGGTAATTAACATGGATGCATACGAAAAAGGAGTGCCAATATTAGCAGTCCACCTATTCAGCCCATGCCCACTAATGAAACCCTAGATGCTATCATGCGATTAAAAGAAAATCCTAACTCTTGAGATTATTCTAAATACTTTTGTATAAAGTCTTCATTCTCTCTCATCGCCTCATGCACAACCAAGCTAAGTGGACAATACTTAACTAAGTATTTATGATTTTTACGGGTACGAGGTACTCAAAGTGGTGGATGCCTTTTTTAGTAAGGCTAGGCTTTTAAAGCATGCACGAGGCATCTTTTTGTTGAAGGGGCTGTAAGATGCCCTCCTTTTGTTTTTTCTTCTTCAATTATACTCAACGATGATTATAATTTGAGTGCACTACAATAAGTTACATGAAACTACTTTCCCGGTCCAAACTTTATCGTTCTATTTACTTTACTATTTGAGTATGTATAGTTATTATTGTTTAGATATTTTGGAAGTACAAAGACTATATTACATAGTTTTCATGTCGAATAGGTACACATGTAATCCTCTTATTCCCCTGTATAGAGGTGAGCAAATACAAAAAGGATAAGGTGTTAGACCATACTCATATCTTACTTTGAAATCTATCTTATAATACCATAAAATTTTGTATCTTAAAAAATCCAAAAGTATGAGATGCCATATAAAACCTGCAAGTTAAACAACAGAGGCAAAAAGTATAAACTTAGAGGTAGGATAAGAGAAATGTAGAAGGAATGAAGTAAGAAATGTTTTAAGGTATGTTGAGTTTAGACTATAGCTTGTATTTTTTTTTTGTTTTTTTAAGAACTTATAAACTAGAAATATTACATTGATTTTACATTTTAGTTAACAATTTTTATAGAGTAAAATTTAAATACCTAAAACTTATACTTTATATATCTTAGAGTATAAATTATAGAATAAGTGAAAGGTATGGGTATTAGATGTCACACCCATATCTAATGTGAGTAAATTCGAAAAAAATTGTATATAAAATCTATTTTATAACATTTAATATCTATTTAAGACTTTTCTTAATTAAATAAAGTAAATTAGGATGTAAGGTATAGTGGGGTTGATCACTTTTTTAACAAATGTGCCGACAGAAATGTGAAAATCTATAATGGAGATTAGAGAAGATATCATAATTATACATTTGAAATTGTTATATTTATACATATACTTATTTAAAAAATGCATCGGTTATACATATGTTTGGAAAAAATAAAAATATGTTAATGATGATAAAAAAAGAAGAAGAAGAAGAAGCAAACCTTTTCAAAAGAATTTGATCATTTCGGCAACGACAAGCAACAATGATATAAACTATGAGATAAAACATTATTGAGGGTTTGAAAGGGGTAGTATCTTTTATTATTATCATTATTATGATTAGGACGATGGGATGGGTCTCCTGTAAATTCGAATGATGCGGTCAGTGTCGTGGGCTGTCGCTGTCTCGATGACGTGCCTTGTCCATAAAAGTAATTCCAAAGACCCGAGAGAGGGGCTCTTTCGGCCAAAATATTCACTAAGATTATGCGAATATTTAATTCTTAGGATATATTCATTAATTATCTTTTTTGTTGAATTGGGAAAATGTTTTTTCTTCTTCATTTTTTTTTCCTTTTCGCCTTGTATTTAGAGATATTCAAAATTTGCTCTAACGTGATAAGATTAATGATACAACCTGCTACATAGGCTCTCAAGTTCCAACATATTCAGCATTTTATTATTACATTTAAAATATACTATACATATCCTATAAAATACGCTTAATAAGTAATATTAAATTTTGTGTATAATAAGTAAAAGATTTTGCGTATGGTACTAAAAATATCCAATCTTATTTTTGCAGGTTTTAGGTAATAGGATAGTACTTTATTTATTCATTTTGCAAATAACATGTGATTTGCATGTTCCAAGTTAAGTCTATGTTCTCCTCTTTTCTTGTATTATTTTATTTATTAATAAAATTTGGAGTTTGTTAGGGCAACACACGAGAGGAAGTTAAGTTAAAAAAGGAAGAAAAATAAAGGCACAAGATTTATTCTAGTTTACTTATTAATTAGGGCTACGTTCAGCAAAGACTCACATGTTTTCCTATCGCAAGGGAGTATGAGCCATATCCTAATAGAATTGATGTACCTCCTTAGTCTATTGGGTTCACTACTAAATATATATATATATTAAATCATATAGTTAGGTACTCTTAGATCTCACTTGTTTATAGCTAGAGTTGGGAAAGCGAGTCGACCCACAAGTCGAAGGTCGGCCTGTGTTGGCCTACACATGAGGTAGGTTGAACCCCCAAGCTAGCCAGTCCTGCACATAAAGGAGACGATGATAAGGATGACGACGACAATGATAATGAGGACGATGACAACGTGAGCCGACTCACCACGCTTGATGACAATGATGATGATAACGAGGAGGTAATGACAACGATATGATGGATCAGCAACTAAGACGACGGCAAGGCAACGATTAAGACTAGACTAGTACATGCACGTGATATTATGAGGACTAAGGTGAGCATGAGTCGCGACTCGTGAGCAGCTAGCGATGCGATTGCAAGTGTGAGATCAAGACGACGAACATGAACGAGAAGACGAGACAATAGTGAGATGAGAGTATGAGACTTGAGAGAACAGTGAGAATGAGACAATAACGAGAGGAAAGGACTAAGAAGTGAGAGTGAGACGACAAAGGAGGATGGGATAGGAGTTGGGAGCAGTTAGCAGATCTAATTGCAATTTTCAATTTGATTTTTCCAATTTTTCTTTGTGTGTGTGTGTGTTTTAATATTGTGTAGGCCATGCGAGCCAACTAGTACCCGCATCGACATGGCCCACCTCGACCCACAGGCCATGCGGTGCAGACCAAAACAGCCTACATATCCTATGGGCCAAATTTTCCCTGCCTGCCATACAAAAATTTGCAAGTTGGGCGAGCTAGTCCGCTCGACCTGCCTCACATTCCTAGCTCCATTTATACCATCTAAGGGTTCATTTGATTTGCTTTTTTTTTTTTTTGGTATCTTTTTTATATATTTTCCAATCATGTCCTTAAAAAAAATGAGATAATAAAAAATAAAAGTATAAATATATATATATATACTCATTTTATAAAATTAAATGTCTAACAAATATCTATAAAATTGAACTTATCTATCCTTTATTTTATTTATTTTTACAAAATTTCCAATTAAAATTTTTTAATGTATAAAATATATATTTTAAACCTTTTCTCTTAAAAGTATGTAAATTTTTTACTTTACAATTCTTGTTTTTCAATCACTATTTTTATTGTAATTATGAAACAAAAATTGATAAGATATAGATAAGATAGTTTACGAAGTACTAATCCTCAAACTAATATAGATAAGATATAAAACAAATACAAATAAGATATAGACCGCAAAAAAAGAAAAAAAAAAAAGATAATTCAAATAGACCATATAAACGAAACCTTAAAATAATAACCTAAGTGATAAATTGAAATTTAATTTAACTTTAGTAGATGTTGGAATTACGCTATCTATATAACTTAATCTGATCATAAATCAGTTTTATTATACGAGCATTATTTGAAATGACCGTAACATATAAAGCGAAATTTCGTATTGTAAATTAATAAAAAAAAAAATCTATGGGTTTTAGTAGATATGTTCAATCCTATAGGTTACACAAGGTGACGTTCCAAGAGATTAAATGAAGTATAGGGTAAGGGCTTCTAGCTCTACCTTCTCCACTCTAGACCATATCACTCCACTTGTATATTATTATAAGAATTGTGAAATCTTGTAAATTATAAAACTTTATAGTAAGATAGACTATAAATGTTATAAAATAGTTTATGGTTATATGCAAACCTAGTCCCTCCTTTCATCCACTTCAGATCATCCTAAAACCTACTTATGTTATCTAAAGCTTTAGTTTAAAAATTGCTTTGATATGCATACTTAAAGAAATATCTTTTTTTTTGTTTCCTTAAATTTTATGAGGATAAGTACACCAAAAGTCATCTATGTTTATGGTAAATTTCAATTAAATCTCCTATATTTTCAATAAGTTATATAAGTTCTTTATACTTATATCAAATTTAATTAAGTTCCTCAAGTTTTAAGTGAATCATTTAAATCTTTTATATTTATATTACCATTACCATCTGAATTCTTTATACATCATGTGAAAACAAAAAGGGAATTCAACGGGTATAATAGTACAAACATAAAAGATTCAAATGACTTATTTAAATATAAAAGACTTATTTAATTTAAGCATAAACTTATATGAATTAAATGGTTTTAATAAAATATAGAAAACTTAGTTAACTTTTAACCCAAATATAAAATACTTATAACTTAATTTTTCCTATATTTTATTTTAGCTATCACATATATATTATATTAATTGTTCCTTATCTCAATCAAAATATTATGTGGTTTAAGAGGTATGGCAAAAGACATGATAACTTATATTAGGTTTTTTTTTTCCTTCTTTTAAGGACAATACTAGCTTGAGGTCACTTAGAAATTTTAAAGTTCAAAGTTGATGAACCAATAATTTTAAGCTTGAATTCAACACAAAGTGGCCCTTAATGAGTTTAAGTTCAATTTAATTAAGTTTATTTCAACTCAATTTATCTAAAAAATATATTTTTTTTCTTTTAATTAAAATAACATTAATTTTTCAACTTGAATCAAACTCAACTTTAGCATGACTATGCTTCCATTATAATCGAGCTCAACATCATAAAGTTCGAACTTGACCCAATAAAATACTTGAGTAGTTTAAGATAAAACTCGATCAAACCATTGTTGGATTGAGCTTGAGTAAATAATAAGTCGAATTCAAGTAACTTATTAAAAAAATTGGATTATAAATAAATAATTGAGAAAATGTTTTAACTTCCACGAATTCCCATTCGAGACTATTTTTTGGATTACACAGTTCAGTTTCCCGTCACCCATGTGGATGCAAGAGGCATCCACACTTCTTACCAAGGATAAGAAAATGAGTCTTTCCACATGCTAATTCGATCATGCATCGTATATCTTACAATGTGCCACCATGTGGAAGTTACAAGGATTGTGGTTTGCTAGAAATATTAGATAGACAGAGGGTTATGGGAGATCTATAATTTGAAAAGACACAAAAGCATCACCAATGTTTGTTGTTTTTATGAACAGTTCGTCTGTGTTCTTTTTTCTTTTAATAAACTTGCCACATATACTTTTTTCTATTAATGTGATAGTCAAGTATTCTATTAAAATTCTATTTGATACACATGTCACTCAAAGAAAATCCCAAAATACACACATACTTTCAGAGAAACTACTCAAAATCTCTCTCTTCTTTTCCAAATCCTAAACCAAAAGACCCAAGACCCAAAATCATAAGAAGAGAGAGAGGGATTAGAAATTCATTGTTTTGAGTTTTTTGTATACATGACTTGGGGTTTCTTTTTAAGGTTATATGGGGATGTCAATTGTCAAGTAAAACTTTAACAAAACATTCAAAAATCGTATAATGAAAAAGAATATAAATCATGAGTTTATTAAAAAATAAAATATGATTCAATTAGTTGCAAAAGTGTTCATAGTTATATTTTAAAATTTTCCCTCCATAATTTTTTAAATATATCTGTTAATATTTGTATTATATATATGGATACGTTAAAAAAATTTAGTTACAACATAGTAACATGAGATCTCGAATGATTCATATGTTATCATGTGTGAGTGTGACATTTGAGTAGTATAAAGAAGTAATAAAGAGAGAGAGAGAGAGGATAGTGGAGAAGCCTTACCGATGTTGTAAAGAAAATATTTCAATCAATTAGTTTACAAGTTATTGGGGAAAAAAATAAAGTTTACAAGTTAATTTATCACAAACAAAGTTATCTATTAATTAATCTGCCAATCAATAATATATATATATATATATTTATTTATTTTTTTTCAAAGATTTTGAGTAAGCAATCCTTATGCATGACATTGGAAAAAAAAAAAAGTTTGTCTAACTGTTTATTGTTAGATTTTTTTATATATGGACCTACTTATGTTCCATTTATCCCCACAAATGTTTAATTGTTAATTTCAATTAACAATTAAGAGGTAGTGAATTAATTATTATAATTTTTTAATTTTTTTTCCAAAATATGCTCGAAAGTCCCCTTTTTTATTACTATAAGCGTATTTTGACAAATAATTAAGTTTATGATAGAAAATAAATTACAATAAAGTAAAAGAGTAAGAAATGAGAAGATAGGATAATTGATTTATAGTAATTTCACCTTATACATTAATCTCTTCTTCTATCCTTCACCTATTGGGGATTTGGTCGTCTTGACTGGTAACATCAATAAAAAAAAAACTTTGAAGGTTATTGCACAGTCAACCACACATCTAAGTCATTCATTATTCCGCCTCACTTAGCTTCTATCACATAGGTATAAAGTAAAAAAGTAACCTCTAAAAAACAAATACAACTTCAAAAGGAAGTATCCAATTGTGAGGAAAAACAAGTATTAATTTGTTCCTCTACAAGGTTCATGCTTTAACTAAATAAATTAAAATGATCACTAATTACTTTAAATTGTTCTTTGCTCTTTGTTGTACATTCTGATAGTTTGGCTTCTATTCTCATTTCTATATTTATAAATGAAATGCAACGGTCATTTATGATCTTCTCTTCCTTGATCATGACGATTATCAATATTTAGCTTTTAATTCTCCAATCTTGTGCAAAATTATATTTTCTTCACTCTTCTTCTATCATTTCAAATCTCACCATTTTACCATAGTAATTAGGTATAGCTCATATTGATAATCTCACCCTAATGCTTCATAATCTTGCCTTACTAATCATTGAGTACAGAATTAACTTTTCTTTAATAAATATGTTTCCAACTTGATTAGATAAAAATTATCATCTTCATGTTATTTAAATGAACTTTAGTGAAAGGGATTAAATATATTACCTAAATATATTTAACCAATAGAGGTGAGTCTCAAACTTTGAATCTTTATCTCATATAGCTTGTAATCTTTAGAAATTTTGATCTCGTCTTTGATCTTGGAAATAATTGTCTTGTTGTTTGTACATTTGGAATGCCAATTTCCAACCTTTAGTTATTCTACTTTGTACTTTGAAAAACTCTTTTATTCCGATTCTTATTCTTTCAAGCATAGTTTCAACTGTTGTCTATAACTTATACACTTTTGACTCTTTCATGAAATTCATCATATCCCATTATTTTTGAACAATTTATTTATTCTAATACTTATTTCTATACACTTAAGTAAAGATGTTAGTTCCATAATATAATATACATTTTCTTTTGACCTTTTATTTAATATTTTACATTTGGAGTACCTTTTCTCTTGACTTTTTATTCATTACTTTATATTTGTATTTCACATTTGGACTATTTCTTTTATCGCTTTCCTTCTTAACAAAATTGTCCTCCCCCTTTTTAAAGGTTTTCTTTCTTAAGTTTTGTTTTTTACTTTTTTATCATCAAAACTATTTTATCAATATTCTTAACAGTATAATCATGAATTTTTTTTTAAGATATTCGTCAAATCTGAAAATTATCAAAGCTTGTGCTTCCTTCACACATGGCATGCTACAAGTTATGTTCAAACTAGTTAAATTAAATATTTGAAGTAAACCCTCCACAGTGCAAAATCGCAGCAGTCATCGACTAGTATGATAATTAATAAATGGAAAAAGAATGTATCGAAACTTGACGATTTTTTACTCTTATTACATTTTTCATATACTATTTTGAATCTTTTTAAAAATATCAATTTAATCCCATAACTTATTTTTGTTCGGATGTTAGCAATGAGCATGACTTATGGCATATTATATTGGAAAAAAAAAAAAAAGAAAAGATCGAAGAGATTCTTAATTTGATTAACCATTTGGTCTTTCATTTTATAGTTGGATGGATTCGTATAATAGCTAATTGTGTTGCTTCATATAAATTTTCTCGCATTGTTATATAATAATATTGCATTATTATGTCGTATAAAAAGTTAGGATGTCTATCTCAAATAGGTTTATTTAGATTTGTAAACAAGTCAAGTTGAAATAATATAATGCCAAGCTCAAGTTCAAACCTAATTTGAAATTAAAAAATTCAAGCTCTACTTAAATTTTATTGAACTTATAATTTTAATCTCAAGCTCAACTTGAGATAACACTCAAAAAGCTCGAGCTTGACTCCATCAAGGTCATTTTAACTCAATTATTTAAAAAAAAATATTATCATTATAATTAAGCTAATAGTGATATCTAAATTTGACTAACATATATGATCAACTCAAGTTTGACTAAACTCATGAGTTAAGTCGAGTCAAACAACATAAAGTTTGAACTCAACTAAATAAACTACTTAAATAGTTCGAGTTTGAACTTAATTTAACTACTATCCAGTCGAACTCGAATAAATATGAAGTCAAATTCGAATGGTTTGCAAATAAATTTATTTCATTTTAAACCCCAAAGTTGTCCCCTATTAGATACTAAGGTGTCATTTAGTTGTCAAAAGTTTGTAGTATTGAACAGAACAAAATATTTTGTCTTTTGTTTGATTTACATATTTTTTCGGTTATTAAATAAAAAATGATATTAAAATACTTGATAAAATGCTTATATTTTATACCATCTAAAATATGATACAAAAATCAAATTTACTAAATAAAGATACGAAAATTCTTATTCACTATTATATATATATATTATGTTTATTGTAATATTTTATATATACAAATAGTAGATATTACAAAAATTATTGTTCAGTACTATATATATCAAATACGGTATAAAAAAGTTATACTATTCTATTTTTTTGTTTGATACTACTTAATTCTCTTTATATTATTCAATAGTGCAATTCAAACGCTATCTATATATAAATGTGGTGATCGTATTTCAAGCCATACAAAATAAAGCTAAGATTGTGACCATCATATAGAGACCCACACGTGTCTAGTGGGCATCCCTATTTGAGTGGATGCCAATGGAGGGCTTAGAAGTTTAAAGTTGCAATCCACAGAGGACTCAATCCGATGCAAGATCAGTCCCCACAATCTTGAAATTATAGTACTCAATAATTGAATCTTGCTTCCACCTCATATTTTTCTAGGAAGGTTCCGATAATTATGCGAATGCAAGGGGAATTAAAAGAGTCAAACTCCATCAATTAGATGTTTAGCACGTAGGAAAACGGCCTTACATACGAGTCTCATTGTCAATTTTTCTTACAGAGATGCATTAGATTATTTTTATTTGAGTCGTTTCATATAAAACCCTAAGTTAAGGAATTCGGGGCAAGGAACTTGAACCGTTAAACTTACTTGGATGCTTCAAAATTGAAGGTTATTCTCACAAGCCTTAATTTTTTTTTTTTCCTTTAATTTGTTAATAGTTCAAAAATAATAATAATGGGATCTATAAATTGTTTTTTTTTTAAAAAAAAAGTTATTAACAAACTCTTAAAGAGTTTTGGAGATGAAATAGTAAATTCTTTAAGAGATAGAATTCATTCAAATACTAATATGGTAGTGTAAAGACTTTTATAAAATCTTATATAACATTAAGGATCTTATTTCAGTCTCTAAATATTACGTTAATATTTTAAGTAATTCTAATTTTAAAATATCTCACTGTTCTATATCAAATATCCTTAAAATTTATTTACATCATAGGAACTTGCAATATTAATTCTAAGCTAAAAAAAAAAAAAAGCGCTAGTTCATTTATTGACCGTTGCTTACTTAGGAATTTGTCAAATATATATATATATGTTAACAATTTGAGATCCTCTGTGAAGGACCCCGATTTTGTGAAGCACCAGATAACACTATTGAAGGAGCGATGGCGTGTACTCCTAAGCCTTGGAAATCCAACCAGGCTCCAAGAAACCCTTCAATAGAAATGTCCTTAATAACGTGCTGCAAAGAAAGGATGATCTCGTTAAGTGAGAGTTGAATTTAGAATTTTGTATCAGTGGCTATAAAGCAGCTGCATGCTGAATGGAAGTAAGAAAAAGGAGCCAAATGAGGCGGCCACCCTGCACTTTCTTTGTAGGCCTGCTGGGGCAAGGGTGTTGGATCCTAGAGTTACTATAGCCGGTGTGGCTGGATTCCAGAGGGAAGCTTGGTGATCGGAGCATATCACTATGCCACAAGAAGGAAGAATTCACCAAGCGGCAACATTAACTCATATCCCTGATTATGAGTATGTTTATCCAATGTGATTTCTTCTACAGGGAAAAGATATCAAGCATTTGTACAAGGAATTATGCTGGTGATAATGGTCAATATCATGTAAATATTAATGAGAATTGAAAAAAAAAAAAAAAAAAGTGTACTCTACTTTTGAACAAGAGGAAATAATTTTTCAAATATATTGCATTTTACATTGTGTTTCCGCATCTTTTTACTTTGCATATTTTATCTTCATTTTTTATAATTTACACCTATGTTTTTAACTCCTTATAAACATTAGTTAGAGGATATATGTTAGGTTTTTTAAAAAAAAAAACTATACAAGCTTAGCCGGCAGCCACTAGCCTTAAGGTAGCTTGCCAAGTGCATTTTATCATGGGTGTGGTGGCAGTGGGTGGTTAGCACAGCCCCTTGGGGATGGAAACCGCCCTAGGTAGTCCAAGAAAAATTAGCAAAAGCTGGACTGGTTAAATTCAAGTTGCATAACACTACCACCTATGGGCTTTAAAATCATTTTACTTTCCTTCTTTTAAGTTTTCATGGTGATTGTTGACTAATTACTACCCTAAAGAGTCGCACCACTTCTGTAGAGTGTTGGATGCACAACAAAATGCAATTGGACAACCACTAAATGTGAGAGGCTGCACGACCTCTAGGGTTGTTGCCACCAACAACCTCCCTGGCTTGAGCTATTTGCAAAGCTTAGTTAGAGTTTTTTTTTTTTTATCTTGTATTGTTTAATTAATATATTTAATAATATTATTTTATTAAATTAACTATTATAAATCAATCAAAAGCCGATGCATGTACTATGCAAAGTGTAGAAAGCAATAATACAAGCATGTAAAAATCATTTCCATCCTCGTTGCCAATCACCATCGGCTGTCATTTGGGGTTGATAGGTAACAATGTTAGGATTTGTAACTACTTTATTTTTTTCGGATGTATAGATTTTGGATAGATATTAATTATTAAAGATTGTGGAGTAAGCTTTTGCTTTAATCATTTAAAATCTATTCTTACAAGATAAAATAAAAAGTATACATATCTATACTCTATATCCACCATTAAACTTACGTTATAGGGTATAAAGGATACAAGTTTTAGGGTTCTCCATATTCAACCTATAAAACTCTTGGTTAATAATATTAAATCTCACATAATATAATATTTTTAATTTAATACATATTTAAAATTGTTTAAAATTTAGTTTATTTTTTATATTGTATTTTTCATAGGATGTCCTTATATTAGTAAAAATACAAGAATGGATTAGGATCATAATGTATACCTTTATAAGAAATATGTAATAAAGAAACATATGGCTAAATTGCTAAAGATTAACGGATTGATAAATATAATAGTTATAACTATATAGAAAAATTGATATGTTATTAGATAATTATCTTAAAAATTTAGTATGGTAAAAAATATAATAAAAAATTTATAAATTTTATAAAATATTTTATATCATAAAAAATCTACATAGTATAGTTTTTAAGATGGTTTTTATATATTATAAAATAAATTTTAATCTCAAAATTTAACATAAATAAAATCCATGTTATTCGACCTTATACCCCTCTGCCTAAATGGTACGAAAGCCTTTTTACCATCATTAATAGTAGACGAAAACCATTAATAGCCACACCTACCGATAACAGTAATAGGTGGAACATTCTGACCATCTGATGAAAACAAATATATATTTAAAAAAGGTCGAATGACGTTTTCAATGGCAACCACTTTTCTCAATTATGTCACTCTGTTGCATCCGTAAACTAATAAACACAAGAGTGTTCAGATTAAAATAACTTATAAATAAATCATTGTAGGCCACCAAACAACGTTTTACACATTGTATTTCTAGAGCCTGTTATATATTATATTATTTAGATTTCATATAATATATATATATATATATATTAATATGTTTTCTTTGTAGTAGATACAGAGATAATATGGCACAAAAAAAAATTAAAGTTCTAAAAAGGAAATTAGAAACTAGCTCATCAAAACTAAAACTAGAAACATGGAATTCGTTTTCTTGGCGAGTGTTTGATAACCTTTTTATTACTTTCATTTGACAATCTTTAACTCGTCAAAAAGTAACAAAATAAATCTTCATAAATGTTTGGTCTGGTCACTGGAATTATCCAGTGTGAACATTTATTTATTTTTTATTTTTTCTAATGGGATTTTCACTCTCCAGATGCTAATTGCGAGACAGTAGACAGTGACGATAGGTTTCTGAAAGACTTGCAACCACAAGGTACCAATAGGCTAATTTTAATTCTTCCATTCAGCTGCTCCACGTCGGGTTATCTATAAAATTAAAAGCTTTATATGTTTGTTATTATAACTTTTATTACTATTCTTCCCTTCCAACCTGAACAAACCGAAGTTTTATACTCTCTTTTTACCCCCACTATCCTCAATCGGCATTCTCTAGTAATGGTTTTATAAGGGAAAAAAATTATAAATACAACCACTATTATTAAATTGAGATTAAACACTTTCATTCTCTCACAACTTTTAAAACTATGCAATTAAGTTCTAAACTATTACTTGTGTATTCTCTAAAGTTATATAAAAATTAAAATCATACATTTAAAGTTTAGTAGATTCATTCCTACTTAAGCGATAATTAATGGGTATACTTACTATAACCCATTTTTCTCCATATTACTTTATGTTTTAATTAGTAGGTCATGATTGGTTATTTATGGATACATAAATCATCATTGCATGATCTGCGAACTGCTTTTTAAGTACCGTTACACAATTTCTCAAAGCCAAAAAACTAAAGTTTTGTTACCAATTCAAAATTAATTTAGAAAAAATTTCGTTTTCATCAAATCTAATATGAATCAAAATACGGTGACCCTTGACCGTACTTAAACGTCATAACTATCCGACAAATTAGCACACCGAGTGCTAGAATAGCCCCTAAATTCCCAGGATGAAAATGAACCATGATTAACAAACATCCATAATAATAATAATAAAATTCAGGAAAACGAGAAATTGTTATGTACTGCCATTATCATCATCGGCAGGGACTAGAAGAAAACACGGATCTGAGTCAGACAAGGATAAGTGCAACTCTTCAAGTCATAGAAGTAAAGCCTGAAGAATCACGAGAAGTTCCAAGAAACATCCTTTCAATAACCGACCAGGGATTAGAGGAAAAAAAAAAAAGTAGCTGTGGAGGAGCTACATCACCATACAACATGGAGTGTGGAATGGCCCTGAAAGCGAAAGTGATCAGAGGATATGATGATTCTTCGAACCAGCCAACTTCTATTATTTGTTGGATTTCCTTGGACTTTTGTCTGCTTCTCCATTATGCCACCTATTGGTTGCCAAATTCTATCAAGACTCTTCAAAAGCATCCAACCAAAAAGTGATGGAAACCTAACTAAAGATCTCTGGTCAAGTTGAAATGTTTAGTATTTTAGTTGTTTGTTTTTCGTGTCATATATACACCACTTGAAAGTGAAGCGTTTCAACAACCCACATTTTGGCTTGGTGGTGGAAGGAACAGGTGCATTACATCGATAAGTATGCGATCCTTAGGAGACGACAACGTTGCCAACAAGGAAGTATCCATAGTCTATGAATGTGCTTTAGGGGACTTACACTTCTCCATAAGCTAAGATCTATTCAATCCGACGAGAACGAGGATTTCCCTAACCCTTCTTTGAGAAATAAGATCCTTGCACAACAGTGCTTCATTTCAACCCACAAATAAATTGAAATAGTCCTTATTAACATAATTTGCCTACGTTCTGGATTTTCAAGATGTATTTAAGACTGCAAAACTTGCAGAGACTTCTGGCCAAAAAAATTGCTGTCCTTGTCCAACTGAATATAGACTTCTATATGATGAACATAATGACCTGAATGCAGATTTACTGGCAACAAGAACAGATGCTAACAGGCTATCTGACATCCCCATGCCATTCGTCAGGACAATTCTCAAATGAGGCGATGTTTCCCCCATGTATGTGCTCCGATTGGTTCAATTAAGGAATCAGACACGAACTCTCAATGTTTCGGTCACGTTTGATGAAAGGGAGTTCTCTAATGGCCTAGAGTGTTAGCAAGGAAATAGAAGTCTCATCAACCTTGCTAGCAACTTGTGTGTCCTCAGGGTTCAATACGCAAGGAAAAGCATTCGTGAATACCACCAGAAGAAAAAACAGATAACTCCCACCACTGTCAGAGACTACGGTAACCAATATTACAACCACAAACTTCAAATAATTATTCTATTGACCACATAACTGCTAGTTTTGCAACCTCAAATGCGCCATTTTGAAGTATAACCTCAACTCAATCAAACATGTCTACCAAAAAGATTTGGAGATTTTCAATACAATCACCAGTGCTCCAATTTAGTATACCCTATTGCTTACAGTTTGATACAGGGACTTAAGCTGTGTGTTCCATTTATCTATGGCGGTATACTTCTTCATTCCCTTGGACCTGTATTGCATTGGGGAAAAAATTCACTTGTTAATCCACAAGAAAGAGCATGAATGAATGACTTGAGCCATAAGAATCAAGATTTCATTGGAAAAGAAATAACCAACCTGTCGCCACGCTCCAATAGACGATTTACTTGATCAATATGCCCATCAATGCGATTGTCCAAAATTAAAGACACTAACAATTGCTCAACATCCTTTTCTGGCACATTAAGTTCCTGAAAGTAAAATATTCAGGGAACCATGAACACTACGGAGACTAAAGCCCAAACAACATATGACCAGCGATTGGATAAGCTAACGATAACCTACACACTTTGTTAATAAAATCTGATTACAAGTAGATTAAGGGATAAAATTTTAATTTTAAGCAACTTGCCACTATGTCTCATCACCAATTGACAGATTTACTTTGAACAGATACTTCAAGCACCATGAGACCACAGCCATTACCTGTGATATGAACGGGATACGAATTCTTGTATAAGGCTTAATAAGTTTAAGTAGCACTTGTGTTCTGATATTCTTCAAGAGATCTTCAATGTAATTGCGAATGAAGGGATCATCCATTATAGTTCTTCTGTTGCTCTGACCAATATGACACAGAAAATTAGCTCGAACAGAAAACAATAAGCACAAGAATATGTATATATATATATATATGTATATGTATGTATATGTATATGTATATGTATGTATATATTATATATATATGTATATGTATGTATATTACCTTAAGGATTTTCTCGAACTCTAGAATCTCATTGCGTTGATATGCTGCTATCAGATTCGTCATGGCCAAAATCTCAGGATCATTCTTGTATGGCTTTGCCTCTTGACCATCAAATGGATTGACTTGAGATTCCATTAACATATTAGCCAAAACCAAATATCTGCCCGGAGATTTGAGAAGTTAAACAGAGATTTGACTGATGAGACACATCCATAAGATTTGAAATAACTACACTAAGAGCATATTTATCAAGAAGCTTGGTTGTGACTCATCCAATTTTAACAATACTGATTCTGTAGCATTGCGGAGTGGTTTTGAATTCAAGTCCACATGTCATGTCAATGTATCAGCCCATACAAAAGAGGCAGTTCTAAAATACCATGTATCTTCAAGTTTTGAATTTCTCAAACAAATCAAATATTGTCCCCCGACTTATTAGGATAGCAGGTGAGAAGTAGTTTAACCATAATGCAGATGTTTATCCTAAATTTACCAATATGAAAGACTTTCAAAGCCTATCCACAGTTCTAAAATGATGGTATTTTATAGTTTGTGGCCACCAAAAATAACAGGTATGCCAGATGGACCAATCCAATAAACAATGAGCCATAAAGTAGTCGCCAAAAACCCAGAATAGTCATTTAATTTACTATTACCCCATATAAATCAGAAGCGGCTTCATTGAAAATATCAGCATACATTCAAGATATCTGTTTCATGTGCTACCAAAATATTTGAACCACCCTCCTTTCACCTTTTATATATCCATTCTGCCACCAAAAGGACATTCTCCCTTCTTTCTATTTGCCCGTGAAGCATTCATAGAGGAAAGAAAAGAGGGATCTATCACAATATCCATCAAGAAATACAAATTTATCTAGAGCTTTCATAACTTGTCCATCTGTCTCACATATGTGAGCACCATGCCATCATCAGGTTCTACTAGCCCTTCAAATAAGGATCATTGTCATAATTATCCAAAAAAAAAGGATCATTGTCATCATTTGCTTTTTTCACTTTTTTGGGGCAATTGAGGACTATAATATTTTCTTAGCCCAATAACCATCGTATGTGATGAATAAAAGGCTTTGATATTTCATTTCTCTAAAACAAACTTCAAGCATAAAGGAGAAAGAACAGGTGAACGTACTTAAGGCACTGTATACGCCTTTGGTTCCCAGCCTCATCATAATTTTTGAAGGCCTCAAAAAAATCTGTGGCTGCCTCGCCCCACTGGCGCTCAGCCATGTGCATCTTGCCTCCACATTCCCGAATTATACCCATTATCCTTGGATGGGGTATAGCAGACTTAATAGCAAGTGCCTTCTGATACAGTTGCTGCATGAACAATCGAGTACTAACAATGATCATCAAACAGGCCACTAAATATTCAGCCAACTGACAGGAAATGCAAGTTCAATAAACATAAATGTACAGCATTAAGGGGCTTAAAGTCAAGGCAATATAGCTAAATCAACAGCTTCTAAAATAATATTCTCTTAAAGGTGGAGTAGGATTGCAGACAGGTGACAACACACAAATCAGATAGACAGCACGAACCATAATTCCACAGATTTTTTTTTTTTCCTTTTGGGGATAAATATCCCAAACCAATATTATTTCACTAACATCAATACTACGTACAATCTACTGCTACCCACACACCAAAACTGTCTCCTGGCTATAAAAGGCATTAGAAGGTAGAAAATGGTACTTGCACAAAATACTTCCTTTTTTTGGCTAGGTAAAGATACTTCTCAGTCTCCCAACACTTCTAATTTCTTTTTTTCCATCCAGTCATACAAGTCTTGCAATTTGCAGATACATTTTACACCTTCTCCATAGATCAACAGTCCTATCAAAAACTCATTGTAAAAAAAATGATGGCCAGGTCAATTGGATTTTGGTTTGTTCTCCATTGTTGGAAGGAGGCCTTGGTATCCTAAAATTGGATGTATGGAACAAAGCTGCCCAATTGAAACATATTTGGAGTCTTTGCAATGGTAGTCTTAGAGGTGTTTGGCTTGACTGGGTACACTCGGTATTTCTAAAGGGTAAAAGTTTTTGGTCAGTTAAATGTCCTGCTTCCTGTTCTTGGACATGAAGGACGCTTCCCAAGCTACATGAGCTAGTGCGGTCTTGGCTCCATTGGGAATAGGGCTGCAAATGAGCCAAACCAAGCTTTTTAAGACTTGGGCTTGGTTTGTCAGAAACTTCATCAATAAGGTGTGACTAACCAGTCCACATGCTACCTTTGCAATTCAGCTGACGAATCCCATGATCATCTCTTTTCTGATTGTGTTTTTTGTCCTGTGCATGGCAGCGTATCTTTGTCACTAGAGACTGGCCTGTCTCCTCCTCATCTTGGCAAGATATCACTTCCGGAATCCTCTCCCCATATATGAAGCCTGCTACACAGTGGTTACTTGTGTTTGTGGCAGCAATCTATTGCACTTGGCATCTCCGCAATGCAACGCACCTAGGAAAAATCCTGCCCTTCCCCGGATATCTTAGCTATGCAGATTTTGAGCTTAACTTCTTTTCTTTTATCTTCTTGAGTGGTTATCTCTAGTTTCTTACAATTTTGGATTTGTAGTCCCCTATCCCATGTTTGTAAGCTTTCTTCGAAATTAATGAAATTTTGGTTTACCCAAAAGAAAAAAATCCATGGGTAGAGTTAAGAACAGTCACTTTGAAGGTGAATAAATCTGCTAGCAGCATTTATTGTGTTGCCTTGTGAAGTAATAACACCCTCACGGCATAAAAAGCATAGCTATACTAGTCCTCAGATTATAACCAAATATCAATTCTTCTAGCAGATGAGAGAAAAAGTTGCATGTTCAAGTGCAACACACTCCCATGCCTATGAAAACAAATCACTCTGGTGATGTCGAAGGAGAAACAGCTGTTAAAACCCTTGTTTAAGGTTGAAATGGCTGTCCATTACCTATACAGTACTTTCTCTGCATGCACAATTCAACAGGAAAAAAAAAAGCACCAGATATATTCACAAAAGAAGAAAACACCAGGCAACAGATTGAGATAAATTTTAAACGGATTGAAGAGAGTAGAGCACATATATCCAAAGGGAAAAGACACACTCTCAAGTACCATCATAATCCCTGGCACTAAGAGCTGCCAAGAAAAGAGACCAAAATTAAGATTGCAACCAAATAATGCAGAGCACATGATAACAGGGACTAGGAAACAAAAGAGACACCCAAGGATGCAGTGCAAAAAGGGGAACAAAAGAGGTTGTGAAAGTAAGAGGTGATCCACCAAGGCCAGACAATACTTGCAAATCCTGGTCTAACTTGTGGCTTTTCTTCAAGGATGACATCCCTTGGTACCATTCTAGTAATAAGTTTTCCTTTATTGATTAAAGAAAATCTTCCCATAGACAAAATAAAGGAAAATGGAAACTTCAGTATATCCTTTTTCAGGAATAGTGACGCATCTAACAATTACCACCTGGCCTCCAAATTCCAAGATGCCACAGGCAAGTGAATTCCAAACCAACAAATAATGGTCATGAAATATTCTTTTGAAAAAAAATAATAAATTCACAAAATAAAGTAGTAATCAGAGTACTATAAAAAAGGAAAGACATGTTTACCAAAACAAAACAACGAAATTAAAGAAGAAAATATCATGAAGCTGGTGATCCAGAACTTATTAAAGACAATACGCATGCCCAAAATTCATTTCCCACCTTGAGCTTCTTATTGTTTTTGGTCTCCGTGTACATTTGAATCTCAATTGCATACACCTCCAAAAGTTGACTGCCTTTCTTATGATCATCAGTGCCATCTTCCCGTTGACAGGATTTATGCAGTTCCTTCAATATCTAGTCATTTAATGGTAACAATTACCAAAATCAGAATCAAGAACCAGCAATTAAAGTTAAAAGAAAACTATCCAATTAAGATACCTTATTCATCTTCCCATATTCACCTGTATCAAACCAAATCTTGCAGAGTTTAAGATTGGTCTTGAACCAAAGTCTCTGTGCAACAGAAAGTTTGAAGGACACTTAAGGAAGAGGCAATTTAATAGCAGAAATACAAATTGGAAGAAATAAAGAAAAGATGAGACAGTGACCTCATTCTTTGCCTCTTCGAGGGCCTTCAGAGTTGTTTGATAAAATGCTTGCAGGAGAGCAAAATTCTGACTAGCTGATCCAGATACAAAGTCCATGATATTGTTTATACATTTTTCACTGTAATTCCGAGTCACCGCTGATTTGATATAAGTTAACATCTCTCTATAAGACTCCATCATTTCTTTATATTTCCCCAGTCGATAATAAAGCTTGACTGTTTGCTTTAGAGCTTTGAATCCCCTGAGGATTAAAGGAAAATATTATGAGAAAAAAAAATTCTAATCACATCCACAATAGTTTAACTTACTGGAAATAAACTAAAAAGGATGGATTCCTATGAAATGTATGTTTTCAATGAAAACTGAAAACCCATAGATCACATAAGAATTTATTCATGGAAAAAACTAGCATTGTTAAACATGGTCAAACCCAATCAACAGATATATACCTCCTCATTTCCATAACCAGAAAAATATGATACAACACTAACACATGCATAACAACCAACAGAAATTTAGGGGCTATTTTTCTTTTTTCTTTCCTTTTTTTTTTTTTTTGGTTACTTGCATATACACCTTATATTTGTTACATGTGAGCTTAAATTTCATTCTTTGAAATCAAGTGTATAGACCTTCATATCTTTGGAAAAACATGCTTTTAGATCCTTTTTTACTATTTTTCCCTTGGATAAAATAATAAAAGTACCAAAAAATAAAAAATAAAAGCATAAAATTAAGGGTAAAATGGCCATATAGGAAGCCCAAACGCACTTTTTTTTTAAGATTTGGGGCATACACTTAATTTAAAAGATAGAAGGGCTAAGCACACATAAAGTAAACCTAAGGATGTGTATTTACAATTTATTCTTTCTTTTTCGGTTTGATTCTTGGTGCCTTTTTTTTTTTTTCCAAATAGAAAGCATGATCATTATGGACTAGTTACCTACAAGCACAAGAACCACATTACAAAATTCCTATACTACATAAGTAACTCACAATATGCAGGTAGCCCCATAAAGTAACCTGTTACAAGATCAATTTTAAAATAAATTTTCGGGCTTATTAAAAGAGAATCCAACAATCTCTTTTTAGGGCTCATTATAAAGAGAACCCTACAATCTCAAATTAAGGACTCGATTTAAGAGAAAATCCTTTGATCTCTTTAGAAGTAATTCTAAAATTTTTCTGGAAATAGGACTTATCTTTTCTCATTGAATATTTTACTTATGATAATAGTACAAAAAGTGGCAGTTATTTTTTTGGATAAATGTAATTTTATTAATTTACATCGCCAAATGGCAAATTAAAATACAACAATGGTACAAATGCAAAAGCATAGTGCTTTTAGACAATGCAAACTCTATCCTACATTAGAGTAACATACGTTCTGATTTGATTTATAATAGAACCTATAATAGGTAGATTTCCCCCTAGACGTACGCTATTACGCATACGCCATATACAATATACTGAAGCCGCTAGGGTTGCACTCCATGTTTAACTGTCGAGGCTGACGAATCCACCATCACCACCAAAGCTTTTGTGGCTCCTTGCCATGTACGAAATGAGGAAGGGCATTGTAAGTAATCACAAACCAAACTCCATATTATCGATGTGTAGCTACATGTGAAGAAAAGGTGATCATGGCTTTCCCTTCCTTGGTTACAAAGAAAGCATGTTGCAAGCGTTGAGATCCCCCAAGAGATCATTCTATCCAAAGTCGCTAGTTTTCCTTGCCAAGCTAGTCAAAATATAAAGGAGTGCCTCGGCAAAGATTTGTTGTTCTATACTACTTTACACCATTGCATTGCAATATCTAGAGGGCAGAGGAATTCGTAGCCACTTTTGATGGTATACTCTCCTGAACTTGAATACATCCAACGGAGACGGTCGAGGAGGGAGGCATTCAGTCATAAGGAGGGTGGTATATGGATGTTGTTTCAAAACGGAGTAGCTGGTATACTCCATTCATTTGCATTCATTAGGGAGCAAAGTTTCGTTGTCGGGGAGAATCCCATGCTGCTCCTCTCTCTGGCGCTAAATATTGTATTCAAGAGACCTATCGGGAGCCAATAATCTACCCATAGTGACATCTCTAACCCATTATTGGGTTCCCATTGAAAGCATGTTTAAACCATAGTCCTCAGTTTCAGCAGCTTCCTCTAGGACCATGAACATACAGCAGGTGCCTTAGCAAACCAAAAACTTCTCCCTTCCAGTAAGGTAGCATGTACCTATTCTGGCCATATGCTCTTCGATCCATCCTTGCATAGGTGCCAAATGTGCTTAATTTGGATAGCCTTATTCCATTGATGCAAGTTCGGGATTCCTAATCCGCCACTCCTCAGTGACTTGCACACATTCTCCCAATGCACTTTGGCCTTGCTATATGTGTTAAGCTGACCGCTCCATAAGAAGTTCCTAAGTAATTGGTCGATTTTTGATATAACAGACTTAGGGAGAATGAACACTAAGGACCAGTATACCTGCATAGAGAACAGGACCAATTTCACCAATTGTAGTCTACCTGCATAAGATAGGTACTTGGATGTCTAGGAGTTGATGCGTGCTAAGATCTTTTCCAGGAGTGCCTCACAATCCACCTTCTTGAGCTTCGATGATATGAGCAGAACCCCCAAGTAGCATACAGGCAATTCCTTTTCACGAAATCGAGTGGCACAAAGGCTGTCCTCTTTGGTTCTCGATGTGACATTGGAGAAGAATATATTGCTTTTATCATTGTTAGCCCCCAAGCCAAAAATAGTGTGGAAATGTTGTAAGGTTTTCATGACCAACGATGTGGACTCAACATTCCCATGTGTAAATATAAGTAGGTCGTCTACAAAACAGAGATGGGTTAGTTTCTCAAATTTACAACGCCAATTAAGAGAGAATTGGGGATTAGAGGTTAGCCTCCTCAGTGATGTGGAGAGCACTTCCATGCCCAGTACAAACAGATAGGGGGAAATAGGGTCCCCTTGTCTCAACCCTCTCCTACTCGCAAAATAACCAATCAATTTACCATTTATGTTAATGGAAAACATAGGAGTGGTGATGCATTGTGCTATGAGAGTACACATGTGGTGGGGAAACTTCATTGCCTTTAGGACTGTCAATAGAAAATCCCAATGTATTGTATCATAAGCCTTTTGTAGGTCCACCTTTAAGGTGCATCATGGTGATCCCGATTGTGAGTGGTACCCTGCCATTAACTCCTGTGCAATGAAGATGTTGTCTATCATCCTTCTTCCCGAGATAAAGGTTGACTATTCTCTCCCAACCAAAGATGGCAAGACCTTCTTAATATGTGCGGTGAGGACCTTGGAGATTGCCTTGTAGAGTACATTGCAGCAAGCTATGGGTCGAAAATCCCCCATATTGGTGGGATTTGCCACCTTAGGCACAAGGGATATGATTGTGGTATTGATTTACTTGAGTAGGTGGCCTAATAGGACGAATTCTCTCGTTGCAGCAATCAGGTCATCACCAATGGTTCCCCAAGCCTCCTTGAAGAATCTGGCAGTGTAATCATCTGGTCCTGGTGCTTTTCATTAGCTCGTGATGTGAAGCCCCATTTGATCTCATCATCCGTGTATAGGCCATCAAGCTCATTGCTTTGCTGCTCACTTAGGGTCCACGTCACCATGTCTCCAATGTCCTTGAGGCTACCAAGTGTAGGAGGTTTGTCATAGAGCTGCTGAAAGTAACCAACTACTAAGGCTTTCACTTCATCTTCTCCAACTACCTCACTACCATCCTCCCTAGTCAAGTAGGTACAAGGCACTTCGGTTATGTAGGCTTTTCATTGCTTTGTGGAAGTATGAGGTGTTTTTATCTCCCAACTTCAACCACTTGGTTCTTGATTTTTGCTTGTAAAAGCTCTCCTCAGCCCCTCGTAGGAGGTAATATGCTCTAAAGGCAGCCCTTTCTTCCTCCATGCAAGCTGAGTTACTCATGGCATGGATTAGCATTTGGACTTGAACTAGGTGGTCCTTTGCTGCCTTAACCCGGCTAGACAAGTCGAAGTATTCAGACTTGTTCAAGGCTCTAAATGCCACCTTGAGTTGTTTGAGTTTCTTCACCACCTGGAACATCTTGGAACCCTTCACTTACCCCTTCCAGCTACTAGTAACTATCTCCTTGAAATCCCCGTGGTCAACCCAAAAATTGAAAAACTTAAAAGGGAATTTTCCTATTCCCTTGCCCGTAATCAAAGTGTATGACTGCCAATGAGTGATCCGATAACATAGGTGGTAGAAATTTGGTTTGTGTTCTCGAGAGGGAGCTAAGCCAGCAATAATTAACATAATCCTATCAAGCTTCCTCAATATAGGGTTTGACACTTGTTTGTTGGACCATGTGAAGAGATCTCCTGATTGCCTCAAATCTTCCAATTCCACATTTGCAATGCAGTTTTGGAAGTCAGCCATAGCTTCCATTATTCTCATGCTTCCCCCCTTCTTTTCCGATAGGTATCTCGTGGTGTTAAAGTCACCTAGTGCCACCCAAGGACAACAACTCAGTGAAGGCGCTAGACCCTCAAGATTTAGCTACAAAGATCTTCTTTCCCTATCACTATTAGATCCATAGATAAACGTTGTAGCCAAGATTATATTGTTACGTAGATTGGTTGCTGCACAATGTACGAATTGTGTGTGTGTTCGCTCCACCCTAACATTCCAATACGCTTTCTTGCAACTGTGTTAATCCACAACTACCACTGACGCCCCAACACATTCTTAATGGCATCTTCGTTGGAAGGGTTGACCTTCGTTTCAAGGAGACCAGTAAGACTTATTCCTTAGCCTTCACAAGTTCTTCAGACTTCCGCAACCTTTATGGGATCATTCAATCCCCGTGTATTCCAAACTGCTATATACATGATGTGGGGAAATCGCAATTGCTAGGTAAAAGTCCTCTTACGCTATTTCTTTTTCCATCGGCTAGAGGATGTAGAACTTTTACTGGTCTTGGAAGAGCTCCCAGGCGCTTGGTGTAATTGGGATATCAGTTTGCTTTTTTTGGATAATTAGGAATATCAATTTGTTAAGGGGTGTGTTCTCAAAATCATCCAATTCCATCTCCTTCTCCTCTCTACCGTAAACCCTCGAGCCCTCTTGCTCAACACCTTTGTGCACCTTGGTATCCATGGCTATGGAAGGAGTTGCCTTCGATTTCTCAACTTCTATATCTTCTAAGGAGCATACTGTATGTTCTTCCACAGGTTGCGCAACCACCTCTGGTTCCATTGCGTCCTCCTTTTACAGCTCAAATAAGGTCTCCTTTCCATATTTCCCCTCCACCTCCAGGCCTGAGTTTATACTTTCGATCAGGGAGCATTCAACGGCAGGGGACTTCTTGGCTTCCTCCTTATCTTCCCCTTTCCCTCGATGGCTTGGAGTACCCGGTTGTTTACCCACTCCTCCCACCTCCGCACCAGCCATCCTTTTCCCCTTTCCAGTACGACAAATTGGCCTCCATTGCTCCCCATTGGTAGTGTGCTGGTCAGGCACAACTTGGGGTTGCAGTTTTGGGATTTGGCCACCACACTTATGGCCAAACACCTTGCACTCACCACACCTAGGGGGTAACCACTGATATTCAACATGTATCAAAGCAATCCCACCATCAGCCCTTTCCACCTCCACTTGGGTAATAAGTTCATCCCGTGCATCAATCTCCACTAATATTCTAGCATGGCTAGCCCTCTGACGTGTCATGGTCAGTGTATCAGCCTTGAGAGGAATTCCTACACCACTTGCAATGTGACTAATCCCATCAACGGTCAAGAACTCACAAGGAATGGCGTTTAGTTCTGTCCAAACCGAGATGTTGGTAGGCTGGGGCTTGTCAAGCGGCAATCCCCTACACCATTTTTGCAGCATTAGGAACCTCTGGGCAAAGTACCAATGCTTCTCCAAGATGAGCGTTAGGTCTATCCCTTGAGCGAACCTAAAGTAGAAAACGCCCTCCTTGCTGCCCAAGACGTCCAAGATTCCATATTCCTTCCATAAGCGAAAAGTCATAGCTTTAACTAGTGAGTAAGGTATTCTCTGGCCTAGGAAGTATCCTACAAGAGTAGATTCCCAATAGTTTGCTCCATGCTCCTCCACAGCTTGTGGAATGGTCACGCGGCACAACTGGGTGCACAGGCGACTACATACGACTTGTTACTAGTAGTTGTGTTGGTATGGCCGACGGGTGGTGGTTGGTGATTTCGGTCCTCTCCTTTTTCCTGGAAACCATTGACTTCGTCTAAGGTAGTTTCGCACGCAAGCTGGAAAGGAGGCAGCAGAGGCCTGTCAGTGATGGGACAGGTGTCAAAGTAGGGACAGCCCTGCTACAAGGCATCCTAATGTGACCTAGCACTAGGCTCCAAACTTCCTCTTTTAGCTTTGTCTACCTAGTTGCTTTTTGAATTAGCAAAATAACTTTTGCTTTTTCCTTTTATAGGCTAATTTTGCACTCTACCTCTGGGGCCATGCCAATGGTAATGGTATCCTGATTTCCGGAGAAATCCATTGTGTCTTGATTAACTAAGGTTGGCTGTTGAGCATCACCAACCTTGTTTGGCGAATGGGGGTTGCTAGCCAATCCGCCCGTCATCAAGATCAATGTCTAAGTGTGTGGTGGATGGCGGATGGGGTAGGCAGGTGGTGGTGGTTTCAGGTGAGTGTGTGTGATTACCTAAAGGAAGTGGTCCTCTAGGGGTGCGGGCTGGGGCAGGGGGTAGAGAGAGGAGAGAGCATTTTTACTAAAGCTCATGATCACCCCCCAAAATTATTTTTACTAAGTGGCAGTTATTTTCTAAATTAATTGCCCCTATTTCCTCTCTTATTACATCTCAACTTCCTACATAAATAATTGCTACAAATTTCAATTACAGACACATAACTGCAACACACGACAGCACATACACATCAACACTAAACAAACCTACATGTGACCAGCAAATAACAGAGAACACAAAAAAGACACACATGGACACATCCCTGTGGTAATACTACTGCACCATCCCTTATTGCAATAACAAATAACAATACAAACACAACAATATGCCACTGCTCTTAAGCTACTTCCTCATGCTTCAAACACATGTGAGCACATTTAAATGAATAATTCCTTGTGTATCATCTGACATTTTGGTCATAATATAACCTTAATGGGGTTTGAACCCAAAAACTCATGCAATTTGTCAAAATGTTCCTATGCCACAACAAGGATTGCCCTCTAAGATTCTAGGTGCAGTTTTTATATTTTATATCTCAGTATAGTCAAATACTACTACACAATGTAAGCTATTCTCATGCTACATGTGCTTCTGTTGATTCTTGGGTTTCAGATTTAAGCAATTTGGCGCCTAAAGTTTTATTCTTTCGAAATTTAGTGCCTAACAAAGATACTATATCATAACTTATTTCAAAACACATGCACTAAATTTCTAAATAATGAAACTTTAGGTACCAAATTAATCAAATCCAAAAGTAGAGGCACTTGATGTGCCTTTATACCATTGATTCTTTGTTTCATTATTCTCTCATAATGCTCTATAAAACAAATGGCATGTATTGAAAGTGAAAGTTGGAGATTGGTGATGTTCAAAGATTAACTTGTTACAAGATAATGCAACAGTGAAGAGATGGTTTTGGTAGCTGTAGGGGTGTAAGCAAGTCAAGCCCACTCATAAAGTACACGAGTTTAGCTTGAAAATTATTCGAGTTTGATCCAATAGTAGTAGAGTTGAGCTCAAGCTCAAACTTGAACTACTCAAATGATTTAATTGAATCAAGCTTGAACTTCATAATACTTAGCTTGATTACGTCATGAACCTAATCGAACTCAAGTCAAATTTATTGTTATTCAAATTTCAAGTCGAGTTTCGATGTTGATACTATTTTTACTAGGAAAAAAATAATTTTTACATAAATCAAGCCTAAACAAGTTAATCAAGTTAAGCTCAAACTTGTTAAGTGCACTTTGAGTCAAGCTTGAGATCAAAGCTATATAAGCTTGATCAAGCTTGAGTCGAGTTGGAGTTTTAAAATTTCAAATCGAATTCAAGCTGTAACTCAACATTGTATCATTTTGATTCAACTTGTTTACAACCCTAAGTAGAAGTGGCTGGTTTCCAAAAAGCTTGCTCATGAGAAGGACCGGCTCGCAGAATTTGTGATATGTCTTAAGCTGAGGCTCCTACTGTGAATATGCATAGGCAACACATTAAAGGCCACCTTGATGTCGCTAAGGGTACTGATGGTGCAGCTGGTTTGGGGTTGAAAATACTGGAGTTTAGAGAACAGGGGCACAAGAGGAATTTTAAAAGTTCTATTTAGAGGAATTTTAATAGTTCTATTTTACTTTAACATTTGCATGAGCTATTTAGTTGTACAGCTGTCATCTTCTAGAAGAGTCCACAGCTGTTGCTAGTGTTTATAAAAGGCACCTAAGCTAGGAGAGCAATTAACTAGCCAAGTGTTTGTCACTTTAGAGAGAGGGAGAGGAGCCTGATGAGCATATTTTGCTCATGTCACTGCCCTGATGAGCATTCTACTCATGCAACTTCCTGCCCACTAACACCCATCATCTCTGCCACTCGCTTCCATGTTCCTTTCATCATCACAGCCCCTACCATATGCAGACCCAAACACAACTTACACACTTCCCCACATACTTACCGTTTATATACATAACACCACACCCAAACCACCCCCCCCCCACCCCCCCCCCCCAAAAAGAAAGCATACTCACATACATACCTCAATACTTATGTACATACCCATACCTTTACTTTTGCACACAGCCAGATTTACACGTATATACATACCCATAGACACCGTTATACTCATTTAACTACACATGCACATTGACATACCCATACACCTTACATGAACAGGCTCATGGTTATATTATCAATCTCATTGTATAAATCATTTCACAGAGAAATCTCTCTCTCTTCAGCTTGCATTTCTGATCTATTATTTTTAATTGGTTTGGTGGGACCATATCAGTTCAGGAAATTGCACCCCAGAAGGGACCTAAGGGAAGAAGGCAAATTGGGAAACTTCTGCATTTTCTAACTTTTAGTAAGAGTTACTTTATCTCACACGTCCAGGCTTATCAAAGACATACTTTTTTTTTGGGTAAGTTCGTCAAAGACATAATTTCACCAAGACCGAAATGGTATGGTTTCTGTTAAAACATTTGTCTAATGCCATATAACTCCACAAGGTGAAATGTCTAGACTTGAAAGTCATTCTACTCTCTTTTACATAAATAGCTCAATCTCCAGGGGAGATACAGGATGAAAAACAAACATTTAAATCAGGACTGTTCTCCATATTCGATTTTTACTGCATATACTTAAGGAAGCATGGTTCCTTTCCTCATTATTTAAGCCTTCAAAGAAAACATTACATATATGATCTGTCAAATAAGAATGCATATAATTGCAACCTAACACATTGTTTTCCTTCTTCTGATACTATATAAGATGTAACCTAAACAGTGATTCCATCAAAATTTACCATTGGAGAAAAGGATATATTGATAAGAAACTAAAACTGATTTCACAGGAAGAGAATCTAACCAATATCCTTACTGACAGCACAGATACATAGCTAAGATACTTACCACTCGGCCTTCTCAGGCTCCATTCGAACCACCTCAGCAAAACCCGCAAGTGCTCCTTCAGGATCACTTTCAATGAGACCTAATTAACAAGAAAAAACCATAAGAAAATAGGCTATCGCACACACAAGCAGCAAAAAAGATTAAGAAAATTGCAACAAATTGGAAACAAGAAAACTAGCACACAATTCACATTTTTGGATATGCTCATTGCCTTCAATGGTTCAACTAAGGATGCCATTTTATTTTCAGGGTGGGAAAGTGCCTATCTCTCCTTTTTTTTTTCTTTTTTTGGATAATTAGCCTATCTCTCCTTACCAAATCTGGGGAGATGATCAGGCCCTACAAGCCAGTCCCTAATTAATTAGCAAAATCAAACCGAATTTAGTAAACCCAGAAATGAATCTACTCCACTAGAATACCTTTTTCTACTTAACATCAGTGTAAAAAGGAGATTAGATTTTCCAAAACAAAGGGATGTTCATTAAAGCAAGGACATACTATGAGAAAATGATTTCATGTTTTTTTTGGAAAGAAATTCATTTTCCTTGTTCACTTCTGCAACATAAATCAACATCACCTAGTGTGGTTCCAACCACTAATTACTTCTGGTTAGCACAACCACACTCGATTAACATACTAACATTCAAACATTATAAATACAGTATCAGAACATTCATCTACAATTTAAACATTTTCATCGAACGAATGCTCCCTAAGCCAATCCATCCCGAAATCAATCAATTCAAGTCCAAAATACCTTTGGAATTGTAATACTGATTTTCAATATCAACATCTTGTTCCTCGGGCTCGTCATCTGAGTACTCGAAACCATAATCCTCCATATCCGCATCTGCAATAATTCACACAACATCACACTAAGCCAAAAAAAAAAAAAAAAAAAGAATCTAAACTATACAGTTAAGTGATGCAAAAAACGGCGATGCAATAAACAAAATTCCACAAAATTTACGGAGAGATTATTTATCGCAATAACTAGTAACTTCTGTAACATTTAGTAGCATTATCCATGGAAAGTCGTTTCGTCACGTCTGAAAAAACAACACCAGAAAGAGAAACCCTAGGAGAGAGAGAGAGAGAGAGAGAGAGAGACCTGAACCCATTGTTGGTTAGGGGTGGTAATTACGAAGCTCCGAGAAGAAAAGGAGTGCTGATCGGTGGTGAAGCAGTGTCAATGTATGGGTTTTGTTTGTTCTCGTCGATCAGAGAGGAGTAAGAGTGTAATTGAACAATGAGAAAATGGTTGGATTTTAGGGAGAAAAGGGCCTTCCTCTTCCCTCAATGGGCTGGGCTGATTATTTTCTATTTTCTCTCTTTTGTTCCCACCATTATGGTCGCAAGATTAAATTTAATTTAGTATTTATCGCATTTTATACCGAGATTATAGAATTCGATATGGTTACATTGTCCAGCAGTAATCGCACGACCGGTCTACAAAGTTGTTTTGATCAACCTATTATTATTTATCGATTGGTATGTGATGCCTTCAAAAGAAAATTGCTTAGAATCAATCAAATTTCAAAACCCAAAACTAACATTGGAGTATGCAATAAATTTGTAACCAAAAAAAAAAATTATGTGCTTAAAAGATAATAAAGTGATAGTATCGCTTTTGATACATAAAAATGATTCAAAATGAAATGGAATGAAATAAATAATGAAATATTAAATTCATTATTTTGTTTGAAAACATTTTTAAATGGAATGATATATAGTGATATTAATAAAAAATATCTCTAATTCATAAATGTAATATATATATATATATATTAATAATTTTAAAAGGGTTAATTAAGTAATTATTATTAATAAGTGTGAAATAGAATTGTGATTCAAGTGAAATCGAATTTCCCCTTCAAGTCATGATCATCAATTCCAAGAAATTGCAAGTCAAGAAATTATAACTCCAGTTTCTAAAAATGTTTTCCAATGTGGAAAGGAAATGAAATTCAAAATCACAATTTCATTTTAGTCCATTCTAACATATTAAACATAATATAGAAAATAGTTAATTGCAATAGATGATTTAACAATTTGATTTATATATATAGCATCTAATAATAGAGTTAATAAATGGATCAACATATCAAATATGATCAAATACACATTTATACCAAACATGATTAAACAAAATCTAAATTTGTTTAAGAGCTGAGTGTTGTGTGTGACCCTATTCATAGATAATATTTGGAATTGCCAACTCCGTCTTATCAAACTATATATATAACATATTTGATGTCTAAAAAAATAATAATAATACAAAACTACACAAAATGCCATACAAGTAAAAAAAAAGGTAAATAGTTTCTAAAATATAGCTCATCGTGACAAATTGATGTCAGCAAGGGTTCTAATAGACCATGCCATAAGGCACGTGTTATAAATTAATACATCAAACAAACCAGATAAAAAGTACTTAATTGATGTTTTTTTCCAAATTATATCATGGGTTAAATGGAATATATTTCATTACTTCTTGTTTTTTTTCTCTCTCTCAAGATCAGGATGCAATGTTACATTCTCAATTGAGTTTTTGCACAAAGGACTAAGTAACGTGACTACGAACTTCACATTCTATATAGTAGCATTTAATTATTCGAATAGGAGGATAGAATAGAACATTATGAAAAATTTAGCATAATGTACCTTAATATAACCGCTTATAATATGTTGGTGTATACTTTTTAGATATATTTTTTTTTATCATTGATGATAACAAGAAAGGGGGTTTAAATTTGATCTTCATACTAAAAAATCAACATTTATGTCTTCACAAACATTAGACAACACAACTATATTGCTGGTTTTCATGAACTAACACCGCGTTTGGCAATTTTCTGTGGAAGATAAATGGGCAAAACAAATAAGGAAGGGACATGAATGCAAATAGAAAGAAGCATAATTCTCGCTTTATCTTAAGAAATATTGAAAGTAAATAAAAAGAAATGTTTCATTTTTTTGTGTTTAGTTGGTTTTACAAAAAGAAAATAAAAAAAAAAGTTAGTATTAAATAAAATTACCTCTACTTCATTTTTATGCATACTATTATAAGGAGTAAATTTATCATCTTATCTAATTTCCATCCACTCCCGCTATTTCTTTTCAACTCCTAAGAGAGAAAAAATGGACTTCGGAATGAAAACTTTTCCACCCATTTTGTACTATTTAGTTAAATTATGAAGCACACAATTTGCTTCCCCCATTTACATCCTTGTCCGGACATATCATAAGGTCTTATTATGGAATCTAATAAAATGAGAAGTTGTATATAATAATTCGTAACTAGAGATAGAGGTGTGCAAAATGCGGATTGAATTAAACGTTTTCATAGCTTAAATGGCTCAACCTAGCCGCTTCAAATCAGTAAGGCTCAAGTTTGTTTTGATTTGAACTGCTTTTTTTTCTTTTTTCCTCCCTCTCATTCTACCATCCGTTTTATTATCATACCTTGATATATCCCATTTTTATATACATTTCGATTGGGTTTCTACTTTTCAGTAATACTTTATTATACAGAAATATAAATACTTTTCACCCATTTCGTAAGTAGAGGAGTTTTTAAGATTAAAATAGTTTATATTCAATTGCATTAAAATGAATAAATTAATTAAAATAAAATCGATGTTATAGAAGGTAAAGTACACACTCAAACATACAAATTAAAAACTTTTTCTTATTTTGAGCAATGGCATTCGCTTTAAACGACTCAAACGAATGAACTAAATCACATTGCACTCTTCAGTAAGTGCCCCATCAATTAAAAGAGAGAGCCATCAAAATGTAGCTCCAGTGAATAAACCAGAGCTTCAACAGACACTTAAAACCAGTTAAAACCAGACGGTGATGACAAAGTACGTTTTAGGATGAAATGTCTGAGTATGAAGCAATTAATATTTTAGCCAAAGTTTGTCCACTAACATTAAAAAAAAAAAAAAAGAAAAGAAAAGAGCAAAAAGGAATCCACAAAATCATAGGAAATGGAAGAGAGATCATAATTTAAAATTCCAAACTGATATGGGCCTGTCCAAGTCCAAATGGCCCCTGTATACAGCCATAATGGATTTCCTGGAATGGAGATCTCAGTAATTTTGGGGGCAAACCGTAATGCCATTTTCAACCAGTTCAAGGTACATCGGGATAGAATCAATCAGCGTCCATCTCCTCCAATGCCAACTTGGCTGCAGCTTTTGCTTCCTCCAACAGATTTTCAGGTACCTGGCATTTCACCCCCAACAATCAGTGAATTATACTATTCTCCACTCTGATGTCCACTAACCGCATTCAAAGGACCAAAGTGAATGTGAACATTCTCTTACATTTAACCAATAAGCTGAAAGAGAGGGATCTACAAAGGATACAAACAGAAAAATTTTGGACTTCTTACAAAAAAGTGTGTGGTATCACGGAACAATATACCTTCTCATGCTGTCGTTTTGACTCATCACAGACCCAGCTCATTTCTAATTCAAAGGCTTTGTCCTTGGCCTCATCATGTACTTTGTAAATGCTGCATATACACATAAACATCAGATCAATTTGACAGTGTCATCGCTTCCAATCTCCACTCAAAGTTCAGAAGATACTCATCACCATGGATAAAGAATAAAGTTTCAGCACAAGACATACATTTTAGCTACTTCAATTACCCCTTCTCTGCATGTCATCTCCGAAAGCTTCAACTTTTCGATTTCTCTGTCAGCCAAAACCAAGAAAATCATTTAAAAAAAAAAAAAGTGTTCTGGATAATGTTACCAAGAAATTTAAAAATGTGTAAGTAGAAGTTCATGTAGGCACTATAGATTAAGATATGTATGAACTAGGGAAATTCGGTGATAGCTCATCAGATCACAAACAGTAATTTTGAGTACCCACGGTAATACTTCCATAACCTCTTGAAACATTTCAGCATTTACCTCTATTTAATAAATAAAACAACACATGGCACACCAAGTTAAGCCCACACAGCCAGTCCATATAATGGATAGCCATAGCTTCTTTGTAAAGCCTTTTCAGGTCCTGACTGTTAGGCCCCTCAATAAAAGACTTCAAAAACTGGATGAGCTAGAAGAAATAAGAACCTTCTATTGCAGCTTCGGCCATAACCCATACAACATCAATACAAATGGGAGGCAACAGGCTTACGGTAAAATGTAATGGCCACGAGCAGAGGTTGACTCAGCCAATTATTCCCCCAAGATAGAGTGCACGGAATAATATTAATGATTAGAAACTCAATAAAACACCACTTCCTCTTTTATCCTCAATTTTTCTTTTCTTTTCTTTCTTTGGGTAATAAGTTATTATTGTGTACCTTTCAAGTGGAAATATTGATTGTGTGAATTGTGGTGATCAAACCAAATCAGAATAATCAGTAAAAGCAGGTAAAATATTACAATACCACCCCCCCACCCCCCAAACAACAACCACAACGTACATAACATATTGTGAATTTTGGGTATAAACAAACAAATGGAAGGAAACTATTGCTTTGAAATTTTCCAGGCTTAAATAACCTGAATAGGAAACAAACATTCACTAAGCTTGAATTGACTCAGATCTTCTCATTTGGCTCCAATTCCTGCTTTCAAGACCATAAGGTCTTAACAGTGATTTCCTTCATTTTCCAATAATCTATAGTATATTGCTCTAAAACTTTTCCTTCTAAAAGATTCTTTTTTTCTTTGGCCAAAAAGTACATTCTCTTGCTGTGTTTTATGAGAAATTCTCTCTCTTTTTTTTTACCCCAAACATGCACTTGTATATTTTTCTAAAACTTCCCCTTCTAAAAGCATTTTTTCCCTGCAGAATGTGCAAGCTCTTATTGTTTTATAAGATTTCTGGAATCTTTCCTGCTAAAGAAATTCTCTCAGTCATGTTTATGCAATTGATATTGAGACTCAAACTGAACTACTCGAGTAGTTTCTCCAGTCAAGCTTGAAACTTAAAATAACTGACTCATTGAACTCAATCATTCATGAGTAGAAGTACCTTTGACTAAACTTTAAACATATCAACCCTTTATATCTTTTCCCCTTTCCAAAATCCAAAGTCTTTAACACAACTTTCTTTCATTTTGCAAACCTATGTAACAACCCCTCCCCCTCTCTCTCTCACACACAAGCATGAATGTCACTGTATCAGGGTCACACATAGTTGAGCTTGAGCTCCGAAATTAAAGTGTGAATTCAGCACAAAGTCACACCTAATGGGCTTGAATCTTATATATCAATTAGGCTCACTTCACAAACATTATATTGTTATTTTTCTAACTATAGCATGAAATTGAGCTTCACTTAAATTTAAGCTTTTCAATTAAGAGCCTTGTCAACTGATTATTTTAGAAGCTTGAGCTCAACTTGAGTAATTACTCAGCCAGGCCAAAGTAGTATGCTTGCTGGTTTGACTCATTCATGCCCTTCTACTCAGACTGAAGACACCCTCTGTGGAGGTATGAATAAGTTCACAGGTCCAATGCATATTTGGATTTTGTAGTAGCCCTTGCTCATTAGGAACTGATGAAACACAACTCAAATTTGAACTCCACGGAAAATTGAGCCTAAGGATTTGAACTCGCCAACTATGAGTTTTGAACGGAGCTTAGCTGAGGAAATGCTTGCTTAGCTTTGAGCTCAAGATTTATATTCTGATCACCTCTTTTTAACACAATTAAATGCCTAGTTACGAACTTGTTCGTCAATAGGTCATTCAACAAGTTCAACAAGAACTTCGAAAGAGAGAAAGTTTTAAACTCATTTGAAAAGGTGAGTTTATTTTCATGGGACCAACTGCAAGGAAATAAACTCAAGAAGGCATGATATAATATGAAAACCAAAAGGTTGTGACTGAGTCATGCAATAAGCAGTACCATTTATAATTTTATATGACATCTTCATCTTGAGTTTTAACATCATAACTAAATGAATCCTGACAATTCAAGAAGATAATAAAAATATATAAATTCTGATAACTGATAAATACCCAAAAACAGTGCCTTACGTTTTAGCAGCTTGCTTTCCTTTACCAATTGCAGCACCAAAGTATCTCTACAGTCAATGCAGTGGTGAACATAGTCAACCAAAATACATAGTAAATGAGGAAAGAATCCCATAGTATTAACCATTCTAATTTACAGAAAACCAAACACCATCAAATTTCTCCCAGATAAACAGGGAAGTTGATAAAGCTAAAAGTGAAAGCAATAGTAACAGTCAGCTTACGTATGAGATGCCAGAGGGCTCAACCATGTAAAGTTGAGGTCCATCTCTGTCATAACCTCCAAGAATCACCCCACAACCAAATGGCCTGCACAATCAACAGTTCAATGATGTGCATTCAATTGAAAAGTACATCAACAATCACAAGGAAGAAAAACCAGGCAGCAATGATTACGTAAAGCCATCTTAACCTGAGCCACCAATAGAGGGTGCACAAATGCACATAGCTAGCAACACGATCAGCAAGTTCCTTAACAGGAATGGCTTCCCCATATATTCTGCAAGAGGAGATAACCATCACAAATTACAGACATAGCAAGGGACAATTTGTTATGTACAAACTCCCACACTTCATACCTAAGTACCTGAGAAGTATCATAAATATGATTGAAGAATGTCATTATATTGATTATGCATGCTTGCTGAGTCAAGGATATATAATTATAATGCATACATTGAAGATGGGACCATTAAAACATGCTTTACTTTTAAACAGTGGTTGAAAGTTGCTGCAGCAGCTGATACAGCAGGTCCAAGATTTACTCAATGCCCAAGATTCACTTAATGCCCAAGATTCAGGTATTTGCAATTTCATCCTTTCCTACATCAACAAACTAGTCCTGAAAATTACCCAATAAAATCTATCTAGTCCTCAGAGTGCCAATTGCAAGAATGAACAAGAGCCAGAGGTTGCACCTAGAAGTAAGCAAGTTTTCTTTTTCTCATTTTCGTTACGTAGTAGATAAGGTGGACATCAACCGCTGTTGGTAGAAGGTATGGTTCTTTGACAAACCTTTCATAATTAGTAGCTTCAGCCTTTGCACGTGCAACAATTTGTCTCCCATCTGCTGCCAAACCAGCAACAGCCTAATTCGTAAACAGAACAGAATGGTTATTTAAATCCACCAATTAACTCATATGCACAAAATAGGCTATTTCAGCAATAATTTTTTATAAACACAAAATGCACTAATCTGAAAAAGCCTATAAAAAATCTAAGCTAATGTGATAACTTTATATCCCGCAAAGATGTGAGGTCTTTAAAGTATCTATGGTAACTAAGCAGAAAGGCACTAGTCTTCAATAGAATAGCCAAAAAACCAACTTTATACTTGTAGCCAGAACATGTTTAAGGTATTTGAGCTTCTCGTGAAAGAGCACAAAGAAATCTCTCTTCCTAGAAACCAATCCCACCCCTTTCTCCCTTTGCCCTCAATAAATATACAGTTTTCAGACGCTTCCTCCCTCCTGGCTCAGAGCAAAAACACACACTTTCTGAACTAAGGTACATCCAAATATTCAGCTACTTTGCCTCTAGGAAAACGTGATGCACTATCTCATAACAATGTACATAGTACATTAGAAGAAGGTTTGGGTCTCTAGTCATAAAAAGATGCAGCTTAGAAAGAATGGTCATAACAAGCAGTCCCAAGGAACACAAAATAATAACCAAAGTTTTTGGATAATAATCAAGTTGAACTATATCTCCCCCGTCTCACAGCATACAGCATTCACCCTATTATCAGTCTAAACTAATCTTTCACGATTAAAGTGATCCTGGAGAATTGCTCAAAGATAGTAACAATGAAGATAAACCTACATATCAACAAGACGAAATTCAGAATGCAACTTAATCAGACGATCAACAAAAGCAAATTTATCATTTTGCACCTCTACAGTAATTCGACAGGCTAGTAAATAAGCACAACAAAGAGGGCAAAAAATTACCATGCCAGAATGCCGGTGTACAGAATGAATTCTCCGATTAGAACCAGGCAACATCATCTTCGAAGTAATCAACTTCTCCACACCCTAAATTATCATTCAAAAATTACCACCAAACCAATCAATGTCACACACTGGTATCGAAATGCTAGACAACACGAACAACTACTTAAAACGTACCAATATGATACCGTCTTTGCACTTGATTCCGATGACAGTCCTGTAAAGCAACACAAAAAATCACAACACAGCAATTTCAAATTAAATTTACAAAAAAGAAAAAAGAAGACCTAGGGTTTTAGTAGTGAATTGAAAAGTTCAGAACAGAGGATAGAGAAAGAGAGAGTGAGAGTGAGAGTCGAACCCGCTGTTATCGACGGCTTTAGCAGCGTACTCGATCTGGAAGACACGGCCATCGGGAGAGAAAGTGGTGACGGAGAGGTCATAGCCTGTTCCTATGCTGCTCATTTTCTCTCTATATATAAAGTTGTTCGGGTTTCTCTCTCTTCTTGCGGTGTGTTTGTATAATCAGTGAGGGGGGTGTTGTCTGGGAGGTGAAGAAGAAATAGGAGAAGAAGGAATGAGAAGTAAAGGAGCTTTTTTTTTTTTTTTCCTGGTTTTCTTGAACCTCAAGACAGAACCGGAAGGAGGAGCTGGACTGGACTGGACCGGACCTATGGTGTTGTCACGGTGACTAGACAGAAAGATAGAGAGAGAGAGAGAGAGAGAGTGTGTGCGTAAATGGGCCGGGTATGTGAGTTCGGGACTTTGCTAATGAAGATGGGCTGGGCTTAAACATCGACTCTCATGTTGATGTTACTGAAACCACAAGATTAAAATTTCAATTTACTTAAGGCTTCCTTGCCTTGGTTGATCCTCATCGATAGCAAGATAAAAAGGGAAGTTTTCCGCCATTGTAAAATTCTAGACATACATGGACTCGATCTCTTTGACTTACCTAGACATCTACTTGCAAGAAGCAAAACGCTCCCATAAAAATTTGCGCATAAATAAGCTAGACTTGATTAAATTTATTTAAATTCAATTTATTTAATTTTTTTATTCAAATTATAATAATATTAGTGTTTAAACTTAACTTGAGCTCAATTAATACTTATATTCAATTCAAATTAATTAAACTTATAAGCAAATCAAACCAAACTACTAGAGTAACTTAAACTCACACTTAGCTCAAATATTATAAAATCAAATTTAAATAAATATCAAATTGAACTTAAATAATTCATACACAATTTAATTCCATTACACCTTAACTGACACAACTAGTTCTGAAAACTAACTGACGGTTTGAGTTTTACCTTTTGGTGGATTCGAACTCAGCAGGTGCATGGATCCTCACCTTTAATTATTTAAGATCACAGCTCTGAATAATTGGCTTAATCAATTACTTTAATTTGGTTTGATTTAATTTCATGAAGAACGTTATACGGAGGGTTTTTTTTTTCCCCTTCTATTATAATGCTATATATGAAACTATTATCAAATACTGTAATAGCAAATTTCAAAAAGCCCACGAGTCATTTTTGGCCTTACATATTAGGACCGACCTTCATATGGATGCCAAAAATAAAAATTCAAAAGCAACTTATTCAATATATTTAAATACGAAGAATGATAAAATATAATATAATATATATATATATATATATACCGCAATAAAACAATAAAAAATAAAAGAAAAGAAAAAGAACATTGTTCTTATATTATATAGATATAAGAATAGTCTAAACCTTTAAATATGATGGATTAAAATGAAATATATTGAACACCTACGGAATTACCTCCATTCATGTATTATAGTAATATTTATAAAAAATACTCTTAATTTATAGATAAAATAAATATAATACTATATATGAAAAGTCTATTTTTATAAATTTTTAATAATGAGTTAAAATGGAATTGATTCCACTTTATCAAGGCAAAATCAGATTACCCTTTTAAAGCAGGACCACCAATTCCAAGAAATTACCATTTCACCCAAAAAGTTCAAACATCTGAAAAGGAAATGGAACCGAATTTGCAATTTCAATTCGGAATCCATTCCCAGCTCCCACGTACCAACATGCCATTACAGCTTTTCAAATCAAACCTGTAAAATGCGATTCTAATTCGGTTTAGCCCCAAAAAAAATTCAACCGCATTTTCACATTTTACACATTCCCAGCATTATTTTATTCGTAAAAGCTTGAAAACTGCCTCAGAAGCGTTCTTAGAAGAAACGAGACAGTAAAATCTTGAATAGTTCTGCTGGTGATCTGACTTAGTAGCAAGCTTTCACGTCCTGCCAATAAAACCCAACCCAAAACGCGAACGCCTAATACGAATATGACCTGACTGGATGCAAATAAATCAATAGCTTGGGATTTCTGATCAATTTTACAGATTCTTGACAATGTAACATGACCCACAACCTCAGTTTATGATCCCTATCAATGGCATATATCAGAACAAAAAATTCAAGTGCTTTCCTCAGCATATCGCTAAAATTCGAATAATACAATTTCATCCAGGATCACATAAAAAAGACCTTCCTTACTTTCATGCAGCATATGCAAATGGGATAGCGCCCTACTCGATGAATGTGTCATGGATCGATATCCCAAGATCGAACTGGATAAGGGCTGAAGCTATATAAACTGCCGATATACGTTAGACAAAACTCTCATGGTAAAGGTATTGGAGGTCTCCACTTGGAAAATTCAACTAAATCTCTATTCACAACAGATCCATTGTGGAGCCAAAAGGTTTCAGCTGACTGGTGAAAGTATCTTACTTTTCTCTGAAGCTCCCACAATATTCCACTCATTGCTGAGCACGACTCTGATTCAGATGCGTAAACCCATAAGCACCGGATTTTCCTTCCATGAGATAACATCTCTTCTATAACATCATCTGACATGAACATAATCCTTGTCAAATCTAAAATACTGAGAGAATATCCACACTTATGTTGTAAACAGCTTAAATACTCAGCTTAGATTGAGGGTATAGAGCCCACCTGGTATTGATTCTAAGTACTCAAACAACTCAGTTCCAATCCGAGTAGATGGCCATTTGATGGATATTTTTCTGTAGTCAATCACATTCTGAAAAGGCAATTCTACTTGATCTGATAGAACCACTGGGACACACTCCTGCTCAGTAAATAGAGTCAGATTCCTCATGAAAGGAACATGTTTACAAGGAGGTAGATAATTGTTCAAGAGAGAGCGATAAAACCAACCACAAAATAAGCCTCATAAAATCGAAGTGTCCATGATGACTCTCCACGAGGTGCCAGGCAAAACTTGGCATTTCGTAAATGTTCAAAGTAGTCCTTCTTTCCCAGTTTGTTGGGACCACTGAACTGCAACTCTGGAGATTCCAACTGTTTACAATGTCAATATCCATATTTACCAAACGATAAACATTCATTGTAACCCCAGTGCATCAATTGCAAACAGTTTCTTAAAAGACACATACACTGAGTCTGGGTCAACAAGGTATGAATGCAGCAATCCTATCGCCAATTTCATCTAAAGCTAAAGCAACATGGTAACTCAATGCAGCAATCCTATCGCTAATTTTCTGGAATATACTAACATTTCATCCTCAAACTACTTTTATTCTCTCTAAATAGGCGAGGCATTGCAATTGCACATTGAGTGCATTTTTTAGAAGTATGACAACCATTTAACTGCAATTTATGATTACAAAGGAAATGAAAAATTTCCAAACTCACCCCTGATCAATATGACTCTCACCTGTAACCTAATTACGGTGAAGATTATATGTTGTGTTTATAGCAGAACTTCATAGCATGGAGAGCAGGCACAAAGACCAAAAATATAATGTGAAGACAGGTTTATAATTGACGATCTTGACAAGATGTCTTTTTTGTAGACTCATTAAATCTCACCAAGGTATTTGCCCATACATAACACGAAGACTATTTGCAGAGAGTGAGTACTAAGTCACCAAGTAAGATTACTTTCTATGAATGAGTGAACAATAGCAGCTCGGTAGAACTGAGGAATACATACCTTTTCTGGAAATTGCTTCGCAAGCTCTATCAGTTTAAGGCGGCCAACTTTATTCTGTGCACGACCTAAAAAATTTGCCAAATATTTTCTTTTAGCTAAAGGCAAAGGTTTCACTAGTACCCTGCTGCTCATATCATCATCAACATTGCCAGGTATGATGATATCTTTCCAAGTATTAAAAGCACTTGTATCTCTCTTATCGGTTCTGTCACCCTACACTAAAGAATATACATATAAATGAATAAACGTACAGAGATCACAAAACCACATTTCAATACTTAACAGTCAATTAAATAGCCAGACCATGTAATCAGAACTAAAATAAGAATAGGGCAATTTTTTCTTTCATTTCATGTAGGAAAGAGAGAAAACCACCCTATGCTTTCAAATCAGCAGAATAAATCACCATTTGCTAATGAATCCATTTCCAAGATGGCAGTTGCCGGCAGAACCATGGATTAGTACAATAACAAACAGAAAGAAAAGCTTTTCCAAGGAAGGTAAGGACTCCAAAATATACACTAATTTACAGTACCGTACTTTATACTTAGAAAAAATTAACTAAAAGCAGAAAAAATTAACTCCTAACATATGGAGAGGTCAGGCTAAACTTCTATCGACCAAATTAATACATCAGCATATTTGATACACGATATGAGAGGAAATGATAAGGAAAAGATTATTGTGGTCACAAATCTGACTAGGGGAGGAAAACGAGAGGAAAGCTACATACTGAAACAAACACTTAGGGCCTTTTGATTTGTTTTTTTATTTTTTATTTTTTTATCCTTTTGTCTTTCTGTATCCTTTTTACATTGGTTTCACACTGTGCATGGCTAAATAAGATGCCAAAAAGTATAAACACATACACACCCCTTTAAAAAATAAAGCAGCTAATAAATTCTGATAGAAGTAGACCCAATTACCCCCTATATTTTTTTTAAGTTTTACAAGAAGTCTTCTTTCTCAAGTGAAGCAACTCTTCATCCAAGACAATTTACCTTGTAAACACATGAAGTTTGACTTCCCACTTCTATTCTGTAACTACTATCTTTATCTTTACCATAATTATGATATATACAAATAGAATACTTTATCCAAATTTCTGGGTTAAAAAATGCAGCAGATAGGACGCAAATCAAACAGATTTTCCAAACATCAGATTTATCACAACAAATAGATACATGAAAAGGAAAAAAAAAGGGACAATCTAAATAAACCCTTCCAGCACAACGCAAAGTCCAAACTCCACCACAAAGGTTAAAAAATATGTAATGCTAATGAATTCCAGATATGATCATATTTTAAAAACACAGCAGGGCTATGCAGAGGTTTCCCCATTACAGCCAAAAACCCCTAAATAGTAACATCAAATTCCATAACAATTGCAGTACCAAGAATTGAGCCTCCTGGAAGTATAAAAACATATAGCAATGTGTTATTATTTATTAATAATGCATAATGAGATGGCTCATGTACCTCTGGAGTGAGAATTATGGACCGATTGAGGTATTTAGCCCAAGACCTAAACAAATGAGCTCCAGCACCACTGGCATTGCAGATATCAGCAGGGGAAAAAAAGACCGTGTCATTATAATCTTAGGAGGCTAAAGAATTGTAACAAATCTGAGGGGAGGAAGAATCCAAGGATGCACAAATCCATATAACCTAGTCCATAATGTGAGAATGAAGCTTAAGTGCTATTGTGATTTTTTCTATTCAAGGCTTTTTTTTTGGTGGGGGGGGAGGTTTCGTGAACATCACAGTAACTTCCTTACAGAATCACATGAAAGAGGATATACGTTAAAGTCAGCTATGAAACTACAAACACAAAAGGTTTGTGCAAACTATAAGATGTATCAACCTAATTATCAAAGAAGAGAATTGCACCATGAGATGTATGATTCTATTCAAACAGTATAGTAATGAGAACGAAAGAAATATTAGATAGCCATGCCGAAATTGCATATTAATGACTCAACCACAAAATCATACCTTGGGAAGACAAAAATGTGGTCACGACCACCAGACAGCCTGAAGAAAGGCATCTGACTAAGGATCTGCGGTAAAATTACATGTCAAGTACCACCAAGATTGTGCTAACTGTTTGAAGCTAAACTAAAATCTTACCTTGACATAAGTCTGGTTAATCTCTTTATCATTTAGACCTCCCATCATCCGTACACATTTAGCATAAGCGGGCACAAAGAAGAAATCAGCTTCCTCTTTTTTCCTCGTGCGGAAATTTGATTTCAAAAGTTGCCTATGTATTTTAACCTACAATCATATCAAACATGAGTGCTGATTTTGGAAAAGGATCCTTCCATTTAAACATTGTACAGCAGAGAAGATGCAAATCAATAACGTTCACAAGCACATTTATGCTAGTCAATCCCACCTAAGCAGATAAATAAAGCTTAATGGTTGGTCTACAACTCTCACACTGATGAATATTCATGTAGATTGACGTAGCATTAGGATTGATCAATGGGTACACTAAACTCAGAGAACAAAAACTAGTCATTCAATGTCCACAAAAACCTTTTACTTTTTGGGCAGGTCCGCATTAACTTCTCATGAATTCCTATCACTAAAGGTCTATCTGATAAAATTTATGATGATGGATGTGAGGGAGAGCCTTGGCAAAGCAATTTAGTTGCTCTCTTTGACAACAGTTAGGTCACATGTTCAAGGAGTGGAAATAGTATCGATGCAAAATACTGGGAATAGACTCTGTACACATGCCTCCTGTCTCCACTCACCCTGAAATGGTTGGAGGGCACTGTCTGCACTAGGTATGCCTCTTTTCTTTTGGTTAAATTTGGTATGCCCTTTCCTATCTAGCAAGGAGTGTAATATATATCTCGTTGTTATGGAAACATATTTGAGCCCTAGTTTTGGCTCTGTTTGTGGTGAAATCTGCTTCGATTAATGGTCTGATCATTCTTCTCCCTCACTTACCTATGATTAAGGATTGCTTCGGGCTTGTTAGAGAGAACCCGACGATCTCATGTTAATGAAGAAATTAATCTGGAGATAAAACTGAACGTATTTTCATTACTGGAGCCTATTCTTTTCTTTATACATAGCTGTGTTAGTGCAATTAAGTAACTGCACAAGTTTCCACCCACTAACGCTTCATATTAGGCTCCATAAATTCCCACTATCCTACGACAGGGGATACACTACAACGCATTACTTGGACTCAACAACACAACACAATAAAAAGCACAGAACACAACAGATTACAGACAAGAAAAACTGAAACAGCAGACGCAACATAATCTGAACACACATAATACAAAAGAAACACATATAACACAAGGACTATAGGAACTTCAATTATTCTTCTTCTTGTGAGTGTATACTCGCTCATAAGGAACGATCTATTCGTGTGAGCTTGATATGGGCTCATGCGTAACACTCTTCCTTGTGGAGACAAGAAATGATGTAAGATCCTTGTAAGGTGCTTCATCAACAAAAAAAGGATCTCCTAACAAAGCCATGCAGCAGCTAACCAGTCTCAACCATCATTATTTTAATTTAGTGAACTAAATGACTATCTTATCATTTAGTCATTAACTGCTGGAAATATCCCGATTGAAGATGAAACAACCTTGTGTTACAAATCTTTGCTGGTATGCCTCACTTGATCTCCATAGGTATGGCTCTTTCTGCAGTCCTAGTCATGCATCTCCACTACCAACTTCATTGCTTAAATCAACAATAGATATGACAGAGCACAACAACATTCTGATATGACACTGATTTATTTATTTATTTTGGTTAAGAATGACAAATTCTATTGCCACTGTAGGATTGGATTAAACTCAATTCATACCAGAAAGAATAGCCATTTTGCTCAACTAAATAGGGAAATCACCAAAAACTGCAGCAAGTCTAACCAGCAAAACCTTGTAGGAACTAACAATAGAATATTAATAATCTGCAAAAGTCTCCTAGAAAGTAAAACGGATCTGATAATTGTGCCTCCAACCTTACCCTTGTTCTGTTCTCTCTACATAAGATAAACACCAGCTGCAAACACCCACTTCAATAAAGTAACAGCCAGAACCTTAAACCCTGATAAGGAGCCCAGGGCAACTATGCCTCTTGGTTATGATATGGATGCCTTTATTGGACGGCAATATCAAAGAAAGAAATCAGCACCAATAAAGGGAAAGTGATTACTGTGATTGCAGTAAAAAATTTAACCAATCAAATGTTTTATTTTGTTTCCTTTCTTGTTTTGTTTTCTATATTTTCAGATCTTAGATTGAGGATCTATTTTCCATTATCGTGTTACCTATATAAGGGGGTTTATTATTCAATAAAGGCAGCAAATTTTTCATTCTCAAAAGTTAGTTTAAGAAGGGGGCTCAATACAGGACGAGTCTACCTCTATTCTTTCATCATAGCTTCAAGAAAAGAATTATTGGTATTCAAACCTGTGACTAGATCCTACGCCAAGGAACATAACATATTGGTTTCGGAGTTGGGAGTCATGGGTGACACGGATAATTTAGCAGCCAAGCTGGAAGCTTTTATGGAAAAAATGGCTATGCGGCAACAGGTGCTAGAAGAACAGGTGGCCGATTTATCGATGTTGATAAAAAAAAAAAGGGAAGAAACCTGGTAAGGATATGGAAAAGGGGCAAAGCAGTAGCATTCATGCCAAAAGCCACAGTGCCGGATCAAGAGACAAATCTGAGTCGCAATGGGGAGGATCTATGGTACCTAGGTACTCCAAGATGGAATTTCCTACTTATAATGGCACTGATGATCCTTTAGGGTGGCTGAAACGATGCGAGAAGTTCTTTGCCAATCAAAAGACTGCTAAAGATGATAAGGTAAGCTTAGCCGCATTCCATCTTTTAGGTGAGGCACAACTTTGGTTTGATCAAGTCGAAAAAGAAGAGATTGATATGACCTGGGAACGATTTAAGGAGCATTGCCATGTGAGGTTTAGGCCACCCATGAGTAATAACCCTTTGGGAGAACTAGCTAACTTCAAACAAATCAGATCTGTTGAAGAAATCAACGCCAATTCCAGATATTATTGGCTAGAACGTTTGACCTTAGACCACGCCAATAAGTGGATCTTTTATAGCGGGATTAAAAGAAGAACTCAAAATTGATATTGAATTACAGCAGGCGAGTAATCTTGGTATTGCCATGAATATGGCTAGAACATTAGAGCGTAAACACACAGTTTCACAAGGATCCTTAACTTCAAGGACCAACATCACCCGATCCACTCCCAAATCCAGCAACAAGGAATCTGTTATTTCCACTAATAAGAGTTCCATCAAGGGCAGGGCACAAACAGCAAAATCAATGGGGAGCAACAATAGAGTGGCTTCTTCCACATCGTTTATCAAGAGTTTTTTTTTTTGGGTAATTAATAATTTATTAAAACTGAAATATTGAGGAATACAATACAGAAATGAAATTAAGTTACAAAGAGCACATAATCGATGAACGTGCTAGCATACTAATCCTAGGCACTAATGTAATGTAAAGTGATAGGATTACAATGACCTAATATAGGCTCGTATGTGGTTTGCTAGCATGCTAATCCCTGGAAGGTCATTCCCTAAACGCACTTGATTTCGGGTGCGCCATATGCAATAGACTGCTGCCGCTAGTGTTACACGCCATCTCTGATGTGTAGGTAAGTCTCCCAAAGCCATAAAAAATCTGGTCACATTATCCCAGTTATTGGATTGGGCTGGACAATGCGTGTAGTCACAGACTATACTCCAGACTTACGATGTGTACTCGCACTGGAAGAATAGGTGGGAGTAGTCCTCCTGATGCCGGTTACATAGGAGGCAAGTAGTAGACTGCACTAGTCTCCAGCGGTGTACCCTATCAAGGGTAGATAGTTTCCCTAACCAAGCCAACCATAGTATGAAGGCGTGTCTAGGTAGGGAAGTTTTATTCCATACTACTCTCTGCCAAGGTACACTGAGTCCTGAGGGTTTAAGGAAACCATAACTACTCTTGATGGTGTACTCTCCAGATCCTGAGTGTTTCCATCGAAGTCGGTTCGACTCTGTACCATTCGGTTTGATGGAGGGGGGAATGCTAATACTATTCCACGGTGGGCCCTCCGGGATACACCATTCGTTTCCATTCATTATGGAGCATAGTCTCGTACTGTCTGGAAAACCTGTGCTATTCATGACCCGAGCACTAAATAAGGTATCCAAAGGTCCTGTCGGGAGCCAAAAGTCTGCCCATAGTGAAATTTCAAGACCATTATTTGGTTCTCAATAGAAGGAGGATCTAACCAAGCCTCTCAGCTTGAGTAATTTCTTCCATGTCCAAGAGCAGATGGCTGATGCCTTGGATGACCAAAAATTATTTCCCTTGAGTAGAGTGGAATGAACCCATTCTGGCCATAAGCTCTTCGTTCCTTCCTTGCATAGTCTCCATATGTGCTTGATTAGGATGGCTTTGTTCCACAAATGAATATCCAGTAACCCTAGGCCACCACTACCTTTTGGTTGACACACTTCAGCCCATTTGACCTTAGTTCTAGTAAATATGTGTGGGTTGCCACTCCAGAGAAAATTCCTTAGTAGTTGTTCTATTTTTGAAATAACCGACTTAGGAAGGATGACGATGGAGCACCAATAGACCTGCATGGAGAAGATGACAGATCTGATTAATTGAAGCCTACCCGCATAGGATAAGTACTTTGCTGTCCACGAGTTGATTCAAGACAAGGTGCATTCCACTAGCACCTCACAGTCCTGTTTTTTGAGCTTTGATGATATGAGGGGGACCCCTAGGTATCGTGCAGGTAGTTGGCCTTCACTGAACTGGGTGCACTGGATTATGGCCTCCTTTATACTTGCTGGGACCTGAGAAAAGAAAATGCTGCTCTTGTGGTTATTTATTGCCAACCCCGAGATGGCCTGGAAGTCCTATAAGGTTTGTCGTACCAAGGAAATAGATTCCTTGTTCCCTCTGGCAAATATGAGGAGGTCATCTGCAAAACAAATGTGGGTTAAGCGTTCATTCTGGCATCTCCAATGAAGTGAATAACCCGGATTAATTGTCTCAACCGCATTGAGAGGATTTCTATACAAAGGAGGAAAAGGTAAGGAGAGATAGGGTCCCCTTGCCTTAAGCCCCTTTTGCTTGCAAAGAACCCCACCAGTTCCCCATTGATATTGACGGAGTATTTTGGCGTTGATATGCACTGACTAATAAGCCTGCAGAAATGGGGAGGAAATTACATAGCTGAGAGAACCCCTAGAACAAAATCCCACCTCACTATGTCATAGGCTTTTTGGAGGTCCAACTTCATCATACAGCGAGGAGCTCCTACTTTGGAGTGGTAATTTGCCATGAGTTCCTGAGCCAAGAAGATATTATCAGTTATCCTCCTACCCGAGACAAAAGCCGCTTGTTCTCGCCCAACTAGGGAAGGTAATACCGATTTCATCCTTGCTTCAAGCACCTTGGATATCGCCTTATAAATGACATTGCAGCATGCGATTGGCCTGAAGTCTCCCAGTTTAGTAGGGTTGGCCACTTTGGGTACTAGAGTAATGGCAGTGTTGTTTATCTCTTTCAGTAGATGCCTTGATGTCATGAACTCTCTAGTGGCAATAATCAAGTCCTCACCTATAATGTCCCAAGCCTTCTTGAAGAAAAGAGCAGAGAATTTATCTGGGCCAAGAGCCTTTCCATTCGCTTGCGATGTGAATCCCCACTTTATCTCCTCATCTGAGAATTCTGCATCAAGGCCGAGTTGTTGTTGGTCAGTCAAAGTCCATGGTGTCAAACTCTCCACGTCGACAGGAGTGGTAGGAGATGTAGGTGGGTCATATAAGCGTTGGAAGTAATGAAGTATCTCTTGCCCGACCTCCTCTTCCTCGGTCACCTCACTGCCATCCTCTCGGGACAGTCTGTGTATGGAGCTTCGGTTGTGAAGATTCTTCATGGCTTTGTGGAAATAGGCCGTATTCTTGTCCCCCAACTCCAACCATTTTGTCCTAGACTTCTGTTTGAAGAAGCTCTCCTCCGCCCCCCTTAGAGTATAATACTCCTTGTAGGCTATCCACTCCTCCTCCAACCGGTTTGTGTCCCCAGCCGCATGTATGGCTTCTTGCACTTGTACCAAACGTCGCTTCACATCTTGTACTCTTAGCGATATGTTGGAGAAATCAGTTCTATTCAAGCTTTTGAGCCCCTCCTTAACAAGCCTTAATTTCTGTACTACCTTAAACATATGGGAGCCCTGGATATCCCTCCTCCATATGGTGCTAACTAGGTCATTGAAACCTTCATGGTCTGCCTAATAATTGAAAATTTTGAAAGGGCTCCTTCTAGCCCTCAATCCATATTTCATATGGACCACAACTAATGAGTGATCGGATATGATAGGTGAGAGGAATTGGGCATGAGCATTCAGATGCAAATTCATCCAAGGTAGGTTGACCATGGCTCGATCAAGCTTCCTAAGGATAGGCACCTGCTGTTGTTTATTCGACCATGTAAAGAAATCCCCAGAATATCTCAAGTCTTCCACCTCCACTTTGGCTAGGCATCTCTGGAACTCCAACATTGCCTCCATGACTGAGGCTCGGCCCCCTTCTTTCTCTGTGACTAGGCGAGTCATGTTGAAATCGCCCATGACCAGCCACGGTCTACCGCCTATAGCTTGGGCCAGCACCTCAAGATTCAACCATAATTCCTTGCATTCTCTATCATTATTAGATCCATAGACAAAAGTGACTGCCATATTACTATTTGCTCTCAAGTTTGTCACGGTGCAATGTAGGAATTGCATGTGTTCCTTTTCCACACATATATCCCACTCCCTTGGTTGCCAAGCAATCCAGATGCGCTTCCGTGCCATGGAGTTAACCCATACTTGCCAATGCTGACCCAACCTATTCTTGATGGAATCCTCATTTGCAGCATTCACTTTTGCTTCCAATAAACCAATCAAGCTAATGCTATGCATAGCACACTGTGCTATAACTGTGATGAATCCTATACATTGGGGCACAAATGTAAAAGGTTATTTACCAATAGTAATTCAAATGAAGACAAGGCAAGCGATCTTGAGATTTCTTTGAATGCAACCAGTGGAACACAGAATTCTCCTACCATGCAATTATTAGCAAAAGTGTCGGGAGTCGCTGTATCAGTGCTGGTAGACTTTGGCAGCACACACAACTTCCTGCATGAAGGTCTAATTTCAAGCTTGGGACTAGAGGTGTGGAAAAGACTTGGGCTAAACGTATGTGTGGAGAATGGGGAACGTATACCAAGTATGGGCATCTGCAAGTCGGTTCCACTTTAGGTTGGAAAGGATACCTTGCAAGCTGATTTTTATACTATTTCGTTAGAAGGATTTGATGTGGTTTTTACGGGTTAAATGGTTGTGCACTCTTGGACCCATCTTGTGAGACTTTAGTTCATTGACTATGAAGTTCGTTTTAGGCGGTAAGAAGGTCTTGTGGTGAGGACAAACCCCAAAGGTAGACCCACGACTTAGTTTGATGCAAACACACAGTCCAAGCACTGTTATCTTGCAAAACCTATTAGCAAAATTTGCAGATTTGTTTATAGAGCCTTCAAGTTTTACTTCCTAATCATGAGTGTGACCATCGTATACCTCTTTTGCTGAGGATAGGACCGATTGTAGTCAGACCTTATAGATACCAACATCTCTAAAAAGATGAAATTGAAAAACAGTGTGCACAAATACTACAGCAAGGGACCATTCAACCTAGTAGATCTCCGTTCTCTTCCCCTGTGCTCTTAGTTGAGAAGCATGATGGCTCATGGCGTTTTTGTATCGATTATTAGGAGCTCAATGCACGCACGATTAAGGATAAATTCTGGATACCAGTTGTGGATGAATTGTTAGATGAACTTCATGGGGTGTAACATTTTACAAAGTTAGATCTACGATCCAGTTATCACCAAGTCAAGATAGCACCATCAGATGTAGAGAAAACAACTTTTAGAACTCACCATGGGCACTTTGAATTTCTCGTCATGCCTTTTGGGCTTACAAATGCTCCCTTAACCTTTCAGAGCTTGATGAGTGAGTTTTTCAGCCTCATTTGCATAATTTTGTCTTGGTCTTCTTTGATGACATATTAGTTTACAGTAAAACATGGGTGGAGCATATGCAACGTGTGAATAGTTTTTGATCTTTTGCGCGCTAATATATTATTTTTAAAGAAGCTCAAGTGTTTCTTTGGTGAGTCACAGATAACCTATCCGGGGCATGTCATTCATGGTGTTGGAGTAGAAGTTGATGTAACAAAGATTAAAGCCATCATTGAGTGGCCAACTCCACAATCTGCCAAGGCTTTATGGGGTTTTCTCGGACTAGTAGGGTACTGCAGGAAATTCATCAAAGATTATGGACAAATGGCAGCACTTTGAATAGTCTCTTGAAGAAAAATGCTTTTCAATGGAGTAAAGAAGCTTATGATGCTTTTAGTAAATTAAAAGGATCTCTTTCAACTGCCCCTGTTTTGCAGTTACCCCACTTTGAGGAAGAGTTTGTGGTAGAATGTGATGCTTCTGGCAGTGAGATTGGAGCTGTCTTACAATAGTACAATCACCCCATTGCCTTTTTCAGTCATAAAATTGCTGAACAGCACCTCAAATTGGCCGCGTATGAACGAGAATTAATAGGATTGGCTAAAGCAATGTTGCATTGGCACCCATACTTATGGGGTAGACAATTCATCATTCGTACTAATCATTTTAGCCTTAAATACTTGCTAGAACAACGTCTCACCACATCCTCGCAACAGCATTGGATAAGCAAGTTGATGGCGTTTGATTTTCGGGTGGAATTTAAAGCTAGAAAAATGAACAAAGCTGTAGATGCCTTATCTAGACATGATGAAGACTCCTTACACCTCATGGCCGTCTCCTTTCCTCAAGTTGAAATATTTGAGGCAGTTCGACGGGAAATTGCAGCATCTCAAGACTTACTACTGCTGCAGCAACGAATTGAACAAGGAGAGAGGGGTCGGATTGGGTTGTACAAGACAGGCTCATTTTTTTCAAGGGGAAGGTATATATCCTACCTAAGTCTCCACTCGCATCAACAATTATTTCACCTATACATGATATGACTCATGAAGGGAGGCAGAAGACCATACACTATCTTCATCAAGATTTTTATCGGAAAGGTATGAAGCGTGTGCTGTATTTGAATTTCTATAGAATTTTCTTTTTTGATAAATGAAATTTTATTAATCCAAAGAAAAGGTTTACAACCGCTAAGCGGCAAGTATAACATACAACAATGTTACAAACACAAAAGCAGAGGACTTTGGCTAAGGTTCAACTCTAGCCTACATTAGAGTCACATATGTTCTGATCTGGTTTACAATAGAACCTATAATGGGTAGATTTCCCCCTAGGCGTACGCTGTTACGCAGTCGCTATATACAGTATACTGACACCACTAGGGCCACTCTCCATGTTTTGACTATCGGGGGCAAAGAATCCGCCATCAAAGCATTTGTGGCTCCTTGCCATGTGCGAAAGGAGGACGGGCACTATAAGCGGTCACAAACTAAACTCCATATCAGCGATGTATAGCTACAAGTGAAAAAAAGGTGATCATGGTTTTCCATTCCTTGGTTGCAAAGAAAGCATATTGCAGGTGTTGAGATTCCCCAAGAGATCATTCTGTCTGGAGTAGCCAGTTTTCCTTACCAGGCTAGCCATAGTATAAAGGAATGCCTCGGTAAGGAGGTGTTATTCTAGACCACTTTACACCATGGCATTACAATATTTGGAGAGCTAAGGAATTCATAGCCACTTCTGATAGTGTACTCTCCTGAACTCAATGTATCCAACAGAGTCGATCTAGGAGAGAGACATTCGGTCGTAAGGAGGGCGGTATATGGATGTTGGTCTAAAACAGAGTATCTAGAACGCTCCATTCATTCTCATTCATTAGGGAGCAGAGTTTCGTTGTGGGAGGGAATCTAGTGCTGCCCATCTCTCTAGCACTGTATAGCGCATCCAAAGGGCCTATTGGGAGCCAATAATCTGCCCATAATGATATCTCTAATCCATTATTGGGTTCCCATTGAAAGCATGTTCTATAGAATTGCTTGGTATGCCAGCACCACAAATGGCAAACCTAGCCACCGGCAGGACTACTTCAACCTCTTCCAGTGCCACAAGAAGTTTGGTCTGATATTTCTATGGATTTTGTAAAAGGGTTACCTAAGGTTCGGGGTAAATTAGTTCTTATGGTGGTGGTTGATAGACTTTATAAGTATGCCCATTTTCTACCCTTAGCTCATCCATTCACGGCTCTATCTGTTGCTACTACTTTCTTTACAGAGGTGTTTAAACTTCATAGCTTACTTGAATCCATAGTCTCGGATAGGGACAAGGTTTTCCTTAGAATGTTTTGGAAAGAATTATTTTGCCTGAGTGGTTCTAAATTGGCTTTCTCTTCAACTTACCATCCTCAATCTAATGGCCAAACAAAGGTCGTTAATCGCACTATTGAGATGTACTTACGGTGTCTCACGGGTGATCACCCAAAACAATGGATTGATTGGATCCCTTGGGCTAAATACTGCTACAACACCTCTTATCACACTACCCTTGGCACCACCCCTTTTCAGTTGGTTTATGGCAGGGAGATTCCTCGGCTTCTTTCTTATTCTGTAGGCTCTACAAGAGTTGAAGCAGTTGATCAAGTTCTTCAAGAGAGGGATGCAATACTCAAGGCTGCTCAAGCGAAGCTCTTACAAGCCCAGCAAAAGATGAAGAACACTTATGATTCTAGACATAGAGAGCTAAGCTTTGAAATTGGGGAATGGGTACCCATACCGCCAGTTAACAATAGCACATCAGAAATATCATAAACTTCTTTCAAAATACTTTGGGCCTTTTCGAATCATAGCTAAAGTAAGACTCGTTGCTTACAAGCTTGAGCTTCCAACAGCTAGTCGAATACATGATGTGTTCCAAGTTTCTCTCCTAAAGGAGTTTAAAGGACCTCCATAAATCGTTGTGGGCAATTTACCATCGATATGCGATGGCAAGGCTTTAGCAACTCCTCAAGCTATTCTTCGCAACAGGCTCAACAAAGGCACACGGGAGCTGTTAGTACAATGGGAAGGAGGTGCTAAGGAAGATGCCACCTGGGAGCCACTTGAACACTTCTAGGAAGCATATCCAGAATTTGAGCTTGGGGACAAGCTCAAGGACGAGAGGAAGAGTGATGATATGGATGCCTTTATTGGATGGCAATATCAAAGAAAGAAATCAGCACCAGTAAAGGGAAAGTGATTACTGTGATTGCAGTAAAAAATTTACTCAATCAAATGTTTTATTTTGTTTCCTTTCTTGTTTTATTTTCTATATTTTCAGATCCTAGATTGAGGATTTACTTTCCATTATTGTGTTACCTATATAAGGGGGTTTATTATTCAATAAAGGCAGAAAATTTTTCATTCTCAAAAGTTAGTTTAAGTAGGGGGCTCAATATAGGACGAGTCTACCTCAATTCTTTCATCATAGCTTCAAGAAAAGAATTATTGGTGTCCAGACCTGTGACTATATCCTACACTAAGAAACATAACAGGTTACTTCTATGGTGCCCATTTCATTCTTATACTCAAGTACTCTCCATATCATTGAAGTTATCAAAATTCCTCATTATCTACTAAACTCATGTTTTAACCCTTACAGCGAATTGATGCTGTAGAAATGGGACAATGTTACCATTGCAGCACATTCTAGCCACAAACAGCCGGAAACCCCATGTGTCATACATGATGTGTCAATCCTAACCACAAAAACACTTACACAGCGGCCACTTCATTTATAACACGTTAATTGCAGAAACCTTCAATCATTCACAACACACAAGATTAATAGAAGTCTCTAAAGAAACAGTTAAGTTCGAAGCCCCAGATTGACCTCAGAAAAATCTGAGCAAGCACCAAACAGGAAGATTGCAGCAAGCCTTTGCATTCCCATCTACTAATCTTCATGCAAGCACAAGCCACACACAGGAAGGATATGATTACTAACAATACAATAACAAATAATGTCCATACTTTCCTTCAGTGGCCTAACTTAGGGTGTCTAAGCCCCAAGGGAATGCCACAATGGTCAAAGCCTGAGAACCCAGTTACAAACAAGTTGTATAACCTCCAAGGTTTGATACTTATTGAGGGCATCTTTTGGGTTATCTACAGTGCAAGCTATACTTAATCAACAGAGAATGAGATGAACCCAGGGATCCCAAGGCCTGCCCCCATTCCATTATAAGTGAACTTACTAGTTATAAATTGTATAAGCTCAAAGGTTTGATACTTATCGAGGGCATATTTTGGGTTATTAACAGTGCAAGCTATACTTAATCAACAGTGAATGAGATGAATCCAGGGATCCCGAGGCCAGCCCCTATTCCATTACAAGTGAACTTACTGGTTCCCAACAGATTTTTAAATTAGTTTATGTGACGAATCTGTCCACCACCATAAAAGTCCTTACCATCTTTCAAAGAAATACTCAAGCCTTGCCAACAAGGGCTGATGGGATATTCATTTGTAAACCGCACAAAAACAAAATCCCATATCTCTTAAGCCTTGTTTGGTTTACAAGTAGAATAAGATCCCATGCAATCAAAGTTACTAATATTCCAAGGGGGGGATTGATCACATTGTAAAGATGGCGATGAGAAAAAAGGAGCTTATAACTCCCAATTTCTTGGAATCTTAGCAAGTAAAGGAGGGCAAAATCAAATTCCAGGGAATTGAGAGCCCCGAGCTCCTTTCTCTCTCTCTCTCTTTTTATTTCCATCATCTCTATAATATGGTCAAGCTCTCACTAAGCCTACTTTGGTTACTTCATGCAACAGGATTCCAAAGTATCCAACAATTCTATAGTTATTTCACGAGAGCTTGACGGGAACATTGTGTAGGTGATTAATGAATACGACTAAATGGTTTCCAATGCTTGGAGCCCTAATAACCGGGAGAAAGGAATCCAATTCCGGGTAAATTTGGATTTGCAAGAATCCTATTCTATGGAATTAACCAAATATGGCCTAAAAATTCACTCCCACTGAATAAATCAAACCAAACTAGGAGCTGTAATTAAGCTATCATAAAATCCACATTGTTGACATACACAAGATGTGGAAAACATGGCATAAAATAATAGAAAGACGTAAAGCCCTAACACATTCATAAGGAAAGAAATAAAAAATTAAAATTACCTGAGTGCCCCACTGACCCTTGAGACAAGCATCGGGAGTGATCTTACCATCACGACCGTACATCAAAGCCCTAAGACCATCGATCTCATCCTCCTCATATACGTAGATTTTGAGAAAGAGGTGGTTCCCGTACCCTCGGTTGGGCCAGGAGAGAGATCCGAAAGAGGTAACGGTTGTGACCTTACTATCATCGAGCGTTGTTGTTGTTGTTGTTGTTGTTGCTGTTGGGAGAGTGCCGCAGGGAGAGTCGATGAGGCGGGTGAGGAAGAAAGTGGAGACTACAAGGAAGAGCGCGCCAATCTGGTGGGTGCGTGTGCAGGGAGTGGTGTGGTGTGCTTGCGTTGGGAACATCCTAGAAGAAGATCTGTTCGCAATGCTGCCCATTTCGTGTAGTGTACGTAGGTGTGTGAGAACGGAGTGGAAGTTTGGATCAAGGACCGATTCTGTTACTGAGAGAGAGTGAGAAAGGGGGAGGCGGAGAAGCGAGAGGGAAAGAGTAAAAATTGCAGGTGAAAATAGTTTAACGTCTATCCTGCTCCTCATGCCAATGGCGACGATTACCGTCTGTGTATCACTTTGATTAGGGGTGGAAGGAACGAAAATGAGTAAAAATAAAAAATAAAAAATAAAAAAAGGAAATACAAGATGGTTATGCATAGAAAACTATTACATATATTGTTTTTAACTTGTTAATATGTTAAAATATTTTTAAATTTTCTAAATATTCTTTTAAGTAAATATATATGTTTTTCTTTTAAATTCCCTTTAAATTTGAGATAATGCATTTTTGTGGTGCCATGAAAAAATTTATGTTAAAAATTCCTTCCCTCCCTTTTCTTTTATTTTTTTTAAACAAGTAGATTTCCTTTACAAACCTTGTGTTAATTGTGAAAATTTTTATTTATTAAATTTAATACCAACAACATTAAATTGTTTGTTTGTGTCTTTTTAAAAAATATATATATAGAAGCAATTGCTAAATATTACAAGTAATTAAATATTTATTTATTAAATTATACACTAAAGTTTGACGATTAGATAAATTCTTAATTATGAAGCTCACTACTTCTATCATTCTCAAATAGATGATATTGCAAGTAATTATTGGTCAATTAGTACAATTAAGTCTAACAAGTAAAAAATTTATTGATATAGTATTTAATAATTTTAAAGTTTAAATATCAATTTGAAATAACATCCAAAGTTAGGATAGTGGTTTTGGTATCACTTCAATTTAATATCAATCTCTCAATCTTCTAAGTTTATACCATGTACTCTTTACTACCATATCATTTTGAACATGACAAAAGTGATAAATTGGATGAATGAAAGTTTAATATAAAGTTGGATTCTATTATATATTAGGAAATTTCAAATTAAGTGGAAAAATTGTTAAAAAATTTTTAAATTATATATATATAATTATAAAAATAAAACTTAAAAATCAATAAGGGATTTCATTTTTTTTTTTTTTTGCCAAAAAGGGATTTCAATATTATTTTATATATATTTTAGACGTAGCACTTTTTAGTTGAAATCTATTAGGTCATCTTTATACCAAAGTTCTTGAGCCAAGAAACCAACTATGAAGGTTTTCATGGAATAGAGATAAGTTCTTGACCTATTGACCCTTAATAAGAGGAAAATTATTATAACAAGTGGTTGCTTACTGCAATATCATTCCCTTGTAAAAGAACATGTTCCTATGCTCCTGGTTTTCGCCCCTTTTTTATTAGAGTAGTTCGAGGACCATTAACCAAAAAGAAACCCTTGGTTAGAAGAAAGGGATAAAAAAAAAAATCCTATATTTGTTATTATTATTAAGTGACTTAGGGAATTTATTAAAGTTATGAGAGTTTTTTGGGCTGACTTCGTAAAGGCAAGATGCAAATGGTACTGAAAAAACCCAGAAAAATAAGTCAAGAGTAAAATCTCCTTTATGCAGTGAAATCATAATGTATCAAAGTTGGCATAAGGACAATAAGTGAAGCACATAGGGTGATGGGTCCAAAACGAATTATTATTATTATTATTGTTATTATTATACGTAGCCTCATACAAGGCCCCATTCACAAAGGAGGCCTTGAGACTATTTGTACGAGAAAGTATGAGTAAATGAATCTTGTTGGAATGATGAAAAAATGGGATTACAAATTACAGATTTGATTAAAGATCATTTCGACTCTTTTTTTATTTTTATTTTTGTATCATCTAAATATTAAGATGATAGGTGCCATTAGTCCAAAGGCTCGAATTATACCTTCCTCACAAGACATATACCAAAAATTAACTATCAATATTGTTGGAACTCTCGGATTTGGAGGTAGATATGGTGAGCCGTGTTTCCTCCAAAAATGAAACCGCTCTTACGAAGGATTCAGCACAACAGCCTTAATTTCTATGACTGTTAACTTAAGAGACATATTAATATAGAGGATGTAACATGTCCTTTATGTGGGGGACACAAATGAGGACATGGAAAATGTCTTTGAAAATTTTCCAAACTTACAGGGCCTTGTATAAGCAACGAGAATGTGTTGAATACCAAGATTTTTTGGCACGGGTTAAACTCAATTAGGGCATGCAATTCCCAATGCCAAGCATCTATGGAGTGGGTTCTTCATCACTATAAGAGGGTGTTTCACTTTTATGGGTTTTTTGGATAAGAAATCCATAAAGTGGGTTTATGTATATATATACATATTAGTTTGATTTGGCCATTTGGGTTTCTGGGGTTCAACGTCCATTTGTAGGTTTTAACTTTTCATTTTTTTTTTTTTAATTTTGACTATGTATTTCATCTTGTATAGATTTAAAATTAGGTGACATTAATTATGATTTTTAATATAACAATTCAAATATTAATAATATATGAATATAATATTTATTATTAATATTAAAATTTTTCATAAAAAATATTAAATCAGTGATTTAAAAATAGTAATAGTATAGAACCTACAAAAACTTAAAAAATTAGGAACTTTAAAGAAGAACCTAAAGATAAAATGTAGAATTTCTTGAAAAAGAAAATGCCTTTAAATGATATTGTAAAGAACTTTATAACATGCTCTTATCAATTTAGGACGAAGAGCTTCTGGGAAGTGCATGCACATCCACCAAGACCCTTTATTTTTGCTTTCATACCGTGGAAAATTTGGCATTTAAGAAACTCTCTGTTATTTCAACATAACAATTTCTCTGACTCTTTATCTCACCAAATAAGAAGCTTAGCTTTTGAACATTTGACTTCTTCTATCAAAAGAAGAAAGAATATCTATAAAACTGAACAGAACCAACTCACTTGGCACCATGCTAAGGAAGGATAGCTTAATGTGCACATAAATGTTCGGTTATAACTTCTTTGAGGAAAGCAATCATAAGGGTGGTTGTCAGAGATAATAGCCGTAAATGTGATGCGGGCATCGTAGCTGACACGGGTTGATCGGGCGTATCTCTTACAAGGTACGGTCGTGTAATATGTCGGGAAGCTCCCAAAAATATGCACGGCCTCATGCACAGCCATGTGTTGTGTCAGGAAAATCCACAGAAACTTACACGACCTCATGCACGGCTTGAAGGCACGGCCGTGTGTTGTGTCAGGAAAATCCACAGAAGCCTATACGGCTCGATACATGGCCAGAAGGCACGGCCGTGTGTTGTATCAGGAGTACCCACAGAAGCCTACACGGCTGTGTATAATCCAGACGACGGACGTATATATGTATATTTATTCCCGCGTGTACATATTTATTTCCTTGTTAATTATTTCCTTAAGGACTATAAATAGCCTTTAGACCATTCTAGGGTTAGCTTTTGATTCTTTTGTCAATATACACTTTTAGAGAAGATTGTTCTCTGCTTCCTCGATTGTGCGCAATCGATATTTTCAAGGAATAAACTCAGAACTATTCTTTGTTTATTTGTGAGGTCCAATCCTAGAATTGGTCTCGTGTTATTTACGCTTTCCGCGCTGCGTTAGTTGGTATCAGAGCAAGGCAATTTCCTGCGGAGATGTCGGCTAACGACGGTGTTGACGGCAGTCGCATTCTCGACTTAGATCGGGATGCGGAAGTCCAAGGAGTCAATCAATGGGCTCCAAGGACAGTGGTCGAAGCATGGAACAGAGACTCGGGCGCGTAGAACAGCGTTTGGAAGACCTGATGATGCGTTTCGACGCCATGGTGATGGGCCACAACGAAAACAGGGATGTTGTTGGAAATCAACCAGGAGTAGCCGTCGCTCGTGGCGGTCCTATCAATCAACCTGCAGCCTCGAATCAGTGGAATCAAAGGCTAGACGAGAGTTCCTCTGAGGAAGAGGGTGAATTCCTGCAGATGAGGGGACAACCATCGAGGAGAGGCGGTGTTGGTGGTGGCAGATACCGCGGGGTCGATGACCGGATTAATCAGAAGTATGGTGGTGGGTATCGAAGAAACCACCAGGGATACGATCATACAAATGGCGGTGATTTCCGTCTCAAGGTAGATATTCCATCCTTTAATGGTAATCTCAATATAGAAGATTTCCTGGATTGGCTTGCAAAGGTCGATAGATTTTTCGACTATATGGAGGTACCCGAGGATAGGAGAGTACGACTAGTTGTTTGTAGGTTGAAAGGAGGGGCATCTGCATGGTGGGATCGTCTGCAGAACCAGAGGCGGAGAGAGAGAAAGCAACCTATAAGAACATGGTACCGCATAAAGAATCTGTTGCAGAGGGATTTTCTACCACCTGACTATGAGCAAATTCTCTTCCACCAGTACCAACGATGTCGTCAAGGATAAAGGACGGTGCATGAATACACCGCCGAGTTTATGAGGCTGGCAGAGAGGAATGATCTGAGGGAGACCGAAGGTCAGCAGGTAGCGCGATTTGTGAACGGATTAAAGCCCCAGATTAGGGATAAAATCGGGGTGACGATATTCAAAACTGTCAATGAGGCAAAGAATTTGGCCCTTAGAGCTGAGATGATGATTCAAGAGCAGAGTGCGAGGCTTGGTGGGGGCAAAAGGAACTATGTGTATGATAGTATTGGCAGTGGCAACCGGGTGATTGGTGAAAGGGTTAGAGGAGCAGCCGAGAAACCAGCTGGGAGTATGGAGAAGAAAGAAGATAAGATTGAGGGAAAGAAGCCTCTTGAGAGCAAAGAGACCCCAAGGCAAAGTAATCCGTATGCTAAACCGATTTTGGGGAAATGCTATAGGTGTAATCAACCGGGGCACCGATCCAACGAATGCCCGAATCGACGGACTATAAACATTATCGAAAGGGATGAGGAGGAGGAAGTGTGCTGTGAACCGGATTGTGAGGATGAAGATTATGATGAGGCTAATGATGGAGTGGAACCGAGCTATGTGATTAGAAGGATGATGCTAGCACCAAAACAGGAGGGTAGTTCGCAACGACACCAGTTGTTCCGCACTAGGTGCACAATTGTTGAGAGAGTGTTCGACCTGATTGTTGACAGTGGGAGTTGTGAGAACATAATCGGGAGAGAGGTTGTGAAACGACTCTAGCTGCCGGTAGAGAAACATCCGAACCCCTACACCATAGGGTGGATTAAGGCAGCGGAGCGAATTGAGGTGAAGGAGAGGTGTCGGGTTCCTTTCTAGATAGGCAAATATCGGGATGAAGTCTATTGCGATATCGTCGATATGGATGCTTGCCACTTGTTATTCGAACGACCTTGGCAGTTTAACGTGGATGCCCAACATACCGGGAAAGAAAATAAGTATAGGTTGGAGAAAGGGGGCATGAAGTATACATTACTACCATTGACGGATAGACGACCCAAGACACACAGGGCAGAAGGGAAATCCTTTCTGACAATCACTCGGTCAGAGAAGGAGATGACCAAGGACATCAAAGAATCTCGATTGATGCATGCTCTTGTAGTGAAAAATGCGGGAGAAGACGTGGGTAGTGAAGAGGTTCCGGAAGAAGTAAAGGGGGTATTAGAAGAGTTCAAAGAGGTAGTGCCAAAAGATTTACCAGAAGGGTTGCCTCCATTGCGAGACATCCAACACCACATTGACTTGGTGCTTGGGGCTAGCATTCCTAATCTCCCTCATTATAGGATGAGCCCCAAAGAGACAGAAGTCCTACAAGAGAAGGTCCAGGAATTACTGGATAAATGATTCATTAGGGATAGCATAAGCCCATGTGCCGTTCCGGCGTTATTGACGCCCAAGAAGGATGGTAGTTGGAGGATGTGTGTGGACAGTCGTGCGATCAACAAGATCACAATTGGGTATAAATTCTCAATTCCTCGCATTAAAGACATGCTAGATATGCTGAGTGGAGCGGTAATATTTTCGAAGGTAGATCTTAGGAGTGGGTATCATCAGATTTGGGTCAAACCTAGGGATGAATGGAAAACCGCTTTCAAGACGAATGAAGGGTTGTACGAATGGTTGGTTATGCCATTCGACCTCAGCAATGCACCTAATACCTTCATGCGCGTAATGAATCAAGTACTTAAACCTTTCATTGGTAGGTTTGTGGTAGTATACTTTGATGATATCTTAATATATAGCAAGACTGAGGATGAACATTTAGTGCATTTGAGAAGTGTATTAACCGTGCTAAAAGAGAATAAGCTTTTTGCCAATCTCAAGAAGTGCATATTGCTGTCGAAAAAGTTGCTGTTCTTGGGTTTTGTAGTGAGTGGTGAGGGCATAACAGTAGATGAGGACAAGGTAAGGGCCATTAGAGATTGGCCCACCCCCAAAACAACCACTGAGTTGAGGAGCTTTCTAGGGTTGGCAGGATTTTATAGGTACTTTATACGACATTTCAGTACTGTCGCTGCCCCATTAATTGAGTGCCTGAAGAAAGGAAAGTTTCATTGGGATGGGGAAGCTAAGTTTGGGTTTGCTGTGCTAAAAGAAAGATTGTGTAGTGCGCCGGTGTTGGCATTACCAGACTTTGACAAACTATTCGAAGTGGACTGTGATGCCAGTGGCGTGGGCATTGGAGCCGTGTTATCTCAGGAGAAGAGACCCGTGGCCTTCCATAGTGAGAAGCTTTGTAAAGCCAGGAGGAGCCGGTCTACTTATGATAAGGAGTTCTATTCTGTGGTCAGAGCTCTGAGGATGTGGGAGCACTACTTGGTTGGTAAAGAGTTTATCCTATACTTGGATTGTGTCGCACTAAAACATCTGAGTAGTCAAACCCATATCTGTAAAGACATGCATGCCAAATGGATCTAATTTCTGCAAAAGTTTCCATTCCGCTTGATGCACAAATCCGAGGTCCAAAATAAGGTGGCAGGCTTATTAAGTAGGAGAGCGGATTTATTGGTCACCATGAGGGTTGAGGTGGTAGGTTTTGAGCAGTTGAAGGAACTATATGAAGAGGATGTGGATTTCGGGACTATATGGAGAAAATGTATCAATCAGAAACCCAATGACAGTTACTATATCTTAGAGGGTTACTTAATGAGGGGAAATCAACTCTGTATTCCTGAATCATCCTTGAGGGAAAAGTTGATTAGGGACCTACATGAAGGAGGACTAGCCGGACATCTGGGGCGCAATAAGACTCTAGCGGCAGTGGCTGCAAGATATCATTGGCCTTAGCTGAGAAGAGATGTAGGAAGAATTGTGCAAAGGTGCTACGTCTGTCAGACATCTAAAGGACACTCCCAGAATACTAGGTTGTACACTCCACTACCAGTACTTGAGAATATCTGGGAGGATCTATCTATGGACTTCGTGTTAGGTTTGCCTCGTACCCAACGAGGTGCTAACACTGTTTTTGTGGTTGTAGACAGGTTCTCCAAGATGGCTTACTTCATTCCTTGCAAGAAGACGGCTGATGCACAAGGTGTTGCCAAGTTATGCTTTAAGAAGGTGGTCAGGTTGCACGGGGTTCCCAAGTCAATTACTTCGGATAGAGATACCCGGTTTCTTAGCCACTTCTAGAGGACACTATGGTACATATTCGATTCTTCCCTTAATTTTAGCAGCACAGCTCACCCTCAAACTGATGGGCAGACAGAGGTGATGAACAGGACCCTTAGCAACTTAATACGAAGTATCTGTGGAGAGAAGCCAAGACAATGGGACTTAGCGCTTTCTCAAGCCGAATTCGCCTACAACAGTTCCATTCATAGAACTACTAGGAAATCTCCTTTTTCAGTGGTCTATACAAAAGCACCATCTCACGCATTGGATTTAACTCTTTTGCCCACGGGGGTAGGATCCAATGTAGCTGCTAAGCTCCTAGCGGAACAATACCAAACTGTGGCATCTGAAGTGAAAGAGAGGATCGAGAGGGTTGATGAGAAGTATAAGAAAGCCGTAGACAAGCATCGGAAGAAGAAACTGTTTGAAGTGGGAGATCAAGTGATGGTGTTCTTAAGGAAGGAACGCTTTCCCGTAGGCACTTATAGCAAATGGCAACCAAAGAAGTATGGTCCTTACAAGATTGTCGCCAAGATAAATGATAATGCCTATGTAGTCGGGCTTCCTGAAAGCATGAAGATCTCAACAACCTTCAATATAGCTAACTTATCTTCATTCTACTCGGATAACGACCCTCTATATCCGGAAGAGAACTCGAGGTCGAGCTCTTCATTGGTGGGAGAGAATGATGTGGGCATCGTAGCTGACACGGGTTAATTGGGCGTATCTCTTACAAGGCACGGTTGTGTAATGTGTCGGGAAGCTCCCAGAAATATACACGGTCTCATGCACGGCCAGAAGGCACGGCCGTGTGTTGTGTTAGGAAAATCCACAGAAACTTACACGACCTCATGCACGGCTTGAAGGCACGGCCGTGTGTTGTGTCAGGAAAATTCACAGAAGCCTACGCTGCCTGATACACGGTTAGAAGGCACGACCGTGTGTTATATCAGGAGTACTCACAAAAGCCTACACGGCCTGATACACGGCCGTGTATAATCCAGACGACGGACATGTATATGTATATTTATTCTCGCGTATACATATTTATTTCCTTGTTAATTATTTTCCTAAGGACTATAAATAGCCTTTAGGCCATTCTAGGGTTAGCTTTTGATTCTTTTGTCAATATACACTTTTAGAGAAGATTGTTCTCTGCTTCCTCGATTGTGCGCAGTCGATATTTTCAAGGAATAAACTCAGAACTATTCTTTGTTTATTCGTGAGGTCCAATTCTAGAATTGGTCTCGTGTTATTTACGCTTTTCGCGTTGCATCAAAATGGATTGCTAAGAATGGCAGGAAATTAGGCAAACTGGATATTTCGAGTATAGAAATGTGGGGAGTTTACTGGGGTGTGTTTTGAAGGGATGCACTAAAGTGCAACTTAACAAGGATTCTCAAGCAGTATTAAAAAGGCAGATCAAATTGAAAGTATTCCATGGGAGTCGAACTAAGTTGCTGATTTTTTTTTAGTCCAATCCCTTGTCGGTCATGGAGGTAAGATCCGATCCTTTAGAAGATGAGATTTTTTTTTTTTTTTCTCCCTTTCAATGCATTAAAGCTATGTAATCTGGGGAATTAGAAAACGTCTCAAAAAATATGATCCACGAACTCACAAAAATATGCCATCAAGTTATCCCCTTATCCACAGAAGTATTATGGGCAACGAATGAATATTCATTCATATCATAAAAATCTGGTCGAAATTGACTTCTTCTTCTTCCGTTTTTTCCTTTTTTTTTATTTTATCTTTTTGTTTTTTAATTATTGTTGCTATTATTGTGATCACATCATAACGAGATTTTTTTTTTTTTTTAATCCACAGCAAAACAATATACATTGTCTTCTCCGACTCATCGCCACCCTAATGCACGAACCAAGGTGTGCTATGCCATCTTCTCCGATTCGCATTGTCCTCTCCGACGACCATGTCCATAACGCATGATCCAAGGTGCTTCCTCTTCTTAGAGCTGCGTTCGTTATTCTTTACTCCAGTCCCGTTTGTTTATATTCTCCTTCTTCTTGCGTCATGCCATCCGTGGGTATAGTTTTTGTTAGAATGGAGGTTAGGCTTGGAAAAGCACGGTGATTAGGGTTTGAGAAAAAGGAGGAGTAGTATTGTCGTTTCAATCGTATTATTAATCTACTCTTAGGTGCTTTTTAGACTAATGAAATAGGCTACTATAGTTTTATTTAATTTCTAAACAATAAGAATGCTATTGCGGGTTTATTATATTAAATGAAGTGGCCTTTTTCTTTGGCCTTTTCGTTTAAGTCTTCAAGTTTTCGTACTTTTATGATGGAGGACTTCCACCGAGTCCATCAAATATTCTATTTAACTATGACTATGTCGATTTTCAATTAGTCTATAATAGATAATTTTATGAATTATTGATGATGATTATTTTTTTAAAAGAAAGGGATACTTTTAATCTTGAAGGTTGGTTGACCATCGCAAGGTAAGGAAATAACCAACCAAGGCCATGTTATGACCCACCTATGATTAGCATCGTAAATGCCTAAGTTGAGAGATACAATACTAACATTGAACTTGAACTCAAGTTAAAATTTTAAACTCTATCTCAACTTAAACTCAATCAGGCTTGTTTAAGCTTGAGTTTGTTATGTTCAACTCAAAGAGGTACTTGCTGAGATTAAGCTCAATTCGATTAAGTTCATTCATGCTCGATTTAAGTAAAAATATATATATACATATTTTAAAATAAATATAATATAAACATTCAAACTTGACTCAAAAGTTAACACAAAACTCAACTAATATAAATGTGACTCAAGTTTGAGTAGGCTTGCAAGTTAGTTGAACCAAACATTATGAAGTCCGAGCTTGAATTCATAAACTATTCGAGTAATTCAAATTTGAATTATACTTGAGTAATTGTTGATCAAAACTTGAATAGTTTGTGAGTATGTTTAACTCACTTATATCCCTATTTATTATAATGGGTACTCACCACCCTCAAAACTAAAAAGGAAAATTTAATTTAAACTTATTGGTTCAAAGTTGGGTCAATGACTATTATGAACTAAGTTTTTATGTTGATGGCCATCCACTACTCTAAGTAGTCATACTACCCACTAATGTGTATAATTAGAGCTATGTACATGAGTTAAATAGGTTAACATGTCATGATCTGAGATGGGCTGGTGTAAAATGGGCTAACCTATCTCAAAATGAGTAGAGTTTCTTCAATCTAACTTAGCTCATCTTGAAATAGAGACTAATCCATCAATTCACTTGTTTAATATTTTAGGGGTTATGTGGACCAATTCACAAACATGTTAAGAATTTTTTTTTTTCACTATAGAAATTCAATTTGATAAAGCTATTCATGATAAGCTGAAGTGTATTATCCAATATTTTTAGTAACCATCGAGGAAATATGACAGCCTATAAAAGATGCAAATAACTTGAATAAGCTAGAGAAACTCTTTGGCCGATGCATGCGTGCAATTCAAAAGGAGAATTAGGTGTACCTTAGAACTTCCAAGTCAATCAATTGCATGGGAAGCCCCCATTATTTGATAACCTCCAACTTTACCTCTCAACACACAATCTAGAAAGTAATATTTTTGTAATTTGCTCTAACAGGAGTTTGTTGATTACTCCTCAATTGGGGTCGATCATATGATATACATTCTACATATGTTCAACTAACGTTATTGACCACATTTTATGAGTGTTCAACCACAGCAGGGGGCTCATTATCAAATGGAGGGCCATATATATTTTATTGGAACGGAAATTAATTAGATGCGGATTAGATAGTTTTCTAATTATGTAAATAGATGCAAATTAAATGTAAAATAGATATAGATAAAATATAAAAAAATCTTAATTACTTAATTTTTAATAGTGACTTGGTTTCAACTTGATGGTCAACACTACTTAACTTCACTAGGACTTTTTTTTTTTTCCTTTCCTTTTGAAATAAGCATGATATATAGTTATGAAAATTGAAAAAAAAAAACTATATACAAAGTTTCGAATAACATTTTATTTTTATAAAACAATATGGTATAATGCTGAAAGTAACTATGATAATTATTAGAGATGCATGGTAGAAAATTTCAGTAATAGTTAGTATTCAAAGACACTGTTTAATGTAATACTGCAATTCAAAATGGAATGAAGAAAATTTTAGGATATTATAAATACATTTCCATAATTATTAGCGGGATGCAGATAAGCTCCGACACTTTTAAACTGTAATTCTACTTTGCAGTAAGTATTAAAAATACATTCATATCCTAAATGGTCATTAAATCCTTAAAAAATTGTCACCAAAAGTGACAGTTGTGAGCTTTAGTATATAGAGTCTTCGAGGGTACCTAGGATACCTAATCTTCCAGAGGAAAAAGAATGCCGAGGGAGAAATTGTCGCATAGATCTTAGAAGCCCAAACTCCAACAGATCTTGTTCCACTTCGCACGACGGATCCAAAGTTCAAGCTTTTTAACTCCATAAGCTACTCAAATAATTTGTGCAAGTTTGAACTCAAACTCAACTTGTTAGTTAAATCCGAATTTATTTGTAAAGATATAAATAGTATCTCGATTTAGAATAATAAATTATTTATATTTAAAACCTTATAAAAATGAGAGAAAAAAAAATATTCTTATGAAATCTCTAACCAAGCTAATCCCTAATATCTCTAATTCACTATGCACAGCTAGTTACTCTTGTCTTACCTAGCCACCCAAAAGGGAAAAACCCTATTAAAAATTTTAAAATTTCTTCATTTAATTGTTGTGTCTCAAAAGTCAAAATTTGCTATCTTATTCTCATAAGGACAATCCTAAGTTAGCCACCAGCATTATTATATTACCAAGCTCAATTTACTTATTCATTCTCGGTAGAAACCCCATGGAATTTCTTTCCATAGTGTTGACATATTTGTAAAACCATGAAATAAATGTTCATAAAATCTAATTTGATTTTAATTTTATCAACAAAAAAAGTAACCATATTGAAATGTGGAATATCTTTTCTTTTCTTTTTTTTTTTTACTTTTCCCCCTATCAATTACCGGGATTCAAGGTATTTATTTTTGTCCGAGCATCTCGAGAAGCTTTTCATTAATATAAGTCACGTTTGTTTATATTCTTCTTCCTCTTGGGTCATCCCATACTGTGGGTTTAATTTTTTTAGAATGGAGGTTGGGATTGGAAAAGTACGGTTCAATTGTATTATTAATCAATTCTTAGGTTTTTTAAAATTAAGTGAACAATGTAATGAGCTATTATAGTTTTATCAACTATTATTATACGTCTATTACATTCAATAGCTAGTTAACATTTTCTTTTGTCTTTTTCATTTAAGTCTTCAAGTATTTCTACTTTTATGATAGAGGGCTTCCATCAAGTTCATTAAATATTCTATTCATCTATGGTTGTGTTAATTTTTTATTAGTCTATAATAATTAATTTTATAAATTAATATTAATAAAAATTTTAAATATTACAAAAAAGAAAAAAGAAAAGGATATTTTCAATCCTCTAGGGCTTGGTTGGCCACTACAAGGTAAGGGAAAAGCTTACCAAAGCCACTTTGGTTGTGAACAACCTACAATTAGCATTGTAAATGGTTAAGTCAAGAGACACATTAATAAGTCCGAATTTGAGCTCAACTTGAAATTTCAAAGCTACAACTTGACTTAAACTTAATTGAGCTTGTAATTTAAGCTCGAGCTCATTATGATCAGCTGAAAATGGTGCTTGATGAGGCTAAGCTCAATTTGATTAAACTTGTTTAAACTTAATTTATATAAAAATAATTTTTAAAAATAATATAAACTCTTAAACACAACTCAAAACTCAAACTAACATATATTTGATTTGAGTTTGAATAGGTTCGCAAGATAGTCGAGTTGAACATCATCAAGTTTGAAATTGACTTGAGTAATTGTTGACCTGAATTGGAGTAATTGTTGCTCAGATTCAAATAACTTGTGATTAGATCTTACTCTCTTATGGCCCTACCTATAATGGTGGATACACCACCCTCAAAACCGAAAAGGGAAATTCAATTTAAAAATTATCAGTTTAAAGTTTGATTGATGACTACTATGACCTAAGGGTTTTAATTTCATATTTTTTTAAACCTTTTGTGTTGGTAGATAGTCATTCCCCACTTTAAAAAGGTTGCATTACCTATCAATGTATATAATTAGAATTGTGTAAGTAGACTAAATGGACTAATAAGTCCTAACTTGAGGTGGGCTAATGTAAAACAGGCTGGTCTGTCTCAAAGCGAGTAACTTAACACATCATGAAATGAGCCAATCCACCAACGGTCAATCATTTGCTTCATTGGTTCCAACCATGGCAACTGCAAAATCTACTATTGGGTTAGCAATTTTCACTATTACAAAAAGGTCTCTTCCACTTTCTTATCAAATCTCTCCCTATTCAAGCACATAAATGAAGGGATCAAAGAGATTATGGTAGATCATGTCTACTAAGAAATGACCTGAAATTTGATCTTGATTTATTTGAGATTGTTTCTTTTATTTAAATATTTTGAAGAATTGTATGAACTAATGCATAGACGTGTTATGACATTTATTTTCTACTATAGAATTTCAATTTGATAAAGCTGTTTGTGATAAGCTGAAGTGTTATCCAATATTTTTAGTAACCATCAGGAAATATGATAGCCTACAAAAGATGCAGATAACTTGACCAAGCTAGAAAAACCCTTCGGCTAGTCCATATGTTCTATGGCAATTCAAAAGGTAAATTAGGTGCAACATAGAACTTCCCTAGTCAATTTGCATGAGAAGCCTCCACTATTTGATAATCTCCAAATTTGAGGGTACCTAGGATACGTATCTTCCAGGGGTCCCAGTAGAGGAAAAAAAATGCCGAGGGAGGAAAAGTCGCATGGAACTTAAGGAGCCCAAACTCCAACAGATCTTCTTCCACTTCACACGATTATCCGGATCCAAGCTCAGCCTTTACGTATGGAGTACATGAATCTTGCAATACATAGCAAGGTCAACACGACTTTGAAAACTCACCAATTTTCCAAAGTAGCTCCCTCTACATTCTAGGCAAGAGCCATCATGGTTACTATATCTGTCTTTTCTAACTTTTAATTCTTTTTAAAATTAATTTTAAAAATAATTCAGAAGTAAAATTATAAATAAATTAAAGATGAATTCGAATTTAATATAAAATTTTGAAGTTTGAATTTGATTTAAACTCGATTAGACTTATACTTTTGAGTTTAAGCTTAACTCAAAGTAGTATTTGATAAATTCAAACTCATCTTGATAAAATCTATTTTGACTCAACTATCTAAAAAAAATGATAGTATTCTAATTAAAATAATAATAATATTTAAACTTGACTTCAACGTAACTACAAATCTTACTTGATTTAAATTTAATATACTTACAAGTTATTTAGATCAAACATTATAAAATTTATACTCGATTCAATAAGCTACTTAAAAAAACTTGTATTCGAGCTCAAGCTTAACCTTGAACTCTATCGTGACTTTATTGTAGCAAGGCCAAACTCAAATAGTTTATGAATGGATTTATCTTCTTTATGTCTCTATCTGCTATCCATGAATTATTTAGATTTAAACATTATAAAATGCGAAATATTTTTTTTTCTATGAATTCTCTAAATGAGCTAAGCCCTACTTTCTCTAATTCACTATGCACGGCTGACTACTCTTGTCTTGTCGGGCAGGGCTGACTTATCCTGTCATGCCGGGCCACCTAAAAGGGAAAACCTTATTAAAAATTTTTAAATCTTCTTCATTTAATTGTTGTGCTATCATGTCCTTTGAAGCACAATCCTAAGCCCAGCATTATTACAAGCCTCAATTTATTTATTCATTCTCCGTAGAAATCCCAGGGAATTTCTTTCTATAGTGTTGACATATTTGCAAAACCATGAAACAATTGTGCATAAAATCTAATTTTATTTTAATTTTATTTTTTTTAAAGTAAGCAGATTGAAAAGTCGCATATCTTAAAATTTTTACTTTTCTTCCCCCATCAATTACTGGGATTCCAGGTATTTATTTTTGTCAGAGCATCTACAGGAGCTTATTATTAATATAATGCACACATGTACTGATAAAGTCACCGCCTCACCGGGGGTAAAATCATTATAAATTGCGCGATACAAAGACTAACCGGGAGGTGCCATTTGACCACCCAACAAGACATACAAAATCATATCATCGGGATGGTGATTAACTGACTATTATATCAACTAGTCAACGTTTAAACCGTAAATTGATCGTTGTATCATTTTTTTTTTAAGAAATTGAGCATTGACGAGGTCATGTGCTTGCCACTTTAGAAAAACAAACCCTCCGCTGTAATCAAATCAAAAGTATATACATTAAATTATAAGGGATAAAAATTTAAATAATGCATCTCGAAAATTATTAAATAAGTATTGTCGAGTCTAATTTCTGAATTCTCATTCCTAATCCGATCTAGACTAAACCCTATGCTCATCTAATGTAGATCATCGACTTGAATTAGGAATTTCGTTTGATTTTTGGAGTCGCCACCCAACTGTTGTTGGGAAAATTGAATTAAGACTAAAGGAGCGGATTAGTCTTAATTTGGACTACTAGTCGTCGTTATTTCCTCTTTTCGTTTTTGTGGAAAGAGGAAAAGAAAAAACCAGAGTTTCTAAGTTCGGAGGCTAACCTATTAAAACCTTTACGGTTACCACCTAATCTCTTGAAATTGTTTCTCTTTAGAAATGTGTTTCTATTTTGTTTCTGTTACTTTTTATTATGTTTTTGAATTATTTCAAGAAAATGATTTTTCATTCATTTTTATGGGTTGACCCGAATGGGTGCCTACGTACCTGCTACTCAGGATCAAACAAGCCGTAGTTCGCTTTTCTGAAAACTTTAAGTTGGTTTGTGAATTTTAATTTATGAAACCTCTTTTAGTTTTATGTTTTTTTATCATTTTTGGGATTTTTTTTCTAAAAAAACTTCTAAGCCTAAGCTTTGATTTTATTTTGAAAATGATTTTAGGAAAAAACATCAATTTTGGATTTATTTGAAGAAAGGGATTTTTCTAAGTGCTAAAATTTATTTTTTACGATTCTTTTATAATTTTTGAATTTTTTTTATGATTTTTTTGTTATTTTTGTGATTTCTGAGAATTTTGGGGATTTTTGTGATTTTTGGGAATTTTTGTTGATTTTTGTGATTTTTGGGAATTTTTGTGATTTTTGGTTTATTATCTATCCTATTTTGACATCTAAAATTTTATTATTATTTTCCTAATGTTTTTTATTATTTTTCTATATTTTTTTATTTTTTATTTTTTATTTTTTATTTATCTATTTATTATTTTTTATTATTATTTTTCTACATTATTAAATTCTAGAAAAATCTAATTTCTATATTTTCCTATTTATTAAAAATAAAACATAAACAAATAAATAAATAACAAATAATAAATAAATTAATTAATTTAGAATAAATAAAAAAATTCGGAAAATCCGACTTACCTGGATCCGGGTCGGTGCGCGGGTCGGGTCGATCGGGTCGATCGGACACGGCGGCGGGGAAGGCTCGTTCACGGTGTTCCGGTGGCCTTTTGCAGTGGGTGAGGTGTCGAATCCTAGCTTCTCGAGGTTGCTGAATCCAATGGTGGCAGTGGTTTGCTCCCAGAACGTCTCCTTACGGTGGCTCTAGCTCCGGTCGGTGGTTTCGGCTTCAAGCTTCTCCGGCGTACTCCGATTCACTCCTTTCTCTCTCTTTCTCTCACTAATGATTCGTGCCCTAGCTTCCTCCTACTCTCCTCTATTTATAAGCAACTCGAACTCCTTTTAGATATGCTCAAATTCTCCGATTTGGATAAACCCATATTTTTCCGTTTTTGGATTCGGTTTTATCCCGGCGATTTGATGTAAATCTCTTGTTTTTCTTTGATTTTTCTGATGGATTTGGCTTTATCTTGACTTTAATATAGAAGATTAAAAAGAAAACGGCCGATTTCGTCTTCGTCGGATCTGCTCCGACTCCTCCTCCGATTTTCCTGGGCGAAGAAGACGATCACGCGCCATGCACGCGTTTCCTCTTGGCCAATCACATGCTGCCACGTGGCAGCTCCAGGGAAAAGAACGAAAAATTTTTACCGAGCGCCTGCGGGGGGATTCGAACTCGCGACCTTCAGCCTTCACACGGTCCCAACATGCACGCACGAGCCAGCTGAGCTGGCCCAATTTCCCGATTTTATTTACATCGCAAATTGTACATATGCGATGTAATTTTTTTATTTTTTTGTATTTTTTGAAATTTCAAAAATTTGTAAAAATTATTTATTATTCATTATTGCCATTTCTGAAATCATTTTTCAAAATTGACGTGTTTTCCTTTTTATTTTTTATTTTTTTGAACATTTTTATTATTTATGGTAAATTAGAGAAAAATTAAAAAAAATTGAAAAAAATTGAAAATTGATTATTATTGAGAATTGTTGATTCCTATGGCAAAAATGGGGTGTTTACAAGTATTAATAAATTTTTAAATGTGATTTTATGTTTTTATGACTTTTGAAAATATATACGTATACCAAATAATCGCTAAATCCTTAAAATTATTATTAAAAAAACTATATCGATTTTCTTTATTTTTATTTTTTACGAACTTACCAATGGTTGAGATAGCGTGATAATATTAAAAGTAGTTAAATATTCTAGACAATTTTAATCAATATTTTTTAAATTAATAAAAAAAAAAGAGAAAATGGAAATGGGAGGACCCTAAATAGAAATGATGAGGTGTTTTAGCACGGTTTGTGACATATGTTCTTATTTTCAAACGCTGTAATGAGATGAAAATATGCTACTAAATTTGAGGGTTTATCATATTTAGTAAATAATTTTTTTAGTAAAACTGTACCTCTTTTTGTTTGTCATTTTCATTCTTCAGACAATACGTTGCTTGGCCATATATAATTGACATCGAAAGGTTCCTGGAAAATACTCCTGTATTGACCTAGAAGGTGCCTAGGATTTCTGTCTTCAAATGCTTTGGCAGTTTCGAAAGAATGCTTTGGTCTAAAGTCGTATAGACCTTGGAAGTCCAACAGATCTTCTTCGAATTCACACGATTACCTGGTTACAAGTAGAGCCAAGAATGCGGGGTGTGCTGGTCCATGGAGCCCGTATAAATTTTGCAGGGCGAGTCGAAAATTTTGGCCTGCGAAAGCTGCGAGTCATTTTGGGCTATGCGGGTTGGTCCGTAAAAAAAAAAAAAACTAAAATTAGCTTACTATCCAATATTAATAGTAAAACTAAAAGTAAAATAAGTAAATAAACTAAAAAACAAAAGTAACAACTAAAAAGGAGATGCAACACACAAATACAATACGAAACTTCTATATTTAGATTGTGATTTCATGCTCAATCACTGCTACTAGAATATGTAAAAAAAAAAAAAAGTTTAACATTGCCTTAGAGTTAAACAAATTAAATTGTTGTAAAAAAAAAAAAGAGTTGATGATGAAAATTTTTTTTTATTTTGTAAAAGAAAATTCTATATGAGGTAGGGCGGGCCAAATTTTTGGACCCACAACATGTGCTGGCCAACACTAGCTGGCCCGCTTCAACCCACGGGCCAGTACGGGTCTGAGCAGGCCAACCCGCGTTCCTGGCTCTAGTTCCAAGATCAGCTTTCTGGCCAAGATGCGTTCTAGTGGATAGCATCTTGACATGTAATTAGGGATGAGAATAGGTAGAATATACTGTTCGCTAGCTCTCAAACAATTAATCCTTCAATCTCGTTGATACAGATTTTAACAAATTTTAAAATTTTTTAAATAAAAATTATTTTATAATGTGTAAAACTCAACATAAAACCAATATCCTTTAAAATTTATAGAACATAGGAATTTATAAAATATGTAAAAATTTTCATTAAATTTTTATAATATAAAATATTTGAGACAGGTTGTCTAACAACCTGCTATTTTTTTTAATCTATTTATAACTAATATTTTTATCATTCTATTAATCTCCAACAATTTGCTCATATATTTTTTGCGAAGACATATATCATGAACTTAATAATATAACTATGATCTAAACAATTTATTATGGAATAACACTATTATAAAATTGTAATCTATCATAAGGTTTGGAATCACTTATTTAAGATAAATACCAATATCAAATTCATTATTTTATTTTTACTAATAAAAGAATATCTAATATAAAAGAATAATATAACAAAAATAAACCAACCTTAAAACAATTTTGACTCAAGAAGAATCATTCTTCTTCAATGCGTAAATAAAAGAGTTTAGGCCTTCAATGTGTGTTAATTTTAAAAAAAAAATGTTATGTTATGTTTAATCAAGGATGGACATAGAATCATCCATTCTAGGGAGGCACAATTATCTTTTAAAGTCAATATTAAAATTACTTATAGATAGCATCCGCTTGTTATTACTATTATAGTGTATCTTATATATATATATATATATATATAGTGTTTAGTGCATTTTGTAAATTGCTAAAGAAATAAACTTTTTATCATTTCATTAGAGAACTATCAATTTATAAGAGGAATGGAATTAATATAGTAAACTTGCATAATTTTTGCTATTAACAAAGTATAGGCTCCAAGTTGAATAGATGTATAGAGATACTATACCTCATATTTTGTATTGGAGTAGTAACAAAAAAATTAGAACCAGACTCTAGTTTCTAACCCTTGATGTCCATTTAAAATCTATCCAACTATGTAAAGCAAAGCATGTTCTAGCTTCTGTTATTATTATTGCTCACCCCTATCTTTAATGTTAGAGCACCAGGTTTAAAACTTATGGAGAGTAGTAAAGGGGAAGATAACTCCTCATGTGAATCCCTTAAATGAGTTAGACCTTGTAGCCTTTAACTCCCCCACAAGTAGGGATGGATGTGGTTTAACTTGGTTTAAATTTCCCTTCGAATTAAATGAAATCATAAAAATGTGGTTTTGTTTTTTATTGCTTCAAACAAAACCATGTAGTTTAATTTAAAAATTTTTCCAAACCCTAAAATTTCTATTTGGTTCGATTTGGTTTACGAATCAAACCATATTTTGTTATTTAAGAAAGTAAATTCTTTTAATATGTAATCTCATATGAAACATATTAACCTTTTTTTTTTCCTTCTATTTGAATCATCAATATTTTTAAAACCATACAAAAATAAATTTTTTATTGAATATGTTATTTTTTAGCTATCTTATGCATATATTAGCTTTCAATTAACCTTAGATAGGTTGACTAAGGTGGATATGATACATAAAAATTTTTTCAACCCCTTTTCTAACATTTATTTATTTTTTGTATGTTTCAATCATATTATGTAAATAAATAGATTTAATATTATTTTTAATTTAATTATTATTTAGACTAATTTGAAGTTGATACGTGTTACAAATAAATGAAAATTTTAATAGACTTGATTGAAATCCTATTTTTGTAAAGTTTTGAAAATGTTGAGAATTTAAAAAAAAAGGTTGAAGACTTAAATAAAAATGTAAGTAAACATTGATAACTAAAAGTGTACTTTTGCCTAAATTTGTTTAATAATAATATGTATTAATATCGTATAAGAAATTAATAAAGTTAATATTCATGCAAATAAGAAATTTTAAATATGTATTAACAATTAATTTTATTCCTAAAGTTAGCATATAATATAGATTTCAAATTAATCTATATATATATTTGCTAAATTATGATAATAAAATTTAAATTTTTATACATTCAGTAAGTATAAACTAAAAATATTAATATGTTGTTTTAAAAATGGCTTGGTTCGGTTTTATGATGTGGTTTGGTTTGGCTTATTCTTCCGAACTAATTATAAATTTTTAGTTTGGTTTATATTAGGAATTTTCTAAACCAAACTACCAAAAAAAAATTAATTTAGTTTGGTTTAATTTACGAATTCAATTTAATTGGTTTTTTCATCCACCCCTACCTACCTACTCACAAGTGGTTACCTAACTCATCTCTTGTCCTAACTAAAAAAAAAAAGAACCTTTTAAATTTTCTTCATGTAATTGTTGATTTTAAATGTTTACCCTATGTAAAAATTATAATTCAAGACCATCGTTTCTCTGAGTACAATCCTATCGGCACTATTATATTACAAAGGTCGATTTACTTATTCATTCTTGGTGGAAATCCCATTGGATTTCTTTCCAAGTGTTGGCATATTTGTAAAACCACAGAATAAATTTTCATAGAATCTATCTATTGGGATGATTTAGAAAGAATTAATTGGATAGAGTCAAAACAAGGATTGTTGGATCGATATATCCTTATTCAACCTTTCTCAAGTAAGCTTATGCACTCACGAAGAAGGCTATCGACCTTGATTCCTTATCTAGCTTATCAAGATAACCCTAAAATAAGTATACTTCATGACATCTATTAATTATTAAGGTGATATAACGGATATCATCAAACCAAAAAATCTATAAATACTTAATCATTCTTTTAGAGATCAAAGAAATGGTGTTCTATTATGAAATCTTTGTTTTTAAGGATTAAACAATAGTTTGGACAAAGAATTATCTCAATTGCTCAAGAACTATAAGTTTGACGCTCAAGGTCCCTTTAAGTCCCTTGTCTATTACTTATGTAGTAGAGACTTTCAAAATTACCTATTCTTACTCCCTAACACTCTCTCCATAATTATCTTATCAAGAGCTATTTTCACATCACTTTTCTAAAGTTACGTATATTACGATACTCACGTGATACTCATATAACCAGTCTAGTTGAGAATCTTGATCTACGGATTCTTTTTTCTTATCAATTGTTGAGATTCTTTTTCTTTATAATAGGGGTTCCAAGTTGTTAAAAGGTTTGAAATTGCTAAGGGCTTTACAATCAAATGGCATAAATATTTGTTTTCCAAAAGGAAAAATTGGTGTCGATTCTTTCTTTTCTAAATTATAATACATTATAGTAGTTTGTTTAAGAAAAAAAAAAGTTTGAAATATGAAGCCTTTTCATTAAAAATAACAAAATCAAAATAGAAAAGATGAGATTTGCTTATCCATAGTAAACAAAGACAAATAGACAATATTAATGGGTATTCTAAGTGATTTGTTGACATTTCAAATAGATAACTTTTCACTTTTTTAGGTATTTATTCTTTTTAATTTTATAATCAGCGTCGAGAAGTATAAAAATTTTCCTTTTCTTAATTTAGGAAGTGCACCTATTAATGGATTCCAAGATTAATTGAATAATATGATGCGCGCTTGTATCTATAAGCTCATGGTGGATTAAAATTGATATAAAATTACGCAACATAAATATTAAATAGGAGATGCCATTTGACCACCTAACAAGACATACAAAATGACATCATAGTAATAATGACAATTATATCAATTACTCAAGGTTTTAACAGTAAATTGATTGCCATGTCAACTTTATATTTTGGTCAAGTTTGAATAAGAAGTTGAACAATGACTAGGTCATGAAAGGTTATGCACAAACGTTATACGTCTCTACTCTGCGATATCCACATCAAAGTGGGTCCATTGCCGTCGGGAGTCATTGAATTTCCATGACTTCAACTTAAATAAAGTCATTTCCAAACCCAAACTGAAGAAATGGTCCTTGATCAGTTTCTAGATTCGTTATAGTTTATATATTTTTTATGTTTTGAATTTCTAAACAAAAAAAAAAAAAATGCAATCATGTTTATATATATCGTGGAAAAGTTGTATTTAGGATGACTGACCTTGTCATTAAATTCTTCCTAATTCATGGAAGTTTGCTAAGAGTTTCGTGCTCTAGAATTTGGCAATGGGAAACTGCTTCAGAAAACCAGCAAAATGTGCTCATGCGTCCTCTAGCAATTTTACAGGTACGAATTAAAATTTCAAATCCTTTCATCTACAAGCTTAAGATTTTAGATGAATTGGTTCATCTTCGTTTGAAACTCTTCCTTTTGCAAGTCCAGCTTCTTGTATCGTCATGTTTGCCCCAACTTTGAAGCAGGAAAAGGCTTCTTTGTTAACTGATTGGTTATGTATTGGAAACATGGATGCTGTTGCCTTGTCATAGCTGGTGGCTGAACATATGATTGAATCATGGTCCACTAGTACATGATATTTAGATTTGATGCCTGTTTGTTTCATCCTTGTTTGTCCATATACGACTTGTATATGTTTTTTGTTAGCTAAACACGTGCTTTCAATCCGGTACAGAAATGATATCAAATTTTGGTGAAAAATTTTCGTTTGAGATTACAAATGAAGTTAGTTAATATACTACCACCTAATTAGAATCAATCTGTATAGGCATTGCACAATGAAAATTTCTGCTATAAAAGCTACAGGCTGCTTTAGCAACATAGTTACATTTGGTACATTAGATAACTTTGCTTTATCTGTGTTATACCTTTTCCTCAGTCTTTATGTAACAACCTTGCTTGCCATGGTATCTTTAGCATGAAACTAAGGTTTCCACGTGCTTACTCTGCACGACACAGGACTATCTGCAGCCACCTCATAATACATGCTCAAGGTTGTCCTGCTAATACGCAAATGTTTATGCTTGGTAACTTGTTTTTTAATGTATAATTGCAAATGCATCCTCAAAACTATCGGTGAAGTGTGCTTGATTCATTTTTCAAATATTAGTAGGAAAACTTCTTGTCTGGAGTTTAGCTTAGATCTTGAATTATGTTCTATCTAGCCATTCATTTTACATAAAACGCACTGTTCAAACATAAATGAAACTTTTGGACTGGACAGGACTCCTAGATGTTAATAGCTTCATCATATGATTTCTCAATCTTCTTTCAGATACTACCAAGACTTCTAGCAAATCCAAGCAAGACCCATATCACTCTAGCCAGCAGACATCTTTGACAAGACCGAAGTCGCCGAACAAACCTGCCATTAGTCCGGCAGTTGATACATCCATCTCCAAGTCCAACAACCTCAAGTTTTTCAGCTTGAGTGATCTAAAAAATGCAACCAAGAACTTCCGGTCGGAGACTATGCTAGGAGAGGGAGGATTCGGTTGTGTATTTAAAGGATGGATCGACGAAAATACATTGGCTCCCACTAGACCGGGAAGTGGCATTGTGGTTGCTATTAAGAAACTCAAGACAGATAGTTTTCAAGGCCATAAGGAGTGGCTTGTAAGTAGGACAAAATCCCGATTTTTTATTTAATTAATTAATTTTTTTTTTTATACTGATTTGCATATTGAGCCGACATTGTATGATCTTCAAATTTGGCAGGCAGAAGTAAACTATTTGGGTCAACTTCACCATGAAAATCTAGTCAAACTTATTGGTTATTGTGCAGAGTTAGATAATAGACTTCTTGTTTATGAATTCATGCCCAAGGGAAGTTTGGAGAATCATTTATTCAGGAGTAAGTTCCTTAGCAACAAGATATTGAAGATACTTCTTTTAATCTCTGAGCATCTAATTTGTACCTACCTAAACTTTTAACATGTAAGATAAGGCATATAAAGAATTACAAGTTTTAAGATTAACACCATGGCCTAGTCTGTTTACTGTTTAGTACTTGTTCTGTGAAAGAATACCATATTTACTTGCACTTTCCTCTTGTCTGCAGAAGGAGTACAACCTATTGCTTGGAATACGCGAATGAATATTGCTGTATGTGTCGCACGGGGTTTGTCTTTCTTACATGGTTTAGATGCCAGTGTGATCTACCGTGACTTAAAGGCTTCAAACATTCTACTCGATTCGGTATGTTAAAACAGCAATCTATTAGGTGTTTGATTGGTAATGAATATCCAAATGGGTTGGCTAATTAATGTAGTTTGGATAACTATGCAGGATTTCAATGCAAAACTATCAGATTTTGGTTTAGCAAGGGATGGGCCAACAGGAGATAAAAGTCATGTATCAACTAGAGTTGTTGGCACAAGAGGTTATGCTGCACCAGAATATGTGGCAACAGGTTAGCTCTACCTAACTTTCCAATTGCTGCTAAATTTCTCAAAACTATAGCTGAAAAAACCACAAATAGTGATTTTAGAAGTGTACTTGCAATTTACCCCACCCTCTCTTTTTTTTTTTTTTTTTTTTTTGATGAGGAAAGAGCTCTTACTAACAGTTAATAAACAATCAGGTCGATTGACAGCAAAGAGCGATGTGTACAGCTTTGGTGTAGTCTTGTTAGAATTACTCACAGGAAGACGGGCATTAGATGATGATAGGCCTGGATCCTCAGAGGAAACTTTAGTTGACTGGGCAAAACCATTCCTGAATGACAGTAGGCGGATTTTTCGAATAATGGATACAAGGTTAGGGGGTCAGTACTCCAAGAAAGGGGCTCAAGGTGCAGCTGCTCTTGCACACCGGTGTCTCCACACTGATCCTAGAAACAGGCCGCCAATGGCTGATGTTCTCTCAATACTAGAGCAACTTCATACATCAAAGAAGGAATTTCCTATGACCCCTTCTCCTAGGAGGGACCATCATGGGACAAGGAACCTGAATCGCACCAGAGCAACGACTCCAACTGCAAGGTCAAGATGAGCAAGCAGGCTTGTAAAAACATTTTTAGCTGTGATTTCAAATTTATGCACATGTACAAAGAAGAGTAATAACAGGATTTTAATCTGAGCATGTTTGCCTCAGCCAGGAATGCTTCCTACTGTATTGTCATATCCTATTAGGAATGATAGTCTAGTAAAAGCCATGCTTAGTGGACTTTCGGATCAATTCTTTAGTTTGAATCATTTGGTTTTTGCAAAGATCTATATCTCGTGGAAAAAAGGTTCGTGAAAACAAGCACAATCCTGTAGCCATTCGCAACGCTTCATATTAGCATCTAGTTACTAGGGCAGTACAGCACAAGGAGATGGCAGTACACTACTAAGATTAAAGCCCAGCATATCTCTCTTGTACCATGTTTGGTTACATTGCTTGATTATAAGTGGGAATTTTAAGTGATTTTCTAGCCGCTAAATGGACTTTCTATTTAGTACTACACATACTTCGTAGATCAAACAGATACTAGATATATTCTCCTGTCCAGTTCCCTTCCTTGAAATTATGCCTTCCAAACATGGATAATGTTCTTCTGACTTTCCCCAGTAGATTTGTTTTTTTCATCCGGAAGTGTTATGAACATGACCGTAAAGACTGTTCTTCCTGGAAGAAGAAAAATGGAATAAGAAGCTCTACTGCAGTTCATGACCACAGGAGAAAACGAGAGGAGTCTGAAGACATGGGAAACGATAACATCAGTCAAAAGGGATGGTTAGATGACCAACCTTATCTTCCAACACATCGAACCACCGACAAACAAATCTAGGATTACTTTTAAAATGAAAATGGATACTAATTATATTAACAGACTTGAATCTAAGATGTACGTTAGAAAATAAAAGAAATTCATCGTAAAACTAATCAAATAAAATATAAAATAATCCATAAAAAAAATTGCATTTACTTTACTAATTAATACTCGTAAAAATTAAGGATACTAAATGAGACTTGATGTATAAGCTAAGATGTATCTACGATGGGCTTAATACTTTAAGGCCTAGCCCTCTTTGAAGCTATTTTTATATTATATATTTCTTATTTTTATAAAAAAAAAACTCAAGATAGAAAAGATAGAAAATAAAGAAATTAATGGGGTCTTGATAAAGTCTCTATACGTGAAAGTTTTTCATGTAATACAAGCAACCGAGTTGTGCACCAAGGTAGTATAAGTCTATAATAGTATGAGTGGTTAAATGTATATACTTTTCTATTATATCCAAGATAAAGGTGCAATTATTCCAGAAGAAGATAGCTTTTTTAAATATTGGATGTTTGGATTTTTTTTTTTCTATATCCTATATCTTCTTATTCATATCTAGAAAGTAGAATGTATTTTAAAATATGATATTTGGAAATTTATTTATTTTACATTTGATTTGTTTCCATTTTAAATATAATATTTGGATTTTATCATAGCATTAGTGCACATGGTAATTAGGGAATCTAAAAATTGAATTCTTATTTTCTAAAGATGAATAATCTGCGGAAAAAGAAGGTTTTGATTTGTTTTATATAAGAGAAAAATATATATGGTATATAAGTTTAGCTTAATAGAGATTTATTATTCACATTTTTTTTATTATTATAATACCTTCATGTATTTGATATCTTATTTTGCATCCACACGATTTAAAATCAATGTCAAAATTAAACAAAAAAAGATAGAAAATGAATCTAACATGCCCTAAAACAAACATCTAGCTAAAAAGAGGAGTTAAAAAGTTGAGTGAATTCATTTCTAGAATTGAATACATGAATTTGTTGGGTAAGCTACCAAATGAAACCCCAGCAATTTATAGTATTTATAATTTGTGAATTAAAACATATAAGCGAGAGTGGCTTGTAATCAATGCAACATAATTTTCATCTTTATTTACTCTAATGAGAGTTACATGCCACAAACCCTAAGGAATTGATAGTTCAATGATTGTATTTATTGCTGATTAAGAGAATGTAAGGTTAAGAAAACTTGCAGACTCTCAATCATCTTTATCTAAAATCTCTTAGGAATCTAAAATATTTTAAAAACAAGTCCCAAAAATAAGGATGAGCTATAACACTTGACAAATAATTACTTCATCAACAAATACATTTATGACATTTTACATGTGACTTAACATTATTAATTAGTACATAACAATTTCATATAGTGTACAATTATTAACTAGTGTATAACAAATTCATATAGTATATGATATTGGTTAATAGGTTATGTATGTGGAGGTAATAAGCATAAACAAACAAAGTGTCTTAGATACGAGACCCTCACATGGATTTATTAATCTTAATATCCATATTTGTGACACATGTAAATTGCAATAATCTCATAATTGGTTTATTCTTTGTATTGGTCACTAGCATTCCGATCCACTATCTCCTTCTATGACAAAATCCCACCACTATTACAATCTATGGACAACTTCTCTTCAAATGACATAACCCATAATAGTCATAACTCTCCCATATTGGTGACCCACTTATTTACAATTACAACCAAGGTGACATTAGTATCTAACTACAAGTTACTTCATCTTAAATGCACAACCTTGAGTAGACAATGAATGCCTAGTCCATAATTTGCTCATTTAGAATGGTTACTAACCTTAGCATAAACACAAACATCATTTGATCAGATTGGCAAGGATCAATGCAACACCTAAGAATTTGGAACATGACAACTCGCTATGTGTCACTACTACAAAGTAACATGCTAAAGCTCTAAAACTCTATTCAAATTTAAATATGTTTTTCTTTACTTACATTCATACTATTATAAACTCAATAAAATAAAAGAATAACTTTCAAGTGAGTCATTCCAATCCTCATAATTTAAACCAACACAAATAATTCCACATAAAAATCTAAAATAATATCTATCCTCATATGAACGATTGTATAAATAGGAATCTAGTAACTATCTCCATATACTAAGCTCGGCAACTTATAGTTCTAATCACAATTCTTCTTTAATTTCCCATCACTTTTTATCTACATAATAGTAATGTTCTCTCCTGTATTCACTTAAGTAGTACCTCATCAAATTTCCATTTTCATCATAGTTGATATGTTCATCGTTCTCACCTGCCACTAAAAAAAATGAAAAGAGAATAAGCCTAAGCTTAGTACACGAAAACCACAACCGCACACGCATGCTACATAATAACAAGATCACATACATCTATGCAATGGTAATCTACAATACATCGATTTGATCAGGTTATTTAAATTCAATTACTTAACATACAGTATAGGAGTACTTATGACCCCGATTCACATATAATATTTATACATATAGACCTAAAGGAAACTGCCACTGTAGGCCCCTTTAACTCTAATCTATCCCAAATCATTTTGATATACGACTCTACTAAGGACAACACGACATACTAATCATCGAGGGACCCCTTAGGGTTTTACCACTATAGGCCCTTAGGCCAAGCTAAGCATAAATAACATACACATTAAACTCTAAGATTCCATTAAGTTCATTAAACATTTAAAATCATTAACCACATACAATTTATGAAACAACTACCTAGCAAACATGTCGAGTCTAATTTTTTATTTTCTATTCCTAATCCAATCTATACTAGACCCTATGCTTATCTAATATAGACCCTCGACTTGAGTTAGAAATTTCATTTTATTTGGAGTCGCCACCCAACTATGGTTAGGAAAAACTGAATTAGGACCAATTGAGCAGATTAATCCTAATTTCGACCACTAGTCATCGTGATTTCCTTTTTCATTTTTGTGAAAAGAGGAAAGGGAAAACCAGAGTTTCTGAATTCGGAGGCTAACCTATTAAAACCCTGAGGTTACCACTCTATTATCCCAAAATCAAAACTTTTTCCAAATGTCTTTATTTTATTTTTGTTATCTTTTTATTGTGTTTTTGAATAAATTATTCTAGGAAAATAATTTTTTTGTTCTTTTTAGAGTTGCCCCAAATGGGTGCCTACGTACCTGCTATTCAGGATCAAACGGGCCGTAGTTCGCTTTTCCTGAAAAATTTTAATGTGTTGGTGATTTTTAATTATAAAATTTCTTTTGATTTACGTTTTTATCATTTTAGTATTTTTTTCTAAAAAAATCTAAGCTTAAACTTGATAATTTGATTTTTTGCAAAAAATAATAATTTTAAGGAAAAACCAATTTTGGATTTATTTAAGAAAATAATTTTTCTAAGTGATAAAAATTTCATTTCTCTATTTTTCAACCCATTTCTAATATTATAAATTTTTATTGATCTTTGTTAATTTTTATTAAATTTTATTGATTCTTGTAATTTTCATTAATTTTTATAATTTTTATTGATTTTTTTCCCTATATTATTTCTCTATCCTATACTAAAATCTAAATTTTTATTGTTTTCTCTAATATATATTTTTATCATTTTCTTTATATATTTTTATATTTTTTATTATTTATTATTATAATAATTATTTATTTTTACTATTACTCATCTTAAATTAAACCCTAAAAAAAAAAACTAATCTAAATTCTAATATATATTTTTTCATTTTTGAATTATAAACGACAAGAAATTCAAATAAATAAATAAAATAACTAAATAAATAAATAAGAAATAATAAAAAAATCGAAAAATCCGACTTACCTGGATCTAGGTCGGTGCGCGGGTCGGATCGGGTCAAAGCGGGTCAGGTCGGGTCGATTGGTTACGGCGGCTGGGGATGCTCGTTGATGGCGTTCCGGCGGCCTTTCGAAGCAATTGAAGTGTCGTTTCCTAGGTTTTCGGGGGTAGGGAACTCAACCGTGGCGGTGGATTTCTCCAAAAACGCCTCCTGGTGGCAGCTCGGTGCTTGATCGGTGGTCGCGGCTTAGAAACTCCAGCGAGACTTCGATTTTCTCTCTTTTTCTCACTTTTTATCCGTGATCCTGCTTCCTCTCTTCCTCCTCTATTTATAGGCACAAGAAATCGAGCTGGATAAGCTCGGATTTCCTCCGATTGAAGCAAATCGGATTTCGGTTGAAAAACCCATCTCCGATTTACGTAAATCCTTTGATTTGTTGTGATTTGATTCCAAATGGATGATGTTTATCCTATTTCTGTTGAAGATCTATTGGATTTGTGTAAAAAATTGAATCAAAACGGCCGAAATTCGATTTTTCCCCCACTAGCGACGATCTCGGACGAAGGCTAAAGATGATCACGCGCTCGGCGCGCGCGCCCGTTCCAACCAATCAGATGTTGACACGTGTCCTAAGTGAGGAAAAAATTTTGCAAAACGCGGAATCTGCCTCCCCCGCGTTTTGAACCCATGACCTGACCCCCTCCTGCGCGCACAAGGCTGTGGCTCGGACCAATTGGGCTAGCCCACTTACTCGATTTTTTTATTTTCGCAATTTGCATATATGCAATGCGATTTTTTATTATTTTTGTATTTTTTGAAATTTCAAAAATTTGTAAAAATTATTTAATCCCTTTTATTACTATTTCTACAATTATTTTCCAAAATTGATGTATTTTTCCTATTTATTTTATTTTTTGAATATTTTTCCTATTTTTGCTAAATTAGAAAAAATGTAAAGAAAATGGAAAAAATTGAAAATTGATTATTAGGGCAAAAATGGAGTGTTTACAAAACACAACTAGCAAAACAAGGTAAACATGTACTTGAAAAGATGTTCCTACTATAGTCCTATGTGTCTCTAACAAAAGGAAGTAAACTTGTTAAATTACAAAGAACTATGCTTAGTTCTAACCTATAAGTAATTTGATTTACTAATTTGTTTAGATATTTTCTAACTGTATACTTCTCTCCCTGATGTATCACTATGGGAGGTGTTTTAGGATTGAAATAAAATGAACTAGAATAAAATGGGAGGTTTTCTTAGATAACATAGTCATGGAAGAGGTCGTGTAGAAGTGAACGAACTAGAGCACGGTCATGCTAGAGACTATGTATCTTTTTGTAAAAATTTTCTTTTCAACACACCTAGGTACATGGTCGTGCTTGTAATCGTGTATCTTATTGTAAAAATCACCATTTCAGCATGCTCAAGTACACAATCATGCTTATGGTCATGTACTTTATTATTTCCTTTCGTATTTCTACAAGGGCAGGTACATAGGCGTATACTTGACCATATACAACATTGTTTGTCATGAACCCTCAATTCCCTTCTCTAATTTCTTTCCTAAGCCTAATTTCTATGATTCTAAGCTTAATTGATCATTGTATTCGTTAATTTTAATGTAAAATTAGAGTCTGATACATTTACTTGACTCGAATTGAACTTAAAACTCCCAATTTGGTTGACTTTCATGCCTTAACAACGTATTAACGAGTCAAGTGTAAATTTAATTCACTAATTTATCATCATAATCAAATAAATTTACTAGATGGAAAGGGGTCAATCTCGTTGTGGTCCTTTGGGTCACCTGAGGGTTTTCACAAAGTCTCTCTCTCTCTTTAGGTTTCTGGTTGTAATTGCAAACAAGGAAAAGAGAGGAACCTTAGGTTAGTGTGGCTTTTATAGTCTAGATAGGAAAAGACCAATTTACCCCTATCTAATAATCTTATTTACTTGATTGCCTTTTGTTATGTATTATATTATATCATATTTATTTAATAATTATAATTTTATGTATACATTTATATTAGATTCTTGGACCATGTATTACATTATCCCCGTTTATAAAAACCTTTATCTTCAAAAGTTACCTAGAATTAGGAAGAGTTCTGAATGCTTTTTTCTGATTTATTCTTTTAATTCCCATGTTGCTTTCTATTTCGTTTGATTTTGTTCATTGTACTTTGATATAGAGAATTATTATTCTTCTTAATACTATTCTTCTTAATACTTACTCCTTTATATTAGCTATTTTTACAGGTCTCTCAATAAATGATTGTCGAGCTTAATTTTTTTCCCTAATAATCCTAAATTAAGATTAGAAAAAAAAAAAAGGGAGTCACCACCCGATTATGATTAGGAAAAAATTCAAGTTAGAATTAATGGAGAAATATTAATTCTAACTTGGCTACTGATCTTACAAAAAAAGAAAATACATGTATTTTTAGAAAACTAGAGATTATATGCTCATGGGCTATCTTTTAAAATACTACGGTTACCATTTTAACCTCCCAATATTAAATTTTAATTTTCAAAAAAACAAAAATTTTAACTAAAGAAAATTTATTCTAAAAAATTTTATTATCGAGGTCATCCCATGGGTGCTTATGTACCCATTATTCGGGATTAGAGTGATTGTAGTTCACATTAATTCTAAATTGTTAAAATAAGAAAAAATTCATTTTATTTTTTAAAAAATTTATGGAAACCAATAAATAAATAAATAAATTTTTTATTTATAGAAACTAAAAAATTAAATTAAAAAAGAATAAAATGTTTTAAAAAATTATAATTATAATTATATATATATTAAAAAAAATAAAATGTCTAAAAAGAAAAAATATTTTTTTATATTCTTTTAAAGGCTAAAGTGTCTAAAAAATAAAAAAATTAAATAAGGTTTCTAAAAATAATTTATTATTATTATTATTTAGAAACTAATTTTTTTATAGAAAATAAAAAAAATTATTGTTGTTGTTGTTATTATTATTATTGTTATTATTATTATTATTTTAGAAACTAAAATGTCAAAAAAAAAAATACAAACTTGCTCGGAGTTGAGTTGTGAATCAAAGAAGACGTGACGGCTTCTAGTAGTTGCTCGATCTACGAGTGGTGTCAAAGCAACTCAATTGAGGACGGCGCGTCAACCCACGTAGCTAATTTGTTCCTAGAAAAGGCGAAGTGTGGTGATCGGAGTGGTGGCTAGTGGTGGAGGTTCGACTTATTTTGAGTAGCATCTTTCTAAATGTTTTTAAGCTAAAAAGGGATGTTTTCTGGAATTTTTGACAATAGGGGACCTAAGGTTTGTGGTGGTTTTCTCTTGGAAGTGGCTAGAAGAACTAGTTCCTAAAGAGAGAACTAGACGATAAGCTCGAATGGAAGTGATTTCTGATTGAATTCATGTATTGGAAGAAGAAAGGATGGTCTTATTTATACTAATCGAGGTTGGTTTGAACATGAAAGCTCTTAAATGTGGAGATTTGCCCACTTTGGATGTGCTTGGAATTTGCTCAAAATATTCCCTTTTCCGAGGAAATAAACATGATTCAAGTGATTAGAGTGTAAAAATGAATATATTCTTACCTGTATATCTAAGAGGAAGCTTCAATTTTGTCTAAATTGAGCTAGATATGCAAGAACTATATATGCATGAGATGATTTTTTTCCATTTTCCATTTTGATTTTAGCTAAGTAATCAAATGTATTTGGACGGATTTTTAGCTTAGATGCATAATAGGCAATGTGATCCTCATCATTTCACCATTAATTTGGTGAAATCATGAAGAAAAGATGATAAAAAATGCTCTGAAAGTAGCCATTCCTAAAACGAAAAAGGAGTGAATTGCAGATGAGAGGAGGAAGATGATGAACAGTGCATGACCAGTGAATGGCTACCATGTGGCTAGGGGAGAGAAAAAAAATTTGGACGCCACGTGCTTGTTTTGAACCGGGTCATTTTTCCTTGCATGAGTGTGCTTTCCAATAGGCTGTTGGCTTGTGCCTCAGTCTTTTATTGCAACCAAGTTATATTTATTCATTTTTTAATTCTGAAAAAATTAATGCACTTTTGTGCATGTGGTGGGGGATCGAACTTTGGTCTCTTGCAGATTTGTGCATGTGTTTTCCAACAAGCCATTAGCTTGTGCCTCACACCTATACTATAATTAAATTGTATTTAATTCATCTTATGTCCTAAAAAGAAATGTTGTGTACGTTCGTGTGGTGTAGCATTTGAACCTTAGTCTCTTGTGTAGTGCGTTTGTATGTTTTACAATCAAGCCATTGGCCTATGACTTGATTTGTATTGCAAATAAATTGTTTTTATTTATATATTTTTAATCTTTTTTGAAGATTTTTTAAAATCTTTTTATTTTTATTATATAAAAAAATGAATAAAATAGTAATAAACTAGATAGAGCAAAAATGGGGCGTTTATAATGATAAATCTAGCTATACCTTCAAAGGTTCCAAAGCTACTACTTGACATTGATACATGAAACACATTATGTACCCCAGCCAAGCTTGGTAATAGAGCCAACCTGTAAGCAACTATCATAACTCTTTCCAGAATCACAAATGGACCTACATATCTTATATTTAGTTTTCCTCTTGAGCTAAATCTAATTACTCCTTTAGTTAGAGATATCTTCAATAAAATCTTATCCTCAACTTGAAATTCCAAGGGGCATCATCGTTTATCTACATAACTCTTCTAGCGACTTTAGGTTGACAGAATTTGCTACCTCATCACTCTAACCTTGTCTACTTCTTCTTGCACAATCTTTGGCCTAAGTATCCGTCTTTCTCTCACTTTATCCCAATGTAAGGGAGATTTACACTTTCTGATTTGGAGTCATTTGAATAGTAGCCTAATAACTATTGTTAGATGCAAATTCCACTAAGGGTAAGTGATCACTCCAATTACCCCTATGATCTGATGCATAAGCTCATAGTAAATCTTCTAGAATTTAAATGGTTCTCTCAAATTGCCCATCTATCTAAGGATGAAATGTAGTACTAAACAAAAGTTTAGTTCTCAGAACCTACTCATAAATTGAGTATCATGTAATATGATAATCTCCTTGATGTACAGTTGAGCGAGTTTTTCTAATCTGTAGTCTACCTTAATTGGTAAGAAGTGGGCAAACTTGGTCAATCGATTTACAATTACCTAGATTGTATCATATTTCTCCTTAATTCTTAGGAGGGCTATCACAAAATCCATAATTACATGTTCTTACTTTCATTCAACTATAGGAAGTAGTTGTAACTCACTTGCTGGCCTTTGGCGTTTAATCTTGATTTATTGACAAGTCAGACTTCTGGATACATATTCAGCTATCTCCCACTTCATATTTTCCACCAATAATTATTTTTTTAGGTCTTTATACATCTAGCAGATCAATCTACAAGCGTTAGTGATTCTCTTGACCTTAATGAAATTAAAAAATAGTATACCAATATCGGGTATCAACCGGCTAACTCTACGCATAAATGACTGCTGTTAGAAGAGCTACTCTTTAAGCAAGCATCCAAGATGATAGTGTTCTAACAACCAAGGCATGGCAGCTCGAGTAGTCATACGGTTAGTGATAAGTGTTAAAAGAACCTTATTTATAGTATTTATTGAATATGATTGTTTATGAATTTTGTGTGAATTTATTAAGAAAAAGATATTCAAGTGCTTAATATTTGACTTCAGGGTTTAAAAAGTGCACATTAAAGATTTAAAGAAGATTCGAGCGAAAACGAGGCAAAATCTGGCAAAATATGAGAAAAAGTGATTTTCACATGTGCACAACCTTCAGCATGGCCGTGATAATGCTAGTACTAAAGAGCAAAAAGTGATCAAAATGCATCGTGAAATTGTGTCCCGACCGCTGCACAAGTGATGCACAAAGTCGTGCTGAAGTAAGAAATCTACCTAGAGAAGAAAATGCAGGAACTTCGAAGTGCACAACCCCGAGCACGGTCGTGCAGGAGGCCATGCAGAACCTGGAACGTCAAAATTTTATGTTTTTCCAGAGTACACAACCTTGAGCATGAGCATGCACCAAGTCATGCATGCTATAATATTTCCTAAACAATAAATACTCACTTTATTACGAAAATTAGGGATCTAAATTATTTTTTTTCATAGCCACTCTAAAAACCCTAGAAGAGCAAAATCATGCATCTGGAGAGCAAAATCGTTGAAGTATCATTGGAAATTACAAAATGCCTACGAGGGTTTATTCTTTTCATCATGAATTATTATTACTTCTCTAAATTTCTCATGATGATTGTAGATTCCATGGAGGAGTAGATTTATATGCCTTGCATCTTGTGAAACTCTAAACCATGTGATTGAATTACTTATTGATTAATGAAAAAAGGTTATGTCTTTATATCTATTCATGTGTTTTAACTACTATGTAATTAATTTATGCGCGCAAATTGATTGCATGTCTGATTCTTGTTAGATAGAGAGATGTCTCATCTAATAGTATAGATTTTCATTAATAGGAAGATTGCATGTTTTACCCAGAAGTAAGAAGACTTCAATTTTCTATATAAAGATTTAATCTTTATTTGGGAATTGTGAGCTTAATGAAATCTTATAGAGCAATAGTGAGGGAAAAGTCTCCACTATTTTGTATAAGATTATTAATTAATTAATTCGAGAGAGTAATTAGTTTAATTGAAAATTCCTGCAATGCAAAACATAAAAAAATTGTTAATCAATACATTATTATAAGAAAGCTAGGGTTTATAGTGGATCAAGATGAAGGATAAGTTTTTGTGATTGAATTCATTTATTACAGTGATTATAATTAATCTTAGGGTTATTAGATTAATTAATTGGTAATTTAATTTATTAATCTCACATTAAAATTTAGATTAGATAATAGAAAAATGGTAATACTAATACTTGTTTCTAAAATTCTTGAGGACAACACCCGTTGTAATCTATACTATATTAGATATGTGCACTTACTTAGTTAGGTCGTTATATTTCTTTGGGTTAATAAATTTATAATTTAATACAATCGGATAAACGACCCATCAGCTAGCGAGATAGTTGAATTTGATTAAAATCTGTGATCCTGGGTAAACTATATATTCTGAGTAATGAGCTTCTTTCATGATCTCCTTCTTCAACTCCATGTTATCTGGAACACACCATCTTGTGCTATATTTAATTGACCCTTCAACATTTATATTGAATTTAGTGGCTTCACCTTGTTCTATTTTGCTTTTGATTTTTTGAATTCCAAGATCTCCAATTTGTGCGGTCTTAATTCGGTCAATGATACCGGGATGAATACTAAGTATAGCCAACCTATTTCCCACTTTTTGTGTCACCATCTCTAATTCAAGCTTACGCATGTCTTCTAATATTTGTCTAATGCTACTATGTTCATTTGTTTCTTCCACCTTAGAGCATTTGCAATCATATTTGCTTTTCCAAGGTGATAATGAATCTCCACATCATAATCTTTCATTAATTCCAACCATCTCCTTTACCTCATATTTAAGCCCTTCTGTGTAAATAAATACATCGACCTTTTATGATTTGTAAAGATTTTACGCTTCTCACTACAAAGATAGTGTCTCCACAGTTTCAGCACTAAGATCATGGTCGCTAATTCTAGATCATATGTGGGGTAATTCCTCTCATAAGGTTTCAGCTGGCGAGAGGTATATGCAATGACTCTCCCATTCTACATAAGCACTCACCCCAAACCTTGAGTTGAAGCATCACTAAAGACTTCAAATTCCTCTTAAGTCTTTGATAGGGCTAACATAGGAGTTGTCACTAACTTCCTTTTCAGTGTTGTGAAGTTTTTTTCACATTCTTCATTCCACACAAACTTGGCCTTCTTCTTTGTCAAATGTGTTAAGGGAGTTATCAAACGAGAAAATCCTTTCACAAAGCTTCTATAATACCTAACTAGCCTTAGAAAACTCTTGACCTCTGTCATAATTCTTAGTCTTGGCCAATAACTCACTACCTTTACCTTTTCAGGATCTACTGATATACCATCCTTATTTACCGCATACCCTAAGAAGGATACTTGTTCCAGTCAAAATTCACTTTTGCTAAATTTAGCATACAACTTCTCTTCCCTTAGTCTTTCCAATACTGTTTTGAGGTGTGTTTCATGTTTTTCCCAACTCTTGAAATAGATGAGAATATCATCTATAAATAATACCATAAACTAATCTAGCTAATCTCTAAGAACTCTGTTCATCAAATCCATGAAGGCTGTGGGAGCATTTGTTAATTCAAAAGGCATTACTAAAAATTCGTAATGCCTGTACCAAGTCTTAAAGGCAGTATTCTGTGTATCTTCTTCCTTAATTCTTAACTGATGATACCTTGATCTCAAGTCAATTTTAGAGAAAACTTGAACTCCTTGTAATTGGTTAAATAGGTCATCACTCTTAGAGAGGGGGTATTTGTTATTGATTGTGACTTGGTTTAGCTCCCTATAATCTATACGTAGTCTCATGCTCCTATCCTTCTTCTTAACAAAAAAATACTAGAGCACCCCATGGTAAGATACTTCGTTTGATAAACCCACTGTCTTGCAACTCTTGAAGTTGAATCTTCAGTTTAAACAATTTAGTAGGTGCCAGTCTATAAGGTACTTTAGATATTGGTGCCACTCCCTGTACTAAATCAATGCAAAACTTTGTCTTTTTGACTAGTGATAAGCTTGGCAAGTTCTTTGGAAAGACATCTGTATAATCTCTAACTACATGTATATCTTCTAACTCCGTGGCTTATCTTACCTCTACTAATAATGCTGACAATCTCCCTTTATTCCACAACTTATATGTAGGAAGAGTTGCAAGTCTTTGTGCATTTAACTTGAATATAATTTATTCTTCATTGAGGAAATTAAAATAAACCACTAGATTGTGACAATCTATAGTGATATAGTACTTAGATAGCCAATTCACTACTAAAATCAAATCAAATTTTATTATCTCTAATACAAATAACTCAATTGGCATTTTCTTTCTTTGTATTATAATTTCTATATCCTTACACATCTAATCTAGTTTTCCTCCTACTCTAAAAGGAGTATTTGCATCACTCAATGACACTGGTTTCAACCTACGTACATGCATGAAAATAGGTAATAAGTAGAAATGTGTTGCACTCATATCAAATAATACATAGGTGATGTCTGAGTTACTAAGCAATGTATCTATATGGTATCTTGATTTGGAGCATCCTACTACTACTATTGTTGCAATGCAAACACTCGACCGGATGCCCTTTGTCTTGGTCCAACATTTTGAGGTTTACCCTCTGGTCCTCTAGGTGCAGGTCTTACTAACCGCTATGCTTATTGAGGTATAGTCATTTAATTTTAGGAGGCACCACATTGAAATGACTTATGCCCTCTCTACTTATAAGTATAATAGAAATTCTGAGGGATGGCTCTTTTTATGTAGTTCTTATTAAGGTGTTCTATCTTACCACAGAAGAAACATGTTCCTTTGGGCTAACTGCATTGCTGTAGATCATGGGATCCCAAACATCTAGTACATCTCCTCCCTGGTCTTGCCTGTAGTGGTGGAGGTAATGCTAGAGGTGCTGGCTTAATCTGAAAAAGGTCTAGGTGAATAACTCATAGGTCTGACCTGACATACAGTTGGCCTCTTTCCTTTGTTTGCATATGCTATACTTGAGGCAAGCCTTTTTTCTAAAATAGTCCCTAATCTATGGGATAATTGTTCTTCTATTTTCTTCCTACTCTACTCTAGATACTTTGCCTTATCCACTACCTCTACATAAGTAGTTAATTGGAAGGCCCCCACTTCATGCTAGAGGTTAGGCCCCAAGCCTCTCATAAACCTTCTTGCTCTTGAGGAATCATCAATGCGAACCAACTCTGGTAGGAACTTGATCAAGCGATTTAGATCCACTTCATATGCTTTCACAGTTCTACTGCTCTACTAGCAATTATAGTATTCGACTTCCATTTTGTCCCTAATACTGCTGGGAAAGTATTTCTCATAAAATAGCTTCTCAAACCTCTACCATTGAATAGGAGCTCCTATCAATCTGGACATACTAGTCCACTAATCTATAGCTAATCCTTTCAGCATATATGCAACAAACCTCACCTTTCTATCATTGAGGACCGTGAAAGTTTCAAAAGTCTTCTTTGTCTCATTGACCAAATGCTCAACCTTTATTGGATCACCAACCCATGGATGAAATTCCTTAGCCAACCGGATAAATTTATCTAATCCGCATGGTTCTTCTATAAGCCTAGTAGGTCTCGCTGCTTGCTGTTGTTACTGTGCTAACATCCTTATTAGAGCATTGAAAATTTCAAGCAGTTGGGCAGTTATGACATTAGCTTACTTTGAGGCTCCCTAGTGAGGTAGTCCTTAAAGATTTCTTTCCTCTAAGACATCTCCACCCTGCTTAGCACCAAATGAGCCCTGAATGATGTTTTTCCTAGAAGGCATTATGTTTAAAATTGAGACAACAAAATGATTCCAAAGTTAAAATTAGTAAGGAAAGTTAGTGATAGTATACATCTATGTATACTCAAGTCTACACATATATACAAGTATATTCATAAATAAAACATAATTTTAAAAGAAAATACAATCATATAAAATAATTGAAACAAATAAAATCCAATCAACAATTGTCCTACAATTTACCCACTCTCTTCATTTTGTCATTGTTTTATAGATCAAGTACTTAATTCATTTAAAGATCTTAACTTACTTTCTACTGATTAAACTCTACACTTATTGATCATCACCTAATTTTTAAAGATTATCAACCTTAGGTATATGGATCACAAACCTAATTCTTCTTATTATAACCTAAGTTCTAAGGATCATCAAAATATATGCTTTGATGCCACCTAAGTTGTAACACTCCAAAACCTGGAACATCACAGCTTGCGACGTGTTATTACTACAAAATGACACGCTAAGACTCTAAAACTATATACAAATTTAAACTCGTTCCTCTTTACTTACATTTATAATATTATAAACTCAATAAAATAAGCGAATGACTCTCAAGTAGGTCATTCCAGTCCTCACAATTTAAACTAACATAAATAATCCTACATAATAATCCAAAATAACATCTATCCTCATATAAACGTTTATATAAATAGGAATCCAGTAACTATTTCCATATACTTAGCTCAACAACTTATAGTTCTAATGACAATTCTTCTCTAATTTCTCATCACTCTTCATTCACGTAATAGTAATGTTCTCCCCTGTATTCATCCAAGTAGTGCCAGACCGAATTTTCGTTTTCATCATAGTCGACATGTTCATTGTTCCCACCTGCCACTAAAAAAATGAAAGGGGGAGGAGCTTAAACTTAGTACGTAAATACCACACCCACATATGCATGCTACACAATAACAAGACCACATGCATCTATGCAACAGTAATCTACAATACGTCAATTCATTAGGTTATTTAAATTCAATTACTCAGCATACAACATTGGGATACTCATGACCTCGATTCACATACAATATATATGCATATAATGCTAATGGAAACTATCATTGCAAGTCTTTTCTAACCATAATATATCTCAAATCATTTTAATACACAGCTCCACTAAAGACAGTGCAGCATACCGATCATCAAGGTGCCCCATAGGATTCTGCTACTACAAGCCTCTAGGTTAAGCCAAGTATAAACAACATACACATTAAACTCCAACATTCCATTAAGTTCATTAAACATTTAAAATCAAAATAAGGTAAACATGTACCTAGAAAAATGTTCCTACTATAGTTCTATACGTTTCTAACAAAAGAAAGTAAACCTTTTAAATTACAAAGAACTATGCTTAGTTCTAACCTACAAGTAATTTAGGTTTACTAATTTGTTTAGGTATTTTCTAATTGTATACTTTCCTCCTCGATGTGTCATTATTGGTTCGCAGGGGAGGCAAATCCGCGTTTTGCAATTTTTTTTTCTTTCCCCAAGACACGTGTCAGCAGTTCATTGGACAACACAAACGCACGCGCCAGGTGAATGTTCGTCTCCTACCTCTATCCGAGATTATCACCGGCAGTGGAAAAACCGAATCCAGTCGTTTAGATGCAATTTTTTGCACTAATCCACTAAATATTTAATCAAAATAAGATAAACATCATCCAATTGGAATCAAGAGCAAATCAAAGATGGGTTTCAACTGCAAATCTGATTCGTGCCTATCGGAGGAAATCCGAGCTTATATATCTCGATTTCGAGTGCCTATAAATAGAGCACGAGGGGAGGAAGCTAAAATACGGATCAGAAGAGAGAAAGGAGAGAAAATAAGAGAAATTGAAGCTTCACCGGAGTTTCTAAGCCGCAACCGTCGATCACCACCCTTCGAACCACCACTTTGAGAGATTTTTTAAGAAATCCACCACCACCTTCGGATTACCCACCCTCAGAAAGCTCGGAAGCCACCTTCAAAAGCCCCGGAATGCCGCCAACGAGGACCTTCAGCCGCCGTGATCCAACCTGATCGACCCAACCCGCGAACCGCGCCCGTACCTAGGTAAGTCGGATTTTTCCGTTTTTTTTATTGCATTTTATTTATTTATTTTTCTTTATAGTTCGAAAATGAAAAAAAAAATAATATTAGAAAAATGGTGAAATTTGGATTAGTTTTTTTTTTTTATGTTTAGTTTAGAATAGGTAAAATAATGAAAATTATAAAAAAAATAAAAATTTCGAAAAATATTAAAAAATTAATAAAATAATAATAAATAAATAAATAAAATAAAAATAGATAGATAATAAACAATAAAATGATAAAAAATAAAAAATATATAAATAAATAAAATAAAAAAGAATAAAGAGTAGGATTAAATAGAGGAAATTTCCTAATAAAAAATAATGAGTCATTTTTATCACTTAAAAACATTTTCTTAAATAAATCCAAAATTGGTTTTCCTTAAATTAAAATTTTTAGAAAATAAAGCTTAGGCTTAGATTTTTTCCAAAATATTGAAAATGGTAAAAAAACGTAAATTCAAGGTATTTTCGTAATTAAAATTAATCAACCCACTAAAGCTTTTTTTTTATAAAAAGTGAACTACGGCTTGTTTGATCATGAATAGGAGGTACGTAGGCACCCTTATGGGGCAACTCTAAAAAAAACAAAAAAAAATTATTTTCTAAGCTATTACAATTTGTTTTACATGTATCCAAAATAATAAAAATAAAAAATATATAAATAAAAATAACAAAAATAAAGGAAAAGACATTCGAATATGGTTCAGATTTCAGAAGAATAAGGTAGTAACTTTAAGGTTTTAATAGGTTAGCCCCTGAGTCTAGAAACTCTAGTTCTCCTTTCCTCTTTTACAAAAATGAAAAGATGAGATCTCGCTTACTAGTTGTCCAAATTAGGATTAATCCACTTAGTTAGTTCTAATTCAGTAATCTTTCCCAACGTTGGTTGGATGGCGACTCCAAATGAAATAAAGTTCCTAGTTCAAGTCGAGGATTTATATTAGATGAGTATAGGATCTAGTATAGATCGGATTAGGAATATAAAATCAAAAATTAAATTAGACTCGGCATGCATCTATGCAACGGTAATCTACAACACATTAATTCATCAGGTTATTTAAATTCAATTACTTAACATACAACATTGGGATACTCATGACCCCAATTTACATACAACATATATACATATAGTTTTAATGGGAATTGTTATTGCAGGTCCTTTTTAACTGTAATCTATCTCAAATCATTTTAATACATAGCTCCACTAAAGACAACATGTTATATCGATCATTAAGGTGCCCCTTAAGATTCTGCTACTATGGGCTCCTAGGTCGAGTCAAGTATAAACAACATACACATTAAACTCCAACATTCGATTAAGTTCATTAAACATTTAAAATCATTAACCACATGCAATTTATGAAACAACTACCTAGCAAACACAATAAGCAAAATAAGGTAAACACGTACCTAGAAAAATGTTCCTACTATAGTTCTATGCGTTTCTAACAAAAGAAAGTAAACCTTTTAAATTACAAAGAACTATGCTTAGTTCTAACTTACAGGTAATTTGGGTTTACTAATTTGTTTAAGTATTTTCTAATTGTATACTTTCCTCCTTGATGTATCATTATGCTTAACTTGCAATTTAAGATTGAAATAAAATGTGCTAGAATAAAATAGGAGGTGTTCCCGAACAATACGGTCATGGAAGAGGAAGTGTAGAAGTGCATGGACTAGAGCACAATCATGCTAGAGGCTATATAACTTTCTGTATAAATTTCCTTTTCAACACGCCCAAGTACATAGTCATGCTTGTGGCCGTTTACCTTACTGTAAAAATCACCATTTCCGCACGTCCAGATATACGGTCGTACTTATGACCGTATACCTTACTGTTCCCTCTTATATTTCTATATGGGCAAGTACATAGGCATGTACTTAACCGTGTACAATACTATTGGTTACGAAATCTCAATTCCCTTCTTCAATTTCATTCATAAGCCTAATTTCTATGATTTTAAACCTAATTGATCATTATATTCACTAATTTTAATGTAAAATTAGAATCTAATACACTTACTTGACTTGGATTGTACTTGGAACTCCCAATTTGATTGACTTTCGTACCTTTTTTTGTCTTGTTCCGTGCCCTAACAACATATTAACGAGCAAGGTGTAAATTCAATTCACTAATTTATTATTAGAATCGACGATTAGGATTCTTACCAAATGGAAAGGACTTGATCTTATCGTGGTCCTTTGGGTAGCTTAAGGATTTCTATAAAGTCTCTCTCTCTCTTTAGGTCTTTGGTTGCAGTTGCAAATGAGGAAATGAGTGGAACCTTAAATTAGTGTGGCTTTTATAGTCCTAATAGGAAAAGATCAATTTACCCCCTCTAATAATTTTATTTACTTGATTGTCCTTTGTTATGTATCATATTATATTGTATTTATTTAATAATTATAATTTTATGTATATATTTATATTAAATTCATGGACCATGTATTACAATGGATGTAAATTACATTGATTTATCTAAACTTACATGGACAACTAAACATTGAAGATAGAGTAACCCATCTGTTGTACTTGTTTTGTCCGATCAATAGCTTGAAATCGTTTCTCTATGTTTTTTGTAAATTTATAAAATTGATATATTTCTATAATTTTGTAAAGTTTACTTAAGTTATTTTAATTTACTTTTTAACTAAACTTTAGGAACAAGTACGGATAATGTTTAGAACGAAATTTGGAGGAAAAAGAAGGACTAGTCAACCTATGAAGGAAGTGATGACAACTAATTCCTGGTAGTAGACCACATGAGATTTTGAGGTTGTTCACTAGCTTTAAGATGGTCAGCCACATGGTTGTAACATCGATTATAGGGAGCACCAAGATCTAATTTTGTGCTATTTTTCTTACTTTCAATCAAAAACCAACATTTATACATATTTTAATTTATTGCATGAAAAACTTGTATTATGATGAATCTATCTACTTTTTTTTTTTTTTAATATTAAAATCATACGAAATCCATTTATCATTAACAAAAATACTACAAATTAATCAAATATATTTACAAAAACATGATATACCAACTAGGTTTTGTACATTCCATTTGCATCGTGGCTAATCTTGTGCTAGTCTGTGACACAACATTTACACACACACAACAATACAGTAAGCCTGAAGCCTCCACACCTAGAACCATCCAATATTATTTTTTCCTCCAAACGGCATATTTCAACATAAAAAACTAAAGACAAAAGGACAATCGGATTCGGTTAAAACTTGTTTTTAAGTCCAAAGCCGCAGTCCTTGAGGCGGCCCCCACCCCACCCCTGGCTGACATCAATTTCCTGGAAAGTGATTTATTTTCTTCGCCGGAGGAAACCGACGTTTGAACAACCGCGTTTTTATTTAGTCTCCTTTATTTGGCGTTAGCCCAAAAACGACGAATGCTTAAACCTTAAGAAAAAACAATGCATCGAAAAGTCCACAAGGAAAATGGAAATTACAAGCCTTTTCTCACCCACACGTAAGCCCTATTATTTGACCATCCAAGCTTCCCACGCACATTGCGTATCTTCCCTTGATATTATATTTGTTCATGGATGAGTACTCGTTAATTAATTTAAATAATAAATTCAAAATTTTTTGTTGGTATTAATTATATATTTTAAAAAAAAGTTACACAGAAAGTTATAAAATATTTTTTAAAGCAATAATCGAATATTGAGACGCAGTTAACATTTTTCAGCTTATATTATTAATATTAATGATTGGGTCATTTTTCTCTCTCATTGTCAGCACATAAAGGGAAAACAAGCCTTGTTTCATTTGTACTTTGTCTCTGCACTTGTCTATCCGTCTGCTTTATCTGGGACTTCCTTTCGAGTGTGCTCTGTTGGCTTACGTCGAGCGCTTTCAAAGGAAGTCTTTTTGGCCATCATATTGTTTTTTTCTTCTTGAATTTGATCGGATAGAGTTCGCAGAAGATACATGGGGAAGACGCTGGATCGATTGTTTCGTAAGAGTTTGAAGGCGACCAAGTTTAAGCCAACACTAAATCTGGCCATTACCCGTCTAGCAGTCCTAAAGAGGCAGCGTGAAGTTCGGTGTTCAAATGCCCGATCAGACGTTCTTCAGCTTCTTCAACTTGGTCATCACGAACGTGCACTTCTTCGGGTATATTTTGCATCATCGTGCACCATGCATATGCATAGACTTGATAAGAATACAACAAGTTTACTTATACTTTCTTTTTACAAATACACTGTCAACAATCGCATGAAGTTTGTGCTTTTGTAACATCGAGTGCTCAAAGTAAGACACTGGTGAAAATATTTACATGGATTTTTAAGGAGATGTGATCTTATTATGGGCGTGCTTTTTGATAGGTTGAGCATGTCATTAAGGAGCAGAATTTGTTGGACGCGTATCTTGTGATGGAGAGCTATTGCAACCTCTTGATTGAAAGGACCAACCTCATTGAACAAGAAAAGTACTTCCCTTGTCTCTCCTCCTCTCTTTCCTATAGATGAAAGTAGGGTTGGGCACTGCGTTGCAGTGCTTCCGACTTGACTTGACTGAACTCGATCAAAATCCAATATTTTATTATGTGAATTTTGGGCTCTGATATTAGTACAGCATATACATTCAGATTCAATGCCCAACAAATCCGACCGATGAGTAAAAACATATAGTAAATATTAATATATGCGGATTAGCCTAAATCTGTGCTGATAACATCCCTAAACTTCATCTAGTGTTCTCTATGATGAACGGGGTGAATCCCTGTCCTTTTGGATTCATTAATATGCAGAGCATGTCCTGAAGAGCTACAGGAGGCAATATCAACATTGATATATGCCGCTTCGAGATGTGGTGATTTTCCAGAGCTTCAAGAGATGCGCACAGCTTTTGCCTCTCACTATGGCAAGGAATTTGCTGCTCGTGCTGTTGAACTGCGCAACAATTGTGCTGTCAATCCAAAGGTACACTTATTTGTGCAATCCCAACAGCTTGTTGTTTTGCTTACTGTGGAACAACAATCGACCATCAGTTTTACCACGCCATCTCTACACTCCATAAGACGATGTAAAATGGCGAATCTAGGATCCTATTGGAGGAAGAGCACCTCATTGTAAACAAAAAATAGGGAAAGAAAGATGTCTGAAGATAACAAATTATTATATACATATCTATAAAGTATATCAAAGATAAATTTTCAAACATTTTCAAAGTTTGGGGATAACTATTAGTTCTAGCCTAGTGGTGTCCATAATAGAAAAAAAGGATTCGTTTGGAAAACTTCATAGTAGTTACCAAAACTCTAATATATCCAATTTTTATATGTATATGCCCATCGTTGAGTGGTTTATCACCCCTGTTGAAGCATTTTTCCTATAATAGATCCGACTATCCAGCCCTAGCAATTCATTTCATTACTGTTGTGGTACTTGGCAAAAGAAATCCCAAATGTTGAAAACGGGATCGTATTTGAGTCTACTTCTCCGTGCCATGATAAAAATGAAATGAGTTGTTATAGTTGGATGTCATTGATCCCAGACCATTTAGCTATTTTCCTCAATAAAAGTAGTTGATTCTAGGGTGCTATTCCCTTGAAATTCCAAAGTCCATGCTTTTCTTGGGAGTTTGCTGAATTAACTAACAGAATTGTTTCTAGATTGTGGAATATCTTTTCTAGACGTGGCAATGTTTGTACCTATAGTCCTTATTCATTTAGCTGTAGTATGACCATGAGATTCCGCTATATTTCTGGATACTGTTAATGTCAATACAAATTTTTATAGAGGTATGACTAAAATGTAGAAGTTGATAAATGTAGCTTTCACGTTGGTGGGCGTGGTCTAATGAATCAGGCAGAATTGACAAGAGTTTGGTACAAGGGTTAGAATGGGGGAGTTTACTAGTAAACCTTATGGCTAATATTCACTTTATTCCTAAGACTAGTTCATTCGTGCAGGTGGCTTTACCTAGGAGGAACGTGCGACATACCCTGCATACAAAATGGATTTAAATTCAAAACTTTAGCATGATAGTTTAGTATTTGATTAAATGCTGTGAAGGTGATGATTAAATTAAATTACGAAATTCTGTCGACTGGATGTCCTAATATGCTCAAATTTACTTGTCTTCTCAAGTTAACCAAGATTTTGTGATTGCAGAGTTTATATGAAATACTTGTGACTCTGGGAAATTCGGCCTTTAGCTCTCTTGGTTAGATAAACTTGCCTGTTTTGTTTCTGAAGAAAGCGAAGAAGAAACTAGATGCTAATTATCTCTTTTTATTGATTAAACATTCATATCTTGGGAAATTGCACCAATTCTTTATTATATTGGTATCATTTGCCCGACTATCAGCAAGTTCCTCATTGGTTGCTCTAAGTCTCTGTGAAACATTTGAAAGAGCTTGCTTATGTAATCAACTATGGCTATATTCAGATGATACAGAAGCTGTCAACTAGGCAACCAAGCTTGGAGAACCGGATGAAGGTGCTAAAAGAAATTGCTGTAGAGAATGGTGTTGCGTTAAATCTTGAAGAAGCATCGGGTCCGACAGAGGTATGCAGTTTATTGAGGAGTAACTTTGGGAATCTGAATTATTTGAATAATTCCCATTTTAGGTATTTCATTTTTATGAATGGATCCAGGGACATTTAAGTGCTGGTGAAAGGCCCCAGCCAACAAGTTTAGAGGGTTCATCCGAGAGAAAAGAGATGTACGAGTTTTCCGACTCAATGAAGGCAAAGAAGTACAGAGATGTCGCTGACGCTGCACAAGCAGCTTTCGAGTCGGCTGCTTATGCTGCAGCAGCTGCAAGAGTTGCTGTTGAACTATCTCGATCTCAGGGACCTCATGGCAGTGATGATGACAATAGTGCTGGTGCTGCAAAAGATGAGCTGTCTGTTGACTCCAATACCATAAAACCAGGGTCCGAATCAGAAGAAAGGGAATTTCATAATGAAAGAAAAGCTCAGAGCCCAATAATCCGATCAAATATGGCAGAAATTAAACAATCTATGTATTCTTCTAGCTCAGATTCAGGAGAGCTAAAGGTGGATTCTCATGATACATTCAGCCAGATTAACCAAGAGCACGAAGAAATACATTTCGATGAATATGATGAGCCAGTAAGGTCGAGAGAAGGCATAATTGATACAAGGAACCGAAATGGATATTCGCCTCGGAAGCAGACCCCTCCACGATTTCAAGCTGGTGCTGCAGAACCGGATTACCATGGGACTCGGTTACATGTTGCTGAAGCAACCATGCCTAGTGCAATGCAGTTGAACCTAGAGAAGAGGCCAATTTCTGTCAGGACCAGAGGGGTTCGCGGGTACTAGGTAATCCAAGACCTTTTCAAATTTCTTCGCAGTGGATTTTGAGTATGCCCGCGTACTGTTAATAGTTCACAATACCAAATGTTGTTCTTGTTTTCTTTCTTGGTTTCCAATTATGTACTTAAGTTTTGTGCGTCCAGTGCTTTGAAAAGTTTGAAGAGTTCGGTTAAGTGTATTCTCTATGTTTATTGGTCATTGTGATAAAATAATTTGGGCAAGGTCTAGCCTCTAATTGAAATTTGCTCAACAGTGTCACACAGCATTATATCACAGTTATCATTTTAATAGATAAAAAGTGGTTTAACTGCGATCGATCCGTACCGATATCTAAGTCCCTGCTAAAACAACCCAAAAGCTAATATCTATGAGCAACTTAGAACAATGTCAAATATTGATTACTAAGCTAAGAGCACTATGAGATAGCTAATATCCTCATGCAAGAACAATTTCAACATTGAAATGGAGCTTAAGTAATATCTTGTGGAAGAGTAAGTTTTGGCAGGCACCACGGATAGGTGTAAGAGCAATTAAAAAAAACTACCGCTGGAGAATCAATTCTTTCCATATTTTAATAAAATGTTCCAAACATGAGGCGTCTATGCATCTATTGAAAGAAAAAAAAAATTAAAGGGAAAAAAAAAAAAACAAAGTTATTCCTTCTTGAAATAATGTTGACAACGAAAACCTGGAATTGGGAGAAATATATAAACAAAATCCTAGTACTGTCAATGACAAAGTGTAAAAAGAATCAATTGCATGGTAACGTGAAAGTTTCAAACTGAAAGCGTATGGTGTATTTGGCCATCAAAACGACTTTGTGTCAAAATTTCCCGCGCTCGGGCACTTCTATGTTGAAGACGTTGATGGAGCATCTCTGACATCTGGTTGAAGAACTCTGAATCCCATCTGTTTATCAATAATGGATCTTCAGCATAGCATACATAAATTGATGTAACTGCACTTTCCACCACCACCATGGCCACCCCAACCTGCAACATAGGTGCCCATTCATTAGATACTTGCATCTTCTGCTTCAAAACGAGACGGTGTCTAGAGAGTGCTTCCATAATTGAAAAATTCTTGTCTCAAGAAAGTAAAAATGTACTACTGTCCAATTATTAAAACTGATCGAAGTTTATTTAAAAGGTACATATCAATTCATTTGTAGAAAAGACCGCATGACAGCAAGAGCCGCAAGTACTCTTAGTGTGTGAAACTTTTAACTACAAAGGAAGGAAGTAGAAATGAATATTTCAGACTTAAAATCAGAGAATTATCTATAGAAATGGCTAAGATGAAGAGATGCAAAGAAATCAAGCACTTCTCCAGCTCAACTCTTAAGTAGAAATGTGGATAAGTTGAAAATAAACATAACAAGTGTACTGATATTGATACCTTTCCAATAAATTCAAGGATAAAACTACTAGGCCTGCCAAATGCAATTTAGGATGACCCTCATATGCTTAATATCAAGTGGATAAAGACATTTAGAATTAACAGAAAATTTTGTCCAATAATACTTCTTCATGCATCATATTCTTAATGAATGGTCAAACATGCGCTTATCGATTTTTGTGGGGGCAGTATGTGTAAGGTGTCTGCCTTGACATCATCCATCTATATGATAATTTAACCCTCTATAAATAATTGAATTATCTTACATATGATCACATCCTTCATATCTATATTTATGTCCCAGAAAAGTACATCTCTAATTATGCATTGGCCTATTAAATGGACTAAGATGCCAACAAGGCCAGGGAAAAATAAATAAGTATACTTACCAAAACCATACCCATCAACATTGATGTTGCCCCAACCATGACACCCCGCTCACTGGCTTTAAACCAAGCCCAGGTACCAGCACAAGTTCCACTGACAAGCCCTCCTAAGACAGTGCCCATCAACAAGACAGCACCAGAACAATCATATGCGACAAGTGCTTCAACACCAGTAGACTGAAATAACTCCCAGGCATCCCTGGCAGAGTGGTTAAAGTTTTTCCCATAGACTGCTATCTGTAAGATAAAGACAGGTCATGTACTGTTAAGTATGATTATGCTCATGAAAATTCAACTAATCATGTATAAATTATATCTGTCTCTCTGTGCTGCCAGTAACAACTCTTGTTGATCCCCAGAGAATCCAGATCTTTTCTAAATTTTTGTCAAAATATCTTCAAAAATTTTTTGCAGGTGACTCAAGATGGTTCTGAATCTTTTGCCAAGCTAATGCCTAAGTGTAAACTACTGGCCCCTCTCATAAGCCATATACAGTTCTTATGCAAGAAAGGTAAGTTTTACAAGGGCACAACAGCCACTATGTCTATTTATGTTGACCATCCAGTTAAAACCAAATTAGGATCCATTACATTTGGGATACTAAAGCAATGACTTCCCTATTTATCTCATTGGGCATACCAACTTCAGTGGTTGAACCCCCTCGGAGGATTTAATGTGAAAAATGAAATAAGGTAAGAGATTAAAGAAATGGAACATGAACAATAAAGGAGTAATTAAGTCCACACTTGTAGAGTTGTACTCTTGATCATGGATCAAATTGCAGAATGGAGTCTTACATTCTGTGAATTCACTGTAGCCTATCACCTACTTAAGTGTAAGATAAAATTCTTCTTTCTGTTTGAATGCTTGCTGACAAGAAAATATGGCAACACCCATCTTCCAGGGTTCCATCTCTGAACTATCCTTATAATGGTTGCTGCTATTCAAGCATAAGTTATTGTCTACTCTTCATCTTTTTTCTGAAACAGAGAATGCTCATGAGCAGGCACCCCAGATTAAATTGGTCATACAATGACGTCAACCTTGAAATGGAAATCCATTGAAACTGGGCATTACTTGACTAGTCTTTTTCAACCAGTTCCACTAGCTTGGCAAGCCATCAAGGGAAAAATAGTATGTGACTAGAGCAAGGTGGTTGTTGTGGATGGTGGTAAATGAACTAAAGAATCTAGACCTTTAGAAAAACTTCAATTAAGTCATCCAAGATGGATCCACCTCTTCCTGAGATAAAGAAAGTGATGCTATAGGAGAAAAGTCCAATGGAAAACAAGATAGATACATTAGGTGACTCATAAATGGCAGCTATGATCAAAGATCACCTAGAATTTGAATTGAATAACAAGACACCTTTAGACATAGGTGTGATGTGCTAGATGTACAAAGAATGAGTCACCAATAAATATAAATACAAGAAAAAACAACACTTGTGGAAGAATTTGTTTGACCAACCATGTGAAGCACCTTTTACAGCAGAAATGCCCTCAGAACCACTAATGAAGAAAAGAACTATTTGTAAGGCAAATATGAGGTAGAGTTCCCCTCATTACTAGGAGAAATTAGAATTGAATTGAAATAGGGGCAAGGATTGAGCTGGACTTCAAGAGATTCGATATTGGTTCCATCATCTCATGAGAAAGAGGCTATCTTGTCATTCAGAAAATAGGGAATGGACAGCAATTGGCTGATTACGAGGCCACAACAAGCTATGTCACATATTTTATAGGTCAAAAAACTAATCAGATTAAAGCAGAAAATTCATCACAAGTTATATGGAGGATTATATTGCAATTCAAAATTCCGCATCCCAGATGGATCTTTTTTTTTTTTTTTACCAAACAATGCCTGGATTCTTAACTGGCATTTTTCCTGAAATCACCAAAATATCATTGGTTGAAATACAAAGTTAAAACTGAAGTTTGCAAATAAAGCAAAGAATGCTACCAAGGGGTTAAAAAAAAAAAAGTACCTGTACATATGCATATTTGTTAAAATAACGAACAAGGGTCTCTACAAGATGGAATAAGAAATCCACACAACACAACATACACTCATTGCTTCCAATCTTTGATCTGAATCCCCTGATCTGAGAAATTTATTTGGAAAACGTTGATGTGGTTAGAGGAAATTAAACTGCCTAAGTAAATGCATAAAATGACAACACTGCATACCTCCCAACGCAGTGTTCGAATTGCAGCTGTAAATAATGAACCATAGCAGATGCTGCCAAAAGATGTAGTTACAGCATACCGGAGTGAACTTCTGATTAGATTTTGAGGGATTGTTGATGATCGCCGACCACCATGGAACAGAACAAGGAACACCATACCAGATACTATAACATGTACAGTGTTACAGAAAACTGCACCAGTCCAAAATAAGCTCACAGAGAGTCCCTACGTAAAATAAACTTCTTTGTGGTTGTTATTTATTGCATGGAACTTTTATTCATTTTCTTGCTTTCAAAATTATAATATTTGAACCCAAAAATAAAATCAAAGGCAAAACTTGCCAGCTCACCACAAGAAGCCACCAACGTTTGCTGTAATCCATGCTTGATGCAACAACACCAGCTGCTCCAAAGGACCATATTGCCATCCACAAGAGCACTACTATCATGAAAGCAAAAGCGATTCTTGTAACTTCTGGAAGATTCCAGACCATCTTGACAGCCTTTTGAAGCACCAACATGGTAAATGGAAGTCTGTTAAAGGGCCATTTAAAATGAATTTGGTGATGACCTCCAAACATGGATATCTATACAGGATTTATCAACTGAACAAAATGGGTGGATGAAGCTAAGAGATTTGGACAAACTTTAACCCCACATATCATATCATAGTTTCCATCATGGTAAGGAACATCAAAAGTCATATGGCAAAGTGCATAGTTCTCTGCCTTCCTTGAGGAATAAGGATGACAAGAAATATGGCAGAATTGTTGTTAAGAATCTGCAATAGAGCTGGCATGGTAAGACATTCAATGCACTGATAAACTACAAACCATGTATTTAGCCCAAGAAACAAAGCTTGGATGACAGAAGGTAACAAAAGATTCATGGTCTTGTGTCTTATGATTATTATCCATTATGCTTTGTTACAACTAACTGTGCTGCAGTAAAATGGAACTTCAAGTGGGAGTGTGGGACTACAATATTGAAGCCAAAATAAAATCAGGTTCCAAGCAAGAAATTGTCCACTGAATCAGCATATTCAACTAAACAAATAAATTGCTCTTATAGCCTTTAGGAGGCAAAAGTCAACTTTATAAAGTAAACCAAAATTTCAAAATGGGGAAAGCATATACGCATTAGAAAAACCCAAAGAATATAGAGTTACTGGCTAACATTGGTAAATTCTATGCAAAATACCAGTATACCTGTCGATAACGGATATAACATACAAGAATTGAATTGCAGCAACAACTGCAAAAGCTACACCACAAAAGAAGTCTTCACCCCAAAAGCACAAGACGCTAATCACAGCAAGATAAGTTGTCAGTATGTGCACAGAAACCTTCATCATTTGATTTGCCTTGGAGCCAAGTAACAACAACCAAGTCCAACCAAGAATGGTTCCTACAGCCCCAGCCACAGCATACATTGGCCAATAATCCTCGGTCAATTCTGGACGACTATTAGCTGGCACCTTGGTATAACTATCAATATTAAGCCTATCTGATTTCTTGAATCTATTGAGCCCAAGAACCCCTAAAATAAAAGCGAAAGCAATCATATGTAAAATAAATAGTGCCAACCAAAACACATCCCTCCAATGCCTCGTGGGCTCAGAAGAAGCCAGTGTTTGGTTACCGTCCGAGCTTCTTCTACTCCTCCCCAAATTCTAGATAAGTAAACAAACACAAATCAGGAAATAAAATTAGTTCAGATCCAAACTTAGTCACGACACAGAAAATTTAAAAAATAATAAATAAATAAAGTGATAAAAACTTAAACCAGCAACAAATTCATGTGTGTTGCCGGCTGAGGAATAAACTTTTATCCATTTCTATATGCTTACTTTTTCGTGAATCATGTAATCAGCAATGAGAAGACGAGAAGTCTATTTTTTCAAACTGCTAACTAGTGTCGGGCACTCGTTAACTCCGCAAGAACATGCTTTTACACCTATCTATGTACCTTCTATTTCGTAAATCGTGTAATCTGCACTGGAAAGATGAAAAGTTTCTTTCTTCAACCTCAAAATTAGTAGACAGGACATTAACGCGATCCTAAAACTATCAGGCCAACATAGAATGCATAAAAAATAAAGTTCCGGGTCGAATAGAACTAAATTGGCAAAGGTCTTAATTTTAAATAACACCTTTTACTTAATCAGCAATCGCAATAGAAACGGAGTCAAAACGACAATAACTGAAGCAGAGTGAAGAATTAAAAGGAGTTGGAAATTACTTGATCAACGATCCCAATAGAACCGGAATCGGATGAAGAAACACTTTGAGAGTCGCTCATGGTGAGATTTTGATCAGTTTGCGAAAACTAATAGCATTTTTTATGATATTTTCAGAAAAGTCGTTCATTTCAACGGTGAGAGAGAGAGAGAGAGAGAGAGAGGGAGGGAGGGAGGTCAAAAGGGGGAAATTGGACAAGAAATTGTTAGGGTTCGGACGAATAAAGACTTGAGTTGACGAAAGGACGAGGGGAATTGGAAAACTTAACGGCTACTGGAATCAGAGTGAAATTGGGGAAGAGAATGTAAAGAAAAGTCACCGTAACAGTAACAGTGACAGTAACTACTGATGATGTTGGTCCGGCGTGTTTGGGTACGCATAAATAGCTTGCCACTTGAAAAAGTTCAGGGAGAATCAAAGGTGTCCGAATTTTTGCTTCGATGATTTCCATGGGATATGCGAATGGAGAAAAAGGTTCCCTAACTGCACACGGTTTCATAAATTACTAATCAATCATCCATTTATTATATTTATCATAAATATTTTATCATTAAAAATTATATTAATTATAAAAAAAATTAAAAATATAATAAATAATTTATTTTTTATTTTTATCTTATTCATTATTTTTTATATCAACTAAATAAAATAATAAATATATAATAACTATTATATATATATATATCTTTAATTTCTATTGAATTACAATTTATTCTCTCTCATTTCACTCAATGAAGCGAGCGAATTATAAATAATAAATGCAGTGAGTAAATATTAATAAGATTTTAAAATCACCAATATTTTATAAAATATATATATATATATATATTAAAATCTTATTGGTAGAACTTATATATAGCACGAGGCATTTAATATGAGCGGAAAGAACTATAAAAGTATTCGATTGCTTTCAATGCATGTGAATAATGAAGAAAGGGAAATAAAAAGAATTTTAATCATTACTAAAAAGATAAATAATATAAAGAAAGTGAAACATAAGGTAAAAATTGGGTAGAATGGAAAATTGAATAACTTTTCCACTTCTCTTCCACTTTCTCTCTAATTCAAATGGAACCAAACTTGGTGAGACCTAAAGAAAACTTTCTCCCCTAAATTTATTCTTCTCATTTTTCTTTTTTTTTTCTTAAAAAAAGTAAAATATCTTAATTTCCTTCTTCTCCAACTTTATTTCCCATCCCAAACATAAGCTTACTATCCTATTATCTACTGTTTACCTTTTCCCAATTATAATCTAGTATTTATTTCATGTGAAATTACAACATCTATTACTAGTAATTATATCTGTTTGTTTGTTTTGTATTATACACCTTATTTTATAGCTTTTAACAATGGCACACTTTAAATGTATAAATGTATAGGTGAGAGATAAAATGACCTCAATTTTTTAAAATTTTAGTAATTTATATCATTTATCTATTATAAAACTTACTTAATAAAAGCTAAAGGTCTAATTTAAAATTGATTTTGAGTTCTAAAACCTTAGAAAGTATGAATGAGACTTTCGTTTATACTAGTAGTGGGCCACAATATAAGTGGTTCATAGTCAAAGAAGATAAACAAAAGTAGCAAATGGAGCACAAGTTGATGCGATTTGTGCCCACTAATAATTAGTCTAAACCATATCTATTTACACACCCTAACTTATCTAGATTGATAAACTATGACCTACATCAACTTGAGGAGCGGGACAATCTATTATGTATCCTTAGTCACAAGTAAGTTGATGTGGTGTATGGGAGCTCCACAACTCTCTTGGATTTCATGAACCTCTCAATGGACTAGCACCTAAAAATGATAAGATTTTCGAAGGATAAGAATAAAACACAAGGTTTAGTTAACATATATCTTGGTTCGATCGACCCTTCAACAAAGATGTAATAGACTAAAACTGACATAATTCAATTGGTTGTTGTGGTGGTCGATCAACCATTTTAGGGAACTATATGTAACGTAACAATTGAATGTTGTTTTATAGACCATTCTCTAACTTCAACCAATCAAACTATTTGGAATCCAAACTTATCGAGGCAATTCGTCAACAAAACTATTGCCTTGAGTGATCAAACTAAGATATTGCAAAAAAAAAACAACACATTATAGAAGCTCACAACATCCTAGATTCAACTCCACTTTAATTCCCTATAATGCAAATCCACATTCACTATCCAAATAACTCAAAAGTTCAAAATTATCATGTTTTAGCTATTCGTTGAATTTATACACATGAATTAATTCCAAAATTACACGTTGGTGGGTCAATTAGTGTGCTATATTGTATTAGTTTCAAAAATACATAAAATGGAACAAATATATATATATATATATATATATAAGTTTAAATTACAATCATGTCTTTTGTATTGTGTATAGTGTTGGTTTCATACTTTACTTTTGCAATTGTGTTCCTAATCAGATTAGGTTTAGCTTCATATTATCATATCATGTTGGAAGTTGTAAGGTCTAATTCAAATACCATTCATCTCAATTTATGATTCAAATTCCCATTTAATTGCTTACAATTTAATTACCTATCTACCAATTACAACAAAACATTATCAAACATTTAGTTATAGAAGTTCAATAGCTTTTTAATTCTCAATTTATGTTTCATGATTATCTGTAATCTCTTCACATAAAATTTCAAATGGAGTTAATTTGAATTTAATATCCTAAATCATCACAAAGTTTGATAAAGAATGAAGGATGTTGCCTAAATTAATGCTTGATAAATGAATTTGACCTTTCTTTGATTTAATTGCGAAATGTAGGGATTTGGTTGTTGTTGTCATGTTTACGCTGCATAAATATTATGTTAGACATAGCCTCAAATGAGTGATATGGAAGTGACACTAGAGAAAGGACTTTAAGAGGAACAACAACTAGCATGAAGGAGGAACAAACAATCCTAGTGACTCAATCACATGTGTGACAAGTGAAGGAATTTTAAAATATCAACCTCATTATTTTTAAGCATAATTGACTCTTTTTTCATATGAGCCTAGTTTGATATTGAAGGTTAGAGATTTTACGGTCTTTTAGTTGCCTATATTTTGAAATTGTCAATTTTAATACCTAGTTAGACTTTTCAAGTTAGCAACACTACCTTAACTAACTCTATCCATCTTCATTTCTCCAATTCAAGTTTTTGACTAATGAGAGAGTGATATGTATTGTAAGTTACTTATTTTAATTACAAATGCTATATAATATATCACATGACATTTGAGTGCTATTAGTGATAATTATATTTCTTCTTCTCCTACTTCTACCGTATTTAAAAATCTAAACCTTTACCAATGCAATCTCTGAAAAACAACGTTACAACTGTTCGTAGCCTTAATTAAAAAGAGCTTTGATTAATAGGAGCAAAATTGAAGATTTGTGTCCACTTTTAAGGTGTAAGCTAGAAGAGGTTGTAAAAAGAAAATTCCTTTTCACATGTCAAGATCAAATTTAAGTATGATTGTATACTTTAAGAAGACAAATCAATTGATGCATCAAAAGAGAATTCATCAACTCTATAAGAGATGATTACATAGGGATGTGAAAGAATCAAGTCGAGGCAATACTAGTGCGCTCGAATTTAATCGATCATTTTATGTTTTAAATTTATAACCAACAAAATCTACTATCGAGTTAGGCAATGTACCTATCGATTATATTATGGATTTAACAAGTGTCATCCTCTGGGATTTAGAAAATAAGTACTAATATTACCTTTCTCTACTATTTAGTCTAATTTATGATGTGGAAATTATGAATTAAATTAACAATTAACAAATCCTAACAACCCTAGAATTAAATGATATTGTCAAAAAATATATATCCAATCACAAAATATACCATTCATCTTATTCCACCCTAACCCTTAAATTCTCAAAATAAGATATCGATTAATGAATCAATTTACACTTTGCACCGCATAAATTCTCAAGTAAAATCAATTACTCTCTCGAGTTAATCAATTCTTGATCATGCACAAGATAATGGAGACCTCTCCTCCACTACTGTCATGCAAGATCTCATTAAGTTTACAAATTTCGATTAATTGCAGAAAATCAATGTTTTCATACTTTTAGGCAAAACATGTAATCTCTCTATTCATGAAGATCTAATTTACTAGACGAAACATCTTTCAATCTAATAAAAATTAGACATACAATCAATTCACGTGCATAAATTAATCACAAGAACAATGAAAACACATGAATAAATGCAAAGATATAAACAATTTATTAATCAATCAATGTTTTAACACATGAGTTAGGGTTTCACAAGATGAAAGATATAAAAAATTACTCATCCATGGAGTTTTCAATAAAAACAGAGAATCTAGAAAAGTAAAATTGATTCATGATAGAAAGAGTAATTCCTTGTGTTGTTTTGTGATCTCCAATGATGTTCGGACAATTCTCCACTTGAAGTTCTTAATAATGCTCCCTTAGGGTTTTTAGAACGAAGTTAGAAGAAAAAAAAAGTCCCTTAAAATAAAACAAGACGTCTATTTATAGTTCTACGAAAACATATTTTAACACGGGCATCAGCACGAGCATGCTCGAGACTATGCTAACTCCGAAACATGTCATTTTCATTGGCCAGTTCAGCACGGCCGTGATCAGGGTAGGGCTGAAAAAAAAAAAAAAACTTATATTCTCGTTACTGGCATTAGCACGGGCTGTGCTGAACCTGAGGCACACCTTGATATAGCTACTGGTCATTTTTTGCATCCAACACTAGCGTCTACATGGGTTGTGCTGAACTAAAAATCAATTTTCTTCATTTTTTGTCAAATTTCACCTCGCCTTTTCTCATATCATCCTTAAACCTTTCTTTTATGTCCATTGACGCCTGAAATTAAAATTTAATCATATAAGTACTATTTTCTTCACAAATCACATGAAATCCATATAAAATTATAACTAATAAGCACTAAAATTAAGGGTCTTCCGATACTTATCAAATTTCCCCACACTTAACCGTTTGCTTATCCTCAATCAAACAAAATAAGGATAAAATAGATCTCCCGTCATCAATTGTACTCATTGTTAAACTTTAAATCACAAGTAACATCCTATATTTAATTCAATCTTAGTGATTCATTAGTGCCTACCGCTCAAACCTACCATGATTGTATATATACCCAGCATACAAAAATTAGAGTTTATAGATTAATCCAAGTAAGTTAAACTATTACCCTCACCATTTAAGAAATGTTTCCCAAGTTACAAAGAAAGTTAAACAAAGCAAAAGTTACTTGGTCACATCTCATCACTTATTAGAGAATATATAAACCTTTCAACTAACTCTTCTAAGCCCGGCAACCTCAAGTGAAAGTATATGGCATCTATCATTCCCTTGGATTTTCTTCCTCTTTTTGTTAAATCTCTCAAAAAATTTCTGAGTTTTCCTCCTTTTATATATATATATATATTAATTCCAGTTATTTAAGATCTTACAACCCATTTAATGAATGTTCAACCAATAATCCCGGGCTCATCACCCAAGTTAACAGACGTTATCCCCTCAATCGAAGGCATCTTTACAGAATTAATTATTCAAGTTACAAGACCTACTGAACTTTACCCTTTTTATATCCCATCTTGTTATGATAATATCATCGGTCGGCCAATCCCAGTTAGGCGACCTTAGGTGACCAGGTTTTAAAGAGACTCCATCGAACCTCCATTATCTTAACTTTAGGGATTCGTAAAAATACTCTTAACTTGGAGAACCTAAGTCATTGGAGTAGCTGCTTATTATTTCTTTAATTGATTGACTAGTTAGCAACAGAGTCAGACTTCGCTCTTCTAAGGGACCAAAGCCTGCCCATACTGACTAAGCTTTTCACATTATTGCTCAATTAACACATTAATTAATTAATTTTCGAAGAGATTACTTAAGAGGAATCACCAAGTGATAGACTTCATATGCATCTTTCACGAAAAGTTAGAAGAGCTCTGAAAGTTTTTGAAAAGTAAATATATTAACCAATAAGCTTAAAAATACAACCATTTAACTTTAAACTAAGGTCTTCGATTTATTTCACAACTCTAGAATCAATAATTAAATAGCAAATAAGATTACCCCACTTAGATCTCATCTTGAAATTCCAACTAAGTATACCAAATTCAACAATAGGCGAGTGAGGAATACATAATCACTGCCTTTGATGAGCACAATTTCAAGGATCTCGCCTTTTAATGATTCAAGATCAACATTCAAACTCACTTGTAAACTTGTAAATTGGGGAAATTTAATAAGATAGTGCATAGATAACACAAGTAAAGCAAGACCCAAATTTCTCAATTTCTTCATTCCATATACCCCTTCCCTACACTTATTTAAGATACTATCCCCAATGTCTTTCTAAATCAAGCATGTAAAAGGGAAAAAGGAAAAAAGAAAAGAAATGAAAAATAACAAAAAGAAAAGGGTACTAAGAACTTTCCCGGTTTATATATGTAAATGGATGCATATAGAGTTCAAGACCAGGTATAAGAGCAAAACAGTAATGGCATGTCATCATTGGAGCTAGGAACCCAAAGTTTGTGCTGCATCATCCTAGAAAAAAAAAACAAAGAAATTAAAGGTAAAAAGAGAAGTTAGACTATCCTAGTTTAGATAAACGGTGAAGTTAGAGAGTGATAGAGGAGAGAGAGAAACTATATACATATGTGGGTTGTCAACACAGGCTGTTGCACGGCCGTGCTTGAGGTCGTGCAGACCTTTAAAAGGAGCATAAGAGGAGGTGTTTTATAAGGCAGGTCTGCCCTAGTTGCAACACGGCCTCGCTCGTGGCCATGTGGACTCCAAAAAAAATCTATAGAACCTCTTTAGATTGTGCATAGTCTTGAGCACTGGTTGTGCTCAAGATAGTGCAAACTTTGAAAAACACGTAGAGGGAAAATAAGACTTGCCTAAGCTAATAGACAACAATTGTGATCATCATGCACCTCTAAAAGTGTAAATGAACGTGGAGAAAGACTTACCGGGTGTACTAAGTGATTAAAATTTAAACTTCCTTACTTGTCATTGGCGCTTCTCCACACTTAGAAATTACTCCTGCTCTCTTCAAATAAGCTTAGAAACTCCCCTTAAGATCTGAAATTTTCTAAAAATAATAGAATTAGGATAGTGAAAACGAAAATAAAACGAATGCTACGTACCTAAGTTAGTCATGGGTTGCCTCCTAAGAAGCGCACTTGTTTAATGTCGTTAGCTCAATACTCTTCACGTTCTTCAAGTAAGTCTCTGGCAGTTAGAGAACCAATTCCTCCCTGAAGACTTCCATGATTTTCCCCACCAAATCTTCAAATATAGCCAACATACACCACTAAAATGTAGTTGGTGCATTACACAACCTGAACAGCATCCTCCTATAGGCATATGTGTTGTAAGAGCATGTGAAAGTGGTTTTCTCCTGGTCCTCCAGAGCAATAGGTATCTGAAAGTAGCCGGACATCCCATCCAAGTAGCAATAACACATGTGTCCAGCTAACCTTTCCAACATTTGATCAACGAAAGGGAGAGGAAAGTGATCTTTTCAAGTGGCATCATTTAATTTTCGATAGTCGATGCACACCCACCACCCAGTGACGGTCTGCATGGGAATGAGCTCACTCTTTTCATTAGGGACAACGGTAATCCTTCCCTTCTTCAAAACTACTTGCGTTGGACTAACCCAGTTGTTATCAGATATGGGGTAAATAAGTCTAACATCAAGAAGTTTGATCACCTCCTTCTTAACCACCTCCTTCATGTTAAGATTTAGCTGTCTTTGTGGTTGCTTTATAGGCTTAAATCCTTCTTCTAATAAAATTTTGTGAGTATAGAAGAAGGGGTTGATACATTTTATATCAGATATTTTTCAAGCAATGGCTCACTTGTGTGCTCTCAGGACCGTGACTAATTAGTCTTTCTGCTCTTGAGATAAATTTAAGGCTATAATAATCGACAGGCTGGAGTTTTCTACAAGGAAAGTATATTCCAGATACTTTGGTAATCGTTTTAATTCCAACATTGGCGGCTCTTCTATAGAAGTTTTAAGTCTCGCCTCATTTTCTATTCTTAACTTTTCAAACTATGCTGAGGTGTTGCACCTTCTGAAGCATCAAGCTACTCAATGAGTAGCGCAACCTCCGGGTTATCTACATCCTTCTTCTCTTCCGATGTCAAGCTTAGCTCTAACTCATCTTTGCTCAGAACTTCCTTCATATGCTCATTTACTGAAATATCAACAACATCAATAGAGTAATAAGAGTCATTAATGCACATAGTGTGTTTCATAACAGTAGCCATTTGGATTACCATCTCTTCATCACCGATTCTTAAAGTAAGGTTGCCTCCTTCTACATCAACCATTGCCTTGGTAGTGGCAAGGAATGGTCTCTTAAGTATTAGAGGGATATCCCTATCCTCATCCATTTCTAGAACTACAAAGTCGACAAGGTAGATGAAATTCCCTACCTTTACCAAGACATCCTCGATTATCCCCTTGGGAATCTTCATAGAGCGGTCAGCAAGCTACAAACTCATCCTAGTCGATGTTAGGTCAGGAAGTCCCAACTTCTTGAAAAAAGAGTATGGCATTAAATTAATGCTAGCCCCAAGATCAGCTAGGGCCTTATCAACTGAAGTGTCACCCACGACACACGGAATTGTGAAACTGCTTGGATCCCTTAGCTTTGGAGGAAGTTTATTCTGAATGATAGATGAGTAATTTGCATCAACTTCTACGGTAGACATACCATCCAACTTCCGCTTGTTAGATAGAAGCTCGTTTAGGAACTTAGCATATTTCGGCATTTGCGAAAGTGCCTCTACAAATGGAATGTTAATGTGCAACTGTTTAAATAGATCAAGGAATTTACCAAACTACTCATTGTCTTTGCTTTGGTTGAGATTAGCTAGATAAGGGATTTTTGGCACATATTATTTGACAACCAATGGTGATCTCTTCTCAAGATGTGTTTTCTCAAGTGTCATCTTCTCCTTTTCAATAGATTGATTATTCTTTTACTTCTTTTCATGTCGCTATTCAGATGATAATTCTTTCCCGCTTCTCAATGCAATGGCTTTCGCCTGTTCCCTGGGATTGTTTTTCGTGTTGCTGGGAAGAGAGCCAAGTTGTCTCTCAGACATCATTTTAGCCAGTTGGCCAATTTGCTTATCAAGATTGTGAATTGAGGCCTCTTAATTACAATGTCTTGCATCAAAGCTCTGGATGAATTGACTCAGTATATCTTCCAAGTTACCCTTCTTTTCTTGTTGAGGTGGCTGCACTGAAGGAAGCGATAAAGGCTGATAAAGTGGCGATTGTTGATTCGAATACCCTGGTGGTGGTAAATTAGCTCTCCAATAGTCTTGGTTTCCATAAGACAGATTCGGATGGTTTCTCATCGCTGGATGGTAGGTGTTACTATACTGATTATACTGCTGTCTGTTCGAATTCCCAAGATAATCTACCTGCTCATATTGCTTAAAAAGATTTACACCCTCTTCAAGATATCCCATCTGATGTTGTTGTTATGGTCCTTGGGGATTCTTGAGAGTTGCAACTTAGTGGCTCAAAGCTTCCATCTTGTTACCAAAGTAGTCATGACATCTACTTCATACATTCTTGTCGCTTTTTGCTTACTCTTGCCATAGCTCCACTAGTAATTGTTTCTTGCCATATCAGCGAATAGCTTCAATGAGTCCTCCGGAGTCTTAATATTCAATGTATCGCTAGTTGTAGCATCTACCAAGTGACGTATAGCCGGATTTAACCCATTAAAAAATGTTTGAACTTGCATCCATGTAGGTAACTAGTGATGTGGACACTTTCTCAACAACTCTGTCCATCTCTGCCAAGCATCATATATTGTTTCATGATCTTGTTAAGTGAAAGAAGAGATGTTGTTTCGAAGCTTGACGGTCTTACATGGTGGAAAATAATTGTCTAGAAACTCCTTTACCATGTCATCCTATGTAGTCAAAGCCCCGAGACCTAATGACTAAAGCCATATCTTAGCCTTCCCTCTTAATGAAAAATGGAACAATCATGTACATACTGCTTCATCCGTCGCCCCATTGTTCTTGAAAGTTTCACAAATCTTCAAGAATGTCTGAATGTGAGCATGGGGATCTTCATCAAGTAATCCATCGAACTGACGATATTGTTGTAGAAGTTGAATCACCACACCATTGATCTCGAAATTATTAGCCCTAATGGGAAGCTTAACAATGGTTGGACCTGTGCCGTCTAGTGTGGGACTTGCATACTCAATGTTTGTCTTTAGTGGATCTTCAGCCATTATTTCTTGTACCTTTGCCTCACTCTTTATAGATGACTCTGACTTAAAACTATCAGGGAGTTGTTCAGTTAGCTCTTCTTCTTTAACCTCCATTGCCACTACTATGCCACATTCTCCCTCCTCACTGACTAACTTCCCAGAAGATTCAACAGCCGTGTTCCTTCGAAGTCGGCAGTGTGTTCTCTCAATCTCAGAATCTAGATCAAGAATGTCATAGGGAAGATTCCTTGTCATACACTGTAAAAACAACCAAGTGTGAATTAGAACTTTTCAAAAGATGGAGAGAAGAGAAATAGATAAAACAAATAAGAAGAATGACTAAAGTAATAGATACTATGGTTTTTCCTAATATTGCCTTGTCAGATCCTCGGCAACGGTGCCAAAAACTTGGTGCACTTAAACTTAACCGATCGCTTTAAGTTTTAAATTTATAACCAATAAAACCTACTATCGAGCTAAACAATGTACCTATCGATTATAGTATAGATTTAATAAGTGTCGTCCTCTGGAATCTAGAAAACAAGTACTAATATTACCTTTCTCTACTATTTAGTCTAATTTATGATGTGGAAATTATGAATTAAATTAACAATTAACAAATCCTAACAACCCTACAATTAAATGATATTGTCAAAAAATATATATATATTCAATCACAAAATATACTCTCATCTTGTTGTACCTTAACCCTTAAATTCTCAAAATAAGATATCGATTAACGAGTCAATTTACACTTTGCACCGCATAAATTCTCAAGTAAAATCAATTACTCCTTCGAGTTAATCAATTCTCAATCATGAACAAGATAATGGAGACTTCTCCCTCACTACCGTCATGCAAGATCTCATTAAGTTCAAAATTTCTGATTAATTGTAGAAAATCAATGTTTTTCTACCTCTAGGCAAAACAAGTAATCTCTCTATTCATGAAGATCTAATTTACTAGATAAAACCTCTTTCAATCTAATAAAAATCAGACATGCAATCAATTCACATGCATAAATCAATCACAAGAACAATGGAAACACATGAATAGATGCAAAGATATAAACAATTCATTAATCAATCAATGTTTCAGCACATGAATTAGGGTTTCACATGATGAAAGATATAAAGAATTACTCATCCATGGAGTTTTCAATAAAAATAAAGAATCTAGAGAAGTAAAATTGATTCATGATAGAAAGAGTAATTCCTTGTGTTGTTTTGTGATCTCCAATGATGTTCGGACAATTCTCCTCTTAAAGTTCGTAATAATGCTCTCTTAGAGCTTTTAGAATGAAGCCAAAAGAAAAAAAGTCCTTTAAAATAAAACAAAGCATCTATTTATAGTTCTACGAAAATAGGGTTCAGCACGGGCATTAGTAAGACCATGCTCAAGGCTGTGCTGACTTCGAAACACGTCATTTTCATTGCCCAGTTCAACACAACCTCCAGCACGGCCGTACTCGAGGTAGAGCTGAAAAAAAAAAAAACTCGTATTCTCGTTATTGGCATCAACACAGGCTGTGCTGAACCTGGGGCACACCTTGATATAGCTACTGGTTATTTTTTGCATTCAGCATTGGCGTTTGCATGGGTTATGCTGAAAGTTATGCTAAACTAAAAATCAATTTTCTTTATTTTTCGCCAAATTTCACCTCGCCTTTGCTCATATCATCCTTAAACCCTTCTTTTGTCTCCATTGATGCCTAAAATTAAAATTTAATCATATAAGTATCATTTTCTTCATAAATCACATGAAATCCATATAAAATTATAACTAAAAAGCACAGAATTAAGGATCTTCCGACACTTATCAAATACAATATTTGAAATTTCAAAACTTGAGTTCGAGTTTGAATTCAATTGAGCTTATAATTCCACATTTGAGTTCAACTAAAAATAACTCAACAAGTTGGAGCTCAAGTCAATTAACGTTGTTTCAATTCAATAATCATTAAAAAAATTATTCTTAATTTAATTAAAATAACACTAATATATAAATTTGACTTGACTCAACTAATATTTGAACTCGCTCAAGTTTGATTAGACTCACGAGATAGTTAAGTAGACATTATAAAAGTTTAAGCTCGACTTGTTAAACTAGTCGAATAACCCGAGGTTAAACTCAACTTGATTGTGAATGAGTTGAATTCGAGTTAATACGAGAACGAACTCGAGTGTTGTTAGCCTTTTCAGCTATTGGGCCTTTAGGCCCAAGGCCAGCCATCCTTCAACAAACATAAGACAAATTGGGATAGGAAATGGGGGAAAATGACAAATATCACATCCTACACCACCTAACATTGGTTCCTACCCTAACGTCTGTACTCAATCATTTAAAGAAGCACACTAAACATTTAATGCATCCCTTTATAATCAAATGTAGATGGTCTAAGTGACATGGGAGAAGGTTAATAAGGTGGCCATCCCTCCTATTGAACATATACAATCCTATAAGACCTTAAGAGAAAGGTAGGTTGGTACATTTGACATTAAGACAATGTCACAACTCTCAACTCTCAATCTATTTCCTTATTGCTGCAGTGACTTCTCTATGCTCTCTTTGAATTACTACTAACTTAAGTATCAACGTGGCAACATTAAAGCAACCTTTAACGCTACCCTTTAACTAACATGTGCTCATTTTATAGGCCAATTTCCTACCTTAAAGGTCTACAATCCCCCTTGAGCTAGTCTAATACCTAAGAGTGAGAATCACATAGCAACATCGAGTAAGCGAGTACACCCATCTCATATATGCCTTTATGATCAAGTGATTACTAATTAGAAATTAACTAATATAAGAACATTTAGGGCACATTATTTTAACAAAAAGTTACTTCACTATTGATAATGTGCCCTTGAAACTGTTTTAGTTGTTGGATACAACATAGGCATTGTTCTTTATCCAAATCTATTGCTAGTAATTGGAGCATTAAAAAAAATCATATGGGTTAGTTAATATTCCCTTGTGAAGAAAGTGCAATCATGAAATTTCAAGTTGCATTTTTTGATATAAAATCTTATTAGTAGAAATACTAGCAAAGATAATGATATTTTCAATTGTATCTAGCACTAATTGCATGAGTAAGAGAGATTGTACGATAGAATTGTGTAAAGTTAGGAGTATGGTTTGCATGTAATATTGGATTTAAGTATAATTAATTTTACGGGTGGGTGTTTGATTGGTGAAATTTATTTTAATTCTTCATAGGTTTGCAGTTGATCCTCGATTTCTAGAGTTTAATTGATGAAAGCAAATTAGTGAAAGTTGGATTTTAAAGTATGGGAGTAATAGTAGGGTTTAATTTATGTTATATAGTTAATGTGATTTTATCCGCATATAATAAGTATTTATGTTTTACTAGAAATTTTTATAAACTTGGCCAATTAAACAAAAGTAGAATTATATTATCAATTGGACCCCACACGCTACTTATTATATGTATTTTTGTTACTGCTTCTTCCCTACTTATTATATGTATTTTAATCTCTCACACCCCACCATAAACCATCACCGTAAACCCTCCACCAGGAAGCCAGCACGTAGAAAGCTCTTCACCATTTCAAAAACCATAGGAATTATGTGTCTTTACATGATGTCAAGGTCATTTGACTAACCTAAACCTGTGAACATTAAACCACTTCAATACAATATAAAATTGAACTAATTAAAATTAAGTTACACAATACTTAAATTCATATATTCATCTAAATATATAAAATACAAATCTCTTCAACTCGTTAGCATTTGTAAAAGCTCTTAGTTTTCTAGCAAGATTATTATGGTATAACTATTTGGTATTTGATTAAAGAGTGGTTTCTCGCACACATTGCAAGAAGCTGTCATCGAACAGGAAAAACGTGATACTTTTTTCTTTTTATCAAATGGCTTTCTAGAAAAAAAAAAAAAAAAAAAACTAAACTAGAGATATAAGCAAACCAAGTTTATTTATAAACTACTTAAGTTTGTCTTGATAAGAAGTTGAGTTTGATTTAATATCAACTGAGTTGAGCTCGAGTTCAAACTACTCGAGTAGTTTATCGAGTTCAATTCAAGTTTCATAATATTTAACTTGACTAGTTTATGATCCTAATTGAATTTGAGTTAAATTTTAAAGTCAATTAAGTTTGGTTGTTAATACTATTTTTATTTTAAAAATAATTCTTATATAAATTAAATTTAAACTTAAAATTATAAATTCGATTGCTTTTTAGTCAAACTCAAGTTTTAAAATTCTAAGTTAAACTCAAATTAAATAATATATTATTTTAACTCGATTAGTTCACCACCTAACTTCAACCCATGACCATCAAATAGGCTTTTAAAAATATCTAGGAGTCGATTGACAATTTAGAAAAGATTTAACACCTTTGATGATCTTTTCCCAAAAATCCATTGATTACAAATATATATCGACATAAAATGTAATCTAAATCAAATTTGTTAACTTTTTCTAAAGATAAGACACATACTTGACTCGTGAATGGACTTGTCGAGGTAAATTTTTGAAATGGACCAAAGCAAAAGCCTTACACAGAAGATTTTCGAAATTAATCATTCTTAAGATTGTATCGACGAAGGCCATTAGTTGTTGTCTACAATACATCTTATTCTTAATTAATATCGAAAAAAATAACCACCGTAAATTGTAAGAAAATTGCCATTTAATATTACCTTAAATAACATGTGTGGCGAAGGGCAATCTTTTTTAAAAAAAAAAAAAATTGTAAAATGACTTCTTATCTTTGTCCAATATGTGCAGTTAGCCCATTTTCTTTTCAAAATGAGCATCATACACATCTTCAACCTTTTAAAAGGTGACCTTTAACTCCTGTTGAAAATTTTATGCTTTAAAATTATGATAAGAACACATAAAAGAATTATAAAATTCTTTTTAGAAATAAAAAACTATTAAAAATAAAAATAAATATTAAAGTCTGAAAGATGCATACTCAATATATATATATATATAAGGAAAATCTAAAGGAAAAGGTAAATTTTGAAAAAGAGAACACCCTAAGCTCATCTTTATCACCCTATGCTATTGTGCATTTTAAGAATTTTTTTTTCAAGGACCTCATGGCTCTATTTTTGAAAACCAAAAAAATAAAATAAAGCTTTATAATTTTTTTAAAATTACTTATGAGATCGACATTAATAAAAATTTAGAACAGGAAAAACCAATTGAAATTACTTGTAAATGAAAATGAAGAGGCATCCTTCATGTAGGAAGTGGGACATGATTAAAAAAAAAAAGGTGCATATAGCACTGCTTAGCAAAGAGAATCCACGCCTTTGCGAGGAACCTCCCTTTATCCCTTTCATAGGTTGGGATATTATGTGCTTTAAGAGTTATCTATTTCTTTTTATTATTTTGCATTTAAACATTTTTTTCTTTTTTCTATATTTGAATATATATATTTTATATATATATACTTTTTATTTTAAAGTTACCTTTTCTGTAATTCCTCTTTTCTTTTAATTTATTTATTTTTATTGCTTTTTATTAGTAAAGGGTAAATTTTCAGTACCACCCTTTTATAAATTATTTTGTTGCTAAGAAAAGTAAAAACATATGATCTTATAAATTAAAAATCAAATCCTTTTATATTGCTATCATTATTTCTAAAAAAATAAATAAAAATTAAAAACCCCATTGATGCTAGGGGTAATAGGGTGTAGAACAGGAAGCTCCCCTAACTTCAAGGATAAAACGAAAAGGATCCGAAGCATCTAATCTCACGGATAATATTAATGGATATACGATAGAATTGACAGGAAATAATAATAGGCGGCATGGTTTATCTGCCAACGTTGAACATAAAAAGCCTCTTGTAGAATATTCACTTTTTCAAGACAACCATTGGGCGATATAAAGCCATAAATTAAGATGATATTGTAGTTTTAAACTTTAAACTTACTGGAGCTTTAAATTTTAAGCTTTAGCCGGATTTGAAATGATACTAATTTGACTTCATTAAGTTTTTTTTTTTTTTAAATCTTGATTATCTACTTTTATTATTATAACATATCGAAACCCATGAATGTTGTAACCTGCCATAGATCCTCATTAAATAAAGATATATAAAAGCTTAATCACTATAATTCTCTAATACTTACATTCAAGTACTTATGATAATAATTAAAATCATCATCCACATACAAAAGATTAACGAGACTTTCTATTCTTAATAATACGTCATCAACAATCTTTTCAAATTATTATAATGGAAGCTTATAACCTTCAATTACAACAACAATTATCAAAACAACTTAACAAGTAATCCATCATGTGTTTTTCATCATTGTAACTACTCATCCTTGTAGTAGGCATATTCTGCATTCTCCTTGTCGTTTTAATCCTAATTTGTCTCCATTAGAGTCACATCATACCCTATAATTTCTCTTATAGCACTTGAAACTAAAAAAGGTTTCCAATAGGGATAAACTAATGTCCAACACTATGTATACCTATACACACATACGCACGCCATGACAAAAACAATAACATATACTATTCAGATCATCTTGGTACACAATTCCACTAGAGACAACGTTACATACTGATCATCAAGATACACCCTAAGAACACTGACCCACACTCGGTTTCTCAAACCCAACAATTTCACAATTACACATGCAATCAATCAAGTTCATAATTCAATTTTTTCAGTCCACACACATTTCTAAACTAACAAGCACAAAATAATACACATGGTATACACGTACTTAACTTTGTAAATCTTGATTTTTCTTACACTTCTATAGCTTCACAAATCCTCCAAACCTATATATGATCCAAATTACATGCTTTTAGAATTGTATCTCAATAAAGTAAAATGGAAGACAAAACTTTTCAACTTAACATGGCCATGTTGGAGGTTGTGTAGGTGAATATAGGATAGTACACAACCATGTACATTTTTGTTTATTTTGCATTTTAACACGGGGCAAGATACGGTCACATTGGGAGGGTGCATACCTTTCTGTATAGTTTGGGTTTAACACCGAACATGACACGATCGTGTTGAAAAGCCATATATATCTTTCTGTATAATTTGAGTTTGACACAGGACTAGGCACAGCCATGTTTGGAGACCATATATCTTGCTATTCCTCATGAACTCTTTGTTTCCTATTCGAAATTCCTAATCCTTTCTAATTGTAACCTGATTTTTTAAATAAATATGTCGAATTACTTTCAAATTATGCTAATCTTATCATATTACAATGAATTTTCGTTCCTAATTGTGATATGGCTTCTTAGATTGTCCATTCCCATGCACTTTTTGCCTCATTCTTTGTCCCGATTCCAATTCACACATCGCAGATCATTTTAGGACTATGAATCTACAATCACATATATGTATGTAGCGTTTGAAATCTTTACCTAGCTACGATTGACTCGTTTCTATTACTTTTCTATTAGATTTCCCTTAGGTTGTTCTATAGGTTCTCTGAGAGAGTCTCAACGCTTGCAACCGTCAAAAGGAGGGAAAAAGTAGCCCTAGGTTATAAAAGGGTTTATATACTTAGGTTGTGAAATGACCAAATTGCCCTCATCCATATATTTCATTTACCATCTTCAACCTTAGCTTAGATTTTAAATAAAAAGGTAATTCTATATATATGCTTAGCTAAGTATTTATAATTATTCTAATTAAAATAATAATGATATTGAATTTGACTCAAATTTGATTAATAGTTATGTTTTTACTTAAGCTTGATAAGACTAATGAGTTAATTGAATAAGAAATCATAAAGCTCGAGCTTGATTAATAAACTATCTAAGTAACTCAAGATGGAACTCAACTCCAATTAGAGTGAGTATCTAGCTGAATTTGAGTAATTTGTGAATAAGTTTATCTATTTACACTCTTATAAGTAAACACCCTTAAAACTAAGTATTACTAGTTAGCAAACCATCATCTTTAAATTTTACCTTAATATTGGGTAAACTATAAGTATACTACTTATATTTATTTCATGCAAAAACACTTAGTTTCTATTTTTAAAATTGAGGACTTTAACCCTCTAATTAAAAAAAGAAAAAAAATGTTTTCAACCTCTAAATGGCTATTTTGCTATTTAATTTAGAAAGAGCAGCAAAATGAGGTCTTATTCAAGGTTAAAAAGAGTAAAATGGTGAAAAACACCTTTTCCCAATGAATTAGGATTTTAATTATTCAATTTTGATGATAGCAAGCTAAATGGACATAAAATAAATTTAAGAAAAAAAATTACAATTTAGCCATAGTATTTAAATATCATAAATTTTATATTATAACCGATATAATTGACGGCCGGATTTTTTTTTTTTTTTTCATTTCGTTAATCAAGGGAAGTCTTGCTTCAAAACTGAAAAGCTCTTGTCTTTTCTTTTAAAAAAAAAAAATCTTGGTAGACGGTAAAATTAAAATATATAATTCCCAAACAATTTTATCTTAAAGGCGACTCTAAGTGGGCAAATTATAAGCTCCAATCATTATTTTAGCGAAGTGACTGCATAATAGGGTAGCCCTAGACGTACGAAATAAAATCACTTAAGCAAGCCGACTAATTTTTAAACACTTCTATTAAAACATAAATAATTATATTAAAAAATAAGTTACCAACTTTTTTATTAAATTTTAAACACTTATATAAAAAATAAAGTATTTTTATAAAAAATATGATTGAGATTTAAAAATAAATTTTTGATATACAACTTATTCTAATAATTTTCCACAAGCTGAGGCATCAATGTCATTTCTTGCACTATTGAAGGATTCTCTTCTTTTTCATTTTTTTATAAATTATAAATATCTCTTATATTTTCTTGTATATTTAAAATTTAGTATTTAACAAGACTGATAAACATATTATATTTCATGTTTGTGTCTAAATATGTTTATATTTAAAAACCTCAATCCATGATACAATCATTTATTAGTTGTGCTTAAAAACTTACATCGTTCACGTGATTTGTCTAATTAGTGTGTTTCGTATTTGGATTAAACTTTTTTATTGATTAAGAAAATTTTAAAATATAAATATATCATATTGCTATCAAGTTTTTATTTAAAAAATATGTTTCTATTTTTTTTTAATTTGCTTAATGTTTATAGGAAAAATTATATTGAAAATCATATTAATGCTTATAAAGATATCTTTCTAAGATTAAATGTATGGATAAGCCTAATGAAAACATAATTATTTAAGAATCCAACCATTAATTTAGATTTTAAGTATTATGCATCTAACTTAAATAAAAAATTATGGTATAACTAATCTAAAGGTTAATCCATAATATTATGTAACCAACTTAAACAAAAATTGATTAAAATGCTCAATTCAATTTTTACTAAAAATACCAAGTGATTTCACTAAGAACTTAATAAGTGTGAATAAATCGATTTGCATACAAAAATGAAGCTTGAGATGTATTATATTATACTTAGAAAAAATTTTGTTTGCAATTAGAATATAGAAAAAAATAAAAAATTAAGTGTTATTGCTTCTATAGAATTGGAGTCAAAGTGGACAAAATGATAATTAAAGATAAAATGATACGAATAGCAAGATTAATGGTCTAGCTTTAGCTATGAATGGAGAGAAAAAGAAAGATGTGCACTAGCAAAAATTATAAAAGAGATTGAATTAATAAAATAATAAAGCATATAATTAAATTAAAAATATTAAAAATCTTAATGTTACATGGATTCTTAAGTTGAACTTGGACATGTGTATAGGACTTGTTTGTTAAATCGATTCATTTGTGAGTTAAATGCTAAACCGGAATATGAGCATATTTATAAACAGGTTCATAAATCTTTAAAAGTTATGCTTTTTGTGCATTAATATATGAAAAATATTAACGGATAGTGGAATTATGTTTAAACCACAAAAAAATAAAAATTACCTACATATATATTTACTTTGTTACAAAGTTTGTAATTATATTAAAATAAAAAAGATTTATTTTAATAGCCGTGAAATCTCATCAATGAGACGCTTAATATAATACATCTCATAAGAGTTAATGTAAGATAAGATTAGCCAATATTTAAGTTAATATCTATATTAACTAGACGAACCATTTTCTGTGAGTTCGTCGTCATATTGGAAAGGCTCATCATATATAATAATAATTCAATATTTTGACGAGGGAAGCCTTCGAAATAAGATATTCAACTTCTGCTAAATTCTATGGAAACTTCCATAATATATATTATCTATTCCAATTACTTATTTAATCTTTTGCTTCTTCTTCCCTACTTATTATATGTTTTTTAATCTCTCACACACACCACCATAAACCATCTCCCCAAACCCTCCACCAGGAAGCCAGCACGTAGAAAGCTCTTCACCGTTTCAAAAACCATAGGAGTTATGTATCTTTACATGATGTCAAGGTCATTTGAATAAGCTAAATCCGTGAACATTAAACCACCTCAATTCAATATAAAGTTAAATTAATTAAAATTAAGTTACATAATACTTAAATTCATATATTGATCTAAATACATAAAATACAAATCTCTTCAACTCCTTAGCATTTGTAAAAGTTCTTGATTTTCTAGTGAAATTATTATGGTGTCGCTATTTAGAATTTCTATAATGAATGGTTTCTCGTACATATTGCAAGAAGTAGTTATCGGATAGCAAGAATGTGATACTTATTTTTTGTATCAAATGGAATTCTCCAAAAAAAAAAAAAAAAGATTTAGCTTTAATAAGAAGTATAAGTGAATCAAACCTACTAATAAATTACTCGAATTTGGTTTGATATCAATTAAGTTGAATTCAAGTTCAAACTACATAAGTAGTTTATCAACTCGAGCTCAAATTTCATAATGTTTGATTTGATTAATTCATGAGCTTAATTGAGCTCAAATTAAATTTAAATATTAGTATTATTTTTATTTTAAAAAATAATTTCTATATAAATAAGTCTAAATAAATTTAATTAATTTAAGTTCGAACTAAAAATTACAAACTCCAATAGAGCTTAAGATTTGAAATTTTGAATCGAATTTGAACTCAAATTCAATATTGTATTATTTGGATTTGATTCAATACGTTTATAGTCTTAGCTTTAACCTATGGTCATTAAATAAGTTTTTAAAAATGTTCAGGAATCAATTGATAAATTAGAAAAGATTTAACACCTTTGATGATCTTTTCCCAAAAATCTATTGATTACAAATATATATATACCGACATAAAATGTAATCTAAATCAAATTTGATAACTTTTTCTAAAGATAAGACACATACTTGACTTGTAAATGGACCAAAGCAAAAGCCGTTTTCGAAATTAACTATTCTTCAGACTGTATCCAGGAAAGCCATTAAATTGCCATCTAATATTACCTTAAATAACATATGTGGCCAAGGCCAATCTCTCTCTCTCTCTTTTTAATTGTAAAAAGACTTCTAAAGGAAAAGGTAAAACTTGAAAAAGAGAACATCCTAATCTCATCTTTATCCCCCTAAGGATGCCTCTATGCATTTTAAGAAATTATTTTTCAAAGACTTCATCACTTTATTTTTTAAAACTTCAAATAAATAAATTATAATTTTTTTTATATTATTTATAAGATCTAATGAAGAGGGCGTCCTTCATGTAGGAAGTGAGACATGATTGGAAAATAAAGGTACATGTAGCATTGCTCAGCAAAGAGAATCCATGCCTTTGTGAGTAACCTCCATTTATTCCTTTCATATGTTGGGATATAGGGATAAAGGTGCTTTAAGAGTTATCTATTTCTTTTATTATTTTACTTTCAACCCTTTTTTTATATTTGAATGTATATTTAACTTTAAATTTACGTTTTCTGTTATTCCTTTTCCTTTTAATTAATTAATTTTTATTGCCTTTTATTAATAAAGTGTAAATTTTGCAGCACTACCCTTCTATGAATTATTTTGTTGCTAAGAAAGTAAATAAAACGGTTATCGTTATTTCTAAATAATAATAAAAACCCCATTGGTAATGTGATGTAGAACAGGAAGCTCCCTCACTTTATGGATAAACTAAAAAGATCCGAAGCATCTAATCTTACGGATAATATCAATGGATATACGATAGAATTAATAGGTAATAATAACAGGCGGCCTGGTCTATCTGCCAACGTTGAACATAAAAAGTCTCTTCTAGAACATTCACTTTTCAAGACAACCATTGGGCAATGTAAGGCCGTGAAATAAGATGGTATTTTAGTTTTAAGCTTTAAACTTAATGGAGCTTTAAATGTTAAGCTTTAGCTGGACGCAAAATGATACTAATTTGGTTTGATTAAGCTTTTTTCTCTTTAATTTTGATTACCTATTTTTATTATTTGAATAATAATAATAATAATAATACTACTAAATTTGATTCATATTCGATTAATAATTACATTTTATTTAAGCTTGATAAGACTCTCAAGCTAATTAAATAAGAAATTATAGATCAACTATTTTAAGTAACTCAAGTTGGAACTCAACTCCAACAACAGTGAGTACCTAGCCGAATTTGAGCAATTTACAAATAAATTTATCTATTGACACTCTTACAAGTAATCACCCTTAAAACTAATTATTGCTTGTTAGTAAACCAACTTTTTAAAATTTTATCTTAATATTGGGTAAACTATAAGTTAATTGCTTATATTTATTTCATACAAAAACGTTTAGTTTCTATTTTTAAAATTGAGGGTTTTGACCCTCTAATTAAAAAGAAAAAAGAAAAAAAAAAGTTTTCAACCTCTAAATAACTATTTTGCTATTTAATAATAAGAAATTAGAAAGAGCAGCAAAATGAGGTCTCATTCAATGGTAAAAAGAGTAAAATTGGTGAAAAACAGCTTTTTAATGTTTTAAATATTTAATTTTAATAATAAGAAGTTAGAGATGCACATAAAATAAAATTAAGAAGAGAATTTACGATTTAGTTTGAATATTTAAATATCATAAATATTTCTTTAATATATATATATATATATATATATATATTTCTTGGTAGACGATGAAATTAAAATATATATTTCCCAAACAAGTTTATCTTATTTGATAAGAAAAGCAAGTTGAACAATATGATATCACGGCGCCAAGGATGACTTTTTTCTCCATTATCAAAAGATATGTTAAAAAAAGCGACTCCAAGTGGGCAAATCATAAGCTCCAATCATTATTTTGTGAAGTGATTGCATAATACGGTACCCCCATACATACGAAACAAAATCACTTAAACAAGCCCGGACAGTATGGGAAAAAGTTGTGTATTGATAATTTAAATATTTGTAATAACTTTTAAATATTTTTATAAAAGACGAATATCGATACTAAAAAATGAATAATTAATTTTTTACTAACCTTTAAATATTTATATAAAAAAATAATTTTTTAATCAAAAATATAATTCAGACTTAAAAATAAATATTCGCTACGCAATTTATTATAATAATTTCCCGTAAATCAACGCCTCGATGTCATTTCTTGCAATACTAAGGGATTCCCTTCGTTTTCAATTTATTTCGTTGATTTTTTTAACCGTAAATACATCCCTTGTATATTCTTTATATATTAAGCATTTTTAGTAAGGCAATTGTATTTCATGTTTGTATCTAAATACATTTGTATTTAAAAATCTCAATTTATAATATATCCATTTATTACTCATGCTTAGAAATCAACACTTGTTATGCAATCAATTTAATCGGTGTGTCTTGTATTCGAATTAAACTTATTTATTAATTAAGAAAAGTTCAAAATAAATATGTCATATCACTATCAAGTATTTATTTAGAAAATATGTTTCTAATTTTTCTTTTTTAATTTGCTTAATGTTTATAGGGAAAATTACATTGAAAACCATGTTAATGCTTACAAGGATTAGGGGTGTAAATGTGGGCTAAACGGGTTGACCTGCCTTGACTTGCAAGTTGAAGTGGGCTGTAGGCAAAAAAAAAAAAAACTTGCTCAACTTGCCTTGCTAGCTAACACGGGCCAGCTCGCCAACTCACATGAAACTGTTTTTTTTTTTTTTCAAATTTAATATTACAAAATATATATTCATCGAATTAAATATTCATTGAATGGCTGTTAAAGCATGCCCATAATATTCATTGAATGCCCGTTCATGCATGCCCTATCAATCGGACATACTACCCATAATATTCATCGAATTAAATAGATGATCCTCTATTTCTTCAAACTTAAAAAGAGTAAAACAACACATACCCAATACAAAAGCATATTGATAGTCATAATATGTAAAACTACCTCCATATCCTATTTAGATTTAAACCACAAGGTTATCTTTCTAAGGTTAAATGTATAGATAAGTCTAATGAAAACATAATTATTTAAGGATCTAACAATTAATTTAGACTTTAAGTATTATGTATGAATCTAATTTAAATAAAGATTTATGTTATAATTAATCCATAATATTATGTAACTATTATTCTTAAAATTAACAATTGTATACCATTTCCATAATACTATGCAACTAACTTAAACAAAAAATGATTGAAATGTTCAATTTAGTTTTTACTAAAAATACCAAGTGATTTCACTAAGGACATAATAGGGTGTGGCTAAATAGATGTGCATACAAAAATGAAGCTTGAGATGTATTATACTATACTTAAAAAAAAAATGTTTGGAATTAGAATATAGAAGAAATTAAAAAGTTAAGTATTACTACTTTTATAGAATTGGAGTTAAAGTGGACATAATGATAATTAGGGATAAAATGACACAACTAGCAAGATTAATGGTTGAGCTTTAGCTATGGATGGAGGGAAAAAAGAGGTGTACTAGCAAAAATTATAGAAGAGATTAAATTAATAAAATAATAAAACATATAATTAAATTAAAAATATTACAAATCTTAATTTTAAATGGATTCTTGAGTTGGACTTGAAAATATGTATGGAACCTATTCATTAAACCGATTCATTCATGGGTCAAATGCTAAACTTGAATACTAGTATATTTATAAACGGTTTAATAAATCTTGAAAAGTTTTACTTTTTGTGCATTAATATATGGAAAATTATTAACAAATAGTGGAAATACTTTTAAACTGCAAAATAAAAATATTTACCTACATATACATATATTTACTTTTCTACAAAGTTTGTAATTATATTAAAACAAAAAAGATTTATTTTAAAGACACTTCATATAATACATATCATAAGAGTTAATGTAAGATAAGATTAGCCAATATTTTAGTTAATATTTATATTAACTAGACGAACCGTTTTCTGTGGAAAGGCTAATCATGTGTAATAATAATTCAATATTTTGACGAGGGAAGTCTTTCCGTAGACTTGAAAAAGAATAATTGCAAGGAAATCTCAATGGCGTGTATTTCAAGCAATAAATATATGCAACTTCTGCTAAATTCTATGGAAACTTCCGTAATATATACTATTCCAATTACTTATTTATTTTTTTTTATCGGCCGGCGTCCACGAGGCTAATTATATGATTTTTTTTTTTTTTTTGCACGAATCACCTGACTTGGTCCACCATACCAAACACCTATCTTAATTCAGATTAATGAAGATCTTATGATGTCGACATGTTTATATATGCATATATATATCCACATCCAATCTGTTTTTTTTTTTTTTTTACAATTCCTTAATAGAATGTCCAATCAATCATTTGATTATTTTATTATATCAATTTTATAGCCATTTTAATAGTGATCGGATGATTCGATGTAAAAGTCCCATCATAATATAAGAAAGGAAAATTTAAAATAATCTATTTTATTAAAAAATCAATATTCATATAATTAGATTAGAAGAGTCTTAATAAAGTCTCAATTGCTACATGTATTAAATTAAAATTTGAAGACTTGTATTGACCTATATGACCTATTGAAATGAATTATAATTAAAAAATTAAATGACAATAACCGACATATAAAAGCCTAACTTTCATTGAATTTACTAAATTAGTTATGTAATGATATAAACTTATCAATGATTTGAATTTAAAAAATAATAATAAAGAGTTTTCATGTTCTTATGTAATTTAATTTAAAGTTTTAATATTTGACATTTAATCGTATAATCTATTTATATTTTTTAAGTGACCGTATTGTTATTTATAGTTGAACTTTGAATGGCAGTAAATTTTACAGCCAGTAATTTCAAAATCAGCTTCTTCTAGTATTGGGATAATGTTTTATAAAATAAATAAATCAATAAATAATGAATGTTTTTAACATTTCATATGTAAGATGTAAGAAAGCCAGCCCAGTACACCATCGTCGATTCACTGGGCCTTACGATAGGGCCTATGAAGCCCAAGAAAAGCTATTTCATTGTTTGCCACTGGCCACTTTTTTATTTAATAATTATGGTCTCTTTACTACAGACAGAAAAGTTTTTCCAATGATTATCGGGGCTTTCTTAAGAAGATTAATTAGCTAAGAAAAATAAAGAGGGCGGATTCATCAATCATCATGGGGTTAGAATAATTATATTTAGAAAGATTTTAGAATGATGATTATTCTCAAATGTTTCTTTTCCTCTATAGAGAACCTATTGTTTAATGATCGGTAAGATACCAAAAGTTGTTACCCTTTAATAATATAGATAAATCTTCTATTCATTCTTATCTTTATCCCTTTGTTCGCATGCACGTGCCGAGGGAGAGAAGGTTGTGAATTGGTGGTGATAGTGGATTGTTGATTGATAATAAATTTCATAGAACCTTTTTATTTTATATAAAATAACATAGTTCAAATTATAGAGAAGAGAAAAAATGTTTCTTGAATCGAAAATGAATCATGGAAACAAAATTTTGAATGGTATGGTAAGCGTTATCATGCTAGCCATTGTCTTGAAAATGAAAAAACAAAAAAGAATTATTACAATATCGTATTAGCATTTTCACATGGAAGACTCACACACAAGAATTGCAAAGCAGTAATATAGTAATTGTAGTATTTGTAAATAAAGAAAAAGTTAGAGTATGTAGTTCACTTTCACTCTACACAGTAACCCAGACATTCCATTTCCCTTATGAATCCAAATTGCCAGTTCAGAGCCCAACATTCACACCCATTAAACCTAACAAAGAACCAGGAGAATGTCAAGAACCGTAAAATCTCATTCCGAGCAAGGGTAAAACCGGCAAGAGAAAAAAAAAAAGTGAAGCTCCAACGGTTTTTGTTTTTTTTTTATTAGTCTACAACGGCTAGTAACTAGCATCTACTAGGTACGAAACCTACGACCGAGTTACCAAGATGGAATCCGACACGTGTCCCCTGCTGCTGCACGTTCCCAATTATCGACAACGCCGACGACGTCGGGGCAAACGCGAAGCAGAATGTCCCGTTCGAGTCAACCGGGATCATGTAATTCCTTGCCGGCAAAACCAACTCCTTCCCTTCCCCGAATAGAAACGACAGCGTCGGAACATCCACGCTACTAGTTCCCGAAAGATCATAGCACGTGTCGAACAGCGCCACTCCGTCGGAAGACGACAGATGCTTCGTACCCTTGACGAACGCATCACGGAGTGTGTTATAAACCTCCGTTTGCAGCCTCGTGATAGCGGTTCCTGAGTCGATTATTATTCCGCCGTCACCGTTTGTATCGATGCGGAAGGAGTCCTCCCGGATGGCTAACGGTTTACCCCCGACGCTGAGTCCAGTCATCCCGATATAGAAAAAGGTGTCGACTTGGGGGTTACGGAGTAACGGAGCTGTGACGGCGTTCGCGGGAATCGCCGTGTCGAACTCGAGCGTCGAAGCCGAGTCGGAGTCACGGTCGACTAGGCAGTACGAGAACGAGGAGGCATTGACTTGAGATGGGAACGACAGCGAGCCGCCTCCGAGACCTAATAACCCTGCCGCGCCGACGAATAAGCCTTCATTACTGTGTCCACACCCGATTGCCACGCCATCGACTTTAGACGAACCGAGGGAGATGGTCTCCGTCACGAAGTCTCCGACCGTGTAGGAGCCGTCCCCGTAGGACACCTCGTAGAGGCAAGTCCCGTTGCGACACTCGGACACGTCGAGCGACTTGCATTGTTGGGTGTCGCATGAGAGGTGTGAGAAGGAAGCAGATGAAGCTGGCTCGAAGATGGGGTCAGCTTGTTGGTAGCAGTCAGCACAGGGAGCACATTGGACCCAGCTGACGTCACTCCCCGTATCGATTACCATGTAGACGTGGCTTGCGGGCTCACCGATTCCCAGTCGACAGAAGTACTCTCCGCTTCCTTGGCTTGTTCCTGACACAACCGGTCCTTCCAATTCGTCAGCTTTAATGGAGGATGCCATCAGGGTTGGATCTAGCTTGGCGGAAAGCGAGTAGACTCGGCCATTGTCGCGGGCGAGTCTCGAGAGGGTGAGGGATCTATAGTCAGCATGTGGAGGAGGATGGAGGGCGGCGCGTGGGTGGAGTTGGAGAGAGAGAGGAGAAAGATTTTCATTTTCTTGTTTTTTATCATCTTGTTGTAGTTGGCTGAGCGGTGCAGTTTTAGGATTATTGAGGTTGAAGACGTTGAGGGTGGTTTTAAGAGTGGAAGCGACGTCTAGAATGGCGGTTTTGGGGGAGACTGAAGATGGAGATAGGGTTCGAGGGTAGACGAGAGAGGAATGCAGTACTAGGAGAGAGAAAAAGAAGAAGAAGAAGAAAGACAGAAACTGAGAAGAATTCATGCCCGCCATATTAGATACGATACGATGATGTCTGGATATCGGTCTTGTTTATTTGGACTTGTACTTATAACAGGGAAAATGAAATGGAAACCGATATCGAGTCACGCCATGTTCGTTGGACGAATGCTCGGTTTGTGCTTCTTTGTGTGATTTTGTAAATGTGGACTAAAGTGGAGCTTTGTTGTCTTTGCGTTTTTTGTTTTATGCTCGATTAATGGGCATCTAGTAGTACTAATTAACAAACTGAACATAGGAAATTTTGGAAATGATTATCTCATAAGAAAAAAAAATGAATTGTAGATATACATTATGTATTATATAATATAATATATAAATATTAATAAGATTTTAATACATATAATTATATAAAATAAGAATAATAATTATTTTAGAAATTATTAATTTAACTATTATACGTGTTAAAATCTTATTAATATGTGTTATCAAACAATGAATATTTTTTTCTAAGTATTGGAATTTTTTTTTTATTAAGAATGATTTATTAGTAAGTTATAATATGATCGGTAAAAACATATAAAAATACTTATAACTAATTCTATAAGATTAGTAATTACTTTATTATGTGAATTAAGGATCTAATTTTTTATAACTTAACTACCGCTCTTAATGACAATTTTTTTTGGTAATTAAAACGGAAAGATTCTGGCCAATAGAATATTAATTTATTCGCAATGACATTTTTTCTATCGTAAACTTTTAATAAGTAAAAGTAAGTATTCGTTACAAGTTTTTTGTTTTTATTTTTTTAATAATTCTTTTGTGGCTCTACTTGCCGATCTTTGCTCGAACATTGTGCCTTTGAAAGTGACAAAGCGAAGGGGATAATCAAGTGAAAACAAGCCCTTTTGCTTTGACAGCCAAATGATGCACGTTGAACAAACAAAATTCGCAGTGCGTAAAGAGGGTGAAGAAAGGAAAATGAAGGGTCTCTCGACAATGGGATTCATCGAAATAAGCGTGGAATGGTGGACCACGACGCCACCATCAAAGCCTTAAATGCCTATTTTCCCGTTTACACTTCTGACCGCGCATGGACCCGCCCGGACAACTATTGGAATAAGTAGCTATTTCACTATTTAAAAAATCTAGCAGTGAAAATTTAGAAGAAAAAAAAAATCTAATTTTGAAGTATGAATTTATAAATTATTTAATAATTAAGATTGAAGATTTTTGTTTATATTACCGACATGTAACTTACCCTTGATACCAACAAACAGTAATAGTTTGGAGGAGAAAAGACCCTCTGTTTTTATTTACGGCTTTATTTAATTCGATGTGGTTTGGTATGGGTTTATGCTTATAGTCCAACCCTAGGCCCTACACACTGCAATGATAATCGGTAGTTTTTTTATTACGATGGGCCTGGCTTGCTTCATTTTGTATCTTGGAAATGGAAGTGGACTGAAAAGGGAAAGTAGAGTTAAAGTGAAAGAAAAACTTTAAGCAGTTTCCGACAGGAAAATGGCAAGACCTTTCTAATTAATTTTTTTGGGCACTTATTGGTGGATCGTGTTAATATATATATTCAAAATACTTTTAAAGGTTTAAAAGGATGTTATCATATTTTTCAATATTATATATGCAAAAATTAAATGCATAAAAGCATAGTGTTTTTTTTTTTTGAATCTTGTATTTTCATAAGTATTTGAGATATGGTTAATAGGGGTGGGAGCGGATCGGATTGGTTCATTTTTTTCTCCAACCCAAATCAAACAATAGAAATGTAGTTTGGTTTTTATCGCTTCAAACTAAACTTCATACTTTTTTCAAACCATAAAATTTTGGTTTAATTTGTGAATTAAACAATATTTTGTCTTTTAAGAAAATACATTTGTTTAACATGTGAGTAATATTAAATTATTTAATAATAACATGTATTAATATTATATAAGAGATTAAAAAAATCAATATTTAGATAATTAAAAAATTTTACATGTTTAATATAACTAATTTATTTATTAAGTTAGCATATAATAAACATTTTGAGTTAACCTATATATATATATTTGTTAAATTATAGTTATAAATTTAAATAAATATATTTTTTAATAAAAATAAATTAAAAAATCTTTTAAATGTTATGTTATAATATATTTTTAATTATAACTAAAATATTATTATTATATATTTTTAATATGATTTAGTTTGAATTATTCCTCTAAATCAATTATAAATTTAGATTTAGTTTGAACTAGAAAAATTTCAAATTAAATTATAAAAAAATAATATTTTCGATATCATCGATTTTTCTATCTATCCCTAATAGTTAATATTTTTTTCAATATTTTAAAGATAGGAATTTGGGTTGCGTAATCAGCGGGAACGTAATTTCATGATCTCACGTGATTTCATTTATATGTCCCCTGATCTTCCAAGCAAGTTTTAATCAGCTCCTCTACTGTCCCTATGAGCTCAATCGACGATATTGACAGCTTTGACCATGAAAGAGAAGACTTGTTCATGCAGCAGACTTACACCATATTGGGGATTGGCGATTTTATGAGAGAGAGAAGGCTGCTGAGGGGGTTTAAAAAAAACTAAAATGTGAGTCCCATGTTTCCATGGACGAGTATATGTGTGTATGTATGTATTACGCTTAATTCATTGAAATAAGGATAGAAAAGAGTAGTGATCCTTTTTTATGTTACTTTGTTTTATAATTGAGAGTACTTTTAGAATAAAAATTATATTTTGTGGGGAAATAGCAATTTCTCTATTGAAGAGATAAAATAAAAATTTCTTATTTATTCTATATTATATAGCTAAATATTACTAATATTATAATTTTTTTTTACAAACAAAACAAAGAAATAATTTTGATAAAAAAAAAGCATAATTATTTCACAATAATAAAGGCAAAATAACAATTATTTCATTTTAGTGAATCAAATACAACAATATAGTATAAGACCATTGCACTAGAGTAGTAATTTTATAGGTATGCCATAAATATTATCCAATATTTATTTCAAGTACATTTTCTTATTCTATCAATGTTTGTACTATTGGGTTTGGAAAGAGAAAGGTGAGGGTTTATATATAAAAAGTATTTATTTATTATTATAATTATAATTGATCTTAAATGAGAATTAAGTATATCTTCAACACCCCATTCACTTTACTAAATAAAATAAAGTGTGAATTGAATTGTAATTCAATAAAAAATATAATAGAGATGTCATAGTTATCATGTGCTTATTACATTGTTTAATTAATATAAAAAATATAGAAAATTAATTATAATAAAAGTAAAATATCTGTTATACTCTGCTAATAGCATAATATTTATTATATTCTTTATGATAGATAGACGATATCTAGTAATAATGGTGTCTCCAAGAAGGGATATTTATGATAAGATGATGAACACCATTCAAGAACAATTCATGCCCTCACATTCATGAATTATTATTCATTATTTTATGTAATGGTATTTCATAGGAAATTGCTATTATAATGTCCAAAATGTAACTAAATATCTTAATAACAACATTATAGGAGAATAAAATAGTTATTCTCTTTAAGTGAATATATAATTAGCTATTATTAATTTTTTAATAATATTTGTGATTTAAAATATACAAAATAATAATATATATTTTTACTTTTAAAATAATTTTTGATAATTATTTTTTTTTAAGCTTGGAAAAGCTGAGGCTAGGCCTAATACACCACCAACACTATAATACTGTCTTCATTGTTGATTACTTTGCCAACATCGAAGCATGTTGTGTTAGTAATGGCTCTAATGGTAATAGCAAATTAGTAATGATGATGATGGGTTTTTTTCCACATTAGAGCAACAATGGTGATTGAGGTATAGTATGGTGGAGATGTTGGTCATTTAGCAACTGTAGTGGTGTCCTAATAATGATGATGAAAGTGGTGTAGTAATGATGCTAGCAATGGGGGTATGACCTGGTATCGGTGTTGTATTGATGGTAGTAGTAATAGCAACCATGGAAATGCTAGCAATGTTCTCTTTTTCTGTTTTCTTTTTTAATGTAAAAAATCTTAAGATTACTAAATATAAGTCATTGGAAATAAATTACTTGAGTTTTACTTTCCCGTAAAGTCTCTCCATGATATTTATCTTCTCCATTTTAATTTGATCTTCATGCAAGAATATCTTTCCATATTTTTAATTTCCCTTTTCTGTTCATGCGCAAGCATGATTACTAAGCTTCGATGGGGTAATCAATTGGTTGTTTTGGATAAAAAGCAACATGTGGGGCAATAACTGGTAAGCTGATATACAATGCTGACACAATTAAGACAGTGGTGACAACTTTCTCGGAGGTATCTGGTCTCAAAATAAATGGAGAGAAGTCCTCAACTTTCTTCTCTCAAAATACTAACAGTAGCACAAGACAGGAAATTTCTCAATATCTTGGATTCGAAGTAGTTAATTCTTTTGGAAAATATTTTGGTTATCCGCTTGGTAGGGGCTTAAAAACAAAAGCAGCACAGCAAGATTTTACCTTAGAGAAAGCCCACTATAAGCTAAGTGGTCGGAAAACAAGGACTTCAAGTATGGCTGGGAGGGTTGTGTTAGTTTAATCTGTTTTATAAGTTCTGCCTACTTATTGTATGCAAATCTCAGCTCTACTAGAAAAAAATAATTGACATGTTGGAACAAATCATAAGTAAGTTTGTATGGAACGGACATGAGGAAAGACAAAAAAAAAAAAATATGTTAGGTAGGATGGTTGAAGAGAGCTAAACCAAGAGAACTGGGTGGGTTGGGCCTGTCAAACCAGAAAATTAAAAATAAAACTTGCATTTTAAAGAGAGGTTGGAAGGTGAAACAAGAAGATGTTTGATGGAAATCGTTGTTCAAGGCTAAATATCGAAGTTATTGGAACCGCGTGAGCCTAATACATACCAAAACCGCCTCAAATGTTTATAAGATCAAACCTTTTCAATTCTGGAGAGAGGCAGGGAAACTAGTTTATGGTTCGATAAATGGGTAGGTAATTTTCGGTTAGAGAATTAATACAAGGCCCTTTGAATATTATGGCAAATAAGTTGTCTGTGCGAGGTTGTTGGATTGCATAATGTTGAATATTATGGCAAATAAGTTGTCTGTGCGGGGTTGCTGGATTGCATAATGTCAATGGGATGATAATAAAATTGGCTTCCAATTATCATCTCTACTATCTGAGAAATTTGGGCCAATCGTTTTAAATTTCAGTAAAAATGATCAGAAGCTGCGGCTTTTGCAAGCTAGAGTAAGTCCCTCTAGGCTCTCTTTATTTACAATCATTTACAACCGGATAGTCTTTCATCTGCAATGAGCATAGGGAGCAGACAAATCATTAGCAATGCAAGCTGTCCTGCTCTAAATAGCATCTATCGGTTATGGGAAACTATGTCATGGGAAGAATTTCAATGATCAGAAGATGTTAGGAAATGGGTTCGATTAAATTGTCAATTCAGGACAGGAGATTTGGTGAAAACATATCCACCAAAACCATTTATTTTTGCTTTTATGATTTGGAAAATATGGCTACATAGAATTGAATATTTCGAATGGTGCTACAGACATTGCAATGAATCCTTTCAGCAACAAATCAGAAGGCTCAGTCATGAGTCTTCTAAATGCACTTTGCCGCCACTAAACTGGGTTAAACTAAACACTGACGCGTGCTTTAGTAAGAGTAAATACAGGACAAACAACGATTGGAGGAATTCTAGGAGACGCAAATGGTAGATGGATTTACGGCTTTGCCAAAAGTATAGGAAGAATTGAGGTTGTTAACTGCGGAAATATGGAGCATGTATTGGGGAATCAAAATATGTATTCAATTGGGTTTTTCAAAAGTGGAAATAAAAGCAAGCAGCTTGTTCTTTATCAATAGATCATGTTAATCCAAAGCTCAAATATTATCATACGATTTACGACTGCAGGGAAAAGCTCTCCCTTCTCTCTCGGAGGCGAGGATTGAAGCTGTTCCATGTGAGATTGTATTGGATATGGCTTTTGTGGATGGATGAACATTGGCGGGAAGGAAAATTTATGTAGGCATGTAAATTGATCTAGCTAATGCTGTATGAACTTTTGTATTTTGTTTCAATTATGAATATATGGCGGATTCAATGAAAATAAAGAAAACTCGTAAGCTGAGGTTTTCGCCATGGCTGAGCTTGACCTGCTGATGTTAAATTACATTAAAATTGATTGACAGGGCCTGCTGACGTTCATTTCAACGACAATCTCAGCGTAATCCTTCAAAATTTTATTTCTTTTTTAAAATAATATTTCTGAAAAATTATTAAACTTACCAAACCCACAAATAAATAAATAAAAACTCCTGACCTCTCATTGGTATTTTAAAAGAATTTTGATGCTTTCATTTTTTAATAAAAAATTATTATAAAAATTAACAGAATATTATTTTTGTGTTAGAAAATTCAAAAATGTGCAATATCTACATATAATGTCCAAGTTTAATAAACCTTACATCGATGAAAAGCTCATAAAATGTATTTTCACTTAAAAATAAAAAAATAAAAAATAAAATTTAGTACACGTACATGGGCCACATGAACATTATAAAATTTTTAAATGCTTATATCTTGCAAACCTGATCGCATTTGTCTTCAAAATGAAAAAAATTTCAAACTCTCAGTACTTTTCTCAAACTCTGTATGACAACAAACTTATAGTCGTTGAAAAGAATTGTAGCATGACCTATCCAAAAATTGCTAGTCTAGCTCTAATTTATGCAGTTTATTTGTAATGACCTTTTTTTATAATAGTATATTTAATTTTATGAATTATAACATGTTTTAATTCAGTTTGGCCTAGAATGACTTGTATATCTGTAAGTAACATACAAGAACAACAAAGTAATAGTAAGTAAAGGGACACGGAGAACAACCGTAAGCAAATAACCATATACTTTTATTGATATATCTCAAGATTATAAGAACCTATAATATGTCTACGGGAGTGTGAGTACTTCGGTGGATACAAATTCTTACTCACTACTTAGTTGCTCATGGTCGATTGGAGTACTTTCTATTTTTCTTTTTTTGCCTTCTACTAACTGACTTTCTAAAAATATATTTATATACCCTGTAACACACTAATTAACATAACTACTTTATGTACACAAAAACTCAACATATGTAACTATCAAGAATAGAGATACTCTTTAATCCCCCCACCTCCTCTCGTTAGTGCCTCTTGAAGGCCCAACTTGGAACACAAAAATTCAACACACTTCTCTTTAAGAGCTTTAGTAAGAAGATCAGCTAGCTGCAATTTTGATGAGACATGAACAAGATGGAGAAAACCATATTGGATATGATCGCGAACGAAATGAACATCAATATCAATATACTTAGCTACTTGTGTAAGCATGGATTGTTAGAAATGAGTAAAGTTGACTTATTATCACAATATAAAGTAATCGACAAAGCTAAAGGAACACCAAGATCTCTCAATATGTAAGAAACTCATAAAACCTCTTTAGAAGTTGCAGCTAGACTACGATACTCAATTTCTGTAGTGGATGTGGAAAGCATGGATTGCTTCTTAGTCTTCCAAGAAACCAAACTACTGCCTAACCTAACACAAAAACCGGTAAGTGATTTCCTATCAACTGTACATGATCCTCAATCAGAATCGAAATAAGTAGATAAGGAAAGATCACTTGAAGATGAGTAGAATAAGCCTAAAGAAGAAGTCCCCTTAAGATAACGCAAAAGATGGAAAAGAGCATGTAACTGTGACACTTGCAGATGAGATAAAAATTGACTTAACCTCTATACTGCAAAGGAGATATCTGGTTAAGTAAGAGTAATGTACAATAGCCATCCAATGACACGTTGATCAAAGATGGATCATTAAGTAAATCCCTTATTTTATTGTCTAACTTCAAACCAGTAAACATAGGAAACATGACTGGTTTTGCACTTGTTAAACCCACATCAACAAGGACATCCAAAATAAATTTCCATTGGCTCAAAAGAATCCGTGCTTCTGTGTGGCATAATTCCAAACCTAAGAAAAACTGAGCTAGACCCAAATCTTTGATGGTAAAAGCATCATGAAGCCATTGCTTCAAACTAGTAATAAGCTGCTCATTTAAACCAATGATGAGCATATCATCCACATACAAAGGGATAGAAACAAACTTGAGTGCATTAGAGAGTGTAAATGAAGAGTAGTCATGCTTAGATTGAACAAACCCATTATTGATAAGAAATTGTGAAATTTCCAAATTCCATTGTCATGATGTCTGCTTCAGTTCATCAAGGGATTTTTTAAGCTTGAAAACTTGGTTTAGTAGGGCTTTAGTATAACCTTGTGGTGGAATCATGTATATTTCTTCATCTAAATGTCCAACAAAAATGCATTATTGACATCAATTTGAAATAAAGGCCAATCAAAAGCAACCACTATTGCAATTAATGTGTAAATTGTGCTAAGTTTAGCTACGGGAGAAAATGTGTCATGAAAATCTATACCTTCGTATTGAGTATAACTGTTTGCAACTAATCGTGCCTTACGTCTCTCAACACTTTCGTCTAGTCACTATTTAACCTTATAAACCCACTTCGAACCAATAGTTTTCTTTCCTTTGGGTAATGTAGTTGACTCCCAAGTTTCATTACATTCTAAAGCATCTAATTCTTGTTGCATGCTTCAATCCATTCTTTATGTTTAGTTGCTTGTAAGTAATTGTATGGCTCTTGAGTAGATAATACATGTGCTAAAGAGGCTACATAATCAATAGGATATTGAGAAAAAAATTAGAAACAAACAAAGGGTATTGTGAAGAAGTATCAAATGTAATGACATTGAAAGCCTTATTTTGAATTGTATGGACAAAATTGTCTAACCATTTTAGAGTTTTTCTTTCCCTTTGTGATCTATGCAAGTTACAATGCAGATCCAAGGAAGAACACAAGAATTGTTCTAGTGACCAATTATCAAAATCAACATGTTGCACTTGATAGGTAGATGATTGATCGGAGGAAAATTGTGACTCAAGCAAAACAGGGTTTTTGGAAAATGACTTAGAAGAAAGTAAATCAAATGAAGTAGATTCATGGGCTAAACTTTGTTTAAAAGGAAAGATGTTTTCATAAAAAATTACATCTCGAGAAACAATCATTTGTTTTTAAGTAAGATCATAAACCTTACACCCTTTTTGTCCAAGAGCATAACCTAGGAAAACACATTTCACTCCTCTCAGGTCAAACTTATTTGTTGGATAAGGATGTTTCGCAATATAACATAAACATCCCATAACTCGCAAGTGTGTATAATTTGGTGGTGAATTGAATAACATTTCAAAAGGTGTTTTCCATCCAAGATTGACCATAGGGATACAATTTATCAAGTAGCTTGCTGTAAGGATATATTCCCCCCAAAAGTGTTTAAGTAAATTGGCATATAGCATCAAAGCTTTAGAAATATCAAGAAGCTGCCTATGTTTCCTCTTAGCTATCCCATTTTGTTGAGGAGTATATGTTGTAGTCCTATGATGAATAATTCTTAATTCATGAAACATGGATTAGCATATGTTGGATAGGAACTTAGACCCATTATCCGTTCTTACGAATTTAGGAATGATCGAAAAATGATTAGAAACATAACAGAAAAACTATTTCAAAACTAAACAAGCTTAAAACTTTTGGCTAAGTAAATTAGTCTAAGTAGATCGTGAATAATAATCTACAATGGTTAGAAACTTAGCTCCATAAATAGATTCAATGTCATAAGGTGCCTAAATATCAACATGTAACAGAAAAAAGACACTAGGTGCAGCATGTTGATTTCTAGAAAATGGAAGCCTATGAAATTTGGCTTCGTGACAAGTATCACAAATGAATTCATGGAACTTCAAACCTTTATACATGTGTAAATGTTGTAACATGGAAACAAAAGTATGTCCCATTTTAGCATGAATCAAATGAGTAAGACTATTGCTATTGCAAGATAAAGTATTACATGATAATGTTAACTGGTTTAAAACAAGTAAAGAATTTAAACTTCGATGACTTTCTGATTCAAGAATATACAACCCTAATAAAGCCTTTGCCATTACAACTATACTTTTAGTTTTCTGGTCCTAAAAGAGGAATGCAAACAAATTAATTGTGACAATCAAATGTTGATCAACAATTAATTTATGCACAAAAAGAAGGTTGTGTGTAAATTGGGGCACAATAAGAACATTATGTATAGTGAGAAATTAGTTGATTTTTACCAAACCTGTTTTAGTGACAGGAACAACTCATTTGTCCTATAATTTAACATTAATAGGACTAACCAACTCATGAATATCATGAATAAAAGAATGGTGAGGGATTGTACGATCAATAGCGTTTATATCAATTATCCAAAATGCCATATTATTACTTAAAGAGCTAAAACAAAAGGAAGAATTTGAAGTACTTGTAAACTAAACCATGTTAACCATTGCCTTGTCCTTGTTATTCATCATCCGATACACCTCTTGACACACATTTTAAAACTGCCTTTATTAAACACATCATTTTGTTGTCTTAAATGAACATTCTTAACAAAAACGTGATCAAAAGGAGTAGCCAAAATAAGAGTGTTTGTATTACAAGGAAGTTGCTACATTTCTCCCCTTAAACATCTTCTTGCTCTTATACCATTATGGATACCCTATAATCTAAAAACAACTTTCAATTGTATGTCCTTTCTATTTGCAATGCTTGCAAAACATTTTTCCTTTTCCTCTTTTCTTATCACTTACACCAGTTGATATGACTTCCTTATTCTGTCCTTTTCCCACATAAAATGCGGAATTGTCAACATCAGGGGTTAATAGCATAGAGACTTGCCTCTATTTTTCTACTTGCTATACTAGATAAAAGGCATGATTGGCTATAGGTAATGGCTCCATTGATAATATTTGATTCCGAACTGCTTCATATACATCACTTAGACCCATCAAGAATTGCATCAATTTGGTTTGAGATTCAAATTCAAGAATTTTTCCTTTAATTGCACATGTACAATATTAATCTTCCATGAGTACAAACTAGATATGCATGTAACTGTTGCAATTCATCCTAGCATCTTTTGAGTATATTATAGTAAACTCCTATTGCTTGATTTCTTTACTTCAAATTACTTATTTCATGTTGAAGTTGAAAAATTAGAGGTCCAATAGTAATACCATACTATTTGGTAATTTCCTCCCATAGCTCTCGTGGAAATTGTGTGTAGATAAAGCTTTGTGACAAATCTAATGTCATAGAGTTGAGAATTCAACATTGTACCATATAATCGCACCTTTGCCAGTTCACTAGGTTTGGCAAATGGACATTTGGTTTTTCAATTGAACCATCTATAAACCTTAATTTCAATTTTGCACCTAATCCCATTTTTATAGATCTACTCCATCCGAGGTAATTGTTTCCATTAAAAACCAAAGTACCAATTGACATACTGGGACTATCAGAACCAGAAAGATATAACGAATCAATAATCAAAAGATCCCCAAGATTTTTTATACGCTCAATTTGATTTTCCATTGTGAATAAAAAAAATTAAAAAAATGAAATTATATAGTAATGAATCAATATCTAACCTTGCTCTGATACCATATGAAATCTATGAAAAGAAATTTTTGACTTTGCCATTGAATTCCAGTGGAGCAACAAGAGTCTATAGAGAGAAAGAGGTCCTCGACTAAATGTAGAGAAAGACCAAAAGTTTGTTTTTCTTTTTTTACTTCTACCAACTAACTTTCTAAAATTATATTTATATTCCCCGTAACACACTAACTAACAGAACTACTTTATGTACACAAAACTCAACATATGTAACTATCAAGATACTCTTTACAGAAGATCGTAATTTGTTGGCAATAAAGGATAGTGGTAAGAGAATGGCCTCTTGATGAGGCATTACGAATTTAGGTGGGAAAGAATGTTATGGTTCATGATAACAAAGTGGACATGGTGGAATCAACTCAGGCAAAAGATATATTTGTGTTGGGTTTATTTTTTTTTTAATTTTTTTTTGTGTAGTTGCACAAGAAAGATTGATATGATTTCCTTTCCTTTTTTTTTCTTTGTAATAATTGTGTGTGTATTTTTTTTTTATGATTTCATTATCTCCTCTCAAGAAACAAGTAGATTATGGCGTGTCATGTCAAGTAATATGCCATGTAAGCATTCTACATGTGCTAACGCGAGTTTGCTTTATGAGGGGAATATTTTGTTTAGACAATTTGAGATGTCCATACAATTTTAAAAATTCTTGATAATTTATTCTTAGGGTAAAATTTTATTAATGCCATTTTATGCTCATGTCTTCTTTATGACTTTGTTATTAGCTTCTTCTTTCTTTCTTTTTTTTTTCATCCAATTTCAATCTTTAATGGGAACAAATTTTTTTTTTCAACTCTCTCAAAGTACTCAAATTATTTATTTTCAGAATTCTTAGGGTCAAATACTCGTAAAGTCAATATTTGTTAAATGTTGTATATTATTCTAATCAAAAGGCAGGTGTTGCTTCATGAATAATTTTAGATAGATAAGGTTTTTTCTAAACCGGTGCATCAAAATTTACGTGGCATTATAAATTTCCGCTTCAATTTTGTTAATACTACTAACTGAAACTTCAAATATAGCTTTCAATGAAGTCATAGTCCATTATTTAACTATTAAAACTCTTTTTATATTCCTTCGAGATAAATGCATTATTAATGTCTATACTTTTGATTTTCAATAATTTAAACATTGAATTACTAATCAAATTATAAATACAAAAACTAAGTTAAGTCGATAGTATAGGAACTAAATTATAAAAAAACAAAAATTTAGTCATTAAATTATTAAAAATTAAAAATGTGAAGATTTTACTATAGATAGTTGATCACATGGACGTTGCATTCATTTGACCTTGAAAAGTCTTGATTTGATGACAAATGAAGAGGTGTGGAGAGAGAGACATGGAAGGAGGAATAATCAATCTTGATCAATTGAGAGCATATACGTGATAGAAGATAGCTTCTAAGCATTCTTTATTATACTTCATTGAATTGCTAGTTTGATCTTGTCTATAGATTTTGGTGCTCAAACTTGATTATAAGGTAACTTCAAAGATCAAAGAATGAGATAAAGTGTTCATAATATTTGCTTGATCTTTCTAGTGATCGACAGACGAGTTGAAGCCTCCCTTAATTCACTTATATCGTCAAAGCCCAATATTTCTTATAACTAAGCCTTAGTGCCCAATTGTCTTGTAAATAACCCTATAAAAAGGCTTTTTAGAGCACACAAGTCAACTAGGAAGGGCAAATAGTGTTATAATTAGTTCGACGATCTCTATTTTGAGTTTATTAAATTAAATCTTTTTAAGACATCACTAAAAAAATTAGTCCAACTTTTTGAGCTCTATCATTAGGTTAAAGAGTTAGTTCATGGTATTGAATTGAGTTAAACCGATTATAAAAAAAAAAGAAGCTTTTTACAAAAAATATAGACACGGATGTTACATTATTAATTTCCACAACCTTCACAACCTTCTCGAGGATGAGAAAATAGATTAAACGGTTTCATTGACTAGTACGGAAGACCCCACGGACAGAAATGTTAGGCCTCCTACAAAATATCTTGATTTTATTAATCCCATCCATATGCTCTTTCTTTCTTTCTTTTGGCCACACCATCCATTTGCTTTTGAAAATGCGTTTTGGCTATTGACATGAAATGCACTGTATTCACGATATCCTGGGACTTGCATTATAGTGATTTGTTTATTAAGAAATGAAGATGCTTTCAAGTAAGTAATTGCTTCCTTTTTCTATCTTTGGGTAGGTGGCTTCCTTGCTTTCACTTTATTTTAAATAAATTAAGGCCACTTTAACAAAATAAAAGCTTTTTCAAAATTTTTTACTGTTTGTATGCTGCAAATAAAAATAGCAGACGATGTCAGTGACAGCCGAACGCCAGTCATTAGGTAAAGGCTTTCCTTCTGCACGAACTTTTGAAGGGTCTTCCACTTTCACTAACTCAATATACTTAAAAGATTGTCAACCTCATTTTGAAGTATTGAATTGAAAGTGATGCTTTTGTGCACATGCGTGATACGAGGGATTCGTAATCTTTGGTGGTTTTGTTCTCCCTTAGGAAACGTGAGTCTTTTTTCCCTTTTTTTTTCTTTTTTCTTTTCCCGAAAATATCATCAAAATCATTATATCAATTTTGGCCATTTTTCGATTTGTATTTTAAGTTTAAAAATGTTAAATTTCATTGTCAATTAAATTTTTACAGCTTAAATTTTAGACATAAAATTTGATATAATTAGAAATATCATACTCGATTGGATATTTCCTATCAAATTTAGTATCTTTATTATTTTTAGATTGATGCGTGCCAAATGCTCAATGGTTGAAGAAAAAAAAAAAGGTAATTTGACAAGTAAAAATTTAATTATATATAGTAAAAATTTAATTTTGGAATTTTCTATGGTCATACTGTATTTTTTAAGGGATCGGTTTAGCTTTTAATTTCACTATTAATTTATATATTAATGATAAAAATTTAATGATAATCAACAATAAAGATTTAATATATATGATTAAAAGGTGAGATTAAATGATGAATCAATTCCATTAAAATAGTATGTGGGATCGTAAAAGATCCCTTATTTTTTTTAGTGCATCTCTTCCATTGATAAGTGGACATACAAATTTTCAATTATTAAAAATCATAATTAGGTTAAAGATTAAATAAATAATTTTTAATTAAGGAAGGCAAAATGAAATTGTGATTCAGCCTCCTTAAAGATGGAATTGAGTTTCCCTTAACTGGAGTTGCTAATTCTAAGAAATCACAATTTCACCTTTTAAAAAAAACTTCTAAAAATGGAAAAAGAAATGAAACATGAAATTGCAATTTCATTCTACATCTATTCCCAATGTGATACAAATGTACACATACTCTCCAAATTGTTACTAAAGCCTCAACACATTCCTCTTTATGGTCCTTCTAGTAGTTTTTTTGGAACGTTAGCAGCAATTCGAGGTTAATTTGCTTATTTTTAAAAATCATAGTAGAGGTGAAGGCGTACTTTAAAAGTTTAAGGGGTATATTTGTACTTAATCAATAATTTAAAGTGCATTTATAATTATCCCAAGTATGTTTGATGATCTAAATTTTCTCTCTTTCTTTCCTTTTAATTATTATTTTCTTTTTCAAAACAATTTTGAATATTGCAGCTTGGTTTTTAAAATCTCTTTGTTGAAGTCATGCATTCGACTTGATGCCTCCAAAGCAATACTTTTTCCAACTTTGAAATGTCTCTCTGTGCGTGTAAAGCTAGCCGATAATGTTGTTTAATAACTAGGTGAGAAAAGATTCTCCATAACAGTGTTAATGGGGTCTCCATTCCACTTTCACTCTCCTCCAACACCAATCCAATATACTATGTTCAACCTCATTTTCAAGTGTTTAATTGAATAACATGAGTAAACCGATGATTGATTAGTAACGTCAGGTGGCTATATGTTACTGCTGAGGAAGGATAAAGATAAAATTATTTCCTTTTTTTTTTTAATTCCAATTCTCTAATTATCCTTGAAATTCAATTGTAAAAAGAAAAGTTTTAGATAAATCTGGTTTATTAAATCAAAATATCTGTTCGGTAATACATAGATAAAATAATAAATGAGTGTGAAAATAATAATATATATATTTTCTTCTTTTTTTTTTGTCTTTTTCTATATGGAATTAACATGTAACTTGTTTTGAATTTTAATGGCAAAAATGAAAAGTAAGTCATATTAATCCTGACCCAAAAAATGGTTTGTAGGGACAAAAATCCATATTAGACCTAACACATTCCAGTTAATCCATGTGTGAACTCGCCTCATGATATAACTAATTGATCATTTAGGATATTTAAATAGTTTTGTAGGCCTACATATAGGTTAAAATTTGATGTAAAATACATTTTGAATTCAATCATCTATTTTTGTTTTCCTTCAAAGAAATTATTTTGTTACTCTAGATTCAATCATACAGTTTAAGGAGAAAAAAATGAACCACATTAAATGACATATCCCAATCCAAAAAATGATTAGTAGAAAACTTGAAATAATTATATATGTTTATCGAGTCAATACAACAGAGTCTATAAGAGATTTAATATATAAAAAAAAAAATATTAAAGAACACATGTCGACCTAAGAATGAATTTGTAGAAAGTTTGAAATTGAGATGACATGACATATAAGTAATCACTATCAAACTTATTTTTTATTAAATAGTTATTACAATATTTAATTATATTTTATAACAAATTTCTATTATAAATAAATATTAAATATCTATTAATTACTTAAATTTATAAATAATAATTTAATATTAACGTTGATGTTTTTTTTTTCTGAAATATTATCATTAAAATTAAAATCAATAAACAGCAATCTTATTATTGCAATATTCATTATATTATAATGTTAGACTGAGCGAATTACATCGGCTGTATATATTTTGAATAAAAAATGAACTAATATAATAATAAAGTAATGAGTTGTTTATATAATATCTAAATGATTTTATAAAATTTTACATGGATGAAAATTTGCTTAATCTCTCTCCCCTTCCCTTCTCTCTCTTCCTTTTCTTTGCAACATAAATAATGTGAAATCTGGTTTTTAAATTTTATATAAAGATATCATAGGCCCGTTAATGAGTGTCATAAAGTTTATTAAAAGCAAAAAGGAAAACTTTTCATATTTTTACAATGCAATGAAAACACAAATAGATAGAAAATTGAAAATCGCAAAGTGTTTGCTTCTTAACAACTGCTCTAAGCCCTCCATTTGTTCGGTAAAATGGGGGGGAATAAGAGTAGATTATTTAGGGGAGATACGAAACTTCAAATTACCCTTTTATGGAAAAAGAGGAAAAGCTGAATTATGGTCTAACCACACAAATGTGAATTATTAATTAGGCATAATGATCAATCATTAAAATAAATAATCATTGTAAAGTCCATCATAATTTTTTCTTTTTAATTTTTTATAAACATTGTAAAGGAAAACTAAAGGAACAATATTTTTGTGATTGAATACGGATGTAAATGATTTAAATAACTTATTATTCTTTTTTTTTTAAATTGCTACTACAATCGGAAGAAAAAAAAAAAAGATTGAATCCGATCTATCGTATTAAAAAATTATTATTTAAACTACTTGACTATAAAGATTCCGTCACGGACAACTTAATTAGAATTTGACATAAACATACATGAATATATTTAAACAATTATTCATTTGTAGGTTTCTTCACTCAGTGGCCCAAAAGGTAGAATATTGGATTAAGTTAAAGAATTAGACGTAGAAGATGTTTTACACGGATTCCACTTGGACAGATTTTTCATGGCTTTCTTCATAGCCTTTCTTTTGTTATTTTTTGATAGTTAAAAAATGATATAATAATAAAAACAAAAAAAAAAACTTATTTATCCATATTACAAAATATATTACTTTAGATACCCACATAGGAGTGAAAAGAAGATTTCATTTTTCCAATTGACAATTTTGTTATCTAAAACTACTAAATTAAAAACAAAAGGCATGTTTACATTTTCCTTTGTATTTCTTAATTGACATTTTTATTATTAATTACAACTTACTTTTAACATAAAATATGAGTAAGATAAGCTATCTACGCATTCGAATTTAAATGAAAATGACATAGATAAGATGTAGTAGCCCAGTTGCTATAAATAGTGTCCTCACATAAGAGCATATTTATTAAGAATGTTTGGTACATATTTTCATATTGTACTAATAATTCCATTGATAACATCGGCTAGATACTTATAGTAGCACCGGTGCTAATATATATATATATTATTCCTTTAAATCTGACTTTTTCAAACTCCTTGGTTGCACTTAGGCCAAATATGGCCGTTGAAATCAATGATTTTTTAAATTTTATTTTTAACTTTCCCTTGTTTTCGTAATGATAAATAAAATATTATTATTATAAATGTAATGATAATAAATTAACTACTCATACTTCAAGCGTCTTTAATAAATATTTAAGTATTAGTTTGAAAAGCAATAATAATATGAGATACATAAAAGTTTTAAAAAATTTATTAGATAACTTTTTTCAAGTAATTCTTGGTAAACTAGGAAGTTATTTAAAAGGGAGAGTTTTCCATACACCCCATTGATAATGGTGCATTAAGGATAGTATAGGTTTGAATCCTTATCCCTAATTGCAACCATCAAAAATAAAATTAAATAATTTATATCTAATTTGATCATTGTTCATCGAAAGACTCAAAAGAGATCTTCGTTTGAGATATTTCACGCTTCAAGAAAAATCAACTATATGGAAGAAATAAAAGTTTCTTTATTTAGTTACTTAAAGTGCCTAAAAGTAATCATAAACCCATTGATTTTTCTAATAAATTTTAGTGAGTTTCCATTTAAATTTACATGAAACTTGGTTTTGAAAGAGCATTTAGGTAAGGAAAAGACAAAGGACTAAGGATGAAAATTTGCTAAGGATGCTATAATCATATTGTACCGGTTTATTAAAATATGCCATATGGCATGTAATTTTTTACAACCCGTTTTTCATTTTTTTTTGCATGTTTTTATCCTCAAACTGAATTTTACATATAATGTATTTTAACAAGTTGATATAATATGGTTATAGTATTGTTGGCACAACAAATTTTCGTCTAAGGACTAAAGTGGGATCATTATGCCCTTGACATTTTTATATTTTATACTTTCTTGGCATCGAAGTTATTTGCTACTATAAGTATTAGGGTTTAGCTTCTTATCACTCTATTTATATGTCATTATGTATATCGGGTAGAATAAATGAGGGAGTGAAAAATCCTAAGAACTTGTTAATGAAATTGAACGCTTTGAGATTATGGGAGAATTATTGTACTATTGTTGCCACAATAAAATAGATTGGTTTAGTCTTGCCAGTGGTGTATCACCCCTATTACTTAGGGCTTTTCACGTAAATCGGTGTATCTTTCTTTCTTGCATTACTTGTTATATATTTTGTAGGTGTGTGTTTTTTGATATGTAACTAAAAACTTAGATCCATTCTGAACAAGTTGGTATCAAATTGATGTTGACAAATGACATATTATAAAATTTAGTGATCTCCACATTAGAGAGATGATTGCTAAATATGATATTGAGAAATTTGTTGTTTGTACAAGTTTCAAGTTGTGACAAATGCAAATGCAAGGGATCCTCTTGTAGTTTGGCTTGATAAAGGCTTTGGGTCATCAACTGGAGTCCATAAAAGTTGATGAATGAATAAAACTCAATAAGAAGATCCTAACTATGTTTTTTAAGTCTATGGATAGTGTTTTACAAGAGGCACTAAGGGGAAAGAAGGCCATAGGATTATGGAAGAAATTAAAAAAGTTGATAAGACCAAATCTCCTGTAAACCACTTGGTGTTGAAGCACAGATTGTACCTAATTTAGATGAGTGACAAGTCATCAATAAGACCACCTGTTTTGGCTTTCATGTCTCTAATTAACAATCTGAAAAATATTGATACTATTGTTGAGATTTAATATTAGGTGATGATCCTACTATATACTTTACTATCTTTGTTCTACATATTCAAGGAGACCATGATTTATTAATGATAGGTAAATTTTTATTACTACTATGACATTTCATTATTCTATTGATTTTTTATAATATTTTTATTACAATTATCATAAAGGAATCACTTATTTGCTTCACTTTAGAAAGTTGAGATACCAAACTAAAAAAGTTGGTGGGCTAAAATTTAAAGAAACTAAAAGATGAGGTACCTCTACTATCATTATTCCATTTTTGGACAGTAATTGTTATTACTGAGGTACTAGTTTATCTCATTTGAAAACTAAAGCATTAAATGGAGCAATTTGAAGTTTAGGTCCTAAAATGGAAAAAAAAGAAAGAAAGAAAGTATTTTGATTGTCATTATCTTATCTAGAAACTATAAGCTTATGTAGAATGACTGTGTATAGATTAGGACTAGCCAATGATTGAGGATTGATGGTGTAGGTGGAATATGGTTTAGGTTGCACAATGGTTGGATATGTATAATATCAAATGTGAGGTACATGTTAAGGTCATTTTAGAATGTTTTATCTTAACTTGATGAATCATGTTGGTTATTATAAAATAGTGAGATTTGGTTGCATTGAGGTGTCTCGTGAATGTTTGGTGCTAATGAGAGGAGTTAGGTCTCGGATTTTATTCCTACTACAAGGGATGGTGATCCTTGGTGCATCTAATGGTAATATCGCTTTTAAGGTAGAAAACATTTTAGATAATTATCCTATTATCTTTGATAAGAAAACACTTGTTGATTGTGTGATGGAAAAGTTCATTTTACTATTTTCACTTGTTGCACAAAGTCTTAAGATGAAGAGAATTTGGAGGAAGGTAGAGCTTGGAGGGTTGAAAAAGTACATGGCAACTTAAGTATGATGGCTGGGAAGAGTAAAGAGGTGTTGCTAATATCAACAACTATGGTTGTGCATGATTGTCAAAGTAGATAAATGACACCATCTAAGCATAGGGTAATAGAGGCTTGCGGGAATATAGTGCACTAATTAGCTCAATGGTGGGTTGTTAGCATGGCTGAGTCAAGGAGCTATATTGCATGTGTTGCTCAAGTGCATGACCAAGTTTGTCAATTGTGCAGATTCAAACCAATATTGAATATATATCTTAAATTAACATGAGCATTTGTTGTGAAAGACTATTTGAGCAAAGAAATGAGCAAATGGCTAACTCATGATCGTTTTATACTTGTTAGTTTTTAATTTTGTATTTTCAAGTTACCTAATGTATCTCCTATAATTATTAAGGTTTGCTTTTTTTGTACTTCTCTATATATGTTATTATATATAAAAGTGGAGTAGGTGAGAGAGTAGAAAATTCTAGTGACTCATTAAAAGAATTCAGTACTCTAAGATCGTAAGAGAATTACGATTTTGTTACCACTACATTATAGTGGATTATTCAGTTTTCTTTGTAGTTTTTTACCATCATTCTTTTAGAGCTTTTATCGTAAATTTTGTGAGTATTTCTTTTCTTTTCTTTCTTTTTTTTTTATTACTTGTTAAATCTCTTATAACTGTATTTCTGGATCTATTAAAAAAAGAAAAAATTGAAATCCCATTCCACGTATATCAATTCTCGTGTTTGCTCTGTGCGACTTTAAAATCAAGTACTCCATTCCAATATTGCATAAGGAACAAGCTATTTGGAGTTCGGTTCATTGGTCTCATGAGCAATGAAAGGAGTTGCATTAAGAACAAACACAAAAGTTAAACACTGTATCTTCCAATTCAGATGATTTTGCTGCGTTGATCATGTTGAAAACGTTATCATCCATACTTAATAGCTTCTAGTTAAAAACATCAAAGGTAGAAGAACATGTTTTGGCAGTTTTCTGCCCAAATCCTGATACGACGTTACAAAAACACCAATGACTACATCTATGTGTAGAAACTATATGTAGAGGAATCAGCTATAATATTCCTTAATCCTCCAATTGTTGAAGCTAACATGATGAACACTCCAATGAATATGCAGGCCTGAAATAAAATTTGTGACAGGTCAGATTGATATACCGATAATTATATATCTAAAAATATACTCGTTAAATGTTTCGTATTTTGTTTAAGTTGAATTACCCAGTTTATCGTCCAGTTAAGCCCGAATCTCTTGGGTTTCTTTATCACCAACCACATAATGCTTGGCAGCTGCAACCAAAGCTCAAGTTTGATTAGCTTACTATGCAATTTTTTAATCGATAAATATAAAACCCGCGAGATTGAAGAAGCTTATGCTTTTGAACCAACCGGCTGTGGATTTAAAATTTACAAGAATGATACAACATGATTTTTCAATAGCTTTCAGGGTGAGTTTATCGAGAGATTGGTGACTTACAAAATAAGATGTAGGTGCAAAGCCGAAGCCACCAAAGAAACCGAGCAAGTCGCCGAAAAAAGGGAACGTTACTCCAATAAACAATGTAAATGCTGCAATTTTGGACAATTGGATCGAAAGTTAACAAACCATCTACTTTCTCGGATTATTTTTTGTTAGCTTTGATGTGAATATGTAAAACGACTCACCAACAAATGCAGAGCGAGAAACGAGTCTGAGCAAAATTCCTGGAGGAATATTGAACTTCTTTGTCAAGAGCCTCTCCAGCAGATCGAACACGGGCATAGCATAAACCTGCGGATTCACAATTTACATATTATGTTGTCCAAACCGGACCAGAGTTTTGATCTAGACAAGGATAGGGGTTATCGGTCGACATTCTTTCTACTTCAATCTAGAAACTCATACCTGATAGCTGCCAATGACATGGATTACAACCATTAAATTGGCAGAGGCAATAAGCCATGCTGGTTTCTCCAAATCAATGAGGACATTATCATCAACGTCTTGTCCGAACGCCCAGTATCCAACCATAGCAACTGGGAAATAGCAAATTGCATTAATAAAGTAGGCTCCTAATGCCCCTTTCCACATAGGTAACTTTGAAGGCTTCTCAGGAGTTGATGGGATTGTGGCCTGTATTTCAAGGACTACAGCATGCCCTGCAAATGCAAATGAGATCTGGCCGAGCGCATTGAAGACGCGGAACATGTAGTCAGTAGAGCTTGCGCTCTTGTATGCGTAGCTCACGTCGTCTGCCCGGCCGTGAGCAAGGGATCCTACCCAAGCTATAGTTGAATAACTGCAATAGGAAAGCAACATTCAGTTGTATATAATAGCCACCTGAGAATTCCATGATATGTTTGCCAATTCTGAAGTACTTATGATATGTCAAGGGAAGTCCAAAAAAGGTTTCTGCAAAAGAAGCACGCCTTATACGTCCTAATGGCCGGATGAAAACTGATTATAATCTTGCGGCCTTCCTGCATCTAGGTGTTTCTCCTTCTAGATAAATAAGTAGTCAAAATACAACTTTCTAAAATTATGGACATGTTTTGACAGTTTGTCTGAGGCCATAACTAAAGCTGATCGATTTGCAGACTATTTGAATCATGCAACATATCCAGGGTGTGTCGGTTTTGCTGTCATTTTTGTACCGGCCTAGGTATTTAAAGAAAAAGATTCGTGATATATAAAGGAAAAATACTTATATCAAATAAGGAAAAAAATACAAATTAGACACGGAGAAGACACAAAAAGGATATAAACAAAAAATGGACGAAACTTTTAAAGTTTTGGAACCTTTTGGCTTTTTAAGTCTAATCGTCTTTATTTAATATTTGCGGAGTCTAATATGCTCGTTGTTTGTTGGAAAAATAAAGTAAGTTCAGTTGGTTGTAGAGCTAGATTAGTCGATCGACAGTCCATTAATTCATCCTTGGGAGGAGGAGAAAAAGGCTAGAAGATGTACCTTAGAGACATTATTGCTGCTGCTAGAGAAACGCCAGCAACAGAATTAAAATTGGGAAGTTGAGACAGAAAAAAGTGGAGCCCCCCAAAGATGCAAATCCAATAGGACTGCCTGAGCCTTGTGCAATTAGTGCAGGTCATCTCCATAAACTTCTTTAGGCACTTCCCACCGGTTACCATGTAAACAATGTCGCATCCGACCTGGACGATCAGCTGCTGTGGCAGCACGATCCATGGACCCAGTTTCTCACCGAAGGCATGTCGACCCAGGTCTATGTATCTGTCGAAGCGAGTTCCGGGAACACATTCGTGGAGTTGTATCATCTGCCACATTGTGTTTAAGGTCATGCACCAAGAAAGTATCAGCACCATTGCTCCTGGACCCCTGGAATATACACAGAAAGTTCACTTTACACGGATGATTTTATCTGATCACATAGGTATTCTTGTTTGACGGAAAATGTTTTTGGATCTTTTCTTTTAGATATTTGTTGTGATCAAGATTTTTAATTATCAAATATGATCATAGTAATCTTAAAGAGTTAAAAATATTAGCGACTTTAGCGCCAAAAGGTAGTGGGATACACGGGTAGCAATTGATCTTCCGTGATGATGGTTCACAACCACAAAGAAATTGTTATTTTTTAGTCTTCCATAAATACTTTCGATGGTGATTAAACCACCATTGATCATCAGTTACCACCTTTACCTTTTTCTATTGGTTACTGCTAAAACCCGCTGATAACAGCAGCATCTACTACGATAGTATATAACAAATCTCCAACTTTGATTAAAATAATTATATCGAACAAAGGTATGGGAAATATCTTTAGCAATTTCGCACCCTACAAGAATTGTGATGCAAAGAGAAAGTTAAAATTCAGCAATATAGTAGGTACCATCCTAAGTAAGCCATGGCATATGGTAAGCTGAGAACACCAGCACCAATCATGGCTGTTACAGTGTGAAAGGTGGAGTACCACCATTTGGCTCGTCGGGCAGGATCCCCTTCGACCCATTTTAGGTCCGGCGACTCGTCCTACAAAAGTTCAATAGATACATGCGGATTCAGTATGCACATAGCGATCCTACCATAAAGGACATAAAGGTTACTCTTGCTTCCAGACAAGGGGCGGGGTAAGAAAGTCTTCTTCGTCATTAATTTTCTAGGCAAACACGAAGTCACTGCCTTTAACTTACCCGAACACTCGCTTGTCGGACCAGGAAAAAAAGAACGGAAAGAAAGAAAGAAAGAAAGTTAGTCATGCTAACCTTCTGGGTAGGAACAGGGGCTGAAACCATACTTGCAATTAAAGAAAATAACACAGCAAGAAGTGTGGAAGTTTAGTGCCCCAGGACAAGCTTATATGTAGAACCTTTTGACGTAAAGGGCTCATAAGGTGATATAAAGGGAGCAAAAAAAAAAAAGAAAAGAAAAGAAAAGAAAAAGTAAAGAAGAAAATGGAAAAGGATAGTTGGAAAGATAGGTTTTTGCAACTCCACTTCATTTTGATAATGAAGAAGCCTTTTAATATCAAAATCTTGACAGAATAAACTTCTTGTGGATATAATAGTTCCATTGCAGAGTAAAAGACCACTAAAACACTAGGGTAAATAGAAAAGAAGCACTGAATATTTGTTTGTGCCTATGTTCATTCACTAGCAGGCATTGTTATTATGCAGCATTTCAACTTTACCTACACGGTGGGTAATTTTCGGTGGGTAAGGATAGTGATGTTTAGATTGTAGGGTGTGTAAAACTAATAAATTTTCTAAAGGTATTTGTTGATGAATATGCCTCGAATTTGTGGAAGGATGATAGTTTCCTGTATATATATATATATGGTATTTTAGGGTCTAAATCCAATTTTTCTAGTTTCGTATTTTATTCGTTTCACACTTATATCTATATATATGGGGTGTTTTAGGGCCTAGATTCAATTTGTTTAGTTTTTTATTTTATTCGTTTCAAACTTATATCTATATATATGAGGTGTTTTAGGGTTTTAAAAATATAGTATGATACAATTTTGTACTCCAACTTCAAATTAGTGGATTTCTCTTCTTATCTACCTATGGTTTTTTACCCGATTTGGGTTTTCCACGTAAATCTTGTGTGTTTTTTTATTTTCTTGCAATTATTAATTACTCTTGTCATTGTTTTTGTCCTTAAAAAAATCATAACAAGTGGTATCAAAGCAAAAGTTCTTTGATTTTGTTTTAAACAATGGCATCCGTCAAGTATGATATTTCGTTGCTAGATCGCAACATAAGATTTTCCCTATGGTAGGTTAAGAGGCATGCGATTCTCACACAGATGAATTTGGATGATGCTTTGTTAAGGTTTGATAAGATGCCTACGTCATGGACTCTTGAAGAAAAACAACGTAAGGATCGTAAAGCCCTTTCTCAAATTCATCTTCATCTTTCAAATCAAAATTTTCAAGATGTGTTAAAGAGGATCGCTACTGGACTGTGGTTAAAGTTGGAGCAATTGTGCATGACGAAGAGTTTGACTAATAAATTGCATCTAAAGCAAAAACTATACTTACATCGTTTGGCAGAAGGAGGGTCTGTAGATGATCACTTGACAATTTTTAAGGAGATTGTATCAAATCTAGAATTCATGGAGGTAAAGTATGATGAAGAAGATCTGGCTTTGATTTTGTTATGTTCATTACCTCCTTCGTATTTGAATTTTAGAGATACAATCTTGTATAGTCATGATACAATTACTATGGAAGATGTTTACGATGCTTTAGCCTCTTATGAAAAGATGAAAACTTTGGTTATTGGAACTAAGCCTAAGGTTGAGAGTCTCGTTACTCAAGGAAGGAGTCAAGATAGAAATTCTAGTGGGAATTCAAGGAGCAGATTGAAGTCTACAAATAGGAATAAAACTTGTAATTATTTCAAGAAGAAGGAACATATAAAATCGGAATGTTATAAATTGCAAAACAAGAACAAAAGAGATAATGATAACCAAAAGGAGAAATAGCTAGAAAAATCCAATGAAGCTGATGTTGCTAAAGAAATTAGCTATGGTGAGCTTCTTATTGTTTCCAATGATTCACAGACTAGTCAGGAATGGATCTTGGATTCTGGCTGTACTTTTCATACATGTCCCAATCGAGATTGGTTTTCAACATATGAAAAGGTTTCCAAAGCTGTTGTTTTATTGGGTAATAACACTTCTTGCAGGATTGTAGGTATTGGAACGATTAAAATAAAAATATATGATGGTGTCATCAAGACGTTTGTTGATGTGAGACATGTTCCTGACTTGAAGAGAAATTTGATTTCTCTTAGTACTCTTGATTCTAAAGGGTACAAGTACACCGGTGAAGGTGGAGTTTTAAATATCAGTAGGGATTGTTGGTGGTGATGAAAGGGCAAAAACAAGCTGCTAACTTGTATGTTTTGCAAGGTTCAATCGTTACAAGTGATGCTGCTGTTACTTCCTCATCCTTGTCAGATGAAGATTCTACAAAAATCTGGCATATGCATTTAGGGCATATGAGTGAAGCTAGCACGACTGAGTTGAGCAGAAGAGGTCTACTTGAAGGGCAAAACATCAGTAAGTTAAAATTTTGTGAACATTGTGTGTTTGGAAAACAAAAAAGAGTCAGATTCATCATAGGTACACATAATACAAAGGGTATTCTGGATTATGTCCACTCTGATCTTTGGGAGGCATTAAGAGTGCCATCTAGTGGAGGTGCTGCTTACATGATGACTATTACAGATGACTTTTCTAAATATGTTTGGGTATTCTTCTTAAAGCAAAAGAATGATGTTTTACCCACATTCAAAGAATGGAAGACAATGATTGAGAAGCAAACTGGGAAAGAGGTAAAGCGTTTACACACTGATAATGGATTAGAGTTTTGTTCTAACGATTTTAATAATTTATGCAGAGCAGGGGGAATTGTGAGACACTTAACAGTCCTTAGCACACCTCAGCAGAATGGGGTAGCAGAGCGCATGAACAGAACTATTATGGAGAAAGTCCGGTGTATGCTTTTGAATGCAAAATTACCAAAGTCATTTTGGGTAAAAGCTGCTTCTACAACATGTTACTTGATAAACAAATCTCTATTAATGGCTATAGAAAAGAAGACTCCATTTTAAGTATGGTCTAGCACTCTTGGTAATTATTCTGAACTAAAAATTTTGTGTTGTCCTGCATATTCACATGTTGATAATGGAAAGCTTTAGCCACGATCATTGAAGTGTATATTCCTTGGTTTTAAACCTAGTGTCAAGGGATATAAACTGTGGTGTCCTGAATTGAAGAAAGTTATAGTGAGCAGAGATGTTATTTTTGATGAGCTGTCTATGCTATTTGATTTGTCATCTAACCCTTCATCTGATAAAGTCAAGCAAAAACCATCCATGCAAGTGGAGGTTGAAATTGGCTTAGGTTCTAAATCAAAGACTTCTTCTCAGCCTTTATCACAAACTCAGGATAGTCCTATCTCCATGCCTTCACAGCCACAATACTCTATTGCTAGAGACAGGCTTATGAGAGAAGTTAGACTACCTCAAAGATTTACAAAGGCAAATATTGTAGCTTATGCTCTTAATGTTGCAGAGGATGTTGATTCTAATCAGGAGCCATCCACTTACACAGAGGCTATTAATTGTGAAGACTCTGGTAAGTGGATGATTGCAATGTAGGAAGAGATGGAATCCCTTCAGAAAAATAGTACTTGGGATTTGGTGAAGCTTCCTAAAGGGAAGAAAATAGTTAAATGTAAATGGGTTTATAAAAAAAAAGAAGAAGGTATATTAGGTATTGAAGAACCCAGATACAAGGTCAGACTAGTCACAAAAGGTTATAGTCAGATACCAAGTATTGACTTTACTAGTGTGTTTTCTCTTGTTGTAAAACACAGTTCAATTAGAGCACTTTTGGGTATTGTAGCGTTGCAAGATCTTGAATTAGAACAGCTAGATGTGAAGACTACTTTCTTACATGGAGAGCTTGAGGAAGATATTTACATGCAACAGTCAGAAGGCTTTATGACCTTAGGAAAGGAGGACTATGTTTGCATGTTAAAGAAATACCTTTATGGGTTAAAGTAGTCACCCAGGCAGTGGTATAAAAGATTCGATTCTTTTATGACTTCTCATCAGTTTAGGAGAAGTAGTTATGATAGCCGTGTCTATTTCAAGAAATGTGACAATAGATCTTTTGTTTATTTATTATTATATGTTGATGATATGCTGATTGCAGCTAAAGATAGAAGAGAAATTAAAAGTGTTAAAACCTAGTTGAGTAGAGAGTTTGATATGAAGGATTTGAGAGCAGCAAAGAAGATACTTGAAATGAAAATTCTAAGAAACAGAAAATCAAGAACGTTGCATCTCAACTAGAAGGGGTACTTTGAAAAGATACTTCGCAGGTTTGATATGATGAATGCTAAGTTTGTCAGTACTCCCTTAGCATCTCACTTGAAGCTTTCATCTACACAATCTACTAAATCAAATAAAGAAATAAATTATATGTCAAAGGTTCCATATTCTAGCGCTGTAGGATCTCTTATGTATGGTATGGTATGTGCTCGCTCAGACCTGTCACATACTATGAGTGTTGTTAGCAGGTATATGGAAAATCCTGGCAAAGAACATTGGAGAGCAATTCAATGGATCTTCAGATACTTAAGAGGTAGTACTAATATCTGTTTACAGTTTGGTAAAACTAGAAATGGTTTTATCAGTTTTGTGGACTCTGATTTTGCTAGAGATTTAGATAAGAGAAGATCTCTTACAGGGTATATCTTTACACTTGGAGGCTATGCCATCAATTGGAAAGCCACATTGCAAGCTACAGTAGCTTTATCTACTACTGAAGCTGAATATATGGCCATCACAGAAGCTTTTAAAGAAGCTATTTGGTTGCAGGGATTATTTAGAGAGCTCAATGACGATGTGAAGACTATTACTGTTAATTGTGATAGTCAGAGTGCAATTTACCTCACAAAGGATCAAATGTTTCATGAGAGGTCAAAACACATCGTTGTTAGATATCAGTTTGTTCGTGATATTATTGCTCGTGGTGAAATTATAGTAATCAAAGTCAACACCCATGATAATCCTGCTGATATATTGACAAAAACACTTCTTATAGTCAAGTTTGAGCATTGCTTGAACTTGGTTGGTGTTGGTTGCTGATTATTACCCTTTGGGGTTTGTGGAAGAGGAGGAAAATGTTTTACGTTGCATGTTGAAGTTTTGGAGATAACTAGGAATGATCAAATTCATGTCAAGATGGAGATTATTGATAAATATGCCCCGAATTTGTGGAAGAATGGCAGCTTCCTGTATATATAGATTCAATTTGTCTAGTTTCCTATTTTATTCGTTTCATACTTGTATTTATATAGATAAGGTGTTTTAGGGCCTAAATCCAATTTATCTAGTTTCTTATTTTATTCGTTTCATACTTATATCTATATATATGGGGTATTTTAGGGCCTAGATCCAATTTGTCTAGTTTTCTATTTTATTTCGTTTCACACTTGTATCTATATATATGAGGTGTTTTAGGATTTTAAAAATACAATGTGATACAATCTTATACTCCAACTTCAAATTAGTTGATTTCTCCTCTCCTCTACCCGTGGTTTTTTACTTGATTTGGGTTTTCCACGTAAATATTGTGTGTCTTTTATTTTCTTATAATTATTATTTACTCTTGTCATTATTTTTGTCCTTAACAAAATCATAACAGTACTGGTGTTGGAGTAAGTCCTAAATTTGTAGGATTTTTGGATTTGAAATACATAGGTAACAACGTGTATAAAGAGTGGTGTTGAAGCCATGGTTAAGAACGCGCCAATCCACAAACTGGGAAGGGCTATTCAGTCGCCAAGGGTCATAGTCGACTAAGTTGGGTCATTACTAGTCAAGGCATGTGTTTAGGCTGTTGGCAATCTTTTATTTACTTATCCTATTTTCTAGATGAATTATTTGCTTATTTAACTTTAACCATGTTATGAGCAAAACATTACAAGAAATCTTTGACTTTTCTCAATTTTGTTAACTGAATCATAAACCTCTCTAATGATACACCTAAGTCTTAAATGTTCTTAGTTTTGTCTATTGACATTAAATTTTCTAAAGGTATATTTAAATCTTAAACCATTTTTAAAAATACCAAACGAACACATCCATTGATGCTTTCATAATTTTTTAAAAATGGTTCTTAGAACTCAATCTACAATTCTTAAAAACTTTGAGGGACTTGAGTGTACATTTCGCAAGAATTGAGAAGTTAAGAACACAATTCATATTCCCTATGTTATTACATGAGAAGCTACTAATTCAGGTATTACATCATAGTATTTAATTAGCTTATCCTAATCAATAAATGGATTGATATGTGAGGAAGCTGTAGAGAAATATTTTATATATACTAGTTTACATATCATTATTTAGTTAGCTTATCCTAATCAATAAATGGATTAATATATGAGGAAATTGTAGGGATATGATTAATGCAAAGCTATTGAAAGATGGAAATACTTTTGTATATGCTAGCTTAGACTTCATTGAATTAGTGAAGTGTGAGGAAAATATAGAGACATGATTAATCCAAAGTTGATGAAAGATGAGAATATAGTTGTAAAGTTATGAGCATATCTACTAGCTCTAAGGAGTGCTTGTTTGGTGAGATTTTTTTTTTAATATTTATTATAATTAAAAATTTACTGCTATCAAATATTTATTAATGACTTAGAGTGGTAAGTATGATGATAGTGCACAGTTGGCTATCAATGATGGTGATTAGCAATAATGGAAAATTAAAGAATATGATTTTTTTTTCTTTTTAAAAATAAAAATCATTTTCTTTATTTTTCATTTATATTTTTTGTAATGGTTAACTATTATAGACGGTTATGGGTTGCAATCTTCATCTCTTTGTAGGCTCTGACTATTAGCTACTACTAAAACTCGCTAGTAATTATAACATCTTAATATAAAAAAAAAGTACTCTGCAGAACAAATACTAGCTTAATTTGACACTATTTTTTTCCCCTATCTGATGGTTCCAATCTCCACAAGCATGATTGATGATTTTGGCACAAAGCAAATGCTGAAATTCGGTGTAATCGAAGCTTTTATCATTAGGCTAAGACCATATCAATTGTTTGACCACAAAGCTCAGACCAATTGAATAATATACAACGTGAGATGTTTTTCCTAAATTTTATTTCCTACTTACAATAACTTATCCAAAGTTTTGGGCATTGCATATTCTCCATCATTGAACACAAATCAGCAAGTGAAAGGAAGTTTTTGTTGGTTGGTGATTAGGATATATTTATAACTCACAATCATTACCCTTAAGGCAAAAGCATAGTCGTGTGGCTATAGTCAGGTAATCATGATTAAAGTGAGGAAAGCAAGGTGTTGGCAAGGGTTGGTGAGGGTCTCATTCTCGGCCATGGAGGGCCATAGCATGCCGAAAGGTGATTGCCATGCACTTCATGCCTCAAAAATGGTACTCAGCACGAAACTTCTTTCAAAAATCTGAAAATGAAAAAAAAGGAAAAAATTATAGGTGTTTATGAATATTTCGTCTTTATAAAATGCATGATCGGTTTAAAAAATATAATTTTTTTATGTATTTATTGATATTAATTAATGTTTTGATATACTTATTAATGGATTCTTGTCTGAAAATTGTCATATCCACATATCAATGATCATATGTGGTATTAGTGACTCAAATCTGGACCTTGGATTCTCACTCAGCATGAAAATGGAACGATAAAGTTTCAGTGCCTGTCATTCTTCACTAAAGCTGCAAAAATGAAGAAATGCAAGATCAATCATGTTCTCATGATACCATGAAATTTGGACAGCATTGCACGTCAATTGTACGGCATTCTTTTGATTATGTTTGTTTTATGGATTGTAGTGATCCACCGGCCGCTCATGGTCGCTAACCTAATCACCATTTAAAACGAGTAAACATGTTTTACTCTTAATATAGAAAAATCATTCTTATTTACTGCTAGCAGTTTGCATTTTTTTTAACTGTCATCGTCGATGGTCGGCAACTTTTGGTGTTTTGTACTATCATTTAAGGGTCGTAGCGAATAAAATTTGATACTTATGAAGAGACATAAATATGGAAAAATGATAAAACTTTTTAAAGGAAAAAAACACAATTTTCTTGTTTTTTTTTTCATTTATTGGATGAGTGAATTTCTTCAAAAATTATTCATCACATAAATTCACAATCACTTTTAAAACATAAGATAAATTGCAAATATACCCTTTAGTTTGCCTCATGTATATATAGCCCCTTAGATTAAAAATTGAGCATTTAGATTTTTATTTTTTTTAAATATGTTTTTATACCTTATTTTATCATTTTATCATTAGATAAAATAGTAAAAATATTGAAACGATAAAAAAAATTAAGGATAAAATTGTAATTTTAGTAATCTTAAAGCGTAATTTTTTAAATATTTGTAGATTCGTTACTCAATTTCAATAAGAGAGAACTAAGAGCACATGAAGCAAATATAAGGATATATTTATAATTTATACTAAAAAATAAATACTTTTAAAATTAGTAGTATAATGAAAATTTATGTTGCGTGGACAAAGACACAAGATGGATATTGATGTATTACATGAAAATCTAAAAAGATTAGGGCATAGGCACCATTAAGACATGATAAAAAATATTGATTAAGTGTGGATAAATCTTCTAAACTTCTAAACTATAATTTCTTCTTCCTATAACTTTTAAAATGTGTCTACACACCCAAAATAGTTATTAAAACCTTAAAATTGTCACTATTATGGTTCTTTTATTAATGATTATGCAATTTTATCAACATTCTAAGATTATTTGTATATTTTTTAAAAGTAATGGAGGGTGAACAATTCCTAACATGTGTGTGCATCGTTATTATTTCAAATATAATAATTGGATACATTATAAGCGTGTTCATTACATGTTTAGATCTCCCCTATGTTATACTTCTTTCAATAGAAGTGTCCTACTAAGGTTTTAAGATGTTGGCTTATATTTTTATAATTAAATTCTTAAAATACAATTCCTGAAAATGGAATGTGCTCAAGTTCTATTTCTAATATCAATCACACATGTGATGAACTAAGTATATAAATGCTAATTATATGCTAAACACACCATAAGCCATTATAAGTTTCAATCACAATACACAAGTGTCCAATCTTTAAGCTCAATATCAATATCAATCACAAACTTACGAGTTTCAACCAAGATCATCCAAAACCAGCAATCACAACTCATGCACTAGGGTAACGATTGAACACAACACTTCTTAAACATAAGATCAATTTATTTCAAACTCATCAACACGATTCAACAAAAGTCAATACCTTGCTTAATCACACCTTCTTTGGATTAATAAAATACCTAGAAGCTTTCTCTCTCTTTGCAATCTATCTCTAACCACCCGACCCATCCAAAATGAAAGCCACCATTACTAAGCTCATTAACTCCTTTCCATTAACCTCGAACCACCTTAAGCTAGCACCATAAACCACCTCCCATGACCACCTAAACCCAAACTTTAACCTACCTTGAAAACCACCCTTCTTGGTTAACTACTATTGCACCACCATTATCATACGATAAAGGAGCTCAAGCAAGGTAATTTGATACCCTTTCGATGGTCTATGAGCATTGCATTGCTTTGAGGAAGCTCTACCGATTCATTCAATTCATGTGACTCATAGATTGACCTGATCGATGACCTAAATACTTGACTTAAACCCCAATCCAAACCTGGTTTATATCAAAATGGACCCAAGATTCAACCAACTTAAGACCTGACCCAAAGTCTTGCCTAGCTTAAGTTAGATTAAGCCTATCCCTATTTTTCTTTAATTATCTGTTTATTTTAATCTAAAAATTAATATAATATAGTTTTCTCTAAAAAAAATAGTAAAAAATAATAAATCTTTAAAAAAATAAAAATAAAAAATGTTGTAAAATCTTTTGGAAAGAAAAGAAAAATAAAAATAGAAAGTAGAATTTTTTTTCAAAAATAAAATATAAGACTTTAATGCAAGATAAAAAAATTTCCAAAAATGAAATCAAAATTTCCTTAAAGGACTAGATTAAGGTTTTTCTAATAAAAGTTAAAATTTTCAAATGAAAAATGAAAAAATAGAAAAAAATTAACTAAATTTTGAAAAATTATAAAAATAAAGATAAACACAAACTAAAAAAAAAAAGGAAAGATTTTTTAAAAATAGACTACAATAACTTATTCGCAAATGGCAACTATGTAAGCATCCTTTGGGAGCAACTTTAGAAATTAAATATACATATATTTTCTAAAATAAAAAATAGTAAAGATTAAAAAAATAAAGAAATTATAAGTAAAGGGATTGATATTTGAAGTCAAACTTAAATAAAGGATTGAATTTTTAAGTAGTTAAAATAAATTATTAATGTTATAGTTCAAACAAAAAATCTTGTCACAACACTATTATAATACCATTAAGTTGACCTTATGTGGTATGTTTGTAAAATAGTAATAGATTCTCTATTTGAATTATTTTGTGTAACGTTTATATTTTATATTAACTACTTAAAAGTTTGAACTTTTATTTTAATCACTTAATATAATGTTACTCTTCTATTTTAACTATTTGAAAGTTTAATCTTTTATTTAAATTTGACTCTAAACATTGATCATTTTGTCTATAATTTTCTTAATAAAAATATGTAAATGCTTATTTTAAACTCATAAGCTCTTTTATTCTCAAACCTATATTAGGTTGTTTTTTTTTAGCTTTAAAATTCAAGTTCTCAAATCTAAAACCTTTCTTTTTACGAATTAGACTAGTAGTCAGGTTATACTATACCTGGCATAGTGAACATAGTATAAGAGATTTTTGTTATAGTATTTTTTTTTTTATATCGTGCTATACTATTCTTTTATATCCTATACTATATTAAAAACCAAACATTACCAGTATATCAATGTAGATAAACTATAAATGAAAAAGGTGATAACTATACTATACTTTTATACTATAGGTATTGGAATGAAGAAGAAGTTAAGCACTAATACCATTGATTTGGTGGAATCGAGGTGGTTGACATAACATTAGAAAAAAGCTCTCAATAGACCATTATTATGGCATGGCTCGCAACTATATACAGAGACAATGGATTGAAATACCAATGACCATACCTGCAGTAAACCCAGTTTGAGATAGCTAGCTTGTTTTGCATATTAGGTATTTATATTCACCATGAGATGCTGGGAAAGTTCTATTTGTGATATTCTATGTAGTTTCCCTTTTCAAATAACAAGTGACTAGGACTATATACCATGGAGTTTTAGATGGATTGTCTGTACCAATCAGACAAAAAGGATAAGGGTTAAGTTGGTACGGTCTACGCAGTTTGCATTCGAGACACGACGATCAATTAATTTATTTACAAGATAAACTAAAGTACCTAGTAGTTAGTATTACACAAACGGCAACATGGTACCTTAAAACTATAGTATGTTGGGTACGTATCTCTACTCTCCTCTTTTGGAGCAGGAAGCTGACTCGATATTATGGAGTTCAACAACGAGTTGCATAAGCTAAGAAGTTTTGATTGCTCGGTGGGTGGAACGCGCACTATGCTTACCATAGTTTTCCCCGATAGGCCCACTGCCATGATTCTGTAGCCATAAGCTAGGGTTGCTCCAGCTCAAAAATGGGCCTGTCCATCCTTTTCCTCATAAAGGACCCTTCAGCTCCATAATGGCTTGGGCCGATGAGAAAAATTCCAAGTGCGCAGGTATCCGGGCTCCACGTTTTCTTAGGTCCAACACATTTAATTATAATATATAATTTCTAAAAAAAAAGTATAATCTTTTATATTTTTTTTAATAAATACAACTTTTAAACAACTTAATATAAAATAATACAACATTTTACTTAACATGTCATTTCACTTGAAATGATATATTGGAATTTTCTTAAAAGTCACCATCTTTAACTATTAGTGTTGTTTTATTATTAATGATTTTTACACATTATAGTATCTCTTAATTATTACATTGGTGCCTTTACATTTTATATTAATATATATATATATATATATATATATATATATATTAATTACCATTTTTATAACTCTCCTTTTTTTTCTCCCACTCTCTTAGGTTTCTTACACATTAATCGAACTACTTCTGAGTCCCATTCTACATATCAAGTTTTATTCAAGGCCTTCTTTGATCTCTCAATTTCTAAAAAGTGTATTAGCTTCTTTTGGTTCCCATCAATTGATAGAAGCAAAAGATGAATATACACAAAGTTTGATTTCACGATTAAACAAAATAAAGTGACATAGTTGGACATCGCTTCAATACTTATGTATAGAGGTATTAAAACATACTTTTGAATGTTGTTGTGTTTCTTAAATTTGCACTATAATAGTTGTTGTATGTTACATTGTAAGATAGTATGTTAAATTATAATATAGAAGAAATGAGAGACATGCAAATGTGTGTGAATATATGATGTTCGATTCCTTTTCTTTTCTCGTTTTTATTTTTATGGATTGACATTAAATAATTTGCATTTATTGAAAGATTTTCTTTTTGAATACTTTTAAGAAACTAAATTTTGTTTTAAAATTAAACCTCCCATATCAATGGATATTTTTATAAGCACGTTTAGTGTACTTGCTATCGTTTAATTCCTTAGCCTATTTTATGCGCATGTTATATAAGTGAGCCATCTTTTCCATATATAACTTTTAGGTGATATTGAGCCATTGTTTTAAAAAATAATATATCCACAAATATATGTTATCGTTAAACAAGATCCATGTGTCTTTATTACAATTTTTAAAGAGGTAGTTTCAAACCTCTTTTTTTTTTATTCCTTCTATTTGCATTATATGTTGGTGAGTTCAAATTGATAGTTTGTTTTCACTCAAGTACTAACAATTTAATTCCTATCATCTATTTTGTTGTTTAAAAAAAATTCCAATGAGAGCTTATATAACTTTCTTTCACTTTTTGATCTTTTTTTTTTCTCCAAATTTAAGTGAAGTGTCATAGTTAAAATTAAAAAAAAAAACTTTATTTTTAAGAAAGAAGTTGTGAAGTGATCTAATGTATTGGGATTATTCATCTTTAGAGTATTATGGTGTAAACTCTAAAACTTTATTCTTTTTATTTATTTATTTTTTATATTCAAGTCAATGAAATAGTTACGTGGTGAATAACATACTATTAATTTATTTGACAAAAAGTTCCTAGGATTATCCATTTTTCACTTTTGTATTTTTTTTTTCTAAGTTTGTTAATAGGTATAAAGATACTAATTTAACTTACGTTTGATATTTATTTGAGTTTTCTCATTTTAATGTTGATTCTTGCATTCCATTTTTTCACTAGGTTCTCAAAGTTGATTTGTATAAACTAGGGTAAAAGATTTTTTTTCTAAATAAGCTCATGCTTATATTTCTTGTTCCATATAAATTCAAGATTTATACTTATATTAATAATCAACTTATGAAGCTTATTAATAGAATTTTCTTTTTTTTTCCTCATGAATTATTTTTAGTCACTAATATTTGTTTTGGTAGGTCATGCTGTTGATTAACTATATACTCTCAATGCTTTCATTTATGTTATATTAGATATATATACACATACACTGTTATACATAAAATTCTCCGATTTCTTCAAAGAAACAAAGCACCTATGACTAACATATTGTTAGTTTATTACAAAAAATCAATTGATAATGTATTATTGTTATTGCATTCTTTTTTATTTACACAATTTTAATACTATTTATTGTAATTTTTTTTCTCTCTTTAGTCATTGGTTATGTAACTAATTCTAAGAATTTTAATCCATCACAATTTGTGATATCTTTCAATAAAAATAATCATCTCTTATAGATCTTTTTTACTTACGTGTTCTTTTATTATTTTTATATTGCAAATGACCAAAAATTGTTTCCACATATTGAGAATGAATATAGTAGTTTCTCCATATATAGTTTGCTCTAAGACCTTATGCATTCATGCCATTTGCTAGTGGTACATGCATGCATTAGGCATAAGTTTTCCAAATTGGAGATATTTGTTTTGATGCACCATATGATCACAAAACTCAAATACTATCTCATATATCAGAATATATTACAAGCTAAAGGCTTGGAGTAGTGTAACTATTTTATTATACCTTTCTAAAATAGTGGAAATTTATCCAAAACAAATTTTCCCAGCTAAGGGATACAATTAATGAGAATATATATTATTTAACGGTGATAAATATCAAGCACACTTGATGATGATAATACAGATAAAGGTATTTTGTTAGATTCTTTATAGGTTGGCAAATGATATAGTTCTAAAATAAGATTTATTTTGACGCATTCCCAATTTCAATTATTGACTCTCATAAAAAAAGAGTCATCAAACTAAAGTAATGTGTATCTAAATGATTTATTGATGATATCTTTATTCAAAATTCATAACATCTTTATTTTGCCTCCACCTATATTAGTTTCCCCCCTTATGTATTTCAAGGATTATTTAAAAATACATATATACTTTTTCATTTTTCCTTTATCCTTTTCCCTTTTCCCTTTTCCTTGATAATATTCAAGCACTGTCTCCACTTTTTCTTTTGCCTATTTTTCATTCAATTTGAACATCTTTTTCTTTAAATCATCAATTATTTATATAGTTTACTTTAATAATTGTATTATATTATAAATACCATTATATTTAATAGTTACCATTACTCCAAGTCATTTCCTAGTTCATTCCATGTTACCTACTTTTTGTCAAATTTGCCAAGGAGAAAGATAATATTCACTTTCATATAATTGACATAACTAAGATAGGATACAAATAGATCCAAAAATGAATAGCTAAATATCATGTTTAAAGGAAGAGAGAATTTCATGTGAATTATTTAATAGGAATCTTGTCATGTATAGTCTATAAGGTATTTAGTTTTTTATCTATAAGAAAAAAAGTTGGACTTTTTATGCTTTCCATTCATATCGTTATTATTCAAATATGCAATTATTTGCAAATCTAGTGTTATTATTTATCCATAATGTTATTTTTTTTGGGAACAAATATCAGATAATTAATTAGGCAACTTTCGCTAACTTACTATTTCGATACTTTATGCATTATAATCAACACATTATTTTTAGTTAAGTGTTTGATATAATAGAGTACAAATGCACTTCTGTTGTATTTAAAATATTTTCATTTGGAATATTTATTAAATTTCCATGCTAATCCTTCTATGTTACTTTTTAGACAAACACTTATGTGTAAGTGTGTGCATTAAGAAAATTTATAATTTTTCAAGTCATGTAGAAAATTTATATTTTATTTAAATATGCTTTTTTGTTATCGAACCTCTTCATTATTATCTTTTTGTGTCAATATTTCATGAAAAACTACCATATTAATGATGTCTTTTAGTACGATGAAAATAACTACATATGTATACTAAAAGTGATCATTTATAACAATATAATTCTTCATTTCTTCCTTTTTTTTTAAAAAAAAAAATCTTTCATTTTTAAAATGTTCTTTACTAACCATATCTTTTTATTTCTCATAAGATATATCATTTTTATGCAACACTATATTTCAAGAAAAGTTGCGATCTTTACACAACTACGTGTAAAATGATGTAACCACTGATAAAAAAATGTTATACTTTGATAACTTGTAGATTACAATTTTTTCTAAATATTATAATATTTTATATAATCATTAATAGTAGCATAAATTACAACATATAAATATATTAATATAATTAAATGATTGAATTCATGTAATCTTTATGAATTTGTTAATATGTTAATTATGATAATCTTTTGCATAAATATATTATTTTTTATTAATATAAAAATAAATACATATTAAAATGAAACTTGCACATTTGTGCGGGCTTTAGCTAGTTTCTAAAGTTTGGAAAGATAGTAGGAGCCCAAGATGATGCCCACATAACCTTCCTTCCTTAGTTCCCATTTCTCGTAGAGGTGGGCATGGTTCATCCTTTGAATTGTAATTGAATCATATATTAAATTTTTTAGGTAAATTATTGACTATCTCTGTAAACTTTGTAAATTATATTGATATCCCACTTTTTCAAAATACAACACTTACTCCCTTATTTTTGTATACATATATGTTGACGTAATATAAAAGTTAATGTGTTTTCGTCATGTCATCGACATGGTAGCACTTATAACATATTTTATTTAAATATATATATATATATATATATATATATATATATACACTTATATATAAAATAATCAACTAAAATATTAAATAAAAAAAATAAAAAAAGAAAAATACTGAAAAAAATTTTAAAGCACATATATTATGTATAATATACATACAAGTACATATTATATAATATTAATATATTAATAAAAATTAAAAATAAAGAAAAAAGAGTTTTATGTATATTATATATAATATACACTCTTTAAAACATTTTTCTATATTTTCTTTTTTTTTCCAAATTTATTTAATTTTTTATTATTCTAGTTTATTATTATACATATTTTAAAAAATATGTTATTGATGTTAATTTAGCGATGGCATGGTAATGATATATTAGTTTTTATGTCATGCCATCTTACATGTAGGCAAAAACAAGAGGGTAAGTGTTGTATTTTGAAAAAAATGGGGTATTGGTATAATTTACAAAATTTATAGGGGTGGTCAATATATTACACCTTAATTTTTTTTCCTAAATCAAACTTAATCATATGGTTTGATTAGCAATTTTTTCAAACATAAAAACAATTCGATTCGATTCTATTCGGTTTATGATTTGAACCATTTTATAGGTATTATTAATTTTTTTATATAAATTAATAAGTTATAGAAAATTATACTTGGTATATAAAATTTAATTCATTATCATTTTTTGAGTATCGTTTACCATTTTTAATATTCATTTAATATATTTAAGGGGGTTTTATTATTTTTAACTAATTTTAATTTTTATATTAATCATTAAGCAAAATTGCAAAATAAAAAATATGGCGAATTACTCCATAAAAACTAAATAGGAGGAAAAATTGAGTAAGTATGATATGATTTTTTTTTTTATTATACATTTCTAAGTTTTTATAGTCATTTTCTTTTTTTCTTTTTAATTTTTTACAATTTGATTCACTTCGACTCGTAATTGTTTTGAATTAAAAAAAAAACGGTTCATTTGGATTTACAATTTTTTTTAAATAGAAAAATGTTTCAAACGGTTCGATTAGTTTAATTCAATTCAGTTTACTCTTTGATCGGGCCCCTTTTCTTTTTTCTTTTCTTTTTTTTTACTGGCAACGCAACTTCCCAACCACATCACACGATCATGTTTCCTTTTGTTGTGAGTTCTCCTTAGCAAAGAAGGAATTGCGTTTAAGTCTTAAAGACCAGGTCCAAATTGAACTGAGATGAACTGAAAATATATGCAAAATCTCATCATATCACGACTTTCCATTCGAACTTGACTGTGCTTAAAACTCAATTATTAAGTTGATGCGGGGTTTTCCCTTATTGCAATGATCGAAGAGTGTGATGCCCTTTTGGATATAATCGCGTTTTAGAAACTTCCAAGAGAGAATCTTTAGGGGGGGTTTCATTTGATTTCTCTTTTGCTTTATTGTGCAGAAAAAAAGATGTTGCATTTTTCGGATCCAAGCAAGCTCAAAACCAAAAAGGTACTTACTTTTTCCTCTATAAATGATATGCGTTTTGCTGGGTAATTACATTTATTTGGTATCATGTTTATGGTGATGTTTGTTCGGAAGAAACAATTGTTGCCTTTAGAGGCTGGAGAAGTTGTTACGGAACTGAATTTCCCAATTCCATGATGAGAATAGCTTTAAACAGTTAAACGATGTCTGGGGCTGGCGATTGTTGTACTAAACTATGCATGTGGAATTGGGAATAATCGTAGTCTTCGAAATGGATTTTTTTGTGCAAGATCATCCTGATAATGCTTACAGCAATACGCGATTTTGATGTCTGTTGTGTTTTCTGCGGAAACCATATATGTGTGTGTGCTTGTTACAGTTAAAATTTTACAAAAGTCAAATATTTCCTAGTAGTCGCATTTGGCTGCAGTAAAACATAAGTGGTAGTAGCAGGTGAAGGTAGTGGCCAATGTCCCCTTGTGGTGGTTAACGGATTATGGAAAATGTCAATCTGAAAATGGAAAAATGATTTCCATTTTTTAAAAGGAGGGCAATGTTTTACCCTTGGCATTTTCAGTCATTGTTCATGACCACTATCCACGGCTGGTCGCTATTGTTAATTCCTACCTGCATTTATCCTTAAAAGTCAACAGCTACTTTTGAGATTAGTATAATAATATTTGACAATTCTAAGGATAACCTACAAAAGATATGCATAAATCCTTGGAGAATGTTTTCCATGAAGCAAACACACTTTAAACTCATTTTCTTTTCCTGATTATTTGGTAAGTTGCTATAGGTCTTTGTGTACAATCATTTCTAATGACACTTTTACAATGCTAATGTGCAGCTTGTGTTTGAAGATGTATTTGCTGCCCAAGATCCTGGCACATTGGAGCAACTCAAGGAGCTAAGTTCCAAACGCCGGGTCATTGAAGAAACAATCAATGAGACTAGCACAATCACTGAGGCCATTGCAAGGGAAATGTTCGGGGGTCTTACTTCTCAATCTCTACAGGTGAAAATTTTCTCTTGCTTAACCATTGCTAAAAAAATATTCCAATTTGGCACTATTTTCACGTAGCTATTTTTGTTTTGGGCAGTGGTGGAATATGTTCTTCATATGCCTTCTATTTTTTGGAGCCCAGTGATAATTAAGTGCATGGTTTTGGGTATAAACTGTTCAATGATAATTCAACATCTTGTCTAAAATTGATGCTATGCTTAGCCTTTTAGATCTCATGATGATGAATACAAGCATTCATTACATCCATAGTACGGTGAGCTAATACGTGGTAATTCTGTAATAAAATTAACTGATCCAATTATTATGGATGCCAACTGAGAGTCATCCATATGATTGTAATGACTTACTTTAACAGTGATTTACAGCATGAGGTGCTGCTCTCATTTTTCTTTTGGTTCACAATTCTGTAGGATCTACAAAAACTGAGACAGTATCTGTCGTTGTTGGAAAACTTGGTTTTCCATGTTGATGCAGCTGGAAGCAATAACCAAATGGCTTGTTGGATTTTCAACCTTAAGATACAATGGAGTAGTGCTCTTTCTGGGTCTTCATTTTTTAATTTATTGGGTCCAAAGTTCTTCCAAGTAGATGATATCCGGTTTGAACTTGGCATGTCACTTTATCTTTATGGGGCAATTCTTCGTAACAGGGCTTCAGAAATTATTCCAGCAGGTAAGATCCTGTCTCATATTTGGCCCATACTAGTTTAAGCATTCATCATTGCAACTGTTTCATCTTTATCATATGCTGGCCCAGATCTGGTGCAATCTACTAAAACATTCAGAGAGGCTGCTGGACTATACAAGTATCTTTCCTTGGAGGTTTTCCCTCATTTAGAGTCTATACCTTCTGGACAAAGGCCGCCAGAAGCTACTACATCACTCAATGCTGCTATGAGCCTCATTTGTTTGGCTGAAGCCCAGGTCTGTGTTCATTGGGTCTTTTAACTTTGAGAAAACTATGTTACCTGATTTGAGATTAAGTCTGTCCATTCATTTTCATGATATCTGAATAGTTCTAAATTTCAAGTGTTTGTTTAATAAGATATTAGTCAGCCTTCTAAGGGTTTTCTTGATGCCTTCTATGTGATGATGGTTATGGATGATTCTTTGCCTTTTGATATAGGCAGTGACCATAAGGAAGGCTGAGGAGAGAAAAGCTACAGTGAGTCTTCTGGCTAAGTTGCACCATGGTGTCACAGAGTTTCTTCATGAGGCTTCCACTATTTTGTTTACAGGACCTAGAGAAATTAAAGATTCTTCCTCTTCTCTTCTGGTATGGTACAGTTTGCACAATTTTTACACCTGAAATGTATGTCTTTTTCTGCTGGTAAGCTTGATAGAGATGCTAGGAAAGGAGAATTCAGTGGGAGTAAATTGAGCAAGCTCTTTGAAATTGAGTAATTAGGTATGCTATGGTATGATAACTTATTGGAGCAGCCATTTTTATGACAGGGAGGATAAAGAGATGAATATTTACAAATTCCAGACAACAATAGTCATGTTATATATCACAAAATAAGATCATTTGCATTAATTCTTTGATATTATTGAGATCGAACCAGTTTAAAGTGCTCCTAGGGAAAAATGCAGGAACTGAACATCGTTTTTCAGATTACATGATAATCCTGCTGTATTCACTCTCTGTCCTCACTGTGGCTTCCTTCCATCTAGTGGGGACTAGGCTTGCCACGTGTTAGTTACTTTTGACAGGTTTCTTTGATCTCATATTGATTGGCAGATTATATACTTTTGCACATTTATATGCATTCCTATCTGTTGTATTCCCTCTCTATCCACATTGCAACTGAAATATTTTTAGTTAACTCATTATTTATTCATGTTCATACTGATCACTCCCTTATTCGTAATAAAATTATGTTGCTTGGACTAGTGATAATTGTTGGCTGAAGAGCCTAATCTTTTACTGAAGGATGCTAGTGATCACTGTGTCCCTCTACACAAAGGAACTGTGATTCAAAAGCAAAAATAGTATTTGAACAAGAAAAAGGGAAATTGAATTCTTGAAATGTGATAGTTGTTTTTAATATATAGGGATAAATTTATGTTTTCCTTCCTGGGTATGAGACGTGAGGTTGCCCATATGCCCCTGTCCATGCATGTCTCAACCAAGGCTAGTTCACACATATCAGCTCATTGCTGTACCACTTAATATGTTGCAGACATATTCCTCATAGTTTTTTAGAGCATGGTCCATGTATGATGGTTGGTTGATATGCTTGTGGATGGAAAATTTTATTTTGAGAATGCAAATGGTTACTATGTCCATGACATAGAGAAATTATAAATTAAAGTTTGCAATGATATTTAAGAGATAATGACGAACTAAGATTCTTTGGTAAAGATAGGTTTTTGTGATAGAGACATCATAAACTTATATTTTTCACATTAATTAGAAATTAACTTGTTTGTATAACTAGTGATTATGTGATAGAGACAACATAAACTTATATTTTCCCATGGAATTCCTATCTGCTGATGGGATCAGCTACATTGTGAGTGGCATGGGCATCCCTCTAAAAGCTGTTGTGTTGATGTCCTCTAGGCAAAGGGCTAACCACGCCAGGGTGTTAGTGGAAATAGATGTGAGTGAGGAGCTGATTACTCAGGTGGAAGTGGAGAGGGCGGATGGGTCTATTGCTTTGATCCACATTGAATATCAATGGCTCCCTCCCAAGTGTAGGGAATGCAAAGTCTTTGGACATATGTGTAGACTGATTTAGAAAAAGAAACCTCAGGTCGTTTCTGGGAACTCAAAGGCCAAGGGGGACTAGTGGGTGCCAGCCCATCGTGGAGGAAAAGGGAAGAAGAAAATGCATGAAGAGGGAGATGGAATGGGCACCACACCTTAGACCCCATGTTGTCAAGACAAAGGGAGCCTAGTGAGGAGGTCCAATCACCCCTCAAACAAAAATGTGAGGAGTCCGGAGGGGATAAGATGGAAGGAGGTTACTTAGTATGATCAACTGGGGAGTGATAGGGAAGAAGAGATAGAGGAATTTGAGAGTATTCTACTTAACAAGCTACTGTTTTGGATAAACCAAGCGTCTAGGAGTAATCCTAAGAACAACAAAAGCTTTAGCTCCTCTAGCCAAAGGAAGAAGAAGCAACGCAAGAGGATGAGAACTTTTACCTAGCCACGAGGCTCTCCCCATCCCAATCTCATGAATATTGCAGCGTGGAACATGGGGTTTAATGACCCCGTCAAGGTGGTGGATGTTCTAAGAATTTGCGAAGCCCAAAAAATAAACTTCATAGGCCTATTTGAAATGAAGGTCAACCCTTCAAATGAAGATGCTATAAAAAATGATTTGGGTCCATGGTGGCATATGTGGATTAATGCAGCCGCAAGAAAACATATATGGATAGCATGGAATCCTATGAATTGGAACGTTTAGGTTGAGATTGAACATGCATGATTCATACATTGTGCAACAACCAATTTGAGAACCAATCTAATCCTTGTTGTAACTTTTGTCTATGGCTCTAATAGAGATAGGGAAAGATGATCCTTGTGGCATAACCTAGAGGCTCTAGCGCCATTGTTAAGTTAGTGTCCGTGGGTGGTACTTGGAGACTTCAACTCCATGAAGTCCCCTTCGAAAAAGGTGGGTAGAAGAATGTGATTAACGATGGCAATGGTAGAGTTCCGGGATTGCATTGTCAACATGGAATCGGAAGACCTAAGACACATTGGGGACTTCTTTACTTGGTCTAACAGACAAGAGCATAGTCTAATACTTAGGAAGTTGGATAGGATTATGGTCAACCACTACTGGCTTAGCAAGCTTCCTAGAACCCAAGCAAAATTCCTATCGCCAATCCTCTCGGACCACTCCCTTGTAGTTACATGTATGGATTATGGTACAGGCATTAGGAAAGTGCCATTTAAATTTTCAACTTTTGGGCCGACCACAAGAGTTTTAAGGAAATAGTTATTAATACTTGGAAAAGGGAAGTGAAGGGTTCTAGATGTTCCAAATTGTCAAGAAGCTCAAGCTTCTCAAAGAGGAATTCATAAGCTTGAATCGAACAGAATTTTCCCACTTACCCAGCCGAGTACAAGTGGTGAAAAATAACTTAGTCCAACTACAAGCCTCCATACATGGTATAGGGGACACATCACATATGGAAGAGGAAAGGTTGCTTACAAGGAATACTATCTACTCAGGGAGGCTGAGGAGAGCTTCTACAAATAGAAATCTAGGGCCAACTGGTTAAAATTAAGGGATAAAAACACTGGCTATTTCCATAAGGCCATGAAGAGCTTACACAATCGAAGTTCCTTATACTGGTTGACTAGGGAAGATGGCAATGAGGCAATTGGAGAGGCTGAGGTTAAAAATTTAGTAGTAGGCTACTTTCGGCATCTCTATGACAATCCTACTTCTCACAACAGCCTGGATGAGGTTGGCAATATGGTGACTTTTGAATTAAATGAGCAACAGAAGATAGATCTGGATGCTCCTTTCACCGACTAAGAGGTCGGATGGGGTTTCTTGTCGCCAGCCAATGAAAAAGCTCTTGGGCCTAATGGGTATATGGCCCGATTCTTTAAAGGGGCTTGGGAAGTTATAGGTGGTGATATGGTCGTTGTAGCAACAGAATTTTTGACAACAAGCCATTTGCTCAAGGAAATTAATGTTATAATTATCTCTCTAGTTCCAAAAGTAGCTAACCCCTCCAAGCTAGGGAATTTTCATCCAATCGCATGTTGCAACGCACTTTTTTACCCTCTCTGGTTGGTAGGGAATAGTTTACTTTTATTCCTGGACGAAGGATAACCAACATCATCTTTATTACTCAAGAGTTGATGGCTGGTTACCACTCACTAACGGGAGCATCACAGTGTACCCTAAAGGTGGATCTACAAAAGGCTTATGACATGATACGATGGGATTTCCTTTTGGAGGTCCTCAAGGCTATGAAATTTCCCCTACACTTTTGTACACTCATTGCCTAATGTATCTCCACTTTGAAGTTCTCTATTAACATCAATGGAGAATTGACAGGTTATTTTGCAAGCAAAAGAGGATTGAGACAAGGGGACCCCATCTCCCCTTATTTATTTGTATTGGGCATGGAAGTGCTTTCCAACCTACGAGGATGTTGACCTTGAACCTCCAATTCTCTCTTCATTGGAGATGTAAGTCTGAAAAGTTAACCCACTTTTGTTTTGTAGATGACCTCATCATTTTTGCAAAAGGAAATGTTGAATCTATATCTTTAATCACGAAGACTTTGGAGCACTTCATGCAATCTTTGGATTGGAGGCCAATAACAATAAGAGCAATATATTCTTCTCCCATGTCCTTATGGGTGCCAAAGAGGACATCCTCTATGCCACCTATTTCCATGAAAGCAAGTTGTCAGTGCTCTACTTGGGTGTCCCACTCATCCCTACAAAGCTTAAGAAGGAGGATTGTGATGCTCCTCTAGAGAGGACCTTGGCTTGCATCAACTTTTGGACCTCTAAATACCTATCTTGTATGGGTAAATTGCAGTTAGTTAAATCGGTTCTATTCTCAATGTAGGTCTATTGGTGCTTAGTGTTTTTATTGCCTAAATCTGTTATAACAAGAGTTGAGTAGCTATTTAAGAATTTTCTATGGAGTGGTAAACTGAACATTTACTCTAAGGTTAGGGTTTGGTGGGTGGATGTTTGTAAACTCCTGAAATGTGGTGGCTTAGAGGTCCAAAATCTTCACCATTGGAACAAGGCTATCCAACTTAAACATGTATGGAACCTATGTAAGGAACAACCTAGGAGCTTATGGCCAGAATGGGTCCATTCCACTTTACTGAAAGGTAAAAACTTTTGGTCATCTAAAGCATCGGCTAAATGCTCATAGTCTTAGAAGAAGCTAGTAAAACTTAGGAGCTTTGTAAGAACTTGCTTCCAATGGGAACCTAATAATGGTCTAGTTATATTGCTTTGGATGGATTATTGGCTTTCAATAAGCCCATTGGACACCTTATATAATGCTGGGGAGATGGGTCGTACTGGATTCTCTCCTACAACAAAGCTTTGTTCCTTGATGGATGATAATGAATGGTGTATTCTGGATGGCCAGTTTTGGACAAATATCCATATTCCATCCTCTCTCCAACCTAATGCCTCTTTTAGACTGACTTCGATGGATACATTATAGTTTAGGAGAGTATACAATCAAGAGTGATTATGCCTTCCTAAGCCCGTCGGGTACTATAATGCCATGGTACAAAGTCATTTGGAATAATACCTCTTTACTTAGACATTCTTTTATCTTATGGCTAGCTTGGTTAGACAAACTATCTACTTTTGATAAACTGATCACTTGGGGAATTTCAACTTCTGCAACTTGTTTCATTTGTCGACAAGGCTCGGAAAATCATGACCACCTATTTTTCAATTATAGCTACACCTCACAGATCTGGAGCTTGTTTATAATAGCTTACGGTGTCTATCATTGTTTAGGAACTGGCACAGTGCCACAACCTCATAGGTGGCAACAACTAATAACTCATCTCCTACATAAAAACTTGGAGGGCAGCCTTAGTTGCATTAGTCTACTGTATATGAAGAGTGCGCAACAAAGTGTGTCTAGGGGACAGTCCTCCCATTGTGGGTTTTATTGTGAACCGGATTAGAGCTTACTCTACTCTATTGTAAATTAGGGACTCACTCCAGCTATTTGTACTTTGCACTTTGTTTTTGCACCCTTAATGTAATATCTACCCCTCTTTAACGGTTGTATAATATTTTGGATTAATAAAGTTCAATTATCCAAAAGAAAATACCTCATAAATTTTCAAATGTTGCAAATTACTTCCTTAAATCTTGACAAATTAGTAAATACCCTAAAAAATTTGTAAATAACTCCCATAAACTTTGACCTTCATGCGAAAACACCCTTGGAACTTATCTAAATGTGCTTTAACATCCCCTAAATTATGAATTTAGTATTTTTTTAAAACTAAAAATGTAAGTGTCTTTTATATTATCAATTTATCAAAGTTTAAGAAGGTTATATATAGCATTTGAAAGTTTAGGGGATAAATTCGCACTTAGATAAAAGTTTATGAGGGTTATTTGCAATTTTTCCAAAAGATTATTTATTTCAAAATGTTTCATTAATAAAAGATATTATGCCTTAGAGGTGTATCATGAACTTGATCATATGGTCTTAGAAGTTGCTCAAATGTTTTATTTTTTAATATGAATTCATCAGGAGCAGCTTTTTTGAAGCATAAGTAAGTTACCATCACTGAGTACTATTTTTTTCATGCAGGGAGTTAAAATGTACATTCTCATCATCTGCCTTGCTTGTATCTGAGTGACATTTCTTTAATTCCTTATTTTGTCTCCAAAGGAACCAATCTACTGAAAATTATTTCTTCTCTGCATTTTGTTTCCTGATTGTCATCATAACCCACCGCAATCTCTATTCTGTTTTCTTTTTCTTATTGGCATATATCTGCTTTGTATTTTTGCACTAAACATTTTCATTCTGTGCCTCTAAAACTTGAGCTGACGTTGACACCATAGGTATCTATCTTGCATGTGAGTCATCATGTTTGCTTCAAGGATGAGAGCAGATTAATGCATAACCTTAGTTCCACAGTGAATAGACAAGGAATGGTTGTGGTAATTAAGATGGAGGGAGAACACAACCGACTAGTTTTACTATTAGTTCTAACAACTGGGGTAACTGCAATTTGAATTCTTCTTTTTACTATATAACATGGATGTAGGCTTGGGGACTAACTTAGGTATTAGAGAAGAACTACCTTGGATGGAGAGGATGTAGGTGTGAGCATTCCAAGAAAGAAAGTAGAGAAACGCATGTAATGAGCACTTTCACATCAAATGAAAAATCTAAGCACAGGGTACTATGCTTAGCTGGGGATGAAGGTGTGACAAGTGGTCAAACTCAAGCTATGAGCTCAATTCTCTCTGGGTTGACTTGCTGTTATTTGGCCCGACAAATTTTTTGTATACCATACAACCATGTTGGACAACTTGGATGTTGAGAGAAATCTTATTATTAAGTTCTTGAGTATTTTAGGCATAGAATTGAAAATCCTTTAAGAACACACGCTCTATTTTGACATGAGACCAGTTGTTGAAAAGTTAGCCCAGTTGAAATGTTTAGAGCCTTTTCTACATCCGTTTGACATTATAATGTGAGTTCATAGAAGATATAAAGCCTCAGTTGGAACCCGTTGTAAATTGAATAGACAAGGAATATGTAGAAATTTTATGATGTTTGCTTTCAAATGTGATTTTTATATCGTGATAAAATGCTCTTAGAAATTTCCTTAAAAATTTCAATTTTAATATTTCCCAATGTTTGTTATTATTTCTGCATGTTTCATGTCTTCTTATCTCTACATGCTTGTTGATGTTGATCATCTCTTTCAGGAATACATTTCATCATCTACTGCACTTCATGAGTTAAAAAGTCTGAAATATTTTGCTGAAGATCTTAAGGCAGCAAGCCAAGTTGGGGTTGCCATTGGGGTTCTTCGTCAGGCCTTGATCAGTGTAAGAAATAAACTTCCCATGGTTGAGTCTTGGAGAAATGTTATCATGATAGAAATTGATGAGGCAGCTGAATCTCTAAGAAAGTTTGAAAATGAGAATGAATTTGTTTGGCATGAAAAGATTGCATCAGGTGATGAGTTGCCAGTGCCTCAGGGAAGCAAAATTGCCACGATCATCCAATACCAGCCAACAAGAAATGAGGGGCAATTGTTTTTTAAAATTTAGGTGTACAGAATTCTTGTAAAGTTCTCCTTGATAAGGTCTATAGCTGTTTTGAGTGCTAGTTGATGTTGCTGAAGGAAAGATATAAAGACCCAAAATTTGCTTATTCTGCCCTCTCAGACTTCACTCAAGTAATTTCTTGAAGGTTGTCTAGGGCTAGAAAGAGGCTTTTCCTTGTCTTTTATGTATAATGATTTGACTGCAATATTTAGGTGCCCATGCTTTTACACCTGAACGTTTTGGTGGATTTTCTGGAGGGGTGTAAACCATCCGGAGGTCTAAGAATTCAAAACTCGTGCTCCATTGAGCTAAATACTGTTAACTAAACGTGTCTAGGTTTGATTATTGAGAAAATTTAATCGTTCTTCTTGCCTGATTTTTTATTGAAGTTTCAACTTGACTTGAGTTCGGTAAAACTCCTTGTATTTAAAATAAGTCTGAGTTTAATTAGGTTCATAAGTTCACTAAGCCAAATAAAGTTCAAGTTTGATTTAATAAATTATTCAAATGGTAATAACTCGATTTAGAGTTGAGCTCAACTATGATCTGAGTTCAGTTCAAGCAAATGTTGAGCCACATGTGAGCTGGCTCTGCTCATTTATATCCTACTTCCAGGATGCTTGGAATATGGTTGCCTTAGAGAATACTATCACTTGAAATCGTCTAAAGTTATGTTTGTGTTTTCTAGGAGTTGTCTCAAAAGATCATTTCTTTGTTGGTCCACCAGTGTGGACAAGGTTATGGCACAAATCAGGAGTGAAGCTTGCCCTATGTTTGGAGTGAGGGGGGGGTGGTGGGGTGTTGAAGGAATGGGGAGAAGAGTAAAGTGGCGAGGAAATATTGGAATTTTATTGTTTGGGTAAGGAGGGAAAGTGGGAGGAAAGGGAAAATGGGGTGGATTATTTACTTGGGTCTCACATTATTTCATTGTCTCTAAATTGGAGAGAAAGAGGAAGGAAAGAGAGAAAAAAATTTGTAATAACACATTTACTCTTTATTTATTTTTTATTTATCTTCTTAATGGTATTTTGATAATTATACATTATATCTTATTTTGTCTTATATAATAATTAAGATTTTTTCTACTTTCTTTCCTCCCATTATCCAAACAAATGTGAAGGAATTAATTCTTTTCACAATTCCTTCCATCCATATTTTTTCCTCTCATATTCTTTTTTTTTTTTAAATTCTTTTCCTCATGCCAAAAAAAGTGTTAAGTTTCTAGTCATTTTGATTAAAAATAGTAAAATCTCAAGAATGAAACTTTATTCATAGAGGCCAAGTGCTTAATTTTCTAATATAGACTATAATTATCTTAGTAAAAATTGGGCCCATACGTGAGTATATAATAATTTTTAATTATTTTTTATCAAGTGAGACAATGAAATCAGTTTATGAGGAAATTCGGCTATATGTAAATTCCATCGACTATTTTAGTGAAAACTTAATAAAGGAAATGGATGGTTTATAAATTATTTAGGTATTCATATAATACTTATAACATTTTTTTAATTACACAATACATTACTGTACACGAATTGAGCCAATAGTAATTTCTAATAAAAATTATTATCGATCATGTTCGCAGAATGAGAATGTAATTACAATTGGTTAGCATAGAACTGCTGACGGTAATTTTCTGCCCCCAGTACAATATGAGCTCCCAATCGCAGATAGTGGAGGTGTATTTGCCATGTGGCAAGCAGCAAACCATAACATATATAGCTAACATCACCATAGCCGTTGTGTTTTTTGTTCTGCGTTTTATGGAATTCCGACAGTTTCCTAGTCCTCGGGAACTCTTGGAGCTGAGGATTCACAGAATATACGACGATGTCCGTTCTCTGCAACTCTTTCCACTCCTCAAACTCAAACTTACTTCACCCCAGAAACTTGCATCACTTTCCACCAACTTCTCCTACCCAGTTCACTCCATCCAAGATCAATAAGAGACATCCCATCATTTCCCATTCTTTCATCAACACCAGCGGCAACACTTTGAAGTTATCAAGTACCAGGTGATTTTTTTTTTTTTTTTTAAAAAGAACTCATGTCTCTCTTGTAGTTCATCTTTCCATATCGGGTTTGTTATGGGGATTGGAAGAGAATAGTTGAGTAGTATCTGTCTTTGTTTGCAGGTTCAATGGGGTTGTTCCGATTCAAGCTGTTGTTTCTGAAGAGGAAGAAGCAACGGCGTCTACTTCATCTAGTACAGCTGGTGTTTTCAAACTAACATACTTGGAGGTATCTTTCTTTTCTTTTTCTTCTTCTTCCTTTTTTTTTTTTTTTTATCGTCGTAGAATTAATTAGTGATTCGTAGGGTTTTTAAAATAGACCATACGCCGATAAAATTACAAATCGTTTTATAAATAACGTTGCCCTATCCGAGTCCGCATCAGATGCTTTAGGCCTACACCAAGCTGTTTGAGCGCATTAATTCCATACTTTGGTTGGCTAAATCCAGTTTCTTTAATTGATTATTTAGCTATAGATGGCTTTTATGTATGGTGTTATTATTGTAGCCCTGTTTTAAATAAAATCAAAACTGGCATTTCAACTAATGGTAGCCCGGGTACAAAACGTCAGTATCTTGGCAATTGTTCCTTTGGGAGAAGTAACTTGGATAGAGAATGTCTTATTTGGTGGTTTGGGTACAGGGAAATAGTTGGTTGTGGGATGTCGATGGAGTGAAACTCTTGGTTGATCCTATTTTGGTGGGTAACTTGGATTTTGGGATCCCATGGCTTTATGATGCAGCCAAGAAATTTATCAAGGACTTCCAGGTATCAATAAATAAGCTCTTTCCCCCTTCTTATCTGGGTTTCATTGGTTTACTATAAGCTGCGCAGTCTTGCTTTCTTTATATGCATGTTCAAATCAGTCTTAGGAAATAAGTGCAATATAAATCATGATATATTTTACTTAATTATTATCAATATCATCTTATAAACATACACATGTCCATGTTTAACCAAGTTTTAAACCTTTTCAAACCTTATTATGCGATTGATTTTGCTAATGTGCCATCTTGTATGCCAAAATGCCATATTGATGAATATCGATTGGCTTACAAATTTTGAAAAGGTCCATAAACGAATTGAATATTCTAAGCTGTTTTAGGACATTGACAGATAAACTTAGGATTTGTTGTTTATTTAGTCATTAATTATGTTATATTTCAGCTTATTTCCATCTTTAAATTATGTTTTGCCACACTTCATCTGTCAGAGTTTAGTGGCACTCTTATGAATGACTTTCCCGGAACTCTATTTGTCACCTTCATTATTATTTTGCATATTAGATTCTGGGAGGATTGTATGATTGTTGAAAATGTGGTTCTTTGAAATGTTCAATTTTGATTTGATATTCAACTTCAATGCAGCTCAGTGATCTTCCTGTAATCGATTATTTGCTGATTACACAAAGCCTAGATGACCATTGCCATTTAAAGACCTTGAAACCATTGTCTCAAATGTCCCCAAATCTGAAGGTCATTGCAACACCAAATGCCAAGTCTTTGCTGGATCCACTTTTCAAAAATGTAAGTCTGCATCTTGGGCTTCACATCTTTAGCATCAGTATTGCTCAGCCTTAATCAGTTGCAATTTTTGTATAGTTTTCTTAATTTTCTTGTTAACCTACTTACTGCTTCAGTAGATTTCCTATGAATTTGAAGAATTGAACTTCAATTAATCAGGTTACAAGTTTACTTTGTTTGATCAACTTGTCTTACTTGATCTGATTTATCTTGCTTAATATGGGCATCGTCTATGATGGTTTAGCTGGCTGCTCTTATTTGAGTAAAGGTCCATGAATGTAGACTTCAAAAAGATTCTTGACATAAATTAATCAGTAATTCATGTTGTTGCTTCGAATTCATGTTTTCTTTCTGTAATTCACTGATGAAAAGATCTGTTTGAAACACAAATTATGAATGATATAGATTTTCATTTGGCTTGGAGAAATTTAACGGAGTTTCTACTCATATTTGAAAGTTACATTCTTTTATCTTGCTTATGGGATCTGAGTAAAATAATTTAACACCTCAATTATCAAGTGAATGGCTTAATTAAATGGAGGTGAAATGATAGCATAGGGATTGAAACTTTTAACTCCTCTGCTGCCATACTGACTTTTTCTCCAAACTAGCTGGTCTAAAAGCTTCAAGTCCTTGCACTGTTGTTTTACTCTCATTTAATTAAGCAGTGAAAGTTACAGCCTACCACAAGGGGGAATGTATCATGCTGTTAATCGTATTGATGAAAGGATTTTGATGTGTCATGTTGTTTCTTCATTTTTCTCGTTGAGAGTGCTTTTCCAATGTTCCTTAAATTGTGTACCCTTCTTGCTTGTATGGAGTTATTGTTCAACATAGTGCCCATCTGAGTCTGAACACCCTCCCAACACTTTTTGCAACATTTAGAACAGTATTTGTTGCAGATTTCAATTCCCCAAAACACTGCCTTAAGTTTGCTTGAGAATGACCCATGGCCTCAAATTCAAAATGCCTGAATATACTGGAACTGCAATGTTCTTTAGATATTACGTATTTGAGGATTTCAGAAGACTTAAAATATATAATCCCCGACTTAGTTTCGGTTTCTTTCAGGTGACTTACTTAGAACCTGGCAAAAGCTGTGAAGTTGAAGGAAGCAGTGGGACAAAAGTCAGAGTTAAAGCCACTGCAGGGCCAGTCTTAGGTCCTCCATGGCAACAGCCTGAGAATGGGTACTTTTTGTATATATGTTTTGGATTAAAATCCTATTTATATAGTTACAATTTGAGTGAATATATGTTTTCCATGGCTATGTGAGTTATCTTTTTATTGCAATTATTGATAATTCTGCAAGTCTTAACATATTTCTCTTCTATATCATGATTGTTAGGTATCTTGTTTCTTCAGAGAGACAGATGACTCTGTACTATGAGCCCCACTGTGTATACAATAAAAGTTTTGTTGAGAAGGAACAGGCTGATATTATAATCACACCAGTTATAAAGCAACTTCTTCCTAGTTTTACCCTTGTCTCAGGGCAAGAAGATGCGGTGCAACTTGCTAAATTGCTAAATGCCAAGTATGGAGTTCTATTATTGTAGTTCAAAGCCATATTATAGTATTTTTGTGGGTAATTGCTTTGGAAATCCTAAAACTTCTGGGTATTTTGGAATTGAATCTCAGAATTTTGATTGCGGCAAATCCAAAAACTTATCGAATCACTCTATTTAAGCCCAAATATAACATTTGGCATACATTTGCACATTTTAGTGTTTTCAGTGACATGCAGTGTTGACATGGATGTTGCTGCGATAGGAAAGTTTCTTTTAGGACTCAATTGTAAAAATACACAAAAGTTTTAAGACTTTGAAGCTATTTTCCTTATTGTCCGGTGTTATAAAATATGTAATTTCTCCTTGTATATCTTGTTTTCAGGTACATTGTCCCCATGAAGAATGGAGATCTTGATAGCAAAGGACTTCTTACTAGTTTATTAGCGGCTGAAGGAACAATTGAGTCTTTCAAGGTCTGCATTCTTTTCTTGACTTTAAAAACCAGGAAGCTTTCTGTATCAATGCACTTGGGACAAAGGGATACATCATGATTGTATTTAAACCTTATGACCTCCAGTGAAACATGCACACAAGCTGGGGACCTGGCTGTGACCTGCCCTGCAACTGTGGCCATGAGTCCAGACCTGGCTCTGGACCTTCGGGGTCCACTAAAGAATGAAAAAACATTTAGCCTACAAATAATTAGATCCAATAGACTCTGCCCCATTACCTGGCTTGCGTTAAAACCAGCAGGGCCAGCTCCGGTCCAGCCTTAACACCTACGCAAGCCGGTATTTGTTCTTCATTTCCTGGCTTTGGACCTGCCTGGAACCTGCCTGTGTCTACCTCTAGCCACTGAGTTTTTATGGAACTATAGTCTAAAATTGAAGTTGTGGTACGGAATTTTGTGTTATTTTTCCCCTCATTGAAATCTGAAATTTTCTATGGAAAAAAAAGCAATCTAAAATTTAATATTTGCCTTTTATCCTACATAATTCTGCTCTTGAACTAGGTAGTCATTGCAAGATCTTTGAAATCTTTAGCATGACATTGTGAGTTCTCATCTCTACGAAATTTGAAAGATTAATAGATTTCCCGATGGGAAAGTGAATTCACTTTGAGTTGGGATGATATGACTAGTTATCTAGCCTCATGTGATATGTTAAAAGTTCTACTTATTTGCCATCCCACCTTGTGTCTAAATTAAATTTTCATACAGGTGTAGCATCTCAGTTTCTTGTTAATTTTTTAGGATATCTGGAAATCGTTATACACAGAATTAAACATTTATTCAACAATAGGTACTAAGTTTCCCTGTTCCTGATTAGTGTTTCCTTTCGAGTATCCTCCAATCACATGTTGCTATGTCTCACTTCGGAAACTGTACCGAAGAGCAATATGAGCGCATATAATTTTATAGTTCATTATTGGACATGGACTGCGAAATTGATGGGGGATTGGTTACTGTTGCAGGAGCTCTTATTTAAGGAACTACCGGATGCTCAAGTGCTTGAGCCCACCCCTGGAGAACCATTACAAATGTAGCTCCATAGGAAATAAAATCTTTCTATAATCCATTTTTAGGTAGTATTTTCAGTAATTTTTTTTTTTTTTTTGCATACTTTCTTGTAAAGGCATTAAATCTTAGTATGGTTTATTAGCTTTGAAGTACCCCAGGAGGTGGGTTTGGGTTTCTGCGGCTGAAGTCACAAGAAGGCAAAAAGTTATCCTTTAGTTTCATACTGTTACACTCCATAACAAAAATCAAATCAACGTATGTAGTTTCTTATATTTTGGATTTTGAATGAAGCTAACAAATTCTGCTCATGCCCTTTTACTACAAATAGTCCTCTATATTAAACCTAGCCATCTCATGTCTAGTCAACTTCGCGTCTCTAGTACTTGTTTTAGTAGTCTAAAACCCCAACAGTGTGGTTAAAGTTAGACTGCTGCATTTTAGTGAAATTTTTTACTTAGGTTTTGTGCTTATTGTTATCTGCAGCTATGTTGCATTTGAATTACGCCAAGTCTATTTTAATAAATGTTTTGGGTATTTCAATTGTTTGCTTTATTACAATTAATCCAAGCACAAGTAGCTAGATTTTCGAGGGATTCATGGTGTAATGTAAGGCTCAATACTCCACGGGTTTGTAATCTATGTTAATAGGTTATTCTTAAAACAGTAGATTTATACTAAAACATGGTTTAACTAACTTATTTTAAGCCTCAGAAAATTATCTAGTAAGAGGTTTAGAAGGAACAATTGATTCTTATCAGTGTTTATATAACTAAACAGAAAATAGAAATTATCTGATCTTTTCTATTTTTTTTCAAGTACATTCTATCAGTATTCTTGTCACCTGTAGAATATCGTGGAAAAAAAAAGCAAAAGTTGGCATGCACCCTTCAGTCAGGAGGACAATAATAACTTATTTTTTTTCTAAAGATTTAATTTATCCTAAGGTTTTACATGCACATTTTTCTTTTTCCATGTGGACCTATGTAAGGATAAGTCTAGTTGTACACGAATTGGTTATTCAACTAGCAATTCACGGAACGGTCCATTAGTTTGCAACTGAACATGGTGCTTGCAATTCTTGCATTAACCTTCATCAAATTTAATACCAATTATTAGATGGAGCACTTTATTAGTATACCAAAAACTATAGATGATGGTAACGTGCAACTCAAACCATTTCAATCATTCAATAGTATAAGTGTCATATTCGATTGCGACTTGATTTATCCAAACCTTTGTTACAAGTAAGATACCGACACACTCTTGCCAACACTCTCTTCCTCCTTTCATTTGTATTATCTTGAATTAAATTGAAAAGACACCTCTTTATTATCTTTCAAAATAGCATTAAACGCCCTCTTAGATCCTTTAAAATTACAGTACAAACAATAAGAAAATCAGAAAATTTAACTAGATTTTATTTTTCTAATCTTTTTTAATTGTTGAATATATACTTTTAAAATTCTGCAATGATTTTTCTATTTTTCTATTTATATTTCATTATATTTTATCAATTTTTCTGAATTTTTATTGTCTATATTTTCCTACTATTCTATGATTTCTCTAATGAAAATCATAAAATAGAAAATTGGATGCACTAAAAGTTCAGGGCATTGTAAAGCTTCTTTTGTAAGGTCAAACGAGGTTAAGCGCATATTAAACTAGATAAGAAGATCTCTTTGTAATTTTATTAGAACACGTCATCCTCATGATGGATTTACTAGCAAATCACCCTGTAATTCTTCATAGCATTTGTATTTTTTTTCCTCTTTTTTCTTAATAGTTTGACCTTTTTTTTTTTTTAAATCTTTGTAAAACTTTCTCAAAGTTCTATACCAAAGGCATTTACGATTTTTTCAAGCACAGACCCTCCAGTGGAATATTCTTGGAACGAAACTACAGCAATTGTTTGTGCATGCTGAAAAAAATTACTTGAATTTTTAATTAGCTAAAAGGATATTCTCGTAAATATGCTATAAACCCATTGATCAAGAATAAATAAAGCGATAAGGTGATGATCACATAAATAAAGAATTGGAGAGAGCAATCTTATGGGTGATGGGGGAACTACTTACTCTCTCTAGTATCATTGGTCTTTAAGATATCCGAATTTTATCACCACCTAAGCACGTTATTATATTAAAAATAAATAACTATTAAAAGATCAATTAATCATGTAATAAGTTTCGATCGTTATTAGAATTGTGATTCTATTTATAATTAAAATATATAAAATAGGTAATTTAAAATTTTATCAAATATTTAAATTTAAATTTTATATATTTTTAAATTAAAAATATTATAAAATTAAAATATAAAATTAACTTATAATTTTAATATATATATATATATATATATATATATATATATAATTTACGAAGAATGATGTGAAAAGGAAAAGGAATTTGCGTGTTGGAAAGATGAAGGGCAAGGATTGACATCTTGTCAACTAGGGAACGAGTTACGAGGATGATTGATGAAATAATGATAATGAAAAAAAAACTAAATAAAGAGTACTTGGAAATTGATGTACTTCGGTCGACCTTTGTAAGGATTGGCTAAGCAAAACAAATAGATGTCAGTTCCCGTGTCCTGTGATTGGATGGTTCTTATGTCCTTTGGTTGAGGGCTTTAGTCGTTTATCGAAAATGACTAATAGGACCGTCAATGAAGTGGCTTGGGATGATAGATTACTCGGTTTGAATAAAGCTTAAACTTGATTGAAGTTTAAGATTTCGAGTTTAAGCTAAATTTAAAGTAATATTTAATGAGTTTGTATGTGATTTAATTAAATTTAATTTATTTAAAATATAATTTTTTTATTAAAAAGATATTAATATTTAAATTCAGTTGGAGTTTGATTAATATTTAAGTTAAACTCAATTTTAATTAGATTCATAAACTAATTGATTGAAATGTTATAAAATTTGATTTTGATTTGATAAATTATTCGAATAGTATAAGTTTAAACTTGACTTTATCATTATTAAATTAAACTCTAGTAAATTTATGAATCAAACTAGGTGGCTTATAAATAAGTGCAATTTGTGTACAATCCTAATAATGGTTGGGCTTAATGACCGATTAACCAAAAGGGCGATTGTATATTGATATGCGATTTTCCTATGGAAATGGGATGATTCATTGCAAATCTTAAATGACTCTTCAAGCGTGTTTGCTTTGTTAGAGCATATTGAAAGGTCAACATTTCATGAGTGTGTCTGAAATCAGTATACAAAAATAGTAAGTGTAATTTGAATCAAAGAGATGTAAATCAAATGATAGGTGCCATTTGATCACATTTGCTGGGGTTTTTAAACTCCATGATTTTGCATGATTATTTCATACTTCCTCTCACCATAAGCAGCGGGATGAGAGATTCCTAAAATTATGAGTCTTCCAACATCTTGACTTAGTCTTATTAAAGGAAATGCTCTATTTTCTTTACCAAACTTGATGCGGAAAGTATTGAACTCTCCAAGGATAACCAACATGCAAGCCTCTTCATCGTTTCATACTTTTGTACTCTTGGCGTTACTAGCCTTCAAACACACAGAAAATCTAAGACTAATGAGTCAATGAAATTAGATTTGTAAAATTTAATGGAGACAGGTATAACTATGTTATGTGTTAGGAATAAATATTTAAAAAAATCAAGTGAATAATAATCATTACAAAAATAAATTAACGAAAATACTCGATCGATTTTAGGTTATTTGAAGATATGATTATAAAATTTAATAGTTTTAAAATAGGATTTTATTCTAAAAATGAAAAGATTTAAATTTTGGGTTTAGAACATCTTTTCCTAATAAGTTAAACTAGGGCATTTGATACTGCCCTCTCGACTCCATGAATCCATATTCCGCCCCCTTTAATATGTTGTATGGCCTACCCTCTTTATGTAATTTGTTTTTTTTTTTTTTTGTTCCCCTTTAAGGAAGATTTCTTTACCAAAGAATATACTCTGAAAGTAAGTGAGATCACTTGATTCTTTGGAATAATTTGCTTGCATGCTCGCACATTCTGCGTATGGAATAATTTAAAACTGCAATTTGCAATACAAAACAACCATTTGTTGTAAGATTTCCAAAAGATATCTAGTGTTCATTTGTTTCATTTTTATTTATTTTTTATCTTTTTAGTAAATGTTGGAACTGTATGTTTATCAAAAATAATATATCAAAAGGATAAAAATATAAATACATATATATATATATATTTACAAAATTAAATATATAATAAATCCCTAAAAAGTTGGATCTATCTATCCTTTTGTATTCAATTTTTCAAAAAAAAAAAAAAAAATTTCCAATACATGAGTCTATTTTTTAAACTTTTTTTTTTAAACTACATGAATTTTCATTTTGCAATTCACATTCCTTAATTACTATGTCCACCATAATTATGAAATAAAAATAGATAAAATATAAATAAGATAATTTTCTAAAAATCAAACTTTAAACATATATAGATCATATACAAATTGAATACATAGTTAAGAAAAAAAAAAGATAATCTAAATAGGCTCTTAGACGTCTGATGTTAGGCTTAATTAAGTTAAGCGTCATATGTTAAAAGGTAAAAATGAAAAAAAAAGAAGAAGAAAAATTACCACTGAAATCGTCCAAACAAGATCCTCTATACCCATGTAAATGATTTTTCCCATTTCTATCAAGTTAAGCTTAAATGTTATGGATTTCATTAGAAAAATCATAGAATAGTAGGGAAAAAAAAAGATGATAAAGCATTAAAAAAAATAAAGAAAATATCATAAAATAAAAAATAAATATGGAAACAAAATAATGATTTTAGAATTTTAAAAGAAAATATTCAAAATTTTTTAAAAAAGATTTGAAAAATAAATAAAATGATTTGTTTATTTTTTAAAATTTTGAATATATATGTATATTTTAAGTTTTGATGTTGATTTTTGTTTTTTTTTTCCTAGTTGAATTTTCTGGTTTTTTTTTTATTGTTTTTATTATAATTGTAAAGGATAAAATGATCAAAAACAGGATCTAAAACTATATTTTAATTAGTGCCACATGCAGCATGCCTCATTCTCGCTCAATTTCCAATAATGAGTTCAAACTTCCCACTCTCGGTTTAAGACCACCCTTTTTAAAATTATCTTGTATAGTACATGCGCCAATGATAATAAAGCAATTATGGCATACTTACTGAAGTTCTTTAATAGAGCCCAAACCAATAAAATGCAATCTCAACCATATAGACGTAGACTGTGACTCTTCCAAGTTGCCGCACCATACATTTGTGTATATAAAACCAAGGTGACATACCGTGAAACTTTGCCAAATACAGACCCCCAAGATTTCAAAAATAAATACAACCACTTGTAATAAGATTTCCAAAAGATACCCCGATGTTTCAAGTTAGATTAATAGAGTTAAGCTTGATATGAAAAAAAAAAAAACTATCATTAATATAATTCAAGTAAGATTTACTATGTCCGTATAAATTATTTTTCCTATTTCTATCAATTTTTTAGAACATGTTGACCGAAATTTTTAGTGGAGAAGAAGCAAAAGTTGAGATTTACAGGGACCAATGTGCTAGAACTTTTGGATATGATGGGATTTTCATAAAGTTGATCATTATAATGTAACTGCCTCTATCAAGCTTGACATTTTTTTTTATCTTTTCTTTTTTTTTTCTTTTTAATTCGATTTATATTGAATCTAGCTTACTTAATACAAGTCGCTCAATAAGAATTAAGAAAAAAATTATTTTCCTTTACAATTTTTTTTTTAAAAAGTTACCACCATGTAAAATTTAAAAATAAAAAGTTAAATTCAAACAGTTGGATTGATTGTAACTTTAACTACTAGCTTACAAGAATTAAAAAATAAATAAATAAAAAACTACAAAAAAATGGGTTTAAGACTAACTTATTAAAACAAAAGTTTCTATACAGAAGTTTTCAAAATAAAATGATTCAAAGTTGCCTTTCTACTTTAATACGATATTCCCTTTTAAGGAAAAGATTAGTGAATATTAATAGCAAACATTCAAGGAAAGTAAATATAATATGATAAAAGAAAACAATTGAAAAGATAATTTTAGCATTATTTCTCGATTTTCAAGTATTGTGTGTTTTTGGAGAGGCTTATTTTGTGTGTGTGTGGGGGGGGTGCGGTGGTAGGAATGAAAGAATTTACTGAAAACCTTTTTTAGATAATCATGATGCTAAATGATGAAAAAGTTCTTTTATGATTTTTTCTAAAAATATTAAGAAAAGGGGGGAAAATAGAACACAAATCATGACCTAAGAGAATAAAAAAGGTATACAAGTTAGGGAAGAGGAAGTAATCTTATAGTATTCTATGTAAATTAAGGATGAGTAGTGTGGGTCATATGAACCTTTGTAAAATTTGTGTCATTTAGGATTTGGTATGTGTGTTGACCAAAGTTATAAGTTATTCTAAGTTTTAGAACACCAAAATTAGGTTGCTTATCACACCTACATAAGATAATTAAATTATTGTTTGTTGCATGAGATTTAAGTATTTATATGATTTATGATGGTTGACATACATACTTGCTTAATGCAATAGAGTTATCTCACTATACTTTACTTGCTCCCCATTAGGGGAAATATTCTTTTTTGTTTAAGGTAATTGATTGAATAAAAAGTGAGTCTTGTATACTACTATTCAGATGGAAATATGTGGTAAATTAGCCATATTCTTCGAGTCTGGGGGCATGGACATTCTACATATTATATATATACAACAAGGCCTATTTTATATAATTTCATATTGTTTAGATAAATGTAAATGCATATTTACAGATGTTATGTGTGATACATTTATTCATAATTCTTGTTCCCATATTGATTTTATAGAACATTATTACATGTATGATTTAGCTTTTTTGGTTCAAGCTAAAGATAACACAAACTAAACCAAATTAAATACCCCATACTCAAAATTTTTCGAACTAAAACCAAACCAAAAAACAAAAGGAAGGTTTAAGTTGATTTAATTCAGTTTGGTTTGGTTTATTTCATTCTCGTTTGAAAATCTCCACCCTTTACTGATGATGGATCCTTTTTCTCATGATGGAATGCTCCCTTAAGTCCTTGATAGTCACTCGAGATAACTACTATTTTCTCTTTGGGTTTATCCCTTGTAGCTACAATTATCTGGTGATCAAGTACAACTAGTCGAAAATTCAAATATTAAACTGTTTTCTGACTACTCTGTCTCTTAATTGAACTTTTCTTTTTTCTTTTTCTCCGTATCTTAGAACAACTTTATCAGAGACACTCGGTATAAATATTCATGTCAAGCAACTTACTTTCATTGATAAAAGTACATCCATCAAAACTGCTTAAAGGATGATAGAGTGCTTTGTCAAGCAGCCGCGCTTACAATGCCGTTCCCTCTTGCAACAGCTCAAAACTTTGGCCGGCCATTTGGCCTTTTATTTATTTTTATTTTTGTGTGCCATTGCTTGCGATGCACCAACATTTTTTTTTTTAATCTATAAGTAGGTGTAAAATTTTTGTTCTAGCATGTAATAATAATAAATTAATTCTTCATATTTCAATAATCTTGAATAAATATTTAAAGTAGTGGCTAAAAATATAATGATAATACAGAAACTACAAAAGTTTTAAAATATTGCTAAATAATCCTCTTAAAATAATTTATTGATAAACTGGAGAGTTCTTTAGCAGAAAAAATTTCTTAAAATGTTAACATATATTCTTAAAAGAACTTTTTAAAACAATCTATTAATAAAAATGCTCTTAGAAATTTCCCAAAACCTCAATGTGGCGCTACATGCGGGCATTGTATTTACATTCCCTTCTTCCCGGTTGACCACGGAGACAAGAGCAAGGGTACAAGTACAAATGAGGGGGCATAAGTATCTATTTTTGAAATCTTGGGTTTCTCCAAAATTGGCACAGTTTCACTGGGTCTCACCTTAGCGCGGAAACTTAGAAGAGTCACTGTCTATATAGTTTGAGAATGCATTTTATTGGTTAGGGCTTTATTAAAGAACTTCAATAAAGATGCCATAATATCTTTATTATCATTGGCACTTGTACTAAACAAGATAATTTAAAAAAGCGTTGTCTTAATCTGAGAGTAGGAAGCATGAACTCATAATTAGAAATAGAGCGAGGAATGAGACATGCAGCACTATAGTGATTCATAGATCTCGTCGATTGAACATTGAAACATGATTTCCTCCTCTTGCTGTATCCAACCTTAGGAGAAATACTTTGAATTGATTTGCCATGTTAGCAAAACCCAGCTAAGAGTATTTCAATTTGGCTTATAAAATAGAGAGGATTTCTGTTTTGGAAATTATACAGGATATCATATCTATGACAAATATAATATTAAAAAAGATTATACAACTTTTTTAAAAACAATCCTACGTGTCATAAACTAAATAATAAATGTTTGCAAACACGTACATCCTGTCTACTTACCTTTTTCTGCCCTAGAAGTTAAGCAGGTCTCTCCTACCATTTGCGGATAATATTTTTTAAAAGGAATTAAATAAGGATGGACTTTCGGTTTGTACTTGGATAAGCCATATATATGATTTTGACAATAAATTATAGGGGCAAGGGTATTTGGCCTTTAGGCGACTCCAAGGGTCACATACGATGATACGAATTGTTTGTATTACAGTGCTAAGAGAGGCAACCGTATTCCGGTATCTATGGACCTATCTTTATCCCATCGTTCAACGCAAGCATGTCTATCTTCTTGCATTATGCAAACGATGGAACATATAACTTAAATATCTATTTCCGTTACGAGATAAGCATATTGGAAGTTTTTTTTTTATCTACTCATACTAAAATTGAATTAAATCGCCTTGTTTTAAGTGTATTATTTATGCTCATTTACATTCATGCAAAAATTTCATCAAATCTTCTATATTTTAAGTGCATCTTTTAAGTTTTATATGTTTATATTAGTACAATATATGTCCTCCATATATTAGTTATATATATCACGGAAAATACTAATATAACTATGACAGTGTTTAAGAAAAAAGAGATGAGAATGAACTTACCTAAGACGTGAACTGAAAGTGAAAGTCTAATCCTATGTAAGAGAGTGAAATGAAAAGGAGAAGCAAAAGCACTGAAGACCAGGAAGCAGGGAGTTAATGTCTTAGAGTTAGGTTGGTTCTTGTTTTTCTATAATCCTCCCATAGTTGTCAAGTTGGGCTTGTTTATTAGTATTAAAATATCAAAATATGTTATTTTTATAGAAAAAAATGATTATACTCAATTTAAAATGTTGAACCGAATTATAAACCTTTTAGATCCTTTTTAAATTAAACTAAAATATAAAAAAAAGAAGTGGTATTTTTTTATTTTATTCTATTCCCAATTTGATTCAATTCTATGATTAACTATACCTTTTATACCTCTATATACTACTCTTACGTCATATTTACATTTATTTTTGTATAGATACCATTGGATCTTATACACTTAGTTTGGTTATTTCCAAGGAATAGAATTCAATCAAATCTAATATGTTTTTATTAATAAAATTTCCAAGGAGCAGATTACAAATTGTTTAATGGTTGCTGCTAATTCTTTGGAATTTTATTCCTCCCTTCTGTTAGTCAATACGATTCCAATGAATAGGAAATGAGGAATGATCTCTCTCTCTTTCTCTTCTTTATATATTTATTTATTTATTTATTGATTTTCACCCTATTGTTCTTGCTAAGCTCCTAATAAAAATGAATGCAAATTAGAAATTATGCAATCCGATTCCATAGAATTAAGTAAATGATTCATTTTTTTTTTCTTTCCACCGTTGTAATTTCTCTTGGAAAATAGTTTTAACTAACCTAAATTCTATAGTCCTATGGATGGGATTATTCAGCTATCACCTGATTATTAAAATCTTCTATACATGAACTTTTAGAGCCATTTCATGATCACATGATGAATCAAACAGCCTCATCCACAAGAGCATATGAGCCTGGACATGTCCAACTCCTACGGAAATCACGGCATCGTTTCTTCACAAATCTACAAAGCGTCGCGACATTTAAATGCATTCAACCTCTTTCCTTTTCAAGAACTAAACAATTATTTGCTGGTCGTGCAGTTGTGCTTCGAGTCCAACGACATTAAAAAGCTTAAACAAATACAAAAGCGTTCAACGCACTATTCTGATAAATTACATTAATTTGTGTACGTCGAAAGCTTTCGAAGGGATTAATATGGAAGTCAGTTAGACTAAACAACTCGAAGGGCAAGACTCAATAAATTGAAGGCAACCATCAAGCTCTCAAAATTAAATTCCACCAATAATGACAATTTTGGTTTGCATGCAGTCAGGGATGCTTCTATTCTTTTTTTTTTTCATCAACCAATATAGATATTATAACCGGTGGATAAGAAGAAAAATAAAACCGATTTATTCTATTGAAAAATTAATATGTATATAAGTAAATTATAAAGATTTTGGTAAATAATATATTTATCCGAAAACAAATGAGTTGGTATTTATTAGATTTTCTTTAGGCACAATACCACAAATCGCTGAATTTCGGGGGTTATTCATGCTTATATGAGACTAAAGAAATTGATGGATCGGAAAGTCCTTCGCAGTAAGGTTTTCTAAAGTCTATTAAATATTTGAATAAACGTGAAAGTAAAATGATTTAATTTCATACAGTACCTGACCTAGGGTTTGATCCCCTAGCAATCACCATAGTGACGAAAATTCTTTAAAATAACTTTAAAATAATTTTTTTTAAGTTTGGTTTTACCTGAAATATTAAAAGGTAAATTTTAAGAACACCTTCTGAAAACTATTGGAATTACAAAAAAAAAAAAAATCTTGAAATTCTAAAATGCTACACTTATAACTCTTGAAAAATGTTTATCCAAAGAATTTTTTTTCCATTGCATTACTAAGTCGTCTTTTATGTTAATATATAATTGTTATTATTTTTTAAAGAAAATTTATTATCTGATTGGATTCATATTGACTAATGAAATATTAACTGCACTAAAAAAAAGACCTCAAATCCAACAATAAATCGCCTTAAAAATAATTAATTATATATTTACATAAATCACTAACTTGGTAAGAAGAAAAATTTCAGCCTAGCCTTGTAGATTTTCTAAGCCTAGAGCAATATATTCTTCAGCATAAACCATATAGATTTCTTCCTTTCATCCACCGATTCAAAAGGCACTTTGACATCCATTTGATGAATAATCAGTTTATCAATTGATGTTAAAGCAAACAAGAATCCAATAGAAAAGGTTCTACTTACAGGCAATGGTATTAAAATAGTGAACATTTTTTTAGTAAGAACCTTTGCAGTTGATCTTGCTTTATACTTATTTATTAATCTATTATAATTAAAATTTCCTTTGAAAATCTATTTGCAACGAACAGGTTTAGCCTCCATTGGTAAGTTTATTAAATCTTAAGTTTTATCTTGCAAAATTGAACTTATTTCAATTTGAATTGCTGCTTTCCGTAAAGATGCTTAAGAAGATGAAATTTCCTCTAGATATATTTCAAGGAAAAAAAAATATTTTTAATCCTTAATAGTTACTTATTTTTAAATTAGAGTTTTCAATATCTTCAAAACTTTATAAAAATAGAACTTTTATAAGATATATTATTTTTTTTGTTCTTCTTGAGTATGAATTAGCTTCTGATTAACCTTGGGTTAGTTGCTTAGTGTGGCAAGAATGTACACAAATTTTTCTAGCTTATTTTCTTAATTTTAATTATTATTTTTTATTTCTTATTATTTTTATTATGTTATATCATTAAATGTATTTAATAATAATTTTTATTATATTATGTAAATAAATATACTTAATATTATCATTTTATTAATTTAATAATTGTAGACCGATTTAAAGTTAATACATGTCAATAAATTGATTTAAAACTTAATAAATTTGGCAAAAGTTCTTCTTTTGTAAGATTTTGAATACATTGAGAATTTAAATAAAAGAAAGAAAATGTTGAGGACTCATAAAAAAGTAAGTAAATGATGATGATTAAAAATGTATTTTCCCAAGGGTATGAATCAACTAAATAATTGTAGAAATCATCTTGAATGAAGAAAATTCTTTTCCTTGCCATCTATTTCTTCTCAAATTGTCATAGCTCAATCTCTGTGACACTTGGTAATGGTATGCGAGATATTTCATCTAAAAGTGGAAAAGTGTGTTTGAAAAATTCAACATGTTTTGTTTCATCTATAGTATTGCAATTTAATACATCACTTTCTGAAAGAAGGAATTTATATGCAACACCATTCTCCCCATATCCAATAAACATGCAATCAGATATTTTTGAATCTATCATTCGCTTTTATGAACAAGTAACTTGACCTTTGCTAAGCATCCCCACGCATTCAAATATTTTAAATTAGGTGTGTAGCTTTTCATAATTTATAAGGAGTTATTCCATATACGGGGTTTTATTTTATAGATGAAATGTGGATAAAATTGCTTCTCCTCATAGGTTGTTAGGTGCAAAACATCATTTCCTTTAATGTTTTGCTTTTTCTTTCCACTACACCGATTGATTCAAGATTAACTAATTTATTTAATTAAATACTACTTTAATTGTATATACTCAAAACATACCAAAATCTCGTTTTTTTTTCTTATCAAGTCCATGCTTATGTAAAGTCTCTATGAATATATGAGCTTCTTGAGAAATGTTAAGAGCGAATGGACCATTCTAATGATTGTTATACCAAGCTTACTATGTCAAATCTCCTTTAATCATTGTATGTATGTGGACTTGATTCCATGAATCTTGTTACTTTAGCTCATAAAGTCAAACCCAAGTCATGAAAGTGCAAATTTAGTTATAGCCCTCTATATCCATATTTATTTGCTTAATTATAGTTTATATTATTAAATTGCAACTTTAATGCATCCCTTATTAATATTCTGATTTAGCATGCTATAAATGTAGAGATTTGGTCAAGCAAAAGAAAAATCAGCATTCCCATTCATAAATTAAGTAGCATTGGGTACAAAGAGTCCTTAACTACAATAATCTTTTTCTAGAAACTCATTATCCTTTGTCATTATGATTTTATCATATTTGAATAACACCTTTACCCCAATCTTTTGCAGCAATGATATAAAAATTAGGTTTGTTCTATTAGAAGCATGTAATTTAATATATACCTTATTTTGTAATAAAATTTTGTCAGATGTGAGTTTAAGAAGAACCTTGGCTTTCTCTAAAACTTGAATAGTTTTAAAATCTTAAAGATAAATGGTTTTTTTTTTTTACCATCCTTAACTAGTGAGTAGGATGTCAAAGCATTTTCATTAGAATATACTTAGTAGTACTAGAGTCTATCACCCATTTTTTTACCTTGGCCACAATATTCACTTAAGAAATGACCATAGTAATGATATAATCATCTGCTTCAACTAGATTTCCCTTAGGCTTAGTAGGATTGTCATTTCTAACCACTTTGTGTTTATATTGAGGTGCATAGTGGCCCAATTTATCACAAACATACCAAGTACCTTTTTCTTGAAGTTGTGGTTTTGAGCTTTGGGCTTGTAGCCAGGTTTGTTATTATACATTTTTATCTTGTTTTTGCTAATTTTGATTATGGTTCTCCTTTGAAGAGAATTCTTTGCTTTAGTTGTCCAAAGTTTCTTTCTATTGGTTTACTATGTGGTAAGGTGGATGGTCAAGCTAGTAAGGGACAATTGCTTGTGTTTACGCTTTAGTTTTTCTTGTAATCTTTCCATGATGGAGGTAGCTTGTCAATTAGTAGCCCTACGATGAACTCTTGGCCGAGTATTGTATTTAGCTTTAAAATCATGTAATTTGTAGTTCTCATTGAGTTGGGCCTCGATTTCCTTGTCACCGTCTTCTACCATCAAGGTATATTTTAGCACCATGGAGTTTCACATGCCTTTTGCTTTTTTATATGTAACATAGACATCAAGCAAATCATTAGACAGGGTGCTAAAGATTTATGCCTACATACCTTTTTTTGTTGGAATCTGCAGCATCCGGTTGTAAGCAAAAGCACCATAAATGTTCATAATGGAAAACACCCATTCCTACCACCACTTTAAGTTGTTGGTCGAATATCTTTTCATATAGATAATGATAATTAAGTCTTGCATTAAATGATATTATCTTTACTTGTTTTAATTGATTGCAATCAACAACAATTAAGTCTTACATTAAATGGCATTAATTGTATTGCTAACTATTAATTTAGTATAGTTGTTCTCTTCCATTTTAAAACATACCCTTCAGCCCATGGATATGTTCCTTGTTATTAATAAGGTTTCTTTACTATAATTCAAAATGATTTACCATTAAAAAAGATTGTTTGACAATTTTTCAAATATCATCAACAATCCTTTTCATTATTAATATAAGCTTTATTTTTATTGTAATTCAAGGAATTTTATTATAATTAAAAAAATAATTCTATGAAGGACAACACCATAAAATTCCTACAAAACTAGAAATTATTTTCTCCTCTTTTGTTTCACTTTTTTCTCTACTTATTTACTTTCTGGTTTAAGTTTCGTTTCTTTCTAGTTTCCCGTCTCGTCAATAGCTACCAAAGAACTTTGCACCGATAGAAACGTGGACAAAATATTCCTTAAGCATAGTTGTTTTACTAATAGATTTGAATCTTCTAAAATTACATTTTTTTTAGATTTATAAATTAATTATTAGGATTATCTACGTATTAATACATAAATTTTATAGATTTTTATGCAACAGTATATGCGACACAATCTATTCTTTTTTTTCTTTTACTTTTAATCCTTTATAATTACAATTACAATTAATACTTTCACATATAACTAATACTATTCCCCCAAATGTTACACTTGAATGGCATGGGTTCAATTTACACCTTCTTGTGTGGGAACAACACTACACTGGATTAGTCACTGAAAAGCACAGTTCATCTTACAAAATTCAACGCAACATCTCACTCCCTCGGTGATATTAAAAAAATTATAATTATAATTGAAATGATCGAAAAGGATGTATAAGTTAATATATATTCTAAAGTAGAAAATATCATCAAAATTCTTAAAAAAGTGATTATACAAAAACCAATTAATTATATGGAATTCAAATTTGATTTTATTCGTCTAAGGAAAATTGTACAAAATTTTTAAAGGACATGAAAATGTCGAATGAACAAGAACTCAAAACCTTATGTCTACACTAACATATATTAAACACACAAAAAATCTCGTCACAAATTTTTGAGGTAGCCCCACCTCGTACTGTGATTTAACAAACCGCAGACGTATAAACCGACGAAGATGAAGTAGTGGAATTAGAAAGGACCCCTTCTTTGCCAGGGCTGCACCGCCTGTCTTCACTAGTTAAATGAGACTGTCCTTGCAGTTTCTGGATGAAAGATGCTTGAGGAACTGCGGTTTGTGGTGCAGCAGGAGCATACATTCCAGTCGCTTGAGGAGATGTCGGTGGTGCTGACACGGATGAAAACTCCGGTCGTTGTGGTGGTACCCATATACCTCCTACAACTACAAATTGCTGCGGTGGTGGTGGTGGTGGTGCAATGCCATTATCATGGTTTGCAGAACTTGGACGTTTTGCATGCAACCGATATTTCTGAACATAAAAAGAGCAAATTAAAATGATATCCCGCTAAAACTTTTACTACAAGAGAGATTCTTAATTTTACAGTATCAATATTTTTAAAGATGTATTAATGCACTATTTAAAATTTCAGAGTGTTATTGTAATTTTAATAGCTTTATGAATTGTCATTATAATTAATTTTGTAATTTTACCTAATGCAATTTAACCATGAGATAAAGGGTAAATAATTAAATAGGGAGATTAAAGACTAATTAATACTAACCTGTAAATGGCTTTTGACTTCATCGTTGGTAAGGCCATCAACCTTCATTAGTTCCCTAATTTGCTTGGGAGTGGCAACTGCAAGGTGCACATTTAAAAATGTTAATAGCAACCCTAAAGATCTAAAAAATATATAATATTGTTCACATATGTTATATTTATTTTAATTTACATATAATGTATATATGCAGCGCAACAGGATATTAGTAAGAAAATTTATTTCATTAGCTATAATTTACTAAAATTAAACGCGTTTCGAATTTATACTGACAAACAATGTGGTTATTGTAATTCAATTTTAAACTAGCGGTAACGAACTATGATACTAGCGTAAAAAAATAAATAGAAATATATAGTTAAAAGGTTAAAGATATATTCCCATATTTAGAAAAATGTAAATTAAGATATTATAGAAAAACATAAAAACTTACCATTGATGAAAATTTTTATTACATAACTATTAAATGCAAAAGAACTATTTCCTATACGTGGAAAGGGCCTAATTTCGAAAATCAAAATATCACATAAAAAGCATTCTTTTTATTCCATTAATTATATAGACAAATCAATTTTTATTTTTATCACATTCCAATGCTTAAATAACATATGCAAGCATGGACAATAGATGTACAACATCGAAATAAAAAGAAAAAAAAATCGATAAATTTATTACAATAAGCATCGATCACTTCTTATTGTTTTTAATTTATGAATTGTTTAATACTACTGAAAAGGTATATTATTTTTATTTTTAACAGAAATGAAAAACAAAATAAACGCTGTTTGATGCTTTTACCAACAGAATAACTAGATTAGTCCGATTAAAAATAAAAAAAACTCATACTTTAATATCTACTCTTTTAGAAAAATAAAAGTAAATTTTAAAAGTTTTTCAATTTACTATGTTAACAAGCATCGAGATCCCAATATTATATATAATTTAATGATTAATGATTGATTTGGAATATTACCATCTGGTCCACCAAGTTGTTGAAGGGCTTCGACAAAGGATCGGTGGAGATCATGGGACCAACACCGCCTTTGCTTTCTCCGAGATTGGTTGGTCGGGCTCTGACCTAATTGTTTGTCTTCTTTCCTGCTGCTGTTAACACCGCTTATTCCTTTAGTCGTGACCGTAGTTTCCGCCGTGGAACTTGTTAGACTTGGAGACGATGCTCTGTCTAATTTATTCCCCCGCAATGCCTCGTTGCTCTTTCCACTGCTTACTTCTTTATTCAACAATGGCTTAATCGTACCACCATCTTTCTTATCGCTTTTCACCTCCATCACCGACCCACTACATGGAGACTCCTGTAAAATCCCATCATCCCGATTAATGCCAAACTAATGGCCTTGGTTAAGGATGTTTTATCATAAAAGAAGTTTAATACCTTCTTGAAGGGTGAATCTGAGGATGGATTCCATAACTGAGCAGATCTAAGCCAATCGGATTTCATCTTATCTTTGCTGCTGTCCTTGGGCTGTTCATGTGAATATAAATCTACATCATCGGGGCCACTCTTTAGGGGAATGAATTCTTCCAACACAGGTTTACGTGTACCCTCCATGCTTCTCTCCTCCTCCGAGCAGTCGGGTCGTTCATTCACGTGGTTCATGCTCATCCCAGAGACTTGCTTCCTACCTGCCTCGATCGCTGCATTGAATTCATCACCTCAGCTGACTACTTTTTTCTAAATATAAACAGAAACCCCGAGAACGGGTATCCAAGACCAGAAAAGATTTTTACACTCTTTATAATTTTTTTTTAAAAAAAAAAAATAACAAAAGGGTTTCAAGGTTTATATATAAATCTTAGCGAATTCCGATTGCAATAAGAATGTTATGGCAAGTTTAATGGCTGCAAAAACCTCAAAACTCGCCCCAATATCCTTTTGAGGCGCTTTGGGTAGGTGCAAGGGCTGGTCGGAAAACCGCCCGGTAAGAATTTTTTATACACATACCAGCCAACTTCAATAATAACGGGCATCAAAATTTCAGGCTAATACGATGAGGGTGAGGAGAAATTAAAGATGGTAGGTAATGGGTGTAGTAGGGTTTTATATTTACCTTGATTTACCAACTCCAAACATAGAGGAAGCTCACGTTGAAACACTAGGATTTTACGCTTCTCCATCTCTAGAGCTTCCAAATAGCTCACCATGTTTTCTCTGCAACCCATAATCCACAAGTCTCCTTTCTTCTCCTTTATTATCTCGTTCTTAATCACGAAACAAGAGCACTACGGCAGTAACGTGCGGGTGCTTTAATAACGGAAACGAAGGATGAAGAGGTATATCCGGAGAATAAACATTGACAGATCCGGAAGACAAAATAAGGAAAAAACCTAAAACCTTGATTCCAAGTAGAATCAAGAATAGGAATATGTCTTAACCCTAAAGGATCTATGCGAACAAAAAATGAATATGATGGTATTATCGTTAGATATCGTATATCAAGATTAGGAAAATTAACGTTAAGGTACAAAGTCGAGACGTCGCGTACAGAACGAATCCTCCGTGGGTTTTAAGAGAGAGAGAAAGAGTGCGCGCGTTTAAAACAAGGAAAGGAATGAGGAGAGAGAGTTGAATATTCGAGAAGGGATTCGCGTATCGTCGCATATCTATGGGCTCGAAAAGACGTCAGGTACCATCCAGGGTTTTTCAGGATAAGATCAAGATATACTTTGGTGGGGGTGTTTTCTTTTCTTTTCCTTACCTAATCTACTCGGAATTCTCTGGCAACATTATCATTTCGTGACTGCGTTAGGGTTTTTCCATTGTTGACAAAAGTTGTTCGTATTATCCGCATTGGTTCTCGGTGTGGATGTAAATGGAAATTGGTGCTTCTTCTTTTTTTTTTTTTAATATTGTAGATGCACTTGCCAACTGGGCCAAACATAAAAATAAAAGAAGATGCAGCTTGCCTAAATTAATGAGACAGTAATATTGGAATATACTAGAATTTTTCTTAGATATTTTCACTATGATGCGTCTTATTTTCCTTTTCAAGAGTTATTGTTCTTTAAATTGGCAACAACACATATTTGGCTCGTGGTAAGAATATCCTGTCCACTTTTTTTTTTTACCTTTCTTGTCAAAACAATTTTAGCAACAACAAAATAAATTTCTTACAAATGCCTCTCTTTCTTTCTTTCTTTTTTTTTTTTTTTATCTTTTTTCTTTTAACCATATAATTTATAAGAAATGAATAAAGAAACTAAATATGCTCTATTCTTATAAAAGAAGAATAGTATTTATATTGAATTTGTATAAATTATTCACAAGAGTAAGACTCAAATTTATGAAATGGGACACCCTAAACCGATTGCCTAGGTGATGATGGTTCAATTGACACCTTCAATTCATCAAATGGTGGCACATGGGAGTGGCCGTGAAAACAACACAATGAACCTAATGTGAAACTCGAACAACTAATAAAATCAACTCAAATTAGAGTTGATTCTAAGGAAATTTTATACAATTGACGGATGGCCATCCTTATCATTTGGGTGGAGAGGAATTGATTTATGATCCAATTTCGACTAATTTTGATTGAAATGAGAGGGCTTTTTGTCAAAGAGGCTAAGGTTTCATGGGCATAAGGGTAATGTGAGGAAGTTTGAATTATACACGATTTTGAGTGAATTGATTCTTCGTTTTCCTCTAATCGAATAAAGACTACTCCTTATATACAGATTTATGTTTAACTCTAAGCTAGAAAACCAAATTTTGAGAAAAATCAAATATTTTATTTTAGGTTTGTGTCCAATTTAAGTTTGAGATCATTGCCAAACATGATTTTATTTTATTTTGATTCAATTAAAGGCTATAATCATGTTTTAGACTCTTTCCATACCTTAATTGTATAATTTGATTTAAATTTTTTTGTTAGATTTGATCAAAACAAGCATGTAAATCTTAAAGCTTTCCTTTTTCTCGTCTTCATTTGATTCTAGAAATTGGCTAAGAGAGATAGCATGCACGTGCCTTACTTATACACTAGATTATAAAATAAAGGTAGTGCATCATGGACATATAAAAAAGAGCCCCATTTTATGGCCCAGCAAGGGCCTAAGGGAGAAGATACAATAAGTAGGAGCCTAAGATGGAGGCCTACCCATAAATCTAAGGATTCAAGTCAAGGTTCCAAAAAGATCAAGAGGAACCCTGAATTGTACAATAGTAAGGTTAGATAGATGCAGTAGGTATGGGGATAAGTAGGATTTAATCTTATCTATTATATTGGAATAATCCCGGTCGTTTATCTAAAAGGACCTCTTATATATATAAGGAGTCTTTCCTCATTTGTACATCATCTATTTAGTAGTGAATTCTCATTCTTTTTAGCACTTCTCTCTCTTTTTAGTTTTTTCTCTCTAAAATACATGTGTGTATTGTTTCAAACTAAACTTAGCCTCCTTTGTGTAGCTTTAAGTGTGCTGAGTGCTAAATAAGAATGCCATTGGAAGATGCTCTTCTAATAGTTGGTATTAAAGATTGGGAGAAGAGGGAAACTAAAGATGCCTTCTAGTGTGGAGAACAATGTCCAGGCTATTGTAGGAGAAATTGTCCCAAAGGAGCTCCCCAACACCAAGCAAAGAGCTTAATTAAGGGTCATGTTGATAGCACTAGGTGCTAGGTTAGAGAAGGCAAAGTTATACGTTATTGAAGTGAAAGAAGGTTTAGAGGAATCACACACTCGCATTGAGGAGATTGAGGAGAATCTCTATGGGGAACTGTAAGGGTTTCTTAACTGCATAGTGGGAAGTTTGGATGCTATAGATAGTGCCATTTAAACCTAAATAGCAGATTTGGGGGCCAGGATTGGTCAGTTGGAAGCTAAGATGGCCATAATGGAGGAAAGAATGGATGCACTAGTGGCGGCGCTAAGGAAGGAGACAAAGGACCATAAGGCTTAGTTGGTGACTTGTAGAGCTATGTTAGCAAATGGAGTGACAATCTAGCCAGCTTTAAGGATAGATATGCTAAAGCCCAAGTATTTCAAGGGAACATAGTGTGTGAGAGAGGTAGATAACTTCTTATGGAATGAGTACTTTTGAGCTGTAGGGCTTGTAGATGATGGAAGCAAAGTACGAACTATAGCCTTATACTTAAGGGACACAATAATTATTTGATGGGGAAGAAGAGTTAATGAGATCACATCCTAAGTGGATTTGATAAAAGAGTCTAGGAAATAGTTCTCTCTCCAAAATGCCACAAAGGAAGCTAAGATCAAAACTTGGCACCATACTTAAAAGACTATGGTGAAGCAGTACATATAGGAGTTTACAAAAATTATGTTAGAAATACCATATCTCAACCCACATGATGCTCTTGTCATGTTTTTGGATGAATTGAAACCTTAGGTTAAAATAGAGTTGAAACAATGTGGAGTGGAGAGCATTTCTAAAACCATCGCACTTGGTAAAGGCTTACTAGACCACGAGCAAGATAAATGGCCTTCCACAAGCAGTAAAGAGGAAGGGGAAGAAGTAAAAGTGAAGAACTGTTGTAGATCCCCAAGTCCACTAAAGAGAAGAGGCTTCTTTAGGGGAAAGGATGGTGAGAAGAGGAAACTCCACGAGCTCAAGTGCTATTTTTGTTATGGGCCACATTATGCTAGTTACTGTTGAAAGAAAGAATGCTTGTGTGCTTTAGAAGTAGAGGACAAGTTTGATGAAGGTGAGAAGGGTTAACTCCATACACTTCAGCTCCTCTATGCTGCGGAGTTTGAAGATAATAAGGAGCAAAAGGATTTGATGTTTGTAGAAATTAAGGCAGCTGGGATATGAATTAATGCAATGGTAGACATAGGAGCTTCACATTTGTTTATTTCCAATGATCCTGCTAAAAGGCTTGAGCTAAGGGTGAAAAGGAGTAAAGCTCTACTTATAATAGTAAATTCAAAGGAGGTTCTAACATTAGTAGTGGCTAAAGAGGTGCATTTTAGCATTTATAATTGGTGTGGGAAGGAAGACATAGAAATCGTCCCAATGGATAACCTTGAGTTTGTCATAAGTATGCCATCATCATCCTTTAGTCCAACTACATTTGCTTAACAAAAAGAACTAATGTATAGTATTAGTGGTGAAGAAGACTAGTAAAGCTACAAAGTTTCTCAAAGCAATGAACTCACAAAAGGGGTCAATATAGATAGTGTAGCATTATGGGGAAGGTTTGTCCTTAGTGGGGAAGACTTTAGGAAAAGTCAATCTCAAGACCCTATGGAGGTCAAGACTGAGAGAATTATTAAGATAGGTAGAAGACCTACGGAAGGAAATGACTTGGGAAAGAAAAAGACAACCTATAGGAGATAGAGGAATGTTGAGGGATGTCTTCATTAGAGTAAGAAGCATCGAGATATGAAAGAGTTCTAAGGTGGAAGTTGCAATGAAGATGTTGTTAGATTGGATAGGGGAGACTATCATAGACATATCAAAAGAAGCCCTAACTTGTAGCCTTGCAAGGGCCCATGGAAAAAGATACAACTAATAGGAGCCCAAAATAGAGGTACACCCATTTTAGGGATTCAAGTCAAATTCTAGAAGCTAGAAAAAGTTCTAGAAATATCAAAGGAGCCTTAGATTGTACAATAGTAAGTAGGTTTAAGTAAATATAGTAGGTATGGGGATAAGTAGGATTTAATCTTAATCATTAGATTGGAATAATCTCAACTATTCATCTAAAAAGGCTTTATGTATTTATGAGGGTTCCCCTCATTTGTACATCATCCACTCAATTGTAAATTCTCATTCTTCCTAAAACTTCTCTCTCTCTCTCTAAAATACTCGAGTGTATTGTTTTAGGCTGAACTTAGCCTCCCTTGTGTAGGTTAGGAGCATGGGAACACCTTTGGAAAATGCTCCCATGACATGAATGTTACTAAGATTTGAATTCTAAACCTAAAGCAAACACCACCCATTCCCAATTGTTGTTCCACAACTCTTTCTCATTTATTATTAGCCCAACATGTTACATTTTAAGTGGAGTTGGCCTTATGGTTTATTTGAAAAAAAAGAAAAGAAAAGTTGTAGGGCCATAGATTGTCTCTAAAGTTCATTTTCTTATAAAATGAAAAGTTAGAGGGCTCATTAAAATATTGTTTAGGTTGACCTAGATAAATTAGTTTTCACTTTTAGGCATAAATAAATTATACCCACAAGCTAAATTAATCATTGAAAACTTTCCATTTTTTATAAGTGTTAAGTTCCATTAAGTTGTCTATATGTGCTATGACTTCGTGATTGTTGTGCTATGACTTCGTGATTGTGCTTCACCTAAGAAATTGCACTTTTCACCTAAAAATTTGTATTTGTGGTATCATATTTTGTTTTCAAATTATATATATATATATATATATATATATTTGTTTCTTCTTCAAAATTTTCTATCTTTTGTTTTTTCTTATTTTCTCTCTTTTTTCTTAATTTTTTTCTTACGACTCCTTTATCTTTTTTTTTTATCTTTTATTTTTAACTAATAAAAGCCATCTTAATCATAACAATTAAAATAAGTGGGCAAAAGATAGAGTGTTAATAGCAACACTTGATTTTACACATTTTCCCTTATATTAGGTCTTGTTTATGAGCATTTTTAATGCATTTGTAGATAATTTTTTTTTAAAAAAACAAAAATTTCATTGAAGCCAAGGAACTAGACAAAGGAGTGAAGGATATTGCATTTGAATGCATCGAACTATGGCAAAAAGGATTCTAATGAGGCTAATCTAAAGTGAAGGGAATGCACATTAGTTAACTTAGTTCAAACATTGTAAATAGATGTAGAATGAAACTTTGACAAATCAACTTGGGATAATTCACTTAGAGCTCATTTGAATGTTCCTTAATAAAGTTTTAAAGTTGACAATTTTGTTTAAGTGTTGTCACTTCATCCAAATGAAGTGATCGCCCTTATACAGAGTTTGCTTTATCAATACTTCATTTTGATGACATGGATGTCATCCAAAGAAAGTTCCAATATGAACTTTGTTATACACAAGCAACAATATAAGTAGTAGTATTTCTTAAAAATAACCCTAACACCATTTTACTTAATGAGTGTGAAAGGATGATTATAATTTTGTACTAAACACATTATAAATTGGATTAAGGTCAAAAAGCAACATATTTAAGTTGATAATGAAGATAGATCACATGCAATTAATGCATTTTGCAAATTATCAAGTAGCCACTAAAAGAGAAGTTAGCAAAAACTAAGATATAGGCTTGTTCATATATGAATTTCTAAGTGGCTCGACCACATTCAACCATAAAATATAACCTCATGTTACAAACCTACTATATTGGCATCCCCACTTGTTAGACAAAGTAATGAACCTATTATCATAGTTATTAGATAAAGTAATGAACACATTATCATAGTTATTGTCACACCCTAACCCCAAAGGTTTAGCTAATTTGGCATATAGTTCAATCTGGATAGGATTATGCAAGGCATGATTCCTATATTCTCTAAGTTTTTAAGTCAAAAGTTAAGTATCTACAAAGAAAAATTTTCCTACATGGGGTGAATGAAAGCTTAGAAAATAAATAGATTACATCATGCATATACATATGTCAAATCATATATAAGCTTATAATTACTAAATGTAGCAAAGATAATTCATTGAAATAATTATTTAGTTATAGCAAACAATACAATCTTGATAATCAAAGATTTAGAATAATCTCAAACTCCTAGCATATGATCTAAACCTAAGGAGGAACCATGAAAATAGTTAGTTCCAAGAATAGAGCCTCGAAAGATAAGATATTGAAATGAAATGTAGGGAACATTTTGAGTCCACACCTCCAAAACCAAAAGAAATTGTGTCATACCAAAATCACCATCTATATCGTGCCATATGGGCTCTTAAGTCATTTCTTCTTATTATTCTAATTATTAGCGAGTCCCAAAATAATTTTTAAGTAATATTTAAACTTAATTATATTTTAAATTACTTAAAGTAATGATTTTTCATAACTTGGAGCTAGGTTGGTTGATTAGGGAAGATAAAGTGGTCGACCTTATGGGAGGTCAACAATAGGTAGAGGTGGCTGATTAGCATCATTCTTCCCTTATGACCCATTCACTTGGGAGGAATGGTTATTTCATTCCCCCTCTTATTCTTCATAAATTGCTATTACGGTGTTTAGTTTATTTTTTAACCTGTAATAACAATTCCATAAATATTGCAATTCCTCAAAATGATGAATCACAACTCTTAGCTTAGACCTAAGAACTGCAATTCGGAAAAAAAAAAAGGATCCTTACTTCCCTTATCTTTTTCTTCCTCTCTAATGTAGTAATTATTCCCCACCCATACTGGTCATCGTCGTCTTCTTCATCATTATTGCCATCGTCAACATAGTCACCGTCACTATTGTTGTCCTCAATTCCTTCCTCATCATCTTCCATGTCTTTCACCACTAAATGCACCCACACCATTTATCATCGTCTTCTTGATCATTGTTGCCATCATCAACATAGTCACCACCGCCGTTGTCGTCCTCATCTCCTTCCTCATCGTCTTCCATGTCCTTCACCACTAAACCTACCCACACTAGTCATTGTCATTGTCTTCATCATTGTTGTTGTTGTCAACTAAGTCACCATTGTTGTTGTCATCCTTATCCCCTTCCTCATCGTCTTTAATACCTTTCACCAACTTAACAATGAGAGAACAATTACTATTTACACAAATCCCATTCATTATAGTGTTGAACATCACTGTGTTTAGTTCAAAACCTAGTTTAATAATTCTACCCGAAAAAATAGAACCCTAAATTGACGCACTGAGTAACCTCTAACACATCCATGCACTTAATTAAAATTTTCATATCAACCATTCAATTAAACAGAGATAGAGCTTTGTCTAAACTCTTCAATTCATCAAACTTACATTTGTTCCTCACATAATTCAAGAATAGGTTGGGGGTTTCTGAATCACTCTACCTAACACTTGAAAACCTTAAAAATTGGTGGAATCGAAAATGAGAATGAGCGAGAGAGCGTAAAGGAAAAATGTAAACTTTATCAGTAATTGGAGCTTAGATAAGAAAATGCAATGTGGAATGAGCAATTAGATTCATCTACACAATGAATGAAAATAAATTCACACTATAAAATGAAGAGAGAGAGAAGATGATGACAATATGGTCATTTTAATTATATTACATATCTATTCTTAATATGCCTTTTTTGTTTAAGTGAACAATGTAATAGTCATTGCGGGTTTATTCAATTCCTAGCGAATAGGAATTCCATTATAGGCCTCTTCCATTCAGTGAAGTGAACAGGCTATTAGTATTTTTTGCCTTTCTCTCTCTCTTACATGTCAATTTAAATTAAGTTTTAGGATTTAACTTAAAAATTATAGAATAGTGATCCAAAATTTAGGTGAAACCCTAATCCTTGATTCTAGAAAAGAATTCTTCTTATGAACCTATTCTTGAGATTTGATTTCCTTAACTTATTATCTTAATATATTTCAGGGTTATGAAATCAGTAACAAGGTATTAATATAAATTTTTAGATCTTTATAATTTCTTTTATAGTTTTTATCTCATGATCTTTATTTTGAATTAAATTCTTATTTATTAGTTAATCAAGGAAAAGATTAGGGATTGGATATTTACTTGTTATTGCACGTCTATTGTCTTCTCCCTCTCCTTATCAAAGTAAGAGAATTCATGTTAGAGTGATTTGTAAAGAGGAACCTAAGTTTTATTTATGGAGTTTTGAATAGGTTTTAGGGAAGATCTAATTTTAAGAAGTTTTTTATTTTTTTCCCTTTTTAAGTTATTCATTAATTTTTGTTTTGTATCAATTAAGGAATTTCTTATTATTCTTCCTTAGTAGGCTGTAATACATCTTTACTTTTGATTATGAATTTTCTTTTATTTATTTTAATATGGAATTGTTTAATTTATTAAATGTTTATCAAATATTTTTATTTTTTTGGGGGTATTTTAGTTAATTGCCCTAGTTTACTTAGTTTGGTTTATTTTTCAAATATTCTCAAAAATCACATTTTTAGTTCGCTTGTCTAAGATTGGAACTAAAAAGGCTTGGCAATTATATCGTGATCCTAAATTAAGAGAAAGTTGTGATTCACCAACTTCCTAGTACACTTTGCATAGATTCGGAGATGCAATAGTCAGGTAGAAAAGCACGTGCACCTAAGTGCTTTAGGTGGTCTTGTTGAATAAAAATGAGAATTATATTTTTCATATTTGTGTTTGATACTTCCGGGTTTTATTTATTTATTTTGTTGGAAGGGGGGTGGGTTAGGGTTGAACAAAGCTTTATAACGTTCACTAAAACATGAAAAATACATCTTCAGCGCTACATAAGTAGTTCAATATACGTTAACCAACATCTAAAAGACCATAATTTTGTCCCTCAATAAACACATCATAAACATCCTTACTAGTAAAACGAAAGACCAAACAAAGGTTTAACAAAAGCAAGATGCCCTCAAGCGGACAATCTCTAAACACTATATCAATGTTTTTACATAAGGCAAATTTTGCAAGGCTGTCTGTTTTCTCATTTCCTGATCTTCTAGATTGAGTGATATCTACCTGAGAACTCATCCTACTCAAAACTCTTGATCCTCTTCTTTGCAGCCTCCAATTTTGTTTCCATTATGACACTTTAAATCCATGCCCTTGCCATTTTCATTGCATAAAAAATTCCCCGCATTTCAACTTCCAACGAGGTTGAGAAGGCAATGTTCTCTGCAAAACCATAGACTAGTCTACCCTCCCAATCTCTACAAACTTCAAGCATACACTCGATTCATGTTAAATTTTACCTACCCCTCCCTCGGTTTCACCCATTTAGTTCTAATATCTAGCTTCGTTATCCCTTTCCTTTTCCTTCTTAAATGCACCCATAATTCCCTTGCTTTAATTACAGCCTTTTCTGTGCACTTTTCATCCTCCCCTCAATTCATGTTAAATTTTACCTACCCCTCCCTCGGTTTCACCCATTTAGTTCTAATATCTAGCTTCATTGCCCCTTTCCTTTTCTTCTTAAATGCACCCATAATTCCCTTGCTCTAATTAGAGCCTTTTCTATCCACTTTTCATCCTCCCCTTCCTATGTGAAGAGTCTCTTATTCCTTTCATTCCATGCCTCCCATAACAGGCAAGTAAAACTACATGCCCAAGGTCTTCGACATCTTTGATTCCCCCTTCTATTCCATTTGCAATTTGTTTTTATCCAGTCTTTTATCTCCATGTTCCTGCATGCTTGTGGCATAGTTGGGTCTATTATCTCCCTCCATTTTCTCCTCATATATTTACAGTCTTTAAAGTGATGTTTCATAGTTTCTTTCTCACATTTGCACTAGACACATAGAGAATCATGTGTCAAATGCATCTCATATAATATCTTCCTAGTTGGTAAGCATTTTATAGGATCCACCAAATAAAAAATTGCACTCTTAGCATAATTGGCAACTTTCTCATTCATTCGCAATTCTCTTCTCAACCATATCCATTATCTTTTCTTGAAACTTCATAAACGTCCCTCACTCTATTGTCTATTTTTGTCAAAAACAGAACAGTAGGAATATGGTTTGAGGAAATCTTTTTCCTTTTTTTTTTCCTTGATTCCTTTTCTTCCATATGTTGAATATATATATATATACACGAGAATGTTATCTATTCCTTCCTAAACTTACTCCTACACATTAGCTAAGTCAATAAATAAAAATATCTCCAAATATCTATCTATCTAAATTACAAAGATTACAGATATCACAATCGTGGAGAACCGTCAGGAGATACACGACCGTGTACTTTGGTCGTGTACTTGCTGCACGTTTCTGTGCACATATGCACGACCGTGTACACGATCGTATACTTTGGTCGTGTACTTGTTGTACGTTCCTGTACCCATATACACGACCATGTACATGACCGTGTACTTTGGTCGTGTACTTGCTGTACGTTCCTGTGCCCATATACACGACCGTGTACACGACCGTGTACTTTGGTCATTTACGTACTGTACGTTTCTGTGCACATATGCATGACCGTGTACACGACCGTGTACTTTGGCCGTGTACTTTCCTACCACATACACGATTGATATCAATAACATCATTCTTAATACCCTTCCTCAAGGTGGAGCGTGAGGATTACGAATGCCTATCTTGCGAAGAAGAAACTGAAATTGCTCTCGTCCTAAAGCCTTTGTCAAAATATCTGCCAACTGCTCATTGCTGCGAATATAAATGGTTTTGATCAGTCCAGCTTGTAGTTCATCACGTACGAAATGACAATCAACCTCAATATGTTTTGTGCGTTTGTGAAAAACAGGATTTGCAGTGATATGCATTGCAGCTTGACTATCACAAAACACGGTAGCAGATTGATCATGATGCATGCCTAAGCATAACAACAATCCTTTAAGCCATTTTAATTCACAAACCATGGCTGCCAAAGATCGATATTCTGCTTCCGCTGAAGAACGAGAAACAATATGTTGTTTCTTGGTCTTCCATGAAATTGGAGAGTTGCCAAGGAAAACAAAATACCCTGTAAGTGATCTTCGAGTCAATGGACAACCTCCCCAATCTGAATCACAATAGGCTGTCAACTCAAGATTGCTCTCAGCTTTCAGAAGAATACCTTGTCTAGAACTACCTTTCAAATATCGAACTATACGCAACGCTGCATCCCAGTGTTCTTTTCTTGGTTGTTGCATAAATTGAGCTAAAATATGAACACCATACGACAACTCAGGTCTTGTGATAGTTAAGTAAATCAAGCGTCCTACCAGCCTTCGATATTGTTCAGGATCACACACCAATTCACCTTTGGCAAGTGCTAGGTGATGATTTTGCTCCATCGGAGATTGTGAGGGCTTAGCACCTAGCAACCCAGCTTCATTAATGATATCTAAGGCATATTTTCACTGGCACAAAAACATGCCTTTCTCATTTCTAGCCACTTCGATACCCAAAAAATACTTCAAAGCACCTAAATCCTTCATATGAAAACAACGATTCAAATATGCTTTTAACTCATCTATCAAGTGTGATTCACTTCCAGCAATAATGATATCATCCACGTACACCAAGACCGCCAAGTGCACTTTATCTTGCATCAAAGTAAATAGAGAATAATCTGAACGAGATTGACAAAAACCATACCGTTTTAGTGCTTCAGCCAATTTTGCAAACCAACATCGCGGTGCTTGTCGTAAGCCATAGAGAGACTTCGTCAAACGACATACTTTTCCAGGTTAACAAGTATGAAAGCCAAGGGGCATTTTCATATAAACTTCTTCTTCCAAATCTCCATGAAGAAAGGCATTGTGGACATCCATTTGATGCAGTCCCCAACCTTTAGCCACTACGACAGAAAGAAATGTACACACCGTAACCATTTTTGCTACTAGGGCAAAGGTTTCATTGTAATCTATCCCTTCAACTTGATTATTTTCGAGAATAACCAAACGCGCTTTGTACCGCTTAACTGTGCCATCAGAATTATACTAAATCTTGTATACCCACTTGCTACCGATTGCTTTCTTCCCTGGTGGTAAGTCAACTAATGTCCATGTTCTATTCTGCTCAAGGGCATCAATCTCTTTTTGCATAGCTTCTCTCCAGCGTGCATCCTTCACTGCATGATGGAAGAATTTTGGCTCCACACTGCCTGTTATGGCTGCTAAGAAACCTTGATGACGTGGTGAGAAATTTGTGTAATTTATATATTGAGCTAAGTCATAGGGCATACCTGAGGATGATGTTGGTTTGGCTAAACCTGTAGAGGGGCTATTACTGTGAGCAGCATAAGTCACACAATCTTTCAACCGTGTAGAAACTTTCTTAGACCGAAGGCCACGACCAAGGACCGACGAACCTTGTTCTACACTCTCCAATCTGACCTCTGGTGATATATCACCCTCTCTGACTTTAGCACTAACATTTTGAGCATTATTCAATTGCTCAGGTGTTTCATCAACAAGTTCTATGAGTTCCTTTTCTTCTGTCCCAATCAAATTAGTTTCTCCCTCGTCAACGCACTCATTTATTTGAGAGTGCACTGCAGTATCTTTGTTCATTTGTACACACGCATCTACATATGGATACTCATTTTCATGAAAAACTACATCCCGAGACACAAAGTAGCGTTGTGTTTCCAAATCATACAATCTCCAACCTTTCTGTCCAAATAGATATCCCACAAAAATACATTTATGACTTCGACTAGCAAACTTATCCTTTTCACGATTCAAACTCCTTGCATAGCATAAACACCCAAATGTACGAATGTAACGGTAATTAGGTCGTTTACCATACAAAATTTCATAAGGTGATTTTCCTCCTAACACCTGAGAAGGAGTGCGATTGATCAAATATCCAGCTGTCAACACACATTCCCCCCAAAACTCAATTGGCAAATTAGCTTGAAATCGCAATGCTCGAGCTACGTTAAGTATATGACGGTGTTTTCTTTCTACTCGCCCATTCTGTTGTGGTGTTCCAACACACGAAGTTTGATGTATTATCCCATTGTTCAAGAAATAATCTTTCAAGCTAATGAACTCACTTCCATTATCACTTCTCACTATCTTAACGTTCTTATCAAACTGCCTACGAACCATAGCAACAAAATTTTGCAGGATACATCCTACTTCAGTTTTAGCAATCAGCAAATATATCCACACACATCTAGAAAAATCATCAACAATTGTGAGGAAGTAACTTGCATTAGAGGAACTAGAGATTCTATAAGGTCCCCATAAATCATAATGAACAAGTTCAAACAATTCACTAGCTCTACTATCATTAGAATAAAACATACTTCTAGTTTGCTTTGCTTTGAAACAAGCATCACAACTCTTATTTGAATTTAACCGAGTCTTATTTTCAGTAATTAAGCCTAAAATCTTTGGTGACGGATGCCCCATTCTTCTATGCCAAAGTTCATCAGAAGTTAGCGTCTGAGACTGAAGTGCATGAACTGGTGGCTCCTTCTTGAAAAAATATAGCCCCTTGCAACGTTCACCCGCTTCAATCACCATCCTTGAAGTGCGGTCCTGTATCAAACAAAGCTTATCAGTGAACGATACATTACATTCCGATTCATCAACTAATTGTGACACAGAAATCAAATTGCAATGCAATCTCGGAGCATGAAGAACATTATCCAGTTGAACGTTCTTCCCTAAGCAAACAGACCTTTCCTGTAGCGCCATCACTTGTTCTCCATTAGGCAAGCCAATTGGACAGCCTAATATGTTTCTTAAGCTAGATAAACATTCTAAATTCCCTGTCATATGTTGCGTAGCTCCAGAATCAATTATCTAAAGAGTATTTTCCTTACCAGTCATCTTCTCACTATTACTCCCTGATTTGTAAGTGTTCAACATGCTCATAACTGCTGCCCATTGTTCATTCATCAACGTACCGGGAGTCGCAACTTCCTTTGTTTCTGTGTTTAGCTCCTCAATCACTTGAGCAACATTAACTCGAGCACCGCTCCGTCCTCTTCCTGTCATCTTGCCTCGACCTCTGCCTCTGAACTGTCTTCCTCGACCTCTACCAACTGCTTTAGGCCGATCACCCCACCAAGCGGGATAACCTATAAGCTGAAAGCATCCCGTGGAGTCATGTCCTTCTCTATGGCAATGTGTGCAGACAACACTTTTGTCCTTTGTTCCTTCATTGGTTTGGACCATAAAACTGGCAACCTCATTCTTGATCTCCTTTTCCTTGGAGATATTTCGAACCCTTTCCTCTTGGCACATTAACGAATATGCCTTACTAACACCGGGCAACGGTGTCGAGCTCAGGATATTTGTCCTCACTGTGCTGTAGGCATTGTCTAACCCCATCAGAAATTGATGAAGTTTTTCTTCTTCTCGTTTCTTAGTTATTTCAGTTCCGATATTGCACTTGCAACCCCTACATTTGCACGCAGATATCACATCGTAAGTTGCCAGTTCTTCCCACAATTGTTTCAATTTGGCATAATAACTCATGAGTGACATTCCTTGTTGTCTGCAATTTGCAAGTTCCGTCTTCAACTGCTGCACTCGTGCACCATCTATCACAGAGAAACAATCTTTGATGTCTTCCCACAAGTCCTTTGCAATTTCCATGTGCGTCAATGTGGATCGCACCGTTGGCTCGATTGTATTCATTATCCATGATACAAGCATGGAATTCCCAGTCCACCAATCTTCCAACTCATCGGAGTTTTTGTTAGGCTGAGTCACAGTTCCATCAAGAAAACCAAATTTCTTCTTGGCTCTCAAAGCAGTCCGAATAGCTCTAGACCATTCATCATAATTGTCTTCTTTCAATTGCACCTGGGTTATTATATTTTCAGGATTGTCATTCGCATACAATGTGTATGGTGACAACGATTTCTTTTCTTCTCCTGCCATTATTGTGTTCAAAGCTCTGATACCATGTCAAAAACAGAACAGTAGGAACATGGTTTGAGGAAATCTTTTTCCCTTTTTTTTTTCTTGATTCCTTTTCTTCCATATGTTGAATATATATATATACACGAGAATGTTATCTATTCCTTCCTAAACTTACTCCTACACATTAGCTAAGTCAATAAATAAGAATATCTCCAAATATCTATCTACATAAATTACAAAGATTATAGATATCACAATCGTGGAGAGCCGTCAGGAGATACACGACCGTGTACACGACCGTGTACTTTGGTCGTGTACTTGCTGCACGTTTCTGTGCACATATGCACGACCGTGTACTTTGGTCGTGTACTTTCCTACCACATACACGATTGATATCAATAACATCATTCTCAATAATTTTTCCTCCCCTCTCCCATTCCATTTTATCCTCCTCATTGCTTTGTTTCTCTCGGAAGACATAATGTACCTAATTTCCCCTTCCATTGGGTAACTGATTAAATCTTCGTTCCATCTTCTCACATCTTTCCACTCTTCTTGCCAATTACTATATATTGACAACTATTGGGTATGAGAAAAATTGAATATGATTCATTTTATTGAAAGATCAGCATTTATACTATTAATCTATAATGGCTTTGGTAGGTTTATAAAGCATGAAAAATAGGTTGATTCATAAGATGAAATCACTATGATATAGAATGGAAATTTTAAAATGTAATTTTTTTATCATCTTTTATTGGAATAAATTTAGTTTTTTTTTAATTTAATTAGATTGATATCCTATTTATAGGATATCAAATCTTTTATTTTTCTGTTTATTATTTTATTTATTAGAGTGGTTATTTAATAGCTATTAAAACAAGTTAAGATTGTAAGGTTTATATTTGTACTTATTTATGTAAATACCTCTCATTGTTAAATGTTGAATAGAATGAATGATGAATTTAAATGAAAATTGCTCCTTTACAAAATGTCCAGTTGCACTAAACTATATGAGCAAATAATATGGAAAAATTAAGACTAAGTTGCAACCATGAATGTCACCTTAACACATTAGAAGCTAATATGTTGTAATAAAAAAAGAGTAAACCAAGTCTCACAAAAGTAGGTTCATCATATTATCATTTGTTTGAAGTCGAGTCTTTCCTTAGTCATAATGTCTAAGAAAATGAGATAAAGTAAATGAGTGAGTGTCGAGTCTAATTTTTGAATTTCCCATTCCTAATCCGATCTAGACTAGACCCTATGCTCATCTAATGTAGATCCTTGACTTGAGTTAGGAATTTCGTTTAATTTTTGGAGTCGCCAACCAACTGTTGTTGGGAAAAATTGAATTAAGACTAATGGAGCGGATTAGTTTTAATTTGGACCATTGGTCGTCGTGATTTCCTCTTCCCATTTTGTGAAAAGAGGAAAAGGAAAAACCAGAGTTTTTAAGTTTGAAGGCTAACCTATTAAAACCCTAAGGTTACCACCTAATCTCCTAAAATTATCCCCATTTAGAAATGTCTTTTATTTTATTTTTGTTGCCTTTTATTATGTTTTTGAGTGAATTATTCTAAGAAAATGAATTTTTTATTCTTTTTAAGGTTGCCCCAAATGGATGCCAACGTACCTGCTATTCAGGATCAAACAAGCCGTAGTTCGCTTTTCCTGAAAACTTTAAGTGTGTTTGTGAATTTTAATTGTGAAATCTCTTTTGATTTATGTTCTTACCATTTCGGGATTTTTCTAAAAAATCTAAGCCTAAGCTTAATAATTTGATTTTTGAAAATAATTTTAAGGGAAAAACATTAATTTTGGATTTATTTGAGAAAATAATTTTTCTAAGTGATAAAACTCATCATTTTTTTTTGACTTATTTCTACTATTATAAGTTTTTATTATTTTTTATTAATTTTTATAATTTTTTATAATAATTTTTTTATTAATTTTTAATTTTTATTAGTTTTTATTAATTTTCATAATTTTTTATTTTTATCAAAAAAAATTTTCCTCCTAGATTCTTATCTATCCTATTTTAAAATCTAAAATTATTATCATTTTTCTAATATTTTTATAATTTTCTACATTTTTATTATTTATTATTTTGATTATATTTTTGTTTTTTATATTATTAAATCCTAAAAAAATCTAATTTCTAACATTTTTGTATTTATTGAAATATAGATAACACATAAGTAAATAAATAAATAAATAAATAACAAGTAACAAATAAATAACAAATTAATAAATTAATTCGGAATAAAATAACCCAAATAAATAAACAAAAATAAAATAAAAAAAATAGAAAAATCCGACTTACCTGGATCCGGGTCGGTGCGCGGGTCGGGTCGGGTCGATCGGATGCGGCGACGGGGAGTGCTCGTTGACGGAGTTCCGGCGGCCTTCTTCAGCGGTTGAGGTATCGAATCTTAGGTTATCGATGGTGAGGAATCCAATGGTGGCGGTGGTTTGCTTCAGAAACACCTCCTGGTGGTTGCCCAACTCTTGATCGGCAGTTGCGGCTTTGAAAAACTCCGGCGGACTTCGATTCTCTCTTTTCTCTCACTTTCTCTCGCTTTTGATCTATGTTCTAGCTTCTTCCCTTCCTCCTCTATTTATAGCCGCTCACAAACTCCTCCAGATAAGCTTAAATCCTCGATTTGGATAAATCCGAATTTTTCTGTTTTTTAGATTTGAGTTCATCTAACATATTTGATGCCGATTCGTTGTGATCTTGTGATTTATCTAGATAATTCAGTTTTAGATTAGTTGAAATCCAAAAATATTTGAAGAAATCTAGCAATTTTGGCCTCGTCGAACTTCTGCCGGATTTTTCTCTGGCTGGGCTCGAGGAAGAAGATGATCACGTGCGAGGCACGTGTTTCCTCTCGGCCGATCGCATGTTGCCACGTGGCAGCTCCAGGGAAAAGAAAAGAAAAAATTTCTGAGCGCACACGGGGGGGATTCAAACTCGGGGCCTCAGGCGTTTTCGCACGTTTCAGGCGCACACACGAGCCAGCTGAGCTGGCCCAATTTCCTGATTTTATTTATTTCGCAAATTGTATATATGCGATGCAATTTTTTATTTTTTTTTGTATTTTTTGAAATTTAAAAAATTTATAAAAATTATTTAATCCTTATTATTGACATTTCTGAAATTAGTTTTCAAAATTGATGTGTTTTCCTATTTATTATTTATTTTTTGAACATTTTTCCTATTTTTGCCAAATTAGAGAAAAATTGGAAAAAAATGGGAAAAATTGAAAATTGATCAATATTGATTCTTAGGGCAAAAATGAGGTGTTTACAGTGAGTGAGTAATTTTGTTGTATAGAGTACCTGTCCGTACTTTCCTATACCTTGCGAGTTTTACAAGGTACATGTATAAGGTGATCCTAAAGTGTTGTAAGATAGGTTTCAATTTCAAAATTTAAGAATCTATACTTTACAAGGTAGGGTACAGATAAGACCTTATACCATGCCCACCTTATACCCATTCACTCCTATAAAGCATAATTCCTATGAAGTTGAGACAATATATGAAAATATTCAAAATAGTGCACCTAACAATATAGAGGAAGAAGTTTGTGAATCTTTTGAAACTACTTCTAAAGAGGATGTTACTAAGATTAGATCACTTCGACTTACTATTAGGTCAATTCCTATTCAAATTCATGATAATTCAACAAAAATTAACAAGAAAATTAATTTAAAGGATGATTTATGTTAGTTTGTTGTAGAAATTCATCATATGGATCTAGAGTGTTTAGAAGTAATTATGGAGATTATGGCAAGAAGAAGAATGGTTAAAGAGCTTACAAGCATTATTATTTGTAACTAGAATAACATGTAATTTAATAGACAAATCATCAACCTACACTCTTATTTCGAGTTCCATTCCTTTTCTCATATTTGGAAGGGCTTTTACAAAGTAAAATCACAATTCCTTAGAATTGACGATTTTGCTTGGGTAGAATCATAATTCCTTTTCACCTATTCTGCCTTCATTAATTACCATTAATTAAAAATTATTTATTTAACCTTTAATTTAATTATGACATATAAATAATTAACGATGTTTTTGACAAATGCTAATATATAAGCATTCCATTTCATGTGTTCTTCCACACATAAGAATGGATTTATTGTTATAGTCTTAATTCTATTCCAATCCATTCCATCCCAACCATTCATGTATATCAAGCATGACATAAGAACTTATTGGTTTGAGCCCTTCAAAAAGCTTATTACAATATTTAATCTTACCGTATGAGATTACTAGATATATTCTTTTTATATTTATCATTTCTTTATACATATATATAAAACCAAAGAACATAATATATTTTATTCATTTCAAGATGATTTCTTAATTTATTTGATATAGTTATTATTATAAACACCCCATTTTTGCCCTCATCTAGATTTTTCAAAATAAATAATAATAATAATAATAATAATAACAACAACAACAGTAATACTAAAGAAGTAATAATAGTAAACAATACTAAAAATAAAATTTGAATATATGGGCCTCTAAATTAAGTTTGGGAAGTACAAATCAATAAAGAATTAATAGAAGTTAATTGTATGAGATGATCGAGAAAAGGGCCAGCTTAGTTGGCTTGTGCACACGCTTAAGGAGAAAAGAAGGCTATCGAGGTCAGGGGTTCGAAATGAGGCTCACCCGTTTTTCATTTTTTTTTTTCATCTTTGGCCGGGTCACGTGCGGTGTGCGTGATTGTCTTCTTTGGCAGATAACGAACTTGAACAAAAAGGAGAGGAAATTGCGAACAGATCAAGGCAAATCAAAATGTTTTTTTTTTTTTTAGATTTTAACAAAAAGAAAACAGAAAAATCACAAAAACGACTTTAATCTATGGGATTTGCATCAATTTTTCAAATCATGAGAAGATAAAAACAAATCCCAACCACGGTTTCGATTAAAGCTCATCAAGCCCGGTCTCGCATGTTTATAAATAAAGCCTGATCCTTTGAGCAAATGGAAGGAGGTCGGAGAGTAAGAAAAAAGATAAAAAAAAACAACAATACCGAGCAAACACCCTTAAACCGCTACACCTATAACCACCCACAACCGCCTTTCCTTACCTCCGTTGATGCTGTGAAATCACTCGGACTCAACTAGCCTCCACGCTGGCTCACGCCCAGGAAGTGTTTTGATTCCCCGCCTCATGTCGCTGCTCACTAGAGTATGCTTAGCCAGTGAAACCCGTGACAAGCTCACCAGCGATCAGACCCATGACCGACTTGGGGATTAGACTTGAATCTGACCTGCGACTTGCCCAAATTCAACCTATATCCAGGTAAGTGCTATTATTATTTTATTTAGTTTAGATAAATTAGTTAATTTGTTTGATTTTGTTTATATTTAATTGGAGAAAGTAAAAATAAAAAAAATATAAATCCAATAAATAAAATTAGGGCAAGTTAAATAATTTTTTTTAAAGAACATAGAAAAAATAAAAAATATATAATAATAATGATAATTTGAATATAATTAGGTTAATAACTTTATTCTAGTTAATTTAATTTAGGAAAGTTAGCAAATTAAAGAATTAAGAGGAACCATTATGTAGGCCATAGGTATTGCGATGTAATCGTCGCCTCGAGATGATTAGGTTCCTAATTATTTTTTTATAATTAGTAAAGCTTAGCTTATAAACATAAAAAATAAAAAATAATAAAAATGAAAAAAATTAAAAAATTAAAATGATTCATTATCTAAGATATAATTTTATTCTAGAACACAATATATATATATATATATTCTCACATAGAAAAATGGTTTTCATAAAAAAAAAATAAAAAATTTAATTGGTATTTTCAAAGCTAGAAGGTTTTAGTTCCTTTTTATTAAGGAATAAAGTAGGTTTAGAATTTTTCTTTCAAAAAAACAAAATAAATTTTAAATGGTAACAAATGTAAACCTGTTTTTTTTTTTTTAAAATTAAATCAAAACACTAAATTTTTTATAAACAAGCAAACTACAGCCTGTTTGATTCCGAATAGTGGGTACGTAGGTACCTTTATAAGGCAACTCTAAAAAAAATTAAAAAAAATATTTTTTAAATCATTATTAGTATAATTGTTATTTAGTTATGTATATATATATATATATATATATATATTAGTATTTTCTTTTGTGCTAAAAATGACATTATAAAATAAAAATTTCAGAAGGTTAAGGTAGTAACTTTAAAATTTAATATGATAGCTCATGAGTCAAGAATCTCTGGCTTTTTTGTTTTTTTTGTTTTTAATTAAAAAACGGTTTCGTTGACTAATGTTAAAGTTAGAATTAATCCACTGAATTAATTCTAACTTAACAATTTTTCCTAACTCCAATTGGATGGCAACTCCAAATAAATGATGAAAATCATTTTTTTTTCTAGTTCAAGTCGAGGGTTTGTATTAAATGGGCATAGGATCTAATGTAAATTGAATTAGGAAAATAATACAAATTTTAAACAGGATGGCAACTCCACTGGGGACTTTTAGTGGGCTAGCTACCTAAACCTTCTGAAATTATAATTTATTTTATATATCTTTAGTTAGCATTCTTTCGGTAAAATATTGTTTGTGCTAATGTTTGTATTTTCTCGTGACCTAGGGATTTGATAAATTTAACCTTTATTGAGTTTTCATATGTATGATTGTATGATTAGATACGATCAGACCCAGGCCATCTAGGACCTTAAGATAGAGAGACATTGTGTAAGTTCCGGGCGAAGTGAAGTAATCATTGCTTGGGGCCAATTAGGCTAACCCACCCAATGCTTTGATATGACCCAACATCCATTTCTTTGAAAATGTGGGAGGCCATAGAGCTTGGAAACCTTTAGAACCTACCTCTTTGTATACATGAGATAATGAATCGACAAATAATTAATGATGTAGTATCTTGTAATTTTTTTTTTTTTTTTTTGCACTTTAGAGTTTGGATGCAATTTCCTTTTTGTAAACATTCCCTGTAAAAGAATTGTTATCATGGTAATTATGTATTTTTTTTGTAAAATATTTGTTTGTAACTAGAAATTTTCATTTTGTAACTCTACTAGATGGCTAGTGCTGTAATTGACCGTCTTCTTCGCAAAGAGATTCATGTTTGCAAGCCTCTAGATCCCAAGCTGGTACTGGACCATTGGCTCACTCTATACAGTCCTGAAGAGCAGCTGACCTTCATCTAAGATAAAATAAGGCCCATCCTTTCACTGATGAAAATGGATGTCAATTTACCTTTGATTCGGGTTGTATTACACTTCTGGGAGCCTGAGCCCGTGGCTTTCTTTATCGGGCCACTTGAGATCACCTCAACCATGGAAGAGTATACTCAGCTTCTCTAAGCCCCTCCACTTTCCAATGGGATATATGTGCCAGATTTAGAGGCTGGGCTAGCCAGCATATTCAACGAACTTTTAGAGGTTCGTAGAGCGGTAATCAACCGAGCATTGGAAAATAGCAATGGGTACTATCTTCAAATGGATGAATTAGAGACTTGGTTTGTAGCACGACGCAATGATGGAAGTAGGAAATATATCTTATGTGGAGACCCTAAAAATTACAAACAAAGACGGGTTTGTGCTTTCATCTTAACAGCATTTACAACTATCCTTTTTCCTACTAGGGTCTTCTATATTCATTATGAGTTACAAAATTGGTATTTCAGTTCTTGGAAGGAAAGTCTTACATCCCGGCCCTTTTAGTTGAGAAGATCCGAAATTTGAATTTCGTAAAGAAAAAGGGTCATGGAATCCTCCACTCAAATATTAACTTTATTCTGATCTGGTTTATAAGCCACCTCAAATGGTTTGGGCTAAACATGATTAGAAAGTCGCTAGCCTAACAGGTGGACCTCATAGATTCATGTGCAAAAAGGATGAAGCTACCAGACGACCTTCCTAGCCATAGTTGGGTTAAAGTGTTCAAGGGTTTCAGTGCTAAAGACATTTTGTGGATTGTTAGATGGAGTTGTTGTAGTAAGATTATTCTAATGTGCAGAAACTTTCAAGCCATTCCATTGATTGGGCTTAATTGGTGTATAGGCTATCATCTAAATTCAATAATCTGTTAGTTTAGCACCATCTAAGACATAGTTCATATGCCCTCATTAGAAAGGGTCACGATTGAATTTCAAAACCCAAACATGTTAGTAGTTGATAAGATCGCCAAGTTAGTAGAGGTAAGGGCCCTATGGGAGGCCCGAATTGAGAGCCCTAATATCGACCTCGGGGAATTGGATGGTGAATTGGGAAAACACTAAGTTACCAGGGATTTTGTCATCAATCAATTATAGAAGATGGAGGAAAGGATGTACCATGCTCTCGATATCACTCAACCTAAACCAAGTAACTCAAGCCTAGAAATGAAAACTTACATGGAACAGGTAAAGGCTCGGATGGAAGTCCATTTTAGAACCATAGAAAGCAAGAAAGACGTATGGAAGAATAGATTCAAGGAATCTAATCAGAGGAACAAGGCACTTGAAGACTAGTTGAGTAATACCTAGGCAAGGGTTAAAACATCGGAAGCTGCCATGGATGCTGAGAGGAAAAAGAAAGATTCAACGCTTACCCAACCAAAGAAGAGGAAGGTCAGAAGTTAGGAGAAATTAGATCATAGTATTTCTTTCTTATGTTTTCAATAAAGCATTGAACTCTAAAGTTTACAATATTAATGAAATTCCAATATTATTGCATTGTTAATTAAGTGCTGGTTCTTTCACATCTGTGTGTGATACCTACATCATACCCATTCATTTTTTATATATAAATAAACAAAATGATAAATAAATGCTTGCTAATAGAAATCGAGTATGAATTTCCAAGTATTAAAGATAGCTCTTAAATAACCAAACCCTTCGAGAAGTCCAATCAACACCCATTCCAGGACTAAAATGGCTAGCAGTGGCAACAACAACGGCAACGGTCATGTCAACAGTAGCAATAACAACAACATCGATACCTCCTTCGATCTAAGGATCGTATCATTGGAACAAATAGTCCAACAATTGACCACGCAAGTCCGTTTCTTGACCGAGAGCATTGGTCTCCTTTGTGCCACCCAGCCTACTCAAGATGAACATTTAGGGGCTCAAAAGGGAAAGGCAGTGGAAATCCAGCCATCGGAATACAAGGAAATCAACTCTTGACTCCATCCTGCATTTGAGTATGAACCAAAAACGACGATCAATATGGGGCTAAATTCGAATGACATAAAGAAGGAATTGGAAGATAGGCAGAAAGAAATAGAGAGGAAACTCTTCCAGCAATTGGCTGATAAGATAAAGACTTTAGAGGGTCCTAACAATTTTGATCAAACCGGCATCATGGACCTATTGGTATATGGGGTAGATGCTGATTTAGAAAAATTCAAAGTATCAGAGTTTGAGAAATATAACGGCACTGGTTGTCCTAAGATGCACACAAGGCTATATGTGCGGAAAATGAGTAAATACGCATAATACGACCAGCTCATGGTCTAAACCTTTCATGATAGCCTCACAGGATTTGCTCTAATATGGTATGCACAGTTAGATCTCAACCAAGTCAACACATGGGATAAATTGGCCCGTGCGTTTTATGAGCAATACAAATTCAACATCGAAGTTGCCCCTTCGGTGTTGGATTTAGGGAGCCTTCGAAAGAAGCACAAAGAATCCTTCAAAGAATATGCTCAGCGTTGGAGAGCTCAAGCTGCTAAGGTTTCCACTCCAATCTCCCAGAAAGAGCTAACTTTCATCTTCACCAATAAATTGGAGAAATCTTATTTCACACATCTGGTAGGATAGACCTCATCTAGTTTCGCAGAAGTAGTGGAAGTAGGATGCAAGATAGAGAATGCCATTGCATCTAAAAAACTCCAAACTACCGACTCTCTTAGAATCGCATCATCCCCAAGACTCGTGGGAATAATAAAGGTAAAGAAGTCACAGTCAGTATGGTTAATTCAAGTAGGAATAGCAAACTAGGGTCTCACATGACTTTCCAGACAATGACCACCCCAATCCAACAATTACTGGTGAATAAAACCCAAGTTACCAAAGCTCCAAGACAGGTCACTCCAATCTTTATCCTACTCAGCCAAGTTTTTGCTCGGTTACGAGTAGATAATCTGATCAGCTTTTAGATCCCTAAAGATTGACATAGGCTAAGGAATTTTGACCTTAACCTCAAATGTGAGTATCATATAGGGCAAGAAGGGCACTCCACTGACAAGTGTTGGAGACTTCGAAACAAAATATAAGATTTGATCGATGCAAGAATAGTACAGTTATATTTCATCAATGCACCAAACTCAAACGTCAACAACGATTTGCTACCCAATCATAGTCCTACGATCAACGTGATCACAGCCGAAGGGCCATAACTTAGACTAAAAGAACTCTCTACCCTAGCAAAACAAACAGTGCAACACATAGGCCATTTACAGTGCATGAACCCAAAGGGAAAAACTCGGGTTGAGCTTGCTATCTACCAGCCATCTAAAGAAGGAAAGAACAAGAACAGATCTCCTAAGCCACACAAGAGTCACACACAAAAGGAGTTAAGAAAGAGGTGGTTGGCTGGAGATCCAACAATTGACAATTTGGGTGAATCATTCAAAAAGTTTGAATATCCAGTAGATTACTCATTCACATCAACGGTCTATGGGCCGTCTACTGGTTGGGGGCCCGAATTCGAAGAGGAAGACAACTGGCTAGATTGGAAAGATAAATCCGTAAATATAATCGGATTTAACCCAAAACCAGTAGTTATAAAATATTACGAGGAACCAGAAGTAGAGGTAAAGGTTCCAAAGAAGAAGTATGTGTTCTATGTCCCAATCTCCCTAGAGAAATATAGGGCGACACCACTTGACTATCAAGTTGTCAATTAAGAGAAAGCTTCAATTATAGGAGGGATCACTCGCTCAAGAAGAATCTATGATCCTAAAAACAGGGTCTCCATTGAGGAGCTTGCCACTGAGGTAGAAAAGGAAGAGGAAGAGGGACTTCCTACATTTACAAAGATGATTAAATCAAGTGAGCATAAGATCATGAAACAACTTACTAAAGTCCCGACCCAAATATCACTCATGGGCCTTCTTATGTCATCTGAACCCCATCGAGAGGTACTCTTCAAAGTGCTCAGACAAGTCAAGGTGCTAGACAGAATTGCAATAGAAAAATTAAGCCACGTCACAGACTCAATCTACACCATGAATCAAATATCCTTCTCGCTTGAAGAGTTGGGAGAAGATGGAGACCAGCACACCAAGCCACTTTTTAAAATGATGAAATGCAACGATACAATAGTATCTTGGGTCCTCATAGACAACAAATCTTCTCTTAATGTATGCTCTCTAGCTACCCTTGACTTGCTAGGGGTCGATATGAGAAACATTAAGCCAAGCTCAACGGTAGTTAAGGCTTTTGACGGTTCTAAGAGGGAAATTGTAGGAGAGATTGGCCTGCCGGTAGAGATCTGCTCGCAAATATTCAATATCTCATTCCAAGTCCTCAAAATTCCAAGGTCCTTTAGTCTACTACTAGGGAGACCTTGGATACACACAGTAGGAGCCATACCTTTGAGCCTTCACCAAAATGTCAAATTTATATCAAATGACCAAATAGTCACCGTACTAGGTGAGCAAGACTTTGCTATTTATAAGGAAATAGCTATACCTTACATTGGGGAAGATGGCCCTGAAAACTTTGGGCTTCAAATATTCGATGAGGTATGCATGTTCATTAAAGAAGAGATGAGCGAAGCAAGGCCCCGATTCAAGAAGGGACAGCAAGGGACGTTCGGGTTAGGGTATATCCTTACTCCAAGAGAAGAGATTCAAGCAATGTGCATTAAGGGCAGAAGGGGAGAGAGACTATATGATACCCATATGGATTTTCCACCCCTTCGATAGACTTTTTCTAGGTCGGTTAGCACTCAAGATCCAAGAGTAATTCAAGCCAAGATCAACAGTAGTAATTTATCAACAGAGACTTCGACTCTTAATAATTGGTTTTCCTATCCCTTTAATAGCACTAGGTCTGCTTTAGAATAGGGAGCAATCATAATTAAGATTTTTTTTTTTTTATGTTTACATCCATCATTGTTCAATAACACTCTTAGATGATGTCGAGCAATAAAATTATAAGTTATTTCAATTATGCCTTTTCCCTTTACTTATATACTTTCACTTCATTTTCCACACATATTTGATATTCTTGATGAACGCCCAGGATATCTTGCGCATGTAAATAATGAAAATATTGATATTGCTTCCAATACTACTGAGTCAGCTGTCGAAAAAAATATAAATGATCATGAAGTAGTACAAGAGAGTTGGCAAAAATATGAACAAAATAGATTTTTGACTAATGAGCTAACGGAGATAGTCAGTCTAGGAACCGAAGAAGAGCCCAAAAACTTTAAGATTGGAGGTAATTTGAGTGATGAGAAAAAAACATGAGATAACTAAGTTGCTAACTGAATATGCGGATATGTTTGCCTAGTCGTATAGAGACATGCCAAGACTTAACCAATCAATAGTGGTTCACAAGCTGCCTACACGAGAAGATGTCAAACCTAAAAAACAAAAGTTAAGAAGATTTAGGTCTAACATCTTACTAAAGATCAAAGATGAGTCAAGAAGCTGCTAGAAGTCGGGTTTATCGAAATATCGGACTATCCAGAATGGGTAGCGAATATAGTTCCTGTATTAACGAAAAATAGAAAAGTACGGGTATGTGTGGATTTTCGAGATTTGAACCAAGCTACACCTAAAGACAACTTCCCTCTACCTCACATAGATGTCTTGGTAGACAATACCTCAGGAAGTTATCTCTTCTCATTTATAGACGGCTTTTTGAGATATAATAAAATAAAAATGGCAGAAGAAGATAAAACCAAGACGACTTTTATCACGACTTAAGGTACTTTTTTGTTATAAAGTCATGCCTTTTGGTTTAAAGAATCCTGGAGCAACATATTAAAGAGCAATGGTCGCAATACTTCATGACATGATGCATTGAGAAGTTAAAGTATATGTTAACAACATGATAGCTAAATCCAAAGAAGGAGAAAGCCATGAGTTTATCTTACGGAAACTATTCGAACGGTTAAGAAAGTTTCAGTTGAAGTTAAATCCAGAGAAATGTACCTTTGAGGTCACATTCGGTAAGCTATTGGGGTTCATTGTAAGTCGAGAAGGCATTAAAATCGACCTTGATAAAGTAAAAGCTATACTAGAAATGCCTTCTTCACATACCATCAAAGAGGTAAGAGGTTTATTAGGAAGGTTAAATTACATAGCTTGGTTCATCTCACAACTCACGGATAAATGCCACCCATTATTTCGGCTACTAAAAAAGAACACTATAGTGATATAGGATGATGAATGCGAAGAGGCATTTAAGAAGATCAAGGAGTATTTTATGAACCCTCCGGTTCTAGTAGTCCTAAAACCGGGAAGGTCTTTATTTTTATACCTCACGATATTTCCCGAGTCGATGGGGTGTATATTGGGACAAAAAGATGAAAGGGGAAGGGAACGGTCCATATACTATTTGAGTAAGAAATTCATAAGAAGGGGAGCAAAAGTATTTCGAAATAGAAAGAACCTGCTGCGCATTGGTTTGGGTTATGCATCAATTGAGACAGTACTCTATCATCCCATCGAAATATTAACGAAACATGATCCCCTGAAATATTTAGTGGAGAAACCTATTTTGTCGGGAAGAATTTCCAAATGGCAGATGCTCCTATCAGAATTTGACGTCACCTACGTAACTTAAAATTCGATGAAGGGGTAGACATTTGTAGATCAGTTGGTGGAGTACCCAATTGAAGGGGATTCCCAAGAATCACAAGCCCAGTTCCTAGGTGAAAATATACTGATATCAAAGGGTGAGTCAGAAAAAGAATCCAATATAGAAAAGGATCTCAAATGGAAGATGTATTTTGACGAAGTTGCTAATGTGTTTGGATGTGGAATTGGGGCAGTGTTGATAATGCCAGAAAGAATGCAGTTCCCCGTAGCAACGGGACTCACATTCCCATATATCAATAATATTACAGAGTATGAAGCATGCATCTCGGTCTCAAAATGGCCTACTATATGGAAATCCATGAGTTGGATGTATACGAGGATTCCTTGCTTATCATATTACAGACACGAGGAGAATACAAAACTAAAGATCCTAAATTAGTGCCATACCATCAACACCTGACAAAATTGATAGAAGAATTCGGGGTGGTCACCTTTAGATACATCCAAAGGACTCACAATCAGTTTGCAGATGCCCTCGCTACACTAGCATCTATGATTTAAGTAACGGAAGGGACCAAAGTTCAACCACTGAAGATAGAAATTGAAGATAGGCCTGCCTATTGTCTGGTAATTGAAAAAATGCAAGATGACAAACCTTGGTACCATGATATCAAAACATTCCTCCAAGAGGGCAAATACCCTGAAATGGCCAACAAAAATGACTAAAAAAGACTCAGAAGATTGGCAAGCTATTTCTTACTAACCGTATCTATACTTTACAAAAGATCATTTGACACCATGTTGCTGAGATGTGTGGACAAAAAAGAGGTAGATAAACTAATGAAAGAAATACATGAAGGGGTATGTGGCCCCCATATGAATGGACACATGCTTGTTCAAAAAATCATGAGGATGAGTTACTATTGGTTAACAATGGAGTCAGACTGCATTAAAAACGTCAAGCATTGCCACTTGTGCTAAGTTTACACCAACAAAATAAATGCTCCACCTAAAGAGCTCCATTCACTTTCCACACCATGGCCTTTCTCTATGTGGAGAATCGATATTATCGAACCAATTACCCCAATGGCATCCAACAGTCATAGGTTTATACTGGTAGCTATTGATTATTTTACTAAGTGGGTTGAAGCATCATCATATGCCAGTGTCATTAAAGGAATAGTAGTCCGGTTCATAAAGAGAAACATAATAGATCGATATGGAGTTCTTGAATCAATTATCACTGATAATGGCACCAATCTCAATAAAAAACTGATGATGGAGTTATGTCAACGATTTAAGATAAATCATAGAAACCCAACTCCATACCGGCCTCAAATGAATAGGGCAGTAGAAGCAGCTAATAAAAACATTAAGAGAATTATTGAGAAAATGATTGTCACCTACAAAGATTGGCACGAGATGTTACCCTTCGCACTCATGGCCTATAGAACCTCTATTCGAACATCTATCGGAGTCACTCCCTATTCCCTAGTATATGGTGTTGAGGCAGTATTACTAATCGAGGTCGAAATCTTATCCTTCAAGGTTTTATCGGAGACACAACTAGATGAATTTGAATGGGTAAAGAAAAGGATCGACCGGTTAAACTTGATTGACAAAAGAAGACTTACAGCATTATGCCATGGCCAATGCTACCAACAAAGATGGCCCGAGCATTCAACAAAAAAAATGTGGCCACGACATTTTAAGGAAGGTGACTTAGTACTCAGGAAGGTTCTACCGAACACACAAGATTCAAGAGGTAAATTCACTCCAAATTATGAAGGTTCGTATGTTGTAATAAGGGCATTATCAGGAGGGACATTAATATTAGCTCAAATGGATGGTCTAGATTTAAAGGACCCCATAAATGCAAATGCAGTTAAAATGTACTATCCCTATACGTAAATAATAAAGTTTTACCAAAAGTTTATGAATGCTAACAATTGTTACAACTTTGTGGTTTGATTTTCATCTCTCTACAAGCAACATTGATATCTCTAAGCAGTCACTGATAGGGATGTAAGCGGGATGGGTTTGGGCCAGGATCAGCAATCCCGTTACGCGTCCTATTATCCTATGGGGATTCTCAAACCCGGCTTAAACCCTACAGGGTTTTTTATGAAATACTTGCTACCTATCCTAAACCTTACAGGGTTTTAGTAAGTAACCCGAAACCCGTCTCAAACCCATTAGATTTAAAAAAAAAAAAATTCTATTATTAGTTTAAAATTTTTACTTATTTATTATGATTATTTTTATAAAATATAGCTTATGTTCTTGAAAATAAATAATATTTGCACTTTCAATGTATTTAATTATATGTATTTTAATATTATTTGAAAATCTACATGTTGATAAATAAAGTTATTGACATAAAAATATTTTTAATTATAATAAAATAAAATTACTAGACCAATCGTATAACTTAATAAATAATACAAAAAATAATAGTTAACAAGTCTTAATAGAAATAAAAAAATTCTAAACACATATAGTAAAGACATTAATCTTATATTTTTGGGAATTCTTACTTGACAATTGATTCTCATAGTCTTCAAATCCCATCATCATCATCATCTATCTTTGAACCTATCGAAGGGGGAAAAAACCCCATAAAACACATTAGAGATTATGTAAAAAATAGTTGCTCCATGTATAAAAGAAATTATTGTATAATCAAAATTTTTACCTTCATCTCATTTGATAACCAACTTTGACTGCATATCAATGCTTCTATTATATCAAGATTTAGTCTACTTCTATGTGAGCTAATTACTCGTCCACTAGTACTAAATGCAAACTCAGAAGCAACCGTAGACACAGGAATAGCCAACATAGCTTTAGCTAGTTCTTGTAATGTAGGATATTTAATTCCATTTACTTTCCACCAGCTAAGAATATCAAAATCATCAGTTTAAGGTAACATAGCTTCTTCTAAATAATGATCCAATTCTAACTTGACTTGGCCATCAGTATTAATAGTGCTTAAGAATTGCACTAACCTTGATATTCTTGAAGAATCAAAAGGAACAGTTTGAGTAGTTGCTGAAGTGTTCCCAAAAGAACTACTACTACTACTACTATTCAAACCTTTAGAAAGTCCAGATCAACCCCTTGATTGATATTCCTGAACTAACTCGTAACAAATGTTTCTAACATTTTAAATCTCTATAGATGCATTTACTCCATAAATAGAAGGAAACACCAAAGTCCACGACCTTCATCTTAAAACGTAGATCCAAAACAGTACAAACAGCTATAATGATGTGTACATCACCCCAATATTTTTTAAACTTATCAAACATTTTCCTCGCTATCATTCTAGTATTCACATCTGAAGAGCCTTTCCATTCAACCAATGATTCTCTAATCTCAAAAACCTTTTCAAAATAATAATTTGCAGTTAGATATTGGGTACTAGAAAAAATATTGGTTACCTCATAAAAGATTGCCAACTTCTGGCAAATTACTTCTGTTACCTCCCAATCATCATCGGTGGGAAGACATTTATAATGTCTATCCATAAATTGAACTCTATAAGAAACTTCTTTGTATCCAATGGCTATCATCAACATGTCATATGTAGAGTTCCACCGAGTTTTGCAATCTAAGGTAAGCTTTCTATCATATGGAATATCCAATTGCTTACATGCTTCTCTAAATTTCTCGACTCTTGATGGTGTCGCCGACCAAAATGCAACACTATCACGGACTTTCTTAATTGCACTTTCTATCACGGCCACACCCTCCTTCACAATTAAGTTTAAAATATGTGCACAACAACATATGTGTAGGACCTTTCCCCGAAGAATTAACTCATCTCTTCTTAGTTTCATTATCAAAGTTGTAATCATTGCATCATTCGTAGAACAATTATCTACAGTAATTGTAGATAATTTTTTATCTAATCCCTATCTCATCAACGGGTTAAACAAATAATCGGTAAGCACCTCATTTGTGTGTGGCGTTAGAACATACAAAAAACTGCATGAAAATATAAAAAACCTCAATAGAAGATAATTTTCCATTATTGATTATGAAAAGATAATATAAGTAAAGAATCTTACTCCATGAGTCGATTTTGAAGTCTCCAATTATGATCAATGAAGTGTGCTGTGACAGTCATGTACCCCTTTTTTTTATTTGATGTCCATAAATCCGTCGTTACTACAACTCGAGAATTTAGTGCTTTCAACAACACTCTCAATTTTTCCTTCTCCCCATTATAAATGTTCATGATTTCCTTTTTCATGGTGTTCCGACTAACATGCTTTAAAAGTGATTGCATACTTTTAAGAAAATCCCTGAAATACTCATGCTCAACTATTGAAATGGGGTATTCATGAACAATTATTGCCTTTGCAAGTCTTTGCCTACAAATATCTTGATTGAAAGTCTAATTTCCTATGTTCAAATAACTCTCATTCTCATTTTGTCGTTTCTCAATGGATAGTAGGCATTGTCTTATGTCTTTCTGCTTCTTCATTTGTGTACACTTCTCCAAATGATTACGCAGATGCTTAGTTCGTTGTTTACTACCTGCTTTTAGTGTTTTGGAACAGTGATTACAAATAGCAACATCCTCCCCATTAACCATTTTTCTCACCATATTATTCCATATAAGAGAAGTCAACTTATGTTTATTGGGATTATCACGTTGATCGACATTGCTTCCTACTTGAGAACTTGTTGTGCTTGTAGGATTTGTTGCTGGTGCTTCTGTTTTAGATCCGAGTAATGGTAATGGACCTTCCTCTTCCTCAACATCAATGGGATGTGCATCAATGGGCATATCAAATTTGTCTATTTCTATATTATATAAAAGTAAACAAAAATAAAATTCATCAACTTATCCATAGAAATCATAGAAAATATGTAACTAAGGTGAACTTCAATTCTCTTAGGAACTTTAATTCTCGTATTATAAATTCAAAGGCATAAGAAATGGATGGATAATTAGGAGTTGTAATTCAAAAAGTACAAAATTCATTATCTATGACTGTCACATATTAAATATATTTTGACACAAAAATATTTGATGGTTAGATGAGATTAGACATAGGGGAGCATGTACTAGACCGTATCAATTAGGGTAGGGACCAAACTGATTATATTGTGCACTAAACTATAAACTGTACCAAGAAAAACTGAAACAAAAAGCTTTTCGGTTAGGTTCCATGAACACCCTCGCTAGGGCAAATTTCAAGTCACCTCACCATAAAAACTAAATTCAATTCTGAATGAAGCTTGTAGTTTATCATGGTCTGAACTGTAAACAGAACCGATCTCCCTAACTAACCCCCATCAGTATCACGACAAAGGATGAACAACACTACAGTAGACGCACATCCTTGCACGAACACACATGCCTACATATGCAAATAAACCACAAAATGGACCACAACTTACGAACAACTTACCTATTTGTGTGCGACTTGCGAGTGCGACGGTGGCCGTGATAGACAACAGAGGACAGCTAAGCTCGAGACAATGCATGCGTTGGTGTGTGCAAGTGCGACGATGGCCGCAACAGACAACAAACAACAAATGATGCGTGTGCCGGTGCGTGTACGACGGTGGCCGGTGCAGATGACAGAAGACAAACGAGATCAAGAGTCGAGTCGATCCGTGAGACAGTGCGAGCGAGTGCGATGGTGGCTGGTGCGTGCGATAGACGACATAAGACATATGAACGAGATTGAGCCAGAATGAGATCGATGATAGAAGACAGATGAGAACGAGATTGAGCTGATGCGTGCGATAGGCGACGACAGTTTACACAGGAGGAGGGTGACGACGAAAATGAGATCGAGTCGAGTTCGAGTTCCAGCTAGACTTAGGGTTTCTACAGTAGCGTCTTGATTTTTCTTTTTCGTCAAAAGTGTATGTGTGTCTCAGTGTGTGTCTGTGTGACTTGTGAGGTGCAAGACTAAATTTCGAGTGGAAGTGGACCGTGACCGTGAGTTAGGAGTGGACCGTAGACGTGGGTGTCTCAGTGTGTGTCTGTGTGGGTGTCTTAGTGTGTGTCTGTGTGTATGTCTCAGTATGTGTCTATGTGGCTGTCATGTCTTAGTGTGTGTTTGTGTGGGTGTCGTGTCTCAATGTGTATTTTTTTTCTTTTTTTGTTCTTTTAATCCCTTTAATATTTCTTTTTGAATATTGTCATATGCAGTGCAATAGTGTGCAAAGCCATCCTAAAATTTTTAATTTTTTATTAAATATATAATAATATTTATTAACTAAATTATATATATATATGTTAACGGGTTTGGGATCCCAACGAGTTTAACATTTGTCCCATTACCTTTCCCAAACCCTATAGGTTTTTTAAAAATAAACCCATAACCCGTCTCAAACCCTATAGGGTTTTTAGTGGGATGGGTGGGTCGGGAACCCGACAAAACCCGTCCTACTGACATCCTTAGTCATTAAATGTCAAAATCACCTTGACCAGTCACTATCAAACAAATTCTTACATCCTTTTCCCATATCAAGCCTCACTCCATCGTATATATAAGAGAATAATGAATAATGAACAATGATGGAATTGTAAAACTCATTAATTTTTTTTTTTTTGATGATCTTACCCTTCTCGAATAGCAAGTTTGGTGTTGTTTTAGGATAATACCAAAATCATAAGAGCTAAACCCGCAAGAAGAACACTAGAATAATGCTTGCATCAATATCTTCTGCTCTAGTCGAGACAAAGATAACCAGAGGAGGATTAGATTATCATGAGAGTTTGGTTATTTGGTTGTTATCCGCGATGACCAGGTAAGCATCTAAACTCAAAAGAAATAAAAATTGAATAGTCATTCCTCATTCAGTCGGGTCCACAATGATGAGCCACATTTCTGTTTAAGTTTGCTAGTATAAAAAGACGCTTCCTATTATCAACAATAATAGTAATAATAAACAACAACAATAATAATAAATAAATAAAATAAAATAATAATAATAACAGTAATAATAAAGAAGTAATAATAATAAACAATAATAAAAATAAAATGTGAATATATGGGCCTTTAAATTAAGTTTGGGAAGTACAAATCAATAATGAATTAATGGAAGTTAATTGTATGAGATGACCGAGAAAAGGGCTAGCCCAGTTGGCTCGTGCACATGCTTGAGGAGAAAAGAAAGCTACTAAGGTCAGGGGTTCGAAACGAGGCTCATTTGTTTTTCTTTTTTTTTTTTTTTGTCATTGGCTGGGTCACGTGCGGTGCGTGTGATTGTCTTCTCTGGCGGATGATGAACCCGATAAAAAAGGAGAGGAAATCACGAACAAATCAAATAGTTTTTTTTTTTTTTTCAGATTTTAATAAAAAGAAAACGGATAAATCACAAAACGACTTTAATCTAAGGGATTTACATCAATTTTTCAAATAGTGAGAAGATAAAAACAAATCCCAACTATGGTTTCGATTAGAGCTCATTAAGCTCGGTCTCGCATGTTTATAAATAAAGCCTGATCCTTTGAGCAAATGGAAAGAGGTAAGAGAGTAAGAATAAAGATAAAAAAAAGAATAATACTGAGAAAACGCCATAACCGCTACACCCATAACCACCTACGACCACCTTTCCTTACCTCCGTTGAAGCCATGAAATCACCCGGACTCGACTAGCCTCCACGCTTGCCCACACTTAGGAAGTGTTCTAATTCCCCGCCTCATGTTGCCGCTCGCTGGAGTACGCTCAGCCGGTGAAACCCGTGACAAGCTCGCTAGCGGTCAAACTCGTGACCGACCCGCGATTAGACCCGCAACTCGCCCAAATTCGACTTGTATCCAGGTAAGTGCTATTATTATTTTTATTTAGTTTAGATAAATTAGTTAATTTGCTTGATTTTGTTTAGATTTAATTGGAGAAAGTAAAAATAATATATATATATATATTCAATAAATAAAATTAGGGCAGGTTAAATAATTTTTTTTAAAGAAAATAAAAAAATAAAAAATATATATAATAATAATGATAATGTGAATATAATTAGGTTAATAACTTTATTCTAGTTAATTTAATTTAGGAAAGTTAGCAAATTAAAGAATTAAAAGGTACCATTATGTAGGCCCTAGGTATTGCGATGTAATCATTGCCTAGGGATGATTAGGTTTCTAATTATTTTTTTATAATTAGTAATGCTTAGCTTATAAACATAAAAAAATAATAAAAAAATTAAAATGATTCATTATCTAAGATATAGTTTTATTCTAAAACACAATATATATATATATATATATATATATATATATTTCTCACCTAGAAAAATGGTTTTCATTAAAAAAGTAATAAAGAAAAGAACTTTAATTGGTATTTTCAAAGCTAGAAGGTTTTAGTTCCTTTTTATTAAGGAATAAAGTAGGTTTAGAATTTTTATTAAAAAAAAAATTAAATAGAAACAAACTTAAACTGTTTTTTTTTATAAAAAAAATCAAAACATTAAAGCTTTTATAAACAAGCGAACTACGGCCTGTTTGATTCCAAATAGCGAGTACATAGGCACCCTTATGGGACAACTCTAAAAAAAAAAATACTTTTTAAATCATTATTAGTATAACCATTATTTCATTTTATATATTTTTTTAGTATTTTCTTTTATGCTAAAAAGGATATCATAAAATAAAAATTTCAAAAGGTTAAGGTGGTAACTTTAAGGTTTTAGTAGGATAGCTCTTGAGTTAAGAATTAAAAAAAAAAAAAAAACGGTTTCGTTGACTAGTGTTAAAGTTAGAATTAATCCATTCAATTAATTCTAACTTAACAATTTTTTCCAACTCCAGTTGAGTGGCGACTCCAAATAAATGATGAACATAATTTTTTTTTTCTAGTTCAAGTTGAGGGTTTGTATTAGATGGGCATAAGATTTAATGTGAATCGAATTAGGAAAATAATAAAAGTTTTAAATTAGACTCGACAATTATTCATATCATGTTTTCTTATGGAATTTTGAGTTTTTCTTAAGTTTCTATTCTCTTTATAATTTTTTTCCCTTTTCCCTCCACTCCAATATTACACTAGCACAAATTATTCTATTTCTCTCTCTCATTCATGTCCATGAATTTTATAATTTGCATAAATTTGCCCCTAATAATCAAATTGAAAAAAAAAAACTAAATAAGTTTTATTTCTTTGTAAAATAACAAGGGGGACCTTTGAATTTTTTGCTAAAGAGTTGAACATTTTCAAGTCCTTTCATAATTTATGTAATGTTAAAATCACAAATTATTATCCAAGTTGAAAGAGGAAATTTTTTGAGAAAGCTTAAGTTTTCATAGTCAATCAATGTTCTTCAACAACCAAAAAAAAAAAAAAAAAAGATTTGATTTCTTTTTATACATTGCGGATAAATATTTGTTGTCTCCCAATTCCCTATTTCTAGCATATCCTAACCATTTACGTGCATATACTTGATATTGTGGAACAAATTTCTATACTTAAATATTAATTTGTTATTTAGGTGTGTATATGTGATTAATAAAAATACACTTGAGATAGAAAATTGAGGACAGCAAATATTTGTCCACACTATAGTCATGTCACAAGTGTCTAAAAATAGCAAATATAATACGTATAGTATTGTTTGAAAAGTATAAATTTTTCTCTATGTAGTAGCTATCAAGTAATATTGACATATATCTTTACCTAATCATTCAAAATAATTTCTTTTCAACTATAATTGTTTTTCAAGCATTGTTTTTAATTAGGTAGAAGTGGAAGAAAATCAAGAGAAGTAAATGAAAAGAGGGTGAAAGTTTTGTGTTTAATAATTAAAGATAAAAGTGAAAATCTAAAAATATGAAGAGAAGTGTATAGAAAATTTCCTTTTAAGTTGTTATGTTTCTCTTCAAAATAGGAGAAAAGGTAGCATGAATTAGGGACATGCAGATGTAATGTGGGTAGGTTATGGGGCTTTATTGTACCTTAATGTAACGCTCTGCAACCTAAGGTCATGCTACTGCTCACCACGCGTTCTTTTCACACAAGAACATGTTAAGGCTCTAAGACTACTCCGATACTATGCAATTCAACAATTCCTATAAATTACCATTTATTGTTTATAATAATACCATCATGATATAAGAACATTTTAATCTATCATTCAAACCCTGAAACCAATTTAACATGAATTCATATTCAACATCTAATGCAAAAAAAGACTATAAAACTCTAAATTAATATTCTCTAGATACTACCAACTATTACATTCCAATAATATAATTCTTTCTAAATTTTAATCGCCATAGTAACAATAATAACTATTTTATTCCTCTATTTGTGGTTCACCTAATCTCAGGTTATTTTCTAAGTTATCATCTCCCTCAATACTTGGATCTAAAAAAAAAAAAAAAAAATCTCTGAAGGGTGAGCTAATGGTAGTACATATAACACAAGCACACAGGCATGGACAAACATGTACAAGTATCACATGCATTATACAGTGCTTAAACAGTAATAACCATTTCACAATATTATTTAAGCTTACAAGCAACAACATGGTACTCATAACCTCCTTAACACACTTATCAAATTGCAACATGAATTGGTGATGGGAACTACCACTATGGGCCCTATGCCCATGATTACTTAAACACTTAGTGATGGGAACTGTCACTACGAGCCCCACACCCATGATCACTTAACCACTTAAACCTTAAACTAACCTAGATCATTTCTAAGCATGGCTCTACTATGGACAACGTCACATAAGGATCATTGTAGTACTCCCTAGGGATCTGCCACTACGAGCCCCTAAGTTGAGCTAAGTACATACATCATATACTTAAACACTTAACTAGTCATTTACTTAATCCATTCCAACAATATATTCTAACTTAAGCAAGCACAAGAAACACACAAGTTACATGTACTTTGAATCCTAACTTTAAACACATTTGGTCTTGAACTTAAGATAAGTTGAAATATGTACAACATCAATAAGTTCTTCTTAGTACTAATCTAAGAACAATATAATCTCTTAACTCTCTTAATCTATTAAATTTTCTAAGGTCTTACTAGCTATCTAGGTTACGTAGAAATTGGCTTAACTAGAAGTTAAATAGGCATGCAATTAGGTTATGTTTTACTCAACACGACCATGTTAGGCCATGTAACTCAACACAGGGTGGTATATGGTCATGTCAAAGGCTGTATACCTTTTGGTGTCATGATGGGAATCAACTTGCACCAACTCTTTCCAATGATCCATTAAAAGGAATTGGAAGACCAATGACAAGGGCAAGAAAAAAATGCATGGAGTAGGCTTTGAATGGACTTGTTCAAGATCATCTAAACTAGGCATTGCAGTTGAGTAATCCAAGAGATGAAGAGATCATTTTCCATTTATCAAGCAACTCTAATAATAATAATGAAGATTAAAGCTTAGAGTAATAGTAGCAAATGGAAATTTTGAGCTTGAAGGCTATCATTGCTTAAAAGATGTTAAAGGCCGCCGACTTTGCCTTTAAAGGTTGTCGACGTTGTAGTTGTAAGCCACCGGCCTACATAGCCGGCGGCTTAGGAACTTAGGCCACCAGCTTTGAGGCCGGCTTTGAAAGCCAGCCTTTATTTTCCGTCTTGTGATTTCTTTTATCATTTGTTTTCTTTATTTGTAAAGACTATAAATAATCTTTTAGGGTTTGAATTGAGGGAGGCCATCCATATAAAGTTACATAAATTCTTCTTTGTTCTTTATCAAGAACTTAATCTGATCTTATCAAGGTAACTTGTGGCAATCAAAATCCTGTTATAACTTTGGTTCTAATTCAAGATTGTGAATTAGGGTTAAGTTTCGTTTACTTGTTTTCAAGACAATCCTAGGGTTTCTTTCCATCTGATTGGGTTCTAGGTTCATCTCAACCTAGGGTTCGCATCAATTGGTATTAGAGCTTTAGCTCTTGAAAATCAGGTGTTATCTATCCTTTGATTATTTCATTATTATCTTTCATCCTTTTTAGTTCTTAAGTTTTTATTTTCATTATTGGTCTTGTTCATTAAAAAAAATTGTCTTGTTCGTGTTCTTCATTGATTTGATTCGTTGCTATTAGTCTACAATTTTAAGTTATGTTTAAAGATTTAAAGAAGAAGAAGAAGAAGAAGAAGAAAATAAATTCATATAAAAAAAATCAAGATTGAGTTGTGCAATCAATACTTATCGCATAATTTGAATTAAAAAAAAAAGCTTGATATGAAATTCCCTCTTTGAATTGCTTAGGTAGAGTTATTCCTTTGTTCTTAGTATTACTTTGTCGTTAATTATTGTCTAGTGCGGTAATTGATAAGGTTCTTATTAAAGAGCTTGTAAGCAGAAGTTTATTGGATAAACAAAAAAAAATAATAATTGAGTGAAACATGAGTGATTCGAATCCATATTTTTTAGTGTAAACACATGAGGGAGTATTTGAGAGGAAAAGTCTCTTTTTATTAAGAAACTCTTTGCAGGTTGTGAAACATGAGTAGTGGAGGAGATAATGAGGATTCTGATATGAAGTTGTTTATGAAGGCTATCTAAGATCAATTTAAACTTCTGAATAGAAAGTTAGATGATCTTGAATCTCCTTCTAAGCCTAAATCTTTCCAAAGGAGTACGGATGAGGAGGGCGAAGATGAGGAGTCTAATGTTGATGTGGCTAGTTTTAGGGGCGGTAAAAAGGTTGTTCAGAAGTAAGTAATTTAGGAAGCATTAAGATGAAAATTCCTACTTTTCAAGGGAAGAATAATCCTGGGTTGTATTTGGAGTGGGAGAGAATGGTAGAACGTGTGTTTGATTGTCATACTTATTCTAAGGAGAAGAAGGTTAAACTAGCAGCAGTTGAGTTCATTGATTATGTTAGCATTTGGTGGGATCGACTTGTGGTTAGTAGGTGAAGAAATGGTGAGAGACCTATTCGGTCATGGGAAGAGATGAAAGTAGTAATGAGAAAAAGGTTTATGCTTAGTCATTACTATAGGGACTTCTATGGGAAGTTGCAGGGGCTGACTTAAGGTTCTATGAGTGTTGAGGATTATTACAAGGAGACGGAGGTAGCTATGATTCAGGCTAACATAGAAGAATATCATGAGGTAACAATGGCTAGATTTGTTAATGGCCTGAACAGAGAGATAGCTAATGTTATGGAATTGCATCATTATGTGGAGATGGAGGAATTATTACATAAGGCTATCAAGGTGAAGAGGCAATTAAAGTCTAAGGATACCTTTAGGCATGGTTCTGCTTTTGGCTCTTTAGGGAAGTCAAACCGGAAGAATAGTAAGGATGCCTCTAAGAAAAAGGAAGATGCAAAGGCTAAGGAATCAGCTGTCTATCCTTAAGGTAAAACCGAAATTAAATCCTCTTTTAGATCATGTGATATTAAGTGTTTCAAGTGTCAAGGATTGAGGCACATCGCATCTCAATGTCTAAATAAGAGGGTTATGGTTGTTTTAGATAAAGGTGATGTAGAGTGTATCAGTTCAACTAGGGAAGAGATGCCACCATTGGAGGAATTTAGTGATGTTGATATAGAGGGTCCTGTGAAAGGAGAGATGTTGGTCACTAGGAGAGCTTTAAACATACAACATGATTATTGATAGTAGTAATTGAACCAATGTTGTGAGTTCTTTAATAGTTGAGAAATTGCATCTACCTACATTGAAACATCTTAGACCATATAAGCTGCAATGGTTAAATAAATGTGGTGAAGTTAAGGTGACCAAGTAGGTTTTAGTTGCATTTTCCATTAGCAACCACAAGGATAAGGTTCTTTGTGATGTGGCACCAATGTATGCTGGACATCTTCTTTTGGGGCGTCTATGGCAGTTTGATAGGAAGGTCACTCATGATGGGTATAAGAATGTGTACAAATTTGTGATGATTAACCGACTCATCATGTTAACACCTCTCAAACCTTTGGAGGCATATGGGGATCAAGTTAGGATAGTTAAAGAGTGCAAATTGAGAGAAAACAAAGTGAGTACACAAGAAAAAGAAAAGAGTGATAAAAGGAGTAAGTATGTACAAAAGAGTGGGAAAAGCAGTGAAGAGAGAAGTAAGAAAGTGAGTGCTTTTTCTACAAAAGGAGAGATTAAGAGAGGTATGTTGGCAAGGCAACAATTACTCATACTTTTGTACAAAAATGTTTATTTTTTAATTGACGATCTTAACTTTTCTTTGCCCACTGTAGTTGTGTCTTTGTTGCAGGAATTTGAAGATTTGTTTCCTAAGGACATTCCAAATGGGCTACCTCCTTTAAGAGGTATTGAACATCGGATCGACTTCATTCCGGGGTCATCAATCCCTAATAGACCCACTTATAGAGCCAATCCGAAAGAGACAAAAGAGATTCAAAGGCAAGTGGATGAGTTAGTGCAAAAGGGATTCGTGAGAGAGAGTCTTAGCCCATGTTTAGTTCCAGTGCTTTTGGTTCACAAGAAAGATGGAACATGGCACATGTGTGTTGATTGTTGACCCATCAACAAGATCACCGTAAAATATAGATATTCTATCCCAAGGTTAGATGATATGCTTGATGAATTTTATGGTTCATGTTTTTTTTTCTAAAATTGATTTAAAAAGTGGCTATCATCAAATTCGCATAAAGGAAGGTGATGAATGAAAAACTACTTTTAAGACAAAATATGGGTTGTATAAGTAGTTAGTAATACCATTTGGCTTAACCAATGCGCCTAGCACGTTTATAAGTGTAATGAATCATGTTTTGCATTCTTTCATTAGAAAATTTGTTGTAGTCTACTTTGGTGATATCTTAGTGTATAACAAAAATTTGGATGATCATGTTAGACACTTGCATGCTGTTTTAAGTGTCTTGAGGGAAAATAAATTATATGCTAATTTGCAAAAGTGTGATTTTTGTATGGAATCCATTGTTTTTCTTAAATCTGTTGTAAGCTCACAAGGAACAAAGGTGGATGGAGACAAGGTAAAGGTGATTCAGGACTGGCCTACACCTAATAATGCAAGTGAGGTAAGAAGTTTTCATGGTTTAGCAAGTTTCTAAAGAAGATTTGTAAAGAACTTTAGTTCTGTTGCAGCACCTTTAAATAAACTTGTTAAAAAGAATGTTATGTTTAGGTAGGGGAAAATGCATGGGAAAGCTTTCAATACTTTGTAAGAAAAATTGACTAACGCACCTTCGTTGTGTTTTCCTAACTTTGACAAAGGTTTTGAGGTTGAATGTGATGTATTGGGGGTTGGAATTGGGGTTGTTTTGATGCAAAATTCCAAACTGATTGCCTTTTTCAGTGAAAAGCTTAGTGGGGCAGCATTGAATTATCCTACCTATGACAAAGAGCTATATACATTAGTAAGAACTCTTCAAACATGGTAGCACTACTTGTGGCCAAGGGAATTTGTCATTCATTTTGATCACGAGAGCTTAAGGTTCTTGAAATCCTAAGGTAAGCTTAATAAAAGACATGTTAAGTAGTTGGAGTTCATTGAAACATTAGCTTATGTGATTAAATACAAGAATGGGAAAGAAAATGTTATTTTTGATGCCTTGTGCAGAAGGTATATATTGCTCACTTTATTGCAAACTAAATTACTTAGTTTTAAGTTTATTAAAGATTTGTACATCAATGATGCTGATTTCTGCTAAGTATGGAATGCATTCTCCAAATGTGCATATGGAGAATATTATAGGCATGAAGGATTTTTGTTCAAAAAGGATAGAATGTGTGTGCCTATTTGTTCTTTGTGTAAATTACTGGTTAAGGAGTCCCATGGAGGAGGTTTAATGGGACATTTTGGTGTGCGTAAGACTTTAGACATATTGCATGAGCATTTTTATTGGCCTAACATGAAACATGATGTGCAATCTGTTTGTAATAAGTGTATAACTTGTAAACAAGCAAAGTCTAAAGTAAAACCACACGGGCTTTTTACACCACTGCCTGTACCTACTCAACCTTGGACTGATATTTCTATGGATTTTGTGATTGGGTTGTCTAGGACTCAAAGTGATAAAGATAGCATATTTGTTGTTGTTGATAGGTTTAGTAAGATGGCACATTTTATTACATATTCTAAAACCAATGATGCAACATATATTGTTGATTTGTTCTTCAAGGAAGTAGTACGCTTGCATGGATTGCCTAGAATAATAGTAAGTGATCGAGATGTTAAGTTTTTAAGTTATTTTTAGAATACTTTATGGAATAAATTAGGGACTAAACTCCTATTTTCAATTGTTGCACATCCCTAAACAAATGGGCAAACTGAAGTAGTTAATAGGACACCTACTACTTTATTACATGCTATCATTCAAAAGAACTCGAAACAATGGGAAAGTTGTTTACCTCATATTGAGTTTGCATACAATAGAACTATTTATTTTACTACGTCATATTTACCTTTTGAGATTGTGTATGGCTTTAATCCTTTAACTCTTTTAGATATCTTATCTTTGCCTACTAATAAATTTGCTAATTTGGATGGAAAATAGAAGGCTAATTTTGTTAAGGATTTATATGCTAAAGTTTGTGCTAATATAGACAAGAAGAATGAGCATTACACAAGGCAAGCTAATAAGGGGTGCATTAAGGTTGTTTTTTAGCTTGGAGATTGGGTTTGGGTACATTTTCGCAAGGAAAGGTTTCTCGAACAAAGGAAATCTAAGTTACAACCTAGAAGAGATGTGTCATTCCAAGTGTTAGAAATGATAAATGACAATACCTACAAAATTGACTTGCCTAGCAACTATGGAAACGTGAGTGCTACTTTTAATGTTGCTGATTTATCTTTGTATAATGTAGGTGATTCGAAGACGAATCCTTTTGAAGAGGGAGGAAATGATGGGAATCAGCTTGCACTAACTCTTTCTAATAATCCATTAGAAGGAATTGGAAGACCAATGATAAGGGTAAGAACAAAACCCATAGAGTAGGCTTTGAATGGAATTTTTTCAGATCATCTGGACCAAGCATTGCGGTTGAGTAATCCAAGAGATGAAGAGATCATTTTCCATTTATCAAGTTTCTCCAATAATAATAATGAAGATCAAGGCTTGGAGCAACACTAGCAAATGGAAAATTTGAGCTTGAAGGCTGTCATTGCTTGGAAGATGTTGAAGGCCGCTTGGGAGACGAAAAAGGCCACTTGGGAGATGAAGAAGGCCGCTAGCTTTGCCTTTAAAGTTTGCCAGCATTGTAGATGTAAGCTGCCGGCCTACTTAGCCGGGTTAGGAATTTGGGCTACCGGCTTTGGGGTTGGCTTTGAAAGCCAACCTTTATTTTCTGTCTTGCGATTTCTTTTGTCATTTGTTTCCTTTATTTGTAAAGGCTATAAATAGTCTTTTAGGATTTGAATCGAGGGAGACCATTCATATGAAGTTACATAAATTCTTCTTTGTTCTTTATCAAGAACTTAATCTAATCTTATCAAGGCAACTTGTGGTGATCAAAATCCCATTATAACTCTGGTTTTAATTCAAGATTGTGAATTAGGGTCAAGTTTCATTTACTTATTTTCAAGACGATCCTAGGGTTCCTTTTCCATCCAATCTTGTTCTAGGTTCATCTTAACCTAGGGTTCGCATCATGTAGGATATAATTTTTACGTAGGGTGAGGCACAACTGTATTGGGTGGTCGTGTTCCTTTTTGTAAGGTTTGGGTTCAACATAAGCACGACACGGTCTTGTTGAGAGGCCGTGTATCTTTCTGTAAGGTCTAGGTTCAACACAAGCATGACATGGCCATGCGGGGAGGTTATCTATCTCTCTGTGCAATCTAGGTTTAACACGGTCGTGTTTGGGAGGCTGTTTATCTCTCGATACATCTCACGAACCTTAATTCCTCTATACCAATTCATCCTAATTTCAACTCTTTTTGTTCCAAAGTTTAATTTATTCTTAAAACATGAATTTTTTAATCAATTAACATGAATTAGATTACTCACTTGTAAGTTTCTACGAATTAACTTCTTGATTGGATGGGTTCCGTGTTCATCTTGTCCTATCCTTGATTTAGATTCTAGATGAATAAAACAAGATAACTAGGTAAATCTTCAATTCAATATTCTAATTAACAATTTCATAGCAAAACCTTACCTTGTGTAATCAGATAGCATGTTGAAGAATTCTTCTTAGTCGCCTTAGGGTTTTTCTCTAGAGAGCATCTCTAAGGTTTTCCTATTTTTTACTTTGAGGAGGTGAAAAAAAAAAACGAGCCTTAGGTCATAACGGAGTACTTATACTCCGTGCGTAAAATGATCCATTTGCCCCTCCAATTTTATAAAATCCCTCTTTTAACCTTGGTCATATTTTATAACATATATTAATATAAAATAACAATTTGGGTATTTACATTATCCCCCCCTTATAAGAACTTTCGTTCTCAAAAGTATCTGGTTCTGGAAGAGTTTTGGATACTTCTTTCTCATCTCTTATTCTAGTTCTCACGTCGCTTCCCTTTTTGTCTGATTAGTCTATTGCACCTTGATGTAAGGAATTGTTCTCCACCTTAGCACTTGCTCCTTGATGTCTAAAATTTTGATTAGTCTTTCCACAGATGACAAGTTTGGCTATACATTCAATGGTTCCAAAGCTATTATCTAATCCAGGTTAAGTATATACTTCCTCAGCATGGATACATGGAATACGTCATGTACCCTAGTCAAATTTGGTGAAAGAGCTAACTTATAAACCATCGTACCTATTAGTTCTAAGATTTTAAACGGGTCTATATATCTCGGGTTTAGCTTTCCTCTTAAACCAAATCTAATTACTCCTTTTGTTGGAGAAATCTTCACTAAGACCTTACCTGCCACTTGGAATTCTAAAAGGCATCTTCTCTATTTGCAAAGCTCTTTTGTTTAGACTAAGCTGTTTGTATTCTCTACCTGATTAGTTTCATCTTGTCCACTTCCTCCTGTACTAATTATGGCCCAATCATCTGTCTTTCTCCTACTTCATCCCAATGTAGTGGAGATCTGCATCTTCTTCTATAAAGACCCTCATAAGGAGCCATTTGGATGGTTGCCCGGTAACTGTTATTATAGGCAAACTTAATTAGAGATATATGCTCATTTCAGTTACCTCCAAAATCCAATGTGCATGCTCTAAGCAAATCTTCTAGTATCTGTATAGTCCTTTTAGACTGCCCATCCGTTTGAAGGTGGAAAGTAATGCTAAACTGTAGTTTGGTGCTCAAAGCTTTATATAAGTTATTCTAGAATCTGCTTATAAATCTTGTGTCTCTATTAGAAGTGATGGTCACTGGGACTCCATATAATCTGACTATTTCTTGTATGTATATTTAGGCTAGTTTCTCTAATTTGTATCCCACTATGATAGGTAGAAAATGAGCCAACTTAGTCAACCTATCCATTATTACCCAACTGCATCTTGTTTCTTCTTGGTATTCGAGAGGCCTGTAATAAAATCCATTGTCACATGCTCCCATTTCCATTCTTGTATTGCAAGAGGCTATAATTCTCCTACTAGCCTTTGATGCTCAATTTTGACCTGCTGGCATGTGAGGCATCTGGCTACATACTTAACTATCTCTCTCTTCATGTTTCTCTACCAGTAATTACTCTTCAGATCCTTATTCATTTTAGTGCTTTCAGGGTTTATTATGTAGACTGAGTAATGTGCCTCTTTCATTATCTCTCTCTTCAACCCCGTCTTCTTTGGCACACATAGTCTTGTTTTCTATCTCAGGGTTCCCTCTGTATCTATGCTGAATTCAGGAGCCTTACCTTATTCCACTTTGCTCTTGATCATCTGACCAGTTTTAATTCTATCTATTATGGTTAGCTTTATTCATAAGGTAGCCATTTTTGCTCCCACTTATTATGTTAAGATCTTTAGTTCTAATTTGCGCATATATTTTAATAACTCTTTTTGCAAAGTGATGAGAGTGACCACATTACCCTGTTTCTTTCTACTAAAGGCATCTACTACCACATTGGCCTTTACTGGATGGTATTGTATCTCTAGGTCATAATCTTTGATCTGCTCCAACTATCTCCTCTATCTCATATTCAGTACTTTTTGTGTGAAGATATACTTTAGGCTCCGGTGATTAGTGAAGATCTTGCACCTTCCTCCATACAACTAATGCCTCCATAACTTCAAGGCTAATACTATTGCTACCAACTCTAAGTCAGGAGTTAGGTAGCTCTTTTCATAAAGCTTTAGTTGGCGGGATGCATAAGCTATTACCTGACCACCTTGTATCAACATACACCCCAACCCTTGAATTGAGGCATCACTATACACTGTAAATTCTTCTCCACTCTTAGATAATGTCAAAATTGGCACTGACACAAGTTTCTCTTTAAGCATCGGAAAGCTAGCTTCACATCTATTATCCCACTCAAATCTTATAATATTTTGTGTCGGTCTGGTGAGAAGAGTTACTATTTTGGAAAATCCCTCTACAAATCTCCTATAGTAACCTATCGGACCTAGGAAGCTTCTTACCTTTGTAACTGTCTTCAGTTTATGCCAATCCATAGCTGCTCTCACCTTTTCTAGGTCCATGGATATCCCATCTCTATTGACCACATGACCTAGGAACACTATTCATTCCTGCCATAATTCACACTTACTGAACTTAGCATATAACTTTTCTTCTTGTAACTTGCCTAATATTAGTCTCAAGTGCTCTTCATACTCCTCAATGCTTTTAGAGTATATTAGGATATCATCTATAAAGACAATTACAAATTCATTTAGAAAATCCCTAAATACTTTGTTCATTAAGTCAATGAATGTAGTTGGTGCATTTGTTAGTCCAAAGGGTATTACCAAAAACTCATAGTGCCTATATTTGGTCCTGAGTGCTGTCTTTTGAATGTCTTCTTCTTTAATCCTTAATTGACGGTATCTTTATCTCAAGTCTACTTTTGAGAATACTTGAGCTCTTTGCAGCTGGTTAAATAGGTCATCTATTTTGGGAAGAAGATATTTGTTCTTGATAATGACCTTGTTTAACTCTCTATAGTCTATATCATGCTTCGATCTTTCTTTTTGACAAATAGGATTGGTGTACCTCAAAGAGAAGTGCTGGGTTTTATGAAACCTTTATCTTGTAGCTCCTGTAACTGTTTTCTCAATTCTTCCAATTCTACCGGTACTATCCTATAAAATGGTTTTGATATTGGTACTATACCCTATACTAAATCCATATTAAATTCTATCCCTAGTTGGGGGTAAATTGGGAAGGTCCTTTGAAAACACTTCTGGAGACTCTCTCACTACAAGTACTACTTCCATCTTAGCTTCGTCGTTAGCTTCAACAAATATAGTTGCCAGCACATTCTTTCCTCACATCTCATAAGTGGGTAATCAATGGGTCTCTGCATTTTTAATTCATACTCAAAGTACTCTTTCTTAGGTATATTGAACTACACTACCATGTTGTGACAATCAATGGTGGCATGGTACTTTAATAGCCAATTGACACAAAAAATAATGTCAAACTCTATCATCTCTAAGATTAGGAGATCTGCTGGCATTACTCTACCATGTATCTCTATTCTCACTCCTTTGCATGTTCTACTTATCTTCCCTTTAACTCCCGAAGGAGTACTAACAGCTAAACTATCATTTATATGTTCAACATTTAATACACATGAATATACAAAATTCTCAAATACACAAGATACTAATGCATTGGTATCAAATAGTACATAAGTATTGTAGGAGTGTACTGGAAGTATACCTGCAATGTTATCCATGTCAAGGATGTCCAGGTGTTGTTGCTGCTGTATAGAAAACACCCTAGTAGGAACTCATTGTCTAAGACCCCCTGTCTGTGGTCTACCACTCTATCCTATTACTAGAGATCTGGTTACCAGTTGAGTCGGCCCTACTTGATTTCTTACTTATCCCTGAGGACAGTTAACTGCTTTGTGTCCCCTTTACTTACACACATGATAGAAAATTAAGGAGACTGACCTCTCAATGCAATGCCTACTAAGGTATCTAGTCTTCCCACGAGAGAAGCATGCCCCATCTAGCCGTCTGCAATCTCTCAATTCACGGGGCCCATAGCATCTGGTATATTAAATATTGGGGCATGTTATAGGAAGTGTCAAAGGCACTTGTCTAATTTGTAAGGGAGAGGTTGTGACACTCTGTGTTCTGCTCTGTTGCATATGATGTCTTTTACCTTTGTCTTACCCCATTCCATTTGGGGCAGGTTTTATCCCTAAAGCTATTGTTATTCTATGGCACCTATCTTTTTCAATACTCTTTTTGCTCTACTCAAGGTATTTGGCCTTATCATCTATCTCAGCATAGGAATTCGGCTGACAGGCCCCAACTGCAAGTTGTAGGTCCAAATCCATTATGCACATTCTTAAGAAGGAATTAGATGAGGCAGTTTAACTCTACCTGATATTCTTCAACTATTTGATCTCTTTATTCACAATTATAATATTCATTTTCCACCCTATCTCTAGAACTGTTGGGGAAGTACCTCTGATAAAATAGTTCCTTAAACACAGTCCAATTCATGTATTTCCCTACAAGTTTGGGGATTGAGACCCACCATTTTGCTACAGTTCTCTTCAACATGAATGCAACATAATTAATCGTCCTGTCTTCTAGTATCTGAAAGATAGCAGATGTCTTCTCAATTTCTTGTACCCAATCCTCAGCCTTGATTAGATCATCCACTCTAGGATTAAACTCTTTAACCACTCTAATAAACCTATAGAAGCTGATGAGTTCATTGACATTTATGTGCTGTTGGATATTAGGGCCTTAGTGTTGTTGTGCTAATAGTCCTAGCAAGTAATTCATAGTATGTAATAGCTGGATTGTTTCTTAAACCATTTGACCCCTTCCTCCTTGTAGCTATTGATTTTGGACATCTTCCTCATTGAGGTTACTACATCTAATCCCGTTTTATGATTTTAGACATCTTCCTCATTGGGGTTACCCCCCTTATGGCTGTTTTACTATCTTATAGATTAAATACTTAATTTCTCTAAAGATCACATTTTACGATATACCTTTTGAAACTTATGTCTAATGATTAATACTTAATTTTCTAGGGATCAACAAGCTTAAGTTGTTCAGGATCATCAACCTGTCTTCTATAGATTAAAACTTAACTCCTTAAATATCATAAACCTATTTTCTATAGATCCAACTTAAGTCCCTAAAGATCATTAACCTAGGCTTTATAGATCCAAACTTAAGTCTCGAAAGATCATAAACCTATTCTCTATAGATCATAAACCTATTCTCTATAGATCTACACTTAAGTCCCTAAAGATCATAAACTTAGACTTTGATATCATCCTAATTGTAGTGCCTCAGAACCTCGGGCTGTGCTATTGCTCATCGCATGTCCTTTTCGCATAAGAATACGTTAAGGCTCTGAGACTACTCTGATAACATGCAATTCAACAATTCCTGTAAATTACCATTCATTGTCTACAATAATAACATCATGACATAAAAACATTTTAATCTATCCTTCAAACCTTGAAACCAATTTAACATGAATCCATATGCAACATTTAATGCAATGGAAGTCTATAACACTCTAAATTAATATTCTCCAAATACTACCAACTATTACATCTTAATAATAGAATTCTTTTTAAATTTTAATTGCCATAGTAATAATGATAACCATCTTTTTCCTCTCTTTATGGTTCATCCAATCCCAAGTTATCTTATGGGTTATTATCTCCCTCAATACTTGCATTTAAAAAAAAAAATTCCTCGAAGCGTAAGCTAATGCCTAGTACACGTAATACAAGCACACACGCATGAACAAACATGATCAGGTATCACATGTATTATGTAGTACTTAAAGAGCAACAACCATTTCATGATATTATTTAAGCCTACAACCAATAACAGGGTACTCACGACCTCTTTAACATACTTATCAAATTATAACATGAATTAGTGATGAAAACTGTCACTACAGGCTCTACTCTCATGATCCCTTAAACCACTTAAACTTGATGATGGGAACTGCTACAATGATCTCTTAAACTTAGTAATGGGAACTGCCATTATAACCCCCATACCCATGATCATCTAACCACTTAAACCTTAAACCAATCCAGATTATTTCCAAACACGACTCCACTAAAGATAATGTCATACAAGGACCATTAAGGTACTCCCTAGGGATTTGCCATTACGGGTCCCTAGGCCAAGCCAAGCACATACAGTATATACTTAAACACTTAACCAGTCATTTACTTAATCCATTCTAACAATATATTCTAACTTAAGCAAGCACAAGAAACACACAAGTTACACGTACCTTGAATTCTAGCCTTAAGTAAGTCTAGTGCCGAACTTAAGCTAAGTTGAAATCCATACAACATTAATAAGTCCTTTTTAGTATTAATATAAGAATAATATAATCTCTTAACTCTCTTAGTCTATTAAATTTTTTAAGATCTTACTAGTTATCAAAGTTATATGGAAATTAGCTTAATTAGAAGTTAAATAAGTACGCAAGCTGAGTTGAGTTACATGGGATAGTATATGGTCGTGTTAAAGGCCGTGTACCTTTTGGTGTAGGATATAATTTTTACGTAAGGTGAGACATGATCGTATTGGGATGTCGTATTCCTTTTTATATGGTCTGGGTTTGACACGAGCATGACACGACCATGTTAGGAGGCCATGTATCTCTTGATACATCTAGGTTTAACACGGTCGTATATCTTTCTATAAGGTCTGGGTTCAACAAGGGCATGACATAACGTGTTGAGAGGCCATGTATCTCTCTATACAATCTAGGTTTTAACACAGTTGAAACACGACTGTTTTTGGGAGGTTGTATATCTTTCGGTACGTCTCACGAACCTTAATTCCTCTGTACCAATTCTAACTAATTTCGATTCTTGTTGTTCGTACGTTTAATTTATTCCTAAAACATGAATTTTCTAATCAATTAACGTAAATTAAATTACTTACTTGTAAGTTTCTATGAATTAACTTCTTGATTGGATGGGTTCCATGTTCATCTTGTCTTGTCCTTAATTTGGACTCTGGATGAATAAGACAAGATAATTAGTTAAATCTTCAATTCGGTGTTCTAATTAACAATTTCATAGCAAAACTTTACCTCATGTAATCGGATAGCACGCCGATGAATTATTCTTAGTCACCTTAGGATTTTTCTTTAGAGAGCGTCTCCAAGGTTTTCATGTTTGTTACTGTGAGGAGGTGAAAAAAAATGAGCCCTAGGTCATAAAGGAGTATTTATACTTTGTGTGTAAAATGACCCATTTGCCCCTCCAGTTTTATAAAATCCCTCTTTTGACTTTGGTCATATTTTATAACATATATTAATAGAAAATAACAATTTGGATATTTACACCTATCCTATAAGGTATAAGTTTCCAAAGTTTGGAATTAAAACCCATCTTATAGTATCTTGAAGCCACTTTGAAATATGTACTCTATAAAACCTTTAAGGTATAGTATATCCTCTATAACCTATAATTTTTTATAATTCATAACTTTGTCTTTTAAAACTGCATCTAAACACGGTAGGAGTACAAAATCTTAAACTTGGTTCTATCACATACCCATTCAATGTATGAGTAAGACTTTGGGACAATCTACCCCAAGATCAGGAACAAGTATAAAACTGTGTGATTGGGGCCAGATTTAGCACCTTTAAGTTAATATTAGAATACTTGTATTCATCTTATACATAAATATAAAAAAAAATTGTAAATGAGTGCACCCATGATACTTTTTGATACTTAATGTGCAATTTTTTTTAGAAAATAGTTAAGGGTACTTAGTGTATTTTGTAAAAGGTTAAAAGAATAAACTTTTTATCTTTTCATTGTAGCATATATATTAATATTGAAAATTTCCTATCAATTTATAAGGAAATGAAATCAGTATACAAAACTTGTATAGATTATGTAGGAAATTACAAGTAAAGTGAAAAGAGTAAAATGATATAGATATATATATTCTTTGATTTCCTTTTTGATGACTTTATAAGATTATGTCATTAACAATATTATAAAAACTATCGGTTTTAGTATATGTGATTAGTTAATTAGCCGTCCAATAATCCATATTCATTTTTATGATATTAATTGTAAGAAATTATATCAAGTAATATAATCACTATTATTAAATTATACTTATGAGAATAAGATTGCAACATTTATAACGTTGACAATTTATTATTATTTATGGCATTTACTAATAAATTAATAGAAACTCAAGAAAATTTATTTAGTTAACTATAATTTTATAACAAATGAAATTTAATATTATTAATTATTGTGAAAAAATGTAAAAAAAAAAAAAAGAGAAAGAAAAGAGTGAGAATGTCATTGAGAATAAATATAACCCAGAAAAAAAATAAAAAATAACATTCATAAAAATTGAACTATAACCTTTTATCTACAAAATAACATATCCAACCACTTAATTATGTCTAATATTTTACTTTTAAGATATACATATAATCTATATATTTTATCATTTTTAATGGATTTTTATAATTAATCGCTTTCGGAGCTTTGGAGCTGGGCCTCTTCTGGCGTCCCATGTGGACCCATCCTTGCCCGAGATTACGCCAACGTATCTGTTGAAATTACTTCGAGACTATACACACGAATCACATTGGGCTGTGAAGGCCCACAAATTGAAAGTGCGAAAGCTGCTGCAGTACCCCATGCTTCACAGAGACCAGGCTAGCTTCCACCTACTTGAAACGGAACTTACTGGCCTTAAACTGGCGAAGGAGGTACGTTAGGCCTGAATTTTGGTTTCAACTTTCAACTCTTTTGGTATGGTCCTGTTTTATTTATTTATTTATTTTTTCTATCTATGTGGAAGGGATTTGAACTTTCGTTCTTAAAGAATATTAGTCTTTATATTAACTAAACTATAAAACCTTATCCATTCTTTTTTTAATTGGATTTATATTTTTGCACAAATCTTTTTCTTTTCGTACTGGATTCAAATCGCAACTAGCTAAGGGTTGGGATGTTTAGGCTTTTCTATACGCTGATTGCTTATATATATATATGATACAAATAATACAACTTATTCACATATTCATTTTGTTTTTTTTTTTTTTTACGTATAAAATATTTTGATAAAATACAAATAGAAAAGCTTAACAAAGCCAACCCTAATACATCTGTCGGTATATCCAAACGGATGTAATTGAATGGGTTTGAGTTGACTACCCTTTATGCAGAGCTTATTTAAATCCCGTTGGGTTTGAAGTTCATTCCCAAAAAAGCCCTACCCACTTACTATAGGAGAAATGATGTATTTGCTCCGATTAACATCAGGTACTTAAATGAGATTTATGAATAAGAGATCGACATCTCACATAATATACAAACGTTACATTACTTGCTCAAGCAACATCGTATTTAATTCTTTTAAGCTTGTGAGGTTTCTCCACGGATAACATCTATGATTTCAGTTCCAAGGAATTAATTAGATAAGGTGAAACAATATTTTTTTTATGTACAGTTTTGCTTTTTTTTTAATTACTTTTTCTTCGGTTTCAAATGTCATGGGGAGTAATGTAATATTGCGCTTTTTGGTGGCTTTTTTTCTTTTCTTTTTTCCATTTAAACCTTATTAGAAGCTCAAGAAAAGAAAAACTTTCAAAAAGAATCTCATAATAATAAAAAAAAAAGGTAACACACCCAATGAGAAAGGAGACAGCGTTTTATTTTTACAAAGAACCCTTTTCTTTTCTTTTCTTTTCTTTTTTTAATGAATATTGAACTTATTCTTAGTATTTTGATCATATCTAATTTTAGCTAACATGAGATACATAATAAGACTGTCCATATAAATATTTGACTCTATACGATGAAAATGTTTAACCAAATAAACCCCTAATATTTCAAATTTTGTATTATTACATACAAAATCCGAAATCTTTATGGTTTCAAAATCAAATTTCAAACCCTACTCACAGCCTACATCATGAAATATTGTTTAAGTATTATTAGGCTTGATTGTAGCGAGTACCCTAGAAAATCCACTCCACTCCACCTGCATCCCTAATTTCACTGAAAGTAGCATGTCCTGGAACATTTGACTAGATTAATTTACTGGGTCGACCAATCGCAGTCTTTCTTAATGTTTAATGCCCTTATACCTACATTTTGTATAGATTACTCATTGGAACCTGGTAGATATTCGAAACTCTACATCCTTATATGGTTAGTTAGGCTCTAAGGTGGGTGGTGGATGTCACAAGATAAATTACAGTTATAAACTTTTGGAATCTACTTCGAAATACAAGGCAGACCTATTTTTAATCTAAAATTTTTGGCTTGAACCTGTAATATATATCACATGTTCTATATTTTGCGATATCTTGTATTTTGTTATTACATGTAGATACCATATACATATCCAATAAACATCCTTAATAAAATAATATTACTCTAGTAGATTCCTCAAATATTTGCATAATGGGACCCACAATAAAATTGCTACTTAATGACCAAAAAAAAAAATCATTACACAATTATAACTCACTTATTCAAATAATCCAAAAATGGATTTGATACCTCTAAATACTTTAGGTATAGCCATAAGATAAAGAATGGTTGAGATTGAAAAAAGAAGATAATATCGTATGATAATATTATAAGATATTTCAAAAATCTAAATAAACTCAATAATTAAATACTATAACTTTATCTAAAATACTTTAATAAATCAATTTTCATCCAAAAATAAAGCCTCATGTTTTAGTTGTGTTGCTAGGCCATTTGGCCTTAAGCCTTAGAGCCAAACTTGAATGGCCTTTTAGTCACTAAAATAAGATGTCTATGGATAGTTAGGATAAATATAGAAAGTACATATTTATTCTCCAATATATACTCTACCATATCTTTATTAGATGAGAGTGAATATTTTTTAGGAAATATTTACTTATTATAAATATCTTACAACACCCTCACTGTAACTAGGGGATTACTCCACCAAAGTAAAGGACTAATTACTCTTTACGCACTTTCACTTTCTTAATGTTAGCATTTTTCTAACTTGAGTGTTAGAGTGCAACTTCAACATCCTTGTAGCTTGTGTTTGCTCATCTTGCAGGCTAAGTCTATTCCATGTGAAGATCAAACTCAACACAAGCTCATTTGCAGCAAGAATAGCAATCAACAAGTTGATAAGTTGGAGGTTTAATCTAATTTTAATTCATACCACCTTTACATTTTGAATATCATTAGTTTTGGACATAGATCTATTTATACTATGGAAGTACTTTTCTTTTTCGAGAATGAAAATTGTGTATATAAAAATATTTTTATGTTATAAAAAATAACAATACATTTGCAAGTTCTATAAGGTATATTGTAACTATTAGGTTCTATCACATGTAAGTTATATAGTGGTCTTCAAAGGTCACAAAATAGGTCTCATTTCTAAGTTTTAGAACCCATAGCTAATAGGATAAGTATGGTTCGACTTGATTTCATTGGTTCACCCCATTGAGGTAACCCAAACCAAATCATAAGGTATATTCATTTTACTTATCACTTCAAAGTAAACCACATATAAACTTGGGTAAAGGGTTGTTTTGACACATAAACTCACTCAAAATTGACTTGGCTATTCATGACCCATGAATTGACCATTTGGCTAGTTTGGAGCCGGTAATGACCTACCAATTAGGAGTGAGTCATAGTGAGTCAATGACCTCTAGCCCATTGAACCGGCATGTCATGACTCATAAAAAAAGAAAGAAAGAAAAAATAAAAATGAAACATTTATTTAAACAATATTGAAAATTAAAACTATTTAAATGTCAAATAGAAAAATTTACTTCGCATTAACAATATTTAATATGTTGTTATTAGCAACACAACAAATAAATAAATATTAAAAACATATTTAATTGAATATTTATAAACTTTTATTAAAATGAGGTTTTCATTCTTTAATAATATGAGACTAAAATTAACTTTCATCTTTAGAGTTTTTTTTTTATTTAAAAAAACTTGTCCTACATTACTATCATTAAAACTATACTTGAGTGTAATTATATATAAATAATTTTCAACTTATTTAGAAAATGAACTAAAATATACATGATTTCTTACTCAGTTTTTTTTTTAATTTAGTTTTAAACCTAATTTTTTATAATTAAATTTATTTATAGAAAAAATTGAAGTTATGATTTACTTGAACCAGCTTAGAATTGCCCTACATAGGTTAATCACAATTCACAATTTCTTAAACCATGAGCTAGTGGGCCCGAGTTGTTTTAGAGGTTGGGTTGACCTATTTCTTAGGTTTAACTATATATGGTTTTGTTGGAAATATTTTCAAATTAATTTGAGGAAATATTACATTTGGTTCTTCAATTTTACTTATTTTTACAGTTAAATACCTGATATTTTAAAGAATCAGTTTGCTAATTAAACTCGACATATTTTTACAATTAACCCTTTTTACAATCAATTACTTAAATTTTATTAATTTTTATAATTAATTGCTAAGTTAAGTACTATGAATGATTTAAAAATTTTGTAATTAATAAATTAATTTTTTTAAATTTAGGAAATTAATTATAAAAATAACTAAAATTTATCTATTAAATATCACATCAATCCAATTGATTTAGTTATGTAAAACCGTTTTTTTTTTTTTAATAAATGTAGAACCATTAAAAGTACGAAGTTTTGACATGCTAGCTTTTTCACTTAAACTTAGGCGACTCAAGTCTAGGCTCAAGGATTGGAATAAACAACATTTTGGTGATGTTTTTCGCAATCTGAAGGATGCTGAAGCCCAGGTTTCCAGTCTAGAACAATTGTATGAAGAGACTGGAGCAGTGGAGGACAGACTTAATTTGGAGAGGTCGAAATCAAACCTTTTCTCACGTCTTAGGGAGCACACAGACTATATGCAATAGAAATCAAAGATAAAATGGTTCAGGGATGGCGATGAAAATTCCACTTTATTCCATTCCTTTATCACAGACCGTCATTCCAAAATGACGATACATAAGGTTAGAAATGGAAGTGGCGATTGGATCTCATCCCCTACTGAATTGGAAGCAGAAGCTATCCAATTTTTTACCAACCTTTTATGGCAAAAGCAAGTTGATGATGATGTTGGAGCTGAGAATAGGCTGCTTGCTAACATCCCAAATTTAATTACCATCGAAGACAATAGATCATTGTTGTGTCCTATTGACGGCCCGGAGCTAAAACTGGCTGTTTTTGGATTAGGCGCGGATAGCTCACTTGGAGTTGATGGTTACAGGGGCTTTTTCTATCACTCTTGTTGGGACATCATAGAACAAGATCTCTTAGCTGCTACTCAAGACTTTATGGCTGGTACTCCGACTCCCAGGGCGGTTGCAAGTACTTTGATTATACTTCTGCCTAAAAAGCACTCTACAACATCATTCGCGGATTATAGACCAATAAGCCTCTGCAATTTCTTGAACAAAATTTTCACAAAGGTACTAACGGAAAGATTGAAGTCAGTTTTACCATCAATAATCTCACCGGAGCAGTCGACCTTTCTGAGTGGTCGCGATATCACAGAGAACATACTCCTTGCTAAAGATCTTGCCCAATTCTTGGAACATCCCTCAAGAGGCGGAAATCTAATAATCAAGATGGATATGATGAAAGCTATCGGGTCTCATGGTCATTCCTCCAGAATTTAATGATAAAATTTGGCTTTGCACATCACTTTGTATCACTCATCCTTGGAAATCTAAGAGCTGCCTGGTTTTTGATTATATTGAATGGAGGTCCAGTTGGTTTCTTCCAAGTATCTAGAGGTATCAAACAAGGGGATCCACTATCTCCATATCTCTTCTTGTTAGCTTCGGAAGCCTTATCTCGTGGACTTAAAAATCTTGAAGAGACAGGACAAATACTCCCATTTCATACTCCCGCATCAAATTTAGTCAAAGTAACACACCTAAGCTTTGCAGATGATATCTTGGTGTTCACTCGTGGAGATAAAAGGTCCTTACAGCACCTAAATAGATTCCTTTCTGATTATGAATTGGGTTCTGGACAAAAAATCAACAAGGACAAGAGCTTCTTCATTCCCCCCAACAATCGCCCCCCAATATATATCCAACAAGTCTCGACTTCTCTTGGTATTCCTGGTAGTTCATTTCCCTTTCAATATTTAGGATGCCAACTCTACAGGGGTAGAGTACGAGAATGTTATTTCTCACACCTGATCGATAGCTATGAACGGAAACTTGGCCATTGGTCCACTAAGATCTTATCGCCTGGAGGAAGACTAATCCTCATTCGCCATGTTTTGCAAGCTATTCCAATCCACGTGCTCACTGTTATTCAGCCTCCTAAATCGATGATAAGGAAGCTTGAACATAGATGCCAAGAATTTTTATGGGGATCTTCAGACTATGGTAAAAATAAACATTGGAGAGCTTGGCATAGAATCACTTTTCCATCGAATGAAAATGGCCTTGGAATCCGAGATTTTTCCTCAATGATCACAGCTGCCTCACTGAAGCTATGGTGGAAACTTAAACAAGGTAAGAGTCTTTGGGCAAATTTCATTGGCTCCTTATCGGAAACATCAAGGAAACGTACTTCTTGGCGGCGTATTCAAGCTATACAAGATGTTGCAGAACATAATACATGTTTACAAGGCAACCATCGTATATGGATGCCATCTGTTACCGGCGCATTTAGCTATAAAACTGCATATGAATTGGTTAGGCCAAGGCAACATTCTATTCAATTTTTTGATAAGCTAAAACACCGTTTTTTGCCTCTTCGGATTTGCATATTTATGTGGCGTTTATTTAACAAGCTATATGTATTTCCGGAGATCCTTTGCGGCTTTGGTTTCCTCCAGAATCCCTCTCAGTGCCCATTGTGTTTGAGTGAGCTGGAATCCATACAACACCTTTTCCTCAAATGCAAAGTAGCTAATGATCTATGGTTTCTTATAGCTAGCTGGTTGGATATCCATATCTCTCCGGTTGCTGGTTTGTGGAATATGGTACAAAGTTGGTTTCAAATGCATCCAAAGGGCACAGTGTTTAGCTTATTATGCCAGTTAACACCGGCCTTTACCTGCTAGGAACTATGGAAGGCTAGAAACAGAATGGTTTTTGAAGGTAACACAACTTCAATTAGAACCCTTTTCCACCAGGTTAAGGATCAGCTGGTCTTAACCCTTAGATCCTACTCTCCCAAAGCGAGTTCCATGCAAGAAGCTGATGCTATCAAACACCAATTTGCAACCACTTTAGAGGTGAAGGTGAGTAGAAGACTAATTATCAAATGGTTGAAGCCTACATCAGGTTATGTCATCAACTCCGCTGGTTCATCAACTTCAGATAGAGCGGCTTAGGCTTACGTTTTGAGACGGAATGATGGCTCGTTTATACATTCAGAAATGAAATGTGTAATGGATACATCAAAGGCATTATCCACGGATTTGGAGGGTATTCTTTTTGGCCTACGCTCATGTCCTACCAATAATATCTCCCTAATACAGATTCAAACCAGCAATATGTCACTTGTGTCTTACCTTTAAGACGGAGTAGAGTGTCCATGGCAACTGTCCCCCAAAATAACGGAGGCAAAAAACCTGATGCAATTACTATCGACGTTCGTTGTTTATGTGTACCCTGAAGCAAATGCTTTAGCGGCAGGTCTTTCTCATTATGCAACTCAACTTGATAATACCAATATTGTGCGCTGGCAAGATCTCCCCGGAAGACTTAGAGGTATCTACCGTTTAGATCTTTGTGGGTGTCCATACATTAGAAGTCGATAGTTTCCTTTGTCATCTTACTTACAGTTTTGTATACATCTTCCATCTGGGAGAATGCTTTTTGTACAGTATTTTCAAATACTGCTCTCTGTAAGGACTTTTGATGCTATTAATAAATACAATAACCATATTGGCTTTTTCTAAAAAAAAAAAAAAAGTACGAAGTTTTGACGAGTTTATATTTATAATTTAGATTAATTATAAACTGTATACAGGTGAGTTTGAATTCCTGCTTTTAAGTTAAGGGCAATCGCATCTGACTTGGAAACGTAAGATTCTCTCAGACGAAATTGAATAGTTCATCGTACATAAGTGCTGCACCAACTATTCTCATAGCCATCCGAATTCAGGAAAAATTTAAAAGTTCTGCCCAACAGTCTAATCAACTCAGGTCGGTCGATTCAATGTAACATTGTTTCTTGTTCATACAATGCAGTTCGAAAGTTAAGCAGAGAACAGTAATTTTCTCCATAGATGCTCAATCAGATGTCATATCTTTGACCACAAGTTATAATGACATAACCTGGTATTTCTCACCTCTCATATAATTTGTCGTCCTAAACTAAACAAAAAGAAAAAAAAGAAAAAAGAAAAATTTGTCATCCAGTGGTTGCCACTTGCGGTGAAACCAAACTTTATTGAAATAATTATATGAGAGAGGAAGCCTACATAAAAATGGTCGTATTATTACCTTTTTATGAGCCTATGTGTCCAAATTTTATTTTCAAACCTATGGCCTAAGCATATAATATAAAGCGGTGGACCAAATAGATCCAAGGAGTCCCAAGGTGATGCATCAAGATCTAAGAGACCCAGCTTGCTCTCCAAGTTCTTGCCTTCAAGTAATAATGGAGCATGTTAACTTTGTATGATACAAACTGAGAGTAAGCATACAATATGTGTAAAAGTTAACATATAGGCATGGCATTAAGCTCGAATAAATAATAAATATTATAATATATAATATATATAAAGTACAAATATTTACAAATGAGTTAAAATAAATTATACATACAATTAATTCACTCCTAATAAGAAGTTAACAACCTACATGGCATGCACCACATGTTGTAACTAGGATTTATCCTCAATCTACAATACTTAAAAACATATATACTTTAAGTGATACTTGGAATGAAACTTATGTCATTTTTATTGTAACTATTCTCACATGCATTATACCATGTTTTGATTCCATTTGGAGTGTGGTAGACAATGTTGAATATATTCAAAGTAGCATATCTATTAATAACTTGTAAGATACTTTATATATAGGGAGAGTTATAATACTTCATATGACTTGTAGGAGATATTGAATAGTGATATATAATATCAAATAATAAATAGCAAGTCAATATTAATTACAGACTTTTGAATTAAGTGATTGAAAAAGAGTTCATAAGTATTTATTAACTTAATTATTTACTACTTTTATGTTGAAACATTATAGTTTGATTTTGTTATTTTATGTACTTTACGCTAAACTCTTGTTGGGCTGTTAAGGTGATTATGATAATTTATGAGCCACTAGATTATGAAAAAGTCATTTTTGTGGGTCTAGGGCTAGCACATGACTTATCTAGCTTTCATGTTAACTGTTGGTCGGTCTATCCGGTTCCATCTTGAGGCAAAGCTTACATAGGTAAAGTTTCGACCGGTCACTCTCACACATATATGGGCGCAAGATCAAGTAGTAATAGTTTTGGTATATCTTTTTATTTTTAGTGAGGGAGAGAGAGAGAAAATGTTGCAAAAAGTAATGTGAGAAAATACAGCCAAGCTTTACCCATAAATTCTACGCCATGGACTATGTTGCATAGGCCCGTCCAACATCAAAGTTAGATTACTGTACGATATGATTCAATTTTATATACAGGCCAAGTTTTGCCCCACTTTTGGATGTCTTATTTTGGAAAATATAATATTAAATAAATGACTAAAGTTAAACTTCCTTCAACGTCCATTGTTACATGTACGGCACGTTTTCAACAATTTCTATTGGGTGCATAAGTGATACAACTGGTGCCGGTTATATTGAACAATTATGTAAACATTAAACAATCCCTTTCTCACAAAAAGGAAATATTCAGCATTCTTCCTTAAAATTGAAAAGGAGTGATAGAAAATTTAGTTTTTGCATTTGATGTTTAAGTTTTACTGTTTTTAGAATTTGATATTTAAATTTTGCATAAGTATCACATGTATGTCACCCGCTATTATATCTAAAACGAAATAGTTAACCTTACATTGACAACCTAAACTCAGCAAAGAATTTCTTGTCATCGCTTAAAGAGTAAATTGTAATACTGTAATATTGTTGGCCAAATACAAATAATGGACTGTTTAAACTTTAAAAAGATACCTCCACTTCTATATATAGTATATGAAATCATGTAGGTGCTTCATAAATAATTGTATTAATAATTCTTTTGGTGACAAGTTTAGCCAAATTTTAGGAATATACACTTATTTCCAAAATTATGATGAAATGATTGTAAACTTTTAAGAATTTAAAGGATTTACTAGTATATAGACAATAATTTTGATAATTTATTTGTGATTATCTCTTAAGCAAATATAAACTATTGGTAATATTGGTATCGTACATATATATATTTATTTATCGAAGTTACTTTTGGTTAAATACAAATAATGGACTGTTTAAACTTTAAAAAGATACCTCCATTTCTATATAGAGTATATGAAATTATGTAAATGCTTCATAAATAATTTTATTAATAATTCTTTTGGTGACAAGTTTAGCCATAGCCAAATTTTAGGGATATACACTTATTTTCAAAATTATGATGAAATGATTGTATATTTTTAAGAATTTAGAGGATTTACTAGTATATAGACAATAATTTTGATAATTTATTTGTGATTATCTCTTAAGTAAGTATAAACTATTGATAATATTGATATCGTATATATATTGAAGTTACTTTTGGTTAAATACATTTTCAAAAGCAAAAGTAAAAGGTTATTCCAAGTTGAACATTAGTTGAGTGTTTGTAAAGTGTCAATCTAAATTATGATACATGTATTTTATGGTAAGTCCTCCTCTTCAGCCAGCAACCCACTATCTCTATCAAACCATCTTTTGAATGATAAAAGTAGGATGGAGGGACAATCACCTTCGTATCTACAGTTAACTTTGCTCCGGGCATGCAAACATCACTATCAACCTCGCCTTTATTATTTGCTTCAGAGAGAGAGTAAATGCGGGCAGAAATACTCGAAGAGATAAGTTGGAGAAGGAGTCATAGGGTTCTCGGGAATCGCGTGTTGAGGGGAGCATGAGCATAGCACCAAAGATAGAGAGCTAGCTAAGTGTTAGTGTTTGGTACACTTTTCCATGCATCTTTCTTCCCACTTAGCCTTTTTTACCGGTTTCTTGTCTCCTACTCTTTGCTCTCCCACGATCACTACAAAATCAACACCTCCATTTTTCCTTCTTCACGGAATTTATTCATCAATTTGTTCGTCTGTCTCCACGTGCACCTCCTTTGCCCTAATCCCTAAAACCAATATTTTATCCCACACACCAGCAATTAGACAGTAGACGATATAATATTTATTGCCGCTGAATGGTTAGCTTTTCTGTTTGTGTTTTATATACGCTTTTAACCCCTTAACCAATTTGTTTACGATTTAATCGTATAAATATTTATCTTTAAATTAAATAGTTTAAGTTTGATTTTTAAAATATTAGTTGATTAAAAGAAAAAAAAACTTCTTAATTATCTTTAAAAGCAGGCACTTAGATATCTAAATATTAGATAAACTTACTTTTAGATCCTATTTACTATATTACTGTTATATAAGATAACAAAAAGTAAGTAAAGTTCAAATCAATAGCAAATTAGTTATGTAAAAGTCCAATACTTTTTATTTTATTTTTAAGATTTGAAGATTTGAATATCCCTTTATGTATTTATTTATTTATTTATTTTAATAATTATAAATAGAAAAGAGGATTTTAAATCTGATTTATTCTATTGAAAGTTAAACACAAGCAAAACTCGTAAAAAAAGAGATATTTACAAATAGGAAACATGAGTACATAAACAAACGGGTATGATAATTTTCAAACAAATGATGAATGATACGGCATGCATCATGATAACAAGGAAAATATGTTTGTGAGACTAATTATGAAAACAACGATAGATGTAATTAATTAATTCGATATTTAGGCATGAAAAAACGTTTAATAGTTTGCATTAAATAAAAGTCCCCCAATAATCTCTCGATTTCTATAAACGTGAAAGACATCCACCTGAGCTTAGACTCTCTAATTTATTAAAAAAAATTATTATATTAATATACCGCGTGTTGTATAAATGATGAATAAATATAATAATATTTTTAGATAAATAATTTAAAATTTTTATGGTGACTAATGTAAAATTTTAAGTTTTTGGGCAAGCACGACATACGTAGAGTATTTTCTTCTCTGTCTTCTGGGTACAATATTAGGAAGTCTTACATAATACATCGAATGCATATGTATAAATATATATATATGAGTGGTGGAATTGCACTTGTAGTAGATAGGCTTAAAAAACCCGAGCCTTATACATTTTTTATGAAAGGTACATAAAACTTGCCTCTTTACTATAGATAATCAATTATTTTTTAAGTTGGAGTTTACATCATAATATTTAGGATAACATATTATAGATAACTGAATTATAAGTAGGATTTTTCTATTGATAACTAAGGTTGTAAACGAGTCAATTTGAGATAATATTTATAATATTATGCTTAAATTCAAGTTCAATTCAAAAATTCAAAATTTAAGTTAGAGTTTAACTTGATTAAGTTTACAATTTAGATCTTGAAGTCAATTATAAGTGACCTTTAACAATCTTGAGCTCGATTCAATTAATTTAATAAGCTTGTCTAGACTCAAGGCTTTTTAAAAAAGACATGTATAATATTGTTGATATACAAACTCAAATGGAACTCTACCAATATTTATACTTGACTTAAAAATCCAAATAAACTCACAAATTAATTATTTAAATATTATAAAGTTCAATCTAAACTAGATAAAATTATTTGAATATATAGCTCGAGCTTAAGCTTGATTCAAAACTATTACTTTATAAACAATTTGCAACAAAATGTTTACCACATTAAAACCACTACAGCAAGGAACTCGCTACAAAGGACTAGGTCTAACACATTTTTGACACCTATTGCAATAGTAGCTCATTATTATTAATCTTATCAAATTAATTTATGCTAGAATACATCTTTTTCTTAAGTAGCCGAATTTTCCAATATATATTGATAAATATAAAATTTGAAAATAATAAGAAATCAGATATATTTATCAATTGTGAAAATTTGAAAGAACTATAAAAATTAAAAAAAAAAAACCACAAACATATAAAATCAACTTATAAGTAAAAATGTTTTTACTTGAAAGTCCAAATGGTTTGTCTCCAATTTGGAGAGAAATGCTTAGAAATGGATCAAAATTCTAAATGCCTCTAAAAGTACAATTGCGAGAAAACGAAAAGAGACGGTAGGAGATTTTTTTTTACATCTTTTATTTTGTTTGATTTTTTGGGAAAAAAAAAACACATTTAGTCCCCAATACTTTTTATAACCCTTTCCTTTTTATTATTAATTATTAATTATTATTATATAATGCAACTAAATATATTTATTACTATTTTATTAAATAAATCATTACAAACTAATTAGAAGTTGATACATATCAATAATAGATTAAAAAATAATTGAGCTAGTGAAATTCCTACTTTATACAAGTAACAGATATTAAGACTCAAATAAAAGAAAAAAAAAAGATAAAGTTTAAACAAAAAAGTAGATAAACATTGAGCATTAAATATATATATATTTTTTCATTTTCTTTTCGTTTCTTATGGACCAAACAGTAGAAGAAGATATGTTTACTTTCATTTCTTTACATCATTTTCTTATATATTTGTTTGGGGGGTTGTTGTGGTTGGTCAATCACATGTAGAAGGCGTGTTGATCGGCCTTAGAGAAGTCTTAATGTGATAATAGTAGAGGGATGAACTTATAGAGTGGTGTGGAAACTGGAGCAAGTAAGTGCAAATTCTTAAAACATGTATATGATAGCAGATTGAATTTGATGTTCTTGACTTATTCTTGATGTTTCTACTATTTAAGTTTCTATAAGGTTACTCTAGTAGAGTAAAGGCGTATGTGTAAAACTTGCCAATACTTCGAATGATGCTAATGTTAAGGAGGAGATTCAAATATATAGATTTTGGTTCTTGATCTCAATCGTCAAATGAAGCTAAGATTGATGCGAGCATCGTAGCTGACACGGGTTGATCGGGCGTGTCTCTTATAAGGCACGGTCGTGTAATGTGTCGGGAAGCTCCTAGAAACATACACGGCCTCATGCACGGCCAGAAGGCACGGCCGTGTACTGTGTTAGAAAAATCCACAGAAACTTATACGGCCTCATGCATGGCCAGAAGGTACGGCTGTGTGTTGTGTCAGGAAAATCCACAGAAGCCTACACGGCCCGATACATGGCCAGAAGGCACGACCGTATGTTGTATCAGGAGTACTCACAGAAGCCTACACGGCCTGATACACGGTCGTGTATAATCCAGACGATGGACGTGTATATGTATATTTATTTCCACGCGTACATATTTATTTCCTTGTTAATTATTTCCTTAAGGACTATAAATAGCCTTTAGTCCATTCTAGGGTTAGCTTTTGATTCTTTTGTCAATACACACTTTTAGAGAAGATTGTTCTCTGCTTCCTCGATTGTGCGCAGTCGATATTTTCAAAGAATAAACTCAGAACTATTCTTTGTTTATTCGTGAGATCCAATCCTAGAATTGGTCTCGTGTTGTTTACGCTTTCCGCACTACGTCAAAGATGAATGGATTAAATAAGTTGTTGTTGGGAGTTATTAGATTGACTCTTGATAATCAAAGGTTTAGATTGAAATCTCTATTTCTTATGTGATGCATGAGCTTTTGACTTGTGAGCTCAAGTCTTTTTAAACATATAAAAGACTTTGCCCATTTCTTATAAAAGGAAATATATCTTCATAAAACATAAGCTTGAAGCATATTAGGAGCATATAAAGCCCAAATGAGTTCAAAAAAACCTCTTCTAAGCCTATTTTTACATGTGAGAAAATCAAATAAGGTCAAAAGTAGAAAAAATCAGTTCAACATTATTTGTCTTGAACTTATTAAACTAGATCTCTTAAAATGTCTTTGATTGGACTTGATTTCCTAAACCCTCTTGTTAGCCTATTAAATCAGTCTACGACATTAAATTAAGCCAAAAACCCATTTTTTCCAATACTTCCATTTTCACTCGATCTCACCTGGTTTATATTTAATAGCGGAACCCAAATTACCCTTGTTGAGGCTTCATTTTTTTTTCCTTGCTACCAAAAGCATAAAAGACTACACTTGGTTTCTCTCTCTCCACATACCTCAAAAAAAAAAAGGGGGGGGGGGGGGAAAGGAAAATACAAACCTTTCGCCATGCAAATGCCATCGTTCTCTTGCATTTCTTCTAGTGACAGCATTTGCTTAGACACTGAAGAAGATGATGACTTCATGCTTCTCTCTCTTGGACCTCCCGGTCAACGAAGTTCCAAACAGCATCCTAGTTATCGTCCTACGTCTAACCACCAGAACCCTACAACCGAAGAGCAGACCGTGACCGTGGCTCTTCACATAGGTCCCCCATCGACTGGTGGTGGTGACTTAAGCAGCCCTAGTAATGTTGATAGTGGCAACATCGGAGGACCATATTGGATTCCTACGCCGGCGCAAATTCTTGTTGGACCAACACAATTTTCTTGCCCTGTCTGCAGCAAGACTTTCAATAGATACAATAACATGCAGGTAATCACTAATCGATCTGCATACACTGCATGTGGAACATGGAGTGTCTTGTCATACATATTTACATGTCATTTTATTTTACTATTGTCCACACCTTTTACGAGATGCGATAGAGGTGCCGAAAAAATAATCTCTCGGACCCAATTTCTGTAGATGTCGATTTTACTTCTTAAACATGTTAGACCAATCTTTATTCAACATGGGTATAAATATTTCAAAAGTAAATCTTCGGTGGTTTTGTCGGAATTAGTTATGGGGAACTATTTTGGTACATCTATCACTTCTCTTATAATTTTATTATTCTTCTTCTACCACTTTTTGGCTAATTAAAGTGCAAGAGGAACGCATCATTTTTTCAAGTTAAAAGAGATAAAAGGAGAGAGTAGCCAAAGGATATATGGATTATAAGTTCAAGAAAAGCTTCCTTATTAGTACTCATAGTAATATTCTAACTAGTGACCCAAAATAATTTGTTTATAGATGATTCAGTTTTATTACAGCTTATCGTTATTTGCTCCCTGCTCGTCAATATACCAGCTTATAAATGCAGAAATTTTTTTCCGTTCACATGATAGTATTTTACATGCTAACTTTAAGATAGATTCAAGTCAATATTCCAAATTGCATGAGAAAAAAAGGAGGTGCATCTCAAGGCCATATATACCAACCAACTTGTCATATATTTTTATGCGCAAGATTTTTTCCTTCTAAGGACCATCCTTTTGGGAAAATTCTACGATGGATTTATAGACTGTATGATATATAATAAGCGTATCAATATATCATTAGTATTTTATCAATTGAATGTGTTAATCACTTGTTACAGGTCGTGTAGTTTTCCGGTCTATGTACAAGGGGTCTATACCTATTATTTTCCTTGGTTTCTCTATATTTTTATATTATGACCCTTAAGCTTTAAATACTTGTAATTTATATAAATTTGTTCAAACACTCCGTCCGTCCTTCCAGTTTCCTTATATCACAAGAAGCGAAGCAAGAACATCTACACACGAATTATATATATATATATATATTTTCTTTTTCAGATGCATATGTGGGCACATGGATCACAATACCGTAAGGGATCAGAATCATTGAAAGGCACCAAGAGCTCGTCCTCCATGCTTAGACTACCTTGCTATTGTTGCGCTGAGGGTTGTAAGAACAATATAGAGCACCCAAGAGCAAGGCCATTGAAAGATTTCAGGACCCTTCAAACTCATTACAAGCGCAAGCACGGATCCAAGCCCTTCGCGTGCCGCAAATGTTGCAAGACGTTCGCGGTTCGTGGTGACTGGAGGACTCACGAGAAAAATTGCGGCAAGCTTTGGTTTTGTATTTGTGGCTCTGACTTTAAGCATAAGAGGTCACTTAAAGATCATGTGCGTGCTTTTGGAGAGGGTCATGCTCCTCATACAGTGGGGATGTTTGAGCTTGATGAAGAAAATGAGATTGATGATGAAGCTGTTGTAAATGGAAATTACGGTTGTTGTTAGTTTTATTAAGGTTTTATCATCACCACCACCATCATAATTTTATTAGGGACTACTACGTACGAAATTGTAACCTTTGACAAAGGGAGGAAAAAACATGAATGACGTTGTCATCATGTTATTTCTTATATTAGATAAATAAGGTGGATGCTATGGATTTGCAACGTATAAATTTACTTTCTATGTAATTTTTTTAAATTTATCCTTTTAAGGTATATCATGTATAATTAATAATTAAAATTAAAAAAATATTATAATAATATCATAAAATATTTTAAAAAATCAATTAACAAATATATTTATTTGAAATATCTAAAAAAATTATTCTAAAATCGGCCATATAAAGGTAATTATTCCCTTAGGGATTTTCGGTAAATAAAGACCTAATCCCTAATTCGTTTACAGACTCTCACAATAGCTCATAGAAAGGACCTCAAGTTCTCACTCTCTGCCACCATCCTTCCTTTTTTCCTAGAAACGTCACCGGCGAGTTCCTCTCACGCACTTTTGCAAGATAACTGTGTGGGTTTAAACAAGGTAAAAAAATCCTCAAATCCAATTTTGTTACATCATTGATTGGGAAATCGATAATTGAAGTTCCTTTGATACATGATTAAGGAGATTATTGGCAAGGAAACCTATAAAGGATGTTGTTAGGTTAGTGAGATTCTGTAGAAGCCCTACCTTTTTATTTTATTTTCCTTTTTCCAATATAAATTCCAAAAACCTAACTACGCCTTTTTGGACAAAGGGGAAGTCTTTTGATCGCTAAAAAATCGATTTTGCGAGGAGTACAAGGAGGAGGTCAATTTCCCTTCGCGTTATATCCGAGTATGGTGTTTATCCTACCTTTACCGTTACTATTAGGATGTAATTATTAATTGAAGTTTAAATATCTTCCAAAGTTAAGGATTATTAAAGTTAAGAATCATATTCATGAGTTAGTTAGAGTTGAAGCTAATAGGTATGAGTTAATCTCAAAAGTTTATTCGATTTAGGTCTTTATGACATAAATTTACTTTAAAAGTGATTCACAAAAGAAAAGATTAAATTTTGGATGATAAAAAAAAAGAAAAAAAAAATGAAGCTTTGAGGGAAGGACGTTGTAGGGTATGAAAAACGCGTTTCACCTAGTTTAAAAAATGGTTAATTGGTTGATTAGATTTAAAAATGGTTAATGCAATTATCAACTTAGTTGATCGAATTTTCTAAGGTATCTTTGGTTTGATTGTTTTCCAAAATGTGTTGACCTACTTTGTTTATGGTAGGACATTGATGATCCAAGTTGAGCTTAGAAGGACTTATTGAGCAAGAAATTAAATGACAGTCTTAAGAAACAAAATCCTACTCTATAAGTAAGCATTGATCATCTATGTTTGGATTTAGTTTTGAGAGTTGATTTTGATTGTATTGGTTAAAGAGAACTTGAGCAAAATCTGGATACATAACTCCTATTGTCTAATGCATGTGCTTGTAGGCTAAAATACAAATGGATAAATAACCATTTGGCTTGATAACGCATGTGATACTTGTTTGTTTGCATCAAGGTTGGTAGCTGTTTCGATTAAGTAATTCACATGTAGGTGTCATCATCCTATTGAAGGATGTTCATTTAGAATCCAATCTATTTAGGCATAAAATTGCTACATGTAGCAAGGTGGTTTGTGACAAAATTTTAACTTATGAGTTGAGTTATTGGAGAGAAGTTGTAATCAATTTTGCATGGGTGGTACGAGATGCTTGTATGAGGGATTACAATAGACTGGTAACTTGATAGCTAATACCAATAATGAAATCAGGATGATGCAATTAAGGACTAAGGGTGTTAGTCTTAAGGAATCTTTAAGCTTGCACAAATTTCTTATTATGTATTTTTCCCTATATGTCGCAAAAAGAAAAAGATTATTTTTTTTCTAAATGAAATATTCATTTTAATTATACATACTTCTTAAGTAAAGTATTAGATTTTATTCTTTTTAATTAAGCATTTTCTAAAAAAATACTATCTTTCGTTTAATAAGGGTGTTAGTCTTAGGAATCTTTAAGCTCACACAAATTTCTTATTATGTATTTTTCCTTATATGTCTAAAAAAGAAAAAGATTATTTTTTCATAAATGAAATAATCATTTTAATTATACATACTTCCTAAGTAAAATATTAGATTTTATTCTTTTTAATTAAGCATTTTCTAAAAAAAAAATACTATCTTTCTTTTAATAAAAAAATTCAATTCCTAAATTAATTGTAAATTTAACAAGCTTATAAATTTACAAATATAAAAAATTAAAAATATAAAAGACTATGAAAAATAATAATTTATTATATAACAATAATCGGTTTCATAAGCAACCCCCGTAAAAAGTACATCCTATTCAAAGTAATTGCAAGAAATTCCAAAAATTTAGAAAATATTATGGAAATTATAAATTATTTAAAAAATTACTATATATCATTCTTTTACAAGATTTTTCAATAAATAAATTTATAAAAAGGTTACATGTACATGTTTATCAAGTTTTGTTACTTTTATGTGTTTTTGTTTTTGGCCATTTCTGTTGTTCTCTTACAAAAAGCATAAAAAATTTAAAATGGATGATATTTAAAAAAAAGTAACTTGCAAAAATTAAGAAATTGATTCCAAAATAAAAAAATCATTAAATCACTTCAATCATTTCACAAAAATTTCCACTAATTATTAATTTTTCATAATTCTTTCAATTTAAAATATTTGTAAATTTCTTAACAAAAGTCTACTGCTTAAATTTTTTTTAGCAAATTATAGAATATGACAAAAAAATTTAAGTTTACAAAATTAGTAGTATTTCATTTTTGCACTTTTTTACAATATTTAACAAATTATCATTACATGACAAAATATTTAGACTGAAATGGCGGGAAAAAAAAATGCAAACTGACATGCCATCATTTCTCAGTATACACACACGATGGGAGAAAAGAAAAACGAAAATAAAAATAATATGCACGCAAGTTTTACTAAAGCACATATCATTGAAGGGAAAATTAAAGAAGAAATCGATAATCGATAAAATATAATAAAATATTCATAAAAGTGCTTATGAAAATAAAAGAAAATAGTTAATAAGAAAGGTAAAGATCAAGATAAAAATAAAATTATAAGGGAATGAGAAGAAAAAGAGAAAAGATTATTGGTACATGGGAAGAGTGATCGAGGGGGATGGGGGGAAGAGGAGGTGAGATGAGAGATAGAGAGAGAAGAAGAGGAGAGGTGAGAAAAAAGAAAAATGTAGAGGAGAGAGAAAGAGATTAATTTATGGAAAAAAATTAAGCAGTTTTAACTATTAAATTTCATAATTTTATTGAAAGTATTTTATAAAATTTATTTTTGAGAAGGTATAGATCAAGATATCATTATAAACAGTAGGAGAAAGGAAAAGAGCTTAAATTTTGAGAGAAAGATAGAGATGGTGAAAGAAAATAGATATTAACTTTTTTCATCACTTTTTATGGTGAGAGACTTGCCATAAAAAGTTTGAGCCTCTAACGTTATGCAATCTTGATGTAGATCATAGGAAAGATGAGTCCTTGACGTTTGTAGTGAGCAACAAAGATTATGAAGCAATTAAGCCCTCATCACTATAATAAGTACTCATAAAAATTTACATGGGATTTAATCCCATCTAAATACATGCAATGGAGTCCTCATTTTGCCAAGAGATTTATTATATTGGTTTTTGCAGGTAGCATTGGTGGTATCATAAACATAAGTACAAGAAAGGTTGCTTTTAGGAGTGATCTTTTGTAGCCTCATAACCTAAGCGCTAAGAAGTTCGCATCATGCTACTTTAGTTATCTACTTAACACATGCAAATCAAACCTTGCTTGCCTATGGAGGATTTACAACTATCTTCTCATAATGTGCAAAAAGAGTTTCATTGAAGTTCAAATCATAACCCCTTTCTTAGGCATAGGTTCCACCATGTTTAAGACCTTAGCTCCAACTTTAGAAAAGATGTAGATCAATTGTCCTAGATAGACAACTACATAGAGGGTCTCTATTAGTTTATATATTCTTTAATTTCATTCTCCTACCGATAAAGTAAGAATCTTGTTAGATTAAAATAAAATACTAAAAAGGCATATCTTGCTACAGAGAGTTACTACTCGTAATTTATTAGTCATGCTAGTTTATTTTTTTTTTTATAATATCTTATTTAGAAACCTTAAATCAAATAAAATAATAAATTTATAAACTTTTTTATTAGCGTTTGAGAAAGAAGAGAGTCTAGTGCTTTATTCGATTTGTAATTCCCAAATTGCATGTTTTAAGGTTTTGCTAACTAATATAGACACTTTATATGTGATTATTTATTGAAGAAAAACACAAATCATACATATGTAAAATGGAAAATCATAAGTTAATAATAGCAAAAGCATCAAAGCAAACATCACACTTTCATTAAACGTATATATGAATTTAAGCCATACTAACGGCCTTAAAAAAAAAATGGTATGTGACCTCTCTTCTCTCTTCCATCCAGTTTCCGAATACAATAATATTAACATCTAAAAATATACATTAGGAATACATGCATGCGACCTCTATATTATTATAAAATTAAGTCACTCTTCGATTGCAGATTAAACTTGAGGTCGAATGCTCTTTTGGTAATCCCAAAAAATTAACAAAAAAAAAAACCAAATTATAATAATAAGCATCACGTTAATCTAAAAAGTTTCCTATGGACTGATTAATAAACTTCAGTCAAGGCAAGGACCGCCCTCCTCCAGAACCGACGTGTGTACAGTAATAATGTCACAGTTGCAAGTACTGTTCCTGCTTTGTCATTTGCCTTTGAGATGTATTAGGTTTTCTGACTCAAATGCGTGTATGACAGGGAGAGAATGAAAGTGACATTAAGCCCCTCTTAGGGCTCAGTCTGATCTCTTAGCTTTAACTACCATTACTAGCACTTTGATCAGGCTTTCTCTCAGGACCAAACAAAGGGACCACTGTGTTTTTACCGCTTTTAGGGTTTCACTGAAGTCCTGCCCATTTCTTTTACAGAACAGAGATATTATTATGTAACGCTTTAGTTATTGCTCATGCCTTTTCCACAGCCAAGTTGATAATGAGGAGAGCTGTTGCCCTTTTTTTTTTAACGATTTATCCTTTATTGATTAGTTGCGCTAGTTTTCGTTTCCAAATAAATTAAAGTTGTAAAAATAGGACAATATTAAAACTATTATATGAATTTTTTATGTGTTTTTTAATCATTAAATCTTACAACTGAAGTTGAAGTTGTTAAATATAATATTTAAATAATTTTTTTTTTGTTGTTAAAATTACTCTCTTATCTCCGGCCATTTACACCTCTGCTCTTAAACCAATGAATATTTATTTGTCACACCACCTTTTTATATAAAATCGGTTAGTAAATTTGATAAATAAAAATTTGATTAGATATGATATTTAGAAACTTTAAATTTTAGGTATAAAATTTAATAAGTAAAAATTCAATTAAAAGTAATATTTAGCATGCTAAAACTTTAAGTAAGAAATTAAAAAAAAAAAAAAATATATATATATATATATAATTCACATGATGATTTTGATATTATCTCAAGAATACAAAAATGGAGGATCAAGAAAAAAAAAAAAAACTTAATGCTACGTTTGTTATATAGAAATAATTTGAAATAAAATAGAGTCAATAATGGAATGTCAAATCTAATCTTGTGTTTGAAAATATTTATGGAATAAAATAGCATGAAATGATATATAGTAATATTTATAAAAAAATGTCCTTAATTCCTAAATGTAATAAATATATATTAATGAAGTTAAACAATTATTTAAGTAATTATCATTAATAAGGATGAAATATAATCGCTATTCCATCCCTCAAAGGTGTAATTGATTCTCTCTTAAAGCTAAAATCGTCTATTCTAAGGAATCATCATTCCAACTTTTAAAAATACCTTTAAACATGGAAGGAAATCACAATTCTATTCCGGATCCACTCTATAATACCAAACATGATATAAAGGCTTTCAACCGAATTGACATGAACATTATTGTAAGTGATGGAATACTTTTAATTTTTTTTCATTTCTATCCTAATAAAATATATAATTGATAAATGAAAAGAAAAAAAAGAAAAAGAAATGCTAAACAAATAAGTAGATTGGAGGACTTCTTAATGGAACACCATAATTGCGATGTCAATTATCTTGCTAAAAACTATACAGGTTCCCTGACTGTTGAGGTGATCTTATGGTTTCCTGATATTGGACGTGCTATACAAAAGCAACCAACTTATTTTTACTCAAACAATTCATCTATTAGCTAGATTAGGTAGAATATAAGTAGGTCTAACTTATTTTATATATTGAATTAGTATCTTTGGAACTTCTTATCTTACTCTATATGTATTGTTATGAGTGTGGAATAGAATCAGTCCGAGTGGTGGTCATGTAAATCCTAAGGACTAACTTGTTGACGTATTACTTTAGGATGGTTGTCATATTCATATTGTTGCATTAGTATTCCCGTAATTTTCACCTCTATTGTTTTAGAATTTTCTATGTTAAATCTTTTAAGCCGCCCCATCCTCTCTCTCTCTGTCTTTTTCCATTTGTTTATCTCTTCTATGCGTTCTATTATTTATGACAATAAAACTGGATATGATTTTATCAAATCGATGTCAAGACTACGTATATTCCAACAATGTTGTTGAGCATAACTCTAGCTAGGAAACTCTACCTCTAGTGCAGAATCTTTAGGTCGATTGTTTATCGTGTTCAATTATTTTTTAGACACTAAATGTTCTTGGATATTATGCTCAACCTAAAATTGATTAAGCTCAACTAGACTTAGACTTAATTAGATTTCGATTTCACTTGTGATGAGCCAATATTCAAACTGTTAAAGCCTAATAAATAAATTAAGCACTATTTAGGAGCAATGCACTCACATTAGGGTACATAGAATAAAATATCTACAATATTAAAATGTAATTAAATTGAATATCGTAATTTTATAATATTTTTGTCTTGAAGATAATACTGTAAGTGAGTAGAATGGTGTGAAGATAGCATGTCTCCCTTCCAACTTTATTAATATAGATAGATATAAATAGCTAGATCATATTTATGCTTCAGTGGTGTTTGCATTCTTGGGAAAGTGACGATTAAGAAAAAATTGTACGTTAGTGCCTCTGGGTAAACGTTGGAGCGTTAAGTGGGTAAAGAGTGAATAGATAAATACATAATAAATATATTTGGGAAATAGAAAATTAAAAGTATTAATAACATCAAAGTGGTTATCCACTTTAATATATAAATAAATATATATATATATATATATATATATATATATATATATATATATAATACGCTATATGTTCATAGATATAGATAAACTATATACCATAGTATATACACTACATAGGTATGTGAATTCATCTAACTATATATATGTATTGTGAATTGCTATACCTATGTAATATGTATATGAATAGTGCATATAATTTCTATGTTGATATAGCTTTTAACTTTACAACTCGGTTTTGTTTATTCTTTTTAAATAAGTCCAACCAAAATTATATTTGGTCCAAAAAAGATCATGATATTTGGTCCAATTCGACGTCCAACTTTTTGATTTTGCCCCTTCTGCCAATTTCTACATTACTACTACAACTATTAGAAGAAAGAGGAGTCGGATCATTTCGTGGATGACTAAATGTTTAGTGACTAGATTTTAGGAGTTTTCATTCAGTGTGCAATTCCAAGTGGCCAATATACCCTGCCCTAAAAGATCGATAGCTCTATCTACAAGCCAATACATTTTGCTAAGTCAAAGCGACTAAGAAACTCCGTTACTAGGTTGATCTAGAATGGATTTTGTAAAATTCGAATTGAACTCAATAATTTATAGGATTTTTAAAAATTTATTTTCAAACTCCGTAGGATCTTTACTTTATATCTAAAACCTACTCCTATTAGGTATTATTGAACTCGATTTGATTTGATTCACTATAATAACAAATAATTTTTTAGAAAGTTTATGCTATAGATACATATTGTGGCCCTTTCTATTATCTAAACTTTTTTATGGATACTATATAGATATTCCAATAATGACCACCTTTATGAGAAATTGTTGTTGCTTTGAAGGAGTGCTTATTTGTTTGGTTTCAACTTAGTGTTCCTATTAGTATTGAAAGATAATGATGATGATGATGATTATTATTATTATTCTGAAAAATGATTTGCAAATAATATAGCAACAGTATATTATCAACCTTATTTGTTACTTTTGTGAGTTTTTTTTTAATTTTTTCTTCAAGAATATGAAACAAAATTTTTTGCTTGTTCTTTGAACAACAATGCATTATTTGATCATGTGATCGGATTTTTCAACTTTTTACTATGATACAGTATCGAATATTGAAGTCAAATAAATAATGCAAAGAAATAGAAAGCAAAAAATGAAGGAAAAATTATTTAGTCAAATAGAAAATATTATTATTTAGTATTTCAATTGGATGGAGTTTCTCATTAGGTCTTATTGCAATTTGAAATCTAACTCATAACTCTATAGAGTTTTGAAATAATATTCAAATCCGTTCTAAAATCCTATAGAGTAATTTAGTTAAATGGGAAGATTGAAAACGATTTGTCTAGTGGAATGCTTATTCACAAATTTTTATTTGAGACTCACACTATGTTTGGATGGATGGAAGTGATTGGAAATGGATGGGAATAGAAGGGAATGTTGTGTTTGATAAATTAAGTAAAGTGTGGAAAATGGTGAAGGTAAAAGGAAATGAGTAGAAAGATTCCACTTCGAGCTCCCATTTCTTTTCTCTCCATTTTAGAGAGAAATAGATGAAAATGGGTGAAAATAAGAAGATGATTACAATATTATCTTTCATAACAATTTTCATCAAAATAAAATGGGGATATTTTTATCAACTATTAATTTTATTTCTCTTCATTTTCTTTCTCTAACACTAACCAAATAAAGAAAATGATTTTTTTTTTCTATTTTCTTCTTTCTCTTATGATATGTCCAAACATAAAGTAAAAAATTATCTCTCTTTCCATTTCTACTTATTTCTTTTTATTTGTACTTATTTCCACGTATTTCTCTTAGTCAAATAAATTGCCAAAGACTGCGTCAGACTGCCTATAAATTCCTTCGGTATTGTTGGGCTTAGTCTGGCCCAATGGATAGCCATTTAAGCCGAGTTCATGCCCTCAAGTAATAGCCGGAATATCACGCAACGGTTGGAATTTTGAATAATGTGTTTCTATTCATATAAAATGCCTTTGTTCCTTAACCTCATATTATAGTGGATAAAACATAAAAAGAAAATGTAAAGTCTTCATCGAATATGATATATATATATATATATATATATATTGGAATTTTCAATTCAAGAATCATTTTTTTATAAATCATGTTCTATGCTCTTTTTTGGTAAGTAACGTATACTCAGGGGCAGACCTAGGGGGCCGAATGGCCTTGGTTTCTTGGGCCTAAGAAAAAATTATTTAGTTAAATTTATTTTAAAATTATATTTATATATATTATATTTGTATTTTTAAATATAAATTTTATCATGACATTTAATATGGCTTAATGGTTAGATATTTGATTTTTACATAGATTTATGGTTCGATTCTCATAAGAGTTATTTTTGCCTTTTCAAGTTGTATTTATTATTTGTTTTCTAATAAATGATTTTCAATTTTTTTTTGCTATAACATATAAATTTAAATTTTATTAATAAAAATTAAAATAGTTAACTGAATGAATTTTTAATAGATACTATTTATTTATTAGTAACTTTATGATATATGATAATTATAATCGATGTTATAAGTATTTCAATTATATTGTATAAAATGATATTAAATAATAGTAGTTTATATTACTTACAGTACTAATATTTTTTTTATTATTAATATTATGAAAAGAAATGATATTATTGTTGATTAATTGTCTAATAACTTATATGACAAAAAGTATACGTATATATGTTTTTTATGATATTAATAATGAAATAATCTTACGAAGTCAATATATAAATTATTAAATGCTATATTATTTTTTATAATCTTGTTGAAAAAATTATTTTTTTGACCTTTTGTAAAGTATATCAAGTGCTCGTAATCGATATATGAAAAAAAATTTTAATTTACTTTTCTATTTAGTATTAGGTTATATTGAGAGTACATTTATTTATATACATTATTATAATTGTAATGATAAATAATATTTTTTATGAGTAATTTTAATATTTATATTTGACCCCTAATGATATGATTCTATGCCCATCCCTAGGTATACTTGATAATTATGAAAATTATCTAGAGACAAGTACATATCATATTTTCATATAAGTTCGACTTATATTGAGGGTACATTTATTTATATGTATATAAGATATATTATTATAATTATAATGATAAGTGAATATTTTTAATATTGATTTTAATACTTTATATTTTACCTCCAATGATATGATTCTGTATCCACTCCTATGTGTACTAGATAATTATGAAAATTATCTACAGACAAGTGCATATCGTAGTTTGGCATAAGTTCGACCTATTATGAAATGAATTGTCCTCCTATAATTCATAGGAACAAGTTTCATTTGGCCATAGAATAATTATCTCTAAGCCCCGCTATTTCCATAAAAGGAAATTCCTTAAGATCACAGTTTGATGAAAATTTGCTCGAAATATAAGCGGTAAGATAGAAAAACGTGAGAAAAAGTATAACTATTTTTTTCTATTTGAATTCTACACCTTTTTTAAGATGACTAGAAAATAAATCCCTTTATCATATTTGTTAATGGTTCCATTAAACCTTTTTGACATGACTTTTATTTTTATTAAAATACACTTGTCAACTGAAATTAGCCCTTAATGACATGAAACTACAGAAGCAAATTGTTGAACCATCATAGCTAGAAACCCAACTCGATTAGGTTGCCCTAATAAAATAAATCTCTATATGGATAAACCTAATCGAACATGTCAAAATAAATCTTAATACTATCAAGTATCAAGTACATATAGTAACTTTCCTTAAAAAAAAAGGAACTAATTTTAATGTATCAAGTATCGTGTAATGATGGAGACACACGAGGCATTGGGCAGACACACGGCTTATGTCACGGCCGTGTAGTGTTTGGAAGGAACATTAAGAAGTATACACGGCCTCTACACACGGGCAGAAGCACGACCGTGTATTTTACTAGGATTTCCACAGAGACATACACGGTTCCCATACACGGCCGTGTATAACGACTGTGTATCTGATCAGGGTATCCCACAGAGGTTGACACGGTTCCGGGCACGGCTTGCGGAACTTTCACAGAATCATACACGGCTTCGAAGCACGGCCGTGTATGAGACCGTGTACTAGGCTTGTCACTTGCCCAGAAACATACACGGCCTGGAGGCACGGCCGTGTATGCGACAAGTTATAGACGTGTATTTTATTATTTATTTCCACGTGTACGCTTAGATTTTCCCCTTTTAGATATTTTACGGGGAAGTATAAATACCCTTTTGTCAGATATGCTAGGGTTACGTTTTGATTATCATATTTGAATACACTTTGAGAGAGAATTTTCTCCAATTTTCGGGTTGTGCGTAACTAGATTTGCATCAAAGAGTGTTTCTTTGTTGTGGGAAACTAATCCAATTTCGGATTCGTTTCGTTTTCGCTTTTCGCGCTGTGTCACGTAATATGTCAAATATCATATAAAATAATAAGTTAGTCTACATTAAAAAAATTAATCGAATCATAAATAGACATAATCATTGAACTATTTTCTAATTTTGAAAAAATAGAGCATTCAACTAGAGAAATAAAATATAAAGAACTTCAACAAAAAGAGCAAAAGGTGAGTGATTCAAACAAAAAAATTAAAATATAAAAAACTCAAATAAAATAATAGTAAAAATTGATGATTATTTTTATGCTTTCGCTATAAATATGATTCGGAATCTCTGAGCTTTTTGAAATTCTAATAGCCAGTGTGGGAGAGAAAGCTGAATTGAAGAGATTGGAAATGTTTTTGTTTTCACACCCTTATATTCTAACAAAGATTCTGCAAAATATAATAATAAAATGGTTTCATGCATTCAATTTTATTCCATCGAGACAGATGGGCATGTAGCAGACATGTCCATCTATTCAAGCAAACACAAACACACTTTGGACCATATCTCCTATATTAATTGTATTAACAATGGATAAAAGAATAATGTTGGGGTTGGTATGGTGATAAGGATGCAAGCGTGCAGCATTCCGGATTATGTTTAACTTTCAGCTTTGAAGTAATAAACTATAAAACATAATCTAAAAGTTGGGACAACGTAAGATCCAAGGTAATCAAACTGCTTTGCTTTGTCTTTGTTACGAAGAGAGAATCCCGCCCGTTAGCAAGGAAAATGAAGAGAAATCCCATTACATCAATTTTCTTAAATTTTCCTCTTTGAATGTTTTAATATATAATGAAGCTATAAAGAAAAGAAAAAAAATGATATTATAAGATAATTTGAAATTTTAAACAATCTCAATGGTTAATTTTAAAATTAAAAAAAATGATGAAAATAGAAATAAAGATGGAAAGGATCCGAAATTTTCGTACTACTGGAGCACCACAGCCACAGTGGTGATTATTCTTCAATGTCAGGTCATCAAAGGATGATTCCCATTGATTAAGCAAACTAGATGTCATAAGCAATCCAAATATTATTCATGGTTATTTTCATATATAGCATAGGGTACTGTATAGATCACAACGTTACATGCCCTTATGAATAATATTTGGACAATGTTTGTTTGGCAGGGCAAAGATAGATCACAGCTCTTGTGAGGCCTTACTAAAAATAGACAATAATTCTATTTAACAACTGAGCTTGATGTTTACTCAAGTTCAGTTCAATAAAAATCAACTTTGGCTTAAACATGAGCTATTCGAGTAATATTAACTAGTCAAGCTCGAGTTTCATTATATTTAATTTGATTAGCTTGCAAGCATAATTATACTTAAGTTAGTCTTAATGACATGAATGAGTTAAGTTTGCAAGTTATGGAACAATTTGATCATTAAAAGTAATAGAAGAAGAAGAATTAAGGACTTCAGAATAAGATATTGGAACTAGAAGTTAGGAATCAAAAGGTGTTTAGAAATAGCATTTCGAACAAAACTGATTGAATCCAGTATTTTTTTTTAAAAAAAAGACTTTGTTTCAAAAGTTCAACTTTGAAACTTCATAACGTTTTACTTATGAAGTGTCATGGAGCCTATAATATATCAATAAAAATTTATTTGATTCTATTTTAACCTAGAACAAATTACTATGTCATTGAGTGCAAGAATCATGGTCAAAATCTTTTGTTTTCTTATTGTATTTATATTAAGAAAGGATATTTTCATTAATTTAGTTTTCTATTCTATTTTTATTCAATTTCTTTATTAGTTTTAACGTTTTTAGTCTATAAATACTTATCAAACAGTATTTCTAAGAAGGAATGTCGAATTTTTATTGTTACTCCAAATTACTTCTTTGTACATATTATATGGTTATCGCTTTATGCTACATCACTTAAATACCAATGGAGTTTAAGCTCGAATTTAGATATCAATACTATTAAATTAGAATATATATATATATATTAGATAGTTGAGCTTAAACAAGCTTAATTGAGTCGACTTGGAGCTTGTTGAGTATCATTTTGAATAGAGCTCAAACTCGAGATTCTAACCTTGATCAAGTAGTTATGACCCATCTCAGCACAAGAACAAGTAACACACAACATTTTAAAATCTAGCATAAATTAAGTTCTTTGTTTTCTAAACACTTATGGGAATAAGCAGCATGTAGATTACATCTAACTTACCTAGACTTTGGTTACAACACTTTGCTTGATTACCCAGAAATTGACACCAAACATTTATGCTTAAATATTATATTTCAAACTCTATTACATATACTTAAAAGCCACTTCTTATAGTCTAAAACTCACATAATAAACCAAAATGGACATTTCAAAGCTCAAAGTGGCTAGCTAAAGGCCTTTAGCTCTATTGTGGTCAACTAGTCAACTACTTTATGATATGGTGGATTGCCTCAATAACCTTTTTCTAAAGCAATACCTCGAACATAAGACATTCTACTTAGGGTACTTTAGTCAATCCCCCACCCAAAAATTATTCCAAACTAGATCATTTTCTTAAATTTTTTTTTTTGAAAAATGGCTTAATTTAAAAAAAAAAAGTAATCAAAATCATTTTTATATTTTTCTCTTTTTCGTATATTTAAAACCATAAAAAATTTAGCACATTCCTTATTTCCTCTATTTGATTAAGACTGATTGGTAACCAAAAACTATCAATTTTATGTTTCTAATTATAAACTTCTAAATTTTAAGTAGACAAGATTTAAAGCCTAAATTTATATTAAAACTTAGCAATGCTCAGTGTTTTCCCTTTTTTATGTTTCCATTTTTTTCCTTATTACAATTAATAAGTATAATTATTCTTCTATTCATGACAGAAAGTCACCAGTGTAGTTAAGACAAAACATTTTCATCGTCAAGGTCTCTTGCTGGGTTATGTAATTATATAATTCTATACGAGGGCTTATGACTCCTCAAAATTATAGAGACCTAACATAAAACCTTCCAATATTATTTTAGATATGCTATTTATGTTGGTTATTCTCTCCTATTTAATTGAAAACAAATAACCGCAAGATATGGTCCATGAATCCCATAATATTAGGAACAATATTATCCTATTAAATCAGGAACAATAAATCCCATTAAATCAGGAACAATAAATCCCACTATATCAGGAAAGATATGTTCTAAATAATTCCTAATTTATAGAACAACTCATTGATGGAATGAGTTATAAATAGGAATACTACGAGGCCCCTAATCCTGCTCACTACTACAGAAAATACACCATCTATATTGAGTGAGTTAAGGTTTAGAAGCACCAACCGTAACCGAGATAAAAAACCATTCTCTACCGAGCAGGACACCTATTTGCTTTGCAATGGCTGGAGGTATGTAAAGGATCTATTTTTGCTTCCGCTGCTGCATATGATTAAGCGGTATTTAATAAAGTTTTATTAATAAGTTTAACATTTGGTATCAGAGCTTATTAACGCCTCTGCCTTGCCTTGTTGAGTTCTGTGGAGTTTGGCTTTGGTTTTAATTTGTCTGCTTAGCGGTGTTTTTAATTTTCTGGTGTTGATGGAGATTAGAAATCGTTAAGTGATGAAATTTTATTTTTCATGGCCTTTAATGCTGTTTGGGTGTGAAAATAATCTTGTAACATGTTCAACTTTTAGTTTTCCTTAGCACACTGGCACATCCTTTCCATGGATGAGCATTTTCAAATATGGTTAAAATAATGTCTCGTGAGCAATTAAAAATTTTGATCTATATGTACTTGTTGTTGCAAGGTGTAAGTATGACATTTAACTGAATAATTTTATATTGAAATTGTTTGTATTTGTCATTGAGTGAAATTTATTAAGGGGAATTAATTCCTTTAGTATGCTATGAACTTAATTTATGATGTTACATGCTTATATTATTTTTAAGTGTATAATTTATGGTTTATCATTATACATGAAATGCTGATTAGACAATATAAGTATATTAAAATTAAATTCATAAGAATATTGCTTATGGTTTTGATATACACGTGGAAATAAATAAATGTACACGTCTGTCATCTGGCATGTACACGGCCGTGCATTCTGACCGTGTAAGCTTTTGGAAAGGTATCTGATGTAACACACGACCGTGTCCCCTGGCCGTGCCTGGAGTCGTGTATGTTTCTGGGAGAGAGTATAACAGGACACACGGCCGTGTCTCTTGGCCGTGCCTGAAACCGTGCATGTTTCTGAGAGAGATCCTGACAAAACACACGGCCGTGTCTCCTGGCCATGTATGTGGCCGTATAGGTTTCTGGCTTACGATGTCTGCATCAGTTTTATGCAATGATTTAGCCTAAGGATTTAGTTAATGATTAAGTGATCCATATAATTTTAATGATTAGGAAGTAGCCACAACATCCTTAATTGATTAAAATTATATATTAAGGATTATTTAGGATCACATATTGAAAATAAACATTGTGTGTGATTAATTAGATAAAATATCAAATTATATTTTCTAATTTACCCACAGGA